>JAWHQI010000158.1:3106250-4445000 GCA_033032865.1 Dactylorhiza incarnata | reverse complement strand
AGATATATATTAAATATTAAATGCTACCTAAATTACTAAGCAAATATCAATTCCTTACAATTCAGTTCTCGGATATCCAACCTCAAGAACTGAGAACTTACCTAAAAAATTGGTTCCAATTTTGTTTGGAAAGAATCACTAGAATCAACCCAAATTGATCGGTTCGAATTAATTTTTGGCCAGTTTGATTCTTCTTGCGTGTCCTACTCTTTTTTAAATAAAAATACAATATTAATTAATGATGTATATATTAATAATGCATACCAAAATAAAATGAAATCATTGTATATACTAGCAGTTGTGCATAGGTCTATCGTGCACAGCATATGACAGCGATGGCGCACATTCATCGCATATGCCCAACTACTAGTAATCACAAAATGTAGTAAGCTTTATAGCATAAATGTGAATAAATTTCTTGTGATCGCTTAATCTTATGAACATGTTAGCTCTCTTGTTTCATTGAGATCTTTTCCACGGGGCAGAGTATCGACCAAAAATAGCAACGACTATTATTGCCTTTTTACTTGCCGCGCGAACAATTGCAATAATTCATCTCATTATCTTTGATGTACTCGATCTGTCCTCCCAATGCAATTGTAAGCATATTTTTGTAGCATTAACACAAATGTAAAGCATGAATTGACAATTAAATACATAGGAATCTAGGATAAAAATTCGTGACCATTTAACAAGGCACCTCTTAATAAAGAGCCAAATACATAAATAATATTAATTAATAATCATTTTGTCACACCCAACTCTTCGTCTATACAATTAAACAAAACAATATGTAATTAAAGTGGAAGATTTATAGCTAAATATCACCAACAATTTGTTCCAAGGTAAAAATGTAATTAGTGAAGGTCAATTGATCCTCCCTACATTTAGACAAACTCCTACAATCCATGTTCACCATGTTATATGCAACATAAGAAGCCCATCATGAAGTTGATGACAAAAAGAGGGCAAATAAATGAATATAATCTATATGAAAAGGGCACAATATAACCCAATATAAATCATAATCTATGACGCTTACTCGTGTTTTAGTGTTTATGAGGAGATGATACGGAACTCGGTTCGACTGGTCAGCCGCGACATACCAACTAAACACGCATGCATAATGCACCATTACATCAATACAACATAGTTTTCTATTAATTAATTGAGCTGGCATTGACCATGTGGGGTCCACCCACCCTAGCCACATGGTCAGGCTAGCCCAGTGGATGACACTTACTCGTGTTTTAGGTTTTATGAGGTGACGATGCGGAACTCGGTTCGACCGGTCAACACGCATGCATAGATGTCATCAGAAGAGGAGTGACTCCCTATGTTGGCCATCAGCCGATGGGTAGGTTGAATCGACGCACCATAGCCACCTCCAGAAACTGTAGTGTGTCGGGTGTATCGGCGGCACACCTATACAGTGAACTGGTTGAACCGGTGGGAACCAGAACGAAGCCGGCTCGGGCGGTGCATGAAGGTTCTGGAGCTCTCTCCCTCTCTCTAAAAAAACATGATTAATATGCAAAAGTAATGCCATAATGTAAAAGAGAATGCTGAGAATGTTTATTGTTTGCAACTTTGCATAGGGTCAAACAACCCGGTCACATGGTTGAGCCCGGTGGGTCATCGATTGGGTCTATGTCCTTCAAAATATATGGCACGGGCCTCTGCTTTTCCGGTGTTCAGGCTTCGGGTTCTTTTGATTCCTTCAGTTCAGATCGATTGCTCGCTAAACGAACCAAATAAATGAGAATTATGTCATACAAAATTGCACAGATAAGAGTATAAACAACTCATGCAGAACAAGGGGTGTAAATGGGAATAGCTGGGATGAAAAGAACTCAAGAGTATGAACTAAATTCACATGTTGAGCTAACATGAGAATTATGTCCTACAAAATAGCACAAAAAACTGTGGGTATAAATCTGCATTCAAAATATGGCCTATATATCATGGAACTGTAACTAATACTTACCTAAGCAAGAGCCAAAGATGACAACTATAGGATTAGCCGCTTTACTCGTGTGTGCATTAAGGTCGATTCGCCCTGCTGACAACTATAGGATCATTATCTGGGCTGTCGGAGCCAGCAAATGCGACGGGCTTTTTTTTTATATTGTTCTGCATTTTTATTTATTTATTCTGAGTTGCAGCCTGAGATTTAGGGCAAATGTCGTGATCGGCAACTTGGTCCCTTCGCGTCATTTAACCTAAATTTGAATCCTTTAAATGTCGTGTATTAGGCGGAAAACTAGCCAACCGCTTGGTCAAAGTGTCAGTGGTGAAGTCGACGTCCCTCTCAAACCCGAATCAAAGAGGGGTCCTGCCCCCGGCGTCTCCTCCACCGATAGCCCTAACTGTCGATCATGGCCTTCGTTAGTCGTTGCCACCCCTACAGCCGCTCCAGCCGTCAGCATTAACCGCTGCCTACGGCCTTGCCTTCAGTCACCGCCGCAAATATCTATGACATCATGAAAACCGCGCGCAGCCCTCATCTCTCCCTACAAGCGAAAAGTACTCCTCCTACCCAACCACAACTCCACCCCACGCGCCCATTCCACCAAAACCCCCCAACTTTCCAAACCCTAGAATTTCATATAGTTTCTCCCGACTAACCACACATTCGAACCCTCGCGTTGCTCCAATCACCCGCCCAAATCCTTCTACCGCCACCAATCTGTATCCAACCCCATCATTTGGTGCGTCTTCTATTTTAGTTTACATTTCCCTCGCATTTAACGGATATTCCCTAGTTTTTTAGTGATATTTTTGTATGAATATTTTACAATTTTCCTTTCAGTAGACATGTAATTTCCCCTGTATGTATTTAATTTCAAACACATCTATTTGCTACCTATTAGCCTTACTAAAATTATTTGTAATCAATCCTCCTAGATCATAAATTTATTGATGCATACTTATTGAATAGAATAAGCCTACCACTTAAAGCCAGTTTATGTTGCCCAACTGATAGAATAAGAGCCTCTTCAAGTATAAAACAAACTCTCAAAAATCTGTACTGCAATAAAAAGTTATTAAAGCCTAACCTCCCATTTTATGCATCCAAACCAAGTTTCAAATAATTGAAGTTGAATAGTTGATAATTATGTTGCATTTTCTAATATAGATCAAACAAGCACATGCATATCGATAATAAAAACACTTTAGGTAAGTTGAAATGTAATATAAAGCTCTGTTTGGGGCGGCGTTGGGGGTGGGAAAAACTCCATTCTCACCGCCACCGCCCTTTTTAGGTTGTTTGGATGAGGAGCTTTTTCAAGAAAGGTGTTTTGGGGGCTTTTCGAGCAGCCAATCCAATAGGACTTTCTAAAAACCGCTTTCTCTGCTTTCAGTTTTTCCACTTTTTATTTGAGGGTTTACGAAAGTCACGCCCCAACCATCCGCTGATACCGCTAGCGATCTGTCTTTCTTCCTTCTCGCCGCTGTAAATGTTCTCTTCACCCATTCGGTATATTTGTTTCTCGTCACTGATCTTTCGTAACATGCTTATTTAGGATTTATATAATATTTACTTATCTATTCGATAAATAATTAGCATAAAACACTTTTTTATTATTAAAAAACTAAACACCTATTGTTTAAAAATTGTTCTTCCAAACAGAAACGTAAAACAATTTTTGGAAAGCACTTGAATGAAGATTTTCCAAACAATCTTCAACTTTCTCAAAACGGCTTTCTGGCAGCTCTAATGTCACCATTGGTTTCCCAACATTGCTTTTTCCACCGCCGCCCCAAACAGAATGTCACAAATCTTTTAGTCATCCCATTAAGGGATGGCCACTCTAATCAATATATTAGGCTTATTTTATCCAAATATTTACAAAAACATTCATATCACTCATAAATGATTGCAACATAAACATCAAGGAGGTAAGATAAATGGCAAGTTCAAAATCAAAATGCATTTTCACTGCATAAATATGTCCTTTTAGATTAAACAATTGAGCTTCAATTTATTGAGATTCAAGGAAGAAGAGTCTGCACATTAAAATGAACAATGTAGCCAGTAGCAATTTCAAATAGAGCACCTAGAAACTTGCATGAAATACATAAAAGGTATGTTATAGAATATATGCCGATAGTTTTATACCTACATGCCAAGGCTTGAATTGCCACCATCATCATCTTCAAAATCAACTTTTTTGCGACATTGCTCAAGGCTGGGCAAGCTAGTCATCTTCTTCGATATCCCAGGTGAGATCATCGTCATCATCTGCTACATTGAGTCTCTTATGGAGTTCTTTTTCATTCCTAGTTGAACTGGATCCACCAACTTTCATGTCATCATGCTCACCAAGATCCTCAATCTCATCCCATCCTAGATCCTCTTCCTCGAGTGCGGAGGCCTGGCTTGAAACCATAGATATGTCACTATCTTTGAATGGCTCCGCGGTCTCAGAAGATGATTTGGGGGGCGCGTTGTCGCCGGATTTAGTGGTTAAGAGGTTGCTGGCTGGTTCAGTGTCATCCACTCCTCCAGCTGATGATGGCACTATCTCATTATCAACAGGTGTGGTAACATGGAGTCTGGAGTCTTCAGGTTCCCCACCAGATTCCTTCTCCTGTGTCAATTCAATGCTATCCGTTGATCCCTTCTCGTTACTGTCTTCTACATGTTCACTGTTATTTGCTTCTTTGGTTTCATCTCCCTTCTCTTTCCTTTCTTCTGCATGTACAATCTTACTTTCTACTTCCTTTTCCACATTTGATTCATCATCTTCATCTTCTTCTCTAATGTGTTTATCATCTTCTTCTTCTCTAATGTGTTCATCATCATCTTCTTTTCTAATGTTATCATTTGTTTCTGTCTCCTTCGCCTGATTCCCCTCTTCTTCTTCATCGTCAACCTCCCAAGTCAAATCCTCATCTACATCTTCCCTCGAAATTACCCTCTTAACAAGATTGGCCCTGACGTCTTCCGCATGCTTGAGCTTATCCAGTTTGTAGAAATAACGAATCCAGAATGTATCGTGATCGACAACAGAAGGCACGAGCTTCTCAAAAAGGCTCTCTACAGTTCCATTATCATAGCAAAGAAGCTCGATCTCCTCCTCCTTCTCCTCCAAGTGAAACTCAGACATCCACCTGCGGAAATCTTCGTCCTCCTCCGGCTCCTCGGAGAAAGTATTGGGATCTGACTGCATTGCAAGGACCTGCAATTCAAATCGGCTGTACCTCTTGGAGGATGACGCCGTGACGCCTCCGGAGGGAGTCTGGAGGTCCGAGGAATAGGTCTCCGAGTCGGAGTCAGCGCCGAGAAGGGCGCCCTTGCCCTCCGATATGATTTCAGCTGTACCGCGCCACACGGAGCCGCCAAAATCGTCGATGGCCTGACCGACGGTCTCGAGGGACTCCTGCGCCGCAGAAGCGCCGGCCTCCAGCGATGACGGGAGATCACGGACCGCACGGCTGGCAACCTCACGAATCGCCTCCGTCTCCTTCTTCAGGCCGGAGCTGAACTCCTCCAAATCGCGGCGATAAGTCTGGATCACTGATTCAGACTTGGAAGCGACGGTCTTGATAAGGGTGCTAAGGCCAACCCATGGCATGTTTGGCTTAAGATTATGCTTATCATTAGGATCGGGATCATACTCCGTCGCCGCAGATCTTCCGTCTTCCCCTCCGTTTTCCTGCGGTTTGTGGGGAGACCCGGAGGGGGATTTCCCCTCTGAGGAAGAATCGGAGGGGTCCGGATCGCTCGAGAACACTGATTTGAAGAAATTCATCAGGAAAAAATTGGTTTATTAGGGTTAGGGTTTCGAGAAGAAGATGCAGCGGATGCGGAGACGGAGGAATGACATCCACGGTGGGAGTCGCGGGGAGGAGTCGGTGTTGAAGATGAACACGGGATGATAGATTCGGGGGGCGGCCTTCACCGCTCTGAAGGACCATAATAGTGACCCCGGATTTAAAACCTGAGACCGCACGTGCCAGTGAAACCTTGGCGCGTGCAAGTACGGGCGTGAGTGACGTATAGTGTCTATACTAGAATAGTGTATATATGCCTTCACCGGTCGGTTCATATGTCTCGGTTCGGTCCAAAATTTTCAGAACCGGTGATTCGGTTCGGTTCTTACACTCAGGTATCCAGAACCGACCCGAGAACCTAGTTATTGAATTTAAGTATAAAAATTATATGAGTCATCGGATCCTTATTTCATTCAATATGAGCTTTCTAAAATAGTATGGGTTAAGCTAAACCTAAAAACTTCATCTTTCTTACATATTCACGGGTTTTTTCAATATGTCTAATAATGTTGTATTCAAAAATTAGTTAACGACATTTTTGAATTTTTTTTCTTTTCTAAGGGCATATTAGCGAAAGTTGAAGAAGATTATGTATAAACTTTTTTTGCTCTTTTAAACATATATGATTTCTTGTTTGATCATATTTTTTATTTCAAAAAATGTAATAGTTAAAAATAGTTACTAATGCATAAATTTATATGAAAAATATTATGATGTGTGAGTGGAACCGAGAACCGAACCGAGTTTTTCGGTTCAGATCTGATTTTATACCTTGAGTGCATGGGTCAGTTCCGGTTCCAAAAAGTCAGAACCGAACCTATATGGATCGGTTTTTGGTTCTAGGTGGAACCGATCCGAACCGACCCGATTTGCACCCCTGCATAAGGGAATTGGGGGATAAATGCACAAATGCATTTTACCGTGAAGTACAGATATTTAGGTGTGTGTAACGCACTGTGTGATCTGTGAAAATATAGGATCGTGTTTATATAATACGATCGTATTAAATACTTATCGTGTTTTAGATCAATCGTAAGTGAACAAACATGCTAGCGGAAATAGACGGCGGATAGGAGGTTCCGCGCCGTGATCTTAGGTGTATTACACTGATCCATGCGAATCGTTAGATCATTGCACTTCACGGTAAAATGCATTTTATCCCCCACTTTCCTACATAAGCATAGTATATGCTAAGGAAAAAATGCATATTGACACTTCATATTTCTTTCAAAGTAAAATTAGTTATTCACTTGGCCCGCCTCCAAGAAAAACATTATGCGTGGTCAAGAGGAACAAACATATAATCTCAAGAGCTTGCTACTGATAATATTTCGAGCCTAATATTTCGAGCCTCCTGAGACGTAAAGTTGGTGTAGCATGTCGCTAGCAAGCGGGGACTGTGGCTCTAATTCAGGTAAATCTGATACCAGGCTTTATTTGGCGCGGCGTTGGCAGGCAGAACCGGCGGGTGGAGAGGGAGGTTTGGAAACGGAGGGGAGAAGGCGAGGCTCGAAAATCTCCGTTTTGGAGCTTTTCTCATGGCGCGGCGGGTGCAAACGCCGCTGCCAGGCGTTTGTTTACACGCCTTGCGGTGACGTTTGCCGCAAACGCCGCTTGCCACCGCCGCGCCAAATGAAGCCTAAGAGGCGCGACAAACCACTAAGAAAAGTTAATTTCTTATACACTTTTAGTCGACCAATCTTGCCACCAATTTTTTGTAGGTCGCATTCTATGAAATGTCTATGAACCTGTAGTTGAGACATTGACTTAACTTAGCGACCTTGATATTGAAGGTGTGTCGAAATCAGTCCTCGTTTTCACTACCGTAGCACGCCGGCCGTAATCATTCCACCTAAGGCATTCAATTAATATTATTTGATGCCTTGACAAGAAACAGTAGGTAAATATGATTATTTAATACTGTACAACCCCGTATTCGTTGAGTGGGTCCCCGGGCTCCAAAGGGTCAAAGGATCAAAGGGCATGCAAGGTAGGTCAAGAAGAGCATTCGTCAAGAGTGCTAGGGGATCACTCGCCCAGGTCAGGAGAGGCAGGGAAGCCTTTGGGCGAGTGCGAGCCTCATCCGCAAAGCACTCGCTCGCTAGGAGTGCGAATGCGCGGGAGGCCAGGCGAGTGAGGGCGGAACCCCACTCGCAAAGCGAGCCAAGTATCGGGCGAGTGGTGCCCCTACGGACCACCCGCTCAGAGGAACCTAGTGCGCGAGAAGTCAGGCGAGTGGTGCCTTCACGGACCACTCGCCCAGGAGGCTTTAGTGAGGAAATTACCTAGATACTCTTTGTGGGATGCCAATAGTCATTCAGAACAGCGGAGTTAGGTTGTTAGCAGACCAATTTGAGGTGCGATTGGTAAAACTAAATGGCGGATTTACGTTATTTGCAGATCAGATCAGAAAATCTATAAATAGACCCTTAAAGGCACCTTGGAGGAGATCCGGTCTTTTGGGTTCTCTCAACCTGGTTATTTTTGGTTGGCTCGTATTGGCCTCCAAGGTGCTCGGTTGAGCATTGGTTTGGGAGGGGAAGCTCTCTATGATCTTCCGGGTGTGTGGCGGGACCTCCTCGCTACAACTTTGGTCTATTCATTTTTCTTCATCCACAATCAAGAGTGTAAGTGAGGGAGAAGTAGGTGTATGCTACACCCCAGTGGGTTCGAACTCAAGATTCCGGTTGACGGTTTCTACATTTTTGGTGCGGTGAGATCACCTCATCCTCAAAGTGAGGGTCTATCGACGAGGTCTCCTGATAGCCTGCGGGAGCGAAAGTTAGATAGTCTCATATAGTTGTTCACGCGAGTAAGGTCGAAGCGAATGAAGCAGCTAACCTGGTACATATTCTTCGACGGGGGGCTGGCGAGAGGAGTTAGGTTGCCCTGCGAATGGTTGGCTGGGGGGATGAAGTGATTTCCCCTTGTCATGGCGAGAAAGAACCTGGTTGGCGGCGGAAGTGGTGGTTAAGTCGGCGGCGGGAGAATCGTGGTTGAGGTCCCTCCCGGACGAGTGTTCCGACTCCTGTGCCGGAAGAATGGTGACGATCTCGCAGGCTAGAGAGCTGTGCGGGACCAAGGATAGCCATTGTAAGAAAGAAGACAATAAATAATAAGGTAGGCGGGAAAGCAACAAGTGACTTACCTATCTCTGGCAGGGTCTGCCAAGAGTGGCGGGAGGTCAGGACTCCTGGGCTGGCGGAATGCCCTCGACAACAGGAGGAAGTATGTCGGCACCCGCCAGGCTGGTCTCGGGGTCGCCTCCTGTCTCCAGCGTGTCCAGCGAGTGATCTTGAATATTGAGGCAGCGCATCATCAACGTTAACCGCTGAGCAAGCTAGATCATATTACCTCAGCAGTGTTGTCAGGAGGATTGGGAGAAGGGGTGGAGTCCTTGAAGCAGACTCAGTTGCCAAAGGGTCCCGCCGAACCACCTTGGCCTTTCTTGACTGGTAGGGTAAGGTTGGGTCCATCTTCGACGAGAGTCAGGGGGCGTATCGAGCGGACTTGGAGGTATTCTTCTCCTGCGCAACGGCAAGATGCTCCAGCAGACCATGCGAAAGCGGTCTCGATGATGGGCTCATGAACGTCATTGAGATGACGAGAGCTCAGAGGGGGGAAAAGAGAAACAATAAGTAAAAGACTAGTACCCTCAAAGCAGCGACCTGAGATATATATATATAGTAGAGGGGTGGGGCCCACCAAAAAGATAATCTCCAGGTCAGCAAGCACTCGCCGAATACCAGGGGTTGGACTTTTCTTTTCGAGCGTAGAACTCGCTCGCAAAGAGCGGGGATTGTGTACAATCCCGTATTCGTCGAGTGGGTCCCCGGGCCCCAAAGGGTCATAGGGCATGCAAGGTAGGTCAAGAAGAGCATTCGCCAAGACTGTTGTGGGATCACTCACCCTGGTTAGGAGAGGCAGAGAAGCCTTTGGGCGAGTGCGAGCCTCATCCGTAAAACACTCGCTCGCTAGGAGTGTGAATGCGCAGGAGTGCCAAGCGAGCCAAGTATCGGGCAAGTGGTTCCCCTATGGACCACCCGATCAGAGGAACCTAGTGCGCGAGAAGTCAGGCGAGTGGTGCCTTCATGGACTACTCGCCCAGAAGTCATTAATGAGGAAATTACCTAGATACCCATTGTGGGATGCCAATAGCCCTTCAGAACAGCGGAGTTGGGCTATTAGCAGATCAATTTGTGTGCGATTAGAAAAACTAAAAGTCGGATTTACGCTATTTGCAGACCAGACTAGAAAATCTATAAATAGACCCTTTAGGGCACCTTGGAGGAGATCCGATTTTTTGGGCTCTCTCCTCCTGGTTATTTTTGGTTGGCTCGTATTGCCCTCCAAGGTGCACGATTGAACATTGGTTTGGGAGGAGAAACTCTTTAAGATCTTTCGGGTGTGTGATGGGACCTCCTCACTACAGCTTTGAGTCTATTCTTTTTCTTCATCCACAATCAATAGTGTCAATGAGGGAGAAGTAGGTGTAGACTACACTCATGTGAGTTCAAACTAAAGAGACATGTTGGTAATTAAAAATTGATTTTAAAAATACAAAAATCATGTTAGGATCAACGATTTTAGGGTTGATTTGACTTTTGGGTCCAAAAACATCGATATTGAAGTAAACCTACAAAATCATCCGTCGAATGTTTTGTCCCGTTGTCGGTTTTAAAATTAAGCATTTCAGAACTATGAACTCAACTGGGCGCGCATTTTCGCCCGAGCACGTAATTTTTGCCCGGACGCGATTTCTTACGTTAGTGCGTGAATTTTTTTTCCCGGGAGAGCATTTTTTCGCTCGGTCGCGAATTTTTCACCTGAACATTATTTTTCCAGGGCCCGAATTTTTCACCCAGAAGCGCATTTTTTCTCCCGGGAATGCATTTTTCGCCCACGAGAATATTATTCGCCCGAGCGCGCATTTTTTTGCCACGAGCGCACCTTTCACTAGGACGCACCATTTTTCGCCCAGGTGCGTATTTTTCGCTTGGATGCGCATTTTTCGTGCGCACGCACCATTTTTCACTCGAGCGCATTATTCGCCCGGGTGCTGTCTTCCCGGGGGCGCGCATTTTCCCTCAGGTACTTGTTTTGCCCGGGCGCGCATTTTTCGCCCTGGCTCCCATTTTCCGCCCAAACTCACATTTTTTCGCCAGACGCGCATCTTTTTGCCCAAGCGCGCATTTTTTGCCTGAGCGCTCATTTATCACTCAGACTTGCATTTTTTCGCCCGGATACAAATTTTTTCGCCTGAGCGCGCATTTTTGCCTTGTCGCTCATTTTTCGCCCGGGCGCTCATTTTTCGCCCGATTCACGTTTTCGCCCGGGCTCAGGTTTATGATCGGGGGCACATTTTTCACCACGGCTCGTGTTTTTCGTCGGGCACCCGCTTTTCTCTCGGGCGCACATTTTTCGCCACGCCGTGCGGATTTCGTCGGGCAACGCTTTTCGCTCGGGTGCGCATTTTCGCCCGGCGCGCGCTTTCGCCCGACGAGCATTTTTGCATGGGCCTGCATTTCGACTGGCGTGTGTGTTCGCTCAGCGCACATTTTCCACATGGTCCGCATTTTTCGTCTTTATTTGTGTTTTACGTCCTAACACCATTTTTCGCCCTGTTGCACATTTTTTGCACGGGAGCATGTTTTCCACACAGACGCGCATTTTCCCCGGGGGTGTGTTTCCCCCTCAGATCTTCTATTTTCATTCACATTGGCACATTGTTTTTTCTTTCTTTGTACTTTTATGGTTTCCTTTTCTTAAATTCTTGAAAGCTAGTGCCTTTTATCGGAAAAAACAAAAATAATTAATGTCAATTTTTGTGATAGAAAATTATCACACGGATAATATTAAAATTAAACATAATGTCAATTTCGGCGTGCATTACATTGGATCAAAAATCCTAAAAATCAATGTATTTGGTGCAATCTAAAAATTACTTAGACTCCGTTTGGTTGGGCTATTGCTGATTGAAAACTGCTGATAAGAAATGAAGTTTGAGAAAATTGTTGTTTCTGGAAAACAGAGTTTTGTTAAAAAATTATTTGGGTGAAATGAAATTTGTAAAACAGAGTTTTTGAAAAGTTGTTTGGATACAAAACAAAATTTTTGATGAATTTTTTTTCTTCGTAAAATGATAACGAATACAAAAAAAATAGAAAATTGCTGCAATTGTATGCAGTCGTTTATAAAATCATAACCAATTTGCTCTTCATGATTTCTACTCCTATTGCAAGCAATTTCAAGCTATATTGCAATATATTATCAGAAATTCAGAAAAAAGTTGCTTGACATAAGTCATAGGCACTCAAAAAATTTCACTAACATCACTTCGTTAGTGTCCTCTCAGGGAACTTGTATCACAATCTCTACTCTTTCTTCATCAGTGTCCTATTAGGGCACTTGTATCACAATCTCTACTCTTTCTGCATCAGTGTCCTCTTAGGGCACTTGTATCACAATCTCTACTCTTTCTGCTCCACTTTTATCTCTGTTAAGATCTGGAATTTGTTAACCTGTAACTCCTCAAACAAGATTCATCTTAACTTTAGCACAAATAATACAGAACCCATAACAGCAGAAAAAGGGGCAAACACTAAACTTGAAGATCACAGTCGGCAGCCAACAACATAAAATCATGGATGCTAAGCAACATGTAAACCCTAAAAAATTTCATCACCTCCGACACGATACGAAAGAGGATTACCCTTGCCATAGCGCAATCAAATCAAGCAGTTGCAGGCGGCACAAACGGATAAAAGGATCCACTGAAAAATGATTCTTATGGTAGCCGAAGCGGAGGGCGCGGGCGATCTCGTCGGCGACGAACAGAACCGAAGACGCAAGAGACCACGGGCGTCGATCGTCGAGCATTGGGAGGAACGAAGCTCTATCAGGACGAAGCTCGAACCATGTCGTCGATCGTCGGGAGGAACGAAGCTCTATTTTGCGGGATGTCGAAGAGGAGCGATGTTCGCCACACGCGCTGATTGATCGGAGCGAACGGAGGAAAGGGCCGTGGTTCAAGAATAACCTATAACAGCTTATTTTAAAAACGAAGTTTTATCCATCAACCCAACCAAACGCAGCTTTTGTCCAAACCTGTGTTTTTGAGCTGCCGCACAAGAGGCTATCAGCTCTCCCAAACGCTACCTTAGAATATGTCGGCGCAATCTAAAAAAAAAGACAATTTTCCCTTGCTGGTTTCTACTACTTTATGAACAGTTTATTTAGTATTTTGAGCCCTTCGGCCTGCATAATTGGCAAATGCTGATTTTGATTAGTCTGATCACACCAAAAGTCTTAAAAATCAAACCAAAATTTCTTCTCTTGTTTTTCTTTACGCAAATCCTAAGCCGCAAAATCGCAAACCCTCTTGCGCTTCACCGAATAGAGAAGACTCCGGAGTCCGTACCGCCTTCGCCTCTCCTGTCACCTCTCCCGCCACCTATCTCGTCCCCTCTCACGTTGTTTTTCCCGTCGCCGGTGGTTTGCGAGGCTTCCGGCGAGCCGCTCGATACACATACGTCAACATTGGAAAATTTTCAAGGTATAAGACCAAACCTAGGCTTATTGTTGCAGATTGAAACTTAGTTCTCCATGAATTAGAGTTTCTAATTTCCATTTCAGTTTTTCATTTGATTTCCATTTCAGATTTAATTATCAGTTTCTAATTTCAGTTTTGTATATGATTTTCAGATTTTTCATTTGATTATAAATATGCTATTTTGTTAAATGTTGTGCTGAAAATATCATGAACTTAGTTTTTTTGCCTAGAAAAATTTGTTTGTGTAGTTTGTATTATTGGTTTATTTTTAATAATATTGGTTTGTGGTTAACATTTTGATTTGCACCTAGTATTTTCAAAATATATGATTTGCTGTTAACAATGGTTTGCGGATAGCCAAATTTGATTTACCTTTAACAATTTCCTTTTTTTTTGCTCCGGTGAGTTTGGACAAAAACTAAACTGTAATAAAATGTATGTTTAGAAATAAAAACTAATTTTGAACATAACAATTTTTTTGATGAAATTCCTTAGACGAGGACCATTAAATACACTACATTAAAATAATGCAGATATTTGTTTTTAATTTTGTCACATAATTACATGAAATATGAGGATAAATAGTTAATCTAATTTATTGTTGAGTATAATTGCGCGGGAAAGGAAACGGGAGAAGCTAATCATGAAAATGCAATTATATTCTCTTTCCATAAAAAACTTTAGCTTATATAAATTGTTTAACGATTACATGATATTTCAGAGATTTTTGAGCTGGCTCGTGTTGCTCGACGGTTGTCGATCATGCATAGCACAGTTGAACTCTCGTCGAAATAGAGTAGTTAGAAACGTTGATCTCGTACTCTGCGGATTGCACGACCGCCGCTCGAAACTCCATATATGTATATTTTGGTCATCTTAATTCACCTTTGGGCGCTCCTCAATAATTATTAGATGGAACGTTTACTCGTTTGGCGGGGCGGATCCCCCCCTCCCCCTCCCAAGCGTGGTCGCGTCCGAGTCTCATTTGGGCTTTCAAAAACCCGCGGAATTCCGACGTAGGACGTGGTGGCCTTTGCGTGAATGAACACCGCAGGGCATCCGTGCTGGCCTAAATAATAAATCCCCCCCCCCCCCCCCCCCCCCTAAATTCTTTTGTGGGGAAATGTTTTTGAACTTTGGCGCTAAGCACCCTCAAATTAGAAGGTTTATGCACATTGTACCTTAAATATTAAATTTTGTATATTGCACCTCCCAAAGGCTTTAATTTTGACATTTTGCACCACAAATATTCAATTATGAGGGTTAAGAATGTCATTATTAATATCTTTGGGGTACAAAATATTAAAATTAAATATTTAAAGGCGATTGTTATTAGCACCGCACTTTTGGCTATTCATAACTATTTGATATCCACAAACTATTATTTTTAAAAATGGCTATCCACAAACATAATTGCTATACGCAAATCAATTTTTTGAAAAATAAAAATTTAAAGAATTGTAAATAATATTACCACAAATACATTGATATAAATAAACTTCACAAAACACCATCAAGATATAATTAATTTCAATTGTTTTAGAGTTTATAAGAAAAAAGTTAACTTTCAAAGCAAGTCATGATTGCTCCTAATTTTACATTGCTCTGCGTCAATCTTAGGGCCTGCAAATATGAAGGAAAAAATGATATTAATAATTTTTACATTACTATTTGAAATAAACTTATAGTAAAATTTCATAAAAAAAACTTTTACGTATCTCTTCTCATTATCAATATCCAATGCTACTAATATACTTAGTCTCGTTGCCAGTGGTGATCCTTGCAACCGTTGGTTGTTATGTACTCCCCAATTTTCCGCCACTTGTTCGTGATATCTCATCCATGAGAAATAATGTGTGGCATCGAATCCAATGTTTTCCTTGCGAGGAAGCAATGGATTTGTCGAGATCAGGTTAACACAGGGGAAATAGGTTGTATGAACATCTCTGTTTCAGTGTAATAGGTTGCAAGAAGTTTCTGGGCAGAGAAATAGGTTGCAGAGAAAATGGAGAATAGAAATAGCATTTCAATGAGAGACGGGTACCAAATCGAGCGACGATGTTCCTCTTAAGGTGACGGCGACATCGGCGTTCTACACTCCTTGATCCTCCGCCGACGATCTTCGCTCTGATCCTCCGTCTGCGAGTGCGGGAAGAGAGCGGGAGGCAGAGAAATAGTGGCGAAAACGAAAAGTTGCAGCGTTAAAAAGAGTGTGGTTAGTTGTTTTAAGAAGGGTGCTGTTATGGGCAGCCCATCGTTAATTGCAGCCCATTTTTTTCACATTGCAGCCCAATTTGTTATTGGCAGATCAATTTTTTTAATAAAAAAATTAATAAAAGCATAACATAAACATAACACTCCATTCTCCATTGTGTATATATAGATATCTTTCATATACTTTGCACTTACATATAAAATGTTTAGATTGTGACACATTCGTAACGCATCATTTCACTTTGTAATGTGATCCACCCTGTAAAAAAAAGATTAAATGATATTTTATATTTAATAATTGAACTAAAGGCTATATAATTTAGTGAAATTATTATTACCTGGTAGTATCAATTGGTAAAGCAGCAATACTTGTCTCCCGTAGTTTGCAAAAAGGAAGACCAAAAATTGTCCAGGAAATAAGCTGTAAAGTTGAACATAAATTTAAAATTTTAATACAACAAATTAGTGTAAAAAAAAATTAAATTATTTAATAAACCTTCATCACATACCTAACAATTTAGATTCCATTTAGCAACAATGTCCGTACGATACCTCTTCCAACTTGTAAATAGTGGTGGTGGTGGACAATCACTATACATGACCAGTTGCACAAAATGATTACCATGTACGAACGCTATGAATACTGTCCTTGGGAAAGTAGGCGGTGCCGAATGCAGTGGTAGAAAGGTGAACGATTGGAACTTTGAGAAATGAACAAGCTTGATGTTGTAACATGATGCTACTATCAATCTCATATCCGGCATAGTCATCCACTTGTCGAACGGTGCAGGAGTAATAACACAATCCAAAGAGGCCAACAATTCACATGTTCTTACATTTCCATATATATCTGTATATAGGTTCAAATATTTTTGTATTTCATTTGAAATGTCATTTCGCATTTGTATCCAATTATCTCCCAAATTTATTGCTAAACTGATTGTACGAAATCCACAATGCCCATCTCAAATTACATCTACCACGTCAATGATAAATTTAGAAATGCATGATGGCATTTCTTTTTGAACTTGTTGAAGTATCCTTTTTACACTACCCAAAAGTTTTGTTGGCTTTGGAGGGATAATATTCTTCTCACTTTGTAGTACATGCTCAAATAAGGAAGGGTTCATCTTTGTTGACTTGTATTCCTTATGAAATTGCTTGTAGCTTCCCTTTGGTCTTCTCTTTAACTTGGATGGAACCAAAGGTTCTATTGTGAGTGTTGACGATGGATCCATAATTTCACGTAATTTCCGTTTAATTTCATTTTTTTGAAGCACATTTGTGTTGTTATATCTCTTTAAAATACCTTCAAACTCTATGTCAATATCATTTTGAACATCACCTTCAACCTTTATGTCCTCTTCGACGTCCTTTTCAATTAGTTGTAGTTGTTTCCAATGACTATGAATCATCCATAGTGGAATGGAATTTGTATGTGCTATGTAAGGTTTCAACTCATGCGCACATGGCAATCCCAAAATAAGTCTATTTTTATGAATGCATGCATCAACATAAGCGGTTCCATTTTGTAACCGGCAAGGGAGGGTTGCAATGTCTTCCGGCAAGGGAGGGTTGGAATGGAGTTCCGCGGCATCACCGGGGGGCGGAATGGAGGTCGTGCATCCCTCTTTAGGCTCTACGACAGTCATGGAGATGAGCGGCTGTGGAGGAAATGGGAGCGGTGGAGGGGCGAGCGGCGGAGAAGAGAAGGGTGATGTTCTTCGGGAGGGGGGAGATCGAGCAGAGCGATGTTCTTCGGGAGGGGGGAGATCGAGCAGAGCAATGTTCTTCGGGAGGGGGGAGATCGAGCAGAGCGATGTTCTTCGGGAGGGGGAGATCGAGCAGAGCGCGATGTTCTTCGGGAGGGGGGAGATCGATCAGAGCGGCGGAAGAAAGGAACCGTTGTTCTTCGGGAGGGGGGAGATCGAGCAGAGCGGCAGAAGGGTTTTGGGCTGCTATTAGGTTATGGGGGGGGGGGGGGAAGAAAAAAGAAGGTGGGACCCACCCATTTTATGGTCCGTTCGGTTCGCAGGTTTTGGTTTTGAAGAATTGGAATTCAGTCAAAACCAAAACCTGCAGGTTTTGGTTTTGCCTGAATTCTAATTATGCTGTTCGGCTGCAGGAAGGTTTTGAGCTGCAGGAATTGGTTTTGTGGCAATTCTGCTGTTCGGATGCAGGATGGAATTGGTTTTGGTTTTGCATAAAATTTGAAATTTTGTTTCGAAGTACAAAAATGCAACACAAAATAGTAGACACATAAAATATTCCAATACATAACAACAACGCAAATCAAAATGTTTCAATACACATCAACAATACGAATTAAAGTGTCCAGTACATAACAACATAACACAAAATGTTTTTTAGAAAAACAACCCAAACTGAAGACTTCAAAACCTATCCCCATAAAATTGCAAGCGAAGCCATGCCGTCCTCATGTGAACCGGTAGAGTGATGAACCTGTCGAACTTAATGCAACTATCACCGAGGAGATCCATAGCTTTCAGTAATTCAAGGTCTGTCAGATCCGTCAGTTGTCCTAATGCTTCGTAAACCTGACCGGAATTTGCATCCATAGGCTTTGCAGTTGAATGTTTTATAGCGATAGCTGCCTGCTCCATACTTGTTGCCATTTGACTAATCGCACTTGCAATTACATCAGCGGGATTTGTCTTCTCTTCCTCTGTCTACTGCTCCCTGCTATTGAAGTAGGTTTTCCCGCAACGCTTTCCTCTCCAAATGACTCATTAATTAATTGTCTCAAACTCATTAATTGTCTCATTTGCTGTTGCTGCAAAACTACCTGTAGATTTGTCAGTGTCACATAAAATGCCCAAATTTGACTAGTTAATGATAACTTTATCTTTATAGTGTTTCACCGTCGGATGGGTCTGCAAAAAAATAATTTAGTAAGGTTGCAACCAAAAATTCATGAAAAAAATAATGAAAGCCCTGAAAATTACCGTTACATAGTTAGCTCATACATCCTCGCTATCCACCTTGACTATATTTCGTTCTCAGTCTCATCCAAACCCACTTGTATCTAGAATCGCAGACACCTCCTTGTAATACTTATTCCATGTTTTCAACCTTGTCATTATCTTCTCCTTAGTAAAAGTTATATTATGGGCCTCTTTCATGTCATTGATTGCCGCTGTAAAGGCCACACATTTCCATCCATTGGAGTTTTGTGGCCATTCTCATGCTCTTCCAATAGAATGTTTGAAAGCGTTTGATCCATTTCACTCGTCGAGTGAACATAAGTTTTCTCTTTGTTTGAGCCGCTAGCCATTTCTTATTACCTGTAAATAAAGAAATATATATCGGTAGATAATATTAAACGATTAGATATTTTGAAATACAAATTTCATAAAACTACATCAAAAAAACACTTCAAAATACTATAAAGTACATCAAAAAACATTTCAATATATTTCTACGTCCAAATTATCAAGTTCATCTAGATATTCTCATTGCGGTTCTGATACTCCTCAAACATTGCCATCGCTAAGTTGTCTCGAAAGTTTGCTCATTCATTTGTAGATTGAATTGGATTAATGCCATCGTCATATTCGAAGATCTCATCGTCTTCAGTCACCTTATCCGCTAATAATTCAGCATCGACCTCAGCGAGTAGTTGAGAATTACTAGCAAGCCTCTTTTGAATGAGAAAATTGTGTAAGACGCAACAGACATTTATTATTTGAACCTGTGTTGAAAATATATTTCAGAATAATCAATTATTATTCGAAATTAATATAGATTTGTCAATGTAGTACCTGAACTCTTATATTATAGAAAGATGACTGTCGTAAAATTGTCCAACGCTTCTTCAATAAGTCAAACGTTCTTTCTATGACATTACGTTCTCTTGCATGACGAAGATTGAATAACTCCTTGTAATTAGTGGGGTTATTTCCTTGCGTCGACCATTCTTGTAGATGATAACACGTTGATCGATATGGTGAAAAAAAACCAGGACCGTTGGTGTAACCAGCATCCACCAAGTAATATTTATCTATCACTTTACATTAGCATCAACATTAAATTAAATGTTGATTAAAAATTTGTCTTACCAATTGGAACTTCAAATCGGTCTGTCCTCTCTAGTGCATCTCGCAAGACTCTAGAATCAGAAGAAGACCCCTCCCAACCGGGTAGGACATATACGAATTTCATCTGATTGTCACAGACACCGAGTACATTAGCCGTTATGGCATGCTTACGATTTCTATATCTCCCATGATCAGTTGTAGGCACAGCCACTTGGATATGAGTGTCATCTAGAGCACCAACACAATCTTCAAACCATCTCCACCTACGATTTGATCTCGATTCTGGTAACTTGATATAATCTGTAGCTAACTTCAACACCGCTCTATATAAGCACAATATTGAAATATCGACTAACAGTATCTGTCGATCGGATAATTGTACAACCCACATCACGAAACTTCTTATTATGTGATATAATGTACAAAAAGGTTGCAACAGCTTCCTTTACTGACACATATTTACTTTCACGTACATATCCTCTGGCAGACAGTATATAACATAGTTCTACGAATGGTTGTTTGTTCATGCGCAATAAGTTAAAACAATTAATATCCGTACCCTCGTAAATGCGCTTTAACAATGAAGATCGTAGTACATTGTTAACTTCATGATCTACAGGCTCCAACGGAATATATTCTAGCGCTACATAAGCAGCACCGATTATTGTGAGATACCCCGCCTTTAAAATGTATTCTCGCTTGAATTTTTCTATCAACTGGTTTAAATCCATCACTAACCTATCAAAATGGAAATCATCTAAATCAGCATAATAACGACAGTATTAATATGAACAAGGATATTTATTCAATAGCCAAGATAAAATGTACAGACTCTTGAGAAGTCAAATAAAATCAGATAGTTGTTATACTTTTTCTACTAAAATCAAGAAGAGTAGAATAACCAGTTAGCACACCTCTTACCAAAATACTAAAACCAAGAAGAATAAATTCACCAGTCAGCACACCTCTTACCAAGAATAAGTTGGGCATCATTATTGATTTCATAACAAAAAAATGGAGGTGAACCACTGTGAAACATTCCAGCAATTTTTCACATTAATAAACATTCCAACAATGTTTCAGATCTGAAATGGAGGTGAACCACTGTGAAACATTCCAGCAATTTTTCAAAAAAAAATGGAGGTGAACCACTGTGAAACATTACAGCAATTTTTCACATTAATAAACATTCCAGCAATGTTTCAGATCTGAAATGGAGGTGAACCATTCCAGCAATTTCGTATCTTAAATGGAGGTGAACCACTATTTCCCCGGAGAGTTGCAGATCTACACATCAATGTCCTAACTCTACACGCCTAAATCTATGAACCTAACTCATCAATGGCCTAGAGTTGCAGATCTACACATCTATGGCGAAAGAGATAGATCTAGGGTTGCAGATCTGAACATCGATGAAAAAAAAATGAAGAAAAAACATGGAGGTTGTTGAAACCGATATCTCGGTCTCTGTGGAGTTCGGGGTCCCAAAAAAGGGGTGACCGCGCACTTACTACGCTCAAGTAAACGATCTAGACACAAGACTAGGGACTCGAAGTACAGATCCAAGGTCTCAGCGTGGAGGTCCCACCGCACACCCGGAAGACTAACTAACTCTTCCCCTCCTAAGCCAATGGCTGAGTTAAGGCACCTTTGGAGGGCTCTCTTGGCCGGCCAAAATCTCAGAGCCGACCCTCTCCTCTCCATAGGTGCACATCCCTGGATCTATGTAAAGCCAATTTCGCCCGGTCGACCAATAACGTACTCCCGACTAACAATTTTACTATACGCAGACCAAATGGGGCTGCCAACAGCGTGACTCCGCTGATCCGGGAGACTATTAGCGAACCATCGGGGGCTACCAAGTAAATTTCCCTCTGGGCCCCCACCGTGCGGGGGGTCCACGGGGACTCCAGTTGACTACGATTAAAAAGATAAACAAAGAACATGCGTCACAGATTACAGGAATATGAATTCCATACTTCGGCACGCAGGCCGGCAATATAAATAAATAAGGCCTTCTCGGGCCGGCACAACCTTGGGCTTAAACCCGCTATTTCCTACTTTGTTCCGCAACACCTGTACACCAACGTCCTGCCAAGCGATGGCAAGCTGAACATCGATCAGCTACAACGGGCCAAAGCCTATCGCCCCCACCCCTTTTTTTGGGGTGGCAATATTTCGCCCGTGCAAGCAAGTAGTATACAACTTCCTCGGAGCCTTCTCCGGGAACCCCAGAACATCACCAATCCGGATTCACATATCCGGATGGGCTTCACACAACATGCCTAAGTCCGTACTCGCGCTTCCGGACGCTAATGCAATTACAAGCGGGGACGTACACGTCGACCCGTCAGAGAGCTCCCTTCCTCCACCCGTTGGTGGAGAGGGGCTTCCATGCAATCATGATAAATTAGGGCTTCACCTGCCCGAGGAGAAATTTCGTTACCCTTGAAGCGTGCTTCGGAGGCATGGAAACGTGCCCGGATTGGACGGCTAGCGTGTGTAGCGGCTGTCCACGCACGGATCTACTTTCCACGTATCGATTTGAACTCTAAACGACCACAAGAGCCCACAAAGCCTGCTGCCCCTGCTCCGGGTTGACGAGGAAGAGGGGAAAGGGAGAAGAGAGCTCGGGGGCTGCTCCTCCTTGCTCCAGGCCGACAGGGAGAGAGGGAGAAGAAAGCTCGGGGGCTGCTCCTCCATGCTCCAGGCCGACGGGGAGAGAGGGAGAAAAGAGCTCGGGGGCCGCTCCTCCTTGCTCCAGGCCGACGGGGAGGAAGAAGAAAGGGCTCGGGGAGGGAGAGAGAGGGGGCGACGGGAGAGGAGGAGAGGGCTCGGGCTCTCCTTGCACAAGGCCGACGGCGAGAGAGGGAGGAGGAAGGCTCGGCGGCGGCGATTCCCTTGTCCAGGAGGCGGCGAGAGAGAGAGAGAGAGATCGGGGGGAGTGGCGATTGAGAGGGAGGGATATCGTGAGGAGGGGCGATTTTGCGGCTGCTCCCAAAAAGAATGAGAAAGTGGGAGGTCGGGGAGGGACATCGGGCTTGGGAGGGAGAGGGGGTATTAGGGGTTTTGTTAAAACCCTAGCCCATCCCTGCTATCCGCAGACTGTGCTCCTAACCGCACCCCAAACGCCGCTATTCACACCCCGATCAATGCTAGCCAATCACAAGACACCTCGGGTCCCAGCTATCTGGGGAGGGTCACACCCGACGGGTACGGGGTTGTACACAATCCCCGCTCTTTGCGAGCGTGCCCCACGCTCGGAAAGAAATGTCCAACCCCAAGTATCCGGCGGGTGGGAGCCGACCCGAAAAAAAAATGATCGGGGTGCGAATAGCGGCGTTGGGGGTGCGGTTAGGAGCACGGTCTGCGGATAGCAGGGATGGGCTAGGGTTTTAACAAAACCCCTAATACCGCCTCTCCCTCCCAAGCCCGATGTCCCTCCCCGACCTCCCTCTTTCTCGTTCTTTTTGGGAGTAGCCGCAAAATCGCCCCTCCTCACGATCTCCCTCCCTCTCAATCGCCCCTCCCCCCGATCTCTTTCTCTCTCTCGCCACCTCCTGGACTAGGGAAGAGCCACCCCCGAGCCTTCCTCCTCCCTCTCTCGCCGTCGGCCTTGTGAAAGGAGAGCCCGAGCCCTCTCCTCCTCTCCCGTCGCCCCCTCTCTCTCCCTCCCCGAGCCCTATCTTCTTCCTCCCCGTCGGCCTGGAGCAAGGAGGAGCGGCCCCCGAGCTCTCTTCTCCCTCTCTCCCCGTCGGCCTGGAGCAAGGAGGAGCAGCCCCCGATCTTTCTTCTCCCTCTCTCCCTGTAGGCCTAGAGCAAGGAGGAGCAGCCCCCGAGCTCTCTTCTCCCTTTCCCCTCTTCCTCGTCAACCCGGAGCAGGGGAAACAATTTTTGTGGGCTCTTGTGGTCGTTTAGAGTTCAAATCGACACGTGGAGAGTAGATCCGTGCGTGGACAGCCGCTACACACGCTAGCCGTCCAATCAGGGCACGTTTCCATGCCTCTGAAGCACGCTTCAAGGGTAACGAAATTTCTCCTCAGGCAGGTGAAGCCCTAATTTATCATGATTGCATGGAAGCCCCTCTCCACCAACGGGTGGAGGAAGGGAGCTCTCTGACGGGTCGACGTGTACGTCCCCGCTTGTAATTGCATTAACGTCCGGAAGCGCGAGTACGGACTTAGGCATGTTGTGTGAAGCCCATCCGGATATGTGAATCCGGATTGGTGATGTTCTGGGGTTCCCGGAGAAGGCTCCGAGGAAGTTGTATACTACTTGCTTGCAGGGGCGAAATATCGCCACCCCAAAAAAAGGGGTGGGGGCGATAGGCTTTGGCCCGTTGTAGCTGATCGATGTTCAGCTTGCCATCGCTTGGCAGGACGTTGGTGTACAGGTGTTGCGGAACAAAGCAGGAAATAGCGGGTTTAAGCCCAAGGTTGTGCCGGCCCGAGAAGGCCTTATTTATTTATATTGCCGGCCTGCGTGCCGAAGTATGGAATTCATATTCCTGTAATCTGTGACGCATGTTCTTTGTTTATCTTTTTAATCGTAGTCAAGTGGAGTCCCCGTGGATCCCCCGCACGGTGGGGCCCCAGAGGGAAATTTACTTGGTAGCCCCTGATGGTTCGCAAATAGTCTCCCGGATCAACGGAGTCACGCTGTTGGCAGCCCCATTTGGTCTGCATATAGTAAAATTGTTAGGCGGGAGTACGTTATTGGTTGACCGGGCGAAACTGGCTTTACATAGATCCAGGGATGTGCACCTATGGAGAGGAGAGGGTCGGCTCTGAGATTTTGGCCGGCCAAGAGAGCCCTCCAAAGGTGCCTTAACTCAACCATTGGCTTAGGAGGGGAAGAGTTAGTTAGTCTTCCGGGTGTGCGGTGGGACCTCCACGCTGAGACCTTGGATCTGTACTTCGAGTCCCTAGTCTTGTGTCTAGATCGTTTACTTGAGCATAGTAAGTGCGCGGTCACCCCTTTTTTGGGAACCCGAACTCCACAGAGACCGAGATATCGGTTTCAACATTATGGTGCGGTGAGCGTGGAGAGTGACTAGCACAGAAGAACTCAAGCGAACGTCATGGCTAGAGAAGGGGAACTAAGTAACGACCGGGGTCATGCGCTGACACCCGCGGGAAGATGTGAGAAGTTCTACTAAGATGATTCGATCATGTGTAAAGGGGACCATTAGAGGCACCGGTTAGGCATCACATGATAAACGAGGGAGGGGTAGACCAATAAAGATTTGGAATGAAACTATACGGCAAGACACGATGCACTTAAGCATTAGTGAGGTTATGACTAGAGATAGGACACAATGGTGACAAAGGATCCATGTAGAAAACCCCACTATAGTGGGATAAAAGCTTGAGTGTTGTTATTGTTGTGTGTGAGCATGCTAAGTATAATTGTATAAACATATTACATTTTCTATTGGCAATAAAATAAGATTTATCCCTTTTCATTTAATTCAGAGACATTTGGGGGTCATCTAATACTCAAATGTAAGTGGAGCTCGTTGGTTTGTATCATTTAGTGATAATAGCATCAGTCACTTCGATTTTCCTTAAACCTATATATTTTTTGTTAGTATAATTATTACAAATTGTTATGATCTGAAGTCACTTTGGTGGTAAAATACAAAGTTTAGGTATTAAAGATTATTTCCAAGACTGACTTTCTACTTTCATGTGTCTAAATCATATTGGGAAAGCCATCATTACTATTCATCTTACAAATGATCTTCCATCTAGAATTTTGGGTTTTAAATGTTCTATGAGTATACAACCAAATGCCTATTCTAGAAGTTTCAGTTGTCCTTTTGTTCATTATCATAGTCCTAATATGGAGAAATTAAATCACAGGGCTATTAAGTATGTTTCTAGGATATCTTTCCGCTCAAACAATGTTATAAAATCACCATTATCCATCTAAGAAATCATGTTTATGCGGATGTCACATTCGTGAGGGAGAATCATACTTTATACCATCTCATCACCAAGTGAGGATATTAACATGGAGGAGCTCCTGGAGGAGCTCCAGGACCTGTCCATCATTCGCCAGGAGGAAATCAAGAGGCGGATGGCCAAGTATTTTGATCACCACGTCCGGGTAAAGCAGTTCGAAAAGGGGGACTTGGTCCTGAAGAAGGTAGATGCGGCAGAGAGAGGAGCCACTATAGGTAAACTAGAGCCCAACTGGGAGGGGCCTTACGTTGTAAGTGAAGTGCTCAAGTCGGGAGGGTATCACTCCAGGATGTGGAAGGGTTACCACTCGGCCGAGCCAGGAGTGGGGACGACTTGAAAAGATTCTATCTGTGAAATTTTTTGTAACCAACTTGTTGTGCGTTTCATTATCCATGCATATATTCTGAGGTCTTTTCTGAGCAGATGACAAGTTCTTTTATGCTGGATTGCCCCGGACGGTCCCGCTGCCGGGCTCTCACTAGCCGGTGGGTCAGGTTGATCTCGCGGAGAGGCTGGCAAGGTGACATGTTCTTTTATGCTGGATTGCCCCGGACGGTCCCGCTGCCGGGCTCTTACTAGACGGTGGGTCAGATTGATCTCGCGGAGAGGCTGGCAAGGTGACATGTCCTTTTATGCCGGATTGCCCCGGACGGTCCCGCTGCCGGGATCTCACTAGCCGGTGGGTCAGGTTGATCTCACGGAGAGGTTGGCAAGGTAACAAGTTCTTTTATGCTGGATTGCCCCGGACGGTCCCGCTGCCGCGCTCTCACTAGCCGGTGGGTCAGGTTGATCACGCGGAGAGGCTGGCAAGGTGACAGGTTCTTTTATGCTGGATTGCCCCGGACGGTCCCGCTGCCGGGCTCTCACCAGCCGGTGGGTCAGGTTGATCTCGCGGAGAGGCTGGCAAGGTGACAGGTTCTTTTATGCTGGATTGCCCCGGACGGTCCCTCTGCCGGGCTCTCACTAGCCGGTGGGTCAGGTTGATCTCGCGGAGAGGCTGGCAAGGTGACAAGTTCTTTTATGCTGGATTGCCCCGGACGGTCCCGCTGTCGGGCTCTCACTAGCCGGTGGGTCAGGTTGATCTCGCGGAGAGGCTGGCAAGGTGACAGGTTCTTTTATGCTGGATTGCCCCGGACGGTCCCGCTGCCGGGCTCTCACTAGCTGGTGGGTTAGGTTGATCTCGCGGAGAGGCTGGCAAGGTGACAGGTTCTTTTATGCTGGATTGCCCCGGACGGTCCCGCTGCCGGGCTCTCACTAGATGGTGGGTCAGGTTGATCTCGCGGAGAGGCTGGCAATGTGACAGGTTCTTTTATGCTGGATTGCCCCGGACGGTCCCGCTGCCGGGCTCTCACTAACCGGTGGGTCAGGTTGAGAGGCTGACAAGGTGACAAGTTCTTTTATGCTGGATTGCCCCGGACGGTCCCGCTGCCGGGCTCTCACTAGCCGGTGGGTCAGGTTGATCTCGCGGAGAGGCTGGTAAGGTGACAGGTTCTTTTATGCTGGATTGCCCCGGACGGTCCCGCTGTCGGGCTCTCACTAGCCGGTGGGTCAGGTTGATCTTGCGGAGAGGCTGACAAGGTGACAAGTTCTTTATAATGGCAGGTTGACCTCTCGTGGAGGCTCTTTGGTTTCGGCTCCGAGATGGTTCCGCTGTTCGGGCTCTCATCTAACCGGCAGAGCGGGTAAACCTCTCGGATGACAGTTTGAGAAAGGATGAGATTCAATATAAGGCTTTAACATATAAGGGATCAATTATGCTTGATAAATTGATAGTTTTCACTGACAATCGAAGCTCTTTAAGAATAGTTTTGAAAACAGAAGCTTAAGATAATGAATCCTACAATGGCACCACATTATTTGATTAGTTTTAGAAACAAAATCAGATTCATTTTAAATTGTCAATGCATGATTGTTTATGTAATCATTATAGATAATAGTGAGCATTCTTTTCCTCAGCACTGTCAATCATCCCTGAGGCCCATTCCTGAATAACACAATATGCAACAGTAAAAATAACTGCAATCTAAATTATGAGTTTGCTTGCTAATAGACATTAAGTTGCATGACATTTTGAGAACATGAAGGGCATAATGTTTCTACCATAAAAAAGAAGGCATAGTGTATAACCAAGGCTGTTGATAACCAAATTGATCATTTAAAGGCAACAAATGGAAATGTTATAACATCAGGAAAAATATGAGTACAAAAAGAAGAAGAATCATCATTCATATGATTATATACCCATTTTTTTTCGGGTCGGCTCCCACCCGCCGGATACTTGGGGTTGGACATTTCTTTCCGAGCGTGGGGCACGCTCGCAAAGAGCGGGGATTGTGTACAACCCCGTACCCGTCGGGTGTGACCCTCCCCAGATAGCTGGGACCCGAGGTGTCTTGTGATTGGCTAGCATTGATCGGGGTGCGAATAGCGGCGTTTGGGGTGCGGTTAGGAGCACGGTCTGTGGATAGCAGGGATGGGCTAGGGTTTTAACAAAACCCCTAATACCCCCTCTCCCTCCGAAGCCCGATGTCCCTCCCCGACCTCCCTCTTTCTCGTTCTTTTTGGGAGCAGCCGCAAAATCGCCCCTCCTCACGATCTCCCTCCCTCTCAATCGCCCCTCCCCCCGATCTCTCTCTCTCTCGCCGCCTCCTGGACTAGGGAAGCGCCGCCCCCAAGCCTTCCTCCTCCCTCTCTCGCCGTCGGCCTTGTGCAAGGAGAGCCCGAGCCCTCTCCTCCTCTCCCGTCGCCCCCTCTCTCTCCCTCCCCTAGCCCTATCTTCTTCCTCCTCGTCGGCCTGGAGCAAGGAGGAGCGGCCCCCGAGCTCTCTTCTCCCTCTCTCCCCGTCGGCCTGAAGCAAGGAGGAGCAGCCCCCGAGCTTTCTTCTCCCTCTCTCCCTGTCGGCCTGGAGCAAGGAGGAGCAGCCCCCGAGCTCTCTTCTCCCTTTCCCCTCTTCCTCGTCAACCCGGAGCAGGGGAAGCAGTCTTTGTGGGCTCTTGTGGTCGTTTAGAGTTCAAATCGACACGTGGAGAGTAGATCCGTGCGTGGACAGCCGCTACACACGCTAGCCGTCCAATCCGGGCACGTTTCCATGCCTCCGAAGCACGCTTCAAGGGTAACGAAATTTCTCCTCGGGCAGGTGAAGCCCTAATTTATCATGATTGCATGGGAGCCCCTCTCCACCAACGGGTGGAGGAAGGGAGCTCTCTGATGGGTCGACGTGTACGTCCCCACTTGTAATTGCATTAGTGTTCGGAAGCGCGAGTACGGACTTAGGCATGCTGTGTGAAGCCCATCCGGATATGTGAATCCGGATTGGTGATGTTCTGGGGTTCCCGGAGAAGGCTCCGAGGAAGTTGTATACTACTTGCTTGCAGGGGCGAAATATTGCCACCCCAAAAAGGGGTGGGGGCGATAGGCTTTGGCCCGTTGCAGCTGATCGATGTTCAACTTGCCATCGCTTGGCAGGACGTTGATGTACAGGTGTTGCGGACCAAAGCAGGAAATAGCGGGTTTAAGCCCAAGGTTGTGCCGGCCCGAGAAGGCCTTATTTATTTATATTGTCGGCCTGCGTGCCGAAGTATGGAATTCATATTCCTGTAATCTGTGACGCATGTTCTTTGTTTATCTTTTTAATCGTAGTCAAGTGGAGTCCCCGTGGACCCCCCGCACGGTGGGGGCCCAGAGGGAAATTTACTTGGTAGCCCCTGATGGTTCGCTAATAGTCTCCCGGATCAGCGGAGTCACGCTGTTGGCAGCCCCATTTGGTTTGCGTATAGTAAAATTGTTAGGCGGGAGTACGTTATTGGTCGACCGGGCGAAACTGGCTTTACATAGATCCAGGGATGTGCACCTATGGAGAGGAGAGGGTCGGCTCTGAGATTTTGACCGGCCAAGAGAGCCCTCCAAAAGTGCCTTAACTCAGCCATTGGCTTAGGAGGGGAGGAGTTAGTTAGTCTTCCGGGTGTGCGGTGGGACCTCCACGCTGAGACCTTGGATATGTACTTCGAGTCCCTAGTCTTGTGTCTAGATCGTTTACTTGAGCGTAGTAAGTGCGCGGTCATCCCTTTTTTGGGACCCCGAACTCCACAGAGACCGAGATATCGGTTTCAACAGAGGTGAAGCCGTAGAGGGAGATGCGAGTAGGAGGAAGCCCAAAAATATACCGGCGGCGAGGCTGCAGAGATCGACGGGGAGGCTGCCGAGATCGACGAGGGAGGAAGGAGGAAGACGAGGTCCTTCGCATGCGCCGTCCAAAACCAGCGAAAACACAGCCGCAGACCTGTTTTTTGGGGTTAGGCAAGTATAAATTTTTTGGGTTTTCAAACAAAACCAAAATCGGGCCAAAACCGGTGAACCGAACACCTACATTTGCTTTATTAAAGTCAAAACCAAAAACCTACTCCCAAAACCGGTGAACCGAACGGACACTAAATGAGTAATTGGAATATGATTAGTGCCAAAAACCCAAATATTTAATACCGAATTCAATTGAAAAGTTAAAAACCCAAACTTGCCCTAATTTTACATAAAATGGAAGGAGGCCCGCCGGTATAATGTAAACCCGGTTACTTCTTTACGCTCTCCGTGGGAGCTCAGCGTCGAGCAGGAAAGCCGTGCGACCGGCGTTTTCTGCAATGGCCGCGAACCCACCCTACGAGGCGGTTGATTTCGAACCCGACGATGATGATCTCATGGACGAGGAAGCCGGTGGCGAAGCGGAGGCCTTGCTGTCGGCGCCTTCCGCCCCGCGACTGAGGTCCGCTATCACCGGCGGTGCCGGAGACTCTTCCAGCGTGCCGAGGAAGACCAAAGGGAGGGGATTCCGGGAGGCCGAGGCTGAGGCCGAACGCAACCGTCGCTTTGCCGCCAAGGATTTCGAATCCCTCGGCTCCGTCGGCGGACCTGGCCCTCAGCGATGTGAGTTTTCTTGGTCCCTTAATCGACTTTTTATCTCATCTGAGATGGATTAAATGTACTCAATATACAGTTCATGTGTATTGTTTGCCTTCTCTGGGTATTGGGTTGCTCTCATATGCTTATTGCTGGGCATCACTAAAGAATATCTAGGGTTTGTGAGAACGTTAAGGTGAATTTATGTTAGATAAACTTTTAATCAACTTTAATACTAGTATGGCTTCATATATATGATGTTAGTTTCCCTGGATCTGTATTTATAAAAATTAGTAGGATATGTGGCCTGCAAACAAATCACACAATCTCAGAAATACTATCTTCATTTGGGGCAAATTGAATGATATTTAATCTAAAAAGGGATACCTTTAGACCTATAACGATTTTGTTTTGATGCTTGTAAGCAAGTATATATTTTTATTGTCCAACTTCATGCATCTATGTCATGGAGTAAGTTAAGTATAAGAGTACTGTATGTTAACAAACATCAGTCGAAGTTCATTTTCGATATGTTTGAAAGCTAATTCACATTACAGGAGATTTTGTGCGAGCAATGCAATGTACAAGCACCTCTGGTTATTAACAAAGTTATGCACAATACACACCATGTCAGGCTATTTAGAATTCTGATGTAATTTGAAAATGTCAAAATTGATTTTAAATAATAAATTTGAAATATTTTTCAAATTATGCGGCACAAATGAGATTTTGACGAATACTATCATCCGATAATGGATCTAGGGTTCACAAATGCTCATAAAGAGCTAACATTTGAACGTAGAATAAATTTGAGTCAACATTCCACATGCATGAAATTAAAGAAAATGAGAAACATGGGAGCATGAAAAGTAACGACAAATAGGTTCTTTGATAATTAAAGGGCAAGCAAGCTCTGAAATTCTACCACCAAATAAAAATACACATAAAATTTATAAATAACATGTCATGAGCAGGAGAATAGTAAGAGGCATACCCAAGGACTCACATGTGGCAGTGGATCCCAAGACATTTACATAACGGGGCTCCGGCAGTAGGAGTTGAAGTTGCGGGTTTCAGGTAGGTTGCTGGCATAGGGGGAAGGATTAAGATTTAGTGTTGTGGAGGATTCTGGATTTAGATCTGAAGGTCGGTTGGATGTGGAGAAGCAAGGGGGTGGTTGAACGGGAAGAAGAAGGTAGATCGGACTTCAGACTGGACTGGATGTGGACAAACAGGGACTTCGACCATTGTACAGGCATCGGGGGAGGAGGCGAGGCAAGGAGGAGATGGTGGAAAAGTGGAGGGAGGCGGAGCCTGGTCCTTGGATATGTCGGACCTAACTTGGACGGGAAGGAACTGAAGCTAGTGACAAGGGATGTTGTTGGAGAGGTATCCGGACCTTAGGGGTGCTTCCGGCCACGACAATAGGGCAAGGCTTGGTGTCATTTGCTCGCAAGGAGCGATCTGTAGGGCGTCGGCTGGGGAGGTCGTTACAGAGAAGAGTTTCTCTGTTTTTGTTTTCCACCAGTCTGCATGTAAATGAAGGGCGACGGTTACTTTATAGGAAAGAGCTATTAGGTTCGGCTTGATAAAGTATGTATTTAAAAGGGGGGATTTCGAAGGTTCTCCAAGGAGTGTCGACTTCACTTATGAGAAGAGACAGGATTTTCTTTCTTTGTTTTTAATACATGATATTAATGGAAATAAAGAAAGGGGGGCTTCAAAGGGTGCCTTTTCCTTTGATATTCCCTATTAAATTAGAATTTAATTTTAATTTCAAAAATTAAAATATTGAATTATAATTTCAGAATTTAAAATTAAAATTTATCATTTTTCACAGCCTACGTTTTGAAAGGCGCAAGGCGCACCGAGGCGCAAAGGGGCCGTGGAGCCTAGGCGCAAGGCGCAGGCGCGCGCCTGAGGCACGTGAGGCGCCAAAATGTAAAAAAGATAAAATGTAGTTAATTAAATACAAAATACACATAAAATACATTTACCACCATATCAACACAGTAGAATTAATGCATTTAGTATCACATAAAATACATTTACCACCATATCAACACGCAAGACACAGTCCAGCGGCGGCGAGAGGAGCAGGCACCGTCCAGCGGCGGCGAGAGGGGAAGCACTGTCAAGCAGCGTCAACAGATGAGCAGAGAAGGATGAGGAGCACTGTCCAGCAGATGAGCAGAGACGGATGAGGAGCACTGTCCAGCAGATGAGCAGAGACGGATGAGGAGCACTCGATAAGAAGGTTAGCGTCAGGCGAGAGGTTAGCGTCAGATGAGGAGCAGCGTCAGCCTACCAGCGGCGAGAGGAGCAGCCACCAGCGGCGAGAGGAGCAGCCAGCAGATGAGCAGAGACGTCTAACCTACCAGCGGCGAGAGGAGAAGCCACCGTCAGCCAGCGGCGAGAGGAGCAGCCACCATCCAGCGGCGGCGAGAGGAGGAAAGGTCGAGACGTGTAGCAGCGGCGAGAGGAGAAGGCACCGTCGATAAGAACAGAAGAGAAGGCACCGTCGATGGAAATGTCGACGTCCAGCGAGAGGGAAAAGGCTGAATTGAACCCTAACTTAAGTTAGGGTTCAAATTTTTTTTAAGCCCGCAGGCGCGCCTCACTGCGCCAAAAAAAACCACTGAAAGGCGCACCTCAGGCGCGCCTCACGAGCACCCGGAGCACCTCGCCCGCTTTTGTCCATCAGAGGCGCTAGCCACTGCGCCCTGTGCGCCTGGCGCCTCAGGCGCGCCTTTCAAAACGTAGTTCACAGCTAGTCATAATTATCACTTAACCAAAATTGATGGACATTTTCATTCTGGGTCTTATTAGTCGGCCACGCCAATAAGTTATACGAGCGTGTTGTCACGACTTAACCTCTACGGGGTTAACCTTTTGAATTTTCTAGAGAAATCTAGGAGCATGTAGAATATTTTGTACATTGTATTCTAGAGAATGGTAGAAGCACTCTAGAATGATCTCATGGGAACATTCTAGAGAACTCGAGAAGGTTGTATATACATGAGGGTTGTAGAATGATTTAGAAATGTAGGCATTCTAGATCCTTCCATCTTTTGGAGGGAAATTTCTTTTGGGGCCTATAAAAGGGGAAGGCCTCCTCATTTGTAAATCACCAAGTTACAAGCCACCAAGCAATACAAGTTCTTTGCTCTCTCAATCTCTCTTGCCCTCTCTTACAAAGTGCTCTCTTACTCATCTTGCCACCACGATCGTTGGAGAAGGCTGACTTAGCTAGTTGCGAAGGGATGCACAAAGGAGCTAAGGCCGCACGCGACGTTGTCAAGGGGACAAGTCCGTGACAGTTGGTATCAAAGCGAGGTTGACTCAGGTTGACTGAGGTTGACTCTAGTGCGTGGTTCGTGAAGATCAAGAGTAGATGGCTTTGGAAGGGAACAACAATTCTAGCATTGTTGATGAGCGCGGTAGGGCAGCCGAGGAGAAAAGAGATAGAAGGAATAAGAGGGACCAAAGCAAGGGTCGCGATGGTTCCAGCACGGAGCAAAATATGGTTGATCCAGCTGAATTTGAAGCTCTACGGGAGGCGCATCTTACCCTTCATCGGAAAGTGGATCAAATATGTAAGTACTTTGACACTTTCCATGTTGAACAAGAGAAGTTGCAGGTGGATATTGACCTTCTCAAGGAGCAAACTATGGGCAAGTCGGAAGGCGCTTTTGATATCATCATAAGCGACTTGGAAGAGCGCCTCACAAGTCTTGAAAACGATGTGGATGACTTGCGTAGGCGAGGTGCTACCAATGGTGGAAATGGTGGAAATGGTGGGAATGGTGCAGCCATGGTAAATGCAAAGCTTGATGTGCTCAAACCCAAGAAGTTTGCGGGAAAGCGAGATGCGTTGGAGGTGGAGAACTTCCTTTGGCACATGGAGAAATACTTGGAAGGATATGACATCACAGACGAGGCACTAAAGGTACGTCATGCTGGTTATTACTTGGAGGACGTTGCTTCCTTGTGGTGGAGGAAAATCCAAACAGATGTTGCAAAGGGACTCTATCAGATCGATACTTGGGAGGACTTCAAGCAGGAGTTAAGAAGAAACTTCATCCCCGAGAATGTGAAGGATGAAAACTTGCGGAAGCTCAGGGAATTGAGGCAAAAGGGAAGTATCGGAGACTATGTCAAGGAGTTCACCGCTTTATCACTTCAGGTATTCGATGTCCCCGAACATATCCTTCTCTTCAACTTCATCGATGGGTTGCAAAATTGGGTGAAACAAGAGGTCAAGAGGAAGACCCAAGGACCACCAGGGATGTTATTGCCATCGCCGAGTCTCTTATTGAGTTCCCTCATCAACCAAATCCTATCAAGGAGAAGAAGGACAAGGTGGGCTATGGAAAAGGTGGGGGAGACCGGCGAGACAACAAGGCGGCGCACTTCAGAGGGTCAAAAACTTTGCCCGATCAAAGGAAGGAGTTCGAGGAGAGGAAGAAGAACTTCACACCGAGAGGAGGATGCTATGTGTGCAAGGGGCCACACCAGATGAGCAGCTGTCCAAAGCTCGGGTCATTGGCAGCTATGGCGGAGAACACCACTACACCCGAAGAAGGTACATCACAGTTTAGTTCATTGCAATTACTAAATGCTTTGAACGTGCAGCCAACAAAAGCCGCATCAAGCAAGGGGCTGATGTATGTGGAAGCGGTCATCAAGGGGAAGGCTACAAAAGCCTTGATTGACACAGGGGCTTCACACAACTTCATGACCGAAGGAGAAGCCAAGAGGTTGGGCTTGCAGGTTGTGAAGGGCGGAGGTTGGATCAAGACCGTGAACGGTCAAGCGAGGCCACTAGAAGGAGTCGCACGCCATGTAGAGCTATGCATGGGCACCTGGAAGGGCCGGGTGGACTTCTCAATCGCACCCATGGATGACTTCAAGGTCGTTCTTGGAATGGACTTCTTGGAGAAGATGCAAGTCATCGTCATGCCGGCGCATCGCTCAGTTTGCATCTTGGAGGAAGGAAATGCTTGCATGGTTCCCACGGTGCAAGGGCCAGCAAAGGAGGGGCCGAAACAGCTATCGGCCATGCAGTTGGCAAAAGGGTTCAAGAAGGGTGAACCTACGTACTTGACCACCCTAAAGGAGGAAGACAGTGACACGATGGAGGAGGTGCCTCCTATCATTGCGGACGTGTTGGCAAGAAATGAAGACATCATGCTCGCCGAGTTGCCATTGAAGCTACCACCTCGGCGGGAGGTGGATCACAAAATTGAGTTGGAGCCAGGGACGAAGCCCCCCGCTAAAGCACCTTACCGGATGGCTCCCCCTGAACTAGAGGAGTTGAAGAAGCAACTCCAAGTTTTGCTGGAATCGGGAATGATCAGGCCGTCTAAGGCGCCATTTGGTGCCCCGGTGCTATTTCAAAAGAAGAAGGACGGATCGTTGCGGTTGTGCACAGACTACCGGGCACTAAACAAGGTGACGGTAAAGAACAAGTATCTTATTCCTCTCATTGCTGATCTTTTTGACATGCTTGGAAGCGCAAGAATCTACTCCAAGATGGATTTGCAAAAGGGATATCATCAAGTGCGGATTGCGGAAGGAGATGAGCCGAAGACCACATGTGTCACGAGGTATGGAGCATTCGAATGGTTAGTGATGCCCTTTGACTTAACTAACGCCCTGACTACTTTCTGCACGTTGATGAACCAAATATTTCGTCCCTACTTGGATAAGTTTGTGGTGGTATACTTGGATGATATTGTGGTATATAGCAACACCATCGAGGAGCATGCAGAGCATCTTAGCCAAGTCTTCCAAGTGTTGCGGGAGAATGAGCTGCATGTGAAGAAGTCCAAATGCTCATTTGGACAAGAGGAGATACACTTTCTTGGTCATGTCATCGGGCATGGGAGCTTGCGAATGGACATGGCAAAGATCAAGGCAATTGATGAATGAGAACCGCCACGAAGGTACCGGACTTACGTTCATTTTTGGGCATGGTGAACTACTATCGCAGGTTCATCAAGGATTACTCAAGGAGGGCAGTGCCGTTGACGGACCTGTTGAAGAAGAGCAAGGCTTGGCTTTGGACGGAGGAATGCCAAAGCGCTTTTGAAGACTTGAAGGCAGCGGTTTGTACGGAACCGGTGCTTGCTTTGCCGGACTTTAGCAAAAAGGTTCGAGCTGCATACGGATGCATCAGACTTTGCAATTGGAGGAGTGCTAATGCAAGATGGTCACCCATTAACTTTTGAGAGTCGGAAACTCAATGAGGCGGAACGGAGATACACCGTTCAAGAGAAAGAGATGACGGCCATCATCCATTGCTTGCAAGTGTGGAGGCATTATCTACTTGAGGCGCAGTTCACCATCAAGACGGATAATGTAGCAACCACTTACTTCCAGACACAGATGAAGCTAACCGCTAAACAAGCAAGATGGTAAGATTTCTTGGCGGAGTTCGACTTTGTGTTGGAGCATAAGGCGGGGAAGACCAACGTGGTGGCTGACGCACTAAGTCGCAAAGCTGAGCTAGCCGCAATGTCCACAGCTAATGGGGAGTTGTTGGACAATATCAGGCAAGGGTTGAAGGAGGATCCTCTTGCCATGCAACTCATGGAGTTGGCCAAGGAGGGCCAAGCTAGAAGATTTTGGGTAGAGGACGAGCTACTCTACACCAAAGGGAGGCGATTGTACATCCCAAAGTGTGAAAACCTGCGGAGGGATCTCATCAATGAGTGCCATGACACCAAGTGGGTTGGACATCCGAGACAGAAACGCACCTTGGCTTTGATGGAGGAGTCATACTTCTGGCCACGAATGAGGGATGAAGTGGAGTTATATGTGAAGACTTGTCTTGTTTGCCAACAAGACAAGGTGGACAACAAGCTGCCCGCGGGATTATTGGAGCCATTGCCTATAACAGAGCACCCTTGGGAGTCGGTGACGCTTGACTTCATCAACGCGTTGCCAAAATCAGACGGGTTCAGATCGATCTTGGTGGTAGTCGATTGTTTCTCCAAGTATGACACGTTCATCCCTAGCACAAGGGACACTACTGCAGAGGAGACGGCACGCCTATTCTTCAAGAATGCGGTGAAGTATTGGGGGTTGCCGAAGACTATCATTAGTGATCGACACCCCAGATTTACAGGAAAGCTGTGGACTGAGTTATTCAAGTTGCTCGGGTCAGAATTGAACTTCTCCACTAGCTTCCACCCTCAAACCGATGGGCAGACGGAGAGGGTGAATTCTTTGTTGGAATGTTATCTACGACACTTCGTGAGCGCCAATCAGCGGGACTGGGCCAAGTTGATGGATGTGACTCAATTTTCGTACAACTTGCAGCGTAGCGAGGCGACTGGGAGGAGTCCGTTCGAGCTTGCCACGGGGAGGCAACCACTCACTCCGCATACATTGGCAACCACGGCGGATGACGGAAGAAGCCAAGGAGCTTGGAAAATGGCCAAGTCTTGGGAAGAGCAAGCCGACGTAGCCAGAGCGTGCTTAGGGAAAGCACACAAACGGATGAAGAAATGGGCGGATTCAAAGCGCAGGATGGTGGAATACACGGTTGGGGATAAGGTGTTGGTGAAACTTCTCCCTCAACAGTTCAAGGCTTTGCGCAGCTTGCACAAGGGCTTGGTTCGTAGATACGAAGGCCCATTTCCGGTGATTGCAAGGGTGGGTAAGGTATCCTATCGCCTTGACCTACCAGACTCTTTGAAGATTCATCCGGTCTTTCATGTCAGCATGTTGAAGCCATATCATGAAGACAATGAAGACCTTCAAAGAAGGACATCGCATAGAGCACCATCAGTGATGACCAAGTCTTTTGATCAAGAGGTGGATGAGGTGCTCATCAGGAGGACAGTGCAGAGAAGAGGTGTGCAACCTAGCACACAATATTTGATTAAGTGGAAAGGAAGGCCAGCGTCTGAAGCCTGCATGGGAGACACTTGAAGATCTTTGGCAGTTCAAGGACATCATCCAGCAGTACGAGGCGACGAGGGCGTCGCCAGGCTAGGTGGGGGAGGATGTCACGACTTAACCTCTACGGGGTTAACCTTTGGAATTTTCTAGAGAAATCTAGGAGCATGTAGAATATTTTGTACATTGTATTCTAGAGAATGGTAGAAGCACTCTAGAATGATCTCATGGGAACATTCTAGAGAACTCGAGAAGGTTGTATATACATGAGGGTTGTAGAATGATCTAGAAATGTAGGCATTCTAGATCTTTCCATCTTTTGGAGGGAAATTTCTTTTGGGGCCTATAAAAGGGGAAGGTCCCCTCATTTGTAAATCACCAAGTTACAAGCCACCAAGCAATACAAGTTCTTTGCTCTCTCAATCTCTCTCGCTCTCTCTTACAAAGTGCTCTCTTACTCATCTTGCCACCACGATCGTTGGAGAAGGCTGACTTAGCTAGTTGCGAAGGGACGCACAAAGGAGCTAAGGCCGCACACGACGTTGTCAAGGGGACAAGTCCGTGACAGCGTGCTAGTGAAATACGTAAAGCAAAACATATGTGCGCTAATAACGTGCGTGAAAATTAAAAAATTAAATGTGCGTGAAGATATGTGCTACAAAATAACATATAAAGATGCGTAAAATAAAAATAAGATATAGATGCTACTCAGGTTGGCATCAAATCCCCGTTTAGATATGTAGTGCTTTTCTCAGGGATGGTGTATTTTGCTCATTTCTCTGTCTGCAGTAGGATTGGGAAGCATATTGGTACACTGTATTATCTGATGTGTACTTTTTATTGCCTCTAAAGTCTGGGTGAAGGGCTTCTGTTGGCTAAGATCACCTCATGTCTTAGACGGTGTAAATCGATCACTTCCTGCTATTGATAGAAACCAATATTTTCATATTCATTTGAAGATCCTATTTGTATCTGTTGTTTGAGGGCGAGGCTAATTTGGATGCGCTACAATATGTATAATACTTGATTGTGTTTGCAGACCCCAACCTTGGATGCCCATTTTAAAATGTTTGTACATATGTCTTTTTTTATTATGTTATTTTATAACTTCATCAATATAAATATGTTGTCTGTTATTGGATATCACTCCTTCAAGGTTCATGTTCTTTCTATGATATTCTTTACTATAACCATGCTTTTGTTTATTGGCACAGCCATAGAGGGATGGATTGTTTTGGTCACTGGAGTTCATGAAGAAGCTCAAGAAGAAGATCTTCACAATGCCTTTCGTGAGTTTGGTCAGGTCAAGAACTTGCATTTAAATCTTGATCGCCGCACTGGTTACGTCAAGGTGAATTAAGATGTTCCTAGGGAAATTAATTTTCAAGTTTTCAATTTTTTCATAAGCAATCTGATCTTAGGACATATTAAATATGATATTACTTTCTCATATTATCTCTTTAATAACCTTAGTGTTTTTATATTTCATTGTAATGCTGTTTTAACCTTAGTGTCTTTGATATGTAAAGGTGTAAAATGCATGACACTAATGTAGTACAGTAGCAACTGCACATGCTCTTCTATTTCTTTTTTAAATCAAGATCCATTCAGACCTGAATCTGATTCTTTTGTTAATAGTATTGTGTGAATTAATTGACAATTTTCTAAAGACCTTGTAGCTCTTCACATGTCTCTTTGAATACAAGTTTATTTCATGGTTTTCTTTTAAATAACCCACATTGTGTCCTCAAATTTTTTGTTGGTTTTTGTTGAGTAATGCATGATGACTGATGAGGATTTATGTTCTATTATTTAATTTTTTTTATAATACCTCATGTGATGGATGATGATGAACAGCCATGTAGTGTGATTTTTTTTGGCTCAAACACCCTTAGATGTGACATAGTTTAGATCACCTTACAAAAAACTTAGAATTGTCCACGATTTGTTGATTTGTGGTGGACTTGTAACCTAGGGTGACCGTTATCGCCCTTTGCAACGACATGTTAGTTATTGTTCCTTCTATCCCCCCAGCATCTCGTTCTTGATGGTATCTCGATGGTTGACATCATATTTGTGAATCTCGACCGCAAGCTTCAACTTCATTCCAGTTTCGATATCTAATACATTTCTCTCCCCTCCATGCCAACTTTGACTGTGAGTAGCAATATTTTTCCCATATGCTTTCTTCTGCGTTTCATCTTTGATGGTTGAAGAAACCCGTTCCTTTGTATTCTTTCACAATTCTTCCTTCACAACCGCTATTTCAATTCCTCCACAATAACAATCCTTTGCTTTGATCACAGTGCTTCTTTTTCCTTGATTCCACCTCCAACCGCAATTATCCACTTTTCAATCTACCAGGCACGAGGCACCACATCAACTTCAGGCAACAACTCCCTGACCCCAATTCCCAAGCCCTTCAGTCATCTTTGTCTTCTGGGCACCATAATAGTCTCCTTGTTCCAGTTGTCTTCGTTCACAGCAATCTTCCGCAGAGTCGTTGTCTTTCAATTGGTATACCCTCGATACAACAACTTTTCTATAATTAAGCCTCCATCATCCTTTGATCCTTCACTTGATGCAAGTATGCAACAACTATTTTGCCATCATCTCCCCTTCTCCAACAACGTCTTCACTTACAACAACCTTCCTCCGTTGACCACTATTCTTTCTTTCTCCAGTGGTGTTATTGACAATCACTATGTTCCTCTATTGATTTCTCCATCCTGACACAAGAATAACTTCTTACTTCAACAACCATCATTACCGCCTGGAAAGCAACTGCATTAGCACCATCAAAGTCATTATGTCTTCCCTTTGGTCTTTGAGTTTTATCTTGCACCATGCTAGTGGTTGCAATAACGCTTATGAGGACCACTTTTTCGATCAATTTTTGACTTATATTTACTCGTTTGGATAAATTAAAAGTGGTTATGTCATTTTGCATGTACTTGTTTTTTTTTTTTACCTTTTCACATGAAAAATCTAAACAGACGTGTCCCCGACATTTGGCATCTGTAACCTTGGCATCCTATGTCAGACTTGTTAGTGAGATGGTTGGAGGGTGGGGATAGGTGGGTTTATGAGTACTCTATGGATATTTTCTAAAAGAGGCAGTGATATCCACCATAGTAGTATATTGAGTGGGCATAAAGTTCAAGGAGAAGGATAAACAAGAGATATATGAAATTGAGGAAGGGGGATGTTTAATTGTTATATTTGTACATATAGCAGTTTAATGCTATTAAAATAGAAAATATTGTGTCATTTGTAACCCTTCTCTCGTCGCATTCTCTCCATATCGTCATATGTATTCCTCACTCACCACCAGAGTATATAATATAATACAAATCCTTCAGTAGTTGAATTTAAATTTAATTTTCACTTTAATCGATTCTTAAATCAGCTTCATAAGAATTAACACCAAATTTGGTGTAAATTCTTTTAATGGTTTATGCATTTGAGAAGCTATTTATTTTCCTAACTCAAAGAAGCTTATTTTCGGTGCATTTGACATATTAAGTAGTCTATGTTTGGTTGAAATATTTTTTGTTGTTTTGTACTTATTTGAATTTAAAATTTTAATCCTGGCGTATAATTAAAATTTGAAACCATTAATTAATTTTAGATGGTAATGCATGCATCAATTATGTTTGGATAGGAGTTTGGCTCGTTATGTACATTTTGCAATATGTTTGCTTGAGTGTAGGTTGGTATGAAGCTAGAATGAAGGAAATACTTACTAAATAGAACTTGTAAATCTGAGGCAAGAAAGTTAAAATATTAACAAGCACTTAGATGTTTTTAGGAAAAAATAGTTGTGATGTGCAAGAATAAACATTAGTGACATTTAGGTTAATGCATGGTCTTTACCTTGAAGTTTGAACAGCAATTTACCTCTTTGAATTGTAATTTTAGACAACAAAATTTGCTTCATCATAAGGCCTCGGAAGTGGAAAGACAGGCTACATCTTTGATTCTAAATCTTTTATTGATTCACCTCCTCTTCATGATTAGCCATCAAACATGTTATAGTTGTTGCATTCCTTGGGCGTGTGCTTACATTGTGTTATGCAATTGCATGAATTATATACTGGTTGTCTAATTAATTTATTTATACATGACAGAAAAATATGATTATCATGCAAAGTTCGTTATAATGTTTGAAAAGATTTCTTATATGAACCTCCGATTGCGTGCGAGTGTGCGGTCTTGAGAGGGAGAAATCCCGGAGAGGATCATCTCAACCCTTCTTCGACCTAGCCTTCCCAATGACGGAAGATACAACGGAAGCCGAGCTCGACCGAGAGAGGGAAGAGGGGAGCCTTGCTCAATCCTAGCCCTAGCCCAGAAGATGAGAGGAGAAGTTTAAAGAGAAAAAGAATTAGGTTTTTATCATTATACCCAACAAGCCCACCATCCCCACCAATATATAGTGAGAAGAAAGGGTTTAACAAAATTTACAAAGAAAATGTGATGCGGAGCAGAGACGAGGACGAGCTTTGGGCCCATTCGGGGCTGATTTGGCGACTTTCCATATATGGCGTGCCCGGATCGACGATCGGACTCCGCAGATGTGTTCGGATTCGCATTGCGAATCAATTTGATATATTAGTATATTATTTTTGCATTTGTTTTGATGTATTTGGGTGGCCCCACCTCCGACCAATCATAGCCGTTGAAGGTGTGATGCCTAACCTTTATTTTATTATAAATAGATAGATAGTGGGCTGATTGGAGGCATTGCAGATTTTGGAGAAAAGAAATCCTGAAATACGGCGATCCCTCCACGGTGCCGACTCCGTGGAACCCTAGGTGACGACTCCTAGGCTTGTATCTCCCTCCCCAAGGTACCCCCTAACCCTAGGCTCCTTCCCCTTCCGAAACCCTCATCTGCAGCCCCTACAACCCCCCAAAACCCAGCCACATTGGCTGTCCAGAAATTCCACCAGCAACCCCCTCCCTCTTCTAGGCACTGCAGATAAATGAAATTCACTGTTCACTAATATAGTTTCGTGAACAGTGAATCTCCCCTTTCAGCCGCCGGTCCCAGCCCTCCCTCCCAGCAAACCGCCACCCTGCGGCTTCCATTTTCTCAACTGCCGCTCCCTTGTCCTCCTCCCAGTCAACCGCCACCTAGCCCCCTCCTCCCTCTCACTGCCGCCACTTCCCCAACCCCTAACACTGCCTGCTACAGTCCCAACCCTCCTCCAGAGTTCCGCCTACAACAAACCCCCTCCCAAATCAGTCCAGATACAGATTGTTCAGTCCGGATGTGCCCTCAAAACAGCGGATCTATCGACCCCCGCCCGGATCCACTTCTGCGTGGTCGGATCTATCCATTTCCGCTCCGATTCCACCATCCACCGCCGAGGACAGCCGCCTCCATCATTTCCACGTCTCCGGTTCCACCTTCGGTCGCCGATCTACATACCCGGACCCGAATTCTTCATTGCCTCAGATCAGTCCTCTACTTTGTGAGTCTTATTTGTATTGGATTATTATCTTCAACATATTTATATTGGATTGGATCTTGTACCTGTTTTGAATATCTTGCTTAGTAGTTGTTTGTTAGATTATTATTGTGATTTGCAAGTTTTATTCGCCGCGCGCTCGTGTTTTGGCCCTTCACGTGGAGGAAAGCCTAAGCTTGTTTTCGCCCTAATAAAATATTTTGTCTTGTCTTGAATTATCTGCGTGGGATGTTGTTATTATTTATTATCTAATTTGTGACTAATCCGTCGGGCTTTGCATAGCATGTAGGGTTAAGTCACGGTTTATCCGCCGCCTATAGATTCGTCCTGCGTCAATTGGTATCAGAGATAGGTTACGCGCTCTTTTTGATACGCAGTCGTAGAGTGTATAAGTTTTTCATTATGTCTAGGTGTCACGATTATCACGATTATTCCTCCCCTCACTTTGGAGGTCTCGAGTCCACTAGCACCCGCTCTCACAGAGCCCCGTCAGGGAGATCTTCACGTTACTACGACGATTTTTCTCGATCGCAACACACCACTTTTAGAGATCGTGTTGACCCACCGACACGAGACCACCACACTAGAGACGATCAGTATGATGGTTGTCGTCGTTCTTATCTGTACACGCGAGCGGATCGTGTCGATCCTTCGACACGACTCGGTTACCTTAGGAATGATTATTATGAGGATCGTCGTTCCGAGAGAGATCTTGAGAGTCAGTTTCGTGCTGCTTCCCCTTCCTTTGATGGCTCATCGAGTCCCGAGTCTTTCAGTTATTGGCTCGTGGATATGGAGTATTATCTTGACCATTTTGACGTATTCGGTGAGCGTCACGACAAGTTTGCGAAACTTAGACTTTTAGATCAGGCGATGGCATATTGGGCTAGCGTTGAGAGGACACGCGAGCGAGACCGTCTACATCGCGTCACTAGTTGGGTGGACTTGAAGCGTACATTGTGTCAGATGTATCTTCCCTCGTCGTATCAGACTCGCTTGCTCTACCAATTATTTTCCCTTTAGCAAGAATCCATGTTCGTCGCTGAGTATATGGATCGCTTTGATGAGTTAGTTGTGAGGAGCGATATCCGAGAAGACCCAACCATGTCCTCTTACAGATTTCGGTCTGGCCTTCGATCAGACATTCGTACTGAGGTGGTTTATCATAGCTCGAAGTCCCTCGAGCAGACGTATCAGCTTGCCCTTCGTTACGAACAGTCTTTGAGATCCGCAAGAGCTGGTCGGTTGGATCCTCACTTTGACCTCCGCAGTACGAGCTCCTCCCACACCGAAGACACCACTCTGCCCACCATTGTTCCGTCAGACATGGCAGAAGTGATACCTGATACGGATTGCTCTCACCCCAGTGAGGTTATTAGCCCAGTGAGTGACCTATCTCTTGATTCTGACCCGTATCTCGTGACCCCGACGGAGAGTGAGCGTGAGCGACCTCTTGAGCCTATAGTGTCGTGCCCCTCACCCACACCACCACCTCTGGCATGGCATGGGTTAGTTAGTACCCCAACCACAGACCCACTTCCTGACACCGCACCTACGAATCCATTCTTGAGTATAGGTCTATGTCACCCTCCCATTGTCATTGCTCTGAGTCACATCACGACCGAGAGCCCAGAGTCTGGTGTTGATCCCGTAGTGGCTATGCCATCCATTCACGGGGACATTACCCCTCACGATGGTACTCATATGGAGGACCATGGCCCTAGTGACGAGTTCTACGACGAGCCCCTGTTGAGCCTCCTGATGAGCCACCACATCCTGGTGAGGATGCAATTCAGGTGAGCCCCGCATGTATGAGTATTGATTTATGGAAGCCTCTTCCATTATCGTCCCTGATCCCGCCCAGAAGATGGATATTGTGAGGAGCATCCAATATTTAGGGCACGACCTGCCGACACATCGCACTCTCGCTGAGTTTTGGGATGCACCACCTGCTGACCCACCAGACGAGCTCTTTCTTTTCGGGGACACTCACTACACTATAGAGTCACGTCTTCTGGTCGATGCACATGATTTTCACTTAGGCGGTCGTCGTATTCGTGATGACTTTGCTTACACACCTCCTGGTGAGCCCCCTGATGTGTCACGTTCCCTGAGAGACACTTGGATCTTTATGAGCTCGTATTTGAGTATAGTTGTCTTTCACGATCATCTGAGCACTCGTCACACACGAAATGAGTTTTTCTACACTCCTCCGAGAGAGCCTCCTGATAGGCCACCTCCTTTGGTAGATTTTCAAGTGGCTATTAGTCTTTCACATAGCGAGCATGTTATGTCGGTCATGTTTCATTTGCATCATTTGCATGAGTCTGTTGTGTTGTTTGTTCGTCGTTTGCATGTGTCATGAGTCTGTCCGACGTAAAGTCCATATTGATAATAAATTTTGTAAATTACATGCGGATGTTCATTGGCAAGTACAGGTACTTCATGAAGGCGAGCAGATGATGGTGAGAATCTGCGTTGTGAGGCTCCGTGCGAGGCTTGCTAAAAGCTTGAGCGTTAGGCGAATGGATCCCTATATAATCATGAGACAGATCGAAGCAAACATCCCGTGGTCATCTTCAACACCGACTCCTATTATGGTCCTTCAGAGCGGTGAAGGCCGCCCCCCCCCCCCCCCCCCCCCCCCCCCCCCCCCCCCCCCCGAATCTATCATCCCGTGGTCATCTTCAACACCGACTCCTCCCCGCGACTCCCACCGTGGATGTCATTTTAGCCTGGGCGCGCCGAAGATGATGCTTTATGCTGTCCAGAATGGTGTCGCGATCCTGTAAGTGCACCGCGAGACCGTCCACCTTGCACTCGCCAGGAAGGTACCGCACAATCGAAGGGGGTGGGTGGCCGTAAACCACTTCGAATGGGGAGGTGTTGGCCGCATAGTGATAGGCCGTATTGTAAGAATATTCCGCCCACGGGAGCCATTTGGCCCAAGTCCCCGGTCTTTCGCCAATGAAGCACCGGAGGTAAGTTTCGAGGCACCGATTTAGAACCTCCGACTGCCCGTCCGTCTGCGGGTGGTAAGCTTTGCTCATTCGAAGTTGAGTTCCTTGCAGACGGAATAAGGAAGTCCAAAAATTGCTCAAAAAGAGGGGGTCTCGGTCGCTCACGATGGAGCGTGGAAACCCGTGAAGGCGTACGATGCCGGTAATGAAACTGTCCGCTACCGATTTTGCCGTGTACGGATGGCGAAGGGGAATGAAATGGCTGTACTTTGAGAGGCGGTCCACCACCACCAAGATACAGTCGAACCCGTCGGACCGTGGTAGCCGGGTGATAAAATTCATGGCAATGTCCTCCCATATCCGCTCCGGTATCGGAAGGGGTTGTAGGAGACCGCCCGGAAACATTGATTCATACTTGGCCTTCTGACAGGTAAGGCATTCGGCGACGTAGGCCTTGATCTGGCGAAACATCTGTGGCCAAAACAAGGAGGCCGATAAACGGCGGTAAGTCCGGAATGCGCCGGCGTGACCACCGGTTGGAGACGCGTGGAACTCGGCCAGTAGTTGAGGAATGCAAGTGGAGGATGCGGACAACGCCAAACGACCGCGGTAGAACAGCCGGCCGCCAATGAGTGAATAGGGAGGATGCGCCGCCGGGTCGGCGATGAGGGTCGTACGGATCGCGGATAAGTAAGGGTCTTGCTCGACGCCCTCCTGAATTTCTGAGTCCTCTTCCCAGACCGGCCGAGAAATGGCAGTCAACTCTGGTGCGTGCGGTTGGCGAGAAAGCGCGTCAGCAGCCCGGTTGGTTTTATCGGAGCGGAACTCGATCGAAAAATCGTAGCCCAATAGCTTGACGACCCAAACTTGCTGTGCCGGTGTGGCGATTTTTGTTGGAGGAGGTAGCGGAGGCTGTGGTGATCCGTCCGGACCACGAACGGCCGACCGAGTAGATACGGTCGCCAGTGCTGTACCGCCAAGACCAAGGCCATTAGTTCATTCTTATATGCCGAACGGCTGCAAACGGTGGAGGAGAAGGCCCGACTGTAGAAAGCTATTGGCCGTCCGGACTGCATGAGGACCCCGCCGACACCGGTGCCCGACGCGTCGCATTCGACTACAAAGGGCTGTTGGAAGTCCGGCATAGCCAAGACCGGCCCGTGCACGAGGGCCGACTGCAAGGCCGTAAACGCCGCCATGGCCGCCGCCGACCACAGAAACTGGCCCTCCTCCGAAAGCTTGAGTAATTGGGTGAGGGGGCGGGCTAACGTCCCATAGCCTTGAATGAACCAGCGGTAGTAGCCGGTCAGCCCCAAAAAGCCGCGCACCTCGCGGACAGATGTAGGGGTCGGCCAGTGAAGCACTGCTGCAATCTTGTCGGCCTCCATGGCCACCCCGTTGGCCGAGATCGTGTGGCCCAGGTAACTAACCGAGGTGGCTCCGAAGGAGCACTTCTTCCGGTTTAAGACGAGGTTGTTGCCGCGAAGGGTGCGGAGGGTATCCCGGACGTGCTGGAGGTGTTCCTGCCAATTGGGACTATACACCAATATATCATCCAAAAATACAAGAACATGTTTGCGGAGTACCGGCCGAAAAATGTCGTTCATCGTAGCTTGGAAGGTTGCCGGGGCGTTGGTCAAGCCGAACAGCATGACCAGGAACTCGAAGTGGCCATCGTGAGTACGAAAGGCAGTCTTGGGAACATCCGTCGGTCGCACGCGAATCTGATGATAGCCGGAGCGGAGGTCCAGCTTGGTAAAGAAGGTGGCGCCATGGAGCTCGTCCAGGAGCTCCTGAATGACCGGAATCGGGTATTTGTCGGCGACTGTGGCTTTGTTGAGTTCCCGATAATCCACGCAGAAACGCCAACTGCCATCTTTCTTCCGCACTAGGAGGACCGGGCTGGAAAAGGGGCTTGCACTAGGCCGAATGATGCCCCCCAAAAGCATCTCCCGCACGAGGCGTTCGATCTCGTCTTTCTGAACGTGTCCATAGCGGTACGGCCGAACCGACACCGCTGCCGTCCCCGGGTGAAGGACAATAGCGTGGTCCGTGGGGCGGACCGGGGGCAAGCCGGTCAGGGCCACGAAAATTTCGGCAAACTCGTTCAAGATGCCCCTGAGGTCGTCCGATAATGGTTGTGGATCTTCTTGGTCGCCCTCCAAGAGCCATAGCCATGCAGAGAAGTTGACCGACGAGGTGCGTTGAAGGGCCCGGAATGACACCGGCGTCCGCAGGAGGGTGGAGTCACCCGTAAGGCAGCACAACGTCGACCCCTGTTGAAAGTTCATCGTCATCTTTGCCCAATTTACTCGAACGTCGCCCAGCGTTTGCAACCAAGCAACTCCCAAGATGGCGTCAATGCTGCCCAACCCGAAGATGTAGAAGTTGGCCGTGACGGAGCACGAACCAGCAGTTAACGTGATCGCTTGGCACAGGCCCTGTGTCGGGCGTCGGCGACCGTCCCCTAAGCAAACCGTGAATTCCGCGGATGGTAGGTGGGCGAGAGCGAGATCGCGCGCTAGGTGTGCCGAGATAAAGTTGTGGCTCGCGCCACTGTCAATCATGATAACAATGTCACGGTCCTGAATGCGGCCTTGGAGTTTCATCGTGCGAGGACCCGTGATGCCGCCGACCGAGAAGTAGGGAAGCTCCAAGCAGTGGAATGGCTCGGTGGGGTTAAGGAGCGGTTCGGTGGCGTCGGATAAGGGCAGATCATCGTCCTCGACCAGCATCTCCGTGGTCGTGTCGTCTCCAAACAGAGCATGCAATTCTTTGACTGAGCAGACGTGGTTGGGCGAGTAAGGTTGGCGGCACCGGAAACACAAGCCCTTGCTTCGAAGGTCGTTGTACTCGCTATCAGTGAAACCATGGTGAGTGGGACGGCCCGGCCGCTGGCCACCTTGTTGAAATGGCCGAGGCGCCGCGTCACGAGGAGGGGCCGGTCGAGGCGGCGGATGGTGAGCCGGGGGCGGGTGGCGAATGCCCAGATCCGCCTCGACGGCGCGAGAAAGGTCGATCGCGGCCGAGACAGTGCGGGGATGATGGGTGCGGAGGCGAGAGCGAATGGCGGGTAGCAGCCCTTGGAGAAAGAAACCCAAATAGTGGTCCGGTGGGAGCCCCGGGACATGGGAGACCAGTGCCACAAACTCATCAATATAACTATCCAGGTCGGCGGACTGGCGAATGCTGCAGAGGCGTTCAATGGCGGAGCCGGAGTGACGCGCGTCATAGCGCTGAATCATTTCATGTTTCAATTCGGCCCAAGAGATATGGGGTTGCACTTGGCGAAGCCAACGCGCCCAATGCAGGGCGGAGCCCGAAAGGCCGACGACAGCAGTGCCCACCTTGTCATCGTCGTGGGTATAGTGGAGGTCGAAAAATTGCTCGGTGCGAGCGATCCATCCCATTGGGTCAACCCCGGAAAAGGACGGCAGCTCCAATGCGAGAGGCGGTCGGCCGGGAGGCGGAGGCGGGTCCGCGAGGCGTGGTTCAGCCGCCATGGATGGCTGTTGCGGGGCGGGGGGCTGTCCCAGGATCGAGCCGCCCTCCCGAGTAGACGTGGATGCGGCGGCGAAGGGCGAGGTGGGCGAGAAGTGTTCGAGGCGGGCGAGGATGGCCGCGTTGGTGTTCTGATTGGCGAGAGCGAGGGCCTGGATGGAGGCCAAGGATGCGCTCAGATCGGAGATGTCCGCCGCGTGAGCGTCGGTGCGAGCGCGGAGATCCTCCGTTGTGTCGGGGGAGGTCGCGGGGGTTTGGCGGGTGGTGACGGTCATGGTAGCGAGGTTCTGGCGGCTCGGTGGCGGGCGGAGCGGCAGGTCGGACCAATGATACCGCTAGGGTATCGGCGGGCGGTAGTGAGAACGGTAGCGAGCGAGAGTGAGCTCGCTGACGCTGTCGCTGGGCGGTAGCGGGGCGATAGCGGGAGTGAGCGGAAAAAGAGAGAGAGACGGGGAAGGGAAGATAGAGAGAGAGAGAGAGAGAGTAAGAAGAAAAGAAGAATGGGAGCAGCCCCAATTACTCAAATGATCCAAAGATAAGAGTTAGGTTACAAACAAAGCCTTTTATACTATAAGGCCCCACACCCAAGTACCCCAAAATACCCTTCCCCAAATTAATTAACTCTAAGCTTGCCCCACGCCTCCATCCGCAAGCAGTCCGGTACCGCTGTCGTCCACGATGTCGCCTCCCTTGCCGTCGGACGACATCGGCCTGCATGTCGCCTTCCCCGATCCGCGCGGTCGTCGTGCATATACGCGCCATGGTGGTTCTCCCTCCTGCAAATCGGTAACTCTCACCCACCTGGGGACTCGTCTTCTTTGGTTCTACCCACGGCGCAGCCGATCACACCAGGATCCACCACTCATGAGTTGAGCGTTGAGAGCATCACGGAGACCATATTCCGCCGTTACATTCCTACTACAGGCGTTGATGACATCCGGGAACTTGCAGCAGAGCTTGATCGATTCGCCCCCGGACTTCTACTTCAGTACGTCCGTCTCCACTCATCGGGGATGGAAACTTTTCAGTCCGGAGGAGTTGATTGGCGAGGCCACTTTTCAGCGACGACACTTGAGCGACCTCTGACGTGCCTCTTCGAGTTTTACATGGCATACGGTGAGAAAATTCTGACCCCTATTCATCGGGAGATGAATTCTTTCAAGCCGGGGAGATTGATGCGGAGCAGAGGCGAGGACGAGCTTTGGGCCCATTCGGGGCTGATTTGGCGACTTTCCATATATGGCGTGCCCGGATCGACAATCGGACTCCGCAGATGTGTTAGGATTCGCATTGCGAATCAATTTGATATATTTGTTTATTATTTTTGCACTTGTTTTGATGTATTTGGGTGGCCCCACCTCCGGTCAATCATAGCCGTTGAAGGTGGGATGCCCTAACCTTTATTTTGTTATAAATAGATAGGTAGTGGGCTGATTGGAGGCATTGCAGATTTTGGAGAAAAGAAATCCCGAAATCCGGCGATCCCTCCACGGTGCCGACTCCGTGGAACCCTAGGTGACGACTCCTAGGCTTGTATCTCCCTCCCCAAGGTACCCCCTAACCCTAGGCTCCTTCTTCCCCCTCCGAAACCCTCATCCGCAGCCCCTACAACCCCTACAACCCCCCAAAACCCAGCCACATTGGCTGTCCAGAAATTCCACCAGCAGCCCACTCCCTCTTCTAGGCACCGTAGATAAATGAAATTCACTGTTCACTAATATAATTTAGTGAACAGCGAATCTCCCCTTTCAGCCGCCGGTCCCAGCCCTCCCTCCCAGCAAACCGCCACCCTGCGGCTTCCATTTTCTCAACTGCCGCTCCCTTGTCCTCCTCCCAGTCAACCGCCACCTAGCCCCCATCCTCCCTCTCACTGCCGCCACTTCCCCAACCCCTAACACTGCCTGCTACAGTCCCAGCCCTCCTCCATAGTTCCGCCTACAGCAAACCCCCTCCCAAATCAGTCCAGATACAGATTGTTCATTCCGGATCCGCCCTCAAAACAGCGGATCTATCCACCCCCGCCCGGATCCACTCCTACGTGGTTGGATCTATCCATTTCCGCTCTGATTCCATCATCCACCGCCGAGGACAGCCGCCTCCATCATTTCCACGTCTCCGGTTCCACCTTCGGTCGCCGATCTACATACCCGGACCCGAATTCTTCATTGCCTCAGATCAGCCCTCTACTTTGCGAGTCTTATTTGTATTGGATTATTATCTTCAGCATATTTATATTGGATTGGATCTTGTACCTGTTTTGAATATCTTGCTTAGTAGTTGTTTGTTAGATTATTATTGTGATTTGCAGGGTTTATTCGCCGCGCGCTCGTGTTTTGGCTCTCCATGCGGAGGAAAGCTGATGGGATTCCGATAGTTGATGGGATTCCATCGGATCGTGCACACGAAGGAGTGGGACCCACGTTCATTTATTCCCGCCGGAAGACTTGATCGGATCGCCGATCCGACTCCGCGGTTGCGTCCGGCACGTCGCCGCGAGTCAAAATCATATATTTATGTATTTGTTTTGGACATGTATTTATTTATTTAAGGGCTAAACCCACCGGCCAATCATAGCCGTTGATGGGGATGCCCTAATGTTAGTTTTCTCTTATAAATAGGTTTAGTGGGCTGGTTTAGAGGCTATTGTTGATTTTGGAGAAGTTCTTCCCGGAATCCAGCGATCAAGCCGCGGTGCCGATGCCATGGAGCCCTAGGTGGTGACTCCTAGTGGTGGAAAATCATCCCCAAGGTAACCCCAATCCTTCCCCTCCTCTTCTCCATCGCTGTTTTTTCCCCTCCTACAGCCGCTGAAGCCCTGCCCTTGCCGCTGAACTGCTGCTGGGCAGCACCCCTGCCGAACCTCCCCTCTTCCACCGCCAACCCCGCCCTCCCTTCCTACAGCACCGCCGCCTCCTCCTCCTCTATTCCCGCACAGCCACCACCCTCATATCCCCCCACCGACCACTCCTCCTGATCCCTACATACAGCCGACCCCCCCATCTCCCTCTTCTTCGTGGAGCCACTTCCGTAAACCCCCAAAACCCTAGATCAACTCAGATCTAAGCTTTCCCCTCCCCGATCCGCTATTTCCTCCACCGTTTACCCCGTCGTTGCCCAGATCCGACCCCTAACGTCGGATCTACCACTCTCGTGCCCGGACCCATCCGTATTTGTCCGGATCTATCCGTTTTCAGCCCTCCCACCCCGTTTTCCACCGTGGACAGCCACCATCCACATCCCCGGCCCGGATCTACTCCTCCGAATCCGCTGTTTCCATTGCTCCAAACCAGCCCCTAGTTGTGAGTTATTTCATCGTGATTTAGTTGTATTATTTCTTGATATTATTATTGGATAATCTAGTATTGTGCTTGGATTTGGCTTGTGGAATTTTGTGTCGATTGAGTACTAACTTGCAGGAGGAGCTATTCACCGCGCGCTTGCTTTGGCCCTCCGAGCGGAAGAAAGCCAACTAAATTCGCTCAATATTAAAATTATTCTCTTGTTGCGATTATCCGTTTGTGGTGTTAAATTTTCATTGCTCAATTAATTGTTGTCGTCATCGACGGTTGTGTCGCATATAGAGTCTAGGAAGTGCACCCCCATAGCCTACCCTACATCAGTGGTCATGACCTTGCCTCATGACTATGGGGACCCGAGCAGTGGGAGCGACCCCTCTCTCCCCTTACCGCCCTTCACCACCTCCCCACCCACACCAGATAGCCACCACCATCCACCCATTGTTGATACCCTTCCACCTGGGAATTCGTCGCATATGGTTCCACAGCCGGCATCACCGCTCGCACCGGGTACCACCATGAGAGAGTCGAGAGATGAGAGCATCACGGAGATCAGGTCCCACCAAATTGTTCCCACCACGGACGGGCCGCGTCTTCGCTACTTGGTTCATTGGCGGGGCCGCGCCGACGCTGACGACGCTTGGATATTGCCGACAGAGCTTGATCAACTTGCCCCCGGACTTCGACTCCAGTACGATCGTCTCCATTCCTCGGAGATGAATGCTTTTCAGTCGGGGGGAGTTGATGGGATTCCATCGGATCGTGCACACGAAGGAGCGGGACCCACGTTCATTTATTCCCGCCGGAAGACTTGATCGGATCGCCGATCCTACTCCGCGGTTGCGTCCGGCACGTCTCCGCGAGTCAAAATCATATATTTATGTATTTGTTTTGGACATGTATTTATTTATTTAAGGGCTAAACCCACCGGCCAATCATAGCCGTTGATGGGGATGCCCTAATGTTAGTTTTCTCTTATAAATATGTTTAGTGGGCTGGTTTAGAGGCTATTGTTGATTTTGGAGAAGTTCTTCCCGGAATCCAGCGATCAAGCCGCGGTGCCGATGCCGTGGAGCCCTAGGTGGTGACTCCTAGTGGTGGAAAATCATCCCCAAGGTAACCCCAATCCTTCCCCTCCTCTTCTCCATCGTTTCCCGCTGTTTTTCCCCCTCCTACAGCCGCTGAAGCCCTGCCCTTGCCGCCGAACTGCTGCTGGACAGCACCCCTGCCGAACCTCCCCTCTTCCACCGCCAACCCCGCCCTCCCTTCCTACAGCACCGCCGCCTCCTCCTCCTCTCCCGCACAGCCACCACCCTCATATCCCCCCACCGACCACTCCTCCTGATCCCTACATACAGCCGACCCCCCCATCTCCCTCTTCTTCGTGGAGCCACTTCCGTAAACCCCCAAAACCCGAGATCAACTCAGATCTAGGCTTTCCCCTCCCCGATCCGCTATTTCCTCCACCGTTTACCCCGTCGTTGCCCGGATCCGACCCCTAACGTCGGATCTACCACTCTCGTGCCCGGACCCATCCGTATTTGTCCGGATCTATCCGTTTTCAGCCCTCCCACCCCGTTTTCCACCGTGGACAGCCACCATCCACATCCCCGGCCCGGATCTACTCCTCCGAATCCGCTGTTTCCATTGCTCCAAACCAGCCCCTAGTTGTGAGTTATTTCATCGTGATTTAGTTGTATTATTTCTTGATATTATTATTGGATAATCTAGTATTGTGCTTGGATTTGGCTTGTGGAATTTTGTGTCGATTGAGTACTAACTTGCAGGAGGAGCTATTTGCCGCGCGCTTGCTTTGGCCCTCCGAGCGGAGGAAAGCCAACTAAATTCGCTCAATATTAAAATTATTCTCTTGTTGCGATTATCCGTTTGTGGTGTTAAATTTTCATTGCTCAATTAATTGTTGTCGTCATCGACGGTTGTGTCGCATATAGAGTCTAGGAAGTGCACCCCCATAGCCTACCCTACATCAAAAGCCTAAGCTTGTTTTCGCCTTAATAAAATATTTTGTCTTGTCTTGAATTATCTGCGTGGGATGTTGTTATTATTTATTATCTTATTTGTGACTAATCTGTCGGGCTTTGCATAACATGTAGGGTTAGGTCACGGTTTATCCGCCGCCTATAGATTCGTCCTGCGTCAAAATGCCTCTCACCTGAGCAGCTACTTGATACGTGAGAAATAAAAGTGTGAAAATAAAGAGAAATTAAAGTGCGCGAAAATAAAGATACACTATAACCACGGATACACGTCATTCCAGCCACACGCTGCATGGACCCATAACAATTTCATTAACGATTGTGATTTAGTTTGTTTGCCTTTTCTTTAAGCCTTTTTAAATTGCTTCTCAACAAATTGATCCTCCAGTAAATGAAGTAGTTTGTTATTCAATCGAGGCACCTTCATTCCTTCATGCCTCTAGTACTTCTTGTTTCTATAGGCAAAGTTGTTTTTACTGATATAACATGATAATTATATCATGATAAAATTAATTGCGTGCTCAAACAATAATAAAAACTATGATATTCTAGGTTTCTTCATCTTCCTATCGACTGATACCCTAATTCTACAATCTTCTGGAAAGGAGTTGATTATCAACAGATGAAGAATTCACGATTCGTTGTTTTAAGTATATAGAGTTTGCTTGATTTACTCAATTTTTTATAATGACTGCTCTTTACTTTAGCCTTGCTAGAAATTTGAACCAGGCTACTGATTTGTTTCACAATAAAAGGTATCCACTTTCACTTTGATTTAGTGAATGAATATTTGTTCTTCAAGAATAATAGCTTGTCTGAGTTGATACTTTATTAGATTTTATTTTTCTATTTTTAATGATTGAATTAAATGTTTAGATCTGTTGATTTGAAATGTGGGGCAATTGCTTCAGTTAACAAAATTGAAAAGTTTGTATAAAAATGTTATTACATGAAATCATGCATGTATTATTGGAATTATGCAACCAAACAACATTTATTATGTTTTATTCATTATTTTGACAAACGGACTTGCTTTCAATTTTTAGTTGTTGATACTTGATCAGTTTTATTATCGCTGTTTTCTTTTGTGTGATGATTACATAAACAAATGGTAGTTTTATTCTTCTAATATAGCAGGCAGACAGAATTTCCTTTTCTCATAAAATAATAATTTTTGTTGTTAAAATTCATGTAGGTTCTCATTTATCAATGGCATTTTTCTGTTCAATTTTGAGAATTTTTGCTGACATGCATTTCTATTAAGAGTTGAATTTTCTGTTTCACTATTGTTTGATCATCTACGTTGAATGATGATTTTCATACCCTGTTGTACTTTACCTCTCAAGTATCCAAACTTTTCTAAACTAGAACTGTTTACATTAGTAGTTATGACAGAGTAACTCACAATATTCTCTCGGTATAGCTTTTGTCTTGGCTTTCAGTGCCTTTCATCAATAAGTTTATTCTTATGGTACTCTTAAGTCTTAACTAAAATGCCGAATTACCGAGTTTCAGTTTTTTAATCTTTTTTAGAGAAGCAAGTGGTTAATTTCACGTATAGTGTTCTTCACGGATTAAGTCGATTAATACTCGAACTTTGAATTATTTAGAAGTGTTCCTCATCAAAATGGAATGTTTTCTTTTCAGGGTTATGCTCTGATTGAGTATGAAAATTTTGAGGAAGCACAAAGTGCAATTAATGCACTAAATGGAACTGAACTCCTTACTCAAATCATTTATGTTGACTGGGCATTTAGTAATGGCCCTGTCAAGCGCAGACCTCTGAGGAGAAGGTACTCATGATACTTGCAGCCTCTATATTTTAAATATTTGTTATCTTTTTGTTATGATATGTGCTTTCTATTTTTCTTTTTAACTTGAAGATCAAATTCTTGTTGAGGTCTTAGAGAGCTATGCATAACTATTATAAAAATGCATACGGCTATTAGAATTATGCCGTCATTGAAAATATACATCTAAGTACCTCGCTTTGAATATCTTTCGTAGCATCTACATAAATATTACAAAAGGATATTGACTCAGGATCAATCATTGATGTAATCCTACTATAATTAAAAAAATGTGGTCATAACACAAATTACTTCAATACTAAATTGCACTCTATACTTTTCATTTATTTCCTTCAAACAAAAACCACTTCCACGACAGATTTTTCTTGCATGAAGTCTCTAACATTGATATAAAATTTTGGTGTCTATGCTCCATATCACTTCATAATAGCTTCATTTTCTGACTCATCAGTTCGACTTCTCTGTAATAAACACAATCTTGAACATCTACTTTGTTCTTAATTAGTAGCACCTTGATGCTTCTCTTCATATATCTTATTCTTCAAAATTCGTTGAAATAATTTGTTAACCGAGTCATTGCAATATCTCCATAGCTCTTCAAATCTTAATAAACATCTCATTGGGACCAAATATCTTGCATTATGCATATTCTTCGAAACTAATATCTTGAAGTAGTCCAATTCAATGTTTGCTATTGCTATCACGTTCCTTGAAGCAATTGATTGGGCTAGAATAAGGAAGGGTTGACTAGTTCACCTCCAATTGTTGTTCCATAATTGAACCAAATTGTGTTGAAAACGATTGACTTAGTGCTAATTCAAGATTGTTTACATGTAATTTGGAAACTTTTACTTAGGGGTAACATTGTGTTAGGTTTGGAATGTATCAACATGTATCTTGTTGAGTCTTTTTAGAGTTTAAACTCCCTAATTAGATAGTTATAAATTATAGTATTATAGTTATATTAAAGGTTTTCCATCTCACAAGATCAAATATTTTGGTGAAAATGGGTTTGACCTACCATATCCTTTAATCCCAGTCCCCCAAAAGTGATACTGATACGGATACGATCTCCTGGACACACATCTTCCTTTGCATATGTATCCTAAGGGCATTATCATACTAGGTGAGAGAGGCTCTTAGGGGGAATTAGCCCTCAAGAGTTGAGGTCGAGCTTGTCTCGACGTCTGTATCCCTGTTTTGTGCTCAATCTTACAGTTTCAATTCGTGATAGTGTGCAACTATCAGACACTAGAGATGATGTAGCATTGCAACTGAGATTGAGTGGTTTATACAATTTGTGGATCTCATGTGTCTTGGCTTCTCCAGTCATAATTGAGCTATGTTCAATAGTGGGTGACTCTTACAGTGCTTCCTCATGATTAACCGGATCCATGAAATATGACTATCGTATTTGAAGCTTCTATTTGAAGTGGAGTGTTCGGCAATGCGGATAGCTCTTGCATTAATAGTAGGTTTGGTAATACACGTGGGAGTATTGTGTTTAGTCCTAATCTCACTAATTGAAGAATATTTTGTTAAAATACTAGTAGTTGTTCTTCAGTATATACTTTGGCTTTTGGGGTTGAAATAAATTTTCTAGTCTTACCCTGTCCTTGTATCTACACACGCTTACAAATTTAAAGGACACATAGGAACAGATCAGTATCCAAATTTTATCAAACTCGACTTTAATCCTGTTCATGTGTTACCAATGCCGCAACAAACCTATATTTTGGAGCTTCTCGCGCCGCGCCGCAAGGGATTAACCTTAATAGTTATATTAGTTTTTTTATATACTTCACTATATAAGGGGATGAGATTAGCGTTAAACCACTCTTGGACTGGTCTTCATTGGAATACTAGTGGGAGTTGTCGTGCTGAGCATGGATATTGATATCTTGTTTCTCAGTTGGATGCATTGTGCTTTATCATTCCTCTCAATCTCTTGATTGCTCCCTTTTCTCGATCCTCAACTGCTATCAACCGCCCAACCCGCCCCTTCCATCCACCTGTAGAGTCCGTCATGTGTTTTCTTCCTCTTTTCTGGACATCGGATCCTGCAACTTCTTGTTCATCGCCTTCACTCTTCACAAAGAGCTCATGATGATGCTTACGACATAAGCTTGTCTCGCTAGCACTTGATGACACGTTTCTCATTGATGTTGTCCCGCTCAACATCGATCAGATCCATATGCCATCTGTGCGAGCGATGGTCGAGCATAGATCCATGTGCCCTTGGCGTGGGCAATGGCAGAGCGTAGATGCATATGCCCTTGGCGTGGGCCATGGTCGAGCATATAGATGACGCACCAATGAAATCGACACCCTTTCATCGCGCCTGGATACTTTGCGTCCCCCATGACCCATTTGATTCAGATGTTTGCTTAACGGTCCTTTTCCTCTCTTCAACCTCATCGGGTCCATCGACCGCTCTCCATATAGCGGATACCTAGGGTTCTCACTTCCTAATGTAATCTCTTGCAATCAAATCTACTTCTCTATCTTGTCAAGTTCTTAGTGCTTTGGCGTTGAGATTTGCTGAAGTTGGGGATATGATTTAGTTCTTTAATATTAGAATTTTTTTTATTACTCAAATCCTTCTGTTTCATGGTTTTTATATTAGTCTATGGAGCTAATTTTTCTAGTTCTACTGGGATGCCTTCTGTAACACCCCCATCCGTTAAGAAGCATATGACAGAAGGTCCGGTCGGGGCCCCACGCCATATACTACCAAACAAACGGGAACGTCACTTAATTGAAATACCAAATGACACTAAACAACGAACCTAACTCAGAGCATTCTATGCGGAAGCAAAAGAGAGAGAGACCGGATAAACCCAAAAACCCGTACCCGGGTATGTCCACTTCTAATAATAGGAATAAAATGTTTTACACAACTAAAGAGGCGCGACGGCCTTACAGTTTACCAACATCGGCGTGCAGGCCGGCCATACATGAAAAGCAAACGACATCAAAAGGCCTTCAAGGGCCGCAGCATCACAAGGGCTTCAGCCCGCTATGTTCCCGCTCGGTCCAGCACCTGTACAACAAGCCCACCAAAAACGGTGGCAAAACAGGGCAACAGTCAGCTAAAGCTGACCAAATTATAACGACCCCACCCCTTCGAGGGGGTGGCAGTTCTAACCATCCCTGCAAAACAGTCTCAGCAGCATATATATATAAGAGTGCGACTAGCAAAGTCCACAGCGGTTCATACATATGCAACATCACAAACGTGGGAATGGCCCCCACGTCCCGTGCTCTCAGGCACTCTTTGGTGTACTCCGCCTTCCACCACCATCCACTCTTGATGGCTTTGCCCTTCGAGGCTAAAGCCGGTGGCCCGAATACCAGGGCGCTCCCGTACTTTAATTGTGAACAATCCGTAGTCCGAAGACTCTTTCCCATTGCCTCCCGACGTGCTGTACGAGCCTTACTAGTCAGATGCTGCAATGGTGCGGTTTCAGGTTCGCCAAATGCCCGTTGTTCACAGCTCTCGTTGTACAACACGAAGAGCGGGTATGACGTCCCCTCAGCCCAGGTATTCTAAATTAGTCGGCCCTACGGGCCGCTAAGTCATCCACCAGGACACCCTCATAGGTCGGGCACACAGGCCTCAGGTCCTCTCAACAGGTGGGCACAACAAAATCACCAGAACCAAGTCTGGGAGCTGTCGTCTGGCGATATTCAATATCGTCAGCGACAGTAAACAGAACTCCTTTTCCGCTTCTAACATCGGGTGCTTCCCGGGGCACACCCCCAGGCGTTGCTGCGCATGCAGTAGCACTCTCTAGTCCTACGAAACAGGATATCAACACGGAGTTTTTCCCCGGCACGCAAAATATCAAAAAGCATCACCAATCCGGACGAACCGTCTCGGATGGGCTTCACACAGCGCGCCTACGTCCATTTCACGCATGGACTCTACATGAATGCAAGATTTGACGGGGATAACACAAATCGACCCGTCGGAGGCCACAACCTCACCCTTTTGGGTAGGGGCCTCAACGATGCACGGAACGGACTAGAACATGTCCAAATGAGGGTAAAGAGAATCGTTACCCTTGCGAGCCGCTTCGGAGCCATAGGTTGAACGCCACGGATTTGGTTTCCGCACACCGGTCCGAGCTCCGAAATGACCACGTGAGTTCTTCCTCGCACTTCGCCGGCCAAGCACGAGCTCCACGGCTGCGCACACAGCAACACCCAACCCAAATGGGTCGGCCTTCTCCTAGCCGGCGGAGGCCGGGACATAGAGAGGAGGAGGGGCTTTGCTGCCCTTGCACCAACCGACGGGAGAGGAGGCGAAGGGGGAGCTGGGTCCTCCTTGCCCTAGGCGGCGACGGGAAGAAGGGAGGAAGGCGTTCGTTCGGGCTTCCCTGCTCCAGGCGACGACGAGAGAGAGAGAGGGGAGAGATCGGGGCTGCTCCTCCTTACTCTAGGCCGACGGGGAGAGAGAGATCGAGAGAAGAAGGGGGCGCTGCCTTCCTGTGCGAATGAGAGAAAAGGGGAGGGAGGAGATCGGGAGGTGGGTTTTGCAGTTGCTCCAAAAGAACGAGAAAGAGGGAGGGAGATCGGGAATGAGAGGGAGAGGGGAGGTATTAGGGGTTTTATTAAAACCCTAGCCCATCCCTGCTATCCGCACCCCAACCCCCTATTCGCACCCCAAACTCCACTATTCGCAGACCACACCCATACCCGCACCCTGAACAATCTCCTTCTCCGCTCAAAGTCGCGGAGCAGAATAAACAGGGCGCACGAGCATCGGCGCACGGTCAGTGGTCGTGCGCGAAGCACCTCCACTGATCGTGCGCGCTTACCGCAACAGAACTCTGTTTTCTTGCGAATTAACGCACGATCGCTGGCGCACGATCACTGGTCGTGCGCGAAGAGGAACAATGGTCGTGTGCGAAGAGCTGCTATGACATTTCCAGCCTATTCCGAGCGCAGCACCACCTCTCCACCTAACTCGCTGAACTACGACTTCTTGGGGTGTTACACCTTCCACCTGTTTGAGAAAATGCTCAGCTCATCCAAATATTGAAAGGGATGATAGGATTCTTAGATTTATCTTCCAAACATAACTATGATGCATGCCTGAGAATTAAAGAAAATCTGTATCATTGTGGTCTGTTTCTAGTGAAACAACAGAGGGCCCGTTTGGCAATGCGGTGGCGATCGTGAACACGGTGGTTATGAACCATCGTCCGTTTGGCGTGGCGCTTTTACTCCGGTGAGTTTGGACAAAAACTTCACCTCGGTTATGACTGCTACGAATAAAAAATGATTTTAAACATAAAAAATGGGTGCAGTTCCTTATGTGAGTTCGAGCGTTCATGAACATCAGTTTGTAACCCGCGTTCACGACCGTCGCCGTGCCAAACGAACCCAAAAATTATTAATATATTTTAGTAAGTAAATTCAATTCTTTTTTTTACATTGAGCCCTAGCATAATTTTAGGATAATTTGTTGTTTTATTTAAATCTTCTGCCACTGCACTGTTCTTTCAAACAGGTAAAACAGATTTACTGTTCTGAACAACACTACAAATGAAGTCCTTCCAAACAGTTAAATGGATTTTCCCATCATTCTTTCACACAACTCATTTTTCTTTGAACTTTTACGCCCTCACTGCATTTAGTTTGTTTACCTATCAAAGCTTCTTCTTTGAACTTTTATCGCGTTTTTTAACTAGATCGCCTCGTGCACATCGGTCAAGGAGTCCGCCGAGGAGGAGATATGCATGAAGTTCCGAGAAGTTGGAGATATACCTATCAGAGCTTCTTCTTACTTGGATAAATGCTCGTGTGAATCTTTATTTTGTACTTGCTTTCTTTTCTCTCTCTCCGTAGGGATGAAGTTTTCACTGTGATTGAGGTACGAACTTAGCGCGCTTGATGGAATGATTGATTATTTTCTCCCTCCTGTTCTTGCTTCTAAGTTTAAGAAGTTCCGAGAATTTTTTTTATCTTATATGGATCTCAGCATGAATGATACTGGGCTTTGCAAAAAGACATTTTTATCCGCTTATGGAATGTTTTTTTGCACACGAGGGTGATCGAAAAGTGCGGGGAACTTTCTTTTTTTGAACTTTTTGATTCTTGTGTTTTACAGGATTCTGTAAAGAGACCGTTGTTGGTAGCTTCGTTTTGGGGTGTCGGTTATATGAATATGATTACTCGTTTTTTCGCCTTTGCTAAGTGATGTTTGAGATGTTAAATCAATTTTTAGGCCAAGTTCTATGAGGTTACAGTAGATCAACCCTACTAAGTCTTTGTTTGGGCGGGCGAAGGTTTGTCTCCAGTGGGAAAGACGACTATTGTGGGGTTCCCTTTTTCACAAGGGAGCCCGTCTTTTTGCAACCGCCCTCCTTTGTCCTTTCCCGCCGCCATAGAGCCCCACAGTCCACCCAAACAGAGCCTAATGTTATTCGCTGGCGCTTTTAGATGATTCATCAGTAATATGGTCATAAAATTTCCATGAAAACTATGATATCGGCGGGTAGAAGTTACATTTCGACTACGTTGTGAGATTATCTTTGAAGTCGTTTGATGATTTCAGGGGCACTCTGCGGTTGAGTCATGTAGAAATTTCTAGAATAATGTGGACAATTTCGGTTTCTATATGTTTGTTCGATCATATTTATGTAGTTTTAGTGTGAAGAAGCTTCTAGAAGTAGAAATTCCGGAGGCTTATGGAAGGGCAAAACTCTCATTTGGAATCGAACTCTCTTATCTTTCAAGTAGTTCTTGAATGTTCTCCCCTTTCTCGCTTCGAGTATTTCGTTGTGCCGGAGTGAAGGCTAATACATGAGCGGAGTATTTCTATTTTAAATTTTCAAACTGAAGTTTGCTATGAATATGAAGGTCATGCTAATGTTTCAAAATAAAGAAAGAAATCAACACACTAGTGTTTTCAAATTGGGATTTGCCGTCTATGTCATCTATCTTGTGAAGAGAGCAATTCATAGCTCAATAGAAAGAAAATAGAAAATACTACAGAAAACGCACCATGTAAAATTCTACGCAGATTATACGAGCGTTCATTAAACGCTCTACAGAAAACATGCACAAGAGGAGTAAGTCTCCCTCCTTCCTTAAAGGGGGGGGGGGGGGGGGATCTCATTCCCTTACCAGTGTAAGCCGAACCACCTCGCAATGATGGCGGGTCGTGGGGTAAATGGTGAGATACATTGGTGGTGTCTAACACAGCTCGTGAGACACTCAAAAATGGTGAGCAAACTCCACAAAGTGGGAAATTTTTTTGTGCGCGGAGCACACGATTATTCTTGTGCGGGGGAAATACGACCGTAAGAAAATTGGTAATCTGACGGTTGAAATCTATCCGGAAAATTGAGTTTCTTTTTTCCAATCGGGAAATCCACTACGATCCAAATTCCAGTCGAATTTTCCTCATCAAAAATTGTACTCGCACTATTTTGACAATCAAATTTTCCCCAGCACAAGAAGGATCGTGCACTCCGCGTACAAAAAAAATTCTCCAACAAAGTTGAGCTCTCTTCCTTGAGTGGCATTGTGATCATTGGGCTAATATGCTCACATATTTACTAATTAATGCCACAGACGGATTAGAATATCATTTATTTCGGTCATGCATTTTGCAGATTTCACTATTAATTTATCGTATTTACAGTTTTACCCCGTATGAAAACCAGCGCTTTTGAGTTTTGGCTGCAGAAAGAAAGAGGCAGTTTTTTTCTGATTGGGCTGCCCCATTTTGAGCTACTGCCTTACCTGTAATTGTCGTTTTCTTCGGCGGTGGAACATAAAGCCTGTAAGCGCGTCTCCACCGTCGGTGCGCTCCCTGCCACCGCCAAATGACTGTCTCTTCCGTCGGCAAGGAGGCGGGAAGTTGGACCGCCTGTTACCGGCGCTTCCTTCCGAAGCTTCTCGCCGGAGCCATTCCCATCTTCATTTTTCTTCTATGGGCCGCCAACACCTTCAACGTCGGCGGCAGCTCACGCCGCTCTTCCATCCACCTCTCCGACTACCTCGGACCAATCTCCATCAAATCCTCCTCCGTTTCCGCCGCCTCCGTCGACTCTCTGCCTGCAATACCTCCGCCATTTCCAAACAGCTGGATTTCCGCTTTCAGTTTTCTCAACTACAGCTCCATTCTCCTCTCACGCTGGCTCGCCCCAGGCGGCGAGCCCTGCCGCGACTCCCCCACCGACGACATCTCGATCCCTGCCCTCGACTCTGCCTCCTCCTCCCCTTCCTCCACGGTTCACCTGACCTCCGGCGACATTCACGAGTTCACTCTCACCGCCCTCGACGCCTCCCGCCGCCCCCGTTGTCTCGGCGGAGACTACTTCGAGACCGATCTCTTTGGTCCCTCGTGGAAATCCCGCCCTCCCATCATGGACCTCGGCAATGGCTCCTACATCCTCCGCCTCCAGGTCCACCCCCGCTTCGCATCCCCAGATGCCGTCTTCACATTCTCCGTCGTCCTCCTATTCCGCTCTTTCGACGGTCTCAAGCTTTCCCCCGACCGCTTCTCCCTCCGCCGAGAGCTCCGCCGCGTCAACATCAAGTTCCTCCCCCCGCATCTCTCAACCTCCCTTCCCCGCCTCCAACTCTGCCGCGCGGCGGACTTCGGTTTACCGGCGTGGTCGGGCCGCTGGACCCGCCACGCCCGAAACGACTCTTGCGCCGTCGACCGCGCCGGGCGGTACCGATGCCTCGATCCCGCTCTCCCCTGCGAGCCGCCGTGGTGCGCCGGAAAACTCGGCTCCCTCGAAAGCAACGGCTGGGTCTACTCCGCCCACTGCGCATTCCGCCTCTTCAACACCACCTCCGCCTGGCGCTGCCTCCGCGGCAAATGGCTTCTGTTCTGGGGCGACTCCAACCACGTCGACACCATCCGCAACCTCCTCAACTTCGTCTTAGGCCTCACCGACATCGACGCCGTCCCCCGCCGCTTCGACCGGCAGTTCGCCAACCCTAACAACGCCTCCGACATCCTCCGAATCACCAACATCTTCAACGGTCACTGGAACGACAGCCTCAACTATCTCGGCATCGCCTCCCTCCGCCACGCGCCTTTCCGTGACCTCATTTGGAAATTTTTTAACGAAACAGGGGATCGTTTCCCGGACGCCGTCGTCCTCAACTCCGGCCTCCACGACGGCATCTACTGGAAAAGCGTCCGCCGCTTCGCCGTGGGCGCGGAGGAAGCCTCGGCTTTCTGGGAGGCCGTGATGGCGCACGTGCGCTCGCGGCGGGAGGCGCTGCCGAGGGTGTTCTACCGGACGACGGTGGCCACCGGCGGATACGCGAGGGATTTGGCGTTTAATCCGAGCAAGATGGAATGTTTCGACGGGATTTTGAAGGAGAAGCTGAAGGCGAGGGGGGTGCTCACCGGCGGCGTGGTGGACGAGTTCGACATGACTTTCCCGTGGCATTACGATAACCGGTGCAACGACGGCGTGCACTACGGGCGGAAGCCGGCGTTGAGTAAATGGCGGGACGGTCATATCGGCCACGAGTATTTCGTTGATATCATGCTCGTACATGTCCTGCTCAACGCCTTCTGCAATGGCTGAGGATTGCTTCCGGTGAGGGAGAAAACGCCATCAGCAACGCTTGGCCGGAGGGAGGAGGCGGGTTCTACAACAGAGCGATTTCTCTGTTTTGCTCGAGAAATGAGAGCAAAAAACCGGGAAAACAAACGCCCCGCCCAGCCGGCGGCGCTTGGGAACCGGATCTTCTCCATTTACGAATGCGTTTTATTTGTAAATAGGTCAGGGAATACAAGAGTCTAATATAATTTTAATACCAAAAATGAGTTTGATATATATATATATACTATATTAAAAAAATATAATATGCTTATTAAATATTTACTTCATCAGCTCAAGTGATTTGAACGGCAGGATTTATAACTAGGGCTCCGTTTGGCACAACGGTGACGATCGTGAACGTGATGGTAAAATTTGTCATTTGTAAAGGGGCACGTAAGGAGCTTCATTCATTTTTATGTTCTAAGTGGATGAAGTTATTTAGGTGGGTGCTCATGAATGATGATTTTACCACCGCATTCTGGACCTCCACCACTGCACTAAACGGAGCCTAAGTCACCCCCGATCTTCGCTCGTGCCCATCTTTTCTATACGACATTGTTGTTTTAGGGTAGAGATGACTCCAACACAAACCTTGCTGCCGGCGAACCGCAAGGGCAGAGCTTCATCCAAATCTTGAACTGCTATTTCACTTTCGGTGACCTGCCCAGAGCATCCTCTTCATTTTTCGGACGATCTCTCTTGATATATCGGCTTGCCAACTCCAAGGCCTGGGCATATGGGAGCATCTTTAGAGGATACATGAATAAAGCATCCCCGAGTCCTCTAATTAGAGCGACTCGCATGCAAAGACTCGGAGATTTCCTGTCGTAAGTCAGAAAAGACGACTTGAAACTCGCTTCACTAAAAGATGCTTGAAGTCGTCATAATTCACTATGCTTCCATTAGGGAGTTCAAAGAAAAAAAAATCTATTTCTAACCAATATTTAGCTCATCACTAGGTGAGGCTTGCCGAAGAGATTAATGTACCAAATAATGACACTTAACATTTAACTACACGAAATATTTAAACATATCAAGCATAGCTAAGCATTGGGTCTAGAGAATTCACTCAATGTGAGTTCGTTCGTAGGCTAAGTGGACTCGATCGGGTCATCAGACCGGCTGTGATCAAAAGATGTCCGAAAAGAATCTAGTGCGTTGCGTTGCGGGCGTGGGATCGAAATAAACTCAACTAAATAACTCCGGATCATCTTTATTGGATGTTCACTCAATTTCTTTTTATGCATTTTTGATGTGTTGTGCGCCTGTGGTATTAAGTCGTGTTGGTCTAAGTGGCTGGGCATTCCAAAATTGAGGATAGGTTTATGGGTGATGTGGGCACCCATAATTTATAGGGATTACGGGCTGCGAATAGCCGGAATCCCCACGCTCCCCACTAACCTAGTGGGGGTCATGGGGGCAAAGCGGGGTTGACCAAAGTCAACTCCACTAACTCCATGAATGAACCGTTGCGCGCACGCCGCGCATTGCCAAACTGCCACCGGACCTCCGGCCGCCAGGCCATGCGGCTGTGAGCCCCCGCGGCCAGCCTCCCGGCCGGCCGCCGCCGCCATGCGGTGCACCAGCCACGCGGCGGCCCTCGGCCGCGCGGGTTACGCGTGCGGCTGCAAGGGCCCACGGCCGGTCGGCCTCACCCCCAGCCGCCCCCTCGGCCCTCACCAACAGACCCCCCCCTCTTACGGGGGCGAGTGGCTAACAGCCCGGCCGGCCATCCACCGGTCGGCGACGGTCGGCCGAACCCTCATCTCCGGTCGGCCCCTTCACTGCCGCCGTCCAGTTCTCCTCCGACCGTTCCCTTGTCCGCCGCCTAATCTCCACCGTTCAATCACCGCGTAACCATCTCGACGTAACCACCCATCATGAGGACACATAACCGAGTCCATGATGGGTGTTTGCATAGTAAATCCTCTAAAAATATGTGTCGTAAAATATAAGAAATCAATCTAAGTATAACGCATAAATCGGTTATGGTTTGCGGATAACCGCTCAACCACCATAACCACCCCGAAAAGCTATAAATATGACCACAGTGCACTCCTTCCAATCCATCTTTTCCTCCTCTCGTTTCACTTCCAACGCACGAGAGAGCTCCCTCGAAGATCTCCTGCACCTTTGAAAAATTCTTCGAAGATTTTTGAGCGTCTTCGAAGATCCCTCGAAGATCTTCGATCTCCTTCGAGCACTTGTGCGCACGGTCCACCCTGCGCACGGTCCACCCTGCACACGGTCCACCCTACGCGCTCCACCCTACACGCACTTCTCCACGAACGCAGAACGTTCTGCGCACTCTGTGCCCACCATCCAACAACAAGCTCTTCACCTAGCGGCGAGCCCTCCATCCAACAACAAGCTCTTCACCTAGCGGCGAGCCCTCCATCCAGCGGCGCCCCCGGACCCCCGCGTTTGCTGGTACTTCAATCATCGGAGAGAGTCACGCTCCGACGTCTCTAAGCTCACGTGGGCTAACCTGGTGTGAAAAACAAGAGACCCGAAAGTGTTCCCCAACTCCAACAAAATAAACTGCGGAAAGTCAATTATAAGAAAACAATTAAAAAAAATACGGATGGAATAAAAGGCTTCTTTTGGGGCGGTGTTTTTGCTCCTATGAATTTGGACAAAAACGTCACCGAGAAAAGAAAAGAAAATTAGGTGAGGTCGGACGTTCAAGAACGACAATTCATAACCATTGCGTTCCACCGCCGCGCCAGCCTAATCTCTCAATCTAAGATCCAAACCTGATGTGGGCCGGATGAAGACAAGTGGGCCCGACAGATTGTACAGCCCACTTGATATTTCCATGTTCTCAAGTATATAGTCGGTGATCTCACAACAGACAAGCCAAATACACCGTACATCAGATTTAACGGTGGATATCACTAGGGATCTGTTTGGCATAGTAGTGGCAATCGTGATGTTACGAAAGGTGGTTCGTGAGCGTCCCACTTCAACTAAGGAACTTTATCCATTTTTATGTTAGTATTTGTTTTTTTTTGTGGCGGTCGTAACTGTTGTCATGTCGAACACGCACTTTTGTCCAAAATCATCTTTGCAAAAATATCGCGTCAAACAGACCCTAGGTCTTGTTGAGCAGCGCGGCATCGACGGAGGGGGTTTGTCATCGACGAAGGAGGTCTGTGTGTATGTGTGTGTGAGCGCATACACATTTGCCGAACAAATATACTAGATTTTTTGTGCACTTTGTGGAGTTTGCTCGCCATTAACGAGTAGTATTACGTTCTTGTGGAAAACATTAACGAGTAGTATTGCGTTCCGACGGTCATAGACGTTGGTCCGTAATGAGATCAGAATCGTGTAATACCACTTCAGAAAAGTCATTTATGTTATTCATAGGCCGCTAATTAACGGTCGGATAAGTTTTTCCCTGCTTTTGATGAATTTGTGTGTGCATGATATTGCGTTTTCAACAAAAATCAGAATCATGCACAACAAGATTTTAGATTTTAGATTTATATGAAGAGACGGTACAGATCAATAAAAAATATGGCCCAATCTAATGCAGGCCGAAGATCAACGGTCGAATTTTATTACTGCAGCTGAACGAATATAACAGCACAAAGTTTATTGCTTCGTAGAAGATTACTTTGATTCATTACAATAATCTTCCCTTAATCAATTACTTGACTATAAATTTACATAAAAGCCGTAGAAAACGCAGAAACAAACGAAGAACAATCCAAAGCCCGCATCAGCCCGTTCTCTAAACATGAAGCTCCTTCATTGGTCCAGAGTTGGTGCGATTACTGCGACCGGCGTGATCGGCGCCCGCGGAGATATCTGAAACTCCTGATGTTGTGATGCTGAATTGCTTGGTTTGATGGATGGCCGCGGCTGAATGCGGCTTCGTCTGCTTGGGTGGTTTTCTTCTTGGCAGGGATGATTTGGGGATGAAGACTCCGGTTCCTCGGCTTTCTCTTATGCACGTGTGCTCGTATGCGTAGAACGGCGGCGTCATGTTTGGGGGGAAATGCGCGTAATAGCCCTGCGCATACATTGTAAGGTCAGATCAAAGATTCTTAGGAACGAAGATCGGAAACAACGAAGAAAGAATAAGAAATCAACGCAGAAAAACACATAGATTTACGTGGTTCGACAATCTTGTCTATGCCCACGGCCACACTAGGGTTTTCACTATTTCTTTTCGATTATAGAAGCGAGATGCAAAGAAGCTCTTTTATACTTGAAGTTTATGGCAACCATAATAATAAAATTACATAAATATCCTTGCCCAAAAAATGTTTCGGGGGCGTTGCCCCCGAAAACCCGCTTTGGGGGCCCATGACCCCCAAACCACCCAGCCAACTCACCGCGGAGTGGGATCCGCGAAAAGCTGTGGATGAATCGCCAATATGACCAGACTTCATATCTCCCACAATAATAATGTTCTGTATTCTCGGGATATGGTGCGAATAGATAGTTTACTGTTTTTATCGGTAACGCTGTTCATGAAGTGGATCCTGCATAAAACCAATCCCTTTTCTATTGGGGGATTGGAGACTTCTAATACAAACCCTTGTAGTTGTACTTATTTTCCCTCTAAATCTTTATTTTATCCTCCACATACTAGTAGTTGTACTTATTTTCTACATAATTATTGAATGGTTAATAAATCTACGGAATTGTTAAGTGCACTACAAATTTATGTAATTTTATTTCTTTTCATTAAATCACTATGCGCAAGCATTTGAGGGCGCCCCTCTAGCCCACGACCCCAATAGCTAAGGTTTGGAAAACCCTAGCCGTAATCGTTCTCCGCCAAATCCCGCGCGACGACGCCCTACGCCGGCCTTCGCAGGTCTTCGCCGGACTTCGCCTCCCTTTGCTGCCCTTCGCTATCCTAAGCCGGCATTAGTTAGGGTTTCGAAAACCCTTGGCGCGATCATTCTCCACCAAATCCAAAACGATGCCGCCCTGCGCCGCCCTTCGACGCCTCTCCAGCAACTCAGACTGCCCGACTCTTCCCTTCTTCTCGTTGTTCCAGAGTTGGTTCCAGAAATTTTTTTCAAATGAAGCAAGTTACCAGTTTTTTTTTCTAAAAGCTATTAATGTAAGATTGCCTCGAATCAATATTGTTAGAGCTTTTTTTCCATGTCTGCGGCAGATTTTAGTGGTGAATTGTTAGAGTTTTGCAAAAATTCTGTTGTCAAAGCTGGAAACTGTGCAATTTGTTTTAACATCTAAGGATTGATGGACTCTTTGGTTGTGGCTCATTGATATATCAATTTATTCTCGTTGGTTTGCTATTAACAATAAAGTGTTACCCTTAACAATTATGTGCGCAATTATCGTAGTGCGGTCCTTCTAACAAAAAAATGCACATAGCCAAACTCATAGTGCACTTAACAATTTCCTAAATATAACTCCTAAATTCATTAAATGTGTTTTCAATACATGATAACCTTATAGTAAAACATGGTTCTTTATTGAGAGCTCTCATACTTCGTGCTCTATCTCTCATGTAAGTTTACGTTTCATAATATGCACGCACAAAAATATCCCCCTAGAGAAGGGACCCGGGAGTATTTTTGTGCATTCATATTATGAAATGTAAACTCTCAGGAAAGGTTTTTTGTAATTTCAAAAGATAAAGAGGTGAAATTTGTAACTATGCTAACCTTCAATAGAGATTTGGGTAATTAATAGTAATTAAAAGGGACAACTTTATATATTGTCTTATCGCTAAGAGAGAATATTCTATCAATGAAAGTAATTTTTAATATATATATATAAATATATATATATTAATCATGTAGTTAGGCGGCCAACTTAGGCTCCGTTTGGCATGACATTTTTCCTCCTGTGAGTTTGGAGAAAAGCTCCGCCGTCATAGAATACATGTTTCACATGACAAATGTTGTGACCGCCACCAAGAAAAGATTATTAGTTTTGAACATAAAAATGGTTGAAGTTTCTTAGGTGAGGTTGGGAGTTCATGAATGGCGGCCGCCACTTAAGAAAAGACGAAAAAGGGACTTCATTTACTAAAGAATTAACACATGTTCCCTTCAAAACTACGGTACATATGCCCGACATTCATTTTTAGGGTAAGCAATATGTTTTCTAAAAAAAATAGATTATGTATTTTTGTAAAATATATTTCGACATGCCCGATTTTTTCCGATATATCAGCTGAAACGACTTTTATATATATCGTTCGCTATTTTATTTAATGTTATATTAGCAGAGTACCAACATATGTTTAAATCGTCTATTTTGACAACTTATTGTTATCAAAATAAAATTATTGTATAATATTAAATATATTTCACAATGTATCATTTTGTATTTGTTAATAGTATTTTATCTTAAACGCTATTTTATTTATTTCGTAATATAAATGGCTCATTTTTTATCTTAAACACTATTTTTATAAGATATAATTATAGTTGGTATACATAAAAATAAAAAATTTATTTATAAGACATGAAAATACAATATTTTAAAATATCTCCGGCATGTCTTCGACTTTCGACATCCGAAATTTAAAAACTCAATCCGATATGTCGCCAACATCTGATATTTAAAACATTCAACGGTTACTCCCAAAATTATGCATGGTGAACATTTTCTTAGGCGAAGAAGACTTTTTTTTTTTGCGTTTTTTGTATCATTTGTAACAACTTAACATGAATAATGTATCTACTCCATCGTGAAAAATGTCTGTAGTGCTGGTGTGTATATAAGATAGAACTATAGAAGTGTTTGTAGTTGAAGTTGGGAAAGAATGAATCTTACTTGCAAAATTGAGTCTAAAACACTGATTTTTCATTACCAATTAGCTCAAATAGCTAACTTTGTAATCACTGTTGATTAATGGCGGATCTGGAAGGATTCGGCGCAGAGCTCTGTAAGTCCCAAAGGGAGGAAATAATACGTCGCGGCGCCTGTACAGATCTACCTTTGGGAAAAAAAGAACAACTACGACGAATTCCTTCCACAAATTTCAAAAAGGAACAGGAAACTATCTTGACTATTTAAAATATAAATATATTTCTCTGCACATGCTATTTGAGCTTTTTTCTTCTTTTCCTAGCTGGCTCCCGGCAATAATGGCTTCCAGAACTTAACAGCGAATGATAGAGAAAGGAAGAAATAAAAATTGTGTTTTTACTAAAAATCTGGGGAAAAGGCAGTTCTTTAGCAGAGAAAACAGGGGAAGAGACTCTGCTCAAGCTTAGTTTTCGAACAAATTAAGAACCTCGAAATCTTTAGAAAAAAACAGAGTAAAACAGGTGATATTTGTGCTGACCCGAACAGGAACGGGAAGGTATTGTTCTGGAAACTCCATCCCCGGGATTTCGTCTTCGTCGTCTTCAGTGATTAGCAAGGCAATCTGCTTGCTGAGGTCTGCGAAGAAGACGTCGTCTTCCAGCTCCATGGATAAGGGAGGAAGAGCGGGAGATGGGTAGCGGGGAAGATGATGACTTGCTCTGTTTTAAGCCTTAAAATTTCCTTCCTTTTGTGCGCTGGGTTGAGGAAAGGCCATTAATAGGCGAAGCAAGCGGATTGAGATTTGATGGCGGGGTGGGAGACGTTAAAGGGCAAGTGGGTTAGGAACTTTGGGCGGGCCCCTCCAGCGGTTTGCCTAGCTCTTCTTCAGGATTCCTGCAACAATTAAAATTAAATAATAATAATAATAATAATAATAATAATAATAATAAATAAAGGGCAATGTTATAAGCACACCAGTTTTGGCTATTTGCACACCAATTTCTAAGAGTTATTACGCGTCTTTTGAAAATAAGCCTTGTACATGTATTTTTTAGGAAAAGTGTTAAACAGGAAAATTGTAGATCTCATCGAGATCTACAACTTTCGTGTTGAACACTTTTCCTAAAAATTTATGTACAATGCGTATTTTCAAAAATTCGCTATAGTTACGATCATGACGACAATACGTCTTGTGCATGCATTTTTAGGAAAAGTGTTCAACACGAAAGTTGTAGATCTCAACGAGATCTACAATTTTTGTGCTGAACATTTTTCCTAAAATGCATGTACAAGATCTATTTTCAAAAGGCGCGTAATAACTTATAGAAATTGGTAGGTGAATAGCCAAAATGATGTGCTTATAACATTGCCCTAAATAAATACTCGTTTACAAGCAATTGAGCAAATATACAACTTGAATAACTTGTTCTTTACATAAAAGCCTCTCCACATTTCCTTGTTACACAACAATATTATAAGTTTCATATGAATATTAAAAAAAAAAGTGGCGTGCGTTTATCGGGACCTCCCTATAAGTTTGCAAACTTGCATATTGCACTCGTCTATCTTTTGAAATTGCATAATGCTGTCCGTAAGCTCTTCTAAGGAGGTGTTTTTATGCATGCATGTCATGAAATGTAAATTTGCACGAGAGATTGTTGTAATTTCAAAAGATAGAAGGCACAACAAATAATTATGCTAACTCGCAGCGGAGGTTTGGATATATAATTAAGAGAATTGATATTAACAATCCAATTCTCGCTATTCGCACCCCCAAAATTGTAAAAATCCGGCCTAATTATATTCGCAGTCCAATTCTTGCTAATCGCACCCCATCAAATAACCTCATCTCCATCTCTCTACCGTTGCCTAAACCCTAGATGTAGTTCTATCGGTCGGGTTGTTTTTCCTCCTCTTAGATTCACCTTAAAAAAGAAATTATCTATAAAAAATCTAAAAAAGTAGTCAGTTTTCTAGTTAGAGGAAGACTTGCATGTCATTTAACATGGTTTAGAGTTAATTCAATTATGCATGTCATTTAATTTGTTTTCATATTAGGTTTTTAAATTGTCTTAGTCTTTAAGATGCTTTTTAAGCTTCTAGTACTTAATAAATCAGCAAAATATCTCACTTATTTGTGTTGGGAGTGGGGTGCAAATATAATTTTAGACTACAAATAAAATTTATGGACTACGAATAGCGATGCACTGCGAATAGCCAGTTCCTGACTGTTAATATCAACTCTCATAATTAAATAGTAAGTCGGCAACACGAACAAACCTACTAATATTTTTGAGCATGACCAATACAATCACGGAGTCTGGTCATCTACCAGACTTATCGCTTAGTTTTAAGTTTGTCATCACCTTCATTTTTCATTATAACACGAAAATTTTCATCATTACCTTTTCCTCCTTGTGATTTACGGTGTCCTCGAAGATCTCTTCAATGCATAATAAAAAGACCCTACACATTTCCTCATTACACAACAATATTACAATGTTTGTATAATATAAAAAATGTATTATATACAGAACGAAAAGTTGTTTATCGACCTCCCATGTAAGTTTGCAAAATTACATATTGCACCCATCTATCTTTTGAATTGCAAAAACCTCTCATATGCATGCCCGAAAGCTCTTCTAAGAGGAAATTTGTGTACTTGTATGTTACGAAATGTAAATTTACATGAGAAATTTTTATAACTTCAAAAGATATAAAAGTGCAACAGGTAATTATGTTAAATCTCAGAATAATTAGTAGTAAGTAGGCAACACCGACAAATCTACTAACATATTTTTTTTGAGCATGACCAATATAATCACAGAATCTAATCGTCCGCCAAGCTTCTCGCTTAGTTTTCAGTCCATATATCATCACCTTCATTTTCATTATAACACGAATTTTTTCATCATTATCTTCTCCTCCTCGCGATTTACCGTGTTCTCGAAGATCTTTTGAATGCGTAATATAATATGTCCTAAGCTTCATAAAATCATATTTCCATTGAATTGATATTGTCACACCTATTCAAATAAATGTAGATGGTGGACCATTGTAGAACTGTTGCTTCCATAAGAAATATGTGGAGTATTCATATCAATTGAGAAATAATGTTGTCATTGACCCCAAAATGCTGTGACTGATGAACTCCTATTAACTTGCTATTGAATGTGGTCCATTATGTGTTTATTTATTACTATGTATATAATAGTCTGATTATTATTTATAATAGCTAAAATCAAGAAACAATAAATAATAACATACTATTAAAAGGTTGAATATATATATAGAGAGAGAGAATTATATATATAAGCTCAAGTTTTTTTAAGTCTAAAAAAATTTGAGCTGGTTCTCACACAATACATGTCGGAATTACGCAAATAATATATGTATTTTGTACGCAAGAATGAGATCTACAAGCTTTTTTATATGGTTATTTATTATCGGGGCCTCCCCTTGAAGTTTGCATAATTACACGTTGCACATTTAACTTTCAAAATTACAATTACTCCACTCAATTGTTGGCATTTCATAACATTCATGCACAAAAAGACTTCCCTGAAGATTTACTCCATGTGGGTACTTTTGAGCATGGATCGTCGGCTGTATTCATTGTTCTCGGTTATCAATTAGTAAAATCAGTCCCGACCACTACAATATTTTTGATATTTAGCAACACTTGAATTGACAACATTTATAAAAATATTGTCTAAACCTTGAATAGAGAATAATTTATAAGTGTTGCCATAAGTTAGCATCTTAAGACAACACTTTCTGTGTAACATTCAATAAATGTTCTATATTCTCTTATAGAGAACATTTTTGAAATGTTGCAGTTGACGGATCACCTTAGACAACAATTATAACATGTTGTTTTTTTAAAAAATAAATTGCAACACATTTAAAATGTTGCCTAACCCTTTTCAATTCAACAAAAACTATAATTCGACCGTGGATAGTTAGGATTCGTTTGTTTGAACAGAATTGAGATCATGGAATTAAAATTAAATGTTTGATTCCAATTTTATTGTTCGTTTACGCGATCGAACTTTGGAATTGGAATTCTAATGAATTCCATGGAATTCATTTTGACTTAAAGCAAATTCTTTTCAATCTATATAAGAATTGGATAATTCCGGTCGTGAAGTATTTTTCACCTGTGGCACATTTTTACGCCTTGGGTGAGCATTTTTCGCACAGGCGAGCGTTTTTCGCGCATTTTTTTCATTTGGTGGCGCTTTTTCGCTCGTAAGCTCAATATTTGCCCGGACGCGCGCATTTCGCCCGGGCGCACTTTTTTTGTCCGAACGCACATTTTCGGTTGAGCACGTGTATTTTGCACAAGCACGCATTAACCCATGCGCGCAATTTTTTGCCCGGGCAGGAGTTTTTCGTATGGGAGGGCATCTTTTGAATGAGTTGGCGTTTCTCTCGGGTGGGCATTTTTTGCCCCGACGCGCTTTTTCGTCTGACCTGTTTGGGATTGGGTGACATATTGACCCTGATAAGGTTGTAGTAGAGGATGCCTAGAGGAGTCTAAGGTGTGGAGTATACCAAGGAGACTCAAGATAGAACCCCAAGTCTAAGTATTTGTGCCCTAAGAATTGTTTGCATACTTGGGACGAATGTAACTTGGTGATATTGAAGATACTCAGCCCAAAATAGATAGTGGCTTATCTTTTGTTTATTGGGGCTTACCCTTTTGTTTATTGGGGTCTTGTCTTTTGTTTATTGGGGCGTACCCTTTTGTTTATTGGGCAAATTAATGACGGACTTGGATTTTTCCCTTACACCTAAGTTAGAAAATTTTGTGTCGTGAACACAATGATTTCGAAGTCGATCTTACTCAATGTTACTTGAAAGAAGATGAGACGGTGTAACGGTACAGTTGGAATGATGATCGGTAGAAGTACCGGGGCAATGGATAGACATCATTTGGGTCGGACAACAACTTGCCCTTAGTTGAATCATTGGAAATGTAAAGTCGTCAGGATTAGTCATTTAAGGATGTCGATGTCCTAGTATAGAAGTTAAGGGCGGAAATTAGATCTTACAAGTTGTAGTTAAATTTGAAAGCTCTTGTGGTTGGGGGAAATTCAGAAGTGATAAACTTATGATTTGTTAAAATCACGCCCTATCATGGTAGAAGATTTTAACTACAATAATAGCTCTTATACCTTGGAAGCTTTGATGATGAATAACCAGAGATCTTAGTCGATGATTTGTTGGATTTAGAATATAGTGTTTGATTTCACTAGGGTAAGAACGATATAGTGTTGGATTGTGTACAACCCGTATTCGTCGAGTGGGCCCCCCAGCCAACTGGCGAAACCTGGGTCGTCCGGATCATTCGCCGGGTCACTCGCCCAGGCTAAGGAAGGTAAAAATGCCCCCGAGTTGGTGGGGGTAAGCTGTAGGAGAGAAGACGCTAGGCGAGTGGTGCCCTCACGGACCACTCGCCCAGAAGCGTGGGCATTCGCCCAGCCAGGCGGGTGCCCAGCGAATGGTGCCCTCACGGACCACTCGCCCAAATGGGTGTGAGGGGAAAATGACCATAATGCCCCTGGTGGGCTGCAAATAGCCCTTCGGAGCAGCGGAGTTAGGCTATTAGCAGACCAATTTGGGGTGCGGTTAGTAAAATTAAAAGGCGAATTCAGGCTATTTACAGACCAGCCTGGGAAAACTATAAATAGACCCTTAAGGGCACCTTGGAGAAGATCCGATTTTAGAGAATCCTCTCCTCTAGGCTAGTTTTGGTTGGCAGCCAGTGCCCTCCAAGGTGCCCGGTTGAGCTTTGGTTTGGGAGGGGAAGCTCTCTAAGATCTTCCGGGTGTGTGGCGGGACCTCCTCGCTTCAGCCTTGGGTCTATTCCGTTTCCAGCATCTACCATCAGGAGAGTCTAGTGAGGGAGAAATAAGCATCGGCTACACCCCCAGTGGGTCCGAACTCAAGAGACCAGTTGCTGGTTTCAACATTTTTGGTGCGGTGAGCGTGGACCGTAGCCGGTGAAAGAAAATCCCAAGCTAGTTTCGATGACAGGAGATGGAGGAAATGGTTCTGACTCAGGTCACTCGCAGCCACCCGCGGCAGGGGAGTGGTTGGAGATGTTTGAGAAGTTCAAGCGAGAGGTTCTGCAGACAGTTCTCGCGGCAAGGAGCGAGTGCGAGACCCCGGCGGTCCCAGTGTTCCCGCCTTTGCAGATCGGCGAGAACGCACCGGGGCAGCGGCCGGGGAAGGAGGTGCCAGCAGAAGGAAGTGCGCGAGATCTCCCCGGACGGCAGCTGTTCAGCAGTCCGGCGAGTGCTGAGGTGTGTGAGTTGGTCCCGCGCGAGAGGACCACTCGCCGAGCAGGGGAAGGGAGCCCCTTTTGCGAGATGATCCTCTCGGCCCCAGTGCCAGAAGGGTTTCGTGGGCCGGAGATGTCCTACTACACCGGCAAGGAGGATCCAGTTGTGCACCTGCAGTGGTTCGAGGACATGACATCAATCCTTCCCATGTCGGATTCTTTTCAATGCCGACTCTTCGCGACCACCCTAAAGGAGAAAGCAAGGGACTGGTTCCACCAGCTTCCCACAGGTTCCATCTACACGTTCGATGATCTGCGCCGAAGCTTCCGACTGCGTTTCTCGACGTCAAAAAAGAGGAAGAAGGATGCGGAGGCTCTCTTCAAGATCAGACAGAGGGAGGGGGAATCCCTGGCCAAGTACGTGGACAGGTTCCAGGAGGAGATACACCTAGTGCAGGAGGTGCCGGGATTCGCCCTCCAGATGACATTCATTGTAGGGCTGCGAGAGGGGTTCTTCAAGATGGACCTGAAGAGAAGACCTCCTGTATCCTTCGAGGAGTTGATGGAGAGAGCCGCGGAGGAGATTGAAGGGGAGGCAGCCAACCCCGAATTCTTCAAAAGGTTGGCAAAGATGAGCGAGCCCGAGGCGAGGCAGCCAGAGGGAAGAAGGCGAGAGGAACCCAGGGGCCAGGGGTTTGAAAGACCACCTCGGGTTTGGAGGAACCAAGAGCCCAACAACAGGTTGGGCTGGAGAAATCAGGAAGGATCGACGCGAGGTCAGGATGAAAGGTACCAAGGAAGGGAGGCAGGAGGAGTGAATCAGGGGTGGAGGCAGGGTCCCAGACCCCCTCACCCCCCGAGGGAGCAAGCCATGGCGGTAGGCCGAGGGAGAAGAGGAAGAGGAGCAAGAGGAGGAAGAGGAAGAGCTGGAAGAGAGGACAGGGTGGCGTTGCCTTACTGTGACTTTCATCAGGAAGAAGGTCACGCGATCGCCACCTGCCCGGAGTTCTTGGAGATGAGGGGAAGAGGACAGCCACGGCGGCAGCAGGCCAGAATTGAGGAAGTGCTCCTAGAGGCAGAAGAGGACCGATGCGAGGACAGGGCGGATACAGGAACCAGGGGGGAATCGGGGTGATTCATGGAGGGGTTGGGATAGAGGCCTCTCGCAAGAGGAGCTTCCAGGCGATGTTCCGAAGGGACGTCGCATCGACTTCCCAAACCCCACCCATCTCGGAGAAGCTCACCTTCTCCTCGGAAGACATGCCAGATTACGAGGATCCATTCTGCGACGCCCTGGTGATCCAGACGGCGATAGAAAACTTCACGGTCTCTCGGATCCTGGTGGACAACGGGAGCACGGTGAATGTGATCTTCAAAAAAGCTTTCAACGCGATGGAGGTAGAGAAGAAGAGGGTGCAGGCCTCCGACGGACCACTGTTTGGTTTCTCGGGGGAGCGGAAGGAGGTCGAGGGAGGCGTAGGTCTCCAGGTGACGCTAGGAGGAGTCCCAAGAAACTGCTGGTTCGTCATTGTGGACGCTCCGAGCAGCTATAACGCCATCTTCGGACGACCCCTCATCAGCGCCTTCCGGTGCGTGCCCTCATCGTACCATCAGTGCTTAAAGCTCCATAGTGGAGGAGTCCAGATCCGCGTCCGAGGAGATGCTAAGGTGGCGAGGCAGTGCTACGTGACTGTCGTCAACACCATTTCATGGATGGCGGATGCCGAGAAGATGGATGAAGAGATGGCGAGGCCGGAGGGGCCAGGAGAAGAAGTGGAGAAGAGAGAAGTAGGGGGAGAGGGCGATGCCCGAGAGGAGAATATGGAGGTCGCTCGGGAAGAGCAGGATGTCGAGCCGGTGGAGGCGGAAGGAGCTGCAGAGGAAAAGGCCCGGGAGGAGAGGCGAGAAGCAAAAGGCCAGTGGGAAGAGCCAACCCGGCTCGAGGCGGCAGAAGAGGTGATAGAGATGGAGGTTACCACCCAGGCAGGAAGGGTGGAGAAGGTGCGGATCAGCGGGGGCCTCGGCCCGGAGGACCAGAGAAGGATGCTGGAGTGCATCCAGAAGAACGTGGACATCTTCGCATGGAGCGCAGCGGACATGCCAGGCATCGAGGCGGACGTGGCTTGCCATCGTCTCAACCTCGATCCAGAAGCCCGCCCCATCCGGCAGAAGAGAAGGACTATAGCTGACAAGCTCGAAGGACCGATCCGCGAGGAGGTGGCAAAACTCCTCGAAGCAGGTTTTGTAACGGAGATCCAGTACCCAGGCTGGGTCTCCAACGTCGTAATGGTAAAAAAGGTCGATGGCCGCTGGCGTATGTGTGTGGACTTTTCGTTGTTAAATAAGGCCTGCCCTAAAGATTGTTATCCCTTGCCTCGGATCGACGCGCTGGTTGACTCAGCCGTCGGTTTTTCTGTAATGAGTTTTTTGGATGCTTTTTCAGGTTATCACCAAATAAGAATGCACCCCCCGGACGTCAAAGATGTCTCGTTCATCACCAGGGAGGGATGCTACTGCTATAAGATGATGCCCTTCGGGCTGAAAAATGCAGGAGCAACCTACCAGAAGATGATGGATCAGGTATTCAAGAAGCAAAGGGGAAGGAACCTGGAGGTCTACGTGGATGACCTTATGATAAAGAGCAAGTGTGTGAGCTCTCACATCCGGGACCTCGAGGAGACCTTCGCCACCATACGCAAGTACAAGATGCGACTGAACCCCCTGAAGTGTGTGTTCGGCGCCAGCAAGAGGAAATTTCTGGGACATCTTCTCACCCCTTTGGGGGTGGAACCTAATCCGGACAAAGTCAAAGCCATCATGGAGCTTGGATCGCCTCGGAATGCCAAGGAGGTCCAGCGATTGACGGGAAAGCTCGCAGGGTTGAGCAGGTTTCTCTCCCGGTCCGGGGAAAGATGCTCCCCCTTCTTCAAAGCGCTACGAGGCAACCAGAAATTTGAGTGGACAAGAGAATGCGAGGAGGCCTTTCAGGCCTTGAAGAGCCAACTCACCAAGGCTCCGCTACTACAAAGTCCCAAAGAGGGGGAGGATCTACGTCTATATCTCGGGGTCGGGGCGGAGGCCGTAAGCTCCGTCCTGGTTCGGGAGGAAGGCAAGAAGCAGCTGCCAGTCTACTACGTAAGAAGGGTCCTGAGGGAAGCGGAGCTCAGGTACCCAATTTTAGAGAAGTTGACCTTTGCCCTGGTCATCGCAGCAAGGAAGCTTAGGCCATACTTCCAGGCCCATTCGATCCAAGTAGTGACGGATCATCCTCTCCGCCAGATCTTCGAAGGAGTGGAGCACTCAGGAAGACTCGAAAAATGGTCAATAGAGCTAAGTGAATTCAACATTACCTTTGTCCCTCGATTATCTATGAAGGCGCAGGTGGTGGCTGATTTCATGACAAATTTCGTGGCCGAGATGAAAGAAGACGGAGCCCCTCGTCACGTTCCATGGAAGCTGCTGGTGGACGGGGCTTCGGGCAAGAATTTTCTCGGAGGAGGGGTGGTGCTGGAGAGTCCCCACGGAGTAAAGATAGAGCAGACACTAGTGATACACTTCCCAATCACCAACAACCAGGCGGAGTATGAGGCTGTAATCGCCGGCCTGCGGTTGGCCCGGGAGCTCGGGGTCCATGACGTGGAGGTCCTCACTGACTCCATGATAATAGCTTCTCAGATAAGGGGAGAGTTCGAAACAAGGGAACCTGTGCTCATGAGGTACTTAGCAAAAGTCAAAGGTCTCGTGGGGACATTCAAAACTTTCTCCATCCGGCACGTCCATCGAGAGGAGAGCACCCCGGCAGATCGGTTGGCAAAATCTGGTCCTCGAGCCGGGGGAACCCTGACGGACCTATTCCGTCCTTCGATCGAAGAGGGAGAGCTCATGGAAGTAGAACAGCGGCCCTCCTGGAAGGATCCCTTCGTCACCTTCCTTGCAATGGGAAAATTTCCGGAAGAAGTTCCGGACCAGAGGCGCTTCCGGTATAAGTCTGCCTACTACGTGCTCCATGAGGGTGACTTGTATCGGAAGACCCTCTCAGGCCTCCTGGCCCGATGCATCTCGGAGGAAGAGGTCCCAAAGATCTTGGAAGAAGTTCACTCCGGCGAGTGCGGCAGCCACTCGGGGAGCAGGATGTTGGAAGCAAGGATAATAAGGCAGGGGTACTTCTGGGCAACCCTAAGTAAAGACGCGGCAGCCTTCGCCAAGAGATGCCAGAAGTGCCAAATGTTCGCCCCGCTTCAGCTCATGTCAGCTCAGCGGCTAAAGAGTATCACGGCGCCCTGGCCATTCGCCATATGGGGAATGGACCTGGTAGGACCCTTCCCCCAGGCTAGTGGACAGAGGAGATTTCTCCTAGTCATGATTGACTACTTCACAAAGTGGTTGGAGGTCAAGGCGTTGGCTAAGGTCACCTCCCAGGTAATCCGCAACTTCGTATGGGGGGAGATCATTTGTCGACACGGGCTTCCGCAGGCCATAGTCACGGATAATGGACCGCAGTTCGCAAGCGAGGAATTCATCGGCTTCTGTGGCCAGTTGGGGATAGACCTTAGGTTTGCGTCCGTTCACCATCCCAGGAGCAACGGGCAGGTGGAGGCGGCGAACAAGGTCATCGTGAACTTGCTCAAGAAGAAGGTGGAAAATCTCAAGGGCAATTGGGTGGAGCAGCTCCCCTCGGTCCTTTGGGCTTTAAGAACCACCCCCAACACCGCCACGGGAGAGACCCCTTTCAAGCTCTCTCACGGCTGCGAGGCCGTCATCCCCATAGAGTTCGAGGTTATGACACCACGGGTAAAGGTCGCCTCACATGGAGAGGAAGATTGGAGAGCCGAGAACGAGGAGGAGTTGCGGCTCTCCCTCGACCTCATCGAAGAAGCCCAGGATCGAGCAGCCATCCATCAAGAAGAGGTCAAGCGACGGATGGCCAAGTATTTCGACAGGCACGTCAGGATCAAGCAGTTCGAGAAGGGAGATCTGGTACTCAAGAAGGTCGACGCGGCTGGGAGGTCCGCCGCGGTGGGAAAACTTAACCCCAACTGGGAAGGCCCCTATGTCGTGGAAGAGGCACTAAAGTCCGGGGGGTATCGCCTTCAGAATGTGGAGGGCCAACCCCTCAGCCACACATGGAGTGGCGACGACCTTAAACGTTTTTATCCTTAATACCATGTAGCAATAGTGATTTTTGAATAAAAACATTTTGTTTAAACTATGTGTATAAAAATGATGCTACAGCTCGCAGGAGAGATCCTAAAAGTTCAAGAGGTTGGCCCCGAGCAGACCCGCTGTCCAGGCTCTCACCTAGCTGGCAGGTCCGAAGGCTCACTCGGTGGCAGGTTCTACGTTCCAGAGGTTGGCCCCGAGCAGACCCACTGTCCAGGCTCTCACCTAGCTGGCAGGTCTGAAGGCTCACTCGGTGGCAGGTTCTATGTTCCAGAGGTTGGCCCCGAGCAGACCCGCTGTCCAGGCTCTCATCTAGCTGGCATATCCGAAGGCTCACTCGGTGGCAGGTTCCATGTTCCAGAGGTTGGCCCCGAGCAGACCCGCTGTCCAGGCTCTCACCTAGCTGGCAGGTCCGAAGGCTCACTCGGTGGCAGGTTCTGTGTTCCAGAGGTTGGCCCCGAGCAGACCCGCTGTCCAGGCTCTCACCTAGCTGGCAGGTCCGAAGGCTCACTCGGTGGCAGGTTCTATGTTCCAGAGGTTGGCCCCGAGCAGACCCGCTGTCCAGGCTCTCATCTAGCTGGCAGGTTCGAAGGCTCACTCGGTGGCAGGTTCCATGTTCCAGAGGTTGGCCCCGAGCAGACCCGCTGTCCAGGCTCTCATCTAGCTGGCAGGTCCGAAGGCTCACTCGGTGGCAGGTTCCATGTTCCAGAGGTTGGCCCCGAGCAGACCCGCTGTCCAGGCTCTCACCTAGCTGGCAGGTCCGAAGGCTCACTCGGTGGCAGGTTCTATGTTCCAGAGGTTGGTCCCGAGCAGACCCGCTGTCCAGGCTCCCACCTAGCTGGCAGGTCCGAAGGCTCACTCGGTGGCAGGTTCTATGTTCCAGAGGTTGGTCCCGAGCAGACCCGATGTCCAGGCTCTCATCTAGCTGGCAGGTTCGAAGGCTCACTCGGTGGCAGGTTCTATGTTCCAGAGGTTGGCCCCGAGCAGACCCGTTGTCCATGCTCCCATCTAGCTGGCAGGTCCGAAGGCTCACTCGGTGGCAGGTTCTAAGTTCTCAAGAGATGATCTCAAGAGCATTCGCACAGACCACGCGCCGGAGAGAGGATCACACCTCTCATGACTACCTAAGCGAAACCCCGTGATGCGCGAATGGTAAGGTTCACTTGGTAGCAAGAGGTCGAAGGGGAACGACCGACCTAAGTCATCTTCGAGCATTCGCTGGATGGCCAAGACAGTCGCATCACGACCTAACGTCCTAATGAGCCTAACGAGGTATAGCGGCGAATGAGAGGAAAGCTTAGAATAACACAAATTGTAGTCAATATATACATCTTTTAAAGGCACTCGCCCGTTCAAGATTACAGTCAAAAGGATAAATGCAAAAAGAGAAAATACAAGAGGCCCTTCTCAAGGATCAACAGATTTCTCGCTTGAAGATCCGTCGCTCTCACCAGAGTCTGGGATGAGGGCGCAGGTGGTGGCTGATTTCATGACAAATTTCGTGGCCGAGATGAAAGAAGACGGAGCCCCTCGTCACGTTCCATGGAAGCTGCTGGTGGACGGGGCTTCGGGCAAGAATTCTCTCGGAGGAGGGGTGGTGCTGGAGAGTCCCCACGGAGTAAAGATAGAGCAGACACTAGTGATACACTTCCCAATCACCAACAACCAGGCGGAGTATGAGGCTGTAATCGCCGGCCTGCGGTTGGCCCGGGAGCTCGGGGTCCATGACGTGGAGGTCCTCACTGACTCCATGATAATAGCTTCTCAGATAAGGGGAGAGTTCGAAACAAGGGAACCTGTGCTCATGAGGTACTTAGCAAAAGTCAAAGGTCTCGTGGGGACATTCAAAACTTTCTCCATCCGGCACGTCCATCGAGAGGAGAGCACCCTGGCAGATCGGTTGGCAAAATCTGGTCCTCGAGCCGGGGGAACCCTGACGGACCTATTCCGTCCTTCGATCGAAGAGGGAGAGCTCATGGAAGTAGAACAGCGGCCCTCCTGGAAGGATCCCTTCGTCACCTTCCTTGCAATGGGAAATTTTCCGGAAGAAGTTCCGGACCAGAGGCGCTTCCGGTATAAGTCTGCCTACTACGTGCTCCATGAGGGTGACTTGTATCGGAAGACCCTCTCAGGCCTCCTGGCCCGATGCATCTCGGAGGAAGAGGTCCCAAAGATCTTGGAAGAAGTTCACTCCGGCGAGTGCGGCAGCCACTCGGGGAGCAGGATGTTGGAAGCAAGGATAATAAGGCAGGGGTACTTCTGGGCAACCCTAAGTAAAGACGCGGCAGCCTTCGCCAAGAGATGCCAGAAGTGCCAAATGTTCGCCCCGCTTCAGCTCATGTCAGCTCAGCAGCTAAAGAGTATCACGGCGCCCTGGCCATTCGCCATATGGGGAATGGACCTGGTAGGACCCTTCCCCCAGGATAGTGGACAGAGGAGATTTCTCCTAGTCATGATTGACTACTTCACAAAGTGGTTGGAGGTCAAGGCGTTGGCTAAGGTCACCTCCCAGGTAATCCGCAACTTCGTATGGGGGGAGATCATTTGTCGACACGGGCTTCCGCAGGCCATAGTCACGGATAATGGACCGCAGTTCGCAAGCGAGGAATTCATCGGCTTCTGTGGCCAGTTGGGGATAGACCTTAGGTTTGCGTCCGTTCACCATCCCAGGAGCAACGGGCAGGTGGAGGCGGCGAACAAGGTCATCGTGAACTTGCTCAAGAAGAATGTGGAAAATCTCAAGGGCAATTGGGTGGAGCAGCTCCCCTCGGTCCTTTGGGCTTTAAGAACCACCCCCAACACCGCCACAGGAGAGACCCCTTTCAAGCTCTCTCACGGCTGCGAGGCCGTCATCCCCATAGAGTTCGAGGTTATGACACCACGGGTAAAGGTCGCCTCACATGGAGAGGAAGATTGGAGAGCCGAGAACGAGGAGGAGTTGCGGCTCTCCCTCGACCTCATCGAAGAAGCCCAGGATCGAGCAGCCATCCATCAAGAAGAGGTCAAGCGACGGATGGCCAAGTATTTCGACAGGCACGTCAGGATCAAGCAGTTCGAGAAGGGAGATCTGGTACTCAAGAAGGTCGACGCGGCTGGGAGGTTCGCCGTGGTGGGAAAACTTAACCCCAACTGGGAAGGCCCCTATGTCGTGGAAGAGGCACTAAAGTCCGGGGGGTATCGCCTTCAGAATGTGGAGGGCCAACCCCTCAGCCACACATGGAGTGGCGACGACCTTAAACGTTTTTATCCTTAATACCATGTAGAAATAGTGATTTTTGAATAAAAACATTTTGTTTAAACTATGTGTATAAAAATGATGCTACAGCTCGCAGGAGAGATCCTAAAAGTTCAAGAGGTTGGCCCCGAGCAGACCCGCTGTCCAGGCTCTCACCTAGCTGGCAGGTCCGAAGGCTCACTCGGTGGCAGGTTCTACGTTCCAGAGGCTGGCCCCGAGCAGACCCGCTGTCCAGGCTCTCACCTAGCTGGCAGGTCCGAAGGCTCACTCGGTGGCAGGTTCTATGTTCCAGAGGTTGGCCCCGAGCAGACCCGCTGTCCAGGCTCTCATCTAGCTGGCAGGTCCGAAGGCTCACTCGGTGGCAGGTTCCATGTTCCATAGGTTGGCCCCGAGCAGACCCGCTGTCCAGGCTCTCACCTAGCTGGCAGGTCCGAAGGCTCACTCGGTGGCAGGTTCTATGTTCCAGAGGTTGGCCCCGAGCAGACCCGCTGTCCAGGCTCTCACCTAGCTGGCAGGTCCGAAGGCTCACTCGGTGGCAGGTTCTATGTTCCAGAGGTTGGCCCCGAGCAGACCCGCTGTCCAGGCTCTCATCTAGCTGGCAGGTCCGAAGGCTCACTCGGTGGCAGGTTCCATGTTCCAGAGGTTGGCCCCGAGCAGACCCGCTGTCCAGGCTCTCATCTAGCTGGCAGGTCCGAAGGCTCACTCGGTGGCAGGTTCCATGTTCCAGAGGTTGGCCCCGAGCAGACCCGCTGTCCAGGCTCTCACCTAGCTGGCAGGTCCGAAGGCTCACTCGGTGGCAGGTTCTATGTTCCAGAGGTTGGTCCCGAGCAGACCCGCTGTCCAGGCTCCCACCTAGCTGGCAGGTCCGAAGGCTCACTCGGTGGCAGGTTCTATGTTCCAGAGGTTGGTCCCGAGCAGACCCGATGTCCAGGCTCTCATCTAGCTGGCAGGTTCGAAGGCTCACTCGGTGGCAGGTTCTATGTTCCAGAGGTTGGCCCCGAGCAGACCCGTTGTCCATGCTCCCATCTAGCTGGCAGGTCCGAAGGCTCACTCGGTGGCAGGTTCTAAGTTCTCAAGAGATGATCTCAAGAGCATTCGCACAGACCACGCGCCGGAGAGAGGATCACACCTCTCATGACTACCTAAGCGAAACCCCGTGATGCGCGAATGGTAAGGTTCACTTGGTAGCAAGAGGTCGAAGGGGAACGACCGACCTAAGTCATCTTCGAGCATTCACGGGATGGCCAAGACAGTCGCATCACGACCTAACGTCCTAATGAGCCTAACGAGGTATAGCGGCGAATGAGAGGAAAGCTTAGAATAACACAAATTGTAGTCAATATATACATCTTTTAAAGGCACTCGCCCGTTCAAGATTACAGTCAAAAGGATAAATGCAAAAAGAGAAAATACAAGAGGCCCTTCTCAAGGATCAACAGATTTCTCGCTTGAAGATCCGTCGCTCTCACCAGAGTCTGGGATGAGGGCGTCTTCTCGCGGCTCGACGTGGTCGTCCTCCGGAAAGGGGATTAGAATGTAAAGCTCGGGGACGACTTGGCGAGCGGAAAGGCGTTCGGCCTCCGCCTTCAGGTATCCCGCTCGCCGCAGCACCTGCAGCGCATGCTTGACGGCATTCTGCGCGTTCTCTTGCATCAGCTGCTCCAACTCGTGATGGGGATAAAAATGGCCCCCGCTCCCCAGGTCGAGTGCTGACGCACCAGCCTCTCGCAATCGCTGGACTTCGGCTTTGGCCAGACGGATTTCATCCTCAAGGCCGGCCACCCGAGCGCGGAGCATCTCGGCAACCGTGGTATCCTGAAAATAATAACAAAGGTAGTAAGAATAAAGTTTGTCAATCGGCAACAAGTCACTCGCGGGAAAGGAGAAAACATACCTCTGCGACAGGGCGGTTGGCGAGAAGAGTCTTCGCAGCCGCCAGCTTAGTCCTAAGCTCCATCGCCTCAGTAGAAGCAACGGACCGGGACTCCTCAACCTCCGCCAAGTCCCGCGCCAGTTTGATGCTCCGGCGCGAAGACATGTGCGCGAGCTCGAGCGCCCGCAGCATGGCCCTAGCACTCTCATGAGCGAGAACCTGGGTCGTCTCGGCATCATAGACTTCGGCATCTTCTCGGCCATAGAGGGCATACGCGATGGCGTAAGCCTCACTGCTGGCGAGATCGCTCTCTATCCACGACGGATGGAGGGTGGAAAGCGAGACCCGGTTAGCATTCCTGTCCCACTTGACCAGGGGAGCCCCCGAGGGGTCCCTGTACTTCTCGCCGCTGGGGAAGTTCTGATGGTCCCTGGGAAGTGGGGGCGGCGGCAACGACGGTCCCGCGCGAGGGATTGTCTCTCCTGGCGCACTCGTCCCCAGGGCTTGGATCTGAGCACCCGCCCCGAGGGTCTCGTCCAGGACTCCCTTCCCCTTGACGGAGGGGGGGGGGTTTGGGCTTCTTGGAAGTGGAAGAGGTCAGCACCGCTGGCTTGCGCTTCTTTCCGCCAGGCTTGGAGGAAGAAGGTTCCTCCCGACAGGCATCCGCGGTGGCCTGTGCGAGAGAGAGGGTAGATCCGGAGGGACGCGGCGGATGAAGGGGGAAGTGGCTCACACCTGCATAATATAACAAATGGTTCTAGCGAATGATGTAAAAATCACAAAGCGAAAGCGAATGAAGTCTCGAACACTTACCCTCGCCCTGCGGAATGGGTGGAAGCGAGTTGACGTTTCGCCGGAGATGGACGAGATCCATCCCGTGCTCCAGGATGTATTGGTGGAGTTTGGCCTCGTGCCCCCCTAGGGTCAGGGGGCGGAAGGTTGACTCCTCCTCCTGCACCGGCGCGAGAAGAGTGTTCCCCAGGTTCCCGCTTACGAAAATAAAGCGGCGAACCCAGTCATGGTTCTTGTTCGGGAGCCCGTAGTGCTTTAGGGGGCTCAGTCCCGAGAAGAACGAGATACCATTGGTGCAGCGGAAGGTATAGAGCTTGCGGAAGACGGGGGCAGCGAGAACTCGATTCCCTCTTCTCGCAGGTAGCTCGCGTACCCGACCAACATAGCGATGGAGTTGGGGTTGAGCTGGCCAGGCACGACCCCGTAGTATCTGAAGGTCTGACGGAGTTCCGGCCAGATCGGAAGGCGAAACCCCACCTCGAAATGCTCTAGCGGGATCGCGAGAGCACAAGGCGAGATGGAGTTCAGATGCTCGTCCGGCCTGGGCTTTCGCCCCTCGAAACCCGGCGGGACGTAGTCGGCGACGGCAGACTGGTAAGCCTCCTCAGAGAGGTCGCAGGAATCGAAGACGTGGTTGGCAATGCGCTGGCGCACTTGGCCCTGCCTTCCGCATCGCCACCCATTTTTGCGAGTGAAGAAGGAAAGGGGAGCAACAGATAAGGAAGAAGCACGAGTGCTAGCGCAAGGAAAGAGAGCGGATGGTTAGGTATTTAATACGGCGGTTGAAAGACTTATTTATAGAGGGACTAAACGGCGTTTGGGATTTCGAAGCCACGGGTGTGCGGATAGCCATCGCGCCTTCCCGACACCTCGAAGCCCGAGTCGGTCCCTCTCGCCCTTTAATGGCAAATGCCCTATGTCTATTCATTCCGCGGCTACGCAACGAGGTTGGAAGAGCATCCGGCTATAAGTTATCACTCGGCAATACCCAAGCAAAGCTATGAGATACGAAAAACGAATAAAGAAGCATTCACAAAGCATAGAGAAATTATTACAGACAAATATAACGTTCAAACATTCGCAGCATAAAGTAAGAAAAGGAAACAATAAGAGGGGTGGACGTTGGGTAGGTCAGATCTCCTCCCAGATCCACCGACCTCGCTTTCGCGACCCAGCTTCCATAGGCATTCGCGGGCGGTAATAAGCGAGTATATTGGTGATCTCATGGGAAGCCAGTTGGAGTTGATCCCGGGCTCGCGCGGCGTGTGTTTCGGGAGACAACTCCCCTCCTTCGCCCCCCAGGCGCTCCACCGTGGTGAGAAGGCGCGAGTAGTCCCGATGGAGGTCCTTTAGCTCACGCGCGACTCTCAGCCGCACGTCGTCCACCTGGCCGGCTACGTTTCGCTGGATATGGATAAGCTTCCCCAGGACCTCCGAGATCCGATCCTTCAGGGTCGCGTGATCCGAGGAATCACCCAGGAAGTCAGCGAGATCCCCAGGGGAAGGGAGAGGCGAGAGCATTCCCTCTCCCCCCTCGTAGTAGGAGTCGAAGGGGGAGGCTTCTCGATAGCCTGCGGAATCACAACTAGGTTAGTGGTGATAAAATATGCGAGTACAATAGATGCGGGTGAGTGAACTGACCTGGGGTGGGGTCCAGGTGACCTGAAGGACGAGACGAATGGGGGTGCGTCCCAAACAGTCAGGCGGGAGGTAAGACCTTTCCCTTTCCTGGACGGTAAGGCTGTGAAGAAGGAGCCGGAGCATCCGCACGGTCATCAGCACGGAGATGCTGATCCAGCTCTCGCTCAGGGGAGACCCTCCGTTCATTCGCGGTGACAGAGGGGTTCACCTGAGCAGGGGGACTTGGAGGAATGGAGTCCCGCAGCGGGACGTCAGGGTTGAGGGCTGCGAAAAGGTAATGGTTAGTAGCCGACAACATAAAAGGAAAAAGCGAGAAGGTTCACGACTCACGGGATTGGGGTACAGTCTCCCCAGGAGGAGGCGGAGGAGCAAGATCCAGATCGGGAGGAGGTACCTCGTCCGCGGGAGGTGGCACCACCACACTGCTCAAAACGGCCCCATGGCCGTCCTCCGGCACCAAAGCCCCCTGCGAATGGCCAGAGTCAACGCAGGGTAAGGGACAGGAACTAAATGGAGACAGGAGGAATTCTCATACCGGCATCACAGGGTCCGGAAGGGCATCCGCCAGCGTGTTCGCCGGTGGAGTATCCGCCGGAGACTCCGAGGCAGTCTCGCCTCTCTGACGATTCAGCCGAATCGCCTTGGCTCGACGCGAGACATAGGGGGCGCTCGGATCCCGTTTGGACATCAGCCAGGGAGCAAATTTGGATGCCCTGGGGGCAGTTGCAGCTTGGGCCGCAGCCAGGCGGTCGATCATTTCTCGCGAGAGGGGTTTCGCAGAAGGTTTGTGGAAAGACATTAGGAAGTGGAGAAACTCCGAGCCGAGATGAAAGAGTGGTCCAGAAAAACCTGACATGAGGATATATATATAAGGTGGCGGTGGGACCCACGGAATCTTATGGATCCAGTCAGCAAGCACTAACCGAATATAGGGTTGGACTGTTCTTTACAACCGTAGGAACCACTCGTAAAGAGCGGGGATTGTGTACAACCCGTATTCGTCGATTGGGCCCCCCAGCCAACTGGCGAAACCTGGGTCGTCCGGATCATTCGCCGGGTCACTCGCCCAGGCTAAGGAAGGTAAAAATGCCCCCGAGTTGGTGGGGGTAAGCTGTAGGAGAGAAGACGCTAGGTGAGTGGTGCCCTCACGGACCACTCGCCCAGAAGCGTGGGCATTCGCCCAGCCAGGCGGGTGCCCAGCGAATGGTGCCCTCACGGACCACTCGCCCAAATGGGTGTGAGGGGAAAATGACCATAATGCCCCTGGTGGGCTGCAAATAGCCCTTCGGAGCAGCGGAGTTAGGCTATTAGCAGACCAATTTGGGGTGCGGTTAGTAAAATTAAAAGGCGGATTCAGGCTATTTACAGACCAGCCTGGGAAAACTATAAATAGACCCTTAAGGGCACCTTGGAGGAGATCCGATTTTAGAGAATCCTCTCCTCTAGGCTAGTTTTGGTTGGCAGCCAGTGCCCTCCAAGGTGCCCGGTTGAGCTTTGGTTTGGGAGGGGAAGCTCTCTAAGATCTTCCGGGTGTGTGGCGGGACCTCCTCGCTTCAGCCTTGGGTCTATTCCGTTTCCAGCATCTACCATCAGGAGAGTCTAGTGAGGGAGAAATAAGCATCGGCTACACCCCCAGTGGGTCCGAACTCAAGAGACCAGTTGCTGGTTTCAACACATGTGAGAGTGATCAAGACTAACATAAGTGGAAGTGATAGAAATATGATGAAATAAACGTGAAGATATTTCCTTGATGAATCGAATTGTGAAAAACCCTAGGGTATCAAAATTTTGCTCATTATGAATCAAACTCCACGTAGATAATGATCGGGAATCATCTTATCATTATGATTGGTTAATATATACTCATAAAGGTTCACAAGTGCACCCCCAGTAATATTTAAGGATGATTGGGACGCTAGACGATTTGATTAGTTCCATCAATAGTAAGAACTAGAAAGTTGTAGATTGGAGATGATTGATTACTCGGACGTACCTGAAAGAGTAAGAATTTGAACGTGAGAAGAAAACTTTAGAGCCATAAGAGTCTGCCCAGGTTGGAATGGAAGTTCGAGGATAGACCGACCAAGGTAGCTAGGTCACCCCGGTCGGGATAGATGATACGACAGTGCGAGTCTTGCGGCGCAAGAAGATTCCAAAGGTTAAGACATGTGGTAAAATTAGGGTCAGGAGGAGCACAACTTGGAGCCACTAGAGCTGGTGTGGCATAGATAGTCGGTGCTCTTCGAGCCAGGAATAACTTCGATTCTTAAGGGATGTTACGTTCAGTCACTCGCGGTGAAAACCCCGCAGGCCTAACCTGAATTTCGAGGACGAATTTTTTTTTTGTTTATTGGGATTTGTAACATCCCCCAGACAGCTAGACCCCCCAGGTGAATCTGTCTTGACAAGGTCATGACAAGGCCTTGGTAGTGTAGAAATCCCTTTAACTTAGGCAAGATTAGGGTTGAAAGTGCCTTGGACTGCAAATAGCAATTTCCAGTGACCAAGCTTAGGGTTGGACTTTAGGGCCTCATCTTGACCATTTGACCCCACCATAGTGTCCCTAACCCTTTAGGGGTCCCCTTAGGGCACCAAGGGCCCATTGGGGTCAACCAAAGAGGCCAAATTGACCAAAGTCAACCATAACCCCAAATTGGTCAAAGTAGCCTAATTAGAGTCAATTGACCTCCACCATGCCAAATTGACCACTCCTCTAGCTCTAAAATATCATAAGAAACCTAGTAGACCTAAAAGCCCCATCATGGGACCCCCAGTGGTGCAAATTGACCAAAATGCCCTTTTAGGTCAAAATGGCAATTCCTCACTAAGTTCCCTAATTGACCACCACCATATTAAATTGACCCTACCCATAGTGTTATAATATCATAGGGGACCCAGTGGAACAAAAAGCCCCTTGACTGGGTCAACCCTAAGGCTCAATTTGACCAAAGTCAACTTAGCCTATTTTGGTCAAATCAACTTAAATTGGGTCAACTAAGGCTCATGTGACCAAATTGACCCCACCAGTAGTTTCTAAATTTAATTTGGAGTCCAATGGACTCAAAAGCCCCATCCTAGGGTCACCCAATTGGTCAATTTGACCAAAAGTCAAACTTGCCCAAATTAGGTCAAATCTCTTAAACCTAGCCCAATCCCTTTGGGCTAGCCCAAATTGAGTGGTCAACCAGCATGCTTGACTGATAATTAACCCAGGAGAGAGAGAGAAAAACTGGCCATGATGATTAGGAGAGAGAAACCCCTTTTTCCCCAAAAATGGTGGAGAGAGAAAGAGAGAAATAATGGCCATTCATGGCCAAAGGAGACCAAGGGCCACCCTTTCCTCTCCCAATTAAGTGGTGCATCTCCCCTCTTCAGTTTGGAGTAGAGAGATAGTCATTCAAGGCCATAGGGGGGCTGAATTTCGTGAGTTTTCTTGGTGGCCGAAAATAACTTCCATGGCCATTAATGGTGGCAATCAAGGAGAGACCCTTCCTCTCCTCAAATTGCTCCATTTAAAAGCTTCACCGGGCAAAGAGGAGTGTTTTACCCCACTTACCTGAAGGATTCGGGCATCTTGATGTGGTGGTTGCAGAGCTTGGGAAGGATGGAGATCGGCCATGGCTAGTCTTCATCGGCAAGGCATCAAGCTCCAATCAAGGTCTGGTTCTTCATCCTTCCTTCAGTGGGTAGATCCCCCTCCTCCTTATTCGTGCATAGATCTAGGATCAAAACATTGTAGAAATCGGGCTCAAATCGAGCCCGATCGGGAGAAATTTCTCCCCGTTTTTCCATTAAAATCCCCTCACGGGATCGTCGGAATCAACCCCTTCGGCGCCCGTGCCGCCGCTCGGCGTTAGCCACCACCTCAATGGAAGTGGTGGTGGTGGTGGCCGGCCAGGGATGTTGAAACCAGTTTCCCGGCTTCAGCGTTCGAAAATAGGGGTAGGCAGCTTGTCCTTACTTATCTCAGGTAAAGTCGAACGGCTAGTCACTTAGAGCCTAAGAACCTCTCTACTGGTGGATTCAGGTGAAACAGACCCCGCGAGCTGCAGCGAGGAGGTCCCGCCACTAACCCGAAAGACCCGAAGATCTTCCCCTCCCAAGCCAATGCTGAGCCTGGGCACCTCGGAGAGCACTCGCAACACCTGACCGTTGGCCTGAAAGACTTGGCGAACGGAAGGCAGGGTCACTAGCTAACCGAACACACTAAGGGGGGTGGGGGTAAGGAGATGCCAACCCTCCCCAAGGTGCCCATGGGGGTCTATTTATAGATTTCCTGAAAATGGGCTGCGGATAGCGTGATAGGTCTGTTAATAGCCAGGTTCCGCTGTTTGAAAATACCATCCGCACCCCACCTGGAACTTGACCGCGCACCGGATGGACGAACCAGGACAGACTCGCCCCAAGACGTCGAACGCGAGGTCCGACCCGGCGAGGGGACCGCGCTCACCCTTCTCGGGTGAGCAGGCCCCTTGCCCCTCCTGGGCGAGTGGGCCATTCGCCCCTTGGGCGAGTGGCCGACTCGCCCCTCGGGCGAGTGGGCCACTCGCCCCTCGGGCGAATGGCCGACTCGCCCCTCGGGGGAGTGGGCCACTCGCTCTTTGGGCGAGTGGACTCCACTCGCCCCTTGGGCGAGTGGACTCCACTCGCCCCTTCTTGGGCGAGTGGAGCCTCATTTGTCCTCCCCTTACCCTTGGGTGCCGGGCGGGTGAACTCGTCCATTTGGCTCGGGCATCGCTTCTTCGCTTTCGTTGGTCTCGGTCGCCTTTACTTACAATTTGGACTTGACGAAATATGGGTAATACACACCCCCACTCGCCCGCGAAGGGCCGAGTGGGTGTTCCCCTACTGGTCCTGCCGCTCTCTTTTACTCTCGTCCGGAGTTATTTCTGCCTTGACTGATTTCGGGCGCTCCCGAGCGGGCACTTTCCTCGTTCACCTTGATCTGCCTGAGTCCGGGCTGATCAGACCAGCTCGGCGAATATGGGGGTTGTACACAATCCCCGCTCTTTGTGAGCTTGTCTCAAGCTCGGAAAGAAAGTCCAACCCTCTGATTTGACGAGCTGGTAGGATCTTTTAAAGAGAATATTCGAGCGGGTCCCACCCGTTGGCTATAAAACCTCAGGACGGAGAGGGGTGAGCCTCTACTCAAAAACCTCTCCCTTCTCATTCCTTCCCCTTAGACTGGTCGACATGCAACCCCCCTTGGACATTCGCGCCCGCCTCAAAGCCGTTTCTGGAAAGAGCCTAGATGACCTGGCGGAGCTTAGATCTGTCGTCATGGAGCATTCACTTCCCTCTTCGGTGCAGGTGGAGGGACCTATGCCTAAGAGACATCACCCTGAGCCGGCGGGTGGGACGTCCTCCTCGTCCGCATTAATGTCCGAGTTCCACAAGCACCTGGGGGCAGTTGACGTGATACCGAGTCGCGGTGGGCGGGACAGGTCTCTCGAGGCAGCTAAATCAGGGAGTGTGGGTACCCAGACAAGTCCCCCTGTCCGCTCCCCGATCCGTGGTGAGTGACCTTACCTGTATTTGATAAGCATGCTCATGCCCATACTGATGACTCTTCTTCTTCCTCCCTATTTCGCAGTACCTCCCTTCTCGGTTGCGGAGGGCTCCCCCAGCATGCCGGCGGACTTATTCCCACCCCTGCGTGAACCGAGCAAGCGGCGTACTCCCGAGAGACCCCCTTTTAAAGCTGGTGCAGGAAAGTCCCTGGGTCTCCCACCCGCTGACACCTATGGCACATGATAAGAAAATAAGCGACGCGACGTAGGAGGCAAGCGCACCTATCGCGTGTAGTATATACGATTTAGAAAAATCATATCAAGGTCGTATTTAGTCCTGGGTCCCGTCGAGTATTGTTACTTCGAGCTACGCGTATTGTTTTATCGGATATAAAAATGGATGAATGTTTATGCATTAATTAAAAACAAAAATGATAACAATCGCGGGCTTGGTGTGCGTTTAGCAAAAACCAAGAAAAGCGATAGAAAAGACAAAAAAGACGCACTAAATGAAAAACTCACGCACTCTACGGGAATTTAAATGACTGGAATTAAAGGACAGAAATTAAAGGAATGCAATCTCTACCCGAATGGGTAGACGGGAAATAAATGCAGTGCAAGTTCTACCCAAATGGGTAGACGGGAAATAAATGCAGTGCAAGTTCTACCCAAACGGGTAGACGGGAAATAAATGCAGTGCAAGTTCTACCCAAACGGGTAGACGGGAAATAAATGCAGTACGATAAACTAAAACTAAGCTATTGAACGAAATAACGAAAACATAAACAACGAAAACACGAATAATAAAAACTTAAAGTGAAAATACAAAAACAAAGAAAGCATTACGAGGGAAAAACGCTCACTTTGAAGCGATTTTAAACGCAACCCGAATATCCCATTCTAAACTACCGTGTCAAGGAAGAAAAGAACGGAAAATTATGACGACGCATAAATTCGAATCTAAGCGAAAGAACCGATGTTATGGCGACAAATAAATCTAGCTAAAGAAAGATAAATTGCAAAATTGAAGTGCGGATATGAAACTAAGTTTAGGAATTGAAATACGGTGCAGAAATAAAGCTAAGTTAGAAATTGAAAATGCAGTGCAGAAATAAAATTGCAGAATTGAAATTACGCTACGAATGAAAAAATGCACGAAATAAAAACTAAATTTATTTATTGCCATAATAACGGGGTTACACGAAATTAAATTATAAAAACAAAAATATTTAATTACAACATTTATAAAAACATTACAAAAAAGAAAATAAAAAAACTTAATTAATTACATAAAAAAAAGAAAATACAAAAACTATGGTGGAGAATTATTGTGGAAGATCACCCAAAAAAGGGCAATCCAAGAGGAGCCAAGAGGTTCCAAGAGGTTCCAAGAGGGGGAATTGATGAGGGGGTCGACCTCTATTTATAGGCAAAATTTTGGAATTACACGCCCTCGGTCACGGGCGTGACTGAGGGCGAGACACGGCTTGGGGTGCGAATAGCCAGAACAGCTGGAAGTACACGGGCGTGCTCTAAGGAACACGGGCGTGTTCGATGTCGGCAGGCTTGAGCTTGAACTGGGCGTGACACCTGGCGTGTCCTTTGGTTTTCTGGAAGCTTTGTTGAGTCACGGCCTCGGTCACGGGCGTGACCCGATCACGGCCGTGACATTGGGCGTGACATTGACATTTGGGCTCGAATCTGGCTGAACATCCAACACGGGCGTGACCAAGTACACGACCTCGGTCACGGGCGTGACCAAGGGCGTGACTTGATGTTTGAGCTGGAAAAAAGACAGAAATGAAAATTATCAGAAATTATTGAACACGCCCTTGGACACGGGCGTGTCCGAGGGCGTGACTTAACAAAATTACAGAAATTTTATAAAATGAAAATAAAACTAAGTTAAAAACAAAAATAGCAAAAACAAACATTTTATTCATTAATTTACATATATTATTTACAAATTTAATTAAAACTATACTAAAAACTATATAGAAAAATGCGTATATTTTCTATTTATCAAACACCCCCATACTTAAGCTTTTGCTATTCCAGAGCAAAAGTAAGGGATACCTATAAGACGTTAATAAAATTTCTAATTTACTAAAAATTTTATTTAATCAAAAGTGAGATCGAAATAAATTTAGGAGATTTAAAGAGGTAAGTCCTAAATTGTGAAGATAATTTAAAAAGAGCGAAAAAGTTTTAGCGAAACTTCTAAAGTTAGTTAAATAGCATCGAATATTGCAGTTTTTGGCGCCTTTTAATTAGAATAGAATTATATAAAACTTTAACTTTTTTTAAGAAAATTTTTAAGAATAAATAAAACCTACTAATTATGCTCTCGCAAACTTTTTAAATTAAAATCTAGCTTACAATTTTAGTGGCTAAGGGGTAGGGGAAAAAGGAAAGCTTTGGCAAAGAGAAGAGTGCTTGGATTAGGGGTGATGGATTTAATCCTCTCACCCCACCTTTTTGGTGGTTTTGCTTTGATTCTCAACGTTGGTTTACGGGGGATAATTGAAATCTTTTTAAACTTAACCCAATGCCCGTGTTTACGGAATTTTATTTTTTTATTCCCATTGACACGAGATTTCTTTTAACAATATTGGGTGCCTGTGTTTACGGAATCTTTTATTCCCATTGACACAGGATTTCTTTTAAAACGTCTTTTTTTACTTTTTATGCCAAGCTAAAGGGGTGAGGGTTTCAAAAGAAAAACTAGAGTAATAAAAGAGTATTTGAGAGCAAAATTTAGTAGATTAGAATATTCCTAAAGTTTCACAAGTTCGAGTTAGAATAATTGAATCTAAAGATGGTTTGCCAATATAATACAAAAACAAATCTATTTAGGGTTAACTCGAGGTAGTGCTAAAAGTTTTGTTCTCAAATTAAATTAAAATCACAAGAAATTCTTTACTACCAAAATTCCTTGATTTAAATTTACAAACTATGATGCAAATAAAATGGTTTTAGCAAATCAAAAATAGTGAAAACGCTTAAAGATAAACTCTACATAGCCTTGGAAATAACAAAAAGCTAAGTAGGGGTTTTTATTCTATTTTTGGGGGTTTTTTTTTTTTTGATAAGTTTTTCTTTTCATCAAATTTTTTTTGGAGTTTTTAAGATATGATATTTTTTTTGATTTTTTTGATTTTTTATAACAAATTACATATATAAACACTTAATAAAAATAAAGTAACAAAAAGAAAGAAGAAATTTAAGAAAAGCAAAAATACATACAAAAATTTTTGGTTTTTTTGTAAGAATTGTTTTGTTCATATATTTTTTGTGATTTTTTTTAATTTTGATTTTGGTAAAATATATACATTAATACTAAAAAAAGAGAAAAAGAAAGAGAGAAAAATAAAACTAAAAATTTATATAAAAATTTTTGGGTTATGACAAAATTTGTGAGGATTTTGTTATAACAAATTTTTTTATAACTTTTTTTTCATCAATTTTTTTTGGATTTGATTATATATAAAAAAAGAAAGGTTATTTATATATAATTAAAAGACAAACATAAAAACATCTAAAGGATCCCATGGCGAGAAAGACATGGCGAGTCTTCGCGGGCGGCGGATCTTCTCCACTTTACCCCTGCCGAGGTCGAAGTTGCCCGCAGGAAGACTGTGGTGACGACGGCTAAAGCTGTGGTCAGCTCTCTTCACAATGTTGGTGCGTTTTGGGGCGAGTGGAGAAACGTCACTCCTGACATGGTGCTCCCAGTGTACAACCCTTATTCTCCGAGGGTAGGACCCACTCAAGGCCACGTAGGCAGGTCAAAGTCAAAGAGGCAAGACAAATCAGCCAGCAGGAGCAAAAGAAGGTTGGCGAGTATTGGCTAAATACTCGCCAGAAGGGCGACTATGGTCGAAGATACGTACCGAGTATCCCGTATGTCGCCCCAAAGTGTCCGGCAACCCCAGAAGACCGGAGCGAGTATCAGCCAGGCTTGTGCGAGCAGCAGCAGATACTCGCCAGATGGGCGACTATGGTCGAAGATGCTCGCCGAGTATCCCATATGTCGCCAGGTCAGGGCTGGGCTATAAAAACCCCCCTACCCCTTGGTTGCCTATAAATAGGACCCCAGGGGTACTTGGATTGGCACCTGTGCTTGAGCTTCTGGAACCCCATTTCCGAATTCTTGAGCCCGTCACCCCTGCTTGCTAGCCAAGTCGGTGCCTTCCTCGTACCTTGCTCGGCCATTCTTTGGTCTTGGAGGGGAAGTCTCTTCGGAGCTTCTGGGTACGTGGTGGGACCTCCCTGCCGCAGCACCTGGGGTCCTGTTTGTTGCTCTTCTAGCTTCTTCGTCGTTGCCAGCCAAGCCATCTCGTTGGGCTGCTGGGCGAGTAGCCTCCGGCTGCATTGGTCCGAATCTTGAGGTCAGGATTTTCCTGGCGTCAACACTTTGGTGCGGTGAGCGTGGATCGTAGTCGGAGAAGGAAAGTTCAGCAGGAAGCCGAGATGGTCGTAGGTGGCGACCATGAAGGGGTAGTCGGCAACTCGGCCGCGAGTGGCGAGTTCGTGACGCTAGCGGTTCTGGAAGCCTTCGCGCAGCGTATGGAGGGAGCCTTCGCGCAGCGCATGGAGGGGATCTTGCAAACAGCGCTTCAGACGCGCGCCGAGGTCACTGCGACCTCGCCGCATCGCCCAGTTCCATCCGAGGGAGGGAGTCCCCCCCGGCGAGCAGGAAAGGAGCACATGGAGGACGAAACCGAGCGACCAAGGAGGTCGCAATTCTACCAGCCAACCTCGCAAGGTATTCGCTTCCGCGAGCCGTGCGAGCAGGGGAGATACCCGGATACTCGCCCATATGGCGAGTATGGAGGTGATACTCGCCAGGTTGAGGATCGTCGCCGGGCAGGAGGGAGGAGCCCCTTCTGCGAGGAGATTCTCGCCGCGCCAGTGCCAGAGGGGTTCAGGGACCCTGCCTTGAACTACTATTCAGGGAAGGAGGACCCCGTCAGACAAATCCAATGGTTCGAGGATATAGTCTCTATCCGAACCATGTCGGACGCCTTCAAGTGCAGGTTGTTTGCCATTACCTTCCGCGCAAAGGCCTGGGACTGGTTCCATCAGTTGCCCGCAGGCTCAATCTACTGCTTCGAAGACCTGTGTCGTGGGCTGACGACCCGGTTCGACACGGCACGGAAGCTAAAGAAGGAGGCAACGGCCCTGTTCTACCTCGTGCAAGGGCCGGATGAGGCATTGGGCCCTTACATCGAGCGCTTCCAGGAGGAGGTTCTGCAAATCCAGGAGGTGGATAGCAACATCCTGTTGCTGGCCCTGACATTCGGCATCAGTCAAGGCCTCTTCAAGTTGGAGCTCAGTGAGAACCCACCCTACTCCTACGACAACCTCATTCAGAGGGCCAATAAATTTGTCCGGGGAGAAGCCTCCAACCCCGACTTCTTGGCAAGGTTGGCGCGGGTGACCAGAGGCGATCGTGGAGAGAGGGATGAGATCCCTGGAAAAAGGAAGAGGGAGGAGCCCCGAAGGGAGGAAAGGAAGTGGCCAGAGCGACAAGAGGAGAAGAAGAAGGAGGAGCTCAGAAAGAAAGAAACTGGGAGGATCGCGGAGAGAAGACCCATCGAGTCCCCTGAGCGTCAGGAGGAGGGAAGACGCTACCAGGTCCCCGTCAATCGGCCACCTTGGAGGCCGGCTGGACGGCACCAGCGTCAGGACCCAAGGGGGAGATCCCCAGAGAGAAGGCCCTTTCGCCAACCAGAGAGGCGTCAGGAAAGGAGGAGGGATGAAGCAATGGCGGTAGCCGGGCGAGGCCGCCGTCAAGGAAGGAAGAAGCCGAAGCCTAGGAGGCGTCAAGCAGAAGAAGTTCCTCTCTACTGCGACTTCCACCAGGTGGGGGGACATGCCATGGCTGCCTGCCCAGACTTTTGGGAAGCCCGGAGGAGGTTGGCAGTAGGAGAAGCTGGAGGAGAGCAGAGGAGGATGGAGGCCCCTGCCGAGCCACAGGCAGGGCAGGCTGCAGTCGTTCGCAGGAGGAACGAGGATCGGATCGACCAGGGAGGTCGGGGAGACCTGGGCCAGGGAGGTCGAGTTGGAGTAATCCATGGGGGAGTAGGGCTGGAAGCTTCCCGCAAGGGAAGCCTCCATCAGATCTACCGCAGGAGTGTCGCCTCGACCTCACAAGCACCGCCCCCGATAGAGGAGATTACCTTTTCCGAGGAGGACATGCTAGGGAACGCGAATCCCTTCCATGATGCCCTCGTGATTCAAGCCGCAGTGGAGGACTTCACCGTTGATCGAATTCTGATCGACAACGGTAGCTCTGTAAACGTCATCTTCAAGGGGACGTTTGACGGACTGGGAGTCGAAGCTGCCAGAGTTCGAGCATCAGATGGTCCCCTCTTCGGCTTCTCCGGAGAGAAGAAGGAGGTGGAAGGAGGAGCAGATCTCCTGGTAACACTCGGTGGCACCTCCATCGGCTGTCGATTTGTTATCGTCGACGCCCCGAGCTGCTACAGGGCTATCTTTGGGAGGCCGCTTCTCAACGCCTTCAAAGCCGTCCCATCCTCCTACCATCAGTGCTTGAAGTACTGTAAAGGAGACGTCCAGGTGAGGATCAGGAGCGATCCAAGAGCCGCTAGGGAGTGCTATCTTAGCGCCGTCAGTACCATCAGCTGGATGGCTGACGCAGAAGAGTTCGGAAGAGTGCTGGAGAGCCCGGCCAGGCTGGAAGTGGCTGAAGAGGTCGAGGAGATCGAGGTACTCTCTGCAGCGGGAGTGCCGGGGCTGCTGAAGATTGGCGGGTCGCTGAAGACCGAAGAGAAGATCGAGATGGCGGCGTGTCTGCAAAAGAACGCCGACATCTTTGCTTGGAGCGCAGCCGAGATGCCAGGAGTCGACCCTGAGGTTGCGTGTCATCGCCTCAACCTGGATCCCACTGTCCAGCCCGTCCGCCAGAAGAAAAGGAGAACCGCCACCATCCTCGCCAAGCCAATTAGGGAGGAGGTTAAAAAACTGCTCGATGCAGGGTTTGTGTCAGAGATCCAGTATCCAGGCTGGGTCTCCAATGTTGTAATGGTGGCAAAGGCGGGGGGAAGCTGGAGAATGTGTGTGGATTTTTCCTTAATGAATAAAAGCTGCCCGAAGGATTGTTATCCCTTGCCTCGAATCGACGCGCTGGTTGATTCGGCCGTCGGTTTTTCTGTGATGAGTTTCCTTGATGCGTTTTCAGGATATCACCAGATCCGGATGCATCCCCCCGATTGCCGCGATGTCTCCTTCATCACCGATGATGGCTGCTACAGCTTCAAGATGATGCCCTTCGGTTTGAAGAATGCAGGAGCTACCTATCAACGGATGATGGACCATGTTTTCAAAGAGCAAAAGGGGAGGAACCTGGAAGTGTATGTGGACGATCTCTTGATCAAAAGCAAGAGTGTCCAGGAACACATAGCCGATCTGGTAGAGACCTTCGCGACGCTAAGAAGATTCAAAATGAGGCTCAATCCGACGAAGTGCGTCTTCGGAGCAGGCAGGGGAAAGTTCCTGGGACATCTCCTTACCTCGGAGGGAGTAGAGCCTAACCCCGACAAGGTTAAGGCGATCCTGGAGATGCCATCCCCAAAGACGATGAAGGAAGTCCAAAGGTTGACAGGAAGGCTGGCGGGTCTTAGCTGCTTCCTCTCTAAAGCCGGAGAGAAATGCTCTCCATTCTTCAAGACACTCCGTAAAGCGAAAAGCTTCGAGTGGTCCGAAGGATGTGAGATGGCGTTCGGAAAGCTGAAGGAGCAGTTGACTCAGACACCTCTCCTCCAGAGCCCGAAGGAAGGCGAAGACCTGCTCGTCTACCTGGGAGTAGGAGCAGAGGCGGTGAGCTCCGTTTTGGTCCGAGAAGAAGGGAAGAGGCAGCTACCTATCTACTACGTCAGCCGGGTGCTAAAAAAGGCGGAGCTGAAGTACCCAATCCTGGAGAAGCTTGCCTTCGCCTTGGTGGTGTCGGCACGAAAGCTCCGGCCTTATTTTCAGGCTCACTCCATCAGAGTGGTGACTGATCATCCTCTCTGCAATGTCCTAGAGGGAGTGGAGCATTCAGGGAGGTTGGCGAAATGGTCGGTAGAACTCAGCGAGTTCGACATTTCCTTCTCTCCCCGAGTAGCGATCAAGGCCCAGGCAGTAGCAGACTTCTTGGCTGACTTCTCGGTGGAAGCGGAGCCAGGAGAAGAGGTGCTCAATCCCATTCCTTGGAAGTTGTTTGTTGATGGAGCTTCGGGCAAAAGCTCTGTGGGGGTGGGCATCGTGCTCGTCAGCCCACAGGGAACAAGGATCGAGCAAGCCGTCGAGATCCTCTTCCCCGTCACAAACAACCAGGCAGAGTATGAGGCCATAGTGGCAGGCTTACGCCTTGCCAAGGAGCTGGGGATCCGTGATGTCCGGGCTTTCACGGACTCAATGGTGGTCGCGTCGCAGATTCGAGGCGAGTTCGAGGTGCGCGACACCATCCTGCAGAAGTACCTGGTAAAAGTAAAAGGACTGATTGGAGGCTTCCAGTCTTTCTTCGTCGAACATGTGCCAAGAGAGGAGAACTCGGCAGCAGATTGCCTCGCCAAGTACGGGCCGAGGGCTGGAGGAACTATCACAGAGCTTTTCCACCCATCCATTGAAGAGGGAGAGATAATGGAGATCGAGCAACGCCCCTCGTGGATGGATCCCTTTGTAACCTTCCTGACCAGCGGCCAGCTTCCGGCGAACGGAGGGGATCAGCGAGGATTTCGGTACAAAGCGGCATACTACCTCCTGCAAGATGGGGAGCTGTACCGCAAGACCATCTCGGGCCCCCTGGCCAGATGTGTTTCCGAAGACCAAGTACCCCGAGTGTTGGAAGAGATCCACTCGGGAGAGTGTGGAAGTCATTCTGGGACTCGCACTTTGGAGCAGAGGATATTGCGGCATGGTTACTTCTGGCCTACTATCCGTAAGGATGCTGAGATCTTCTCGAAGAAGTGCCAGAAGTGCCAGCTCTTCGCCCCCCTTCAGTTGCAGCCGGCCCAGCAGCTCCGATCGATCATCTCCCCATGGCCGTTCGCCATCTGGGGGATGGACTTGATCGGCCCTTTCCCTCAAGCCAGTGGACAACGAAAGTTCGTTCTCGTCATGATCGACTACTTCTCCAAGTGGATCGAGGCCAAAGCCCTGGCCAAGACCACCTCTCAAGTCGTGAAGAACTTCATCTGGGGAGAGATCGTCTGCAGATTCGGGATCCCTCTCGCTATCATCACCGACAATGGTCCCCAGTTCGCCAGCTTAGAACTGGAAGACTTTTGTAGGCAGCTAGGAACCGACCTTCGGTTCGCCTCCGTACATCACCCAAGGAGCAATGGCCAAGTGGAGGCCGCCAACAAACTGATCATCAACCTACTGAAGAAGAAGGTGGAGAACCTGAGAGGTAACTGGGCGGACCAGCTCCCCTCGGTCCTGTAGGCTCTGAGGACCACTCCCAGCTCAGCCACAGGGGAAACGCCATTCAAACTCTCTCACGGGTCGGAAGCTCTCATTCCAGTAGAGTTCGAAGTCAGAAGCCCACGGGTGATAGCTGCGGAGGACGGAAGCGAAGAATGGCGACTAAAGAATGAAGAGGTTCAAAAGTTATCTCTCGACTACATCGAGGAACTCCGAGATTTAGCTTCAGCCAGGCAAGAGGAGATCAAGCGCCGGATGGCAAAACATTTTGACAAAAATGTTCGCCTCAAACAATTCCAAGCAGGTGATCTGGTCCTGAAAAAGGTGGACGCAGCAGGAAGGTCTGCGGCCGTCGGGAAGCTCAACCCGAACTGGGAAGGACCTTTCATCATCCAGGAAGCACTCCTAACAGGAGGATACCACTTGCAGAACCAGGAAGGCGAGCTGCTAGGGAGCACCTGGAGCGGCGATGACCTGAAAAGGTTTTATCCCTGAGGGGGAATGTGTGTACCCCATCCTTGTAAATTCATTTCTTTGAATAAAATCTGCATCTCCCTGAAACATGGGACGAGGCAGCTTCTTTCGCATCAACAAAGTTTTCATAATAAAGAAGTCAGGTGAAGTCAATCTCCACGCTAGGTTGGAAAATGAGCCTCCGACTTAACCCTCGTAAAAACTCAGAACGGATGATGGGACAGTGCCTCGGGTGTGCGTTCCCTTAAGACCAAGCCTCTGCAATGACGGCCGAGATCAGCTCCCCCCTTGCATGTTGGCCGCGGTTCCCACCGACTGCATTTCTCGTCCGACTATAGAGATTACCAGGAAGAAGTCTGGACGCCGACCTTCCGATTCGGCGAAGGGATGGTCGATTTCACTAGCTCAGGGAACCCCTGAAAACAGGCGTCGTGTACCCTCGAGAGATAAAAAGCTCTCAGCAAAGCATTTCATTATTGTGTTAGATCATATGAGTTATTGTGCCTAAAGTGTGCTTAACTCCCTGCTAAACTCGTTGAGCAACAGGAAGCAGGTCCGATCCACATCCAGCATCCAAGTAGGATGGAGGCCTCGGGATGATGTGTCCCCTCGGATTTCCCCGACTGCCACTCCCTGCTTGACGTCGTCCTACATCGACATTCGCCGCCGCAGGTTGGAAGACGAGCCTCCGACTTGACCCTTGTAAAAACTCAGAGCGGATGATGGGACAGTGCCTCGGATGTGCGTTCCCTTAAGACCAAGCCTCTGCAATGACGGTCGAGATCAGCTCCTCCCTTGCATGTTGGCCGCGGTTCCCACCGACTGCATTTCTCGTCCAGCTGTAGAAATTACTAGGGTAAAGTCTGGAAGCCGATACTCCAACTTGAGACGAGGAGGAGACCAACTCGACCGACCAAAAGACAAAGGCATCCAAGCATCCAAGTGATAGGATGAAGGCTCCTGGGTGTTGTGCCCCTGTGGGATCGACCCGGCGGCCTTTCCTTACTTGACGTCGGCCTTTGAAGGCAGCAAGCATCCAAGTTATAGGATGAAGGCCCTGGGAGTTGTGTCCCCGTGGGACCTGCCCGACTACCATTCCTTACTTGGCGTCATTCTCCGTCGACATCAGGTTTTAGAGTAGGAGGGAGGTCTCGGGATGATATTCCCCCAGGGCTCCCCGACTGCTAAACCTTACTCCTTCCTTCCCTTGAAGAGCTCCTTAGATTCTTGCGTAAGAACCTAATAACACTCGTCACTAGGTACAGATCAAGGCCTCAAGCTGAAGTCTGCAGGTGCGAGTATCCATACTCGCCGAAATCCTAGGAGCCTAGCGAGCACTCAACCTCGCCTCGAACCTAGGAGCCTAAAGCAACATATAAGCAAGGAAGTAAAAGCACAGAAGGAAGGAATAGGCGAGTAAGAAACTTGTCAAAATTCCTTTTCATTTTTACAAAAAATCTGTACATGCTGCAGGTGGACAAAAAGGTCGTCGGGCGAGCAAAAAAGGAGCCCGGGCGACTAGGCGACATCCTCGCCATCAAATATCTACATCTGACTCGTCGCCATCATCGCCGTCATCGTCATCGTCATCATCATCATCATCATCATCATCAACCTCATCATCGTCGTCCTCGGCATCGCTAAGTCGCGGCGATGATGCTCGCAGGGGGGAGGTGGACTCCTCGGCGAGTATGGCCGGGATAAGGTCTCCCACCGTCAATCCCATAGCCTCCGGCTTCAAAAGATCATCTGCCTTCAGCTGATTTAGGATGACCTCTCCTGTTGCTCGCGCGATCTCCCGGCGAATATGGGGCATGTCGTCGCCATGCATCCTGACCTGCTTGACGAACCGATGAGGGCCCGACCCCGCCGGCTGTTGCTCGGCAGGCCGAGTTTCTAGCTCGGCGATGCGGATTTGGGCGGCTTCCAAGGCCGAGCGAGTATCCTCCAGCTCCTTCTCGGCCTGGGACAGTCTCTTCGCCGATTCCAGCTCGGCAGCCTATAGAAGACAAAAAGAAAGAAGGTAAAGCTTGACATCGTATAAAGAGGCGAGTATTCCAGAAAGCGCAAAAAGTCGCAAAGACGAAGTACCTCGAACCCATTGATCCTCTCCGCCATGGCGATCATTTTCGGCCCCTGCACCTTGATCGCCTCCTCGTACATCAGCAGCCGCTTCGCTGTTGAATGTGCGAGCTCGGCCGCCCGCAGGATTGAGCGCGAGGTTTGATGAGCAAGATGCTCGGCAGAGGCCTCCTGCAGCAGCTCGGCGTCAGTACGACTATAGATCGCATGAAGCACATCGAAGGCCTCCCCCTTGTCCTCCCAGTCCTCGGACCAAACGGGGAGGTTCGAGCTCAGAGTCACCTCGTGAGCGCGATCAGACCAGGTCACCAATGGGCGACCAAAGTCGTCCTCGCCACGGGTGCCCTCGTTGAAGAAAGGATGGCTGCTCGGCTCGCCAGCCTCCGAGGGATCCACCTTCTGTCCCAAATCCTTGTGGGCAGTCTCCTTCTTCCTTCTCTTGGGCTCGGGAACCTTGCCCTTTACTATTCGCCTCTTCGAAGTCCCGGCGACATCCAGATCGTCGCCTCCTGGCGACAAGTCGATTGGGGAGGAGTCCCCAACCTCGCGCGCCGAGGTTCTCGCACCCCCTTGGGCGACAGCGGTCGCCTTCGCCGCGAGAGGAAGAGCATCACGCGGAAGAGCCTGCACGCCTGTAAGAAGATCGAAGATTAGTCGCCAGAACGAAGCCCTAGGGCGAGTATGTCTGATGCTCGCGCGAAAGATACCTTCCCCTGGGCGAACTTCCGTGAGCTCGTCTACTCGCCTCCTCCAAAGTATCACGTCGAAGCGACGATTCCTGAAGCAGGCGAGCAGCTTCATCTGGTCCTCGGTGAGCCAGGGAACCGTGAAGACGTTCTCTGAAGGTTGAATGGGCGAGCTGGAGATGCCCGCGAAGTCGCCCTCAATGGCGACTATCCGCTCGACCCAGCGATGGTTCTTATTTGAAGTCCCCGCCAGTGTACAGACGTGACTGCACAAGAAGATGACGCCCTCGCCGGTCGCCATGATGGTGAATATTCGCCTAAAGACCGAAAGGTCGAAGACGATGTTCTGCTCCCGAAGGTAGCACAGGAACCCCATGATCATCGCCACTCCGTTGGGATTGATCTGGGCGGGCACTATCCCATAGAACACGAGTATCTTCCGAAACTCGGGCCATATGGGAAGTCGCAGGCCGACCTCGAAGTGTCGGATTGGGAAGATCATCGCCATCTGCGAGGAGGTGTTTAGTCGCTCAGACGGGCGAGGAAGCCTGGCGACATATCCTGGAGTCGCGAACTTAGAGTTGAGCTCGTCCAAGTCTTTCTGATTCGTGATCGGCTTCTTGAACGAGCTCTCATCGAAGTTCTTCGCATGGTTAGCTCGCCTGATGGCCGCCTCGTCGATCATCTTGGGAAGAAAGGGAAGAGAGCGAGTATCGTAGAAGGGCGAGGATTGGAAGCCTGGAAGATGCTCGCTCAAGGAAGTTAGAGATCGCTAAAGGCGTATTTAAGACTCACCCACCCCCCCCCCCCTATTTATAGTCGGTTAGTCTGGCTTGTCGAACACGACGCCGCGAGCACGACTAGGGGTGGCGAGTATCTAAGAAAAGTCGCCCAAAGTTCAGAGCGCCCCAACCGCCGACCTTCATCTAGCGAATACCTACATCACAGAAACATGAAGAAGCTCGCCAAAATATAGGCGACATTCAAACAGATACTCGGCAAAAAGGAGATAGAAGAAAAAGCAAAACAAAAGAAGATCAAGTAAAACAAAGATAAGATTGAAGGGCGAGTATTCGATTACTCGGCAAATCAACACTGCTTCAAATAAATCGTTCAAAAGATTCAAATAATGCTCGCGAGGAGCTACAAAGCTACATGGAAGATAAAGATGAAGAAGAGCAGCAGCTAGGGTTGCGCCTGGATGTTCGCCTGGGGATCCTGGATCTGAGGTTGTCGCCCGACCCATCCCAAGCCACGAGCTCGCCTGAAATGCTCGGAGGCCAGGGACATCGCGTCCTCACCTTGTCGCAGCTGGTCTTCGATCCTCGCCAGCCTCACCACCGAGCCCATGCTCGCGTGCATCCCGACCAGCTCGTCATGATGCAGCTGTTGCCGATGCTCGATCCTCGCCACCCTGCGCTCCAAGTCGCTGACAGACTGGAGGCGAGCTTCAGTACCCGACAGGCGAGTATCAAACTCCTCCAGCCGGGATACTCGCACCTCCAAGTCAGTTAGGCGGCGATGAGGGTCACTAGCCGCCAAGCGCTCAACCCGCGACTCCACCTCAGTCAAACGGCGATGAGGTTCGCAGATCGATAGCCGCTCTATCCTGGATTCCAAGTCCAAGATAGCGCGAGTAGCCTTTTCCTGGTACTCGCGAGGAGGGAGCCCAACGGCATCGATCAGAGCTCCCACCGGAGTATGCGCGCGACCTGCGAAAAAAGGCAAAAAGGGCCAGAACTTCAGCAGAATTCAGGAAACAGTGGCGACTATCCGAAGGCAGCGATCAAATACCTGGCCGAGGACTACGGGATCGTCGGCGAGGAGGGCTGCGAGATCGTCGGCGAGGAGAAGACCTTCCTCGGTGTGGGGAGGGAGAGTGATAGACACCATCTCGGCGAGTAGAGTGGTTGCCGGAATGATCCCGGTTGGAGGGCAGGTCCCCTCGACCGCGACCATCTCCTGGTCGCCCTCCACCCCTTGGAGCGAAGAAGGCCGAAGACCCTCCAGTCCCGCCCCTGCGCGAGGACTCCCCCTGGTGGGAAGAGGGAGCAGTTGAGGTAGAAGGACGTTGATCGCCTGGAGGATTCACTGGCGGCGGGAGTCCAGGAGGAGGAGGCGGCAGCGCGGTCACAGGCAGCTGTGTGTTGCTCGCCGGCTCTGGTCGCGAGTTAGGTGGAGGAGGAGGCGGAGGAGGAGCGATGTTCGCCAGAGGAGCCCCATGCTCGCTCATCGGCCTCTTCTCCACAGAGGAGCTGTGGAGAATCCTTACCGCGCGACCACTCCGAGACCCACCCTCAGGCGAGATCATCGGGGATGATCGCAGCGGTATTGCAGTCAAAGGCTCCTCCCGAGCCTCAGTATTCGGCGGATCTACAGATAGCAACAAAGACGTCAGAATGTCGCCGGAAGACAGCATAGATCGAAAAAGGGCGAGCAAGGAGCTCACCTCGGGCAGGGGGAGGGTCCGGTTGGGTTTGAGTTTGGATTTCATCCCTACTCGCCTCCGGGGCGACCTCTGCCGAGAGAGGAGCAGGGGGAGAGCAGGCGAGAGCCCTTCGAGGCCCAAATCCTCCAGCAGCTGCTGACACTGCTCACTCAGAGGATCGGCGACGTTCTCCTTAGTCGCCTCCTTTTTTCTCTCTCTCTTCTTCTTCTTCGCCGCCCTCTTCCTCTTCTTGTTCGCGAGGAAGGCGTCTACCTCGGCGTCCATGCGAGGAGGAGGAAGGGGCACGCCGATCAGATTCGCAAGGTCGGCCTTGGCCTTTTTGGCAGCCTCAGCAAAAGCTAGCGACATTGCGAGCGAGTACAGAAAGGTGGTTCCATCAGGGACCCCCCCCCCCCTCCTTTATATAGAGTCCAAGCGTCGGACAGTCAAGATCCGAGTATCTCCCTATACTCGCCAAGACAGAAGCTCGTCGAATAACGGTTGGATGTTTCTTTCCGAGCAACTCCGTTACTCGCAAAGAGCGGGGATTGTGTACAACCCTTATTCTCCGAGGGTAGGACCCACTCAAGGCCACGTAGGCAGGTCAAAGTCAAAGAGGCAAGACAAATCAGCCAGCAGGAGCAAAAGAAGGTTGGCGAGTATTGGCTAAATACTCGCCAGAAGGGCGACTATGGTCGAAGATACGTACCGAGTATCCCGTATGTCGCCCCAAAGTGTCCTGCAACCACAGAAGACCTGAGCGAGTATCAGCCAGGCTTGTGCGAGCAGCAGCAGATACTCGCCAGATGGGCGACTATCGTCGAAGATGCTCGCCGAGTATCCCATATGTCGCCAGGTCAGGGCTGGGCTATAAACCCCCCCCCCCTACCCCTTGGTTTCCTATAAATAGGACCCCAGGGGTACTTGGATTGGCACCTGTGCTTGAGCTTCTGGAACCCCATTTCCGAATTCTTGAGCCCGTCACCCCTGCTTGCTAGCCAAGTCGGTGCCTTCCTCGTACCTTGCTCGGCCATTCTTTGGTCTTGGAGGGGAAGTCTCTTCGGAGCTTCTGGGTACGTGGTGGGACCTCCCTGCCGCAGCACCTGGGGTCCTGTTTGTTGCTCTTCTAGCTTCTTCGTCGTTGCCAGCCAAGCCATCTCGTTGGGCTGCTGGGCGAGTAGCCTCCGGCTGCATTGGTCCGAATCTTGAGGTCAGGATTTTCCTGGCGTCAACACCCAGAGTACTTTCCTCCCGCCCCGCCCCTTGGCTCGCCCTCTTGCAGCCATGATTATTCACCTTCCTCCTAAGAGTCAAAAGGGCCTCCTTATGCTTTAGTTGGCTATCTTCCCCCTTATGTAGGCGAGTTCACTTTTTATTTCTTTTTTATGTAAGGGTCAGCGGGGGGATGAGATATCTCAACTTTGTAATCTTCTTTTTTGTGAATAAAGGCCTTTCTTTTACTGTTTTTCTGGTTCGCACGTGATCTTTGTTATTTGAGCGAGATCCGCTGTTTTGCCCCGCCATGGGATCCTTTAGATAAAGATGAATAGATAACCTACCTTTCGGGGTGGATTCCTCCGCTCTGTCGGCATGAACAAGCCCGGTCGGCGGTCTATTCTCGGGGCCTTAACCAATATGAACATCTCGCCTCACCGAGTGAGTTCTCCTGCCCTGCCGACATGAACAAGCCCGGTCAGCGGTCTCTTCTCGGGGCCTTAACCAATATGAACATCTGCCTCACCGAGCGAGTTCTCCTGCCCTGCCGGCATGAACAAGCCCGGTCAGTGGTCTCTTCTCGGGGCCTTAACCAATATGAACATCTCACCTCACCGAGTGAGTTCTCCTGCCCTGCCGGCATGAACAAGCCCGGTCAGCGGTCTCTTCTCGGGGCCTTAACTAATATGAATCTCTGCCTCACCGAGTGAGTTCTCCTGCCCTGCTGGCATGAACAAGCCCGGTCAGCGGTCTCTTCTCGGGGCCTTAACCAATATGAACATCTCGCCTCACCGAGCAGTTCTCCTGCCCTGCCGGCATGAACAAGCCCGGTCAGCGGTCTCTTCTCGGGGCCTTAACCAATATGAACATCTCGCCTCACCGAGTGAGTTCTCCTGTCCTGCCGGCATGAACAAGCACGGTCAGCGGTCTCTTCTCGGGGCCTTAACCAATATGAACCTCTGCCTCACCGAGTGAGTTCTCCTGCCCTGCCGGCATGAACAAGCCCGATCAGCAGTCTCTTCTCGGGACCTTAACCAATATGAACATCTCGCCTCACCGAGTGAGTTCTCCTGCCCTGCCGGCATGAACAAGCCCGGTCAGCGGTCTCTTCTCGGGGCCTTAACCAATATGAACCTCTGCCTCACCGAGTGAGTTCTCCTGCCCTGCCGGCATGAACAAGCCCGGTCAGCGGTCTCTTCTCGGGGCCTTAACCAATATGAACCTCTGCCTCACCGAGTGAGTTCTCCTGCCCTGCCAGCATGAACAAGCCCGGTCAGCGGTCTCTTCTCGGGGCCTTAACCAATATGAACCTCTGCCTCACCGAGTGAGTTCTCCTGCCCTGCCGGCATGAACAAGCTCGGTCAGCGGTCTCTTCTCGTGGCCTTAACCAAAATGAACATCTCGCCTCAGCGAGTGAGTTCTCCTGCCCTGCCGGCATGAACAAGCCCGGTCAGCGGTTTCTTCTCGGGGCCTTAACCAATATGAACCTCTGCCTCACCGAGTAAGTTCTCCTGCCCTGCGGGCATGAACAAGCCCGGTCAGCGGTCTCTTCTCGGGGCCTCATGAAACATTGTCACTTCCTTTAGTCAAAACCAAATTCATTAAGATAAGGTGTTCAAGGTTCATTATAGATACATAAAGAAAAAGATAACTGCCCTTGATGAGGCGCACATCCGGACCTCCTCGAGGTCCTCCTTGCTCAATTCTCAGCCGTCCTGCGCTGCTTCGGGCCTCCTGTCCTCGTTGCTGACGACTTCTTATCCCTTCACCTCCTTCGACACCTTAAGCCCGGTCAAGGCCTCTATCGCCTTTTCCACTTCCTCTGCGTCTTCCTTCCAAGTGACGGCGTTGACGGCCGTGACGTAGCACTGGCGGGCTATCTTGGGGTCCCCGCGGATTCGGATCTGCAACCCTCCTATGTTGTACTTCAAGCATTGGTGGTAGGAGGAGGGCACACACTTGAAGGTACTAATGAGGGGGCGCCCAAAGATGGCGTTATAGCTGCTCGGTGCGTCTACTATGACGAACCGGCAGTTTTTTGATGTCCCCCACAAGGTGACCAGGAGCTTGACTCCCCCTTCAACTTCTTTTCTCTCGCCCGAAAAACCGAAGAGTGGTCCATCTGACGCGACCACCCTCTTCTGATCCACCTTCATCTTGTCGAAAGCACTCTTGAAGACCACGTTAACCGAACTCCCGTTGTCCACCAGGATTCGGGAGACCGTGAAATTCTCCACCGCAGCCTCGATCACCAGGGCGTCACAGAAGGGATCGTCGTGCGCTGGCATATCTTTGGATGAGAAGGTGATCTTCTCTCCTGGGGGTGGGGTTCGGGAAGCGGAAGCGACGCCTCGTCGGTAGATAGCGTGGAGGCTCCCCTTTCGGGTGGCCTCAATTCCTACCCCTCCGTGGATTACCCCGATCCGGCCCAGTGCTCCCGCATCCGCCCGATCTTCACACCGATCCTCCTCTTCTTCTTCTCTTCTCTCTTCCTCCCCTTCTCCCCTTCCGTCTCCTATCAGCAACAGCCCTTCCCCTGTGGGGGGTCCTCTTCCCTCCCTAACCTCCAGAAACTCGGGTCAAGTAGCTGTCGCGTGACCTTCCACTTGATGGAAGTCACAAAAGGGGGACTCCCTCCTACCTCCTCTTCCTCTTCCGCCGTCTCTGCCACCGTGGTTTTTTCTCCCTCTCCTTCCTTGGCCTACGGCCATCGCATGTTGGGGCCTTTGCCCCCGGTAGTTGTCACCTCCCTGGAAATTTCCTCTGCCTTGGCCCTGGAAAGGTCCCCCTGCCGGCCTCCACGCCGGTCGGTTGGCCGGTGGCTGGGGTCTCCACCCTGGCTCCTGCCCCCCCAGGAGGTCCTTGCGGACCTTGCCTTCTCGGCTCCTCCTTCTTCTTCAGCTCTGACTGCCGGGCCTCTCTTGACTTCTCTCCGCCTTCCGTCCATTTGGCCATCTTGGCCGCGAACTCCGGATTTGTTGCCTCCACTTCGATCTCCCGTCCTGCCCGCTCCATCAACTCCTCGTAAGACAGAGGAGGGTCCCGGGACAAGCCCATGCGAAACAACCCCTGCCGCAACCCGAGGGTAAGCGCAAGTTGCAAAGTGTGTCCAGGGACCTCATTGACGAGAAGGACCTCTTCTTGGAACCGATCCACATAGCTTCCCAGCGACTCTTCCGACCTCTGCTTGATCAGGAAGAGGGCCTCCGCCCTTCCTCCTCTTTTTGGACGTAGAGAACCTTAACAGGAAACTCCGTTTCAAGTCCTCGAAACTATAGATGGATCCGAGAGGAAGTTGATGGAATCAATCTCTAGCTTTCTCCTGAAAGGAAATAGCGAACAACCTACACTTGAAGGCGTCGGTCACCTGCCTGATGGACATGGCATCCTTAAACCACTGGAGGTGCTCCTGAGGGTCATCTTTGCCTGCGTAGTGGGACATGACCGGCTCCCTAAACCCCTCCGGAACCGGGGCGGTCAGGATCAACTCGCAGAAAGGGCTTCCCCTTCCCACCTGGCGGATGGGCATCACTCGTCGTGCCTCCTCCCCTAGGTGCAGAGCACTCGCCGGGCTAGGAAACAGCACCCTAGCCTGAAGAGTTCTATCCTCCTCCACCCGCGCTTCCTTATCGAGTCGCCCTGCTGGTGCCGTCTCACCTAGAGTAGGTGAGGTGAGGATAGGTACCGGGGGAGTCGAGCACTCGCCTGTGGGGGTGAGTGCAGAGCGCAAGGTCTCCATGATCGCCTTGTTGAACTCATCGAAGTCGCATTTCCTTACGTAGTCGCCGGGAGGGGGTGGGTTCTCTAGCTCTTCACTTCCAGCCATTCGACCTACTTGAGGTTTTTCCGAACAAGCTGCGTTCCACGCTCACCGCACCAGAATGTTGAAACCAGTTTCCCGGCTTCAGCGTTCGAAAATAGGGGTAGGCAGCTTGCCCTTACTTATCTCAGGTAAAGTCGAACGGCTAGTCACTTAGAGCCTAAGAACCTCTCTACTGGTGGATTCAGGTGAAAACAGACCCCGCGAGCTGCAGCGAGGAGGTCCCGCCACTAACCCGAAAGACCCGAAGATCTTCCCCTCCCAAGCCAATGTTGAGCCTGGGCACCTCGGAGAGCACTCGCAACACCTGACCGTTGGCCTGAAAGACTTGGCGAACGGAAGGCAGGGTCACTAGCTAACCGAACACACTAAGGGGGGTGGGGGTAAGGAGATGCCAACCCTCCCCAAGGTGCCCATGGGGGTCTATTTATAGATTTCCTGAAAATGGGCTGCGGATAGCGTGATAGGTCTGTTAATAGCCAGGTTCCGCTGTTTGAAAATACCATCCGCACCCCACCTGGAACTTGACCGCGCACCGGATGGACGAACCAGGACCGACTCGCCCCAAGACGTCGGACGCGAGGTCCGACCCGGCGAGGGGACCGCGCTCACCCTTCTCGGGCGAGCAGGCCCCTTGCCCCTCCTGGGCGAGTGGGCCATTCGCCCCTTGGGCGAGTGGCTGACTCGCCCCTCGGGCGAGTGGGCCACTCGCCCCTCGGGCGAATGGCCGACTCGCCCCTCGGGGGAGTGGGCCACTCACTCTTTGGGCGAGTGGACTCCACTCGCCCCTTGGGCGAGTGGACTCCACTCGCCCCTTCTTGGGCGAGTGGAGCCTCATTTGTCCTCCCCTTACCCTTGGGTGCCGGGCGGGTGAACTCGTCCATTTGGCTCGGGCATCGCTTCTTCGCTTTCGTTGGTCTCGGTCGCCTTTACTTACAATTTGGACTTGACGAAATATGGGTAATACACACCCCCACTCGCCCGCGAAGGGCCGAGTGGGTGTTCCCCTACTGGTCCTGCCGCTCTCTTTTACTCTCGTCCGGAGTTATTTCTGCCTTGACTGATTTCGGGCGCTCCCGAGCGGGCACTTTCCTCGTTCACCTTGATCTGCCTGAGTCCGGGCTGATCAGACCAGCTCGGCGAATATGGGGGTTGTACATGGGAGGAGGGAGGATGGCCGACAATAGCGCTCGGAAAAGCTTCAGGAAGTAGGAATCATGGCCGTCGGCTGGAGCTTGAAGACAAAATCACGGCCCTCCATCTCCCTGTACACGAACATTAATAGCATATATGTCATTATTATCTTATTTTCTATGTTAATACTAACAACTGGTAGAAATAATTTTTAAAAATACTTAGACCCCTCTATGAAAAAAATGGTCAACATAGAAAATGTAGCCCTTGATGTCTAGTTTAATTTAAAATTGATTTCACTCAATTTCGAGTCCTGGTTAGACCGCAGCACTCATTTTGGTGAGGTCTATCCATAGGGATGTCCAGACCTTAGAAAAATTCCCCACTCCAAACCAGTCATCAGAATGACTTGAAATTTGGTGTGTGGGCTATTATTACCTATACCTAAGTCATATCCAAAAATGAGAATTTTTGGAGAACTTTTTCCTAACGTTTTTGTAAAAATTTAATAATCTTTGCATAAATTGTTTGGAGGGTCAAATGACCTCCAATCTCCATCATATTTTGGTGGGGTGTTATTAGTGTCATGATAAGCCCCTGGTTAAAATTTCAACTCATTTGGGGTTCATTTGACTAGGTAGTCATTGGGCCAAAAATTTGCCCAATAAGGGGAAAATTGTGATTAGGAGTTATTTGGGGTTTTTCATGGTCAAACCACCTCCAATTGGAGTGGAATTTTGGCCACTGCCCTAGCATCACCCAAATCACCTCCAGGTGAGTTTTGGGGTCATGGGGAATTGGATTGCCCTAAGACATGGAGTTGGAGCCCCTTGGGGTGCATTTAGCCAAGTAGAGATCCATTGGCCAAGTGGGCCCTTAGAGACTTGAGTCTTCTTGGGAAGGTCAGTGGGATCAATTTGAGACCCCATGAGGAAGATGGTGAGCTTTGGAGTTGATTTGCCCAAGGCCATAGGGTTGATCCCTATGGAGTGGAAATTGGGGTTAAGAAGAACATAGGAGTGTTTCTCCTTGGAGAGGTGTGTAATGGACTCCTCTGAGTTCTATGAGTGTTTAAACACCCTCACAAGAAGTTTGGGTGGATTTGGGGAAGTATGGACCTTAATCCTAGGTTAAACCCTAAGGGGTGCAATTAGAGGTCAATGAAGGAAGAGGGGTCAAACCTTAATGGTTTGACCCAAAATTTTGGGGAGATGGTCATGGTGACCAGAGAAGCCACCCCTGTGAAATTGGTGGGGTTTGGAGTTGCCAACCCTAGGGAATAAACTCTTGGGTAGATTTGTAAATATTTAGGTTTTGGGGATTTAGGAAAAATTAATACTTAGTGATAAACTATCTTCTGTCACCAACTTAGTTTTGAGGTTATTAATCCCTGGAGATTCTATTAGAACCATTGGAAGACTTTTGGAGGTCCAAAGTGTAATTATTCATATTGTTGGCAATTTTTGGGATGATTAATTTTAGGGTCTTAGTTTTTTGTAATTTCATGAAACTTTGCTGGATATCATATCATGCCATTATGAACCCTCAGTAATTTTCTCATAATTTTGGGATTGATATTTTTGGTACTTCTAGTTCAATTGAGAATTAATTGCAAATATGTCCTTTGTGGAAATTACAAATGTAACCTCTATGGAATATGGTCAAATTTTGTAGGGCTGAATATTTTAGTATGAATCACCTCTGTATAAATTTGCATAAGGTCTGGAGTTCATATGAGGGTACCTCCTTTGGAAATAATTGAAAATTAATGGGTTTTGGAATTTTTAATAATAGTAAACCTTGCTGGAATTTCCTACAAATTCATATGTACTGATTTTGAGGTACCCTTGATTGTGTAAAAAGTTTGGTAGGCAATGGAAGTCAGAAAAGTGCACTTGTAGTTCAAACCTCAGGAGGTTGTATTTTTGGAAAATTGCTTTAAATACTAATAATGTTGGGAAAAATACGATTCTCTGGAATTAATCTTATAACATCATGATAGACCTCCAGTAAATAGCTTGGATCAGTTGGATGAATATTTGGAGTACCTATAGTTGAGAGCTTCATATAATTAGTTTGGTCTGCGTATAGTAAAACCATGAAATTTGAGAATCAAGCGGATCCTTAGGAGGGAAGGGAGGTATGTGGTTTACCTAATTTGGTTGAGAAGGTTTGATGGTCAACAAGAAGGATTATAGATGGTAAAGTGTGCTTGGTGAGTTGAGGGTAAAGTGGTGCGCGGGATTGACGAAGGATCGTCTTGGAAAGTCATAAGCCACCTAGGGTTAATACAATTGTAATAACAAGGAGGGTGTTCTTATGGGTAGATATCAACCGCACTAAGTGTCTTGAGAAAAAGGGAACTTTGGGGTGTCATCCCATTTTGGTTCCTAGTACCTTAGTGAGCCCCTTACAGGGTAACCCTCGGGAAGTCCAAGATTAACCATAAACTGTAAGAGTAAAAAATGTTATCTAAGAATAACTTAATAATACACACACCCACACCCCGTGGTTACGAGAAGTTAGTTGGTTTGGTTTACGAGCAGTAGGCTCGGTGGATGAAGGAGCGGATTGCTGAGTTAGGTGAGATTGTGACTCAGTAGTGTTTGAAGGTACGGACGGGTTGGTTCGGCGAGCCGATGGCTCGGCAGGTTATTGATGGCGGGCAGGTTAGCCCGGGGAGCTTATGGCTCAGAGGTAGGAAGTAGAACATGTTGCATGTGCATTGAAGGTGGTGGGTCTTCGGTATTGGACGGTCGTTCACACCGACGTCAATACGTTGACTCGGCGAGTGTGGTATTTACACTTAGCCTTGAAAGTCTGGCGGTCCAGTCAGTAAGAGTATGCAGACGCTCCGCGGGTTTTGCGAGAGGCGTACGATAGGTCTAGGTTAGGTAGTGTGAATACCAACCTAGAGGTGGGCGAGGCCCAACCCACCGCTTCTGTTTGCCACTACGGGAGTATCCTGGGAGTCTAGCTCGCTCCAAAAAGGGGGAACTAAAGGTCTTTGCGCATAGAGTCGTAGTGAGTGAGTTGCACTGTATGAACATAGCATAACAGCATACTTTGCATGTCATAGCATAAACATTGCATTCAACCTACCCCTAACGTATAAGTCGGTTATGGGACTTCTTATACGGTAGGCCCTGCTAAACGACCCCTTGGTCAATAGGTTTGTATGAGCATTCCTATAAATCAATGGTTACTTTTATATTACTTTACTTGTCATTATATATACTGCTTACTGTTCTTTACATGCACTTTACTATGCTTACTTACTGCTTCATATATATATACACCTGTGTAGTTGTAGATCCGCCGCCACCTGCTTTTGTTTTTACCCCTTGAATGTCCTCTGCTTCCTCCTCCTCATACGGTGCCTAGGATCCATTGGGGGTGGGGTGGGGAACATAAGGCTTAGTCTTTTTGACTAACGGTCGGTGGACCATATCATTTTAGGGGTTCGAGGAGACGCAACAACATCAGAGGCCGGAGCGGACGGAGGCGGGCCAGTCTAGTACAGGAGCACAGGATTCAGGATCTGTGAGTGATTAGTAGTTAGCTTCCGCGAGTGATCTTGTAGTGAGGATATGATGTACAGGGCACGAGCCCTTTATTATTGTACCGTAATCCTTGGTTATTTTTATTCAGTTATGGTCTGTGGACATTTACCTTTATGGTTTATAACTCATGTGATTGTGGACTTGAGCTTCTTATTTGTTCATGTATACCTTCTTCTTCGTGATCGAATTGGCCGGCAGGATCGGCGTTTTGTAGTGGCGACCTTCCCGAGCGAAGGTGTCACGGCAAAGCGGCGGTTCTAGGCCTAAGACACGGATGTTTGAAAAGAAAAAAAAAGGGTCTCACAGCAGTGATGAGCGCACTTTTCGCCGGGGCTTCAGGGATTGTGGCACTGCATGCGTCGGATAGTTCGGGGGAGGTGTCCACTCTCGCTGGTTCCGTGAACTCAGGCGAAGCGAGCACTGCGTTCGGAAATCCTTTGCTCGGTAGTTGAGAATCCATTCCCACAGACGGCGCCAAACTGTTGCGGGTCGCTTAGGGCTCTTGGTAGACCGGTTTACTTGAACCACCTTAGCTCAGGAGCGAACCAAGCGCGCAAACAGTCAATTTGAGATTCATTGATTACACTGAGACTTTTTAGCGTGGAAAACCCGGAAAGGGTAAAAAACCACGTGGTCGGAGCTGTGCCGACCAAACTTCCACTATCTTTTGTGGGATTACAATTAGAGACTTAGAAGTCGAGCGCGACAGACCGCTGCTCGTTACAATAATAGAGAGAAAGAGAGAGAGAGAATTCCGAAGGTGACAGACCACCTCCAGAAAAACTAAGTCCTTTCTCCTTCTGAGAAAGGTGGAGAATAAAAGTGAGAACGTCCTGGAGAACAAAAGTGAGCGTGCTGAGTCGCCTTTCGGGAAGAAGGGAATCTTCGAGTCCGAAGGAGAATTCGGCGAAAGTCTGCAAGAAGCTCTCCCGGGTCCAGAAGGCAAGGTCCTTTGAAATGAAGTCATGGGGCTCCTTTTATAGCTTTGGCCGGGGGTAGCCCGGTAATTTCACCGTTGTAACCATCGTAACCACCTGGAGGACGAATCACGTTTTCCGGTTCGGAGCACACGGATCGCCATTTTTCATAAATGACCGTCTCGCCCCTGGGCAGTTTGGGCAGTTCGGGCAGTCCGGACAGCTTTGTTGAAGGCGAAAAAGGCGACAAGCCGTTCCTGCAATCTGAGAAACTAGGAAGACAAAATATGAGCGTATCAGAAAGACAAAATGTGAGCATGTCAGAAAGACAAAATGTGAGCATGTCAGAAAGACAAAATGTGAGCGTGCCCAAAATGTGAAAGTGCTCTGAGCGTGCTCAGAAGTGTTCTGAGCGCGTAACGAACGGAGAAGCAATCTGAACGAACGGAGAGACGTTCTGAGCACGCAACGAGCGCGGGAGCGCTTTGAGCGCGCAACGAACACGAGAGCGTTCTGAGTGTGCTAGGAGGCGTGCTTGAAGCGGAGCGCACGAAGGTGCGCTTAGAGCGGAGCGCACGAAGGTGGCGCTTGGAGCGGAGCGCGCGGAGGCGCGCTTGTGAGCGCGCAAGGAGGAGGCGCGCTTGTGAGCGCGCAAGGAGGAGGCGTGCTTGTGAGCGCGCAAGGAAGAAGGAGGAGAGAGAAAATCCGTAGGAGGATTTTTCCGGCTGGAGAGAGAGAAAGTCTCAAAAGGGGGGAGAGATGGAGGAGGAGAAGATGGAAAAAAGAGAAGCCTTGGGGTTCTATTTATAGTTTTTGAGGGTGGCACTTTCGTAATTAAATGGGTGGTTATGGTGGTTATGCGGCTACCCACACGCCATAACCAATTTATGTGTTATACGCACACTTATCATGAATATAGCTACGCGCACACCAGTTTGTATAGTTTTGCGGTGATATGTATTCATATGACGGATATGGTTATGCGCACACCATAACCATATTATTTGTTATACACAGACCGTATTGGAGGATTTTACTATTTAGACCCACATGTTGAAGGATTTTAGTATTTGTACCCCATGATGGGGGATTTTACTATTTAGACCACATGTTGGAGGATTTTATTATTTGCACCCCATGATGTGGGATTTTACTATTTACACCCTCATGTTGGAGGATTTTACTATTTACACCCACATGTTGGAGGATTTTACTATTTGCACCCCATGATGGAGGATTTTACTATTTGCACCTCATGATGGGGGATTTTTACTATTTACACCCCATGATAGAGGATTTTTACTATTTGCCTCCCATGATGGGTGGTTACGGGGATAGTGGGGTTTATCTTGGTCAACCCCATTTCCTCCACCAAATGAGGCGAGTGATGTTCATTAGCGCACTGCCTGAATGCACTGCCTAAACATTTTGTGAGACCACATCACGTATCATCTTTACGGGTGCACATCATGACATATCAATCATTGTCGCCTTAGATTTTCTAATGTCTCATCTAGGCGCCGTTTGTTTCGGCTGTTGCTGATGAAAAAAGAGCTGACGGAAATGGAGTTTGAAAACGAAACTGTTTGGGGAAAATTAAGTTTGCAGTAAAATTTTGTTTGTGTAAAATAGTTTTGCAGAGCTGTTCGAAAAGTAGTGTATAAAAACCGTTTGTTGGAAACGGAATTTCTCAAAACATTTCTATGCATATAACTTCTGCATGGAAAACTTATAAATTTAACCTTACAGAGCATTTTATTTCATATTTTGAGACAATATTTTATAACATTCAGGCCGCTCCACAAACATTAACATAAAACAGAACAACTAATTAATCAATCTAAATGCAGAAATAATCAACCAAACAAACGTTATTCCATTGTCGTTCCAAACAAAAAAATCTATGAAATTAGAGAAAAAAAAAAGGGAGAAATTAACAAAATGATGAGGGAAAATAGAATTTATGGAGGAGAAAAACCCATTTGTTGCCTGCAAGAGGGCCCGTAGAACTGGTAGTGGATGGAAGACGATGAGGGTTCGGATTTCGAAAATGGGAAATATGGATCTGGTAGCGGATGGAAAGAATCCAGGAAAGGCGAAAGGGGCGTCAAGTCCAAAGGCAGAGAGCGAAGGCCTTAAGCAATGGCAGATCTACCTATACAAATGATACTTGCGGGATCTGGAGGGGAGCAACGAAGCAATGCGGGAGCCAAATTGTGCTAGGAGATCTGGAGCAGAATCTTCTTCCGTCGAGTCAGCGAGCAGCGAAAAAAACTCCAGAAAAAGATTCTCTTTCGCCTTCCTTTCGCCTTCCTTTGCGTTCTGGCCGCACGAAAATGCACTCCCCCTCCGTTCTCATTTTGCGTTATGCCGTGCTTTTTATAAAAATGGTGATTTTAGGAATCAGCTAACACGAACACGCATACTTATGGATCCTCCGTTTTTTGGCGTCCGAACAGTACTCATCGCCCTGAACAAACAAAGCCTTGATCGTCAGCAATTGCATGCTATGGTCGTTATTTAGCCTTAACTAGATCTCATTTAAATTGAGATGTTTTATGAAGTTTTTTACTTCTCATTTCCTGCTTCACTTTAACTATTATTATTATTATTATTATTACTGCTCATGATTCCTGAAAGAAGACTCCAAAAAACTGATTGTAGTTTAGGGTTCATGGAGAGGCCAAATAATTGTGTTCGGGTCCCGGTTATAACCGGGACCAATAGAATTTCATCATCATTGTTTCTGAAATACCTGAGATAAAAATAGAAATATCTCGTGTTTTTCTGAAATATCTGAGACAAAGAGATGTAATTTCTATTGGTCTCGGTTATAACCGGGACCGGACGCAAATATCTAGCCATTGAGAGAGGCTTACCTTAATACATGCATGAGCAATTAAAATTATTAATGAATAACAAAAAAATATTTAATTTGCAGCTGGTGAATTCAATCATGGGCATGCACTGCATGTACACTCCAGCTGTCTTCGATCTCATGGTCACACCATAGATTCCTTGTGCATTGGTGTGGGCCCCACACTTCAACCATTTCTTCCATATATATTACGTGCTTTTAGAAAATTATTATCATATTATATATATTTTTGAAATGATTACAGTCGTCGAATTTGACATGATATTTCACCAGCCGTCGGATCAAAACGCTTCCTATCTCTCCACTTTTTCGTAGGTCTCTAAAACCTATTAGGGAGTGAACTAAAATTATGAAGGTGTAGGGTACCCTACAACATAAAATTACAATTTTACTTTAAAATTTATTGAAAAGGAGGGTCATGGCCCATTTTTTAAGGATCTTTATATTGGCAGCCCCCATTTGACTATTGGCACACCAATTTCTATGAGTTATAACGCACCTTTTGAAAATATGCATTATACATGCTTATTTAGGAAAAAGTGTTCAACACAAAAATTGTAGATCTCATCCAGATCTACAACTTTCGTGTTGAACACTTTTTCCTAAAAATGCACGCAAAAGGCGTATTGCCGCCCTGATCGTAATTATAGCAAATGTTTGACGAATATTTGAAAATACGCTTTGTGCATGCATTTTTAGGAAAAGTGTTCAACACGAAAGTTGTAGATTTCGATGAGATCTGCAATTTTCGTGTTGAACACTTTTCCTAAATATGCATGTATAATGCATATTTTCAAAAGGCGCGTTATAACTCATAGAAATTGGTGTGCCAATAGCCAAATAGGGGCATGTAGGATTGTAATGGTTCGGTTTAAATATGTAATGGTTCGGTTTAAATGTAGGATTATAATGCATATTTTAACATAAGGTTCATATGTGGTGGAAATGAAACTAAAAGGGACTTATTGCAGTCATTTGGTGGCATGTAGGATTGTAATGGTTCGGTTTGATTCAGTTTTTTTTATCAAAAGCGCTAACCGAACCACCCACACGTGGTTCCAAAAATATGGAACCGCGCCGAACCGCACATACCTTTGGAACCGAACCGAACCGTATGGTTTGATTCGATTTTAGTGGTTTAATAATAAAAATAAAAGAAATTTTCTCATTAATAACTAATCATCTAATCAAGTGCTGACAAGTGATAATTAAAAAGAATCTTATATGATTGATGCAAAAAGGATGATTAAGATCAAATTCAAGCTCTCAAAGGCTCGTGAATTCGTCAGGTTGTGAATCGTGACCTAGAAAGGAGAAGAGAAAAGTGAACGGTGAAGTGGTGACCCGTGAGGCGTGAAGTCATAAACTTAATAGTGACTGAAGTGATAAAAAATTAAAACTTAATATGATCGTATGTTTCTATGTTTCTTGGACTTATTAACTTTAATAACAAGATAGAGATTAAAAAATTAAAACTTGTAACAATTAATATTTCTAATATATTAAAATATTATTAAATCTAATATGGTTCTGTTTGACATTCCGAACCGTGAACCGAGTCGAACCACATGGTTTTTCAAAAAATGGAACCGTGACCGAACCGCGGGCTACTAAAACCGAACCGAACCGTGCGATTTGGCTTGGTTCGATTTGGTTATGCGGTTTGGTTGGTTCCGACTTACATCCTTAGTGGCATGGGATGAAGTTTGCAAACCCAAGAAGTTTGGGGGGGGGGGGGGGGGGGGGGGGGGGGGGGGGGGGGGGGGGGGGGGGGGGGGGGGGGGAGACTTAGAAGCATGGAGGAACATAATCTTGTGCTCTTACAAAAAACTACACGATGCTTTATCTTTGAACCCGATAGCCTTTGGGTTAGAACTCTTAAAGCCAAATATGGCATTAGAGGGGATGTGCTTAGCTTTGCCCTTAGGAAAGCTCGGACATTGCCCTCGTGATCGCACTCATGGAAATGTTTGGTTAATTCTCTCTGTACAACCCTGAATTCGCCGAGCGAACCCCCGGTGTTGACGCCAGGAAAATCCTGACCTCAAGATTCGGATCAATGCAGCCCGAGGTTACTGATCCTGCGGTCCAACTTCACGGCTCTGATAGCTAAAATAGGAGAGAGAAAATGACTAAGCACACCTCAGGTGCTCCAGCAGGGAGGTCCCACCACGTACCCGGAAGTTTGGGAGAAACTTCCCCTCCGCAACCAAAAGCTGGGCGAGGTACTAGACGGGCATGGATTTGGCGAGTATCCAACTTGGGGGGACCTCGACCACTTCCAAAAGTGCCATTTCTAGTACCCCTGGGGGTCTATTTATAGAGAAATCCTAGGGGGGGTACAGGCGAGTATACTGCCTCTGCTCGCGAGTTACAAGGGCTACTCGCCCATACTCGCGAAATACTCGCCCATACTCGCGAGATACTCGCCCAAGCTCGCCTCTTGCTCGCCATACTCGCCCCTTGCTCGCCATACTCGCCCCTTGCTCGCCATACTCGCCCAGCTCGCCTCTTGCTCGCCCAGCTCGCCTCTTGCTCCTGCTGGCTGAGTTGCCTTGTGTCTTGGACTACCGGCTCCTGTGCTGACCCTTTGACCTTGACTTCAGCCTATGTGGCTTTGAATGGGCCTACCTCGGAGAATGAGGGTTGTACACCCGGGACTCAAGAGTATTTAAGACTTGTTTTTCCTACAATGGCCGAGGACAAGAATAGGGGGAGGTAAATCAATCATCACTTGTTGACCATGGCCGGCTCGGACACGACCGCTAGCGCCGGCGGTAGCACTACCGCCGGGCGCTAGCCCTCCCCAGCCGTCTCGACGGCACCGCTGAGACCGCTCGGTCGTCTCGCAAGTATGCCGAGACGAGTCGCTAGCGCCGGCGGTAGCAATACCGCCGGGCGCTAGCCAATCTAGCTCAGGACCAAGGCAAAGGGGGGCGAGCTCCTCTCGCCCCCATCCCATCCAGTGGGGCGAGCTCCTCTCGCCCCCCGTGCCCCCAGCAGCAGGGGGGGCGAGACCCCAGGGGGGGCGAGCTCCTCTCGCCCCGCCCCAAGGCAAGGGGGGCGAGCTCCTCTCGCCCCGCCCCAAGGCAAGGGGGGCGAGCTCCTCTCGCCCCCATCCCCTCCAGGGGGGCGAGCTCCTCTCGCCCCCGCGCCCCCAACAGCAGGGGGGCAAGACCCCAGGGGGGGCGAGCTCCTCTCGCCCCGCCCCAAGGCAAGGGGGGCGAGCTCCTCTCGCCCCCAGCAGAAGGGCGAGACCAGCAGGGGGCCGCCCCTAGCTGGGTCTCGCCCAGCCCCAGCAGAAGAGCGAGACCAGCAGGGGGGCCGCCCCTAGCTGGGTCTCGCCCAGCCCCAGCAGAGGGGCGAGACCAGCACGGGGGCCGCCCCTAGCTGGGTCTCGCCCAGCCCCAGCAGAGGGGCGAGACCAGCAGGGGGGGCCCCTAGCTGGGTCTCGCCCAGCCCCAGCAGAGGGGCGAGACCAGCAGGGGGGCCGCCCCTAGCTAGGTCTCGCCCAGCCCCAGCAGAGGGGCGAGACCAGCTGGGGGGCCGCCCCTAGCTGGTTCTCGCCCAACCCCAGCAGAGGGGCGAGACCAGCAGGGGGCCGCCCCTAGCTGGGTCTCGCCCAGCCCCAGCAGAGGGGCGAGACCAGCAGGGGGCCGACCCCCGGGTCTCGCCCCACCCGGTTAATGGGTTCGCCGAGCCTCGCGAGGTATCCCCTCTCGCCCAGTTCCAGGGGGAGGGGTCGGTCTGCGTTTAGCGCCTCAGAACAACGGGATTTGGTTATCCGCAGCCAAATCCGAGGGTATTTTGGTAATCTGATAGGCCAGAGTTTAGTTATTTGCAGCCCGAATCCAGAAATCCTATAAATAGGACCAAGGGGGCACCATTTGGGGAGGATCATGCTAGGCTAGCTCTCTCTCTCTCTCTCTCTCCCTCCCCAAGTCTCTCTAGGGGGTGAGGAGAGCCTCCAGTGGTGCCTAAGCTTAGTAGTGGCTTGGGAGGGGAAGTTCCTAAGGGGCTTTCGGGTATGTGGCGGGACCTCCCCACTAAGCCCTTGGTCCAGTTCTTAGTTCCAACACCTTCAACCTAGAGCTCTCCCTTGGGGGGAGTAAGGGTTGGTCGCCCCTCAGCTTCCTGAGGGCCCCGAACTTCACAGAGGCCGAGAAATCGGTTTCAACATTATGGTGCGGTGAGCGTGGAGTGTGACTGATTCAAGAAACTCTCGAGATGAGCCCCATGGACGGAGGTGGAGGAAGATCCGACCCAGGTTACTCGCAGCCACCGGTGGCTGGGGTGACTTTGGAGATGTTCGAAGATTTCAGGCAAGAGGTCTTACAGACCTTCCAGGTTGCTTTCACCATGATAGCCGGAGGCAGAAGAGGAGATGGTCCGGAAGTCCCGTCCCCGCAGGTGGTTGGGGGAGCTCTCGACCAACAGTTCAGGAAAGAAACACCGGTAAGGGGGGAGTGGGGAAGAGCCATACCCCCACTCGCCCCGCCCCTGCAAGGGGGCGAGCTCAGGAGGGAGGCGCCCTCCCTGCTCGCCCCGCCCCTTCGAGGGGGCGAGCTCGGGAGGGAGGCGCCCTCCCAGCTCGCCCCGTCCCTTCGAGGGGGCGAGCTCGGGAGGGAGGCGCCCTCCCAGCTCGCCCCGTCCCTGCAAGGGGCGAGCTCAGGAGGGAGGCGCCCTCCCTGCTCGCCCCGCCCCTTCGAGGGGGCGAGCTCAGGAGGGAGGCGCCCTCCCAGCTCGCCCCGTCCCTTCAGGTGGGCAAGCTCAGGAGGGAGTTGCCCTCCCAGCTCGCCCCGTCCCTTCAAGGGGGCGAGCTCAGGAGGGAGGCGCCCTCCCAGCTCGCCCTGCCCCTTCAAGAGGGCGAGCTCAGGAGGGAGGCATCCTCCCAGCTCGCCCCGCCCCTTCTAGCCCAGCCCCAAAGAGGAGCGAACGGGGAGGCATCCGGCCCCCGCTCGCCCCACCCCAAAAGGAGTCGAGTGAATGTTGGTGGACGAGGCCACCCCGGGTGGCGGCTACCCAATAGCCCGGCGAGCGTAGAGGTCAACGATTCAACTCCGCGAGAGCAAGGAAGGAAGGGCTTCCAAAGGAAAAGAGCCAACCGCTCGGGGTGGAGGCAAGGATCGAGCACACCCTCTCCACCTCAGCAAACCATGACAATCGGTTGTGGGAGAAGGAGGAGAGCCAGGAAAGCAGAGAGAAGGGGAAAAAGAAAGGATACGGTTGAGTTACCTTACTGCGACTTCCACGATGAGGAGGGTCACGCAACGTCCGCCTTCCCTGAGTTATTGGAAATGAAAGAGGCGAGGAGTCCAAGGCAACAACAGCAACTACCAGAAGAAGTCGAGGAAGACCGGGCCTGGGAGTGGGAGACTCAATTCGGTTTCCATGCTTAGTTTTCTTTTCAATCCCCAAGTTCATGTAATGTGATGTCTTGTTTCCATGCCTAGTTTCCTCACATGTATTAGGATGATTAATATAATGAAAGTTTTTTCAAAAAAAAATACTCCCCCCCCCCCCCCCCGATGCTGGCCCGCTGACCAGGCTCTCACCTAGTTGGCAGGGTCGGGAACTACTCGGGGCTGGAGGGAAACATGATCCACCTCTAGTTGAGCTCGGCTCCTAGAGTGTGTCGACCTTGTACTCCTCCCCCCCCCCCCCCCCCCCCCCCCCCCCCCCCCCCCCCCCCCCATGCTGGCCCGCTGACCAGACTCCCACCTAGCTGGCAGGGCCGGGAACCGCTCTGGGTAGGAAGGAAACATGCTCCACCTCCAGTTGAGCTCGCTCGTCTAGCGAATGGCCTGGAGGCTGTCGACTCTTATCCACCTCTAGTTGAGCTCAACTCCTAGAGAGTGTCGACCTTGTACTCCCCCCCCCCCCCGATGCTGGCCCGCTGACCAGGCTCCCACCTAGCTGGCAGGGCCGGGAATCGCTCGGGGCAGGAAGGAAACATGCTCCACCTCCAGTTGAGCTCGCTCGTCTAGCGAATGGCCTGGAGGGTGTCGACTCTTATCCACCTCTAGTTGAGCTCAACTCCTAGAGTGTGTCGACTTTGTACTCCCCACCGATGCTGGCCCGCTGACCAGGCTCTCACCTAGCTGGCAGGGCCGGGAACCGCTCGGGGCAGGAAGGAAACATGCTCCACCCCCAGTTGAGCTCGCTCGTCTAGCGAATGGTCTGGAGGGTGTCGACTCTTCTCCACCTCCAGTTGAGCTCACTCGTCTAGCGAATGTTTTGGAGGGTGTCGACTCTTATCCACCTCTAGTTGAGCTCGGCTCCTAGAGTGTGTCGACCTTGTACTCCCCCCAACCCCCGATGCTGGCCCGCTGACCAGGCTCCCACCTAGCTGGCAGGGCCGGGAACCGCTTAGGGCAGGAAGGAAACATGCTCCACCTCCAGTTGAACTCGCTCGTCTAGCGAATGGCCTGGAGGGTGTCGACTCTTCTCCACCTCCAGTTGAGCTCGCTCGTCCAACAAATGGCCTGGAGGGTGTCGACTCTTATCCACCCCTAGTTGAGCTTGGCTCCTAGAAGGTGTCGACTTAGGACCCGAGCAGAGACCGCTGATCGGGCTCTCACTAGCCGGCAAGGTAGGGGGACCTCTCGGGGAGGCCAAGTATTTTCCCACGGGGTGGCTCTACTAGCTGGGCTCTCACTAGCCGGCAGGGTGGGAGGACCTCTCGAGGAGGCTTTATGTTTTTCCTCAAAATAGCTCCGTTCGCCGGATTCCCAGCGACGCTCGTCGAATATGCAGGGTTGGACGTTTCTTTCCGAGCGCGTACCTCGCTCGAAAAGAGCGGGGATTGTGTACAACCCTGAATTCGCCGAGCGAACCCCCAGGACTCAATAGGTATTTAAGACTTGTTTTTCCTACAATGGCCGAGGACAAGAATAGGGGGAGGTAAATCAATCATCACTTGTTGACCATGGCCGGCTCGGACACGACCGCTAGCGCCGGCGGTAGCACTACCGCCGGGCGCTAGCCCTCCCCAGCCGTCTCGACAGCACCGCTGAGACCGCTCGGTCGTCTCGCAAGTATGCCGAGACGAGTCGCTAGCACCGGCGGTAGCAATACCACCGGGCGCTAGCCAATCTAGATCAGGACCAAGGCAAAGGGGGGCGAGCTCCTCTCGCCCCCATCCCCTTCAGTGGGGCGAGCTCCTCTCGCCTCCCCCCCCCCCCCCCCCCCCCCGTGCCCCCAGCAGCAGGGGGGCGAGACCCCAGGGGGGCGAGCTCCTCTCTCCCCGCCCCAAGGCAAGGGGGACGAGCTCCTCTCGCCCCCATCCCCTCCAGGGGGAGAGCTCCTCTCGCCCCCCCTGCGCCCCCAACAACAGGGGGCGAGACCCCAGGGGGGCGGGGCGAGCTCCTCTCGCCCCGCCCCAAGGCAAGGGGGGCGAGCTCCTCTCGCCCCCCGCGCCCCCAGCAGAAGGGCGAGACCAGCAGGGGGGTCACCCCTAGCTGGGTCTCGCCCAGCCCCAGCAGAAGGGCGAGACCAGCAGGGGGCCGCCCCTAGCTGGGTCTCGCCCAGCCCCAGCAGAGGGGCGAGACCAGCAGGGGGGCCGCCCCTAGCTGGGTCTCGCCCAGCCCCAGCAGAGGGGCTAGACCAGCACGGGGGCCGCCCTTAGCTGGTTCTCCCCTAGCCCCAGCAGAGGGGCGAGACCAGCAGGGGGCCGCCCCTAGATGGGTCTCGCCCAGCCCCAGCAGAGGGGCGAGACCAGCAGGGGGCCGACCCCCGGGTCTCGCCCCCCCCGGTTAATGGGTTCGCCGAGCCCCGCGAGGTATCCCCTCTCGCCCGGTTCCGGGGGGAGGGGTCGGTCTGCGTTTAGCATCTCAGAACAACGGGATTTGGTTATCCGCAGCCAAATCCGAGGGTATTTTGGTAATCTGATAGGCCAGAGTTTGGTTATTTGCAGCCCGAATCCAGAAATCCTATAAATAGGACCAAGGGGGCACCATTTGGGGAGGATCATGCTAGGCTAGCTCTCTCTCTCTCCCTCCCCACGTCTCTCTAGGGGGTGAGGAGAGCCTCCAGTGGTGCCCAAGCTTAGTAGTGGCTTGGGAGGGGAAGTTCCTAAGAGGCTTCCGGGTATGTGGCGGGACCTCCCCACTAAGCCCTTGGTCGAGTTCTTAGTTCCAACACCTTCAACCTAGAGCTCTCCCTTGGGGGAGTAAGGGTTGGTCGCCCCTCAGCTTCCTGAGGGCCCCGAACTCCACAGAGGCCGAGAAGTCGGTTTCAACACTCTCAAGCTTCTAGCGGCTGGTATATGCAACGCAAAATAGTAAAGGGCGCTGCTATTAACACCACAGTTTTGGCTAGTCGCACCACACATTCTCTTAAGTTTTTGCGTCTTTTGGAAATACGTCTTGTACATGCATTTTTATGAAAATTGTCTAACACGAAAGTTGTAGATTTCGACGAGATCTACAACTTTCATGTTGAACATTTTTCTTAAAAATGCATGTACAAGACGTAATTTGGAAATACGCTCAGATTTCGCGTCTCTTGGAAATACGCCTTGTACATGCATTTTTAGGAAAAGTGTTCAACACGAAAGTTGTAGATCTCGTCGAAATTTACAACTTTCGTGCTGGACAATTTTCCTAAAAATGCATGTACAAGGCGTATTTTTAAAAGGCGCGAAAAAATTAGGAGAAAGTACGGTGCGACTAGCCAAAACTGTGGTGCTAATAGCAGCGCCCATAGGAAATGGCCGGGCCGGCCTCTTTTTGGATGGATAACTTGCTTGGGGAAACCTTTACTTGCTTGGGGAAACCTTTACTTGCTTTTGATCATGTATCCCCTCCTTGGTGGATGACTCAGTCCTGGTTAGTGACTTCATCGCGAAAGAGAGAACTTGGGATTTGGATCTTGTTGCTCAAGTCCCAGTGGAGGCTGCTATTAGAATTGTGGGTCATCCTCTTCCCCGTTTTTCTAACATTCTTACTACTGGATGCATACTGCCAACAGAGTGTTCTCTACAAAGTCTGCATATGTGGTTCTTATTCTTGGCGACAATGTGGTCAATGATAGCAACCTCTCATGGCTAGCTTCGAAAGTTGCCAATTCCTCGCCGCTAGCTGGAATTCTACTTCATTTGGCTAGCTTGGCGTGATCGCAGGGGCGGATTCAGAGGAGGGCTGATGCAGCACGCCCGGACCCGCCCCGGCCGGCGGAGTCACACCTGCCAGCGGAACACGAACTGGCACGCGCCGCGAAAGGACTACAGCCCAGACACCCCAACCCGTCTCCGCACCTATTCTCAGCGCGACGGGTTGTTGAGGCTGGGGCTCGATCCCCAGACCTCCTTGATAAGCACCTTTCCTAACAGGCCTCATCACCAACTAACAGGCCTTTCCTAACAGGTCGCGCTGAGAATAGGTGCGGAGACGGGTTGAGGTGTCTGGGCTGCAGTCCTTTCGCGGCGCGTGCCAGTTCGTGTTCCGCTGGCAGGTGTGACTCCGCCGGCCGGGGCGGGTCCGGGCGTGCTGCATCAAGGGCCCCAGGGACAGTGGCACCCCCATTATTTTTCAAAAGTGTTAGTGGATTTGGATTCCTCTCGTCGAGGCCATGAATTTTGACTACTTATATGTCAAAAAACGGTGGTCAGATGAGGGAGAAATGGCTCTGATAAGATGGAAGTGTTCTCACGCCATGTAACTAGTTTGTTTTGGGACAAATATTGGTCATTCGCGGACCAAAGTTGGCTATTCGCAGACCAAGTTCTGATATGTGTACCCCCAAAATGAATTTCCAACATGTAACCCACGACCCTCCTACTCACCCCGCTAGCATAAGAAATGTTTTGTGCACCCCCATTTATAATTTTCTGGATCCGTCACTGCGTGATCGATTATTCTCGAATGCCCGTCGAGCCTCCTGCTAACTGCACTATTAATTTGTGGTTCCGCGTTGGAGACCTCTTCCCATATCCTACGTGATTGTGGTATGTCGAGAGATATTTGGACTCGGTTTATTTCTGTTGGGGCGCAAGGAATTTTCTTTAAACAAAATTTACAGAATTGGTTAATTGATCATCTTGATGTTAGTAAGCGCTCCCTTTTTGCTGTCATTCGGTTTGCTACTACCATTCGGTGATTATGGACATGGCGATGCATCGCAATCTTTGACCCAAAAGACGATTTGCTTGATGTTGTTGGACTGGTGCAGAACATTCTCCGAACTATGGAGGTGTAATCTACACTGGTGCCCCCTATCAAGATGGCGATTTTTGCTTCTCTAATTTTGTGGCGAGCACCTACTTTCGGTAGGGTAAAGATAAATAAGGATGTGACCTCTCAAGGCAATCCCAGGATCTCGCGCGGGTGCTAGCTAGGCGTACTGCACCTGACTCTCAAGGAAAATGGCCACTGGGTTTCTTGGCCCACTTGGGCTCCTGCACCAATATGGCGTCCGAGTTATATGCTATACAATTGGGGTTGGTTATTGCATGAGATTTGGCTTCCTTGGATTTGCATCTTATCGAGGTTGCAAACTCTTCTTTACACCCTCTGAGTGCCATTGCGGACGACATTCAAGTGTTGCGTGATCATCTTTGGTCTGTGTCACTCCACAGCTTGCCCGAGGGCAACATGATTTCGACAACTTGATTTGTTATCTGTTTGAATGCATAATTACGCAGATGAATATTATAATTTAAATTATTTTGAAATTAAAAAAAAAATTGATGTCATTACATTAAAAATCCAAAAAAAATATTGGCATTACTAATGTTTCACCAAAATGAATTTTTTCTTTTTAATATAATATTGACAAGTGAAATTCATTAAAAAAAAATTTATTGTGTATTTTATGCATGAACACTAAATCATAATATATATTTATATTCCAATGAAAAATAATTGTTAACCAATTTACTTTTGTATTATATTTTATTAATATTATAAAAAATCAGCTTATTTTGTACACCTAATATTCCATGCCAATTTAATATTGTTGCTGTCATTCTAATGAAGAAAATATATAATCTAATGATTTCTCAATCTACAGATATTGGTACATCCGCTGTTGGATTGCATGTGATGAAAGCGAATCTTAGCGCCAACTTTTTAATATTTTTTTCCCAAATTATAAACTAATTGGCTGTTGGCTGTTCGGATGAATTCGGCGGATCTATGCGGTCCATCTCCAGCGGCTAATAAGTAAAGCTAGTGTGGCGTCGGATGGATTAGCTCGGTTAGGTGGGTCCCAGGAGGGGAGAAGGGAGTGGTTGACGTGGAGGCAGTCGTGCCCTGCTCACTTCCACATTTTTGCTCTATTTGTTTTGGTGTTTTCTCTCCATTTTTGGTGGTATTTGATAAATTTTTATTTTTTTATTTTTAAAGCTCCAAAATATTATTTTTTGCCTTCAACATCATCGCAATCCCTTCCCTCAATTCTCACTACTCTAATTCTGAACGCTCCAAAATGACACCGCCGAAACAAACGGAACCTTATGAAGATGGATTGAATGATATTCTCACGTTAATAGGGCGATAAGACATTTGTTATTTGTAGATCATAAATGTCTATCCGCAGACCAACATTTTCCCATTTTATTTTAGCCTACAAATTATTATCCGCAGACCAATTTTAAACTTGAGCAGTCGATGTCTTCGTTCTCCTGAGAAGAGCCCGACAACGAAGGAACATCCCCGACGACCTTCTTAGCACATCAAAGTGTGCACAGTGTACAACCCTCATATTTTCCGAGTCGGTGCGACCCGACCCGGGTGAGGTTGTAATAGGAAAGGTTCCGCGACGAAGTAGACCAAAGCCGAGCGAGGCTAAGGAATAACCCGAGAGAGGGAAGAATGACCAAGCAAGGCAAGTGGGGGAAGTCCCCCCCCACTCAGCCATCTCCCCTCTTGGGAGGCGAGTGGGGGCAGCTCCCCCACTCGGCCACCCCCTCTTAGGGAGGCGAGTGGGGGCAGCCCCCCCACTCGGCCACCCCCTCTTAGGGAGGCGAGTGGGGGCAGCCCCCCCCCCCCCCCCCCCCCCACTCGGCCATCCTTTCTTAGGGAGGCGAGTGGGGGCAGCCCGCCCACTCGGCCACCTCCCTCTTAGGGAGGCGAGCGGGGGCAGCCCCCCACTCGGCCACCCCCTCTTAGGGAGGCGAGTGGGGGCAGCCCCCCCACTCGGCCACCTCCCTCTTAGGGAGGCGAGTGGGGGCAGCCCCCCCCCCCCCCACCCCCACTCGGCCACCTCCCTCTTAGGGAGGCGAGTGGGGGCAGCCCCCCCACTCGCCCACCTCTCCTCCCACTCGCCCGACATGGGTGGGGAGGTCGGTATGACCTCCCGTGAGGGGGGGAGTGGGCACTTCGAGTCCCACTCGCCCCCCCCCCCCCCCCCCCCCCCCCCCCCCCCTCATGCGTGGTTGATTGCGGTCACGGTCGGACTGCGGATAGCAGAATTTTGGCTATTCGCAGTCCAATTTTTGCTAGCCGCAGTCCAATTTTTGGGAAGTCTATAAATAGACCCCCATGGGCACCTTGGGAAGGGTTGGTCTCTACCCCCTCCCTCGCGTGGTCTTGTGAGCAAGCACCCCCCCCCCCCCCCCCCTCCCCTTGTCATCGAAGGTTGACGGTGAGGTGGTTCTTAGTGCTCTCCAGGGTGCCCAGGCTCAGCATTGGCTTTGGAGGGGAAGCGCTCTAAGATCTTCCGGGTATGTGGTGGGACCTCCACGCTGCAGCTTAAGGGGTCCGTTTGTGGACTTAGGTGTTCTCCAAGGGCAAGGTTCTTCGGTTCTTAGTGACTGGTCAAGGCTCTCACTCAGGTCAAGTAAGGGTTAGTTGCATCCCCCTTGCGAATGTCGAAACTGGGTTACTGGTTTCAACATTATGGTGCGGTGAGCGTGAAAGCAGCTAGTTCGGAAAGCTCTGGGCAAGTTTCATGGCTGGAAGCGATGAGCTGAGGGACTCACCCCTGCCGGGGAGTGCATGAAGAAAGGTGACTTCAAGGAGTTCAGGAAGTCAATCCGGGAAGTCTTGCGGTTTGCACTCCTCCCTCAGGGCGAGTACACGGCATCGCCAACACCTGTGCTCGCCTCGCCGTCTTTGATGGAGATAGAGCAAGCGTGTTGGCAAGGGAAGGGGCCAGCCTCGGAGGAAGGCTTGAGCCCTCAAGCGCAAGCGCTCTTCAACAGCTCTCCTGGGGCCAGCTGCCCCGAGTGAGGGGGCAGGGAGGATGCCTCCGTCTCACCAGGAAGGGGGCGTAATCCCTGTTCCTGATTCAACAAAAGCACGGGGAGACGCAAGGAAGCTACGCAGATCGGTTCCAGAGGCAAGTCTCCCACCTGCAGGTTGACCAGGGAAGCAGGAAGGACCAAGAGAAAGGAAAGGAATGAGAAGACAGAGAAAGTGGAGGAGATAATGAAAGAGATGGTCAAGGTGCAAGTGACCAAGTAGGCCCAGAGGGGCGCGTTATAATAAGCAGGTATCTCCTCGACGATGAATGAAGAGGTTTCAGGCAACACCTTGACTAAGTGGTTTGGGGTAAGTGTTGAGTTCCTCTGCCTCCAGGTGAAGGTAAGCACCTAGGACGTGGATGGGTACTCTGCTCCCATTTGGTAGTATCCCCGAATAGAGACCATTCTCCGGGCTCAGTCATGCCGGCAGATGGGAGGCTCATCGGGTCGACTCGCTACTTGGTAGCTGGACTGGGAAGGCGTTGAGTTCCTCTGCCTCCGGGTGAAGGTAAGCACCTAGGATGCGGATGGGTACTTCCACCTCCAGTCAGATCGGGAAGGCGTTGAGTTCCTCTGCCTCCAGGTGAAGGTAAGCACCTAGGACGCGGGCGGGTACTTCCACCTCCGATCAGTAAGATCCCTGACTAGAGACCATTCTCCGGGCTCAGTCATGCTGGCAGATGGGAGGCTCATCGGGTCGACTCGCTACTTGGTAGCTAGACTGGGAAGGCGTTGAGTTCCTCTGCCTCCGGGTGAAGGTAAGCACCTAGGATGCGGATGGGTACTTCCACCTCCAGTCAGATCGGGAAGGCGTTGAGTTCCTCTGCCTCCAGGTGAAGGTAAGCACCTAGGACGCAGGCGGGTACTTCCACCTCCGATCGGTAAGATCCCTGACTAGAGATCATTCTCCGGGCTCAGTCATGCTGGCAGATAGGAGGCTCATCGGGTCGACTCGCTACTTGGTAGCTGGACTGGGAAGGCGTTGAGTTCCTCTACCTCCGGGTGAAGGTAAGCACCTAGGATGCGGATGGGTACTTCCACCTCCAGTCAGATTGAGAAGGCGTTGAGTTCCTCCACCCCCGGTTGAGTTAAGACTCCCAGGACGTGGATGAGTACTTCCACCTCCAGTCAGATTGGGAAGGCGTTGAGTTCCTCCACCCCCGGTTGAGCTAAGACTCCCAGGACGTAAATGGGTACTTCCACCTCCAGTCAGATTGGGAAGGCGTTGAGTTCCTCCACCCCCGGTTGAGCTAAGACTCCCAGGACGTGGATGGGTACTTCCACCTCCAGTCAGATTGGGAAGGCGTAGAGTCTCCACCCCCGGTTGAGCTAAGACTCCCAGGACGTGGGTGAGTACTTCCACCTCCAGTCAGATTGGGAAGGCGTTGAGTTCCTCCACTCCCGGTTGAGCTAAGACTCCCAGGACGTGGATGGGTACTTCCACCTCCAGTCAGATTGGGAAGGCGTTGAGTTCCTCCACTCCCGGTTGAGCTAAGACTCCCAGGACGTGGATGGGTACTTCCACCTCCAGTCAGATTGGGAAGGCGTTGAGTTCTTCCACCCCGGGTTGAGCTAAGACTCCCAGGACGTGGGTGGGTACTTCCACCTCCAGTCAGATTGGGAAGGCGTTGAGTTCCTCCACCCCCGGTTGAGCTAAGACTCCCAGGTCGTGGATGGGTACTTCCACCTCCAGTCAGATTGGGAAGGCGTTGAGTTCCTCCACCCCCGGTTGAGCTAAGACTCCCAGGACGTGGATGGGTACTTCCACCTCCAGTCAGATTGGGAAGGCATTGAGTTCCTCCACTCCCGGTTGAGCTAAGACTCCCAGGACGTGGATGGGTACTTCCACCTCCAGTCAGATTGGGAAGGCGTTGAGTTCCTCCACTCCCGGTTGAGCTAAGACTCCCAGGACGTGGATGGGTACTTCCACCTCCAGTCAGATTGGGAAGGCGTTGAGTTCCTCCACCCCCGGTTGAGCTAAGACTCCCAGGACGTGGGTGGGTACTTCCACCTCCAGTCAGATTGGGAAGGCGTTAAGTTCCTCCACCCCTGGTTGAGCTAAGACTCCCAGGACGTGGATGGGTACTTCCACCTCCAGTCAGATTGGGAAGGCGTTGAGTTCCTCCACCCTCGGTTGAGCTAAGACTCCCAGGACGTGGATGGGTACTTCCACCTCCAGTCAGTTTGGGAAGGCGTTGAGTTCCTCCACCCCCGGTTGAGCTAAGACTCCTAGGACGTGGATGGGTACTTCCACCTCCAGTCAGATTGGGAAGGCGTTGAGTTCCTCCACCCCCGGTTGAGCTAAGACTCCCAGGACGTGGATGGGTACTTCCACCTCCAGTCAAATTGGGAAGGCGTTGAGTTCCTCCACCCCCGGTTGAGCTAAGACTCCCAGGACGTGGATGGGTACTTCCACCTCCAGTCAGATTGGGAAGGCGTTGAGTTCCTCCACCCCCGGTTGAGCTAAGACTCCCAGGACGTGGATGGGTACTTCCACCTCCAGTCAGATTGGAAAGGCGTTGAGTTCCTCCACCCCCGGTTGAGCTAAGACTCCCAGGATGTGGATGGGTACTTCCACCTCCAGTCAGATTGGGAAGGCGTTGAGTTCCTCCACTCCCGGTTGAGCTAAGACGCCCAGGACGTGGATGGGTACTTCCACCTCCAGTCAGATTGGGAAGGCGTTGAGTTCCTCCACCCCCGGTTGAGCTAAGACTCCCAGGACGTGGGTGGGTACTTCCACCTCCAGTCAGATTGGGAAGGCGTTGAGTTCCTCCACCCCCGGTTGAGCTAAGACTCCCAGGACGTGGATGGGTACTTCCACCTCCAGTCAGATTGGGAAGGCGTTGAGTTCCTCCACCCCCGGTTGAGCTAAGACTCCCAGGACGTGGATTGGTACTTCCACATCCAGTCAGATTGGGAAGGCGTTGAGTTCCTCCACCCCCGGTTGAGCTAAGACTCCCAGGACGTGGATGGGTACTTCCACCTCCAGTCAAATTGGGAAGGCGTTGAGTTCCTCCACCCCCGGTTGAGCTAAGACTCCCAGGACGTGGATGGGTACTTCCACCTCCAGTCCAATTGGGAAGGCGTTGAGTTCCTCCACCCCCGGTTGAGCTAAGACTCACAGGACGTGGATGGGTACTTCCACCTCCAGTCAGATTGGGAAGGCGTTGAGTTCCTCCACCCCCGGTTGAGCTAAGACTCCCAGGACGTGGATGGGTACTTCCACCTCCAGTCAGATTGGGAAGGCGTTGAGTTCCTCCACCCCCGGTTAAGCTAAGACTCCCAGGACGTGGATGGGTACTTCCACCTCCAGTCAGATTGGGAAGGCGTTGAGTTCCTCCACCCCCGGTTGAGCCAAGACTCCCAGGACGTGGATGAGTACTTCCACCTCTAGTCGGATTTGGAAGGCGTGGAGTTCCCTCCCTCTTCAGGTGAGCTCGGCCCCCTGGTAGGTGTGGAGTTTCCTCCACCTCCAGGTGAGATCGGCTCCCTGTAAGGTGTTGAGTTTCTTCCACCTCCAGGTGAGCTCGGCTCCCTGTTAGGTGTGGAGTTTCCTCCACCTCCAGGTGAGCTCGGCTCCCTGTAATGTGTTGAGTTTCTTCCACCTCCAGGTGAGCTCGGCTCCCTGTTAGGTGTGGAGTTTCCTACACCTCCAGGTGAGCTCGGCTCCCTGTTAGGTGTTGAGTTCTTCCACCTCCAGGTGAGCTCGGCTCCCTGTTAGGTGTGGAGTTTCCTCCACCTCCAGGTGAGCTCGGCTCCCTGTTAGGTGTTGAGTTCTTCCACCTCCAGGTGAGCTCGGCTCCCTGTTAGGTGTGGAGTTTCCTCCACCTCCAGGTGAGCTCCACTCCCTGTTAGGTGTTGAGTTATTCCACCTCCAGGTGAGCTCGGCTCCCTGTTAGGTGTGGAGTTTCCTCCACCTCCAGGTGAGCTCGGCTCCCTGTTAGGTGTTGAGTTCTTCCACCTCCAGGTGAGCTCGGCTCCCTGTTAGGTGTGGAGTTTCCTCCACCTCAAGGTGAGTTCGGCTCCCTATTAGGTGTTGAGTTCTTCCACCTCCAAGTGAGCTCGGCTCCCTGTTAAGTATGGAGTTCCCTCCCCCTCTAGGTGAGCTCGGCCCCGTGGTAGGTGTGGAGTTTCCTCCACCTCTAGGTGAGCTCGGCTCCCTATTAGGTGTTGAGTTTCTTCCACCTCTAGGTGAGCTCGGCTCCCTGTTAGGTGTGGAGTTTCCGCCACCTCCAGGTGAGCTCGGCTCCCTGTTAGGTGTTGAGTTCGTCTACGTCCAGGTGAGCTCGGCTCCCTGTTAGGTATGGAGTTCCCTCCCCCTCCAGGTGAGCTCGGCCCCCTGGTAGGTGTGGAGTTTCCTCCACCTCCAGGTGAGCTCGGCTCCCTGTTAGGTGTTGAGTTTCTTCCACCTCCAGGTGAGCTCGGCTCCCTGTTAGGTGTGGAGTTTCCTCCACCTCCAGGTGAGCTCGGCTCCCTGTTAGGTGTTGAGTTTCTTCCACCTCCAGGTGAGCTCGACTCCCTATTAGGTGTGGAGTTTCCTCCACCTCCAGGTGAGCTCGGCTCCCTGTTAGGTGTTGAGTTCGTCCACCTCCAGGTGAGCTCGGCTCCCTGTTAGGTGTGGAGTTTCCTCCACCTCCAGGTGAGCTCGGCTCCCTGTTAGGTTTTGAGTTCTTCCACCACCAGGTGAGCTCGGCTCCCTGTTAGGTGTGGAGTTTCCTCCACCTCCAGGTGAGCTCGGCTCCCTGTTAGGTGTTGAGTTCTTCCACCTCCAGGTGAGCTCGGCTCCCTGTTAGGTGTGGAGTTTCCTCCACCTCCAGGTGAGCTCGGCTCCCTGTTAGGTGTTGAGTTCGTCCACCTCGAGGTGAGCTCGGCTCCCTGTTAGGTGTGGAGTTTCCTCCACCTCCAGGTGAGCTCGGCTCCCTGTTAGGTGTTGAGTTCTTCCACCTCCAGGTAAGCTCGGCTCCCTGTTAGGTGTGGAGTTTCCTCCACCTCCAGGTGAGCTCGGCTCCCTGTTAGGTGTTGAGTTCTTCCACCTCCAGGTGAGCTCGGCTCCCTATTAGGTGTGGAGTTTCCTCCACCTCCAGGTGAGCTCCGCTCCCTGTTGGGTGTTGAGTTCTTCCACCTCCAGGTGAGCTCGGCTCCCTGTTAGGTGTGGAGTTTCCTCCACCTCCAGTTGCGCTCGGCTCACAGGAGGGGTGTCTAGTGGAGAAAGGTTTTCCTCCCACCTCAGGTCGAGCTCGGCTCGACTAGAGGTGCTGAGTTTTTTTTCCACCTCCGGTCGAGGTTAATCCGACCTAAGGTGTTGAGCTTTCTCCACCTCCAGTTGGGCTCGGCCCATGGGAGGGTTCTTAAGTGGAGAAAGGTTTTCCTCCCACCTCAGGTCGAGCTCGGCTCGACTAGAGGTGCTGAGTTTTTCTTCCACCTCCGGTCGAGGTTAATCCGATCTAAGGTGTTGAGCTTTCTCCACCTCCAGTTGGGCTCGGTGTACAACTCCTATTCGGCAGACAAGAGCCAAGAGTGTCCGGCGAGTAGGCTGGAATCCCCTGGCGAGTAGAGCCAAGGGTGCCCGACGAGTAGGCTGGCATCCCCTGGCGAGTAGAGCCAAGGGTGTCCGGCGAGTAGGCTGGCACCCCCTGGCGAGTAGAGCCAGGGGTGTCCGGCGAGTAGGCTGGCACCCCCTGCCGAGTAGATCCGAGGGCGTCCGACGAGTAGGCCGACACCTCCAGGCGAGTGGACCCGTTTTCAGGCGAGACCAGGTCGAGAGAATTCGCCCAGGAAGATCTTTTGAGATAAAGTTCCCTGGATGCCCTTAGTGGTCTGCCCATAGCTCCTCTGAACAGCGGAGCCCGGCTATCAGCATACCAACTTGGGGTGCGTTTAGCGGAAACGTAAAGCGGAACTACGCTATCCGCAGGCCATCCAGACCATTTTACCCTCATAAGCGTTTGCATATAAATAGGACTCATTATGTCTCAGATCAGCACAGATCCACCCCCCTTGAGAGAGCCTGTGCTCTCTTCCTTGTGCTGTCTGAGACAGGCTCAGCCTCTGGTTTTTGGGAGGGGAAATCAAGTTAGATTTCCGGGTTAGTGGTCGGACCTCCTCGCTGCAGCCAGTGGGTCATTCTTAGGGAGCTACCTACCAACCTGTGAGGGTCAGTTCTTAGCTCGGAATACTTAGTTCTAGGGATCCGACGAAGAGAGAAGTAACTCAAGCTACTCCCCTAGTCTCGAACAAGTTGGACCGGTATCCGGGTTCCAACATTTTTGGTGCGGTGAGCGTGGACTGTAGCGAGAGAAGAAAATCTCATCTGACGATCCCATGACTGAACGTGACGAGCTGAGAACCGGCCAGGAGAACTCGCCGCCTTCGGGCGAGTTCGTGACCAAGAGTGTCTTCGAGCAGGGGATGAAGGCGATGGAGGATACCATCCGGAGGTTACTCACACCTCGTGTCGAGGTGGGAGTATCCCCCCCTATCGCAGTCGCCTCGCCCACGGAGGCAGGTCCTAGTCAGCGCCTCGGCAAGGAAGCGCTTCTAGGGAGGAAGACCAGCCGCTCCGCGCGCGAGTGCTCTTTGCCAGCCCGACGGAGACTCGCCAGTCAGAGGGCGAGTACGACCAAGTTCGTCCCATCCGCCAGCTCGCCCCGCGTAGTTCGTTCTGCGAGTTGGTGCTGTCCGCTCCCATTCCTGCAGGATTCACGGAGCCCGCCATGAGTTTCTACTCCGGGAAAGAAGATCCCGTCAAGCATCTGCAGTGGTTTGAAGATATGGTCTCCATCAAGCCGATGACGGATCCCTTCAAATGTCGGTTGTTCGCCATAACCTTCCAGGAAAAAGCCAGAGATTGGTTCCACCAGTTACTGGCGGGAAGCGTCTACGGGTTCGATGACCAGCGCAGAAGTTATTTGCTCCGCTTCTCCACATCCAAGAAGAGGAGGAAGGGTTCAGAAGATCTTTTCCTTGTCAAGCAGAGACCCCAGGAGATGCTCGGGTCGTATTTGGATCGCTTTCAGGAGGAGATCCTCCTGGTCCAAGAGGTCCCTGGACATACCCTGATCTTGGCATTCAAGCTGGGGTTGCAGCCAGGGTTTTTCAAGATGGAGATCACTCGCAATCCCCCCTATCGTTCGAGGAGTTAGTCGATCGGGCCGGAAGGCAGATCGCGGGGGAGGCAACCAGCCTAGAGTTCGTAGCCAAGTTAGCCAAATTGGAGGGAGGGGAGAAAGAAGGAGAGGGGAGCGGTCGACGCGAGTCCAAGAAGAGGGGTGAGCCGAGGAGGCGAGAAGAGGGAGGGTCCCGGGAGAACCGGGATCAGCGAGAACAGGAAAGGAGGTTCCAGGCTCCGCCCCGCCGGCCGGCCTGGAGACCTGCTGGAGGAGGCTACCAAGGGAGACCGGGAGGGAGGTATTCCCCGGAGCGACGAGACCGTTGTCACTCCCCCGAGCTGAGGCAAGGTCAGTGGAGGAAAAACCAAACACCGCCCAGAGAAGCTAATGTGATCAGGAGAGGACGAGGACGAGGAAGAGGAGGAAGGCCGCGATAGCCTCGAGGTGGAGAAGAGCGTCGGGCGATGCCCTACTGCGACTTCCATTAGTTGGAGGGCCACGCGACGGCCACGTGCCCTGAGTTCTTGGAGTTGAGGAGGGGAGCTGGAGGAGCCCAGGAAGGGCATGAGAGGCGAGAAGGAGACATGTTGAGGATCGAAGGGGGAGGAGCCCCCGCCCCAAGGAGGTGTGAGGATAGGGGGGATCTGGGAGCCCATGGGGGGATAGGGGTCATCCACGGAGGAGCAGGGTTGGAGGCGACCCGGAAGGGGAGCCTCAACGCCGTGTATCAGAAGAGTGTGGCCTCTACCTCCCAGATTCCGCCACCGTCAGGAGAGATCACTTTCTCGGAGGAAGACATGTTGGGGAACGAAAACCCTTTCTGCGACGCTGTGGTGATCAAGGCCGCGATAGAAAACTATACGGTCTCTCGCATCCTGGTGGATAACGGGAGCTCCGTCAATGTCGTGTTCAAGAAAGCGTTTAATGCCATGAAGGTGGAAGAGAAGAGGGTTACCTCGACGGAAGGACCGCTCTTTGGATTTGCGGGAGAAAGAAAGGAAGTAGAGGGAGGTGTGGAGTTGGTGGTGACGCTGGGAGGAACCACCAAGTGCTGCAGGTTCATCATCGTGGACGCCCCCAGCAGTTACAATGCCATCTTCGGCAGGCCGCTCATCAGCACCTACAAGTGTGTGCCCTCCTCCTACCACCAGTGTCTTAAGTATAACCAAGGAGGTGTGCAGATCCGGATCCGAAGCGATCCTAAGGTGGCAAGGCAGTGTTATCTTAACGATGTCAACATGATCAGCTGGAAGGAGGAGGCCGAGGCGGTGGACCTGGTGATGGAGGAGATGGCGAGGTAGGATGCGGCCGAAGAAGCAGAGGAGACGGCAAGGCTGGAGGCAGCCGAAGAAATGGAGGAGAAGGAGATCCTAGCTGAAGGCGGGAGGCCGGGAAAGGTGAAGATCAGCAGGGAGCTGGAAGAGGAAGACAAGGAGAAGATCATGTCCTGCATCCAGAGGAACGCGGACATCTTTGCGTGGAGCGCAGCCGATATGCCAGGCGTCGACGCGAACGTCGCCTGCCATCATCTCAACTTGGATAAAGGAGTCCACCCCATCCAACAGAAGAAGAGAGCAACCGCCACCACCCTGGCCGAGCCCATCAGGGAGGAGGTCAAGAAGCTGCTGAAAGCAGGGTTTATGTCGGAGATCCAGTACCCAGGCTGGGTCTCCAATGTTGTAATGGTGAGGAAGGGAGAGGGGAAGTGGCGCATGTGTATTGATTTTTCTATCCTTAATAAAGCTTGCCCCAAGGATTGTTACCCTTTGCCTAGAATCGACGAGCTAGTAGACTCGGCCGTCGGATTCCCTGTCATGAGTTTTTTAGATGCTTTTTCTGGTTACCATCAAATCCGCATGCATCCACCCGACGTGAAGCACGTATCCTTCATTACCAACGACGGATGCTATTGTTATAAAATGATGCCATTCGGGCTTAAAAACGCAGGAGCAACCTATCAGCGCATGATGGACAGGGTGTTCAAAGAGCAGAAGGGGCGAAACTTGGAAGTATACGTCGATCTCATGGTAAAAAGAAAGAGCGTCGGGGAGCACCTCCATGACTTGGAGGAGACCTTCGCCACGCTGCGAAAGTATAAGATGAGACTAAATCCGGCCAAGTGCGTGTTTGGGGCTGGAAAGGGGAAATTCTTGGGACACCTCTTGACTCCGGCTGGAGTAGAACCGAACCCGGACAAGGTGAAGGCGATCATGGAGATGGAAGCACCCAGGAACGTCAAGGAAGTTCAGCGCCTGACAGGTCGCCTAGCCGGGCTGAGCAGGTTCCTCTCCAGGGCAGGAGAGAAATGCTCACCTTTCTTCAAAACCCTCCGAGACAATAAAAAGTTCGAGTGGTCGGCAGAGTGTCAGGGAGCCTTCGAAAGCCTAAAACTCCAGTTGGCCCAGGTACCCCTGTTACAAGGGCCTAGAGAGGGATAAGACCTCTTCCTATACATAGGGGTCGGGTCGGAAGCGGTAAGCTCGGTCCTGGTCCGCGAGGAGGGGAAGCGCCAACTCCCCATTTACTACGTAAGTCGGGTCCTGCGGAAGGCAGAACTGTGGTACCCCATCCTGGAAAAATTGGCGTTTGCCTTGATTGTATCGGCGCGGAGACTCTGACCTTACTTCCAGGCCCACCCGATCAAGGTAGTGACCGACCACCCTCTCCGCAATGTCCTAGAAGGAGTAGAGCATTCTGGCAGGATGGCGAAGTGGTCAGTAGAACTTAGCGAGTTCGACGTCACCTACGTGCCCCGACTAGCCATGAAGGCCCAAGCAGTGGCAGACTTCCTAGTCGACTATACCACAGAAGTAGGCAAGGAGGAGATACCCCAGCAGGTGGCGTGGGAAGTGTTCGTGGATGGAGCGTCGGGGAGGAACTCATGTGGAGGAGGCATCATCCTGATCAGCCCACAGGGCACCAGAATTGAGCAGGCCGTCAGCATTCGCTTCCCCGTTACCAACAATCAGGCAGAATATGAGGTCGTAATCGCGGGGCTACGCCTAGCCCGGGAGTTGGGAATCCATGACATCAAGGTCCACTCCGACTCACTGGTGGTCACCTCTTAGATCCGAGGAGAGTTTGAAGCAAAAGAGCTGGTACTGCAACGCTACCTGGTAAAAGTCAAAGACTTGGTGGGCGTCTTCAAGTCATTCTCCATACAACACGTGCCAAGGGAGGAGAACGCCCGAGCGGACCGGCTGGCCAAATATGGCCCCCTGGTCGGGGAAGCAATCACCGAGTTATTTCGGCCTTCGATCGAGGAGGGAGAGGTGATGGACATCGACCGACCTGCTTCGTGGATGGATCCCCTGGTCACCTTCTTGACCACATGATGCTTGCCCGCGGAGGTTCAAGATAAGAGACGGTTCAGGTACAAGTCCGCCTATTATTTACTAACTGACGGGGTGCTCTACAGGAAGACTCTATCCGGTCCCTTAGCCAGGTGCCTGTCCGAAGAGGAGGCCTCCCGGGTCTTGGAGGAGGTTCACGCAGGCGAGTGCGACAGTCATTCGGGAAGCCGAACCCTGGAGAAGAGAGTACTCCGAGCGGGATACTTTTGGCCCACCATCCGGAAAGACGCCGAAGAGTTCGCAAAGAGATGCTCAAAGTCCCAACTCTACGCCCCGCTCCAGTTACAGCCAGCCCAACGTCTCCGGTCAATCACCACCCCCTGGCCCTTCGCCATTTGGGGGATGGATCTGGTAGGACCATTCCCCCCGGCAAGCGGGCAAAGGAGATACCTCCTGGTGATGATCGATTATTTCTCCAAGTGGATGGAGGTGAAGGCCCTGGAAAAAACAACCTCCCTGGTAGTGAAGAACTTCATTTGGGGGGAGATCGTGTGTAGACATGGCCTACCCCTCGCCATCGTCATCGATAACGGCCCGCAATTCGCAAGCCTTGAGCTCACCGATTTCTGTAGTCAACTTGGTATCGATCTCCGCTTCGCTTCAGTTCATCACCCGCGAAGCAACGGCCAGGTTGAAGCAGCCAACAAAATCATCCTCAACCTGCTCAAGAAGAAGGTAGAAAACCTGAAGGGAAATTGGGTGGAGCAGCTCCCCTCGGTCCTCTGGGCCCTGAGAACCACCCCCACCACGGCAACCGGCGAAACACCATTCAAGCTATCGCACGGCTCGGAGGCTCTCATCCCGATAGAGTTCGAAGTCCGGAGTCCCAGGGTGGTAGCGGCAGAAGGCGGGGATGAAGGGTGGAGACTCGAGAACGAAGGGGCGCAGCGACTCGCCTTAGATTTCGTGGAGGAACTTCGCGACCAGGCCACTATCCGACAAGAAGAGATCAAGCGAAGGATGGCAAAGCACTTTGACAAGCAGGTCCGAGTCAAGCAGTTCACCAAAGGAGACCTAGTTCTCAAGAAGGTGGACGCCGCAGGAAGATCCGCCGCGGTGGGAAAACTTCATCCCAATTGGGAAGGCCCCTCCATTGTGTTAGAGGTGTTGAGAACCGGCGGGTACCGCCTGCAGAACGTTGAGGGAGAACTCTTAGGAAACACTTGGAGTGGAGACGACTTGAAGCGTTTCTACTCCTAGCATTAATGTAATACTTAGTCGATCCTTGTTATGCTTAAAAATAATAACGCTTTCCATGGCAAACTTATAACGTCTCATCACCTAGAAGACAGACATCGAGCAGTGAGTTCTAAGTCCTCGAGATGTGTTGTTGCCGTAGACCAGGCCGTAGCACTGGGCTCCTCCCTTGCGGGCCGGCTACTTGCCCCCTCGAGTGAGTTCTAAGTCCTCGAGATGTGTTGTTGCCATTGACCAGGCCGTAGCACTGCGCTCCTCCCCTGCAGGCTGGCTACTTGCCCCCTCGAGTGAGTTCTAAGTCCTCGAGATGTGTTGTTGCCGTAGACCAGGCCGTAGCACTGGGCTCCTCCCCTGCAGGCCGGCTACTTGCCCCCTCGAGTGAGTTCTAAGTCCTCGAGATGTGTTGTTGCCATAGACCAGGCCGTAGTACTGGGCTCCTCCCCTGCAGGCCGGCTACTTGCCCCCTCGAGTGAGTTCTAAGTCCTCGAGATGTGTTGTTGTCGTAGACCAGGCCGTAGCACTGGGCTCCTCCCCTACAGGCCGGCTACTTGCCCCCTCGAGTGAGTTCTAAATCCTCGAGATGTGTTGTTGCCGTAGACCAGGCCGTAGCACTGGGCTCCTCCCCTGCAGGCTGGCTACTTGCCACCTCGAGTGAGTTCTAAGTCCTCGAGATGTGTTGTTGCCGTAGATCAGGCCGTAGCACTGGTCTCCTCCCCTGCAGGCTGGCTACTTGCCCTCTCGAGTGAGTTCTAAGTCCTCGAGATGTGTTGTTGCCGTAGACCAGGCCGTAGCACTGGGCTCCTCCCCTGCAGGCTGGCTACTTGCCCCCTCGAGTGAGTTCTAAGTCGTCGGGATGTGTTGTCACCGTAGACCAAGCCGTAGCACTAGGCTCCTCCCCTACAGGCTGACTACTTGCCCCCTCGAGTGAGGGTCGTACCTTATAGTGTACTAGAACCTTGTTACCACCTCAGGGGAGGATAAACAGGTGGGCGAGGCGAGTGGTATTAACATCCCTCCGAGGCGAGTCCGACACCGCCGCCATCTTACCGCCTCGCAGGAAGTCCCAGTGCGAACGCGTGAGCAACCAGAGCGGCGAGCCTTCCGCCAGCCTCCTCGCGTTAGTGGCCAGGGAAGGGGGGCCTAGGCGCCGAATCTGCAAAAGAACCCTCCTGTGCGAGTCACAGTCACGCGCGAGTACACCCTAAGGGCGAGTAGAAAATGCGTATGCGTAAAAATTGATCCTAAGCATGAGCGACATAACCACATAATAAAATAAAGCAAAACGCATCAAGGCAAATACGAGGAGAAGGGCGAGTACACCCAAAATAAACACGCCAAGATAAGTTTATTGTTACAAAGCCAAAAGGGTTAGACGTCCGGACCCTCTTCTTCTGACCCGCTAGAGGAGTTCTCATCTTGGGCCTCAGTGGGAGCAGGATTCACCGCCTCGCGGTATAAATCTGGAAGAAGGGTGGCGAGATCAACCTGGGCCCCATCAGCAGTAAGCATGAAGCGGCGCCGGAGGCGCTCCCGCACGAACACCGCGGTCGCGATCGCCAGCTTCCGGCGCGTCTCGGCGATTTGAGCAGGGGTAAATTGGAGGAGGGTTGGCGCGTTCGACGACTCCCCCCGACTGGGATGGCGAAGTTCCTCTATTTCAGACTCGGCTTCGGCGAGGCGATTACCGAGATAATCGACCTGACGCTGCGAAGCGACGAGTTGCTCCTCCAGTTCGGATATCCGCGTCACTAGCGCCACCGCGGCCTCCTGAGAAACGAGACATTAGCTAACCCCAAGTTAAGCAAGTAGGACGGAGGCGAGGCGGGCTAAATACCTCGGGAGGGGGAACCTCCTTGGCCTAGAGCTCGACTATCTCCCTATCCCTCTCAATCATCTTTTTCTCCAACTCCGCGTGGGCGGCGCCCAGGTCGCGAAGCCGCCTGTTCGACTGAATCCCCCGCCGCGCTGTCTGGTGAATTAGCTCGACTGTCCGGAGGGCGGAGCGGCAACTCAGGTTGGCCAACTCACGGATAGGAACTTCCGCGAGTACCTCGGCGTCATCTCGCCCGTACAAGCCAAAGATCAGATTGAACGCCTGATCGCCGACCTCCTCGAAATCCTCCCAAGAGGGGAGGAGCGCACTCACGGAAACCCGGTTCGCCTCGTGATCCCATATCATGAGGGGTCACCCCGGGAGTCCTTACTCCGCATCCCCAGCCCGTAATGCGGGTGAGTGGAAGGGTCGGGAGGGGGACTCGCCGGAAGGCGGGAGGAAGAACCCCCTGTCTTCTGCCTTTTTGGCCTCCGCTCGCTCGCCGAGGTGATTTTGGGATCCACCTGCCCCTTGCCCTTGTCCACCGGCGAGGCCGGCCCGCTGTCCACCGTGACCACCACCCCTGTGAGGGACCCCTCCCTGGAAGGCTCACTGGACCGTTGCCGAGAAGCGTCATGAGGGGGTAAGAGGGGGACGGTGTGTAACATCCCGACTTTTATTGGGCCACTAGACCCTAGTGAGCCCAATAAAAGTAGGCCCGAGCAGTAGAAAACGACCATTTCGGGTATCGTAGCGCGCCACTACCTCATTATTATGAATAGTGGCCGTACGAACCCCGAATTGACGTCTGTCAGTTCCGTTGGACTCGTATAGACAATACGAGCGCAATGGAATTCGTTGCACTCCGATCCGAGGTCGTATGGAGAAAACGACCGTTTCGGGTATCGTAGCGCGCCACTACCTCATTATTGTAAATAGTGGCCGTACGAACCCCGAATTGACTTCCGTCAGTTCCGTTGGACTCGTATGGACAATACGAGCGCAACGGAATTCGTTGCACTTCGATCCGAGGTCGTTTGGAGAAAACGACCATTTCGGGTATCGTAGCGCACCACTACCTCATTATTATGAATAGTGGCCGTACGAACCCCGAATTAACTTCCGCCAGTTCCGATAGACTCGTATGGACAATACGAGCGCAACGGAACTCGTTGCGTCTCGATACGAGGTCGTATGGAGGGTATGCCATTTTAGTCCTATGCAGATCGCCTCAGTGCAACGCACGAAATATAAAGCACACGAACCCGGCATCGGCCCCGGCGACTCTTATCATGTCCCGGGAGCCGAGGAGGACCCCGCCCTAAGTTGACTTGGTCAAACCCCCCCCCCCCCCCCAGTCTGAAATTACTTAGGAAAGAGACGAAAAGAAAAGGGGGGGGGGAGAGAAGCCCCTCCCCCAAAAAGGAAGGGCTGCCTATTCATGGGCAGCCCCCCTATTTGGGCAGGAGAGAGAGGAGGGAGGGGAGGGAGGGGGGGGGGGGGGGGGGAATATCTCCCCCTCCCTTATCCCCACGTGGAGGAAAAGGAAGGGGGAGAGGAGAGCTTCCCCCTCCCTATAAAAGGAGGGGCAGCCCTCTCCATTTCTCCCCCACACACACCTCCTCTCCCTCTCTCTCAGACCTCCCCTGACGGCAGCCCCCCCAGCCAGCCACCTCCTCCTCCTCCCCCTTGCCGGAGCAAGCCACCCAAAGCCGACCTCCTCCTCCTCCTCCATGGCCGGCCACCACCACCCCACCCCTCAGGTAGAAGATCTCCTCCACCTCCTTCCCACCTCCAGGGTAGAACCCCCCCCCCCCCCCCCCCTCCCCCTGTCGCCGGAGCGCCGCCGGCCGCCGCCCGAGCCTTGGCAAGGCTCGGGGAGGAGGCCGGCAGAGGAATCGCTCCTCCCCAGCGCCGGTGGTGGCGCTGGGGGGGGGGGGGAGGAGGTCCCCGTCAGGGACCTCGGCGCCGGTGCTGGGGAGGCGGCCGGGCCGCCGGCGGGCACGGCCGGCGGCACCCGCGGCCTCCCCCGCCTCCCTGCTTTCCTGTACGGGGATAGCCCCTTCCCCGGCGGCGGCTGGCGGCTCCAGGCCGCCGGGCCACCGCCGGAGGGTTGCCCCCTCCCCGGCGCCCCGGTCAGTGGCGGTCGGGAGGGCAGCGCACGGCAGGAGCGGCGGCACAGCGGGCCTGCATGGCCCATGCAGGCCACGCCGCCACCGCCCGCCCCCTTTTTATCCCTCCCCCGGCGGTGGCCGGCGGTGCCAAGCCGCCGGACCACCCCCGGAGGAGTCGCCGGCCCCCGGCACACCGGCCGGGGGCACCCCCCACCCCATCCCTCCGGTGGAGGCGGTGGCGGCAAGCCTGCAGGAGGCGTACAGGCCGCCACCGCCCCCGTGCCCTTACGGCACCAACCCCGGTGGTAGCCGGCGGCGCCAGGCCGCCGGACCACCACCGGAGTGGTCGCCAGCCCCCGGCGCACCGACCGGGGGCGGCGCCGGCCCCATCCGGCCGCTGCCGGCGGCGGCAGCGGCCGCCTCCCGTCCAGGTCGACGGGAGCCGCCCGATCTCCCGCGGGAGATCTAGCGGCTCCCGTAACCTAGACTCCCGCCCTTCCCCTCAACATGTGTGCCCCCCCACAGCGGATCCGCTGTGGATCCGCTGTGGGGACCCGAGGATGGCGCCCGGTGTGGCGCCCCCAGAACCCTCCTTTCCCCCTATCCGCACCCCAAACCCCCTTAACCTTCCTCATTTTTCTAAGGAAAAATGGGGCCTTTTCAGAAAAAGTTTTCTAAATGAAAAATGTGCCCCACCCTTGGGGGCACCCCCTGTAATTTTTTGGGATTTTTAGGAGGGGTTTTACTATTTTTAAAACCCAATATAAAGTTTATTTTAGGTATTAAAATGCCCAAATGTGTTTCTAAAAATCCCCAAAAATTAGGGGCACTAAATATAGGTATTTTACAAATACTACCAAAGATAGGGGTGTGGACTTGTGATTTAACCCCTCAAAAGCCTTTTCAAACAAAAATAGACGCCCGGAAAAGAGCGAAATTCATTAAAACGAATCGGCGTCTCCTCGACGCATATCTTAAATACTTATCCAAAATCATGCGTATTAAACTAAAAAGATCGACTAAGCTCGGAGAAGCAACGCAAAAATCGGAACGACATCGCGACGCAGCACCAAAACGTAACCCCGCCGCGACAATAATAAAAGAACGGAGTCGTCGATCGAAGCCTCCTCTTATGGAGTGATTGGACTACTAACCATTTCTTCTTATGCAATTACTTTCGTTTAAATCCAGTCTCGCACTGGTCCCCCGTACTTATTTTCTGTACTCTCAATTAAATCCAGTCTCGCACTGGTCCCCCGTACCTATTTTCAGCACTTTCGTTTAAATCCAGTCTCGTACTGGTCCCCCGCATTTACATTCAGCACTTTCGTTTAAATCCAGTCTCGTACTGGTCCTTATTACATGGCCTTTGCTTTCGGCCTACCTTTCTGTTTATTACATGGCCTTTGCTTTCGGCCTACCTTTCTGTTTATTACATGGCCTTTGCTTTTGGCCTACCTTTCTGTTTATTACATGGCCTTTGCTTTCGGCCTACCTTTCTGCTTATTACATGGCCTTTGCTTTCGGCCTACCTTTCTGTTTATTACATGGCCTTTGCTTTCGGCCTACCTTTCTGTTTATTACATGGCCTTTGCTTTCGGCCTACCTTTCTGTTTATTACATGGCCTTTGCTTTCGGCCTACCTTTCTGTTTATTACATGGCCTTTGCTTTCGGCCTACATTTCTGTTTAAATATTATGGCCCATGCTTCGGCCTAATTTATTTACTAGTGAAGAGCTGCCGTGGCAACAAATGCGGTGCTTATCCTCCCTTCGGCGGGGCCTTAGTTGGGGAAAACTCGGAGTTGAGTCTCTCCTCCCAAGTTAGCCCCAAGCAAGGAGCACTCATACCACTAAGCCTCCCGGTCCAAGGTCATGCGACCGGTCGAGTATGAATTGCCACGTGGCCTAAAGGTTCGTTTAAAAATAAGCGGGTGAAGATTGTTTGGAAGTGGCGGGTCGGTCACGCTCGCAGACCGTTCGTACCGGTGCGGGTGAGTTGACGACTCATGGCGACAGGGAGATGGGCACAGTGGGTTATTACCCTCTGAGCCTGCAGTATCGCCTCCGCTGGTCGGCCTAAAAATCGGTTCGCCGGATGTCGCTCACATCCATTCAGTACACCAAGTTGTACGGGAGGGCCTGAATGATACGGTACGACTACATTCAGAAGTGGCAGGACTGGCCACTGTCACCGACGGCCACATCGGTGAGGCCCGCGGGATTAGCTCCCCTGCTTGAACTAAAGCGGTCTAAAACTGTGTCGACACAGGGTCTTTGTGTGGGTACAGGTCTTGAGAACCTGGGGTGTGTGTATACGCGCGATCGTATTATAGATTTATTATGCCGCGCGATTGTGGTTATTCGGGCAGGAGCCCCGCTTTATATATATAGATGTGTATATGATTACCTGCTGCTAACCCTTTCCTTGCTTCGGCTATTTCAATTCTGTCTTTAGCCGCCCCCTGGATACGGATCCGGGGAGGGGGATGTGTTTTCTGCTTAGCTCTGTGACTAACGGTTATTTCTTATAACCAATCACAGGAGACGGGACAGCGTGAAGCCCCCACATCACAGGTTGACCGGGAAGCCTTGGAGATGATCCGTTCGATTACCCCAGCCTCCCCTTCTATCTTCAGAGATGTGAGTACGAGTATATAGGGACGAGCCCAGGACTCCCTTTTTGTCTTAGCATATGTAGTCTACGGACAATATTTTGTAAACGATAGGCTTCGGCCCCGTTAAGTTGTAAATATAAGCTGTATGTTTGGTTTGCCCATCTTTTGATTGCTTCCGCTATGTGTTCTGATGTGAGGTTATGATTCTTGTGCCTGACAAGGAGACCGCTCAGCGCTCGAGGGGGGATGGGACGTCACCACCCGGGGAGCGTTAAGGGGTCATTCTTGGGCAGTAAGATCCCCCCTCCCTGAACCCGGTTCAGGATTGGGGAGGGGGGGGTCTTACAAATGGATCAGAGCTACCACGATCCGACCACATGGGGCAGTCTTTCGATCCTCCTTTCCCCCGGTTCCGTTTCTTGGTTCGGGACGAACCATGTAGCGGAAGCCTGGTGGACCCTCTAGGTTAAGGTTAAGGACTCGAGACTGCACGATAGTACACCCACACGCTTTCCGCTTTCTTCCCTTTCAGTCCTGCAAAATGCCCTTAGTTTTGCAAGTTCTGACACCCGTTTGTTACTTCTCCAGATACCGGAGTCAAGTAATGGAAGGTCTTCCTCTCAAGACCAGTACCACCCTACCACTCCACCACCAGCTCAGACCGCTCCGGCCACAGTTCCATTCGGAGAGACAGAGCTCGGGCAGACCCTGGTAGCCATGTTGGCCGCCTTCCAGACAGCCACTTTACGTCCACCCCAGCAGGCCACCGTACCCACTGATCTACTGACGACTTTCCGAGGGCTAAGGCCCCCCACCTTTCGGGGTACAGAGTCGGCCATCCAGGCCGAGGAGTGGGTGGAGAGGGTAGAGGAGCTTCTTGTAGGGATGATGTGCCCAGCAGTAGCCGCAGTATCCCTAGTAGTGACCATGTTGGAGGGCTATGCCCGGGACTGGTGGAGGGCAGCTAGCCGCTCCACTTTTAGAGGGCGACCCCTTAGCACCATTCTCTGGGGGGAGTTCTCGGATGCTTTCTTAGAGCATTTCATTTCAGATGCAGACCGGATGGCACTCCAGGAGCGGTTCCTACAGATCAGACAGGGAGATAGGACGGTTCCAGACTACCAGAGAGAGTTTATCCACCTGGCCCGCTTCGCCGGGACCTTAGCAGGTACAGATAGGGACAGGGCGGCCAGATTTTATCGGGGATTACGAGACGACCTCCGTCAGGCCCTGATCATGATATCCCAGGCATCCTTCCACACGATCACCTCACATGCCACCGCTCTAGAGATGGATCAGCGGATGGTAGCCCAGCAGCGGAGGGGACACGTAGGTATTCCCCGGACTCAGGACCGAGAGAGAAGAGCAGGTCCTCGCAGGCAGGGCCGAGACGGGAGACAGCGGCAGCGTCACCAGCCATATAGGCAGGCACCCCAGCCCCGACCAGCACCCCAGCCCCGACCAGCACCCCCAGCCCCAGCACCACAGGTCGTCCCGGCCGCACGACGAGATGTTCCCTTCGCAGGGAACTGCTACCTATGCCAGCAGCCTGGGCATATACGAGCCTTCTGCCCACAGGCTACCGGGAGACCCGGTTTAGGAGCAGTACAGAGAGCGGCGGAGAGAGGACGAGGTGGACGCAGAGGACGTCCCGCAGGCAGGAGGGAGCCGGCTAGGCAGGGCAGAGCAGCACCGCTCGAGGCATACGCGTTGGATCTCCAGCACGGTCCTGCTCCTGACGTAGTGATAGGTATCTACTTCCGATAGTACGATATCCTAGGGGATGTTTTAGCTTATATATTGGGACTTTTTGTATATGTCATCCCTACTCTTGTATATCTGTGAAAAGCTTATGATTATGATATATATACATATATGTTATCAGGTTTACTTTTGGTAGAAGGTCGTCCCGCTAAAACACTGTTCGATACCGGCGCCACACACTCTTTCGTTGCACAAAACTTCATCGCCGACAAGGAGAACACGGTGCGATCATCCGGGATGTCAATCCGAATACGACTCCCGGATGGATCAGATATGACTTCCACCGAGAAGTGTTCCTTCCAGGCAATGCTAGGAGGCATAGAGTTCGAAGTCAACGCCACCATCTTAGCAATAACCGGGTTCGACATCATTCTGGGGATGGATTGGTTGGCCGAGCACAGCGCCCAAATCAATTGTTCGACTCGAGAAATCCGCCTCCAGAATCCGAATGGGCAATTTATCACGCTAGCAGGTATACCCTCCGTCACCCGCATTATCTTAACATCTGCACAAACCGTCAAGGCAGTTCGACGGAAGGACGAGATGTACCTAATCTACTTTGAGATGGAGAACACGACGCAAGTACTCGCCAAAGTACCTGTGATCAGGGACTTCCCAGATATCTTCCCAGAGTCACTCCCCGGGTTGCCCCCGCAACGGGAAGTAGACTTCCAAATCGAACTTACTCAAGGAGCCCGACCAGTGTCCCGAGCACCATACCGGATGGCCCCGAGGGAACTGGCTGAGCTCAAGATTCAGCTACAAGAGTTAGTCGACGCAGGATTCATACGTCCTAGTACCTCTCCCTGGGGAGCCCCAGTACTGTTCGTTAAAAAGAAGGATGGATCGCTGCGCCTCTGCATCGACTACAGAGGTTTGAATAAACTCACCATCCGGAATACCTATCCCCTACCCCGGATAGATGAACTGTTCGATCAACTACAAGGCGCGTCCGTCTTTTCCAAAATGGACTTAAGGTCCGGCTACTATCAACTTAGAGTACGAGAAGAGGACATTCCCAAGACCGCTTTCAGCTCTCGCTACGGACTATACGAGTTCATGGTAATGCCATTTGGATTAACCAATGCCCCGTCCGCCTTCATGACTTTGATGAATACGGTATTCAAACCCTTCCCGGATCATTTCGTAATAGTCTTCATAGATGATATTCTCATCTACTCAAAGAACAAAACCGATCACTCCAGGCACCTCCAAATGGTACTACTTAAGCTAAGAGAACACTCACTCTTCGCCAAGTTTAGCAAATGCGAGTTCTGGATGGAAGAAGTCGGCTTTCTGGGACACACCGTCAATAAGAACGGAGTAGCAGTAGATCAAGCCAAGGTGCAAGCAGTGCGAAATTGGCCGCCACTTAAGACAGCGGCAGACATCCGAAGTTTCCTTGGCCTCGCCGGCTACTACCGTAAGTTCGTCGAAGGCTTCTCCAAGATCGCATTACCACTTACCACTCTCACCAAGAAGGATGTGACATTCCAATGGTCTCCTGAATGCGAGGCGGCATTCATCGAACTGAAGAACCGGCTGATATCGGCCCCAATCCTAACCCTCCCCTCCGGTACCGAGGGTTTCCAAATCTATGCTGATGCCTCTCTGAAGGGATTGGGGGCCGTGCTTATGCAACATGGCAAGGTAATTGCCTATGCCTCACGTCAGCTCAAGCCGCATGAACTAAACTACGCCACCCACGATCTGGAGCTGGGGGCGGTAGTTTTTGCATTAAAAGTCTGGAGACATTACCTCTACGGGGTACGATGCGAAATCTTCTCCGATCATAAAAGCCTCAAATACGTCTTCACCCAGAAAGAGCTAAACCTCCGGCAACGCCGGTGGTTAGAATTTCTCTGTGATTATGACTTCGCCCTCCAGTACCATCCCGGCAAGGCTAATAAAGTTGCAGACGCCCTGAGTCGGCAGCCTCCGAGGACCGGGAGTTGGTTAGAAATGGTGCCAGAGGAGTTAGTCAAATCATTGGCAGAAATGGATATTATCCTCATCACCCGCAGAAATCCGATGGAATACCAAGCCCACCTCTATTGGATGGAGATACAGTGTGACATCAGGAATAGAATACGAGAAGCCCAGAAGACCGACGTTGAAGCAGCACCGATCATTCAGGCCTTGCAACACGGTGTACAAGAAGACTACAACCTGTACGATGGCATCCTGCAATACAGACACCGCATATTCATTCCCGCTGCAGAAGGGATCCGTGAGGAGATACTCCGTGAAGCTCACCAGACAAGGTACTCGATACACCCGGGAGTAGTAAAAATGTATACGGACCTGCGCAGAACCCTATACTGGCCAGGCATGAAGAAGGATGTCACCGATTATGTAGCGCACTGCCAAACCTGCCAAATGGTCAAGGCCGAATGTCGTAGCCCAGGAGGTCTACTACAACCCCTGCCAATTCCAGAATGGAAGTTCGAGGATATTTCCATGGATTTTGTCCATGGCTTACCCCGATCCCGTGCAGGTAACGACTCCATATGGGTAGTGGTGGACCGCCTCACCAAGGTAGCCCGATTCATCCCGAACCGGCAAGGCGATGGTGTCGACATTCTAGCCCGACTATTTATCGAGCAGGTAGTCCGATTTCATGGAATACCCAAATCAATCGTCTCGGACCGCGATGGGCGCTTTACATCGAAGGAATGGAGAAGAGTGCAAGCTTATCTGGGAACCAGATTAGCTTTTAGCACCGCCTTCCACCCCCAGACCGATGGGCAGACGGAAAGGACGAATCGGACGATGGAAGACCTTCTCCGATTATGCATAGTGGAGCACAACGAGCCATGGGAGCAGTTACTACCTTTGGTAGAGTTCTCATATAACAACAGCTTCCAGGCAAGCATCAAGATGGCACCGTACGAAGCCCTCTACGGAAGACGCTGTCGGACCCCGCTATCTTGGGCACAGGATGAGGACCCCGAAGCCTTGGGAATCACCTACATCGACGATACCACCGCCGCAATAAGACTAATCCGGGAACGCATGCTGGAAGCGCAGAGCCGACAGGCCAAGTATTACGACGCACGTCATCGGCAAGTGGAATTCCAAGTGGGAGATATGGTTTTCTTAAAGATTAAGCCAATGCATGGGATATCACGAATCAAGAGGCAGAAAAAGCTGGACCCCCGCTATCTAGGCCCGTATCCAGTCGTCGAAAGAATTGGCCCGGTGGCTTACAGGTTAGCTTTGCCAGCCGAGCTGGGGAGCCTTCACGACGTATTTCATGTCTCCTCGCTAAGACGTGTTCTGCGCCAACCAGAGCAGCACCTCCCCACACCCCCAACATCAGTACAATCCGACCGATCTGTCCGACTCGAACCTGTGAAGATAGTGGACTCCAAGATCAAAGAACTGCGGAACAAGACAGTCACAATGGTCAAGATCTTATGGTCGAACGGTGGACGCGAAGAGTTCACTTGGGAACCCGAGACGCTCGTACGAGAAAAATACCCGACGCTCTTCCCCCAGGTACATCATTTAAACCCCTACTTTAGCCAATTTTCGGGGACGAAAATCTCTTTATTTTTATTGGATTGTAACATCCCGACTTTTATTGGGCCACTAGACCCTAGTGAGCCCAATAAAAGTAGGCCCGAGCAGTAGAAAACGACCATTTCGGGTATCGTAGCGCGCCACTACCTCATTATTATGAATAGTGGCCGTACGAACCCCGAATTGACGTCCGTCAGTTCCGTTGGACTCGTATAGACAATACGAGCGCAATGGAATTCGTTGCACTCCGATCCGAGGTCGTATGGAGAAAACGACCGTTTCGGGTATCGTAGCGCGCCACTACCTCATTATTGTAAATAGTGGCCGTACGAACCCCGAATTGACTTCCGTCAGTTCCGTTGGACTCGTATGGACAATACGAGCGCAACGGAATTCGTTGCACTTCGATCCGAGGTCGTTTGGAGAAAACGACCATTTCGGGTATCGTAGCGCACCACTACCTCATTATTATGAATAGTGGCCGTACGAACCCCGAATTAACTTCCGTCAGTTCCGATAGACTCGTATGGACAATACGAGCGCAACGGAACTCGTTGCGTCTCGATACGAGGTCGTATGGAGGGTATGCCATTTTAGTCCTATGCAGATCGCCTCAGTGCAACGCACGAAATATAAAGCACACGAACCCGGCATCGGCCCCGGCGACTCTTATCATGTCCCGGGAGCCGAGGAGGACCCCGCCCTAAGTTGACTTGGTCAAACCCCCCCCCCCCCCCCCCCCCCCCCCCAGTCTGAAATTACTTAGGAAAGAGACGAAAAGAAAAGGGGGGGGGGAGAGAAGCCCCTCCCCCAAAAAGGAAGGGCTGCCTATTCATGGGCAGCCCCCCTATTTGGGCAGGAGAGAGAGGAGGGAGGGGAGGGAGGGGGGGGGGGGGGGGGGGGGGGGGGGGGGGGGGGGGGGGGGGGGGGGGAATATCTCCCCCTCCCTTATCCCCACGTGGAGGAAAAGGAAGGGGGAGAGGAGAGCTTCCCCCTCCCTATAAAAGGAGGGGCAGCCCTCTCCATTTCTCCCCCACACACACCTCCTCTCCCTCTCTCTCAGACCTCCCCTGACGGCAGCCCCCCCAGCCAGCCACCTCCTCCTCCTCCCCCTTGCCGGAGCAAGCCACCCAAAGCCGACCTCCTCCTCCTCCTCCATGGCCGGCCACCACCACCCCACCCCTCAGGTAGAAGATCTCCTCCACCTCCTTCCCACCTCCAGGGTAGAACCCCCCCCCCCCCCCCCCCCTCCCCCTGTCGCCGGAGCGCCGCCGGCCGCCGCCCCGGGGAGGAGGCCGGCAGAGGAATCGCTCCTCCCCAGCGCCGGTGGTGGCGCTGGGGGGGGGGGGGAGGAGGTCCCCGTCAGGGACCTCGGCGCCGGTGCTGGGGAGGCGGCCGGGCCGCCGGCGGGCACGGCCGGCGGCACCCGCGGCCTCCCCCGCCTCCCTGCTTTCCTGTACGGGGATAGCCCCTTCCCCAGCGGCGGCTGGCGGCTCCAGGCCGCCGGGCCACCGCCGGAGGGTTGCCCCCTCCCCGGCGCCCCGGTCAGTGGCGGCCGGGAGGGCAGCGCACGGCAGGAGCGGCGGCACAGCGGGCCTGCATGGCCCATGCAGGCCACGCCGCCACCGCCCGCCCCCTTTTTATCCCTCCCCCGGCGGTGGCCGGCGGTGCCAAGCCGCCGGACCACCCCCGGAGGAGTCGCCGGCCCCCGGCACACCGGCCGGGGGCACCCCCCACCCCATCCCTCCGGTGGAGGCGGTGGCGGCAAGCCTGCAGGAGGCGTACAGGCCGCCACCGCCCCCGTGCCCTTACGGCACCAACCCCGGTGGTAGCCGGCGGCGCCAGGCCGCCGGACCACCACCGGAGTGGTCGCCAGCCCCCGGCGCACCGACCGGGGGCGGCGCCGGCCCCATCCGGCCGCTGCCGGCGGCGGCAGCGGCCGCCTCCCGTCCAGGTCGACGGGAGCCGCCCGATCTCCCGCGGGAGATCTAGCGGCTCCCGTAACCTAGACTCCCGCCCTTCCCCTCAACATGTGTGCCCCCCCACAGCGGATCCGCTGTGGATCCGCTGTGGGGACCCGAGGATGGCGCCCGGTGTGGCGCCCCCAGAACCCTCCTTTCCCCCTATCCGCACCCCAAACCCCCTTAACCTTCCTCATTTTTCTAAGGAAAAATGGGGCCTTTTCAGAAAAAGTTTTCTAAATGAAAAATGTGCCCCACCCTTGGGGGCACCCCCTGTAATTTTTTGGGATTTTTAGGAGGGGTTTTACTATTTTTAAAACCCAATATAAAGTTTATTTTAGGTATTAAAATGCCCAAATGTGTTTCTAAAAATCCCCAAAAATTAGGGGCACTAAATATAGGTATTTTACAAATACTACCAAAGATAGGGGGTGTGGACTTGTGATTTAACCCCTCAAAAGCCTTTTCAAACAAAAATAGACGCCCGGAAAAGAGCGAAATTCATTAAAACGAATCGGCGTCTCCTCGACGCATATCTTAAATACTTATCCAAAATCATGCGTATTAAACTAAAAAGATCGACTAAGCTCGGAGAAGCAACGCAAAAATCGGAACGACATCGCGACGCAGCACCAAAACGTAACCCCGCCGCGACAATAATAAAAGAACGGAGTCGTCGATCGAAGCCTCCTCTTATGGAGTGATTGGACTACTAACCATTTCTTCTTATGCAATTACTTTCGTTTAAATCCAGTCTCGCACTGGTCCCCCGTACTTATTTTCTGTACTCTCAATTAAATCCAGTCTCGCACTGGTCCCCCGTACCTATTTTCAGCACTTTCGTTTAAATCCAGTCTCGTACTGGTCCCCCGCATTTACATTCAGCACTTTCGTTTAAATCCAGTCTCGTACTGGTCCTTATTACATGGCCTTTGCTTTCGGCCTACCTTTCTGTTTATTACATGGCCTTTGCTTTCGGCCTACCTTTCTGTTTATTACATGGCCTTTGCTTTCGGCCTACCTTTCTGTTTATTACATGGCCTTTGCTTTCGGCCTACCTTTCTGCTTATTACATGGCCTTTGCTTTCGGCCTACCTTTCTGTTTATTACATGGCCTTTGCTTTCGGCCTACCTTTCTGTTTATTACATGGCCTTTGCTTTCGGCCTACCTTTCTGTTTATTACATGGCCTTTGCTTTCGGCCTACCTTTCTGTTTATTACATGGCCTTTGCTTTCGACCTACATTTCTGTTTAAATATTATGGCCCATGCTTCGGCCTAATTTATTTACTAGTGAAGAGCTGCCGTGGCAACAAATGCGGTGCTTATCCTCCCTTCGGCGGGGCCTTAGTTGGGGAAAACTCGGAGTTGAGTCTCTCCTCCCAAGTTAGCCCCAAGCAAGGAGCACTCATACCACTAAGCCTCCCGGTCCAAGGTCATGCGACCGGTCGAGTATGAATTGCCACGTGGCCTAAAGGTTCGTTTAAAAATAAGCGGGTGAAGATTGTTTGGAAGTGGCGGGTCGGTCACGCTCGCAGACCGTTCGTACCGGTGCGGGTGAGTTGACGACTCATGGCGACAGGGAGATGGGCACAGTGGGTTATTACCCTCTGAGCCTGCAGTATCGCCTCCGCTGGTCGGCCTAAAAATCGGTTCGCCGGATGTCGCTCACATCCATTCAGTACACCAAGTTGTACGGGAGGGCCTGAATGATACGGTACGACTACATTCAGAAGTGGCAGGACTGGCCACTGTCACCGACGGCCACATCGGTGAGGCCCGCGGGATTAGCTCCCCTGCTTGAACTAAAGCGGTCTAAAACTGTGTCGACACAGGGTCTTTGTGTGGGTACAGTTCTTGAGAACCTGGGGTGTGTGTATACGCGCGATCGTATTATAGATTTATTATGCCGCGCGATTGTGGTTATTCGGGCAGGAGCCCCGCTTTATATATATATAGATGTGTATATGATTACCTGCTGCTAACCCTTTCCTTGCTTCGGCTATTTCAATTCTGTCTTTAGCCGCCCCCTGGATACGGATCCGGGGAGGGGGATGTGTTTTCTGCTTAGCTCTGTGACTAACGGTTATTTCTTATAACCAATCACAGGAGACGGGACAGCGTGAAGCCCCCACATCACAGGTTGACCGGGAAGCCTTGGAGATGATCCGTTCGATTACCCCAGCCTCCCCTTCTATCTTCAGAGATGTGAGTACGAGTATATAGGGACGAGCCCAGGACTCCCTTTTTGTCTTAGCATATGTAGTCTATGGACAATATTTTGTAAACGATAGGCTTCGGCCCCGTTAAGTTGTAAATATAAGCTGTATGTTTGGTTTGCCCATCTTTTGATTGCTTCCGCTATGTGTTCTGATGTGAGGTTATGATTCTTGTGCCTGACAAGGAGACCGCTCAGCGCTCGAGGGGGGATGGGACGTCACCACCCGGGGAGCGTTAAGGGGTCATTCTTGGGCAGTAAGATCCCCCCTCCCTGAACCCGGTTCAGGATTGGGGAGGGGGGGGGGGGGGTCTTACACGGTGCGCTCTCCTGCATTTAAACACGAGGCAGTTAGTAACCACCCCCACCAGGAACAGATAACCAATACCGCGAGGCAAGTAAGATTTACCCGCTCCCGGATTAACGAACGCGAGTCGATCCACGCCCTGCCGCAGGAAAATGACGTACAAGACCTTGTCCATCAGGAAACGGTAGAGTTCGAGCGCGTCCCCCCTCAGGCGAGGCGGTCGGTACTCTGCCTTCGTCTTCTGGATGGGTAGGCGAAGAACCACACCAGTCCTCCCCGGCAAGGGGCCCATCGTCAGCGACTTCCCTCCAGAGGTTGGGCGGGCGGGCTGACCTATCCCAGACTGAGACAGGGGCTGTTGCAAGGGAGGAGTCGGAGTTGAACCAGCCCGCCCCAAAATTGAAGGCGACGCGGTCGCTAAATCCGTTGAGGGCGCCGCAACAGGTTACCCTTGTGAAGGAGGGCGAGTAGAGAGCGCTGCACGGAGCATGAAGTCAAGACCTGGTAGATATAATCGGAAGAAAACCGTAGCCTTACCCAACGTCAGGACGGTAGGAGCAGGAGGGAGCAGCAGGCCGGTCGTAAGGACTGGAGGCGCTCTCGCGTCCTCAGTCCCACCGGTGGTGACTTCGACCCCGCCCTCATTCTCTCGGCGAGGAACGTCAGCGTGGGGCTCTTCAGGGATTGGCGAAGCGGTAGGCCTCTTGAGTGGGAGACCGCACCGGGACGTAGAGTCGGGATCGGTAGAGGACTTCTCACGCTGCTCGGGTTCCGCCCTCTTTCTCTTAGGCTTCCTTTTTCTCGCGGAACCCGGGAGGCGAGGCGTCAAAAACTCGCCAAGGATGTCTAGGACCGCGGCCGCCTCGGGTTCGTCGTCCGCGAGAACCCGGTTATCAGCCCGAGAAGAACCCGCCCCATAAGACATCTTGGAATGAGGGGATCATGGTACACCCTCACCCTATTTATAGAAGAAGGCCCTGTCAGCGCGCAGCCCCGCCGAATAGTAGGTTGGACTCTTCTTTCCGACCTCTGACGAGCTCGCAAAGAGCGGAGATTGTGTACAACCCCTATTCGGCAGACAAGAGCCAAGGGTGCCCGACGAGTAGGCTGGCATCCCCTGGCAAGTAGAGCCAAGGGTGCCCGGCGAGTAGGCTGGCACCCCCTGGCGAGTAGAGCCAAGGGTGTCCGACGAGTAGGCTGGCACCCCCTGGCGAGTAGAGCCAGGGGTGTCCGGCGAGTAGGCTGGCACCCCCTGCGAGTAGATCCGAGGGCGTCCGATGAGTAGGTCGACACCTCCAGGCGAGTGGACCCGTTTTCAGGCGAGACCAGGTCGGGAGAATTCGCCCAGGAAGATCTTATGAGATAAAGTTCCCTGGATGCCCTTAGTGGTCTGCCCATAGCTCCTCTGAACAGCGGAGCCCGACTATCAGCAGACCAACTTGGGGTGCGTTTAGCGGAAACGTAAAGCGGAACTACGCTATCCGCAGGCCATCCAGACCATTTTACCCTCATAAGCATTTGCCTATAAATAAGACCCATTATGTCTCAGATCAGCACAGATCCACCCCCCTTGAGAGAGCCTGTGCTCTCTTTCTTGTGCTGTCTGAGACAGACTCAGCCTCTGGTTTTTGGGAGGGGAAATCAAGTTAGATTTCTGGGTTAGTGGCCGGACCTCCTCGCTGCAGCCAGTGGGTCATTCTTAGGGAGCTACCTACCAACCTGTGAGGGTCAGTTCTTAGCTCGGAATACTTAGTTCTAGGGATCCGACGAAGAGAGAAGTAACTCAAGCTACTCCCCTAGTCTCGAACAAGTTGGACCGGTATCCGGGTTCCAACATTTTTGGTGCGGTGAGCGTGGACTGTAGCGAGAGAAGAAAATCTCATCTGACGATCCCATGACTGAACGTGACGAGCTGAGAACCGGCCAGGAGAACTCGCCGCCTTCGGGCGAGTTCGTGACCAATAGTGTCTTCGAGCAGGGGATGAAGGCGATGGAGGATACCATCCGGAGGTTACTCACACCTCGTGTCGAGGTGGGAGTATCCCCCCCTATCGCAGTCACCTCGCCCACGGAGGCAGGTCCTAGTCAGCGCCTCGGCAAGGAAGCGCTTCTAGGGAGGAAGACCAGCCGCTCCGCGCGCGAGTGCTCTTTGCCAGCCCGACGGAGACTCGCCAGTCAGAGGGCGAGTACGGCCAAGTTCGTCCCATCCGCCAGCTCGCCCCGCGTAGTTCGTTCTGCGAGTTGTGCTGTCCGCTCCCATTCCTGCAGGATTCACGGAGCCCACCATGAGTTTCTACTCCGGGAAAGAAGATCCCGTCAAGCATCTGCAGTGGTTTGAAGATATGGTCTCCATCAAGCCGATGACGGATCCCTTCAAATGTCGGTTGTTCGCCATAACCTTCCAGGAAAAAGCCAGAGATTGGTTCCACCAGTTACTGGCGGGAAGCGTCTACGGGTTCGATGACCAGCGCAGAAGTTATTTGCTCCGCTTCTCCACATCCAAGAAGAGGAGGAAGGGTTCAGAAGATCTTTTCCTTGTCAAGCAGAGACCCCAGGAGATGCTCGGGTCGTATTTGGATCGCTTTCAGGAGGAGATCCTCCTGGTCCAAGAGGTCCCTGGACATACCCTGATCTTGGCATTCAAGCTGGGGTTGCAGCCAGGGTTTTTCAAGATGGAGATCACTCGCAATCCCCCCTATCGTTCGAGGAGTTAGTCGATCGGGCCGGAAGGCAGATCGCGGGGGAGACAACCAGCCTAGAGTTCGTAGCCAAGTTAGCCAAATTGGAGGGAGGGGAGAAAGAAGGAGAGGGGAGCGGTCGACGCGAGTCCAAGAAGAGGGGGTGAGCCGAGGAGGCGAGAAGAGGGAGGGTTCCCCCCCCCCCCCCCCCACTCGGCCACCTCCCTCTTAGGAAGGCGAGTGGGGGCAGCCCCCCCCCCCCCCCCCCCCCCCCCCCCCCACTCGGCCACCTCCCTCTTAGGGAGGCGAGTGGGGCAGCCCCCCACTCGCCCACCTCTCCTCCCACTCGCCCGGCATGGGTGGGGAGGTCGGTATGACCTCCCGTGAGGGGGGGAGTGGGCACTTCGAGTCCCACTCGCCCCCCCTCATGCGTGGTTGATTGTGGTCATGGTCGGACTGCGGATAGCAGAATTTTGGCTATTCGCAGTCCAATTTTTGCTATCCGCAGTCCATTTTTTTTGGAAGTCTATAAATAGACCCCCATGGGCACCTTGGGAAGGGTTGGTCTCTACCCCCTCCCTTGCGTGGTCTTGTGAGCAAGCACCCCCCCCCCCCCCCCCCTCTCCCCTTGTCATCGAAGGTTGACGGTGAGGTGGTTCTTAGTGCTCTCCAGGGTGCCCAGGCTCAGCATTGGCTTTGGAGGGGAAGCGCTCTAAGAACTTCCGGGTATGTGGTGGGACCTCCACGCTGCAGCTTAAGGGGTCCGTTTGTGGACTTAGGTGTTCTTCAAGGGCAAGGTTCTTCGGTTCTTAGTGACCGGTCAAGGGTCTCGCTCAGGTCAAGTAAGGGTTAGCTGCATCCCCCTTGCGAACGTCGAAACTGGGTTACTGGCTTCAACACACAGATTATGATTCATAAAATGAATGCGTAGATAGAGACTGAGTTGAGGAAGAAAGACGATTTCTTCATTGTTCATGCGATTTCAGTTTGTTTGGGAATAGTTTGATAGCTGTGGTTTTTTGGGGAAGATTTAGATAGCTAAAGTTACTCTCTTTCTATGGTGAGGAATGCGAAAAAGATGCCCAATTTTTTTTTCTAAGTTTCTTTACTAATATATGGATAACAAAAATATCCGTGAATAACAAATTTGACTTCATTAGAGCTGTGAATAGATAATATCTGTGACGCCTCAGGTCTTTGAGGTGGTGTTTCATGCATGGAGTGCTTCGTGCAGGTGGTGGCTCCGGATCCCGAACCAAGATGCTGAATTGTTGAAATTATTGGTTCGGATCTTCCATCAGATTATTATCTATCTATATATATTATATACATATATATATATAGAAAGAAATACATATATATATATATATATATAGAGAGAGAGAGAGAGAGAGAGAGAGAGAAATAATGTTTGGTTTAGGTTATATAAACCCCCCACCACCGTGGTGTGGTAGCCGCATGCTTTGGAGAGTGCCGGCCTGTAGGTTTTGGAAGTCCCGTCCACCACCTCCTCTCTCTCTCTCTCTTCCGTTATTTCTCTCTCTCTCTCGTGCGACGAGGAGGCCGACGGCCTCGTGGTGTTTCGCCGTTGGAGAGGGTGGTGTCGCCGGTCTTGGAGGTGAGCCGCCGGCGTTGGAGAGGGAGTTGTCGTCGGGCTTGGTGGAGATCGCCGTTGACGTTGAAGGCTTGCGTGTGTGCAGTTAGCCTTGACAGCGTTTGATCTCGGTGGTGGCGTTTGTCTCCGGTGGCGGCGTTGGTCTCCGTTGGTGGTTGCGGTTGAACGTCAGAGTTCGACGTTGAATGTTCAGTGAACCTTGTGCGTCCGCTAGGCGGATTGCAGTCCAGATCTTCTACTTTTCCGCGGATCATGCGCGTCCGGCGCATCTGCGATATTTCACCGGACGGTGTTTTCTTCTCCTGATTATTTCTTGTAATATCATTTATATATGTTTGATTTAATATATATTGTGTTCGTGCGCCGGCGAAATTTGTCGGGCGCAGATTTGGTCATTTATTTTGTGTTTTTGTTTTTCTGCAATTTTATAGTGGTGTCATGCGATTTGCACCTGATTTTACAACATAGACAAATGTGGTTTGCGAATAACAACCGCCTAATTTTTTTTTACGAAAATCACATATTCATTCCACTTATATTTCATAATTTATTTGATGTAAGTACGAATCTCTCTCTCTCACGCACATATAGTGCACGGACACTCCCGCCACTCGCAGTCACAATTACAATACCTGAAATGTCTGCCCTCGGGGGCTGTGAGTGGCGTCGTGTCGAGGCGCTGTCGCAACGAGGTACTATCATTGCACTCACACATAAGAAACATTTTGGGCATTAATCATACATTTAATTATTAGTTAACAAATAATTTAATGTTTTCGTTCCTCTCTTGTACTTTGTAGTTAACTCGGTGATCAATTATGGCTCAGTTTGGCATGATGGTGACGGTCGTGAATGTGGTGGTTATGAACCATCGTTAGTGAACACTCCGATCTCACCTAAGAAACTTCGTTCACTTTTATGTTCAAAATTATTTTTCTTTTCTTGGTGGCAGTCATAACCGTTGAAATGGCAAACAAACATTCTATGTCGGTGGTATTTTTTCCAACTCACCGGAGCAAAAACGTCGAGGCAAACAGGGCCTATGACTCACTCAACAGTTATTATTAGATGCGGTTTCATTTTTAATGTTCAATATATCTAGTCTACAAGGAACAATAGTCATACTCCATGTTCAATATATCTATATTCAATGTAATTATGCTCAATTCGTCGATGCATTGTATATACACACTACAAACATTATTCGTCTCGAGTAAAGCGGCTAGCGTTGTTGTTCTCCCCTTGAGTAGACCTACGTAAATTGTATGTAGTAGTTCACAAAATCGAGGAAAGTGCTGTTGCGGATCACTCAAGGCTCCGGTAGACCGGACTAAATTGGACCGCCTTAGCCCGGGAGCGTTCGAGCACGCAAACAGTCACAGAAAAAGGGAAAACTGACAAGGCAATTTTTTTAACGTGGAAAACCCGTAAACTGGGTGAAAAACCACGTGGTCGGATCTGTGCCGACCAAAACTTCCACTATATGTTGGTTGTATAGAGCTTTTTTGAAGAACTCGAGGGCGACAGGCCGCCTCTCGTTACAATTATTGAGAGAGAGAGAGGTGTTCGGAGGGTGACAGGTCACCGCTCACGGAGCTAAGTCTTCTTCCTGCTACAGAGGGGAATGCTGCGCTCTACGTGCTTTTGAGGCTTTGAATGCTGCTCGAAGGTTTGATCGATGCGCTATGGGTGTCTTTGTCTCTGTGGCTTGTCTCCTGCTGCGCGAGAGGAGTTTGGAGTGCTGGTCTTGACGGTGGCTGTCACGTTTGTTCTTGAGCGCACGGAGGCGTGCTTGAAGCGGAGCGCACGAAGGCGCGCTTGGAGCGGAGCGCACGAAGGAGCGCTTGGAGCGGAGAAAGGCGCGCTTGGAGCGGAGCACACGGGGGCGCGCTTGGAGCTGAGCGCACGGGGGCGCGCTTTGAGCGGAGCACACGGAGGCGCGCTTGGAGCGGAGCACACGGGGGCGCGCTTGGAGCTGAGCGCACGGGAGCGCGTTTTGAGCGGAGCACACGGAGGCGCTTGTGAGCGCGCAAGGAGGAGGCGCGCTTGTGAGCGCGCAAGGAGGAGGCGCGCTTGTGAGCGCGCAAGGAGGAGGCGCGCTTGTGAGCGCGCAAGGAGGAGGCGCGCTTGTGAGCGCGCAAGGAGGAGGCGCGCTTGTGAGCGCGCAAGGAGGAGGCGCGCTTGTGAGCGCGCAAGGAGGAGGCGCGCTTGTGAGCGCGCAAGGAGGAGGCCCGCTTGTGAGCGCGCAAGGAGGAGGCGCGCTTGTGAGCCCGCAAGGAGGACGCGCGCTTGTGAGCGCGCGAGGATGAGGCGCGCTTGTGAGCGCGCGAGGATGAGGCGCGCTTGTGAGCGCGCGAGGAGGACGCACGCTTGTGAGCGCGCGAGGAGGAGGCGCGCTTGTGAGCGCGCAAGGAGGAGGCGCGCTTGTGAGCACGCAAGGAAGAAGGAGGAGAGAGAAAATCCGTATGAGGATTTTCCCGGTCGGAGAGAGAGAAAGTCTCAAAAGAGGGGAGAGATGGAGGAGGAGAAGATGGAAAAAGGAGAAGTCTTGGGGTTCTATTTATAGTTTTTGAGGGTGACACTTTCGTAATTAAATGGGTGGTTATGGTGGTTATGCGGCTACCCGCACACCATAACCAATTTATGTGTTATACACAAACTTATCATGAATATAGCTACGCGCACGCCAGTTTGTATAGTTTTGCGGTGATTTGTATTCATATGACGGATATGGTTATGCGCACACCATAACCATTATATTTGATATACGCAGACCGTATTGAAGGATTTTACTATTTGCACCCCAATGTTGGAGGATTTTATTATTTGCACTCCATGATGGGGATTTTACTATTTACACCTTCATGTTGGAGGATTTTACTATTTACACCCCATGATGTGGGATTTTACTATTTGCACCTCATGATGTGGGATTTTACTATTTGCACCCAATGATGTGGGATTTTTACTATTTGCACCCCATGATGGGGGATTTTTACTATTTGCACCCCATGATGGGAGATTTTTACTATTTGCCCCCATGATGAGTGGTTACAGGGATAGTGGGGTTTATCTTGGTCGACCCCATTTCCTCCAACAAATGAGGCGAGTGATGTTCACTAGTGCACTGCCTGAACGTTTTGTGAGACCATATCACGTATCATCTTTACGGGTGCACATCATAAGCCCCCCAAACCTTCGGAGTCTGAATTACTGTGTGGAGGAGTTCGGAGGTTTTGATATTTCTGCGGCGGCTTCGATCATTGCTATCTTCGTGGCGTCTTGGGTAGAAATTGTTGTTGAAGGATGAGTGTGCGATTGTTTTCGTTTCTGTATGACATATACAAGCACTTTGTTCTGGGAGAGGCTAGAGGCCCTTGTGGGAGGATCTGGACACTCTGTTCTGGGAGAGGTCAGAGTCCGTTGCAGACGATCTGAACACTCTGTTCTGGGAGAGGTCAGAGTCCGTTGTCGGACGATCTGAACACTCTGTTCTGGGAGAGGTCAGAGTCCGTTGTCGGACGATCTGAACACTCTGTTCTGGGAGAGGTCAGAGTCCGTTGTCGGACGATCTGAACACTCTGTTCTGGGAGAGGTCAGAGTCCGTTGTCGGACGATCTGAACACTCTGTTCTGTGAGAGGTCAGAGTCCGTTGTCGGACGATCTGAACACTCTGTTTTGGGAGAGGTCAGAGTCCTTTGTAGGACGATCTGAACACTCTGTTCTGGGAGAGGTCAGAGTCCGTTGTCGGACAATCTGAACACTATGTTCTGGGAGAGGTCAGAGTCCTTTGTCGGATGATCTGAACACTCTGTTATGGGAGAGGTCAGAGTCCGTTGCAGACGATCTGAACACTCTGTTCTGGGAGAGGTCAGAGTCCGTTGTCGGACGATCTGAACAATCTGTTCTGGGAGAGGTCAGAGTCCGTTGTCGGACGATCTGAACACTCTGTTCTGGGAGAGGTCAGAGTCCGTTGTCGGACGATCTGAACACTCTGTTCTGGGAGAGGTCAGAGTTCATTGTCGGACGATCTGAACACTCTGTTCTGGGAGAGGTCAGAGTCCGTTGTCGGACGATCTGAACACTCTATTCTGGGAGAGGTCAGAGTCCGTTGTCGGACGATCTGAACACTCTATTCTGGGAGAGGTCAGAGTCCTTTGTCGGACGATCTGAACACTCTGTTCTGGGAGAGGTCAGAGTCCCTTGTCGGACGATCTGAACACTATGTTTTGGGAGAAACAGTACAATTGAAAATGACGCTTTTGGTTTGGGCGCAGATAAAAAGTAATAGATAGAATGATACTTTTTGTTACATGGATGCTGAAAACATGAGATACAAGTAAATACGTAGGGTGTCCTGGGCGTTCCATGGGCAGTGAACGGGCTATTCTTCGGGATGGTCGCTCTGGGGATTTCCCCCCTGCTGGATCATTCTTGACATGTTGGTTCAGGGTCCTTGGTTTGGAGAAATTTTTCAATGAGTCCCAGACGAACGAATCGTTCAATTTCTGATTTCAGTCGTGAACAATCTTCTGTTTTGTGCCCGTGACCTCGATGGTAGTCGCAGTATTTGGATTGGTCTCCGGAATTTGGTGCAAGAGCCCTAGGCCTCTGAAGAGATGGATGATCGCGGATGGCAAGGAGAACGTTAGTCCTGGTTGTGTTCAGGGGAGTATAGTCTTGATGCTGGCGAGAACCTCGGTCTCGGCTGGGGGTGTTGTGTTGCTTATTGTTTTTATCGGGGACCGTCCGCGACAACGACTCCTCTCTCTTCCTCTTAGATCTCCCCTCGAACTGCTGGCGGTGCGCTTCAATCGCCTCATCAGCTGCAATCTGAGCTTCAACTCGGTGGATGAGGTCTGGGTAGCTAGGCACAGTTTCTCGCATCAGTGCAGAGTAAAAGCCACCGGGGCAGAGCCCTCCAAGGAATACTCCTCGCAGGAGCTCGGGGTCGACCCCCGGGATTTGTCGAGCCTCCGAAGTGAAGCGTCGAAATAAATCCTTGAGAGTCTCTCCGTCATTCTGGCGGATTCCTGAGAGATGGGAGGTATCTCGGACAATCCTACGATAGGCGATGAACTGGTCCACGAACTGCTGCGCCATTTCTGCGAAGTTGCTGATGGCCCCATCACGCAGGGAGTGGAACCAAGTGCGCGCTTGCCCTTTCAAGGTTGCCGGGAACACTTGACAGAGGAGCTGATCTGGAGCGTTGTAGAGTCTCATGATGGTAGCTAAGTGGTTGACATGTTCTAACGGGTCGTCCGTCCCGTCGAACGTTTCGATGTTGGGAAGCTTGAAACCATTCAGAACTGGATGGGCCAAGACCTGAGGCGATAGTGGGGAGCCGTGGTGCGCGGGACGGCGGGCGAGAGCTGCGAGTTGCCGCGCCTGGTCGTACTCTTCTGCTATCATGTCGCGTATCTCCTCTCGCGTGGTTCGTTCCACTGCTCGACCAGGAACTGCTCTTCCTTGGCGATGGTGATGGTGGTCAGCTTCTGGTCCTCTGGTTGGCGGAGCGGGATGGGCGGAGCTTGCTGCGTCGGAGAATCCTTCTGAGGCTTCTTCTTCTCGAACGACCTCCTCATTCGGAGCACGATTCGGAGCTGGGGGCGGCGGAACGTTCAGTGATGGGGGTTGAACGGGAGCTTGAGGAGCACCAAAATTTCTTACGAGAGCCAGCATCTCGGCTTGCTGCTCCTCCATCTGACGCACGCGCCCTTCCAGTATTGTCGCGGGCGCGAGCACTGCCTCTTCTGCGAGAGGCGCATTGATAAGCGAGTGGGAGGGAGCTGGATCGACGCGCCCCTCCGGGATTGATCCTTCAGTAGTGCGAGCACTTCTTCTCGCCATTGCAATTGGCGGCTAGTGCTACTTCTAGTGAGTCTTTGCAGAATTTCGGGAACTCGGTTCCCACAGACGGCGCCAAACTGCTGCGGATCACTCAAGGCTCCGGTAGACCGGACTAAATTGGACCGCCTTAGCCCGGGAGCGTTCGAGCACGCAAATAGTCATAGAAAAAGGGAAAACTGACAAGGCAATTTTTTTAACGTGGAAAACCCGTAAACTGGGTGAAAAACCACGTGGTTGGATCTGTGCCGACCAAAAGTTCCACTATATGTTGGTTGTATAGAGCTTTTTTGAAGAACTCGAGGGCGACAGGCCGCCTCTCGTTACAATTATTGAGAGAGAGAGGTGTTCGGAGGGTGACAGGCTACCGCTCACGGAGCTAAGGCTTATTCCTGCTACAGAGGGGAATGTTGCGCTCTACGTGCTTTTGAGGCTTTGAATGCTGCTCGAAGGTTGGATCGATGCGCTATGGGTGTCTTTGTCTCTGTGGCTTGTCTCCTGCTGCGCGAGAGGAGTTTGGAGTGCTGGTCTTGACGGTGGCTGTCACGTTTGTTCTTGAGCGCACATAGGCGTGCTTGTTCTTGAGCGCACGGAGGCGTGCTGGAAGCGGAGCGCACGAAGGCGCGCTTGGAGCGGAGCGCACAAAGGCGCGCTTGGAGCGGAGCACACAGGGGCGCGCTTGGAGATGAGCGCACGGGGGCGTGCTTTGAGCGGAGCACACAGAGGCGCGCTTGGAGCGGAGCACATGGGGGCGCGCTTGGAGCTGAGCGCACGGGGGCGCGCTTTGAGCGGAGCACACGGAGGCGCTTGTGAGCGCGCAAGGAGGAGGCGCGCTTGTGAGCGCGCAAGGAGGAGGCGCGCTTGTGAGCGCGCAAGGAGGAGGCGCGCTTGTGAGCGCGCAAGGAGGAGGCGCGCTTGTGAGCGCGCAAGGAGGAGGCGCCCTTGTGAGCGCGCAAGGAGGAGGCGCGCTTGTGAGCGCGCAATGAGGAGGCGCGCTTGTGAGCCCGCAAGGAGGACGCGCGCTTGTGAGCGCGCAAGGATGAGGCGCGCTTGTGAGCGCGCAAGGAGGACGCGCGCTTGTGAGCGCGCAAGGAGGACGCGCGCTTGTGAGCGCGCAAGGAGGACGCGCGCTTGTGAGCGCGCAAGGAGGAGGCGCGCTTGTGGGCACGCAAGGAAGAAGGAGGAGAGAGAAAATCCGTATGAGGATTTTCCCGGTCGGAGAGAGAGAAAGTCTCAAAAGGGGGGAGAGATGGAGGAGGAGAAGATGGAAAAAGGAGAAGTCTTGGGGTTCTATTTATAGTTTTTGAGGGTGACACTTTCGTAATTAAATGGGTGGTTATGGTGGTTATGCGGCTACCCGCACACCATAACCAATTTATGTGTTATACACACACTTATCATGAATATAGCTACGCGCACACCAGTTTGTATAGTTTTGCGGTGATATGTATTCATATGACGGATATGGTTATGCGCACACCATAATCATATTATTTGCTATACGCAGACCGTATTGAAGGATTTTACTATTTGCACCCTAATGTTGGAGGATTTTATTATTTCCACTCCATGATGGGGGAATTTACTATTTACACCTTCATGTTGGAGGATTTTACTATTTACACCCCATGATGTGGGATTTTACTATTTGCACCCCATGATGTGGGATTTTACTATTTGCACCCAATGATGTGGGATTTTTACTATTTGCACCCCATGATGGGGGATTTTTACTATTTGCACCCCATGATGAGAGATTTTTACTATTTGCCCCCATGATGGGTGGTTACGGGGATAGTGAGGTTTATCTTGGTCGACCCCATTTTCTCCAACAAATGAGGCGAGTGATGTTCACTAGTGCACTGCCTGAACGTTTTGTGAGACCATATCACGTATCATCTTTACGGGTGCACATCAAGTGCGTAGCTCAGTCATCTTGGTCGGTTGATCCTACCACATCATAGTTTTCACCTTGTTCATGTCCATCCTCAATATCTCATGTCCGGTCCAAAGGAAGTCGGGCACCCCATATAATGACACACCACATATAATGAGGCATTATTTGCTTTGGCTTCATGGAATCTCACGATTTTGTCACAAAAGTCGTCTAATCATAATAGACTCAGCCATTACATCGCACCTAGAATCACCGCCTCCGATGTGGATTGTACCTTAACTTAGGGCCGGGGCTGTTTGTTTGGACGGTAAGAGTGTGAGCGATGAGAATGGAATTGTGGGAGATGGAGGGAGGTGGTTGCAGTCTCTAAAGCCCTGTTTGGCGCGGAGTTTTTGCTCCGATGAGTTTGGACAAAAACGCCACCGTCATTAAATGTATGGTAGGAATGACAACGGGTATGACCGTCACTAAGAAAAGAAAACATGTTTTGAACATTAAAGTGATGAAGTTCCTTAGGTGAGGTCGGACGTTCATGAACGACTACGTTCGTAGCCACTGTCGTAGCCACTGTCGTAGCCACTGCGTAATAGGGGTGGATCCATGAAGTTCAATAGGAGGGTCAGACATTTGTCTTTTTTCGACCAAAGTTTTTTTTTGAACGTCTCTACCTTATCAGAGTCGTTTCTCCCTCATTCGGTCACCGTTTTTGGCGTGTAAGTAGTCGAAATTCACTGCCTCGAAGAGAGGAATCCAAATCCACTATCTATTTTTCAAAATATTTGTGTGTGTGTGTGTGTGTGCGGGGGGGGGGGGGGGGGGGGGGGGGGGGGAGGGGAGGGGGGGGGGGGGGGGGGGGGGGGGGGTTGGCTCTCGCCCCTTAGTCTGCGTTCATGAATCACGACCGCCACCGTTGTGGGAGCCTAAATATGTCAAAAATTACATTTTTGAGCGATAGCGGTGTGAACTAGAGGTTTACCAAAAGTTTTTTTTTAGCGATTGTATTATTCTCCCACCGGAAATAGAGCAAAAAGTCACAAACAAACATAGCTTTAGTCACATGCCATGCCAACCTTCAATTAGGGCTCTGTATGGAGCGGAGGTGACGGTTGTGAATGCGGTGGTTATGAACCGTCGTTCTTGACCGCCTAACCACACCTGAGGAATTTCATCCACTTCTATGATCAAAACTAGTGTTTTTTTCCGATGGCGGACACAACTATTGTCGTTCCAAATATGCATTCTATAATTTTGGATTTTTTGTCCAAACTCACAGGAACAAAAACGTCACGCCAAACAAAACCTAATCTATTCTGGAATAATCTAGGCCAAGCATGAACTTGGGAGGTCCAACTCTAATACCAAACCTAACAGTAGTACTCCACCACCACAGTAGATATATTATCCACTCTGTTCCTTAATCTTATGATTTTATTCCAAAAAATGCTTTTAGGAGCATATGTCAATTTCACTATATACGCTCCGTTTGTTTTGCGGGTGACATTTTGGAGCGTTGAGAATAAGAGCGGTGGGAATGGAGAAAGGGTGTAGCTTTGACGTTGAAGACCAAAATTGACGTTTGGAAGCATTGAAAATAGAAAAATTAGTTTTATGAAATATATTTTTTCAGCGTTAACGTTTTCCCGCGCCGCCAATAGAGAAAAAACGACGAAAAAACAGAGCCATAGTCATTAATAAAAAGAAAATCTTCTGAATTGAACTAACTTTTCTTCTTTCATTGGTAGAATGAAAAATATTTGTATAATATGAAGGCAGCACATGCAATCCCCCATGACACATTGTCTCCTGTCCCACCATGTCTAAGCATGAAAGTGATACTCAAAAGTGTAGCGTGATGGTCTTGCTCCGGCGAGTTTGGACCAAAACGCCGTCGCCATAGAACGCAAGTTTGGCAATACAATGGTAGTTATGACCGCCGCGAAGATAAAAAAAAAACTAGCTTTGAACATAAAAATGGATGAAATTCTTAATTAGGTGAGGTCGGGTCATTCACGAACGACGGTTCATAAGTACCACTACTTTCACGGCCACCACCGCCGTGCCAAACGAAGCCTAAATCAATCCATGAATTGAATTGAATTTTTTGTTTCAAAAACAATTTCTTTCTTCATAATTAATACATCGTGGATGTGACGGATTAGCACAAGGTTCGCTCCGGCAAACCTTCATCGTCGTCGTCAGTCGACCAACCACCGCCGCCGCCGCCGGAGAAGTCGACGCTGAATAATGCCCAGCTCGCATGTAAGCCCGTTGCTCACTTCGCCACTTGCCCTGCTACAGTCTCGCCGCACTCACTGCAGCCCGCCGAAGCCTGGTCGCCTTCTACTCAGTGGATTCACCTCCAAGCTAGATCCTCTTTCTCCAAGATGAGAACCAGTGACGTGTCTTTCCAAACCACAATCCAACCATTTATATTAGTAATTTCATGTCTTGGTCATTTTTCTAGAAGCTTTCTTGCATGTGACTCACATGAGCAGCTTGGAGAAATAAAATCTTAATTGACGGATGATAGGTCAAAGCGTAAATCACATGACTTTGAAAAACTAAACCTAACTCAACAACTAAACTATCTAACATGACTACTACATCATCAAGTGGTACAATATAATGAGAAAATTTATATAAATAAAACATATTTCTAATAGAATAAAATAAACTTTACATAAAAACATATACATTCAAATTCATATACATAAAATTTAAACTTTACAACTAATGTTCTCATTATCATCATACATGTTTGCATTAATCAGCAGCCTCGGGACAATGTGAAGAGGTTTCCCCTGACCTCGCTAGGAGAAATAAGTAGGTGTGTGTTTGACGCACCGTCCTTTTTTTTGCGTGGGAAATCTGATCGATCTATTTTAAATCCAACGATCCAAAATAAGCAGGACAGTTTGAAATTCGACCATGCATCTGTCATATTCGTGCAAAATTTCACCTCGCTGGGCCCTTTCAGACCTTACTTTTGTTTGAATGGATGAGTATAGTTCAATGTGCTTTTCCTTTCAATGCATGTAAACAACACTGCCATAACCAAAGAATTGAGAACCGAACCGAAATAGAACCGAACTAAGCAGTTCGGGTCAGGACGGTTCTCACGGGTCTCGGTTCGGTTCCGGATCCACAAAAATTAGAACCCGGTAGTTCAGTTCGGTTCTCTGTTATTATATACGGGCTCTCGAGAACCGACCCAGAACCAATTATTGAAATTATTATGTAACGATTGAATCTACATGCAACTATATAACATCTGAAGTTCTTGATTCTAATTTTTTTTTGTTCCAATAGCTAGGAATGCTTGATTGTATAAGGGTATGTGAAAAAATTTATGATGCTTGGGTTGACCGATAATCGAATCGGAACTGAACCGAACTTTGCGGTTCGGATCCGGTTCTATATATTCGATACATGGATCCGTTCCGGTTCCAAAAAGTCAGAACCATACATGAATCAGTTCTTGATTTTAGGTGGAACCGATCCGAACCGACTCAAGTTGCACCTCTAATTATGATGTCCAATCTATTCTTAACGACGACATATATTGCCAGTAGAAATTATTTGTCATACTTTATGTTAGCATAATGCATAATCATATCATATACACAAACATACATAATTATTCATTAAATTTATTCCCATAAATCACATTCATATTTCTAAATTCCCCTCCCCCCTCCCCCTCTTTCCGTCAATTTCTATTAAGTTTTGTATTGTGCATGGCAAAAAAATTCACAAGGATAATGAACGGCGGCGGTGTCACGCCGACGCATGAGAGAACCACGTGCATGACTATTTGTATATATAGTAAATTAAATTTTTTTAGAAAAAAATAGGAAAAGGTAGAAGTTACTTTGTACTACTCATATAGAACACCACTATGAGACTTTACACTGGTTAGCAAAAACCTAATTACGGCGAATGACCGTAATTGGTTGGGACATCTCCTTGGACATTATAAAGGCAATAGTCATACCATTGACTCCCGAATGTTGGGAAGGGATATCCCTAGCTTTGATCGAGGACATTGCATCTTAAATATTTAATTTTTGTACTTGATATTATCAAAAGCTTTAATATTTACATTTTGCACATTAAATATTCAATTAGAAGAGTGTAAAAAGTCAAAATTAAAGCCTTAGAAAGTTAGGGAGAAATGCAAAATGTCAATTAAATATTTATGATACAATGCATAAAAACCTCATTATTGGAACATGCTCAGCTCCAAAAGTTAAAAACATATGCATTCATCTTTAGCAAAAGATAAGTTCAAATACAATATGATTTTTGTTTCACAAAATTAGTATGTCACAAAACTCATATTTGGAATTCAAATCTAATTACATATTGAAAATATGTTCTAATGTAATTAGTATAAATATAGCTTGTATATATTAAATTAATTTAAAATGCTTATGTTAAGTGCCTATCATTTTTGAGACCTTGCATACTTACTATTTATTAGTTGAAATATATATATATATATATATTTAATCGTGACACCGTTAAATTCATCACAATCATCTGATTCCAAATTAGCGCATTCGGATAAGATTTAAGAGGCTTTTAATAAAAATATTATTTTATTAATGAGAATCATCAAGTTAATTTCGGTCATTAGATTTATTTTCAAATCAAATATTTGTTAAATAAAAAATATATATATATATATATAATGATACTTTAATAAAAATATTAAAACTAATAATGTAGTATAGATAGTGGGGGTTTAAACCTAAGATCAAATGTGTTCCACAAATACTAATAATCAACTGCATTAAATAATTTTTATGAAAATATATAATAAATTTTTAAATATATGTACAAGTAATAATGAACGTGGTATATAGCGGCATCAGGATCCTCTTTATTTGAGATAAAATAGATAGTATCCTTTTTGTGGCTAAGATCTTTTCTCAGGGGATACAGTAGGTTTACTAATCACATTTTTTTTTTATATTTTTTATATATACAAGAAAATGTCACTCTTAGATATATAAGAAGATGATTTTGATCGTCAAATAGATACTATTCGTTTGATTCATTTGATTCAAATGAAGAGGTTTTTGATCCCTCTTTGCTATGATTTATTTCTCCGTGTGTATAATGCATGTGTGTTAGTCAAAATCCAACCATCTATCTTCTGCAATCACGATTTTTGATGTGTGATTGGTTGAAAATTTGATCGTACAATAGATTTTATATCGTTGGATTACGAATCTACGACTGGATTTACACCAGCACCTAGATATCATGGTGCGTTACCCGCGGTTACATATTTCTCCACGGCTAGAGGAGAAAATTGTTCGTGCGTGTAACACACCAAGGATCATCGTGCGGGATGCATTCTCACATCGTTGTTTTCCGCGAGCATGACTTTTTGTGCACGGTTGATCTAAAATACGACTATATTTCAAGATGTCCGCATTGCGTCTGTATTTGCACAAACAATCTTCACCATTAAATCGCGAATGTATTTTACCTCGCACGATAATCTTTGATGATGATCACAGTGTGTTACGCATACCAAAATATTTCGGGTAGCTGTCACGGTTCTTGTTCGATTCCGGTTCCACTAAAACCGTGAACCGAATCGCTAAGATAACAATTATTCAAATTAGAACCAAAACATTATTTGGTTTAACCGGTTCTGGTTTCAACATAATTTTGGGTACCATCTTGTCAACGGTTCCGGTTCCGATTACGGTTCAACAAGAACCAAAATCAAACCGGTCACTAACGGTTCAGTCCGGTTCCAATCGATTCCAACCAGAACCAAAATCAAAACCAAACTTGCGGAATGATTGAGGGAGATAAAAAATAGAAAACTGGAGGGTAAAAGTAAACCCGTTCGTTTTTTTTTGCAAGATGAACTTCGAAGTCCGAGGCCCAGACGTAGGAATTTCACGTTAGAACCAAGAAGGAGTATTTTTTTTGTATAATATAGTAAGTATGGATGAAAGTTAAATACTGAAATCGGAAAATTGCACCAGACCGCACCGATTTTAGAACGCATTGAACGGTTTGGTTGTGGAGTGATTTCGTTGGTTGCAAAATCACATAGTTTGTTGTGCGGTTTTTGGTGGTGCAAAACTGACAAAACCGTGCCGCATCGCTATTATTACTGTATAAAAATCAAAATCGCACCGCAAAACCGACTCCAAACCGCACCAATATCAAACATTGCCGCACTGTTTTGGTGCGGTTTTGTTCAGTCCAAAATCGTCTCCCTTGGCGTGATTGCGATTTGGGCTTAAACCGCACCAAACCGTATCATTTTAATTAATAATAGTAAGTATAGATATCATAGATAAATTATAAAAAAAAGCAATATTATAATAATATTGATAATATTTTTTTTTATAAAAATAATAACAATGAATGAGTTGCGGTTCAGTTCTGCTTCGGTCCAGATTGGATCAGGTCAAAAAATTCGGAAACCGCTTGAGACTTGTATGCTGCGTTTCCGGTTTCAATTCAGATAATAAAATAAAAGAACCACACCGGACCAAAGTTGTTCACGGTTCCAAAATACAAACCGGAACCCGAATAATTTAGGAACAGTTCAGTCCGAATCTTTGAGGTTTCGGCTCGGTTCCGTTCCAATTTACGATTTTCGATTTTAATGAACAACATTCTCGGAAGGCCAGGTGTGATATTATAACGCCCGCAGCAGTATATAGAATCAAAATTTAACATGTTACTCTTTATTATCGTCGAATTAGGGTCGGTTAGGTCACCCGTCTTCTGAGAAAATCCTCCCATAAGACTCTTCTCCGACGCCTCAGCAACTTCAGCCCCATCGCATAATCAATGGCCGCCGCCGTGACTGTTCCGGCCACCATTCCTGCCAAATCCTCGAAGACGGAGAGCTACGTCGACAGCAAGCGGCGGGACGACATCCGGCACGCAAATATCCTCGCTGCCCGCGCCGTTGCTGATGCCGTCCGCACGAGTCTCGGCCCAAGGGGAATGGACAAGATGATCTCCTCCGCCTCAGGCGAGGTTATCATAACCAACGACGGTGCCACCATCCTTAACAAGATGGAGGTCCTTCAGCCTGCCGCCAAGATGCTGGTGGACCTATCCCGTTCCCAGGATGCCGCTGCTGGGGATGGCACCACTACCGTCGTTGTTCTCGCTGGTTCCCTACTCCGTAGTTCCCTCTCGCTCCTCTCGTCCGGCATTCATCCCACCGTCATCTCCGACTCCCTCTACAAGCTTTCCGTCCATGCCGTGGACGTTCTCCAGTCCATGGCTATACCCTTAGAACTCTCTGATCGCGAATCCCTTGTCAAGTCCGCCGCTACCTCCTTAAACAGTAAGGTTGTTAGCCAGTACTCCTCCCTCCTTGCTCCACTCGCTGTCGACGCCGTCTTATCCGTGGTTGATCCCGATCATCCTGACCTCGTCGACCTTCGTGACATTAGGATAGTGAAGAAGCTAGGAGGCACTGTCGATGACACTGAGCTCATCCGCGGACTCGTTTTCAATAAGAAGGTGAGCCACGGCGCAGGCGGCCCCACTCGCGTTGAGAACGCAAAGATCGCGGTCATCCAGTTCCAGATTTCTCCGCCGAAGACGGATATCGAGCAGAGCATCGTCGTCTCCGACTACACGCAGATGGATCGGATCCTTCGGGAAGAGCGCAATTATATTTTGGGAATGGTGAAGAAAATTAAGGCCGCAGGTTGCAATGTGCTTCTTATCCAGAAAAGCATCCTTAGAGATGCTGTCACTGATCTTTCGCTGCATTACCTTGCAAAGGCCAAGATCTTGGTGGTCAAGGACGTGGAGAGAGATGAGATCGAGTTCATCATAAAGACTCTTAACTGCCTCCCAATTGCCAACATAGAGCACTTCCGTGAGGAGAAGTTGGGTCATGCTGATGTAGTGGAAGAAGTTTCTATTGGTGATGGCAGCAAGATTACAAAGATTACAGGCATCAAGAATATGGGAAGGACAGCGTCTGTGCTTGTGCGGGGTTCGAACCAGTTGATGATTGATGAGGCCGAAAGGAGTCTTCATGATGCACTTTGTGTGGTCAGGTATGATCCCTCTCATGACATCCTTTAGACCATTTTGTTGTCATATCTAGTGTAAAATCACAATTTTCTAATTCATAGCATCAGTTGCATAGAGCTTGCGATCAGTTCTTATTTTCAATAGTTGTTGTGGGAATTGGATGAGGTCTTGGGGAAATGAGGTTGAAATTATATAGTCTATGCGATTTATACTCTGCTAGAATGCTTTTCCCAATCATTCATCTCATGCAAAACTAGTTGTTATGCTTTCTCTTCCAATGATTGAATTTTGCTCATTTTCAAACAATGTACCTCTATTTCCTTTATAATTGATTCATGTGTGAGCAATGTGTTATTTTAGACGGCCATTGTGCACAATGTACAAGGTATTCCTCCTATAATTCATTTCATTTAAATGCATAATTTTTAAGACTTGTGTGGCTACATCTCATTTTTCTTATTTAATTTAGACACAAGAAACTTTTGTTTTAATGGATCATTAGATTTTTTTATAGGAATTATCATTCATCATATTAGAGGCCTAGAGGGTATTACTAGAGCAATGGATATGATGCATCCATTTTGATATGAAGGTCATTAATTTAAACTAGGAGTTGTTATGAAATTTTGGTATACGATTACTGAGATTGGTAGGAAACTTATGCATTTAACATGCCTTTTAAATAATTTTTGCGGGTCACACAATGTATCCTTATTCCTTCTATGGGAGCAATGGATAATCTATAAGGCTTTTGTGTAACTACATCTCATTTTATTTGTTTAATTTTAGATCTAGTTGTTTTGTTTTTGATTTGATGGATTTTTTTATCGATTATTTTCTATGTCATTATTAGTCATATTAGTGTGCATTATTGAATCAGTGATTGGAATGTCTCCATTATGATACAGAGGTCATGATTCAAACTGGAGAATAACCTCTTTGTAATCCAATATAAGTGTAAGGCTATTCACACTATTCCATTCCAACCTTGCATTGGTAGGAAGTTTATGCACATGACATGTCTTTTTAATGTTTCCTTTTGATTCTTCCTGGCTATATTGTTTATTTGCTACTTTTTTGTAATAGCTCTAGATAGGGGTCCTCTTAAAAAACTGAAAACCCGCAAAATCAACTGCACCGATCAAACCACACCAAAATTGCACTAAATCCGTCAGTTTGGGTTTGGTGCTGTTTTAGAATAATGAAAATCACCCTCGGCTCGGTGTGGCTTGATTTGTAAACCTTTGAAATTGAATAAACCGAACTGAAATGCTACTGCAAATTAACCCTAATTATGAAACTTGCTGTCAAGTGGAGCTTGTTGGATATGTACACTTTATGCAAGGGCTCCTTTGTAAAATATCCCTGTTTTCGATAATCTTTGAATTGTAAGAAGAAGAGCGAAGACCGTTCATGTTTCAAAAACCACATTTCCCTATTTTTGATGATATGTTCATTGCTTTCAAGTTTTTTTGGTATCAGGTAGGTGGATGTGTGGTATAACCATATAAGTTTGATCATGAGGGGTCATCTAACATAGCTTACACAACCATGTGAAGGTTTGATTTCATAAAAGATGTTTTTAATCGAAATTGGTCAGGGTAACAAGAGATGTGGGAACGATGATATTTTTATCATTTGGTTTCCAACTTTCACTTTTACGAAGTTACACATTGTTTAACAATTGAGTTTACTAAAGTTATATAGGTCATATGCTATAACTAGTACTAATGAAAAGGGAAATAGAAATCCCGAGCATGAATTTTTTCCCCTAAAAATCATTGGCAATTGCTTGGTTTAAAACTGAAAATGTGAATGCAAAAATCAAGTGAGAATTGCACCACCGGTTAGGCAATCACACAGTTTGTGCGTGTTGCAATTCGAGTCATCTGAAAACCGAACACAACAATGCGTTTTTGATTTGGGCCTAAACCCATCCAAACCGCGCTGCTTGTCCTTACCTATGGATGATATCAAATTCAAATTATGACATTCTAAGGAATTTTTTGTTAATTTGTGATTCTAATTTCTTCAATCTGTATGATTTTGGTAATTATTACTTTGACGTATTGCTTCATGTCTAGTGATGCTAGAAAAATTTATGTAGAGATAGTAAATTGTTGGACATGCGATGTTTTGGCTTCACATAGCGTCAATGTTTCAAATACCAACATAAATGATGCAATGTTATGTTTATGTTTTTATTTGATTAACTCTCATGTTTATATTTATGTCCGTGTTTACTTTATTCCTTATTGTTTCTTATACTTGAAATGAGTATTTTAATCTTTATGGGGTTTAGGCTAATCAAATCTTTTTACTTGAAATGAGTATTTTAATCCTTATGTTATGGAACTTCATCCACATAAAGGTTTTTTGTATTGTCTTATCTACACTATAATATAAAGGAGAAGTACCCTTTGGTGCAACATTCATGAGACTAATTTGCCCTTGCACCAAAGGGCATTTCACCCTTATACCATAGGAAAGGCGGCTGGGCCGGGCGGGCGCCGGGCGGGCGCCGGGCGGGCGCCGGGCGGGCGCCGGGCGGGCGCCGGGCGGGCGCCGCGCCACTTCTATTGCTTGGCGTAGCCTGTGCGGAGGCGGGCGAAGCCCTCCTGGATGTGGCGAGTCGTTTGGGCGGCCGGAGGCCGCCGTCGGGGAGCAGCGAGCACGGGTGAAGCCCGTGCGGTGCTGCTAGTATTATGAATGCTTAATGACTATGGTGTGAAAATAGTGATGATTGCACTCCTTTTCACCTTATGTTGTCCTCTACTCCTTTTTTCCCCAGCCTAGTCGCCTTAGGTTGGCCATGCTGCCCTAGAGCCTACCAAATGATGCACCACCTTAATTTTTTTTTGAAACGATACAACTTCCAGGACGATAAATCTAAGGGATTAATCGTCTCCAAAAATGATGTGTAGAAAAACGCAAAACCGGGAAAGAAATCAATATTTTATTAATTCATAGTACTTAAAAAATAGGTATTTGTATATATATATATATATATATATATATATATATATATATATATATATAAGGAGAGAAGTTACAACTCCCCCACAAGATGGAACATATAAATTGTAGGGGTCAAGCTTGGACATAAATTGATGATATAATGGTTGATGTAAGACGTTACCGAGGATATCAACAACTTGCCCAATAGCAGGCACATGCCACAGGTCTAATTATTTGAGTTGAACCTTTTCCCAAACAAATGACAATTGACGTCGATGTGTTGGTACATTCATGGAACACAAAATTCTTGGCAATGTGAATAGCAACTTGGCTATCACAGAAGAGAGTGTCTGGAGAGAGGAGTTTCACACCCAGATCACACAGAAGACTCTTCAACCATGTGAATTCAGAAACGACAGAAGACATTAATCGATACCCACCTTCCACAGATGAACAAACAACCACATACCGCTTCTTGCTCCTCCAGGTGACAAGATGTCTACCAAAGTATGTGCAATGCCCATTTGTTGATTGACGATTATCAAGAGACCCAACATAGTCAACATCAGAGTAGACAACAAATGATAAAGAAGAGGGATTATACACAAGTCCTTGTCCCGGAGCAGTCTTCAGATACCGAAGGATGCATTTAACGACCTGAAGATGGGAGATCCGTGGAGCATGCATAAAGCGACTGACCACCTCAACATCAAAGAATATATCAGGTCTTGTAACTGTAAGGTAAATGAGTTTACCTATAAGACGATGATATTACTCTGGGTTAGAGAGGAGCAGATCGAAATCAGATGCATGCACGCAGAGCTTGTGATTGGCATCCATAGGTGCGTCAGCGGGCTTGCATCCAGAGTAGCTGACGTCATGAAACAGATCAAGACAATACTTCCGTTGAGAAAGAACGAGACCATAAGGTCGACGAGCCACCTCAATGCCAAGAAAATATCGGAGAGACCCCAAATCATTTGTCTGAAATTCGGATGCCAGGTTCTTCTTGATCATAAATATACCATTGAGATCATCTCCTGTGATTAGAATATCATGAACATACACCAAAAGTATCATTGTGCTCGTCGGACAGTGTCTAGTGAAAAGAGAGAAGTCAGCCGAGCTCTGAGTGAAACCAACACCATGAACAACCCGACTAAACTTATCAAATTAGGTCCGAGGAGACTGTTTGAGACCATAGAGATATTTCTTGATGTGACACACAAGAGGCTCCCCCGTGGTCGCGTAATCAGGAGGTTGCTGCATATAGGCGGTCTCAACGATGTCGCCATTCAAAAAATCATTTTTGATTTTGAGTTGATGTAACGACCAATACCCGTGAACAACCAAGGAGATCAGGTCACAAACAGTATTCAGCTTTGCGACGGGTGAGAAGGTCTCTTCGTAGTCGAGACTGTATTGCTGAGTAAAACCACGAGTCACCCAATGTTGTAAATATCGGATGTTGGTGACATGTCGGATTGTGTTTTTAAATGTCGGATGTCGGAAGATGGAGACATGTCGGGGATATTTTAAAATATCGGATTTCCTTATATTATATTCTAAATAAAAAAATTATTTTTATGTATACTAAGTATAATTATATGTTTTAAAAGAAAAAAAAATTAACATAATAAATAAACGAACAATGAGTCATGTATATCCCAAAATAAATGCGAAAAATATCCAAAGTAAAATATTATAACAAGTACAAGTCAGTATAATGTAAATATATTTAATATTATATAAGAATTTATTTTGTTAGTACCTAGTTTATAGCAAATAAAAAAGATGTAAAAGCTAAATATCTTTGATTGATTATAAATCTTTCCATACTTAGTAAGTTTATGTTAAAATCCTATAAATAGCAAGTAATAATTATGCTGACCTTTTTCATATTTTTTGTAATATCAATGAAAAAATGTAGTATAAAATAATTTTACTAAGAATAACATATTAAAAGAACCAAGCAATAAGTTTATTTGATTTAAATATACATAATATAGTATATGTGTGATCTAGACATATACTGCAAGTCTGCAAGGCTACAAACATGACAAAAAATAAAATATCGGATGATATGTTTAAAAGTCATGTCGGCCGATATATCGAAACAAATCGGATATTTCGGCCTATATTTTACAAAAGAACATAATCGATGTTTTTAGAAAAAAATGTCGTTTTTGAAGGTAAAACGACATGTCGGCAGACATGTCAGCAGACATGTCAGAGGACATTTAAAATAGTGGAGTCACCAAACGAGCTTTCAGACGTCCAACCTCCCCATTAGGACCATGCTTCACGGTGAAATCCCACTTACAACCAACACATGTCTGTCCAGATGGAAGAGAGACAAGATCCCATGTGTGATTAGCCCAGAGAGCAGCCATTTCCTCATCCATGATGGCCCTCCACCTCGGATGCTGAAGAGCCTCATGTAGAGAAGAAGAGGTGGTAAATGAAGGACAAAGTGGTAGGTGACAAGAGTTTTAGATTGGTGGAATAGTTGATTTTCAAGGAAGGTGACATCTACAAAGGTGACAAGTTTCCGATGGGTGGGGGAGTAACAAACGTAGCCCTTCTGGGTGCAAAAATACCCATCAAACATATATTTGGTATGGGTGAGAAGCAGCATCCGAATACCGTGAAGGTTTGTATGGGGTGATGTGGTTGGTAACACCAGAGTCCACTATCCATGTCGGACTGTAGGAAAAACAGGATATACTTTCGTTCCTCACGCAAGGCGTCAACGTCGGAGCGGGAGGTTGAAGGAATAATCACCGCACGAGCAGCATGAGGCGACACATTCAATGACAGCGGTGGAAATCCATGTTTCTTGAAACAAGTGGCCTCTGTATGGTTCGGGCGACCACAGTAAGTACACATGCGACTACTCAACTGAGAGTGGCGATTGCGATTATCACGGCCACGACCACCACCACGAGTGGTGGGTCGACCACCTTGAGCCCTAGTAGGAGGGTGCATGACTGGAGAGTGCTGCAGAAGGGTTGGAGAAGGAGGCATCGCGGCTTCGGGCGGCGGTGTGACTTTAAGTATCATGGAACACACATCTGAGAGAGACGAAATAGTGGGGGATGACATAATGGTCGCCCTGACACTGTGAAGGTGGGGAGGTAACTTCGTCATCATGAGAGCAATCCCCACGACCTCCTTCTGCACCCATTGGTCAACGAAATCCAAGGAGGGGGGACTGGTACTGAAGCCATGCCTCAACGAGAGTCTTGGACGTGGCGACAAAGGACGCCAGGCACCGGTTGCACCATGATCAACCGCCTGAAGCTCAATAAAGATATCATAGAGATGTTGGAGATTGTCCCGCCCAGAGTAAATGGATTGAAGTTCGGTCCACATGGCGTGGGCAGTCTTGTGGTACATGGCCATACGGTATGACTCAGTCTCCAACTCTCCATAAAGTTGAGAAGCCAAGATTGAACACGACCATCATCTCGGAGCCACTGCTCCGTAGGCTCAATAAACGGATCATGGGTAACATGATGAAGCAACCCTTTAGTTTAAAGAACACGACGCACCGAATGCACCCACTCCACAAAATTCTTCTTCCAATTGAGGAAAATAATAGTAATCTTTAGTTCACCCCGTACGTCAGGGAGAGAAGCTGGAGCAAGGGAAGAGGCCTTCGCAGGGATGCCCATGAGAGGCCGACGACAAGGCTACTGCCGGGACACAAAGAGTAACCGCCTAGAGTTCGAAGGTGAGACCGCACGGTGCCAGCGAGAAGCCGCACGAAGAGAACATAGGGATGAACCGACGACCAGAGGATAAACCTCAACAGGAGAGGCGAAGAAGATGCATGGTCTCAGAAAAGGAGCAACGAACACAACGGTCTCCGCGGTTACAAGAGGGGAGTTGCGAGCACTGCGAGCTCAACCGGGGAGCGGTGAGATCTGCTGGAAAAGGCAGGTCAGTGCGGCCTCAAGGAGAGTCCACAAGGATGAGCCAAGGCACAGTCTCAAGCGGAGGAATAAATGTGGCCTCAAAACAAGGAGGTCGCAGTAAAACATCAAAAGTTTGCAAGAAGCCTTAGAATACACACCAAGGCCGCAACAGGCTCAAGCGAAGAGATCGCACAAGGGGTCACAAAGGTCACAACGAGCACAATCGGAGAAATCACACAAGAGGCTGTGACGGACTTAAGCTGAGAGACTGCACATGGGCCAATCAGAGAGACCGCACAAAAGCCGCGGCAGGCGGCTAGATGGAGTTGTAAGAATGCACGGTCAAAGCAGGGAGACCGCACAAGAGGACACAACACGATTATGGAAGAGCATTCCTCCTGTCAAAACTCTGAACACGAGGAGGCCTGGGTCTATAAAAGGTCCCCACGTGAAGCGAAAAAGGATAGACGAGAGGACGAGAAGGTCCAGCAGGGAGAGTTGTGAACACTGCGGTTAGCAGAAGAAGAGACCACACAAAGGCAAAGAGTGTTTACGAAGAGGAGTCCGCGCGTAGTCCGTTCCATGGACTGATGGCTCTGATACCATGTAGAAAAACGCAAAACCGGAAAAGAAACCAATATTTCATTTATTCATTAGTACTTAAAAACAGGTATTTGTACATATAGGAAGGAGGAAAGAAGCTACAACTCCATCCTTAAATGTGAGACTAATCTCTATACATAAATGGGCTCACTAATGGGGCATTGCATGGGCATTTATACAAACTATTTCAACAATATGGAATCAGTTGGCACTCGCGAATCTTATGTCAAATGCCACCAGACCATCATCTAGATGTGAGGAACTTGAGTTTGAGCCCTTCCTCTACATTACTATATGTAAAAAGGGTGTGCATGCATGTTTTAATTATCAAACAAATGTAGATGTAACGATGATTATTTTTGGCTTCCCTACTAATTCTCCAAAGATATTTGCCTTTTCTCTAGTTTAGAAGAATTAGGGTAGATATACCAACTGTAAGGAAATTTTTTCAAGGACTCAATATTTAATTATTATAAGAACATATAATTAAATTAAATTCTATCTGTTTTACTCCTTCATACATTTTCATTTGAAGTTCATGTTGATATCTTATTTATGCAAGTTTCCTTAGGTAAGTATTCATTCTTCTCTTCAATTAAAAGGGTCTAAGCCCAACTTTTTTTGATCCCACCAGACTCAATTATCCTTGTATATGGATGTAGATAGATAATAATAATTGAATTAGGAGTGATCATAGTTTTTTTATGTGAAATTAGGAGGAGAATCCTATGTCTACATTTGGACCTCAACGCGATATATGCATAGATTCATATAGATAGGTATTGGTGCACTAATTAGTCTCCAAATAATTCCAACCAATCCCTTCTCGAGATCTCAACAACAACAACAACTTACCCTTTCAAAGCTTTATCTCTTTAGACAACAAGGCTTCCATTGAATTCAACTATTCCAAGTAATTTGATGGGTTCCCAAGCCCCGGGAAAGCAGATTCCAAAACTGCTAGTGACGGTTTAGGGGTTTTAAAGGACACTTAGTTCTTTGCTTCGATCTATGAACTATGTTCGGCGTGGAGTTAAGAAATTTGGGATGTGCTTCAGGGGGAGTGCATTTAATAACATTCAACAATTGTTTCCAACAGCAACACAATAATCAAGGAAGGAGATACCTGGCCAATCATAGCCATCGAGGATGGTTGCCATAAGACATGCTTTATTATAATAAGAGGCAGGGGTAGCCATTCACGGGGGAGTGGGGACTGCAGATTTTGGAGAAGTCTTCTCTTAATTCGGCGATCGCTCGCGGTGCCGACTCCACGAAACGACGTGACGACTCCTAGGTAAGTACCCTATGTTTCCTTATTTTCCCTGCTGTCCGCCTGCGTCCAGCCCAACAAAAGCCCCACCTGAACAATGTACACAGCCGCCCCACACGCAAAATACCCTCCCATAATCCTTGACTGCATATCCTTCCCCGCAGCCATCCAACCTTCCTCTAAATCAGCCTCTTAGACCTAACCCCACGACAGCAGCAGAAATGTTGTTTACAGCTTTCCGCCTACTGCTACAGCCCACCCACCCATCCTCCTATTCCCAGAATTCTTTCCAAGAACCCTCTCAATCCCAAGATGCACTCCTCCTCCAAACCCTCACCCCACCAGCCCACCGACTTATTTTCCAGCTCTCCACCTCATTCCTATCAATCCACCATCCTGGTCAGCCACTTACAATCTGTTATGGGCCGCTCATTCACGGGCCTAATCCCGCCGGTCGAGCCACATAACAGGGCCGCGGCCCGCACACCCCAACCCATCACCGCATGCGTGTTCTCGGCGCGGTAGGTTGGTGAGGCCGGGTCTCGAACCCTCTACCTCCTTGATGAGAGGCACTTAACGCTTGCCCTATCACCAACTGAGCCGCGCCCATAACACAATCCTCTTTACCGACGTGGACAGCCGTCGTAGCATCGACAGTCACCGGATTGCCACGCCATCACCCTTGGCATCTTATTTGTGAGTGTTTATTGTATGGTTCTCTTTTCAACATTGTTGTACCGATTTGACCGCCTATATTCTTATGGAAGTTTTACTTTGTTATTAATGTGTTTATTTTTTGTTACTAATTATGATTTGTAGGAAATTTTTCGTTTGCGCATATTAGCTTTTGGCCCTCCAATCAGAGGAATGCTTAATTTGCTTGCCTTTCAAAAACTGTTTGCAACTGTTTCTAATAACTACAAGTGTTTTATGCTCTCATTATTATTTGCAATTTGTTGTTGGATCACTGTTCGTATGCATAAATCATCATAGGGCTAGATAGGAATTGTTTTTCCGACACCACACCTTGGGTTTGCATATTTAGAGTTCACTCACCTGGCCTACCCTGAGCCCAAGATTTGAGCTATGTTTATGTTACGTAGTGGTAAGTCTTATAGAGTCGATAGGTCACCTATGGCTAGTCATAGTGATCGTTCGACACATTTTATATTTATAAGGCCGACTATCATTCGGGTCATCATTGCTACACCTCTCATCTATTTGAGGAACCAGAGTCTTATATGCTCGACCCCATAGAGCTCCTTCAGAGAGATCGTCATATTATTATGTTCATTGTTCTCGTCCACCACCGCATGTTCATAGAGATCATGTCTACCCTCGGGCACAATTTGATTATGCTAGGAACGATCATGTAGATGATTATCAAGAGCCCTATAAAGATCATTATTCTAAGAATAACATCACGCGTATAAACAATCCTAGTGTTCCAATACAGAGATGTCGATTGCCGAATTTTAGTGATTGGTTCTTGATCGATTTCATCACGTGGATGCTCACTTTGACTGCCTGAAATTGTTTTAAAAGAAACCAATAGGATAAAGATTAGGGGTTTAGGTCAAGCCATCGATGCATCTAGTAGCGATCCGACTGACACGAGAGGTCCGACACCTTGTTTTGATTCATCCCGTCATGATGAGTTTCAATGATCGATGAGTAGTATACCACTTGAGTATGGAATTATATCTGATCATGACTTTGTGTTGCAACTGGAGAGCAATATTATTATGACTAGCGAGTATGGTTACGAGTGGCCCAGTATCCTTGTAGTGATATATCCGCCCCATAACCCCATATAGACCTAGTTATTCCTTCGATCATAGACTCGTCTTCGTGTGTTGGTTCCTTAGAATCTCTTCACGACGTGGTGTTTAGTCATATCTTAGGTGAGAGTCAAGATACTAGTGCTGATCTTGCAGTGGATACCTCACCTGCCTCTGAGGACACTACCCATGTGATGATACTCATCTGGAGGATCATCTCCCTATTGATGGATTCTTTGATGAGCCCACTGATGATCCTCGTGATGAGCACTGTTTCCTTATGTGGATGAGGTTCATGCGAGTGACTTGTTTACGAGTACAGGATCATTGACATCTCTTCAAATCATACTCCCGATCTTGCCCCTGAGCGAGGACCTTGAGCTTAACATCGAGTACGTAAAGTTACTTCACACACACTAGATGATACTCCTGATGTTTTGAGAGCCTACCCTATGTTCCCTCACACTCTTGATGAGTTCTTGGACACACCGGTTGCTTACCCATCGGATGAGTTTTTTCTTCTTGGAGACACTCGCTTCACTCTAGTGTCACATCCTATTGTGGATGTCTCGAGTATTCATTTGGGTGATCGTCGCATTTGCGGCGAATTTTATACATACCTCATGGCGAGCCTCCTGATGAGTAACATCTTTTGAGAGACGTTTGACACGTCTTGGACTCTAGAGTGCATTTAATAACATTCAACAATTGTTTCCAGCAACAACACAATAATCAAGGAGGGAGACACATGGACAATCATAGCTATCGAGGATGGTTGCCTTGAGCCATGCTTTATTATAATAAGAGGTAGGGCATCCATTCACGGGGACTGCAAATTTTGGAGAGGTCTTCTCGGAATTTGGCGATCGCTCGCGGTGCCGACTCCACGAAACGCTAAGTGACGACTCCTAGGTAAGTACCCTATGTTTCCTTATTTTCCCTGCTGTCCGCCTGTGTCCAACCCAACAACTGCCCCACCTGAACAATGCACCACGACCGCCCCACACTCAAAATACCCTCCCATAGTCCTTGACTGCATATCCTTCCTCGCAGCCATCCAACCTTCCTCTAAATCAACCCCTCAGACCTAACCCCAAGACAGCAGCAGGAATTCTTTCCAAGAACCCTCTCAATCCCAACGATGCACTCCTCCAAACCCTCAGCCCACCAGCCAACCAACTTATTTTCCAACCCTCCACCTCCTCATTCCCAGTAATCCACCACCCTGGACAACCACTTACAACCCTCTTAACTGCCGTGGACAGCCGCCATAGCATCGACAATCTACGGATTGTGAGTGTTTATTCTACGCCTGTACGGTTCTCTTTTTAACATTGTTGTACCGATTTGACCGCCTATGTTTTTATGGAAGTTTTACTTTGTTAGTGTGTTTATTTTTTGTGACTAATTATGATTTGTAGGAAATTTTGTCTTGCGCATATTAGCTTTTGGCCCTCCAATCAGAGGAAAGCCTAATTTGCTTGTCTTTTAAAAATTGTTTGCAATTGTTTCTGATAATTGCACGTGTTTTATGCTCTCATTATTATTTGCAATTTGTTGTTGGACCACTGTCCGCTGCATAAATCATCATAGAGCTAGATAGGAATTGTTTTTCCGACACCGCACCTTGGGTTTGCATATTTAGAGTTCACGCATCTAGCCTACCCTAAGCCCAAGATTTGAGCTACTGTTTCATAGTGGTAGGTCTTATAGAGTCAATAGGTTACCCATGACTAGTTATACTGATCGTTCGACACATTTTATATTGATAGGGCCGACTATCATTCGGGTCATCATCGCAACACCTCTCCTCTATTTGAGGAACCGAAGTCCATATATGCTCGACCCCATAGAGCTCTTCCGGAGAGATCGTCATATTATTATGTCCATTGTCCTCGTCCACCACCGCACGTTCATAAAGATCATGTCTACCCTCAGGAACAATTTGATTATGCTAGGAACGATCATGTAGATGATTATCAAGAGCCCTATAAAGGCCATTATTCTAAGAATAACATCACGCATATAAACAATCCTAGTATTCCAAAAACATAGATATCAAATGATGAATTTCAGTGATGGGTTCTTGATCGATTTCATCACGTGGATGCTCACTTTGATTGCCTGAAAACTGTAGGGGTTTAGGTCAAGCCACTGATGCATTTTGTAGTGATCCGACTAACACGAGAGGCCCGACACCTGGCTTTGATTCATCCAATCCTAACGAGGTTCAATGCTCGATGAGTAGTATACCACTTGAGTATGAGATTGTCTGATCATGACTGTGTTGCAACTGGAGAGCAATATTATTATGACTAGTTAGTATGGTCACGAGAGTGGGCATGAGCGGCCCGATATCCCTGTAGTGATATATCCGCCCCTAACCTCATATAGACCTAGTTATTCCTTCGATCATAGACTCTTCTTTGTGTGTTGGTTCCTTGGAATCTCTTCACGACGTGGTGTTTAGTCATATCTTAGGTGAGAGTCAAGATACCTCACTTGCCTCTGAGGACACTACCCCATATGATGATACTCATCTGGAGGATCACCTCCTTATTGATGGATTCTTTGATGATCCCACCGATGAGCTTCATTATGAGCCACTATTTCCTTATGTGGATGAGGTCCAGGTGAGTGACATGTTCACGAGTACAGGATCATTGACATCTCTTCAAATTCTACTCCCGGTCTTGAACCTGAGCGAGGACCTTGAGCTTAGCATCGAGTATGCTGAGTTTCTTCACACACACTAGAGGATACTCCTGATGTTTTGAGAGCCTACACTATGTTCCCTCACACTCTTGACGAGTTCTTGGACACACCGCTTGCTGGCCCATCGAATGAGTTTTTTCTTCTTGGAGACACCCGCTTCACTCTAGTGTTGCATCCTATTGTCGATGTCTCAGGTATTCATTTGGGTGATCGCCGCACTTGCGGCGAATTTTATACATACCTCCTGGCGAGCCTCCTGATGAGTCGCATCTTTTGAGAGACGTTTGGCACGTCATGGACTTGTACATGAGTGCCGAAAAAACAAATAGTCATTTGTATGTTTGTCGCACACCCGATGAATACTTTTACACCCCACCCAAAGAGCCTTTTGATTGACCACTCCATTTTTGAGACATTTAGTTCGTTGTTGGACCTCCAACTAAAGAGTGGGTCGTGTATGTGATTCATATGCATCATTTACATGAGCCTGCCTATTCTTTTGTTCATCATTTGCATGAATCTAGCGAGTCTTTTGTTCGCCATTTGCATAAGCCTTTACGTCCTTTGTTCATCATCTACATGAGTTACATAGGTCGATCCGACGCAAAAATTGCATCTGATAATGAAAATGTATAAGACTTGTGTAGATAGCCACAAATGTTGGCAAATTTTCCGCGAAGGCTAGCAATTGATAGTCTGAATACGTACGGAGAGGCTCCTAAAGGGGCATGCTAAAAGGTTGATGTCAAGCGGATGAATCCTTATGTAGTCGTGAGAAGGATCAGAACAAATGCCTTCGAGCTTGACATCCTAAGAGTATGGGTACCCGTCCCGTATTCAATGTTGAAGATTTGACACCTTACTTAGAACCTCACGAGTATATGCAGACCCGTACCTTGAGCCTACCCTGAGCCTCAGCTTCTCCAGACTCAGTCTCGTCATCACCTTACTCGAACCTCACTCACCCTAGTGGAAGGCACCTATGGTTTCTTCGATACCACGAGCGGTCTCTTCGGGACTGCCAACACACTATTTTGACTTCTGAGAGCATTATTGACATTGTGACTTATGAGTGCACAGTCACATCCGACGGATAGACATAGAGGTACCATGTTCATTGGAAAGGATGCTCTTTCATCGACGTTACTTGGATGTCATCCGAAGAGCTACATCGATTCTTATCCGATATACACCGAGAGAATACACATCTCCATTCATCATGAGATGAATTCTTTCAAGCCCGGGAGAATGATGGGGATCGATGAGACGGTGGAGCACGAGTTTTGGGGCCATTCTGGGTTGATTTGTCACCTGTTATATTTGGTGTCGCCTGATGGATGATATAAGTCCTGGTTGCGTCTGGATCGACATTTCGATAGTCGTCCAGGATGATTGCCTTAAGTCATTTTTTATTATAAATAAGAGGTAGGGGCAGCTGATTACAAGGGATTGAAGATTTTGGAGAAGTCTTCTTACCGGAATCCGGCGATCACACGTGTTGCCGACTCCACGAAACCCTAGGTGATGACTCCTAGGTAAGTACCTTATGTTTCCTTATTTTCCCTGCTGTCCGCCTGCATCCAGCCCTCCAAAAACCCCATCTAACCAATGTCCTTCATATCCTTCCCCACAGCCATCCAACCCCAAGACAACAGCAGGAAGGCTGAATTCATATTCCTTCCCACAGCCTTAAGTCCTTCATATCCTTCCCCACAGCCATCCAACCTTTCTCTAAATCAGCCGCTCAGACCTAATCCACCCCAAGACAACAGCATGAAGGCTGATTTCATCTCTCCGCCTGCTGCTACAGCCCACCCATCCATCCTCCTATTCCCAGAATTCTCTCTCAGAATCCTCTCAATCCAAAGGATCTACTCCTCCAAGCCCTCAGCCCACCGACTTCATTTCCAGCCCTCCACCTCCTCAGTCCTCATTCCCAGCAGTCCACCGCCCTGGACAGCCACTTACAACCCTTTTACTGTTGGGGACAGCCGTCGTAGCATCGCCAATCACCGGATCTCCATGCCATCGCATCACCCTCGGCCTCTTATTTGTACCGATTTAACCGTCTATATTTTTACGGAAATTTACTTTGTTAATGTGTTTATTCTTTGTGACTAATTTTGACTTGTAGGACTTTTTTCGCTTGCGCATATTAGCTTTTGACCCTCTAATTGGAGGAAAGCCTAATTTGCTTGCCTTTTAAAAATTGTTTGCAACTATTTGTGATAACTGCATGTGTTTTATGCTCTCATTTTTATTTATAATTTGTTGTTGAATCACTGCCCGCATGCATACATTATCATAGGGCTAGATAAGAATTATTTTTCCAACACCGCACCGAGGGTTTGCATATTAAGAGTTCACGCACCTTGCCAACCCTGCATCAAAGATTGTTCTAAAAAGTCATCATTTTCCCGTTCCAATCTCTAAGTTAAAGGTTGAGTTTTGATGTTGTGCTAAGAATCATGGGTAGATCTTACCAATTAAACCCCTAGTTGAAGAAGGAATAAGGATTTAGTAGGCGGATAAAACTAATGAGAATGATGATGCTTCTATATTTGATCCAACTTTTGGGCCATCAAAAGTTCTACCTTAAGAAAGTAAATGAGACAAAAATGAGAATTAAGCAATTAAGATGGTGTTATAAAATAAAACATTTATTTTTAGAAATTATAATCTATTATGATCCATTTGGTTGGATGGAATTTGGACTTCGAAATTGGAGTTGGGGGTCTAATTCCAACAAAAATAGATCTCCAATTCTAATTCCAAAACTTTAATTCCATCTAAAAGAATGGACCCTTGGGTTTTAGAGAGATGGTAGGTGCATTATCTAATAAGAAAGTGGGATAAAAAGTTAGGTTGTTTGGTCATGTTACAAATGAAATTAGAAAATACACCAATAAAATGTTTTTTGAAATTAATGTGGATGGATTGGAGGATGAAGGGTTAAGAAAAAGATAAAATAGCTATGTGCATTAAAAATATTTGTGCAAAATAGACCTCGTCACCTGATCTAACATTCATCATGATTGAATGTAGACTGAGGATTCAAAAAGCAACCCAATATATTTAGAATAAGGGTATGTTTGGTACATAGAAATGGAATCGATGCAAGAATTGGTTTTTAATTTAAATTCTGTCAAAATTGAAATTGAACTGATTCAAGTGTTCAGTCAACATATATAATTGCTCATGCGCAGGAATTGGTTTGATCACATGAATTATTCTTTATTTTTGCTGAAATTAAAATAAGTTACTATTGTACAACCCCCATATTTGTTGAGCGAGCTCATCTTGATGCGGACAAGTCAGTATTCTCAAGCATGAGCCATAAGCAAGGAGGGAGGAGTGGAACAATTGGTCCACTCATCTACCCCCCATGGTAAGGGTGACGAGTGGACCCATTCGCCTCCCGCCCAAAGCAAGGGGCGAAGTGGACAACGCATTCCACTCACCCAAAGCAATGGGCGAGTGGACATTCGTTCCACTCGCCCAGAGCAATGGGCGAGTGGACATGCGGTCCACTCGCCCAGAGCATTGGGCGAGTGGACACGCGGTCCACTCGCCCAGAGCATTGGGCGAGTGGACACGCGGTCCACTCGCCCGCCCCCTAAGCTGGGGGGCGAGCGGACCGCGTGGTCCACTCGCCTAGCCCCCAGGCAAGAGGTGGAGAGGACCGTTCGATCCACTCGCCCGCCCCCGGGTAGGAGGGTGATTTGATCCCTTGGGTCGCATTCATCTCACCTGTTCGGCTAGATGCGAGTGCATCAGAGGGTCGCGCTTCGCACTCATGATTTTGGATTTGGATCGCGATTCATATTTTCAAGAAGCGGAACTCGACTATTGACAAACCATTTTGGCTATCCGCAGACCAGATTCAGGAAAGCTATAAATAGACCCCTTGGGCACCTTGAAAGAGATTCGGATTCTGGGTATTGGAAGAGAGAGAAAGAGAGCTTTGCCTTCCAAGGTTCCCAGCTCAACTTTGGTTTGAGAGGGGAAGATCCTTTAGGTCTTTCGGGTTAGTGGCGGGACCTCGCTGCAGCTCGCAGGGTCTATTTTGGCTAAGCCCACAACAGTGAGAGATTCTTTGACTCTAATTGATCGGTCTTGCGCTCTCACTCAAGAGGAGTAAGGGTAAGCTACATACCAGTTTCGAATTGTTTGATCTCGATTTTCTGGTTTCAACATTCTAGTGCGGTGAGCGTGGACGTAGCTTGTTCGGAAAAACTGAGTAAATTCCATGACTGGAAGTGAAGAGACAGAGAACTCATCCCCTCCCGGCGAATACGTAAAAAGAGCGATTTCGACGAGTTCAGGAAATCAATCCTGGAGACCCTGCGCTTCGCGCTCACCCCCGCGGGCGAGTGCTCGACTCTATCGATGCCTATTCTCGCCTCGCTTACTCCGGGCGAGACGACACCAGCCGTACGACCCGACAAGGAAGTGCAGGTGGAAGATGACCGAATCCTTCACGCGCGGGTGCTGTTTCCTAGCCCGGTGAGATTTCAACCACCGACCAACCGACCGGTCTGGAGGCCAGCAGGAGAGCCCCCCCAGGGCTAAGGAGGGTGGTCGCGTTTGTATAACCCGTTGTTTGTCGAGATCAGAAATGCCTAAGGAGACGCCTATTCACAGACCTCGCTGGGCGAGCAAAGACGAGCATGGGCGAGCATGGGCGAGCAAGAGGCGAGCATGGGCGAGCAAAGGCGAGCATGGGCGAGCATGGGCGAGCAAGAGGCGAGCATGGGCGAGCAAGAGGCGATCATGGGCGAGCAAGAGGCGAGCTTGGGCGAGTACCTCGCGAGTATGAGCGAGTAGCCCTTGTAACTCGCGAGCATAGGTAGTATACTCGTCTGGATCCCCCCCAAGATTTCTCTATAAATAGACCTCCAAGGGTACTAGAAATGACACTTTTGGAAGTGGTCGAGGTCCCCCCAAGCTGGATACTCGCCAAGTCTATGCCCGCCTAGTACCTCGCCCAACTTTTGGTTGCGGAGGGGAAGTTTCTCCTAAACTTCCGGGTATGTGGTGGGACCTCCCTGCTGGAGCACTTGGGGTGTGCTTATAGTCATTTTCTCTCTCCTATTTTAGCTATCCGAGACGTGGAGTTTGATCGCAGGATCAGTAACCTCCGGCTGTATTGATCCGAATTTTGGAGTCGGGATTTTCCTGGCTTCAACAGCGTCAGACGGGCCGCTCTTCGATTTTTCAGGAGAAAGGAAGGAAGTTGAGGGAGGAGTCGAGCTCCTGGTCACCTTAGGGGGGACGTCAAAAAACTGCCGGTTCATCATCGTGGATGCACCAAGCAGTTACAACGCGATCTTCAGACGCCCCCTCATTAGCTCCTTCAAGTGTGTGCCCTCCTCGGCTCCTATCATCAATGCTTGAAATACAACATATGAGGACTGCAAGTCCGGGTCCGGGGAGATCCCAAGGTAGCTAGGCAGTGCTACATCACGACTGTCAACACCATCTCGTGGAAGGAGGATGCCGAAGAGGTCGATAGGGCGATGGAAGATAAGGCCAGGTTGGAGGTGGCAGAGGAGGTAAAGGAGAAAGAAATCATCGGCAAGGGCGGAGGCCCGAGAAAGTGCAAGTCAGCTGAAAGCTGAGCGAGGAGGACCAGGAGAAGGTCCAGGAGTATATCTAGCAGAACGTGGACGTCTTTGCTTGGAACGCCGCAGACATGCTCGTCATCAATGCAGACATGCAAGTAGTGTTTAGAGTGGCGACGACGTAAAGGTTGTTTATCTGTAATAAACAATGAACACCTTATCTCAGTGAATTCTTCCTCACGATGAATTTTGTTTCTGCCTGGTTAGGACAGGGCGCAGTGCACTAGAAGCTTCCCGCTAGGTAGAATTGAAATGTTTTTGGTTAAGGCTCCGAGAAGAGACTGCTGACCGGGCTCGTTGATGCTGGCCGGACAGGAGAACTCACTCTAGAGGCAGAAAAGTCCATTTTCGGTTAAGGTCCCGAGAAGAGACCGCTGACCGGGCTCGTTGATGCCGAGAGGACCGGAGAACTCACTCGAGAGGCAAGAAAGTCCATTTTCGGTTAAGGCCCCGAGAAGAGACCGCTGACCGGACGTGCTCCTTGATGCCGACAGAGCTGATGCACTCACTCGAGAGGCAGTAAATTCCATTTTTGGTTAAGGCCCCGAGAAGAGACCGCTGACCGAGCTCCTTGATGCCGGCAGGGATGATATACTCACTCGAGAGACAAGAAGTGTATTTTTGATAAGGTCCCGAGAAGAGACCGCTGATCGGGCTCCTTGATGTCGGCAGGGCTGATGCACTCACTCGAGAGGCAAGAAGTGTATTTTTGATAAGGCCTCGAAAAGAGATCGCTGACCGGGCTCCTTGATGCCGACAGGGCTGATGCACTAACTCGAGAGGCAGGAAACTCCATTTTCGGTTAAGGCCCCGAGAAGAGATCGCTGACTGGGCTCCTTGAGGCCGGCAGAACTGATGCACTCACTCGAGAGGCAGGAAAGTCCATTTTCGGTTAAGTCCCCGAGAAGAGACCGCTGACCGGGCTCCTTGTTGCCGGCAGGGCTGATGCACTTACTCGAGAGGCAGGAAAGTCCATTTTTGGTTAAGGCCCCGAGAAGAGACCGCTGACCGGGTTCCTTGATGCCGGCAGGGCTGATGCACTCACTCGAGAGGCAAAAAGTGTATTTTTTATAAGGCCGCGAGAAGAGACCGCTGACCGGGCTCCTTGATGCCGGCAAGGCTGATGCACTCACTCGAGAGGCAGGAAAGTCCATTTAAGGTTAAGGCCCCGAGAAGAGACCGCTGACCGGGCTTCTTGATGCCGACAGTGTTGATGCACTTACTCGAGAGGCAGGAAAGTTCATTTTTGGTTAAGGCCCTGAGAAGAGACTGCTGACCGGGTTCCTTGATGTCGGCAGGGCTGATGCACTCACTCGAGAGGCAATAAATGTATTTTTGATAAGACCCCGAGAAGAGACTGCTGACCGGGCTCCTTGATGTCGGCAGGGTTGATGCACTCACTCGAGAGGCAGGAAAGTCCATTTTTGGTTAAGGCTCCGAGAAGAGACCGCTGACCAGGCTTCTTGATGCCGACAGGGACGATGCACTCACTCGAGATGCAGGAAAGTCCATTTTTGGTTAAGTCCCCGAGAAGAGACCGTTGATCGGGCTCCTTGATGCCGGTAGGGTTGATGCACTCACTCGAGAGGCAGGAAAGTCCATTTTTGGTTAAGGACCCGAGAAGAGACCGCTGACCGGGCTCCTTGATGCCGGCAGGGCTGATGCACTCACTCGAGAGGCAGGAAAGTTCATTTTTGGTAAAGGCCCCGAGAAGAGACCGCTGACCGGGCTCCTTGATTCTGACAGGGCTGATGACTCACTCGAGATGCAGGAAAGTCCATTTTTGGTTAAGACCCCGATAAGAGACCGCTGACCGGGCTCCTTGATGCCGGCAGGGCTGATGCACTCACTCAAGAGGCAGTAAGTCTATTTTTGATAAGTCCCCGAGAAGAGACCGCGGACCGGGCTCCTTGATGCCGACAAGGCTGATGCACTCACTCGAGAGGCAAGAAGTGTATTTTTGATAAGGCCCCGTGAAGAGACCGCTGACCGGGCTCCTTGATGCCGTCAGGGCTGATGCACTCACTTGAGAGGTAGGAAAGTTTATTTTTGGTTAATGCCCCGAGAAGAGACCGCTGACCGGGCTCCTTGATGCCGACAGGGCTGATGCACTCACTCGAGAGGCAGGAAAGTCTATTTTTGGTTAAGGCCCCGAGAAGAGACCGCTGACCGGGCTCCTTGATGTCGACATGGTTGATGCACTCACTCGAGAGGCAGGAAAGTCTATTTTTGGTTAAGGCCCCGAGAAGAGACCGCTGACCGGGCTCCTTGATGTCGGCAGGGCTGATGCACTAACTCGAGAGGCAGGAAGTGTATTTTGATAAGGCCCCGAGAGGAGACCGCTGACCTGGCTCGTTGATGCCGGCAGGACATGAGAACTCACTCGAAAGGCAGGAAAGTCTATTTTCGGTTAAGGCCCCGAGAAGAGACCGCTAACCGGGCTCGTTGATGCCGACAGGACTGGAGAACTCACTCGAGAGGCAGGAAAGTCTATTTTTGGTTCAGTAGCTTTTTCCTCGGTGACCCGTCTCGCCGTGTCAACCTGCTTGAATCGCCTCGAGAGTCTAAGACCTCAACGAGCGGCCATATGGGAGAGCTCGGTTGCGCGGAGCAGCGCCTGCGAGCTCATGTATACAAGGTTGTCAGGATCGAGATCCCAGGTAGGATCGTTTTCTTGTTGGATCGGATCAGATCGTGGGATCGGATCGAGGATCGTAAGATTCTACAAAAATCATAAATTATGAAGTAAAATATGTAACCAAATTTTTTATCATCCAAGTACACACAATTAACACATAAGAAACTATAAAACTAATAACCATTTAAGTACTTATATCAAAAATAAACTAATGAACAACTAAACCCAAAAATAACATAAAGTTCACAACTTCACGTTCCATCTGAATGTCTAAACATATGTTCGTCGGACCGATACAAAACCATTAATATAAATCTTTAACAGCTACATCTGCCATGTCCTCATCATCAAGTTCTACATTCCCTGCCTCGTCATCATCCCCACTATCATTATGATCATCATCCCATTCAGCTTCACTAATATAATCGTCAGCATCAAGTTCACTGCGCCTTATGGTGAGATCAGATACTCCACCTAAAATAAAAAGGTTTTAATTACGATACATAATATAGTTGAATAATTTTGCATTTTCAAATTAAATAATATCAAACTTACATTCATCAGCTACTGCTGCAACGGATTCTTCAACATTCCTTCTCGCACTATCATCACTATTGGCTTCTTGGGCATCTCTACTTTGAAGAATCCCCAACCAATTGCCCTTACGGGGAAGAACGAGATCTTCCTTCTCGGTGATCCATTCATCATTCGAAGGGATATCCTCAAAGTTTAAAAACTTCTCCTTTAGATGCACATCTCTTTTATCTTGCCGTTCCATCAACTTCATATTGTACATCACAAAGACTAGATCATTCATTTTCTTTTGATGCAATCTATTTCTTCTTTTCGAATGCACCTATTTTGAAAAAATATAAATTATAAGAACATACATGCTAAGTGTTAGGATATTTTAGTTTAGAAGATCTCACCATCTCAAATGCACTCCAGTTGCGTTCACATCCAGAGGAGCTACATGTCGAACCCGGATTGCAAATCTTTTCAATTCTGGGCAGTTATCTCCGTAGGAATCCCACCAGTCAGCTGAAAATAACAATACATTAAATGTTTAACATGTTTATTGCTAGATAATTGAAAATAGTATTAAACAAATATGTTTAACCTGAAGCTCTTTTGTTTCTAGTTGATTTTGCAGAGTCTAACCCAAATAATCCTCTAGCATGTTTGAAATCATCCATCTGAATGTCTATTTTTGTTCTTTCATCTTCAGTAGGAATCATTCGCTGGAGGCAAGTATAAAACCCAATTTTTACCTCCGCATCTGCTCTAAAGGAGGGGCTGTAATGATAATGAGGGTTCAAATAGTAAGCTGCAACATGCAATGGCCTATGCAGTTGGCTTGACCATCTATCATCAATGATGGCCCATATTGGCTCATATCTACAACACAACACATATATAATCATAAGAAATACTTATATTATTTGTTTATTATTGATGAAAATAGAAAACAAAAACTATTAAACTCCTTACTTTTTCTTGGTGTTATCAAAATTTAATTGAATTTTCTCCTTCGCTCTATCCATTTGCTCATATATGAATCTCATCATAGGACCCTCAGAATCAACCATTCTGAGCACTTTGATGAGCGGAAGTGCTGCCTTCAAGCATAATGTAACATGAGACCAAAATCGAGTTGAATTCAAAACAATTCTTTGAACAACTTTCCCCTCCTTTGAACCAGCAAATCGACTGGACTTCCATTTGGCAGAAGTAAACATCGTCATCAAACCACCTTTATTTTCAGAAAGACATCCCAATGTCAAATAAGCTGTTGCAAATCTAGTAACTGCAGGTCGGATTAACTCTTTCCCCTTCGTAAAGTCAAGCAACCAAGTGTGAAGAAGAGTTCTTGAATATATGTATGTTGTTATCTTTCTGCCCTTTGCAATTGTTAATTTATGAAGTTCGATTTTTTTCTCAAAATCTTCTAAAATCAAGTCAATGCAATGTGCGGCACACGGTGTCCAATATAAATGTTTTCTCTTCTCCATCAACATTTCACCAGCAGCCTTGTAATTTGAAGCATTATCTGTCACAACCTGAACAGCATTTTCTTCCCCAACCTTTTCCACAACTTCATCTAACATTTCAAAAACTTTATTTGCAGTTTTGGAAATTTCTGAAGTATCTATCGATGATCAGAACACTGTACCTTTGGGGCTATTCACCAGGAAGTTGCATATAGTTCTTCGTCTCCTATCTGACCATCCATCAGACATAATCGTACAACCAACTTTTTGCCATTCCACCTTGTACTCCTCTAGTAATTCTAGAGTTCTATCAACTTCCTGTTTTAGATATTTTACTCTAATATCATTATAGGAAGGTGGTTTCATTCCCGGGCCATGTTGGCCTATTGCTTCAACCATGCTAATGAACTCCGGGTTCTTGACACAGTTAAAGGGAATGACACTTGTATAGAAAAAGCGAGCAATCTGTTGACATGCTTTCTCACGCGCGTCCTTTTTGAAAATCTGATTAATTGTCGATTGACTTGATTTTCTAACAAATATATCCATTGACTCCCTCCCTTTTGATTTTTTGGTTTGTCCCACGCCAACTTCAACCTCATCCTCCACTTCCTCAAAATTCCTTTTTTTCTTTAAGGCTTCCTCTCCATGTGCTTGAAGAATATTCAAAAATTATTGTCTAACATCCTCAGGTACTTTTGTACACGCTTCAACATTAAATTTAGTACCAGCCAAGTGATGTTTCAATCTGTATATTCCACCAGAGCGAATAACTTGACAATATTTGCACTGCACTTTCTTAGTGGTACTATCAATCTCAATCCCATGGAGCCACCCCAGATCACTTCTTGTACCCAAAGCATTCTTGCGAGACTTTATGGTAGTGGGCTTCGAAGCTGAACCCGAACTAGACATCCCTCTTTTTCTAGCACAAGTAAGCTACAAACTAAGGGTTAAAATACCGTTACTAGATCAAACATTAGATAAAATCTGTTAAAATACCATTACTAGATAAAATCAAACATGCTATCAGAAATCTGTTAAAAAATCTGTCAAAAAAATCTGTTAAATACCATTACAACAAGCTATGGAGGGAGGCATGCTTAGTTGCTTACTATCTGTAGCTGTTGTTATGATCGGTTGCTGGCCGGAGCTGTGGAGGACTGGAGGCAAAAGGACAACAAGCTATGGAGAATAGTCTCTGCCCTCTGGAGTCTGGAGCCGTCCAACTTGACCGACGAGCACGACTGGAGAACGACGGACCGTCGAGCACGACTGGAGCACGATTGTCGTCGACAGTCGAGTGTGGAGTCGTCGAGTGTGGAGTCTGGAGCCGTCGAGTGTGGAGTCTGGAGCCGTCGAGTGTGGTACTGTGGTAGCCCGTAGCCGTCGAGACGTCGTAGGCGTCGTCGTCGTCGTCGATTTGTGGAAGCCCGTAGCCGTCGAGACGAGATTAGGGCAGAGCGGAGTCGTAAAAATTGAAAAAATCTGCCCCCGTTTTTTTTATATAGCCGCACATTCGGGGTCGGCAGAATCGCTGTAGGATCGCGATTCTGCGATCCTACGACTTAGGATCGCGATCCTACGCACGATCCCAATAAAAACGATCTGGTGAGCGATCCAGATCGATTTTAGCATCCCGGATCGTAGGATCGTGCGATCCTACAATCCGGCTCGCGATCCTGACAAGCTTGCATGTATACGAGGTCGCGCATGGAGGTCTTTCTAAATGTAGCTACATCCTGCCTGCCGTATAGACCATAAGTAAGGTTGTACGCGACATCGTTGACACACTTGCCCTCGACCTAAGAGGGCTGCAGGGATGAGAGCGAGTCTCTGTTCATCGTCTCGTTCCAGTAGAGAACGGGCCCGCCAAATTGGTTGGTTGGACTTTCTTTCCAAGCTTGAGACAAGCTCGCAAAGAGCGGGGATTGTGTACAACCCCCATATTTGTCGAGCGAGCCCATCTTGATGCGGTCAAGTCAGTATTCTCAAGCATGAGCCATAAGCAAGGAGGGGGGGTGGGGGGTGGAACAATTGGTCCACTCACCCCCACCCCCCCCCCCCCCCCCCCGGGCAAGGGTGTCGAATGGACCAACTGGTCCACTCGCCTGCCGCCCAAAGCAAGGGGCGAAGTGGACAACGCGTTCCACTCACCCAGAGCAATGGGTGAGTGAACACGCGTTCCACTCACCCAAAGCAATGGGCGAGTGGACACGCGTTCCTCTCGCCCAGACAATGGGCGAGTGGACACGCGTTCCACTCGCCCAGAGCAATGGGCGAGTGGACACGCGGTCCACTCGCCCAGAGCGTTGGGCGAGTGGACACACGGTCCACTCGCCCAGAGCGTTGGGCGAGTGGACACACGGTCCACTCGCCCAGAGCATTGGGCGAGTGGACAAGAGCATTGGGCGAGTGGACAAGAGCATTGGGCGAGTGGACACGCGGTCCACTCGCCCGCCCCCTATGCTGGGGGGGGGGGGCGAGTGGACCGCGTGGTCTACTCGCGTAGCCCCTAGGCAAGAAGTGGAGCGGGCCGTTCGGTCCACTCGCCCGCCCCTAGGTAGGGGGGCGAATTGATCCCTTGGGTCACATTCATCTCACCTGTTCGGCTAGGTGCGAGTGCACCGGAGGGTCGCGCTTCGCACTCATGATTTTGGATTTGGATCGCTATTCATATTTTCAAGAAGCGGAACTCGGCTATTGACAGATCATTTTGGCTATCCGTAGTCCAGATTCAGGAAAGCTATAAATAGACCCCCTTGGGCACCTTGAAAGAGATTCGGATTCTGGGTATTGGAAGAGAGAGAAAGAGAGCTTTGTCTTCCAAGGTGTCCAACTCAGCTTTGGTTTGGGAGGGAAAGATCTTTTAGGTCTTTCGGTTTAGTGGCTGGACCTCCTCGCTGCAGCTCGCGGTGTCTATTTAGGCTAAGTCCACAACAATGAGAGAGATTCTTTGATTCTAAGTGGCCGGTCTTGCGCTCTCACTCAAGAGGAGTAAGGGCAAGTTACATACCCGTTTCGAACAGTTTGAAACCGATCTCCGGGTTTCAACAACTATCAACTTTAATCGTTTAGCATTTTTATGTGACCATCATTAATTATTCACCTAATTGTAAAGTCATCACATGATCAGCACTTCACATTGTTAAATATATATAAAAGAGTACAATAGTTGCATATTGATATTATTATTATCAAAACATTACTGGTTGATATATCTATGATATATGTAGAGACCTTTATTTTGCCAAAGATTAGGAATAATACTAGAAAAAATCGCCCATAATTTGGCGATGATTCATTCATTTATTTTAATTATTGATTGACTTTTTAACACTTATCTTCATTATTGATGATAATAATTATATTCCGTATAGCATGACATAAATATTCAGATTCGTTTGTCTACTGTAACATCCATTGTGCTAAATTAGTGATATACCATGCTTTCAAAATGCTGCTTTCTGATTAAAAAAATGTTTTTTAATGGAAACAGTTCCATGAAATGTGTGTTTGGCTTAATAAATTCTCATTCTACTCGTCGTCTTTTCCCATTTGTATGGGAAGCAACTACCAGCCTAGTTCCCAGTTTTTACCTGGGGATTACGTCACATTGAGAGCCATAAGGAAAAATATTTCCAAATTTGTGAAGCTGTGGGTATTTGAAGGGTTTTAGTTGGCAATGCGTCTGCCGGCTAAAAATTTCCCCATTTTTACGGAAAGAAAATGGAAAGGAGGATGTTTTAGGGGATATAGATATTACCTTATTGGCTAATAAACCTGGCACTGAACGAAATAACAGATCTCCAGAGATGCTAACCCCTTTTCCCCTCACAATAAATGCTGTCATTTTTTCACGAGCAAGCAAAACGAGAAGCGGAATCCTTCAATTCAGATTTTGTTTTATTAAAAAATTGAGATAGTTCAAAGTGAATTCCCTTGAATTTATTTTGAATACACCATGAAATTGGATCTCTTAATTTCAACTTCTATGCCCCAATTCAATAAACCTAATGAGGCGAAGTGTTAAGATAATCTGAGCTGTTTTCTTCAAATGAACAGTGATTTATATTTGGTGTTGCTTCCACGTCTTCATATTAATACCGATTGCTAAGTTTCTTATTTTAATTGCCGTTAAGCTAGTTGGTATTGTCTCCATCTCCTATTGGATAAGGCTTTCGCCCTGGACATTGAACAGAAAAAGTGTCTTTTTATAGTGCAATTCATTGTAGGTGCTTCTTCAACTCTACAATTGCTTGAAAGTATTAACTATTATTTTTCCCCTAATTGTTTTTGTTGACTTTTCTATTTCTTATTGTACAACCCTCATTCTCCGAGGGTAGGCCCATCCAAGGCCACGTAGATAGAAGTCAAGGTCAAAGGGTCAACACAGAGACCAACAGTCCAAGATAGAAGCAGAAGAGACCCTGGCGAGTATGCAGGCAATACTCGCCAGGTAGGCGAGTATCAACCAGAAGAGCTCGCCGCGCACAAAAGACAGCAGAAGCCCTGGGCGAGTATTGGCCCGGCGTGTGCGAGCAGCACCCAATACTCGTCAGATGGGCGACTATGGCATGGTACTCGTCGAGTAACCCATAGTCGCCGGGTTGGGGGCTGGGCTATAAAAAGCCCCCCCTACCCTTTGGTTTTCCTATAAATAGGACCTCAGGGGTACTTGGATTGGCACCTGGACTTGAGCTTTTGGACCCCGATTCCTGAACTCTCGAGCCCGTCACCCTTGCTTTCAGCCAAGCCGGTGCCTTCCTTGTACCAAGCTCGGCCATTTTGGTTTCGGAGGGGAAGACTCTCTTGAGCTTCTGGGTACGTGGTGGGACCTCCCTGCCGCAGCACCTGGGGTCCGGTTCGTTGCTCTTCGAGCTTCGTCGTCGTTGCCAGCCAAGTCATCTCGTTGGACTGCTGGGCGAGTAGCCTCCGGCTGCATCGGTCCGAATTTTGAGGTTAGGATTTTCCTGGCGTCAACACTTTGGTGCGGTGAGCGTGGATCGTAGTCAGAGGAAGAAATTTTTGCGAGAAGGCTTCATGGCTTAAAGTGGCGAGATGGAGGTCAAAGACAGCAACTCGCGAGCATTCGACAAGTTAGGCGAGTTCCAGATGGCGACATCCTGAAGGCGAGTTCCATAGGCGAGTTCCATAGGCGAGTTCCATGCTGGCGAGATCCCTACTCGCCATAGGCGAGTTCCTGCAGGCGAGATCCAGAGATAAGTTCAAACCAGCGACTTTACTCGGAAGAGAGGCGAGCTTCCTGGATAGTGGAGAGATCCTTCCTTACTCGCCATCCTTACTCGCCCATAGCCGAGTTCATGCAGGCGACTTTTTGCAGGCGGGCGAGCTTCTTCAATACTCGCCCATAGGCGAGCTCCTTCAATACTCGCCCATAGGCGAGCTTCTCCCTTACTCGCACATAGGCGAGCAGCATCAAATGAGGCGACTTCCTGCAGGCGAGCAAGATTCTTCTATACTCGCCCATAGGCGAGATCTCTACTCGCCATAGGGGTGTCTATTTCAAGAGTGGCGAGTTCCTGAAGGGCGATTTCAAGGCCAGGCGAGTATGGAAAATAAAAAATTTCCCGGGGCGCTGCCCCCGACCCCGCAAGGGGCGCTGCCCCCTTGACCCCCGTCCGCTGACCGGGCAGCGGAACCCCCGAACCCTCTGCGTACGGGGTCTTATGTCAAAAGGGACACTCCTCCTCCCCTCAGTTTCCTCCTTCTTCAATGCCAGTGATTTCCATGCATGCTCATACTTACGGGGGCTTTGGTAAAGCCCGTGAGTGCTTTTGTATGACTAACAAACAGGATGATTCATGACGAGTTCGCCACCAAGGGAAAGCACACAACCTACTCGCGAGGTTTCCAAGTTGATGCTCGACGAGCTCCTTGTCGCGATGGACTGCTTCAACAACCTACTCGTGAGGCCTCCAAGTTAATGCTCGGCGAGCACCTAGTCGCGGTGGTTTTCAAAGCTGGTATTCCGCGAGCTCCTACTCGCGATGATCTTCATCAAGGGCTTATATTCCACGAGGATGCTGACTCGTGACGTCTTCAAGCTGGTATTCTGCGAGTTCCTACTCGCGATGATCTTCATCAAGGGCGTATATTCCACGAGGATGCTGACTCGTGACGTCTTCAAGCTGGTATTCTGCGAGTTCCTACTCGCGATGATCTTCATCAAAGGCTTACATTCCACGAGGATGCTGACTCGTGACGTCTCAAAGCTGGTGTTCCGCGAGCTTCTACTCGCGATGATCTTCATGAAGGACTTATGTTCCATGAGAATGCTTACTCATGACGTCTCCATGCTTGGTATTCTGCAAGCTCCTTAATCCCGATGATCTCCTTCCGTCGGTTATGATCCATGAGGGGTCTTACTCATAAGGTTTGGTCGGCATTCAACACCCAAGTAGGATGGAAACTTCGGGATGGTGTGTTCCTTTGGAACCTCCCCGACTGTCAGTCCCCTTCATGGTGTGTTCTATGAGATGAAGAACTGCTCAGAAGCACCTAAAGGCTCAACAGGGAGATCACTTGTCATCGAGAAGCTCGAACTGAACTAGGAGGGATCTTTCATCGTTCAAGAGGCATTCGAGACTGGCAGAGACCGCCTGTAGAATCATGAAGGGGAATCGTTTGGGAATACCTGGAGCGGCAATGACCTGAAAAGGTTCTATCCCTGAGCGGGAAGGTCTATTCTCCCCCTCCTTGTGTTTATTCCATTCGAATAAAAATTCCTCGCCCCCTGAAACACGGGCCGCGAGAGTTGTTTTTCTCTTCTGGCAAGAGCTTTTCGAAGTAGGTAAAACCGATCTCCACGATAGGTTGGGAAACGAGCCTCCGACTTGATTCTCGTAAAACCCAGAACGGATGATGGGACGGTGCCTCGGTAGTGCGTTCTCCTAATACCAAGCCTCTGCACTGACGGTCGAGATCAGCTCCCCCCTTGCACGTTGGCCGAGTTACCCCCTGACTGCACTTACCATCCGGCTGGAGAGGTTATCAGAGGAGAGTCCGAACGCCAACCCCCCAACTTGACGAAGAGATGATCGATTTGACCAACCAGCATTATCCGCCTCTAGTTGAGCTCGGCTCCTGCGAGGTGTAGACCTTCTATCTACCTCCAGTTGAGCTCGGCTCCTGCGAGGTGTCGACCTTGTATCCGCCTCTAGTTGAGCTCGGCTCCTAGAAGGTGTCGACCTTGTATCCACCTCTAGTTGAGCTCGGCTCCTAGAAGGTGTCGACCTTGTATCCGCTTCCAGTTGAGCTCGGCTCCTGTGAAGTGTCGACCTCTCTTCCACCTTTAGTTGAGCTCGGCTCCTATAAGGTGTCGACCTTCTATCCGCCTCTAGTTGAGCTCGGCTCCTAGAAGGTGTCGACCTTGTATCCGCTTCCAGTTGAGCTCGGCTCCTGCGAGGTGTCGACCTTCTATCCACCTCTAGTTGAGCTCGGCTCCTAGAAGGTGTTGACCTTGTATCCACCTCCAGTTGAGCTCGGCTCCTGCGAGGTGTCGACCTTGTATCCACCTCTAGTTGAGCTCGGCTCCTAGAAGGTGTCGACCTTGTATCCGCCTTTAGTTGAGCTCGGCTCCTAGAAGGTGTCGACCTTGTATCCACCTCCAGTTGAGCTCGGCTCCTGCGAGGTGTCGACATTCTCTCCACCTCTAGTTGAGCTCGGCTCCTAGAAGGTGTCGACCTTCACTCCACCTCCAGTTGAGCTCGACTCCTGCGAGGTGTCGACCTTCACTTCACCTCTAGTTGAGCTCGGCTCCTAGAAGGTGTCGACCTTCTCTTCACCTCTAGTTGAGCTCGGCTCCTAGAAGGTGTCGACCTTCTCTCCACCTCTAGTTGACCTCGGCTCCTAGAAGGTGTCGACCTCATATCCGCCTCTAGTTGAGCTCGGCTCCTAGAAGGTGTCGACCTTGTATCCGCTTCCAGTTGAGCTCGGCTCCTGCGAGGTGTCGACATTCTCTTCACCTCTAGTTGAGCTCGGCTCCTAGAAGGTGTTGACCTTCTATCCGCCTCCAGTTGAGCTCGGCTCCTGCGAGGTGTCGATCTTCTATCCACCTCTAGTTGAGCTCGGCTCCTGCGAGGTGTCGACCTTCTATCCACCTTTAGTTGAGCTCGGCTCCTAGAAGGTGTTGACCTTGTTTCTGCCTCTAGTTGAGCTCGGCTCCTAGAGGGTGTCGACTCTTCTCCATCTCCAGTTGAGCTCGCTCGTCTAGCGAATGGTCTGGAGGGTGTCGACTCTTCTCCACCTCCAGTTGAGCTCGCTCGTCTAGCGAATGGCCTGTAGGGTGTCGAATCTTCTCCATCTCCAGTTGAGCCTCGCTCCTGGAATATGTCGACTCTTCTCTACCTCTAGTTGAGCTCGGCTCCTAGAAGGTGTCAACTTTCTATCCGCTTGCAGTTGAGTTCGGCTCCTGTGAAGTGTCAACCTCTCTTCCGCTTGCAGTTGAGCTCAGCTCCTAGAAGGTGTCGACCTTGTATCCGCTTCCAGTTGAGCTCGGCTCCTGCGAGGTGTCGACCTTCTCTCCATCTCTAGTTGAGCCCGGCTCCTGTGAGGTGTCAACCTTTTCTGGAGGCGAGGAAGTCCTCAAGCTCGGCGACTGCGCGAGCAGGCATCCGAAAAGGCGGCAACAAGCCCAGGAGGTCGGCCATGTCAGCAACAGCTCCCTCGGCAATACTACGCGACATCTTGAAGCGAGATCAAAAAAGTCTTGCCATCAGAGACCCCTCCCCCTCTATGTATAGAGCCAGGGCGACAGAAGCGAGATGCCGACTATAGACCAAATACTCGCCAGAAAGACAACTCGTCGAATAAGGGTTGGATGATTCTTTCCGAGCAACTACGTTACTCGCAAAGAGCGGGGATTGTGTACAACCCTCATTCTCCGAGGGTAGGCCCATTCAAAGCCACGTAGGCTGAAGTCAAGGTCAAAAGGTCAGCACAGAAGCCGGCAGTCCAAGACACAAGGCAACTCAGCCAGCAGGAGCAAGGCGCGAGCTGGGCGAGCAAGGGGCGAGTATGACGAGCAAGGGGCGAGTATGGCGAGCAAGGGGCGAGTATGGCGAGCAAGGGGCGAGTATGGCGAGCAAGGGGCGAGCAGAAGCGAGCTTGGGCGAGCAGAAGCGAGCTTGGGCGAGCAGAAGCGAGCTTGGGCGAGCAGAAGCGAGCTTGGGCGAGCAGAAGCGAGCTTGGGCGAGTATCTCGCGAGTATGGGCGAGTAGCTCTTGTAACTCGCGAGCTTAGGCAGTATACTCGCTTGTACCCCCCCCCCCCCCCCCGGATTCTCTATAGATAGCCCCCCATGGGTACTAGAAATGGCACTTTTGGAAGTGGTCGAGGTCCCCCAAGCTGGATACTCGCCAAGTCCATGCCCGTCTAGTACCTCGCCCAGCTTTTGGTTGCGGAGGGGAAGTTTCTCCCAAACTTCCGGGTACGTGGTGGGACCTCCCTGCTGGAGCACCTGGGTTGTGCTTAGTCATTTTCTCTCTCCTATTTTAGCTATCCGAGCCGTGGAGTTGGACCGCAGGATCAGTAACCTCGGGCTGCATTGATCCGAATTTTGAGGTCAGAATTTTCCTGGCGTCAACACTTATGCCACTTGGTTTCAATGGTTGATTGTATTTTTATGCTTGATTATCTATTACCATATATAAAAGGAAAATTTCGTCGTTGGTCTAACATTGGTGCTTTCCATCTTATCCCTCCTTTTAAGTCTTTATACTCCATTCACAAGAGCAGGAGATAGAGATAGAGAGAGAGGAAGGGAATCGGTATAATTTTCGGTGGTAGATTGACAATTTGACATCGAGTGCTTATTTTTGTAGACCCCGGTATTTTGTGTGTTAAGTTAAATAGCTATGAACATTTCTGTCATGTTTTAATATCCGCTTCTTTTGAAGATTACCGATCCTATGAGTCTGTTCTATCACGATCTTGTGAGCTCTTTAGAACCTGCCACCTCGAGTCATCAAACCCATATGAGAGTTGAACAAAAAAATAATGTGGTTCAAATCTTGTCCTATCCCTGGTAACTCAATTGATGATTGTGGATCGTTTTTAACATGTGATTTTTCTTTTATGACACTTTTCATTTTTGAGTCATTGTCATGTGCCTTTATGATTCAATACCTTTACATTGTTAATTTATTTTTCTTCTAATTTTATTTAAACTCAGTTGTGTATTTCCATAGCTTGTATGAGAAATTGAAAAACAAAAACTAGGACATTAATTTGATGATTCTTGTAAGAGCAATCAGGAATACCGCTTAACATACTGAATCTGACGAGAGAAGTCCGTTGATGACGATGTATGCCTTTTGGGCAGTGAAGTTCGGACTAAGGCTTCGTTTGGCACGGCGGTCGTGAACGCAGTGGTTATGAACCATCGTTCGTGAACGCCCGGCCTCACCTAAGGAACTTCATCCACTTTTACAAAACTAGTTTTTTTTCTTGGTGGCGGTCATAGCTGTTGTCATGCCAAACATACATTCTATGATGGTGGGTTTTTTGTCCAAACTCACCGGAGCAAAAACGCCTAGCCAAACAGATCCTAAGGCAGCTCCTGACAGACTTTTTGGATTATAGCCTTCTAAGTGAAAGTAACTACATGAATATCAAAATCCACATCGAAATCGGAGAAACTTTACTGGGCTTAAGTAATAATTTAGACACCATAATACACATTTTCAGAGCGAGTGATGAAATTTTGTTAGGTGGGAGTAATTCTGGGATGGGCGATCTCCTTGAAAGTACTCATAGACTAAAGGGCAGCCCGGTGCACAAAGCATCTCTCATTGCCTTTTTCGCAGATTATAATAAGGTTTATCCTTTAAATGTAGGATGCCTTTGTTATTGATTTTTGAAATTTTGACCAAGTGAAAATGTCAGCTTAAATGTAAGCTGTTTGATTTTTAGATGAGAATATTTGATTTATGAAATCTTGCTATGTGATTCTTAAAGGAGAAAGTTAATGGTAGATAACATGCGGCTATTGGCAGCCCGCGCTATTAGAAAAATGGCTATAGCTAAAGTTAGTCTGCCAATAACATCGCCCAATAAAACTATCTGACGCGGTCCAATTTTGAGTTTGATTTGTGGTTCTTTCTGATTCTACTTCCATGGTCAATAGAATTACGACAACATCCACATATTTTTGAACTCTGAAATGTCAAATATTCTGACACTTTGACTTTGGTGACGCCCAGGTGCTTGGTCAACAAGAAGTTCTTGATCGCCGGCGGCGGGGCCCCAGAAATCGAGATGTCGAGGCAGCTGGCAGCCTGGGCGAAGGAGCTCAAAGGAATGGAGAGCTACTGCGTCAAAGAGTTCGCCGAAGCTCTCCAGGTCATCCCCTACACCTTGGCCGAGAATGCCGGGCTGAACCCCATCTCCATCGTGACGGAGCTTCGGAACCGCCACGCGCAAGGCGAGACGAACGCCGGGATCAACGTGCGGAAGGGCCAAATCACGAACATCCTGGAGGAAAACGTGGTTCAGCCGCTTCTAGTCAGCACGAGCGCGGTCACCCTCGCGATCGAATGCGTCCGGATGATCCTCAAGATCGACGATATCGTCACCGTCAGGTAGGTTTGTCCGCGTCTTCTGGATTGTTTGGAGGGAAATCTATATAGTTTTTGTTGGAGGGAATCATGATTTGGATCTGTATTCTCTAGGTTTGTCTGTCCTCTTTTGTTAGGTTTTTGTTTTTGTGGATTTGAAACTTTTTCTTGGCATGCATTCTTTTGGTGATGAATGTTATGCAAAGGGTTTTATTTAACTCTTTATGGAAGCTATAATTAGGATGCATTTGGGTTGAATTTCATTTATATTTGACCATAGTTTTTTTATTTAGTTTTCTTCTTCTTCTTCTGCATGTTATGCTGTGGAGCAGTTTCTCAAAATCAGGGTGCCATGTGTTGTGGTATTCTTTTTTAAGATGTTTGTGATTTCGTCCTTCCGCCCGATTTGTAGTCCTTTTATTTGTATGTGATTGCGAAATGTAAATCGGGCGCAAGTGAATAGAGTACATTAGGGTTTAGGTTATTATAAAACGTCGGAATAATTAGCAAAACTTTCCCTGAAAGTTGGCATATTATAGGTTTCACCCCTTCTATTTTTCAAATTAGAATTTACATTTCATAACATCCATGCATAAAAATATCTCTCTGGAGTAAATCGTCAGGGGTCTTTTTGCGCATAACATTATCGCTCCGTTTGGCACAGTGGTGGCGGTCATGAACATGAGGGTTGAACTGTCATTCGTTAACGTCCACCTAAGGAACTTCATCCATTTTTATGTTCAAATGGATTAAATTTTTTAGGTGGTCGTTAACGAATGAATCGAAGCCTGTCTTTAGTATAGTGATTAAAAAAACATATTTTTGAGTGAAATTATGTTTTTATTATCTAAAATTTTAAATTATTAGTAGATTTGTATTTCTCTCATTGAGGCGATGAATTTTGACTATTTATGCATAAAAAATTGTCTAGGGAGAAATGACTCTGGTAAGATGCAGATGTTTAAAAAAAATTTGTGATGTCTGGCCTCTCCTTTTTGAAACTCCTAAATCCGCCCTGCATGAAACATTGTTTGTGATTATGATTTTTAGATGCTGGCCAATGGATTTTTTTATATTCGAAGGTATGCGAGTGAAGAAATTGTTGGCCGTGTTAATAGATATATTTTGATTAAATTTTGTTGTAAAAAATTCACTTTATTTTATTGTCATTTATAAAGCCAACATTTAACATTAGGACAGTGCTATTAAAGCAATGCCACCGCATCCTATCCAAATACATATATTTGTCAATTTTTGAAATGCTTAGCTAGTTACAACTTACAAGACTTCATACATTTTGGTTGTTTTCACCTTGGGGTGTGCTATGGAGAGCGGTGTGTGCGCCCTTTTCAGAAAGCAGACTGTGGGGCCCACTCTGAAGAGTGGCGTGCGGGCCGCATTGTGGACAGCGGCACGAGGGAGCACTTTCTATGTGCACCTTATGCTCTCACTAGGAGCAACTTGATGTGATTTGCAGTGATAAGAAGCATAAGAATGCGCTCCCCTGCCTATCCTACATTCCCATTGTACGCAGCTCAATGTAGTGGGAAAGAGCTTAGCGAATGGTCCTCAATTGCATTCATATAGCTAATCCTCAATGAATGTCAGAGATTTCGCCTTTATTTATATTTTACGGATGAATATCATCGTCCGGTTTAGCTCCTTTAAATAGTTTATCTTCTGCAATGTAAAGGAACTAAACCGGTCGCCCCATTACCTTCCCAGGAGTTGAGCATAAAAATGAAAGTTATTAGGACTCAGTAAACGAGTGTGCTATATGTGATAGTGTTCTCTGAAAATTAACTGTAGAAGCTTGTTTTGCGGGGGAATGATCGTCCTGTCCAAATTCTCCAAAATCACAGATTAAGGCTCCGTTTGGGGCGACTTATTTTAAGGTCCGGTTCATGCGGTCATAACCGCTTGACCGTTGAAAATAAGTCCCCCCAAACGAAGCCTAAATAATTTATCTTGTGCATTTTCCCACGAGAAGTCCAATGTTGCTTTCGGATATAAATTAAGACGAATGTTATTGGCAAACCTATTTACGCTATTGGCAGCTCATTGTTAATGGCAGATCGTAAAAATTTAAAGACAGATCATTATGTTAATGGCAGACCAAGAGAAAAATAAAAAAAAATAAAATCAAAATTTGCAATAATTAGAACCATCTAAATTCTCCAAAAATTTATAGTAAGCCATATTTATAGTAAGCCATATCTAAATTCTCCAAAAAATTATAGTAAGCCAATAATTAGAACCAAAAGAGCCCGTCAAAACTAGCTGCATATATTGCTCCATACATACGAGCACCACTATTTTGTAGCTTTCCAATTAGCCAAAATCTGCACATCCAAAAATTATCATTTAGTAAACGTATGCATAAATGAATTGAATGTAGAAATTAGATATTTGCCTCATCATCACCAATGATGTTCGAAAAATTGTTGGAATACCTATTTTTCCTTTTTTTGTCATTCAATCACCTTCATAAGATTGGTTGGTGAACTTTCGAGTACTATACCTAAACAACCAAATAAAATTTAGACGTTATAAAAGCATCAAACTTTGGAAAGGAAACTATAAAAATAATTTGAATTTTGAAATATGTACCAAATCGTCACATCCAATTGCTTGCAATCTCTTGACGATATCTCCCCCAACATGGAAATATTGGAGGTAGTGGGCAACCATCATGCATCAATAGTCCGACAAAGTGATTGTCATTTATGAACTCAATGTAAACTGTCCTTGGGAACGGTGGAGGTGCCGAGTGTAGCGGTAGAAATGTATATGACTGAAACTTTGAGAAGTGAACAAATTTGATATTATAAAAGGATGCCACCACTAATCCCATATCAGGCATAGTCATCCACTTGTTCAATGGAGCAGGAGAAACATTACAGTCCAAGGATGTCAATAACTCTGATCTTCTATCAATAACATATATGGCTGCATATAATTCTTCATAATTACGTAACTCAAATGAAAGTGCGTCCCGTACCTTTTTCCAATCATCTCCCATCTCCATTGCCATACTAATAACACGATAGCCACAATGCCCATCTCCCGCCACATCAACCACATTCATGATATATTTTGACACACACACCGGCATTTGCTTTTGGACTCTTTTAAGTAATTTGGTCTCTTTTTGAGTAGTTGCAATTGCATGGTCCTTTTTTTGCTCACCAACTAGTACATGCTCAAATAATGATAATTCACGTTTAGTTGATTTATAGTCCTTCTCAAATTGCTTGTAGCTACCTCTTGGCCTTCCCTTTAGTTTTGATGGAACTAAAGGTTCTATTGTTTGTGTCGTTGTAGGATCCATAATTTCACGCAACTTTCTTTTTATTTCATGTTTTTGTAGGATATTAGTACCTTTGTACCTTCTTAAAATGCCCTCAATCTCAATGTCAATATCATTCTCTTCTTCAACATTGACCTCCTCAAGGTTATTATCCTTTAATTTTAACTCTTTCCAATGCTGGTGAATCATCCACAACGGAAAGGCATTGGTATGTGTGATGTATGGTTTCAACTCATAGGAGCATGGTAATCCAAATATATGTCTAGTTGTATGTGTACATACAACATCATTTCCAGATTGTAACTTACCAAGTTCTGTATGTATAATATTCAAAGCAGCTTTTGATATACGGCCAAGCAGTTCAGAGTACAAGAAACTCTTAAACTCTTGGTTTACCTGAATGACGCTTTGACCAAAAGATCTTTTAATCTCGGTGTGATGTAAATTTATCATCTGATCAAAAGTCTTCCATACTGTGGATAAGTTGCCAATTGACACTTCAAGAAACCTCTTTAAATGATTATGACCACTTTCAACCCGATTAGTGGTTGTATTACCCAAGTGCAAGAACTGATCAACTCAAGCGGAAACAAAGAACTCCTTATAAGGTGTGACCCATGTATTAACAATATATGAATACACATCAACATATTTCTCAGAATAAACATTTCTAATAGATTGTAGTGCAGAAGTGAAATCACTTTCAGTTGGCGAATTAACTAGTCGTTGCTATTCAAGTAAAAATACTTCCCATTCCTTCCCTTTTTGAAAAAACTTTTTGCAGTGCGCAAGAATGTTTCTACTAATGTGGACTTTGCATAAAATATTTTTTGCTTGAGGGAAAACATATTTGATAGCATTCATGAGAGCCACTTTCCTATCTGTCACCAATACTTGTGGCAAAACATTTATATCACAACTAATAGGTGTACAATACAATTTCATTGGAAAAATAACTTACCAAACGATTTCATCGTATCCATATGGGGACTTTGAGGTGTACTTGGAACCGCTGAAATTTGGGAGAATGCATTTGGAGTCATGATTTCTTCCTCCATTAGAGATTTCAAATCTACAAAAATTGCTGAAAATTGGACATTAGAGAACTTATGTTGGCTGTTAAGAACTGATGTTGGACATCGAGGGGGCCAATGCGAGCAGATGTTGGCTGTTAATTGACAATAGGATCTGCACCTGTTAACTCCAATACCAAAAGCAGTGCCAAATTAGTTTGGGGGCGAACCTGGAGAGTCGAACTGCGAGCAGATGGGGCTACGACGAGAGGCGAGCAGATGGGGCGAGCGATGATGGCGAGCAGATGGGGCTACGGCGAGCGACGGTGGCGGCGTGCGACGATGGCGGCGTGCGACGGTGACGGTGGCTAGCAGATGGGGGGAGCGGCGTGCGACGATGGCGGCGTGCGACAGCGGCGTGCAGATGGGGGCGAGCGGCGTGCGTCGATCGGCTGCGAGGTTTAGGGGTTTCGCATGGGAAGGGGACGGACGCGGGATTCACGAGAGAAAGAATGGGCTGCCAATAGGTCTCGTAAAGGAGAAATAGAAACTGCGTGAAACCTAAATTTGGTGGTCTGCCAATATCTATATTAGGTTTGCCAATAAAATTATTCTAAATTGAAGAGAGTCCAAAAACTATAATAATTATATATAAATAAAAGAATATTCTTATTTATCATTTTATTTCTGTAATAAATATGTTTTCAAAAATGCTGTCTCCGGGCTGCTGTCTTCAATGTATGGGAGAACGAGCGCCGAAGCAGACCGGTGTTATTACAGTAGTTTCAAGAAGAGGGTTGCGGAATGGGTGTGCAAGGACTTTGGGAGCTCCTCGCCCCCGTCGGCCGCCGCGTTTCCGTCGAAACCCTAGCTGGGAAAAAGCTCGCAATCGGTACTTTCCCCACTCTTCATTTCTTATCGATTACCAATTATCCACATACATCTTGAATACCTCAGTTAATTTTCGCAGACGCCAGCATATGGATAATTCAGTTCATGAAGGCGATGCGTGACGACCGGGGTGAGATGGTCCGCAACGCCCACCTCCTCGGCTTCTTCCGCCGCATCTGCAAGCTCCTCTTCCTCCGCGCGAAGCCTGTCTTCGTTTTCGACGGCGGAACCCCCGCCCTCAAGCGCCACACCGTTGCCGCACGCCGCCGACACCGGGATAACGCCCGCGCCAAGATTCGTAAGACCGCTGAGAAACTGCTTCTCAATCATGTTCGTTTTCCTCTTCGTAAATTTCCTCCCTTTTTTTCTGCTTACAATTTCGAATGGATTCGCCTCTTATAATTTCTCTTCACTACGGTATAGCTCAAATCAAAGAGGCTTGAAGAGTTAGCAGATGAGATTAAGAGAAACAAGTCTGGTGTTAAGGTTGATTTGAAGGGTAAACAGGTTGCTTCAGTGATTGATGACAGAGCTATAAACCAGGAAAGCCTGGATGGACTGTAAGATCCGAATTATACATCTATCCTTTTTGTAATGTCAAGTTACTTCCTTCTGTAGTCTGCTCGATCAAGATAGTAAAATATGATTGATTTAGGCTGGCAGCATCCATCGCTGCCGAGGAAGAGGGAAAGCTGGAAGGCAATGAGCCATTGCCTACTGAGGATTTTAATTCTGAAGAGGAAGGTGAAGAGGACGAGGACAAAGAAATGATTTTTGTAATTTCCTAAGACCTCTAGTCCTTGTTGTTTTCTATTGAATAGTAGTTGTTACGAGCGACATCATATAGGTTTTTACTGCGTTTAAGTCTTTAATGTTTGAAATTTCTGCTGATTTTGGTTTGTACTTTGTTTTAGATGGAAATTTGTTGGATGCCAGTGTATTGACTATATGAGCTTGTGTTGTATTCTTTTGAAAATATGTTTTATTTATTGATGTTTTTTGTTGCTTCCTTGGAACATGTTATGTTATGGATCATACCCCCTCAGTTATCTAGTTATATATTATTATAAGTATTTATGCTGTGTCGAGTTATTGTATCGAGACAAGTTGCATTAGTCGAGTCGAGTCGTTGTAGCGTTTACGTGTTTTAATATTCGATGTATGTTGGTATTTACGGTTATGCTATCAGAGCTTATATATAGGGCCTTTGGAGTCATGTAATATTATGCAAGAAATATATCAAAAGTTCTCTTTCTCTCCATCGAGCTTCTTCTCTCATCTCAGCCCTCCCTTATAGGGTTTCAACTTCTCTCATCTCCTCCACAATTTTTAGGGTTTAACCCTTGTATCTCCGACTCCACCTCCCTTACACTGCCATCCGACAACCACCACAAGAGGCACGTAACAAACTTGGTATCAGAGGATCCTTCCTCCCCTTCCCCCCGGCAGCACGTCCCTCCGTCGCTGCACCTCCGCCGCATCCAGTAGAGCGCCGCATCCAGCTCCTTTCCCCGCTCGGCACACTGTCAGCCCGTGCTGCTCTTCCCTTCCAGACCCGCATGCTTCTTCCCCGGCGCCAGCACCCGCTTCGTCTTCTGCCACGCAGCCGCAACTTCAAAACCACCGGACGACAGGCGTGTCGCCTCTAGCAGCCCCCCCGATGAGCCCCTTCGCCAGAACCACATTGCCATCTACGTCCTCCGTCGTTTCAACGACAATGCCAGCTTCTTCCCACTCCACGAGTCTGCGCTTTCTTCATTCCAGCAACCACCGACTCATCCTGGCTTCTTCCCCAACACATGCTCCATCGACACAGCCAGGGCATCCCCTACACAGCGTCGACGATGCCTCCAGACGCGACCCACTGCGTCTCTCCCGCCCAGTGCAATCGTTGCATCAACAAGGCCGCCACACCTGCTGCGTCGTAGCCTCATCGTCGACGCCGCTCAATCCAATCGAGCCTCCTGGTCCAATCTCTCGAGCCCCGCCCCATCAACAGCCGCCTGTCACATCTAATCGCACCCATCAATTCCATCCGACGCGCCGCCTCGAGCCCATCAATTCCGTTCGACGCGCCGCCTCGAGCCCATCCCGCAGCAAGCCCTATTCACAGGCTAGGATTTTTTTAATTGATTGATTAGTTTAATTAATTCTTATATTGAATTAATTAAGTGATTAATCCCTTAAAATGTCCGCTCCATTAACCTCCGCCGACAAAGACCTCATCACACAAATATTCGCTCGGCTCGACAGTTTTGAAGCGCGGATCGACCTTGTGCTCCAACCTCAACTTGTCGAGCGACGCGACTCGCCTTCCCCCGCGGACGACTATTCCATTCCTTTGCCGCCCTTGACTGCCCCGCCACCGACTCGCCTCGTGCAGTCACCACCGCCGCCTGCCGCTGACGTACCACATATATCCACGGTGGTAGTCCTTCTGCCGCTTTCGCCTCCTCTCCGGTCACCCGTTCTGCCGCCTCCGATCATCTCGCCGCCTCCTCTACCAGCTCTTCCTCCGCCGGCCTCTGCCTTGCCGCTTCCACCGGACGCATCGCCGCACCTTCCCCCGCCCGTCCTTCGCCGGCCCCTGCTCTGTCGGGCTTTGCATCGCCGATTCCGACGGATCCGTTCCTGCTACTGGCTGTTGCTCCTCCGACTTCCTTCCAACTGCTACTCTCCGCCACTTTGTCGGGCCCGCCAACCACATTCCTTCCGCCGCTCATTTTTCCGGCGGTGCCGCCGCTTCTCGCCGAAGCCATCACCGACGTGATGCACTACCATGACTATTTTGGCGCGAAATCAAGGAGCACGAGGATCCGATCATCCGCATGGAGCTCATTCTTGAGGGCAAGCTTATTTCAAGGACGGATGAGATGTTATGGATCATACGCCCTCAGTTATCTAGTTATGTATTATTAAAAGTATTTATGTTGTGTCGAGTTATTGTATTGAGTCAAGTTGTACTAGTCGAGTCGAGTCGAGTCGTAGCGTTTACATGTTTTAATATTCGATGTATGTTGGTATTTACAGTTATGCCATCGGAGCCTATAGATATTGGGCCTTTGGAGTCATGTAATATTATGCAAGAAATATATCAAAAGTTCTCTCTCTCCCTCAAGCTTCTTCTCTTTTCTCACCCCTCCCTTCTAGGGTTTCAACTTCTCTCATCCCCTCCACCTTTTCTAGGGTTTAACCCTTGTATCTCCGACTCCACCTCCCTTACGCTGCCATCCAACAACCACCAAAAGAGGCACTAACATGTTCATCCATTGATGCCTCAGTGTACTTAAAATCCCCAGGAACTCGATTTCCCACACACTGACATTGTGAAGAGTTGTATGTCTTGTTGTGTGCCTATTTGAACCCACCTCAGATTAACTTAAAGCCATTGGATCTTGATCTCACGATAGTATTATTGGCTATTGGACAGTTCTATTCAATCCAGTCTGGTCCATTTATTTTGGTTTGAGCTTGATCCGAGCTAGAATTCTATTTGGTTTTAGTTCTTAAAAAGAAAAAAAAAATTCTTCGTGCATCTTAAAACTAAGGAGCTATACATATACCTGTTTATATATACATATACATGCATATATATACATATACATGTATCTATATATCTATCTATGTATTATATATGTAATATGTGTGTGTGTAGACATACTCACATACACATGTATATTTGTATATGTGTATACATATATGTATATGTATATATATGTATATTTACATATATATATATGTAAATATACATATATATACATATACATATATATGTATATGTATATATATATATGTATATATATGTATATTTACATATATATATATACATACATTTACATTTATTCAGATTCTTATGAACATATTTACCCATCCCATGGACCTTTTTTGTGCCAATTTTTCCTTCAAGATTTCATACCCTATCCTGTTATGATTGTTTTACTCATTTTGAAGATAGTGCAGTGAGGATATAACGGTCCCTTCTGCAGCTCATTTTTTTACTACCTTGGAATTATAGAGATATTTGTCAAAGTCGCAGCGTAAGATGCGCCTGTCTTTTATCCACTATGTTATTTGATATATAGTTCATTATTCTCCCGTGGAGATTTTCCTCCCACGGAAAAGTTGAATGCCCCATGATATTTTTAAAAACTCTAAGAGTAGGACAGGGTGACAGCTGTGCATTAATTTGTTAATCTTAAAATTCTGATGGTGCAGCCTGTAAATAGTGGCAATGTTGATCCCGCCGTGTTAGCTTCTCTACCTCCTTCCATGCAGTTGGACCTCCTTGATCAGGTAAGATGTTGATGAAATTTAGTTTTTGTAAATAATATTAGCCTTCTACTTTTGAAATTTGACTTATACTTAAATTCTCTCATTTTATTTTTGTTTTCCTGCTTTTTAGATGCGAGAGAATTTGATGGCCGAGAATAGGCAAAAATATCAACAATTTAGGAAGGTATATCAAGTTGCACATTACTTGTTGATTGATCTTCTTCAATGGTGGTTTGGTTTCACTCAAGGAATTGGCCTTTTTATTTAAAGCTTTTTATTTTATTTGTCAAATTTCTTTTAGGGTTCGTTCGGTTGGACATAAACAAAGCTTCTGATTTGAAATTGGAGGTTCAATTTCAATAAAAATGGATCTCCGGATCTAATTCCAGGGTCTCAATTTTATCCAAACAAACAAACAAACTCTTACTGTTATTTCATGTAGTGAAACTACAATTGTTAGTACCTTACATTTGCAAGTCATACAATGGTCAGTATGCAAAGTAGAGCCCAATTGTTGTGCCTTTTTTAGATGTGCGTCTATTCGTGATTAAGTCAAGAGAATACTTTGCTAAGAATACTTTGCTAGTTACTGATTGAGATCAATGAAAGCAATATGTATCTGCTGGCTTATGTATAAGAGATGGTTAGGTGTTGTTATAATACGAGCATGATTGGTTACCGCCTATCAAATCCATAATATATGGAAGATTTATAAAGCAGGAATTATACACGGTTACTACCCCTAATGTTAATTGTGAACACATCACCTAGCCTACCTCTTTATCTTCCTATAGAGAATCTTCCCATACTTTTCTTTTCTAAATATGACTAAGATAGCTATAGTAAGTTATTGAGAGCTTCTTGTTAAACTCATCAATAGTGTTGTTATAGTAAATTAATATTCTTTCAGTTTCCACTTGCTTGACTCTTCATTCTTTCACATTTTTACATATTTTTCATTGTTTTAGGCCACTTCTGTTGTTGATACTCCAATGAAATTTTTTATTCTATAACTGTTAGGTTCCTGCAAAGTTTTCTGAGCTACAAATACAATCATATCTTAAAACCGTTGCTTTTCGCCGAGAGATAGACAAAGTTCAGAAATGTGCTTCTGGAAGGGGGGTTGCAGGTTTGCAGACTTCTAGGATAGCTTCTGAAGCCAATCGGGAGTACATATTTTCATCATCCTTCACCGGTGACAAACTGTAAGCATAAAATAAGTTGCGAATATTTTCTTGCCACTGTTAGTTTATTTTTATTTTTTTCTTCCTTTCTTGACATTTAACCTGATGTGCATGCCATTTTGCTATTGCAGTTCAATTGATACTGACCACATGAAATTTTGTTCTTCTCTAAATCAGGAAGTTGACTCCGACAGAAGCTGAAAAAAATGGTGGTATGGTTAATCAGGAAATAAGAACAGCTACTGCTTCAGATGTGTCTAAGCGCAAATTATTTACGAGCCCATCAAAGCCAATTATTGATACGAGTTCAAACAAAATTAATAACGGATTTACTCCGGATGTTGAGACACATCTGGATGAGAGGGGACGAGTCCGAGTTAGCCGATTTAGGGGCCTTGGTATTCACATGTCTCGTGATATACAGAGGAACTTGGATTTGATGAAAGAGCAGGAGCAAGTGCTTGTTAAGAAGAATTCGAATAAAATCCACGAGCCAACTTGTGATAACTGTGCTTCTGATTTTCCAAAAGGACACCCTCAAACTAATGACACTCCAAGTCTCGCTCTTGTAAATGAGGAAAGCATCCATTGCACTAATACACCAATAGCTAATGATGGAATATATGAGGAAATGAGTATAGATTCCCGGAAATCAACTGTAGCTCCTGTAAAGGAAGCTACAATTGAGATATCCTTCTCAGAAGATGACAGTGGATCTAAAACAATGGTTGACAGTTTTTTCATGAATCTTGTTTCTAAAAACACCACAGAAGAATTACTTCCCGAAAGCATATCGTTGGAGAAGAACATGGACGATTTTGAGTCAGAATGCATTTGGGAGGATGGAGTGGTTGGTGAAAGAAGTCCAAGTTCAAAAAGTAATGATGATCCTAAACGTCAACCATCGTTTCTCGAAAGTATAGTTTGTGAAGAAAATGAAGTTGTGTGGGAGGAAGGTGCTTCCTTTGCCCCTCATTCTGTGGAAAGCATGGAGACAGTTTCACGAGGATTGCGGGAAGAAGATGTTGATCTGAAGGAGGCGATAAGAAGAAGCCTCAAGGATATCAAATCAAAGGAATCTTCATCTGCAGTTCCTATCAGGAAAAATACAAGGACAATCGTTGAAGATCAAAACTCATTGATATTAGCGAAGAATGATCTAAATATTGATGTCCCTGTTCAGAGGGTTCAAGTGCAAAGTGCTTCTACAGGATTACGTGAAGAGCGGTCTCATAAAAGCGACTCCCATCAAAGCATTTCCTCTCATAATGAGCATCTTTCTGCATTTACTGTACTTGGATGCAAGTTTGATGGTGAACCAACTCTGAAAGATGATAAAAACAATGTAGCTATTCATAACAGTGTAGGTCCATCACATGATATTCAGCTTATGGAGCAATACACAAATCAGCCTTTGGGGAATAATTTATGTGATATTGCTTCAAAAGTAACCGCTGGTGAATCTAATTCGAGTAAAACTGATGACCATGTCCTCGAGAGTTGTACTAAAATTGATTTTGAACCCACTTCCAGCATACTTGACTCTGGTCGTAGCGATACTCTGAATAATTCTTTGGCATTTCATTCTAACGTCCCTTCAAAATCGAGAATATGCTCTTCTTCTGGAGCAATACTGGGCGTCGAACTTTCTACAATAAGTTTAACAGAAAAAGTGACAGCTTGTACTGATGGAATGCAAGGATTGGTAGACAATGGCACCTACAATGATCCTGGGGAAGATTCTAGTTTTAAGGACCAATCTTCAATTCGAGAGGAAGATAAGATTTCTGCATCAGAAAGCTATTTGGATGATGAGATTTCTCTCCTCAAGCAAGAACGCGCATATCTTGGAATTGAACAGAGAAAACTAGAACGCAATGCAGAATCTGTTAGTAGTGAGATGTTCGCTGAATGTCAGGTTATACTCACCATATCTTCTTCATATTCCATAATAGGTTAGCTAATATGGTGTGGTAGTGTAAGAAATTAATGGTAATGATGATGATTTAAGATATCTATGGTTATTTTGTTTTAGTTGAAACACATTTATTTTATTTTAGTAGAGTTTACTAAAATTGTTTTCATCTTATCTCTGGATAGGCCTTATTCTTATTATTCTATGTAGATCTAGGCACACTTCCATCATTTTTGACAAAGCTTCTTCTAGTTGAATTTCTTTAGTTTTATTAGATAGTTATGGTCTTGCAGCAAAAATTATTCTTCTTATAATTACTCCAAATGATAGTGTAGTTATGCCTTTCATCTTTTTTCTTGTGGAGGAATAATTTTTCTCGGAGATGTGCCTTTAACTGATTTCATGATGCTAAATCATCTTCCCTAGTTTTCAACATTTATAAATAGGATTTTATATCTATCATTACTTTTGTAACTAGTTAATACTTGGTTCTTATGAGTGCAGGAAATGCCTTCTATTGATGTGTACAAAGGTTGTTGAAGTAAATTGTTATTGTTTGACAAATCAATTTTCTTTTTGTTTTAAATGGAAGACTTTGTTGAACTTATCACCAGAGTATCGTTTGATCATTTTCATTACTATTCTGAAACTTAAATCGATTAGGTGTAATGTGCATATTTTTTTATGTCTGTCTTATAAAAAATGCAGTGCACCGAATGCATATAACTGTTTCTACTATTAAGGTATAGGGAGCTGTTTTGTGCACAATCTTACCCTAGCATTTGCAGTGCTGTTTCCACGACTCGAACTAATTTAGTAGAGAAGACTTGGGCCTCGTTTGGCCTGGCATATTGCGCACGGAGGATACAGTGAATCGCAGCTGTGGTCCGACCATTTGTTGTCAGTTTCTTCAATATTTAAGCAGAGAAACTGAAGAAAATGTGATATTTTTTATGTTATAGGAACTCCTTCAGATGTTTGGGCTGCCATATATAATTGCGCCTATGGAAGCAGAAGCACAATGTGCTTATATGGAAATGACCAACCTTGTCGATGGCATAGTAACTGATGATTCTGATGTGTTCTTATTTGGAGCTAGGAGTGTATTCAAGAACATTTTTGATGATCGCAAATATGTAGAAACATACTTGATGAAGGTATTCTTTTATAGGATTGAAAGATTCTTATTTTTCATCTCCCAATAAAACTCATTTTATGTTTTTTGTAAACTATGATTGTGATGCCTTGACCCAGTAAGTTCGAGTTAACGAAGCAGAAATAGTGAATGTAATTAACCCAGCAAGCTTGAGTTAACGAGCAAAAATAGTAAAGATGTAATTAAGGATCTTTCATAACACATTAAGAACGAGGAACAACACAAAATTTGTTCATATTTCAAATAATAAATACAAGATGTTCATTTTTGTACATTTTACATAATACATGATATAAAAAATTGATCCTCACCCAGTCTACTTGTCAATGTTCTTCGCGGGTACCTTAAAACAAGAAGTATGCAAGTGTGCTATCTCGCTCATCTCCGAACTACAATTTCTATGTAAGAAGTAAAATGCATATTAAATAGGAATAAATAATGATGTAGGGTAGGCTACGTGGGTGCGCGACTAACATGTAACCCACTAATCCTATGTGATGACTCCTAGGCCCTCTCCCGCTCCCCAAAGGTAACCCTAACCCCTAGCCACCTTCCTCTGGGGTAAGATCAGAGACGATAATGGAAGAGACATCAATAACTCAATATTCATAAATGAGTGGCTCATGCATGCATAGCCGCACCAGACAGTTAGACACAAGAGTACCTGTTGGAGAGAAGCAAAGATTATTAATAAGAGTAAAAAAGGTTCTCTCCTTTATATAGGAGAGAGATACAAGGCAAAATAATAAAGCATAATTCCAACACTCCCCCTCAAGTTGGGCGTGTGATATCTTGCATGCCCAACTTGCACATAATTTTTCCAAACACGTTCTGACTCAACCCCTTGGTGAGAGCATCCGCTAACTGTTGATCTGAAGGGACAAAAGGTGTGCTCACAACTCCTCTTTCTATATTCTCTTTGATGAAGTGACGATCAACCTCCACATGCTTTGTGCGGTCATGTTGGACAGGATTGTGAGCAATGCTAATGACGGCTATGCTATCACAGTAAAGTCTCACGGGATCCTTATTTTCCATGCCAAGGTCTTTCAGAAGAGATTTAATCCACAGTCCCTCGCAAATCCCATGAGCCATGACTCTGAATTCTGCCTCAGCACTCGACCTGACAACCACATGTTTTTTACTCCTCCACGTTACCAAATTTCCACCAACTAAAGAACAATAACCAGAGGTGGACCTCCTGTCGTCAACCGAACCGGCCCAATCAACATCAGTATAAACTTTAACGGTCAGCTCTTTGCCCGGGGAGAATAGGATACCCTTTCCAGGAGAGGACTTGAGATACCGAAGGATTCGATGAGCAACTTTTAAGTGACGGGTTCTTGGTGAGTGCATGAACCGACTAATAACACCAACGACATATGAAATATCCAGATGAGTATGAGATAGATAGATAGATAGATAAGACGACCTGCCAGTCGTTGAAACCCAGTGATATCATCTACCACTTCCCCATCATCTCTACCCAATCTGTGGTTAACTTAAAATGGGGTGCCAGCAGGTCTACACCCATTCATCCCACATGATTGGAGCAAGTCAAAGATGTACTTTCTCTGAGATATGAATATGCCATGATTTGATCGAGCGACCTCAATTCCCATGAAGTATCTGAGATTTCCCAGGTCTTTTACTTCAAACTCCTTTGCCAGTCTTTGTTTCAGAGTTTGAATTTCTTCAGTATCTTCGCCCGTGATAATGATATCATCCACATAAACAATAAGAGCAGTGAGTCTCCCATGTTTGTGCCTTACAAATAAAGTATGATCGGCATTGCTTTGGGAGTATCCAAATGTGACCATAGCTCTATGAAATCTCCCAAACCAAGCCTGAGGAGGCTGTTTTAATCCATATAAGGTTTTCTTCAGCCTGCATATCTTTCCCCCAGATCCGGCTAGGGTAAGACCAGGCGGTAACGACATGCAGACCTCTTCTTCCAAGTCCCCACGAAGAAAGACATTTTTCACATCTAAGTGGGTCAAAGTCCACCCTTTGCAAGCAGCACACGAGAGCAAAACTCTTAAATAATTCATCTTCGCCACATGGGCAAAGGTTTCTTGATAGTCAATCCCCATGGTCTGAGTATAACCCCTAGCCGCCAGGCGAGCCTTGTATCGCTCAACAACATCTTGAGAGTTTTGTTTGATGGAGAACATCCACTTACACCCTACCACAGTCTTGCCAGGTGGCAACGAGACCAAGTCCCATGTGCAATTATTCTCCAGGGCCAACATCTTCTCAAGCATAACATCTTGCCACTTTCGGTGAGCGATAACATCCTGCCAAGTTGATGGAATAGAAATGGAGGAGAGAGACAATAAAGAGTTTATGTGAAAGGGATAATGAGTTATATGACACAAAGTGGGACATCAGATGTTGGGTAGAGATACAGTTACCTTGAGTCAAGTTTGGACGTGGGGCGACCATGGACAAAACACACACCCAAAAAACCGAGGAAGGAGATGTTTGGGAGAGGCAGAAAGAGCCGCAATTGGGGATTTGTGGCCAAGGACACGAGTCGGCAAGCGATTAATAAGATACGCCGCAGTAAGAACAACATCCCCCAAAAATGCTTCGGGAGGTGCATCTTCAGGAGGAGGCATCGAGCAACCTCTAGAAGATGGCGATTCTTGTGCTCGACGACCCCATTCTGAGCTGGGGTGTAGACACAAGATGTCTGATGTATAATGCCCTGATCACTAAGATAACACTCAAAGGAAGAGTCAACGTACTCACGACCATTATCACTGCGCAAAACTTTAATGGTAGCATTAAATTGAGTGACCACCATCTTATGAAAATGTTGAAATAAAGGAAAGACATCATTGTTGTTTTTCATTAAGTAGACCCACGTACAACGAGAAAAACAATCGATAAATGTAACAAACCAGTTGAAACCCGAAATAGAGGCAACATGACAAGGACCCCAAACATCAGTATGAACTACATCAAAAGGAGAACTATGAGTAGACACATGATTAAGAGAAGCACGATGATGTTTACGAAGAGCACACACATCACATTTAAAAGTATTCAAAGATAGATTTGACATATTCGGAAATAAAAGATGCATAGTAGATAGAGAAGGATGACCTAGGCGGCAGTGCCAGGAGTTCACAGAGATCTGAGCAGCAGAAAGAGCCTTCGGAGAAGAGGCAGAGTTGTTGGGGTCAAACAGGTAGAGGCCATCCCGCAGTCTACCAGAGCTATCACCGTCCCCACTTCAGGTCCTGAAAGACACAGAGGAGGGAAAAAAGGTTACAGAGCAATTCATGGAATTAGTAAGGTGACTAATAGAAGGCAGGTTGCGGGTAAACTTAGGAACATGAAGCACCGAAGAGAGGGTGAGGGAGGAGCAATGAATGGACCTTTCCCGGCAATGGGAGACAAGGAACCATCAGCAATGCTCACTTTGTCCCTACCAGACAAAGGGATATAAGATACAAAGCTTATAGCAGAGCCAGTCATGTGGTCTGTGGCGCCAGAATCAATGATCCACTAGGTGGGAGAGCAAGCGGAGGCAGAGTGAGCACGTGGAGTCCCTTGGTGGGCATAGCAGACTCAGATGAGTGTCCAAGCATGAAGCGGCGGAAGGCTTGAATCTCCTCAGCAGAAAGGGCAGAAGGAACCGCAGGGGCATCAAATCCTTCATAAGAAGCAGGATCATCAACAACATCGGAGAGATGAGCCGAGCGAGACGGAGTAGACCGACCCAAAGTGTAACCAAAGCCACGACCACCACGAGGAGTCGGACCACCGCGAGGAGGAAAGCCATGAAGCTTGAAGCAAGTGTCCCGAGTATGACGTGCTTTCTCGCAATAATCGCACGTCAAATGGTCTTTGTCCATAGGTTTAGACCTAGTGTCCCGGATAGAGCGACCACCGAGATTGAACCGAGCGGCAAGGGCAGAGCCCTCAGCAACAGTGTCTGGTAGACGAATCTGCCGGCGATCATATTCTTGTTGAACCAAACTATATACCTCAGGTAAGGAAGGCAGAGGAGAACGACCAAGAATCTGAACACTGATGAGATCGAGTTCACGGTGGAGACCATGAAGAAACTCGAAGATCCGATTGCGTTCCTCCCGGGCACGGACCAGCACTTCATCCTCAGGGGAGACAAGAGTAAGCGCGTCGAAGTGGTCATACTCCTGGTAAAGCTGGGTAAACTCCAGGTAATAGGCAACAGGAGGTCGATACCCTTGGTGCAAGAGGAAGATCCGTCGCCGCAATTGGGAAATCTGAGCGGCATTCCCACGACAGGAGTAGGTAATCTCGTCTCGTTTCCAAATGTCGGTCGCAGTATCCAGAAATAGATAGTTGCGGGCAATAGACTCCTGCATAGAGTTGGTCAGCCAAGACATCACCAAGGAGTTCTCGTATTCCCATTGGGGCCAATCCGGAGAGGTAATAGTAGGAGCCCTAGTAGTGTCGTTGATGTAGCCAAATAGACGGTGGCTCTTGAGGGCCAGAGTAACGGAACAAGCCCAGGGGAGATAATTAGTGCCATCCAACTTAATGGTAGTAATCTGAGGAGTCCCGTGATCGTGGTTGGCACGAAGAGGTCCAGTAGAAGGCAGATGATCATGAGGGGCACTCCCACCGGAGGAGACATCCGGAGTCTCACCACTTCCTGACATAGCAAGCGAGGGAAAAAAGAAACAAATCTGGGCGCCTAGAGACGAAAAATCTCACTCATAGAAAGAGGAGATGCGTCGGAGGGACATAATACGCAATAAGAGGAAGATACATTCCCACAAGAAGGGAGAACGGACGCCGAAAGAGCAATCACGGACTCAAGCCTGCATAGATCCGACGCCAAAAAAGGCTCAAATAGCCATGTGAAGAGGACTGCGCCGATGGGAGCTGGAGGAAGGCGACGGGGCTGGAGATCGGAGCCGAAGCTGTCCGACTAGTTCTGGCCGACTTGAGGAAAGACGCTGGAGAAGCTGGATCTGGAGAAGCTGGATCTGGAGAAGCTGGATGCGCTGGCGCAGACTGGAGAACGCCGACGCTGGAGAACGCCGACGCTGGAGAAGGCCGACGCTGGATACGGGAGAACGCGGGAGGCGCTGAACACGGAAGACGATGCGGAGACGAACGAGAGACGGAGACGAACGGGAGATTAGGTCACGCCCTGCTCTGATACCATGTTGGAGAGAAGCAAAGATTATTAATTAGAGTAAAGATGCTCTCTCCTTTATATAGGAGAGAGATACAAGGCAAAATAATAAAGCATAATTCCAACAGTACCATTCAAGATCCATTCTCTGGGGTATTGAGTTATTGATGCTCCACTCAAGATCCATATTCTGGGGTAAGATCAGAGACGATAATGGAAGAGACATCAATAACTCAATACTCATAAATGAGTGGCTCATGCATGCATAGCCGCGCCAGACAGTCAGACACAGGAGTACCATTGGCGAGGATACTTTACCATCGAAGATACTTGAACGACCTCTGGTGGACCTCATCGCATCTTACCTAGCATACATCGAGAGAATTCCGATCTCTATTCATCAGGAGATGAATTCTTTCAAGCCGGGGAGAATGATGCGGAATGGAGACGCGGACTCGCATCGGAGGACGAGTTTTGGGCCAGTTTAGGGCCGATTGGCTACTTACCATATATGGCGTACCCGGATCGATGATCTGACTCCACGAACGCGTCCGGCCCGTCGTTCCGACACGATTTCATATATTATATTGTTATTTTGGCTTTCATTTTGATGTAATTGGGCTATCCCATCTCCGGCCAATCATAGTCGTTGATGGTGGGATGCCCTAGTGTTTTTTTATTATAAATAGGAGTAGGAGGGCAGCCGTCTTCTTCATTGCAGAATTTGGAGATTGTGAATCCCGGATTCCAGCGATTACTCCACAGTGCCGATTCCGTGGAACCCTAGGTGATGACTCCTAGGCCCTCTCCCGCTCCCCAAAGGTAACCCTAACTCTTAGCCACCTTCCTCCACCTCCAAATCCCCCTACCGCCTCCCCCACATCTCTGCAACAGCCAGCCACCCCCTCCTTTCACTGCTGTCCAACAAATCTGCCGTTGTTTTGCTACCGCCGCCGCCCAACTTCCCGCTGTCCTGCTACCGCCGCCGCCTCCCACTTGCTGTCCTGCTGCCGCCAGCCCCTTCCGGCCCTCATCCACCTTCCGCCAACCCACCACAAGCCTCCCTACAGCCAGATCTAGCCTCCCACTGCCCGGATCCGCCTCCATACAGCCGGATCTACGCTCCCACAGCCCGGATCCGCCCCCCATACAGCCGGATATACCTTCCCTCGGCCCGATCCCGCTTCCCACCGTCAGATCCAGCCTTCCCCCTTCTAGACCTAGCCAAATAACTTCAGATTTCAGCCGCCGCCTCGTCGCACCTTGCCGGATCTACTCTCCTACGACAACCCTCATACTTTTGTGAGTTTTTTTTTTTGTACGAACTTTTGTTTTCATCATTTAAATATTGTGTTGCGAGCTTATACTCGTTTGGATAAATAACATCGCAGTACTTTGGTTCTAGATTATTTTGTAATTTGCAGGAACTATCCGCATGCGCTCTTGCTTTGGCCCTCCACGCGGAGGAAAACCTAAGCTTGTTTTGCCCCTCCACGCGGAGGAAAACCTAAGCTTGCTTTGCCCTAAAGAATTATTTTGCTTTTTCTTAAATTATCTCTTGCGATTTAAATATTTATTGCTTAATTTGATCTCACCGTCGGTTCTTGCATCTTACATATAGTAGTTTAAGGTTGTCAAGTTGTTTCCCCGACATTTCACCTAGGTTGCATGTTAGCCGCGCACCCACGTTGCCTACCCTACATCAAATACTCAGTAGAGAAATGTAGTGACATGTAAATATCACATCATTCCATTTTCAATTGTTTTTGAAAATAATTTTTGTTTTATCCTTAATAGGAAATTAATTCATTTAATAAATATCACTTACAGTACGCCGGTAGTCTAGAACAGAAGGATCCTTGCCACTTAATGCAGAATGGATCAAAGTCCTACGGGCTACAAATCCGTTTCAAATAGGAACGTCATTCTCTAGATTTTTTCTGTAGGATAGATTGAAACCTCAAATGGATTATAATTCCAGATGGTCCGAAGTTCTACGGAGAGTTTGTTTTTTGATGGCAGCTATTCTCGAGATTTTTCCCGTGGAAGAATAGGGGACTTGGGTAAAGGGCAAACATAACGGGCTAACTAATAATGTACACATCATCACATCATATCATTTTCTTCGATGTTAAACGAGACCGATTAAATATTAACAAAATCAGTCCGGTCACAGTATCCCCATGATAATAGCATACACACGCCTTAAAACATGATCTATTTCTTTAGGCCTTGAACAATACTAATACAATCAGGTCTTAATTTCATTATTATGCTTGAGTCTAGGGACTCCAGACCTCATTATCACTTAAATACAAACAATTTAATTTTTTTGTTACTTTCATCAATTATGAGGACATTATTGCAGAAAAACTATAATATTTGAACCTCGGTCTTTTTGCCCTTGTAATGGCTCCTGAATTTTATTTGTCATTTAATCGACTCGCCGACAGCACCTCGATGCTATTTGAGGCTATAATCTCTCTTTAGATTCTCTTAAGCTTCCATGCAAGTTTGGTAGTAATCTATCACTTTCTTTTCTTTATTTCTCACCCTTTCTCGAGTTCACGGAAATGAAAAAGGATTTAAAATTGTTAGAAAGACCCATATGAGAGGCCCATTTGTTGTGGCCAAATAATGTATTCTTCCTTCTTTTTAGTCCCACATTGTGTATTGGTTTTCTCCCTTCTCTCTCTCTCCTATAAATATGTATTCTCTCATTGTATTTTATACATGAAATATACAAGCTTCAGCATTTTCTACATGGTATCAGAGGCATCGGTCTGAATTTGCGGTCCCCAAAATTTCTGACCGCCCGACCTTGTGCGGCCTGCTTTTCTGTGACCGCAGCACCTCTGCGAGCTCACCTCTTGAGGACTCTCCTTCCAACCTCCTCTCTTCTCCGGCTCTCTTATAGCCCTCCTCTCTGTCAAGTGGGTCCCGCCCATCTCTTCGAGCTCACCTCCAGCGGCCTCTTTCTACAGAGACCGCGCTCCTCCTGCGCCTTCCCCTCTCCGCAGAGACCGCGCCTTCTCCTCTCTGCGAGCTCACCTCTTTAGCGAGCTCCATCTCAAGCGGTCTCCTCTGCGGCCTACCTCTTCAGCGGCCTCCTCCCGCGATCTCGTGCGAGCTCTCAAGCGACTTCCTCCTCGCGATTTCCTCTGCTCGCGCTTCCAACGACTTCCTCCAGCGGCTTCGCTCCAGCGATCTCTCTCTGCGCAATCTCAAGCAAGCTCGCTCTGCTCGCCGCTCCCTTGCGCGGTCTGTGCCTTCTGCCGAGCTCGGTCTGCCCTACGGTCTGCTCACCGCTCCCTCGCGCGGTCTGCGCCTCCAGCGGTCTGCCTCCAGTTCGTGCGGCCTCCAGCGTGCGGCCTCCTGCAGTCTGCCAGCGGCCTTCTCCCAGCGGCCTTCCAGCGACCTCCAGATGCCTTCCTCGGTTGACTCAACTGAGCTGCCTGCCCCTTCTCCCGCAGCCCGTCCGAACTCCTCGTCCGATCTCCGGGACGAGCTGCGGATCACCACTATCTCCCTCTCCGAGAAGAAAAATTTCATTCAGTGGGTGCACTCGGTCCGACGGGTTCTTCAGTCCAAGGGCCTTCTGCAACATCTTACTCAGGCACCTCCATCACCTCCTACGGAGGACTGGCTCAGGAATGACGGTCGAGTTCAGACTTGGCTCCTCAACTCTCTGAATGACGAGCCATACCAAATGACCATGTATCACGAGACTGCCAAAGCAATGTGGGATGAGCTCCATTCATTGTACTCAGGCAAAGACAGCCTCCAACACCTCTACGACATCATTACAGATCTTCAGGCTTTAAATGCGGCCGGGGTTGCCGACATGACCTCATTTGTTGCTCGGGCCAAGACTCTGGCTGAAGCCTGGATCCACCCTCAACCATCTACCAATGATCCCGCTGCTCAACGGGCTCAGAAGGAGGCAGTCTGCATTGTCATGATCATGGCTCGTGTTCCACCACACCTGCAAAGCATTCGGGCTCAAGTTCTCGCCTCAGCCACTACTCCTTCTCTCTCAGATGTGTGCTCCATGCTCCTCCGAGTCTCCGCACCTCCAGATGCTCTCCCACCACCCTCCCCAACTCTTCTCCAGCGGACAAATGCCCCCTTACTTCCCTTACCTCCATCTGCTCGTGGTGGACGCTCGGGCTCTCGGGGAAGGGGGCGCGGCGGTCGGTCTCGACCAAAATGTACCTTCTATGGGCGAGACGGACATTTTGAGGCAACCTGCTACCAGAAGAATGGTCATCCTCCTCGTCCGATTGCAGCTGTTGCAGATGACAGCTCCTCTGCCTCCCGCACTGATCTTGAGGCGCTCCGCCTACAGTTCCAGCAGCTTCAAGAGCGGATGTCCTCCTCTGCCTCCGTCTCCAATACAGGTATCGCCTGTCTCTCCACCAGTCCACGTTGGATAGTGGACTCTGGCGCCACTCATCACATCACCTCGCTACGCCGACCCAAGTACTCGGCTACTCCTCATCCGAAGTGTATCACCGTGGCCAATGGGGCGACTGTTCCTGTCTCCGACTCGGCTGACCTATCTCTTAACTCCTCAATCTCTCTCCGCTCGGCTCTTCATGTCCCGGGCTCCTCGTTCAACTTACTTTCTGTTAGCCGTCTTACTACTGATCTCGATTGCTCTGTCATATTTACCTCCTCTTCTTTTCTGATACAGGATCGGCGGACGCGGACTACCATGGTAAAGGATAACTGTGTAACGGGCTCTACCTTCTCGACGACTATCCCACTGTCCCCTCGTCTGTCTCCTCTGCTGATTGGCATCGACGTCTTGGACATGCCCCGCTTCCAGTCCTCTAGAAGGCACTTCCCGATGTATCTCTTCCTGCTTTCCAGTGTGATTCGTGTATTGTTGGCAAACAGCCGCGTTCTTCTTTTTCAGCACATTGTACTCGGAGCTCTGCTCCTTTTGAATTACTGCATTCTGATGTATGGGGTCCCTATAAAGTTCCTAGTATCTCGGGTTATCGATACTTTATTACGTTTATTGATGATTATTCTCGAACAACATGGTTATACTTACTCCGCGATCGCTCCGAGCTCCTTCGTGTTTTTAGGGCCTTTATTCTTGAAACCCGTACACAATTCTCAACTACCATCAAAACGCTACGTACTGATAATGCTCGGGAATACACCAGCAATAACTTTGCAAATTTATGCTCTGAATTCGGGATTGTTCACCAGACTTCATGTCCCTACACCCCACAGCAGAATGGTGTTGCCGAACGGAAGAACCGGCAGTTGCTTGATGTTGCCCGCTCTCTCATGCTTCACATGAACGTTCCCAAAGTCTACTGGAACTTTGCGGTCTCCACTGCGTGCTTCCTTATTAACCGTCTTCCCTCCACTGTCCTCCACCATGCCACTCCGTTCAGTCTTCTCTTTCCCTCTGCTCCAGCTTTCTCTCTTACACCTCGAATCTTCGGATGTACCTGCTATGTCCATATCATGGGATCATCCATGGATAAGCTGGATCCCAGGGCGGTCAAGCATATATTTGTCGGCTATTCACGTACTCAAAAAGGCTACGTCTGCTATAATCCTACCACCCGAAAAATCTCGGTTTCGGCTGATGTTACCTTCCGGGAGAATCAACCGTTCTTCTCTGGTCCGGTACCCAACTCTGTACCACCCCTTCTTACACAGTCCATCATGAGACCTGTCATACCTGTTAACATACCTCCGCCACCAGCTCTTCCACCACCAACTCCTGCTCCTGGTCCCTCTAGGCCGCCCCTTATCCATGTTTACTCTCGTCGCGCTCCTCCGTCCGTTGCTCCCACGCAGTCGGCCTCTACCTCGGGTACTCCGCGCCCTGCTGATCCGGTAACTGATTCCACCGCTCATCCTATGGCGAACTATGTCTCCCTACATCGTCTCTCTCCTCTTAAAATTCTTGCTACTTCATTATCCTCCGTTTCTATTCCTAACTCTGTGCAGGAGGCTCTGCAACATCCTTGCTGGCGTGCCGCCATGGAGGAGGAAATGGCTGCTCTCTGGGCCAACCAGACATGGACTCTGGTACCCCGCCCTCCGGGTCAGAAACCGGTTGGGTGCAAATGGGTCTATGTCATCAAGCATGCTCCTGATGGAACAATTGACTGGCTAAAAGCTCGATTGGTCGCTCGTGGCCACACCCAAAAACAAGGCATTGACTATGAATAGACTTTCTCTCCCGTGGCCAAACTTAACACGGTTCGTGTACTTATCTCTGTGGCTGTACATCGTCGATGACCCTTCAACTGGATGTGAAAAACGTCTTTCTGAACGGTGATCTCAACGAAACTTTTTACATGGAGCAACCTCCCGGGTTTGAGACCAGGTTTGAGACCATAGGGGAGTCTATGGTCTGTCATCTTTTAAAATCACTATATGGCCTCAAACAATCCTCTCGGAACTAGTTTGACAAGTTCAGCAATGCTTTTAGAGAAATTGGCTTTACTCGGAGCTCGGCAGACTTCTCGCTGTTCACTCGCCACCGGTCCACGGGGACTGTTCTTCTGTTGGTCTACGTGGATGACATCATAATCACTGGAGATGACTCAAAAGGTTTACAAGCGGTCAAACAACATCTTAGCTCTGCATTTCAAACCAAAGATCTGGGGCACCTTCACTACTTCCTAGGTCTGGAGATCGCCAGACGACCGGATGGACTTGTCCTTTCTCAGCGCAAATACCGCCTCGATCTTCTTCGGGATGCGGGCTACTCCGACTGTAAACCGATTAACACTCCAATGGATGTAAATCATAAGATGTGTTCTCAGTCCTCCTACTTCGATCTTTTGTTACAAAATCTGGAATACTATCGCCGCCTGGTTGGAAAATTGATCTACCTAACGGTAACAAGACCAGACATCTCCTTCGCTGTGGGTATTGTCAGTCGGTATATGCATGCCCCTCGGAGCTCTCATCTTCAGGCTGTTGAGCGAATCTTCCGATACCTCAAAACAGCTCCTGGTCAAGGACTAGTTTTCAAAACCTCATCATCAACTCCAACACTAGTGGCATACTCAAATGCTGATTATGCTGGGTCCATAGATGATCGTCGATCAACCAGTGGTTTTTGCACGTACTTCGGAGGACACTTGATCACCTGGCGAAGCAAGAAACAAGCGGTAGTTGTGCGTTCCTCAGCTGAAGCAAAATACCAGGCAATGACATCTGTGGTTTCAGAACTCACATGGCTGGAAAGCCTCCTTACGGATCTTGGTATAAGGCTTCCCTCACCTGCTCTCCTCTTCTGTGATAGTCAAGCTGCTATACATATTGCCAAAAACCCTGTCTTCCACGAGAGAACAAAGCATATTGAGGTAGACTGCCATTTCATCAGGGAGAAAGTTCAAATGAAGAAGCTCGAAATGAAGCATGTTCCTGGTACTGAACAGGTTGCGGATGTCCTCACAAAGGCCCTGTCCAGTACTCTCTTCCATCAATGCCTATCCAAGCTAGGCGCCTACGATTTGTACGCTCCAGCTTGCGGGTGAGTGTTAGAAAGACCCATATGAGAGACCCATTTGTTGTGGCCCAATAATGTATTCCTCCTTTTTAGTCCCACATTTTGTATAGGTTTTCTCCCTTCTCTCTCTCTCCTATAAATATGTTTTCTCTCATTGTATTTTATACATGAAATATACAAGTTTCAGCATTTTCTACAAAAATGATTGGAGCAGACCATTTGATACGTATTTATAGTAGTTTTCCAGCCCCTCTTGAATTTTCGAAATCAGACATGTAGAACTCTTAGAAATCTCAAAAATGTGTAAAACAGAATCCTAGGCACCAAAACGGCGCCACGGGTGCAGGGCGGCAATGTTGCCGCTTGCCGCTACCGCCTAGCGCTTCATTGCTGCCACTACCGCCTGGCGCTGCAGTGCATCATTGCCGTGCCACTGCGTGCTGCCGCTCCTGCACCGAAAATTTACGAAACACATTCTAGGTTATTTACGCACACTGATTCCGAAACCAACTTTGGATTTTCTAAAATTTCAAAGCATTTTCCTGAAATATCACCTTTCGGTACGAATTGCTATATTTCCAAGCGAAGTGTCATTTTGTAGGTCCAACGTTCAAACATAGACTTAATTTTCTCAAATTCAACTCCTTAGCCGACCTGGATTTTCATGCCGAAAACTCTTTTTGAGTTTTATGGGTAAAATCATATATTTTTTATAATCGCTTCATGATTACTTTTTTAAAGCACATTTACTGAATAAGACTTCCACTAATTTCAGGTTGTTACAGTATAATCTGATAGATTTTTGAAACTGCATTCAAACTATTAGTTGTTAATATCAGTAATTGCTTATTGTAATCCCGCACACCACTCATTAAATTATTTTCTTGACGTTCTTTTAAAGATACTGACATTTTCTGTAACGTTAAGTATTAACATTTTAACAAATATTTACACGGCTTATGTTATGAGACATATTTTTAGTTATCTTCTTTGTTGCATCAGGATATTGAGAATGAGCTTGGACTTAGCAGGGATAAATTAATTCGCGCAGCATTGCTTCTTGGGAGTGATTATACTGAGGGTGTCAGGTAATTGCTAGATATTTACGGAGAGCCGTTGCTAAGTACTTCATGATTTAAACTATGATCATGATTTAAACTATGTTATTGAATCCATATGTTTGTTGACATGCTAGAACTGACTAGGTTTATATTGTGCTTCACTCAACATGCATGCATATTTGAATTATAGAACTGGAGAATCGCAATGATTTGTCATCCGGTGGCAGACACCCGCATTAACACAAATATGTTGTGAATGACCAGTTGAGAAAGAAGTTGGTGAATCCCATTGTAAACACGACTTTGTGAAACTTTCAGTTCAATTAAATTTTTAAGGGCTCATTTCTCTGCTTGCAGAATGAAATCATGTTTCAGGAATAGTGTTTTTATTTACTCATTTAACGTTTGAAAATGTAAACATGATTTTGGAGGGAGCTTTGAATCTAATGTCACCGTCTTATATCTAAGTAGTAAATTTAACAAATTCCACATTTTTATAAAACATTTTTGTAACTTTAATTAATCAATTGAGCTCTTAGAAAGGTTTAGAAGTTAATGAATGTGCCAAGAAAAGAAACTTTAAGAACAGTTTTAGTCGATTCTTCGTCTCAGTTATATTTGAGAATGTTAGATTTGATACCACATTAGTTTCATTTCAGAAAGCAGCCTACAGATTGTAATTTCAATGAAGCCTATCATAGCTGGCGAAGAGTGAAATTAGTATATTACCTTGTAAACTGAAGCTGGAGACAACCTTAAGGACTGTTGGGCATCCGTGAGAAAAAAAATCCATCTATTTGTTTTTCTAGTAATTTATATGATATGATCTCACAAATCTTAATCTAGATACTTAGGTTGGATTTAGGCATGCCTTACTAAAGAGAGGCATCATCAAACCCTATCATTCATGTTCTAATTCTTCTCTTTATAATGGTGAGAGGTGCATGATCACCAGCCAGATACTAGGCATCAGGATATTGACTGTGGAGTAACTTATTGACTGCCATTTCAAAGTAACTATAATCATATACTTGAAATGTATGTTAATGTTTTGAGCAGGCGAATTATCATTCATGAATATCTTGATTATCCTGTGTGTTTGGAGAGTTGTTTTCTGATGAAAAGGAAAGTTTCTACTACCTGACAAATGAAGATGAAATCCACGGAGATTAGTAGAGTTGTCGAGCCTTGGCCGAACCCCTTTTAGGTTTTCCACTTCATGTCAAATCTTGGAGGAGAATGATGCATATATATGTGTGTGTGTAGCAGGCTTATTAAGTGATATGGTCACCTCCCGGTGACTCAGTTCTCGTGACCTTCTCACACTCTCCCTCAAGCTTCAACATGGAAGAAGCAATGATGTTAACAGTGTCAAGCTTATCTCTTATATGTTTAATCTTGATCCCAATCAAAGACTTAGCAAAGATGTCAACAAATTGGTTATCAATCTTGACGACTTGGTATGAATAGTCTCATGTGCAACTTTTTCTCTCAGAAAGCAATAATTTATCTCGACATGCTTTGTTGTTCATGAAAGATGTGGTTAAAGGCTATATGTATAACAACAACATTTTCACACAGTAATTCTATAAGACCACTGATTTCCTGGTTTAATTTAGTCAGAAGTTGTTTAATCCAGACCAACTCACAAGTGCTTTGAGTCATAGCCCTTTATTCAAATTCCATAGTAGATCCTTAGTTATTAAAGTCTCAAGGCGCACCAAGGCGCACCAAGGCGCACCAAGGCGCACTAAGGCGCACCAAGGCGCACCAAGGCGCACCAAGGCGCACCAAGGCGCACCAAGGCGCACCAAGGCGCACCAAGGCGCACCAAGGCGCACCAAGTCGCACCAAGGCGCACCAAGGCGCACCAAGGCGCACCAAGGCGCACCAAGGCGCACCAAGGCGCAAAGGGGTCTTGGAGCCTAGGTGCAAGGCCCAAGGCGCTGGCGCACGACCACATCCATTTTAAATAATTAACATCAAACATCAGTTCATCTACTCGATCAAATTCTTCATCTATTCTACTCATTAATCATTCATTACTATCATTTATATCTCTTAAAAATAGAATCATTGTTGTCACTCACATCATATTTAAGTCTCAACGCTCGATTATGTTTCATAAACACTAAATCATGCAAATATTATTGAGCTCTTACATTATTTCTTTCTTTATTTTGAAAAAAAATTTACAACGGAAATCTCACCCAGACGCACATTTTATGCTCCAAAAGCACAAAAAAATGTGCTAATGTTACCGACATCCACACAGATGAGCCTGAATGGCAGGTGTACTCGCGAAGGACGTGCGCAAGAGCTGGCGACGAAGCGGGCGGTGAAACAGAGGCTGCCTAGGGGGGCCGACCGACCCATTTATCTTCAGCTTTTAGCTAAGAATGTTTCATCTTTGGATCATTTATGCTAAGTGGGGCTGCTCCCCTTTCCTCTCTCTCTCTATCTCCTCCTCTATCTCCCTCTCTAACCTATCTCCCTCTCCCGCTCTCGCTCGGTGACGCACCGCTGCCGCCCGACGACACCCCCGGCTACCGCCTCCCTCACTCGCTGCCTCCCCCACTGCCGTCCGCCGATACCTAGGAGGTATCAGCTAACCTTTGAGCCCGGTGAGCCTTGAGCCTTAGGCGCGTCTTTAACAACATAGAGTAGATCTAGCAGTGATATGTTCCTTCTTACTTTTTCATGACATCATGTCCCCTCCAATTAAAATCCGCAATAGCCAGTAGTGGATCTACGGTCATAAGAAGACCAATCTAGCCAGCATCAGAGTATCCTTCTATTCCAATATGATTTTTATTTTTATACAATAACAGACATTGAATATGCCCTTTAGGTATCTGAGAATGCGAATAACAATATCCATCTGAAGAACACTCTGGAGTGGACATAAATTACCACATTAACTTGAAAAGATATATCTGATCTAGTGGAAGTAAGATAGTTTAATTTGACTACCAACCTTCTATATCTCTGTACATTAGGATTAATGTGTCTAGCTCCTTCATCCTTCATAAGCTTCACATAGTGATCCCTCCATATGGTTTTCCATGGGCTTACACCCAAGCATTTCAGATTATTTTGGAAAATCTATGGTGTATTTATGTTATGGTGGGCATATCCATTCTTTGTATCTAGCCACTTCAATACCCCAAAATACTTTAGTTGGTCTCTTTCGTCTGAAATTGTTTACTTAGATAAGTCTTCAAGTTTCATACTTATTATTGCCTGATATGATAATATGTCATCCACATACACCACAAGAATAGTATTCTCATACTGAATATGAGTATATAACATAGAGCGGCCGACCATACACCCGATGAGACTAAAACCTTACAAAGTAGAGGAAAACTTTTCAAACAGCCCTCGGTGATTGTTTCAAGCAATAAAAGAATTTATTCAATTTGCACACAAGACTACACTCCCCCGAGCAATAAATTCTGGTGGTTGCTCCTTATAAACATTCTTAGCTAAATCACCATTGTGAAAAGTATTTGAGATATCCAATTGAGATAAATTCCATCCACACTTGATGATTAAGACAATAGTAATTCTTAATAGAGGTCATCTTTGCAACAATGGAGAACGTTTCTCCATAGTCAATATGTTTGGCTAAATCCTTTGGCCACTAAACGAGCTTTATATCGAACAATAGACTCTTCTGGATTGATTTGATAGCATATATCTACACCCAACAACAAATTTCCCTTTAGGGAGGGGAACAAGATCTCAGGTACTATTTAGCTCTAATGCATGAATCTCTTCAATCATATCAGCTTTCCACTAGAGTACTGTAATGTCTCTCAAATTTATTGAATAGTGTATGAAGAAAGTTTGGTAAGAAAAGCAAGAAAATTTATGGATATGGAATGAACAAATAGGGTAGTTGTATATGGTTCTCTTACCTTTTCTCTTAGCAATGAACAAATCCATATGGGAATCAGGGCCTTCGTCTAAGGAGGTTTGAGGTAAGTTATCCAAGTCGGTAGGAGAGATGAATAGCATCAAGTATATCCTTGGATCATCTGGGGTAAATTTTGGTAAAGGGTGTCATGAGAAGTAAAGGGATACTACCACCAATCACATGGTGATTAGGGCTATTATGAGGAATAAGTCCCTATAGCAAGTTCAGTGGGAGGTTCAACAAGAGGATCAGTGGAAACACAAATTTCCTCAATAGTAATATTAGGAGGAGAGCTGATAACATGGGTATGAAGAACAGAGATACGCTCTTCTTTGTCCAGGTTAGTCATGCTAAACAAAGTCTTATAGTAGAGGTGGTTTCAAAAAATGTCATATTTGTGCACATAAAGGTGCACCTGAGAATAAGACTATCATTTATATCCTTTCAGACTCTTAGAATACCCAAGGAAAAGACATTCGATGGATTTAGGATGAAGCTTCGGCCTCCTGGACCTAACTTGTGAACAAAACTCATCCAATTTTTTTTTAATTTTTGGGTGGAATTACGAAGGGTTTTCTCTATCAAAGAAAAGAGTATGGAATGGTGTATTGCTCCCTAATAAAATAGAAGGACTATTGATAAGATAATAAACATTAAGAGCAACATCATCCAAATGATTTTAGGAACATTCATTTGGAACAGCATAGCTCTAACAACTTTACAGAGGTGTGACAGTTTATGCATTCTGCAACTCCATTCTGTTGAGGAGTACGAGCACACGAAGTATGAAGATACTGTTAGAAGGAAATTTTGGAGTTGCATGGATGTTTTGTACTCAGGAGCATTATTGTGTGGCACTTTAATGATTTTACCAATTTGATTTTGTATCTTAGCATATAACATGGTAAAAATATTCTAAAGCTCATTTATTTTTCATTAGAAACAACCAAGTGCATCCAGGACAGTCATAATAAAAGGAACAAAATACTTAAATCCTCCGAGGGAAGTAGAACACGGATCACACAAATCACCGTGAACAAGATCAATAATTTTCCTAACATGCTTACCAACCTGAGGAGCATAAGACACTCTTTTATGCTTCCCCAACTCATACGACTCACACTCAATTCTAGACTCACAACTAAACTCAGGATACAATTACTGAAGACGAGGGAGGGAACTCAATTATAGACTTGAAACAAGGATTTGGCTGAAAGCAAGCTGTGAGCAACATGTTTGTTAGTGTTTAGATATTAGAGACCACCATACTCAGTACTCGAACCAAAATCCTCCTTGTCCGACGCTTAGTCAACTAACATATAATAGATTTTAAGGGAATTTAGGGACATGCATAACAAAAGTTAAAGTGAGAGTTGAAGTAGGTGAAACATCACTGATGCCTTCAATAATGGACTTGGTTTCACCTGCCAAAGTCACGGTGGACAAGGCTTTCAAAGGTGAAATGACTGAAAATATACATGTAATCCTTGTCATATGTTCTGAGGCTTCCGAGTCAATGACCCAAGCGCGAGGAGTGGTGGATAGAGAAACATATGGAGTAGTTGTTTGTGGATGAGGCATTTGTGTGAGGATGCTGGGATAGAAAAAAGTTACCCTGAGACTGTATGAATTTAAGGTAAACCTCTCTGTTCCTGGAGTAGGATTGGCCGATGAGAAAACATCAATCTGGTCCGCAAATGTGGCATGAGCACCCTCCTCAAAAGGTTTCTCATGCAGCTTATATTATTTTGCCGTGACATGATCTTCCCTTCCGCAATGATAACAAACTCTTCCACGTCCTCTACCACTTTGGTTTCCCCTTCCACTAGCTCGCCCACCATCTCCTCGTCTGTCTCAACATGGCAGAATTTATTAGGGTTACTGATACACTTAATAGAGAAATTTGCACCAGTATCATCTCCCATAGCTCTCATAACTCATGAATAAGCCTCAGACAAGGTTTTCACTCAGAGATCTCCTAGGATTTGAGGCATTATTGAACTCCGACCTCAAGTGACCAAGGCTAACAATTTTCTCTGCTCTAACATAGCCATCACGTCTTTGGCCACAGGAAGTAATGAGTTTAATCCTCATTCAATTTAGAGAAATCGCGAAAGAACTCAGAAACAATGCGATTCCCGTGACACACCCACTCCATGCTTGGGAGACTTCATAAATGCTGTTAGCATTATTCTTGCCAGAGTAGAGCATTTCAATATAGTTCTATAGCTGCTTAACAATAATGCAATAAGACACTAAGTCTGACACACGGGTCTCCATGCCACATATGATTCACCAAGTTGGCATATCACATGTGCCACTCCATACCCCTTGTAGAAGTTTCTGGAGGGTTTGAGTTGAGATGATCAGTCTTTCCTCTACCCTTCAGGCTCATCATCACTGAATTCTTCCATAAGAGGTAGTTCTTCTCATTCAGCTTCTGATCAGTCAATTGGGTAAGCATCATATCACTAATGCTTGAAACCATAGTACGTTTTGATCCTTCTGTATTATGATTCAATCTCATATTGATGAAGGAAATCAATCATCACAATAAGCCACACAATCAGCTCTGTAGATGGTCTGAGCAGAAACATGTAGCAATCAATCTAGTAGAAGGTCCTCTTGATAGCTGGTGGTACAAAGCAACTCCTTACTAAAGGTTGTCCAAGGCAACAACAATCCCCTGAAGATGGCCAACCGTGCAACACTGATGCAGGTAGCTGCCCAAGGCAACATTGAACCACGAAATACGACGTCTTAATGTAAAGGAACGAAGGAACAAGATGCTCCGTCACTACCGAGTTCCTGGAAGAAGGAACAAGCGTTGATCCACGTTGAGCCCAACTTATGTTCCTCCAAAACATTGACGGAAGAAAATAGGAAGCTCCATCAAAACTGACGAAGGTTGATCCCACAAAAGCTACACATAAGGTCTTAACAGACAAGGTTGTAAATATCAGAAGTCGGCGACATGTCGGATTGAGTTTGTAAGTGCCGAATATCGGAAGTCGGAGACAAGACAGAGATATTTAAAATATTGGATTTCCTAATATTTTTATGTATATTAAGTATAATTATATATTCTAACATTGATTCATGTATATTCCAAAATTACTTCAAAGAGTATCCAAAATAAAATATTAGTAACACACTAGGACTACTATTAAGTACAAATAGATACAATATAAATTATATTTAATATTATATAATAATTTTATTTAGATATCGCAAGTATTATTGCAAGAAAAATAATTTAAATGTGTCGAAAGTTAAAAAATAATCAACCAATAAATCTTCCTTAACAAATTTATGTTAAAAATAATCAACTAATAAATGTGTCGAAATTTTTAATATTTTTTGTATACAAAATAAGGAAGTGCTAGTGCGAAATAATTAAAAAAATTGATTATAAGAATACCACATATTTAAAAGAACGAAACAATAAGTCCAATCAGTTTAAGCATATATAATATAATGCATATATGCGATTTAAATATATACTACTAACATAATATAAAATATGTTGCAAATTAGAATTGAATACCTATTCAATACAATTACTTAATATATAGGAATAAGAAATACAGGAAATGGAAATACGAAAATAATACACATTTAATTTCAATACAATCTCCTGCACTCCCCTTCAAGTTGGGCGTGTGATATCTGTCATACCTAACTTACCCATAATTTTTCCAAAGAACTAAGACTCAATCCCTTAGTGAGGACGTCTGCCAGTTGTTGATCGGAAGGAACGAATAGTGTACTCACGATTCCCCTCACTATGTTTTCTTTGATGAAATGTTTGTCAACTTCCACATGTTTAGTGCGGTCATGTTGGACAGGATTGTGTGCAATGCTGATGGCTGTCTTGCTGTCATAATAAAGCCAGATTGACCTCCTGCGCTCAATGCCAAGATCCTTCATGATGGACTGTATCCACAACCCTTCACAGATTCCATGTGTCATAGCCCTTAACACTTGACCTGGCAACCACGTGTTGTTTTTTGCTTCTTCAGGTCACTAAATTGCCACCAACCATAGAGCAATCCTTAGACGTGGACCTCTGATCATCAGCGGATCCCACCCAATTAGCATTTGTGTAGACTTTTATTGTAAATTCTTTACCGGGTGAGAACAGGATAGAGGATTTGAGATATCGTAAGATCCTGTGAGCAACATCCAAGTCCCGATACCTCGGTGAATGCATGTGTTGACTGATAACCCCAACCGCGTATGAGATGTCTGGACAGATATGTGATAAGTAAATAAGCCTCCTCACCAGTCGTTGGAATCCAGTGATGTCATAAACAAGACAACAACTTCCCCGTTGTCTCTTCCTAGCTTATGGCTGGCCTCAATAGGGGTGTTTGCGGATCTACACCCGCTCATCTCTGATGTATATAGCAAGTCGGGGATGTTCTTTCTCTGAGAAATGAAGATCCTATGCCTAGATCCGGCGACTTCAATACCCAGGAAGTACTTGAGATTCCCAAGGTCATTTACCTCGAATTCCCTTGCTAGTCTCTCCTTCAGATTTTGGATCTCCTCTGTGTCATCCCCTGTTATAACAATATTGTCCACACAGACGATAAGAGCGGTCAATTTTCCTTGTCGGTGCTTTATAAATAAGATGTGATTGACATTGCACTGTGTGTAACCAAACGTCATCATGGCTCTATGGAACCTCCCAAACCAGGTTCGAGGAGACTGCTTTATGCCGTATAGAGCCTTCTTCAACCCACAAACTTTTCCTCCCAATCCTTCTTGAGCAAGACGAAGAAATAGGGGCATGCAGACTTCCTCTTCTAAATCCCGATGGAGGAAGACATTCTTTACGTCTAACTGACTGAGATTCCACCCTTTACACACAACACAAGAGCGCGGAATTCTAATGTACATCTTTGCTACAGTAGCAAATTTTTCCTAATAGTCAATCTCAGTTGTCTGAGTATAGCCTCTAGCCATCAATCTTGCTTTGTATCGTTCAACAAGTCCTTGTGAGTTTTGCTTCACAGAGAAAACCTACTTACACCTAACCACAATCTTCCCTTGAGGAAGGTGCACCAAATCCCACGTACAATTTTTTTCAACAGCCATCATTTCCTCAAGCATTGATTCCTTCCACTTATGGTGCCCAAGGGATTCCTGCCAAGAAGAAGGGATAAATATGGAAGACAGAGAGGCGACAAATGCTCTATATGAAGGAGACATAGAGTCATAAGTCACAAAGTGAGATAGATGATGCTGGGTAGAAGTACAATTACCTTCTTGAGTACCAGAAGATGGATCTGGTGTTGGACCAGGTATCATGGGCGAAGCCTGTGTATTTGTGCCCATACATCTTCGAGTATAAACCTGCAAAGGATGGGGTGATATCACCCGACCAATGGGAGTAGGGGTAGTAGGACTAGGAGGCTGAAAGGAAAGGAGAAATTGGTAGAGGAAGAGAAGGGGAACTCACTTCCATGGTAAAAGACTCCTGAAGTGAGTCCCCATAGTAATCTTCGGATTCCCGAAATGTGACATCAATAATAACAAAAATCCTTTTGGTCACTGGATGAAAGCATTTATAGCCTTTTGAGTTGTAGAATAGCCAATAAAGACACACCGCATAGCACGGGGATCAAGTTTGGATTTGTGATGCATATGAACGAAACACACATCCAAAGATACGAGGGGAAAATTTTTTGGGAGTAACATGAAGGTTGTCTAGAGGAGTTTTATGTCCAAGGACACGTGTAGACATGCGATTATTGAGATAAGCAGCGGTAAGAACCGTATCCCCCCAATAATATTTAAAAAGGTGCATCTTAAGAGACACCGAGCAATCTCAAGAATGTGACAATTCTTGCACTCAACGACGCCATTCTGAGCAGGGGTGTAGACACAAAAGGTTTGGTGGATGATGCCCAGGTCACTGAGGTAGCTCTCAAACCTAGAGTCAATGTACTCACGACCATTGTAGTCGCGCAAGACTTTAATAACAACATTGAACTGTGTAACAATCATTTTATGGAAGCGTTGAAAGAGAGGAACACACCATTTTTGTTTTTCATTAAGTAAATCCATATGCAACGGGAAAAAGTCTATGAAAGTAACAATCCAGTAACAACAAAAAATAGACTCAATCGGGAAAGGGCCTCAAACATCAGTATGAATAATGACAAAAAACATAGTACTAGGCGGTGAAACATCAGGAAGAGAAGCACGATGATGTTTACCGAGTTCACACACATCACATTGGAAAGCATTAAGCAAAAAAGTTGACACAGTAGGAAACATAAATATCATAGTAGAATAGAAGGATGACCTAGGCGACAATGTCAGGAATCCAAATCAGAAGACTAATCCCCATGAAGAGCCTTTGGTTGGGCAACAAAGCTGGAGGTAATAGAGTTGGAGGGGTCAAACACATAAAGGCCTTCACACAGTCCAGTAGAGCCAAACACCGCCCCCGTCTTCAGGTTCTGAAAGATACAAGAAGTGGGAAAACAGTCGCGGAACAGTACATAGAGTTAGTCAAGTGACTAATAGAGAGAAGATTGTGAGAAGACATTGGAACATGGAGAACATAAGAGAGAGTAAGGGAGGTGCGAGGTATAGATCCTTTCCCTACAATAAGGGAGAAGGATCCATCGACAATGCTCACTTTGTCCCTACCAGACAAAGGGGTGTAGGACACAAAACCTGTAGTAGATCCAATCATGTGGTCTGTATCTCCGGATTCAATGATCCACTGAGCAGAGGGGCGAGTGGTAGCAGAATGTGCATTTGGAAGGCCCTGGTGAGCATATGAAGATGAGGATGAACTAGATGGCTTAGAAGGACCATGCATCAGGCGGTAGAAAGCCTGTATTTCTTCAGCAGAAAGGGCGGGAGGAACATCGGTAGGATATGGGCAACTATGGAGAGAAGAGTCCTCCATGGCATCCGAAAGTTGCGCAGATCAAGATGGAGATGGGCGATCCTGAGAACGACCATAACCACGACCTCCTCGAGGAGAAGGACCTCCTCTTGGAGGAGGAAAGTCGTGAAGCTTGAAGCATGTGCCCCGAGTGTGACAGGTCTTCCCCAATAATCACTGACTTGATGGTCCTTCTCCGTGCGTCGCGGGTAGGACGACCACCATGGATGAATTGAACAACAAGAGTTGAGCCCTTTGAGCCAAAGTTTGGAAGTAAAGTCTGTCGGCGATCAAATTCTTGTTGCACAAGACTGTAAACCTTTGGTCGAGAGGGGAGGGGGAACACCCAAGAATCTGAACACTAATTGGATCTAAATCACGATGCAAGACATGAAGGAATTCAAAAATTCGGTTGCGTTCTTCCCTAGCCCAAACCAACACTTCATCTTCGGGAGACACAAGAGTAAACGAATTCGAAGTAATCATATTCATAAAGTTGGGTAAATTCCAAGTACTAGGTGGAGGGAAAACGATCACCATGTCTTAGAAGAAATATCCGTCGCCACAATTGAGATATCTGAGCGTCATTCCCCCGACATGAATAGGTGAACTCAGCTCGCTTTCAGAGATCAACATCAGTATCTAGGAACAAGTAATTTCGGGCAATAGGTTCCAACATAGAGTTAAGAAGCCATTACATCACTAAGAAGTTTTCAGACTCCCATTGCAACCACTCTGGCGATGCCGGTGCGGGTTCCCTAGTGGTGCCACACACATATCCAAACATACTACGTCTCTTTAGGGCAAGAGTGATGGAGCGAGCCCACGGGAGATAGTTGGTGCCATCCAGTTTCATGGTGGTAATTTGAGGGGTACCGTGGTCAAGATTTACACAGCCAGATCCCATAGAGGACATTGGAGTAGAAGAGACGCCTCCGTCGGATGACGTATGCGGAGAATCAACGCTCCCAGACATAGCAAACCAAGAATAGAAATCAAAGGATTGCTGAAATTAAGGGTAGAAGCACAGAACGGAAGTTTCACTCATAGAAAGTGATGAAAACAAAGTCGATCCCAATTCCCAACAATAGAACCATCCAAGAAGGGCAAATTAGGTATAGGAAGGAGGAGGAGGAACCATCCCCTCAGGAATAAGGAGAACCGGATGCCAGAACCATGCGAATCAATCCCCATGTGCCCGACGTCCCCTGTCGTCGATCAACACAAACCACGAAGTCGAGGGCTGGTACGCGAGCGACGGGAGTGGCGAAGTCACCAGCGTCCGGAGCGGCTGAGTCGGGCGAGGTCGTGAACGGCGCAGGGGATTAGAACAAGCGCCGGGAGGATTAGGTTCGTGCCGACATTGATGCCATGTTGCAAATTATAATTGAATACTTATTCAATACAATTACTCCTTAATATATCGGAGTAAGAAACACAGGAAAGGGAAATACGAAAAATTATGCACATTTAATTTCAATACAATCTCCTACAAAATAAAATAGCGGGCGATATATTCAAAAATTGTTAGCCAATATATCCGAAAAATTTGAATATTTCGGCCTATTTTTTACAAAAGGATAATCTAATTTATAGAAAAAAAATTGTTTTGCCCTAAAAAATAACATGTCGACAGATGTGTCGAACCCGTCGGAGGATATTTAAAACAGTACTCACAGGTGCACAGACGAACTACGACTCTATCGAACAGTCGATTCTCCGTTGATCCCAGCATCCGATCCCACACGCAGTGTCGTCAAACAATGAACCAGTCTCAGATTCCAAGCTCCGATACCATGTTAGTGCTTGAAGAATGGAGATGAAGTCCACTGAGATTAGGAGAGCCGCCTAACTCCTGCATAGCCCTTTTTAAATTTTCCACTTCAAATCAAATCCTAGAGGGGAATGACGTATATATCTATGTGTAGCAAGCTTATTAAGTGATATGCCCGCCTCTGGGTGACTCAGTTCTTGTGATATTCTCACAAAAGTTATTATGAAATTCTGTAAATTTCTTCAGAGAATCACTAGTTCTTGTAAATTTCATGTCTGTAAGTTTTTCTTTTCCATTATGTAATCTTTTGAGTATTTCATAGGGCTTCTATTAATTGACTAAAATAGCTGTTCCATTCTGTATGGAATTGACATAACATCTGATGATCCATAATATATACACATGCAGAGTCAAATGATGAGCCATTTACATGAACATAAGCTGTAATAGTGAATAATTTCATTGTCCTATCTTGCACTGATACCCATTCTCATACCCCCTTGTTTATATCATAATATCTTATTATTAAAACAGGGAAAGAAGTTCTGTCTTCCTTTTCAGTCTTCCTGTTGCTGTTTGTTCCTTGTTGCCTTAAATTGTTCTTAATATCGTGGAGAAAATAAACAAATGTTTGAGAGCTTGTGACTTGGTGGCCATTATATGATTTTAGTTGAAATCCATCCAACTTGATAGTTACATTGTTTCCATAGTGCTGTTAAAACTGGGAACATTTAACTTTGCAGCGGGATTGGAATTGTGAATGCCATTGAAGTTATCAATGCATTTCCTGAGAAAGACGGCCTTCTAAAATTTAAGAACTGGGTTGAATCCCCTGATCCTGCGATTCTTGGATTACGGGGTTCTCATCATGGAGGAAATTTAAGTAAAAAAGAGTATTCAGAGTCCAAAGAGGGTTTTCTAGGAGGGGATCAATCATCTGACAGTACCAGTTCTGATACTAAAGAAAAAGAAGTTTTCATGGATAAACATGTGAGTACTCTTTCTTAAACAACTTGGTTTCAACACTTTCTTCTTTTCTTGTTGGTATGCCTCCAATGGTTTGTTATATTGCAGAGAAACGTGAGCAAGAACTGGCATTTTCCGCCATCATTTCCTAGTGAGTCAGTAATTACTGCCTATATTTGTCCGCAAGTTGACGAGTCCACTGAGCCTTTTGGATGGGGAAAGCCAGATTTGCCTTTACTTCGCCAGTGAGTTGATTCAAACCTTCATATATTCAATTATTATATGCTGACATGGTACTTTATTCTAGATCCTTGTGCTTTCATCTTTTCTAGAATGTTTCAAAAAAAAATCCTTGCTGAATGGATAGTTGCAAAAAATGAGCCCATTTGACCTCGACATAAGGTCATCTTGAAGTCATGATTTGATATCGAACTGATCCAGTTTTGATTATATATTAAACTGATCCAGTTTTGATGATAGGTTGGCTCAAATTTTGATTTTACATGACTTGTTGAAGTGGGGGAAGGTAGTGTGCGTAGTGGCAACCTATTGGAAATCTACAATGTAATGATGCAACATACACAAAATAATTTCCGACATAAGATTACCCAGTAAAGAAATCAATGGGCTATCACAACGCGACCACGATTGAAAAACTATAATTTTGAAATAACTTGGAAGTGAGTAGTTCATTTTAAAGGAAGTGCAGCTATCTAAGCCCTCCAAGGCCCCATAATTCAAAGAGAAAATAGTTCCAAACAAGTATTACTACGACCTAGGATTAATTTGTACAATGAAGAGATACAAAAACTCAATGTTAAATGCTCATAAGGAACTTTTAAAGTGATGGTACCGAAGATGACAACGTTGCTGTGAAGGATGTAGGAGAGGGGATGGGATGTATGTGGTGGTAAGGCTGATGTGGAGGGGGGGGGGGGGGGGGGGGGGGGGGTAATGCTGACGTTTCTTGCGTGCGATAGGAAATTTCCGACAAGGGAGGAGGATTACAGTGGCTGTCTCGAGGGTGAAAGGATCGTGGGAGGAAAGGTGGTTGACAGTTGGAGGGGGGGGGGGGGGGGTAAAGCTGACGGTTCTTGCGTGCGATAGGAAGTTTCCGACAAGGGAGGAGGATTACGGTAGCTGTGCTGAGGGTGAAAGGGTCGTGGGAGTCAAGGTAGTTGATAGTTGGAGGGGGTTGGCATACACTGAGTTTATGTTGTTAAAGGCGTGCCTCAGGCGTACTTGAGGCTCAATGCTCACAAGACTCAAAGATTCACGCCCTTGGGGCATTAAAGGAGCGCCTACATGAGAAACATAATGGAGCGTTGAGTCTTCGACATAATGCAAGTGATCACATTGATCCCCTTTCTTAAGAGATATAAATGATATGAATGAAGAATTTGATCAAGAAGATGAAATGATGTTTGATGATGATTATTTAAAATGAGATGTGGTTGTGCCTTGCCCTCGTTAGGCACATGCCTGCACTTTGAGCCTTGCGCTTAGGCTCCAGGACTACTTTGTGTTTGATGCGCCTTGAGACTTTAACAACTATGCGCTGAGTAGAGGGAAGCAGGCGACAAAGACGAGCTTACTGGAAGAAGTGGAGTTAGGGTGCAGGGAGGGGGACTTGCCGGGGAGTCAGCAGGGGAGTTGTAGCAAGGGAAGAGATTTGTTGGAATGGTTTACTCGGGATTGAACTGCTAGGTGTATTCAGATAGTAGGGAGGGCGTGACCATCAACAAATATAGGGAGGGAGAAGGTGGAGAACAACAAAACGAAGGATAAAACCCCATGAATTAGCACTTAGGGTTCACAACTTCTGCACCGTGAATGATATAACAACTCTTGAGATTTTCTCCAAAATCTATAATTGCTCATAATAAGTGTGAAATAGGAGCCAATTACATTTAATAATTAATTTCAACTATACAACATAACCCTTCTATATGTATACGAGGAGAGATCGAATTACAAAATACCCAATGTCCAAGCATAAATACAAAGAGACGAAATATCAACACTCTCCCTCAAGCTGGAGCATATTTATCATATACATCAAGCTTGTTGCAAACATAAGATATTCTAGGGCTTCTGAGTGATTTGGTGAAGATATCAACAAGCTAATCATTTGAGTTCGTAATTTTAGTTATTTCTTCGGACAGAACCTTTTCACGATTGAAATGACAGACAACTTCGATATGCTTTGTCCGTTTGTGAAATACAAGATTTGAGGCAATGTGTAAGGCTGTCTGATTATCACACATGAGTGACAGTTGATATTGCAGAACTTTAGTTAGGATATAAGCTATTTTAACCATATGAGTTCACATGCGATTATTGCAATGGATAGATGCTCTGCTTCAACACTGGATCTAGTGACAATATTTTGCTTCTTGTTTTTTCATGAAATGAGATTTCCTTCGATTAATACACAATATCCAGAGGTCGATCATCAATCTCTTGGACTCCCGACCCAATCAACATCAGTGTAAGCAAGTAAGTCGAAGCGTTCTCGTTTTGCATAAACAATTCTTTTTCCTAAAGTTCCTTTGAGATATCATAATATTCGAACAACAACAACCCAATGACTATCGTATGGTGAGTTAAGGAATTGTCTCACAACACTAACAACGAAGGAACGGGTAAGTTTTGGTATAGTTAATTTCAAATTTTCAACTAATCGTCGTTATCTTCTTGGATCAGAGTATGTCGTTCCCTATTATGGTACAAGTTTAATATTTGGGTCCATTGGCATTTCAGTGTGCTTACAATTTGTCAACCTGATTTGTTCCAGAATATCAAGGGCATACTTCCTTTGAGATATGTTTATTCCGTATTTTGATTGAGCCACTTCAATTTCGAGGAAATTGCGTAATCGATCAAGATCTTTGGTTTGGAATTGACGAAATAGATGTTGTTTGAGATTCATAATTTCTTCATGATTATGTCCTGCAATGACAATTTGATTGACATAAACCACAAGATCACCACGGAGGAATATTTATTCTATAAGATCACCGCGGAGGAATACTTTTTGATATCTAATTGATATAAGATCACCGTGGAGGATATGAGAGTTTTAAGGTTTTGGGCAGTTGGGGGATTTTGGTGGAGGTCGTGGCTATTGGAAATGGAGTCGGAGAGGTCTCAATTAGGGGTTTTGGTGGAGGTCACTGGTGGGGAAGGAGAGGAGGTTTGTGATGGCTGAGCAGTGAGGGAGAAGGCTTGTGGTGGCTGTAAGGGGACGCAGTGGTTGTAGGAGGTATGGAGAGTAGGGTGGGCTCGACTATGACATACGACATGGGGTTGTTTTGGGATAGGTTTTCGATGGCTGATGAGTGGAGGATGAAGTTTTTGGTGGAAGGCCTCATTGGTGCTATGTAGGGCTCGAGTTGAAGGGGGGATCACTAGCAGGAGGGGGCTCGGCGGTGGCAGGGATGACGATTGTTGCAAACATAGTAGGCATGTCTGAAATTTCTACTGTATATTCCTTTTTATTTAATTAGGCAAGTAAATATGTCTGTTTCCGTAGAAGGAACCTTCGGGTTTCAATATTCTTATCAAATTTGAGAAATAATTTGATGCGGATCATAGTTTATGGGCGAGCCGACCCGTATCACACCTCGTTCGGGTTTGCACTCGTAGGAGGAGGGGTTAGGGTCGTCGTATGGACGATCCGAGCCCGCCATTGTTTATGTACGCGTTTGTGTGTATTGTGACGGTCAATCACAACCGTTCATTGTGTATTTTTAGCCTATAAATATGTTTATGGAGTTCTTTTGTGGGCATTGCAGAATTTTGAGAATTTAAAATTTTTGTAATCATCCACGGTGCCGATTCTGTGGGACATTGTGTGCCGAAGCCTAATCCATAGCCACCTTTCCATCTAGCCGATCACCTCACACTCTTCTCCATGTTAATCACTGGTGAAATCTTCCCTGTTTCCACAAAACCCCTCGATACCTTCTGTAACTGCTTGCAACTGCCGATTTTTGCCCACACATCTTAACAACTGCTTATAAACTGCTGCGAACTGGCGGGCTTGGCTTTTTGATGTCGCTCCTCCCTCGCCGAGAACTACAATCACTGTGTTGAATTCCAGCCTCGCCGAGGACTCACGAAGACTCCGGCAGGTATCGGAAGCCGACTTTTGTATATGCAACTAAGCGTGAAGGGAGATTTGTTTCCAGGTGCAGGAACCCCTATTCCCTCCCACTAGTCAATCACTTCAGGGGCAAAACTTGTCTCATACTATATTTGTAGGTGTTGATCATCTCCCAGAGAGATTTCGGCGTGCGTCCGACCTACAACTCAGCTGGCGACAGTTTCTACGCACAGGAACCACCTTCCAACCCGCTATTTGATCTTCTCCCCTGACCCAAGATGGGAATTATTGTATAGCTGCGGCTGTCAGTCATTGTCCTGAAGGCTGTTCAACCTTCCCCTTTCAGCCTGCCATCCTCTACATCATTCGATCAACTAAGCCATGACTCTCCCACTACCTCCATCCATGTTGGTAATCCAAATCCGCTGCCCTAGCCTAAATCCAGCAAACATAGGCTCCGTTTGGGCTACCGGTGTCGTTTTAAAAGAGAGCAGTTTTAAAACTGAGAAACGTATTGTCAAAACTACGCCTGCGACCTGCAATCGACGCACCGTCCCGTGCGTCCTCCTCAGCCCGCACGTGCATCCTCCTCAGCCCGCCAGTGCCTGTGCATCCTCCTCAGTCCGCCAGCCACCGCCCGTGCATCCTCCTCAGCCGCCAGCGCTCCCCGCCGCCGCCCCGGCCCCCGGCGGGCCAGATCTGCCCCGTGCCACACCAATCCGCCCCGTGCCAACCTCCAACTCGGAGCAATCGTCCTCATATGCCAAAGAGCCGGATGGAAGCCCGCGTGGAAGCCCTCGAACACTCCCTCGCCACCATCAACTCTCGTCTCGAGGCACAGAACGAGCAGTTCGCCTCGATTCTGACCATGCTCCAGAAATTGCAGTCCACCCAGCACTTCGGGCCCTCTACCACCTCTGTTGTGGAATCCCCCAGCACCGTGCTTCCCGATGCTTCCGCAGCGGTGGAAGTGCCTACTCCACCGTACCGTGGACCTGACATGCCTACCTTCAACGGGTCTGACCCCCTCGGGTGGATTGCCCGCGCCGAGCAGTTCTTCGACATTCACCAGACCGCACCGACACAACGGGTCTCCACCGCAATCATTGGCATGGAAGGGTCGGCCCTCCATTGGGTCCGTTGGCTCCGGCAGACCTCTCCCGACCTCACCTGGCCAGCTCTCTCTGAGGCCCTCATTCAGCGGTATGACGCCCGCTACTCCGGCCCCACGATCGACTTTGCGGGGTCCGTCACACTGGCTCCATTGACTCATACATTGATGCCTTCGTGGAATTAGTCACTCATGTCCCCGGTCTTCCCCCAGACCATTACTTGGGGTTCTTCATGAACGGCTTGCAACCCCACTTCCGCTCCCGTCTCCGCACTCTCCAACCATTAACGGTTCACCACGCCATTGACCTCGCCCCCCTGGTGGAAGCAGAATTTCTCGCGACGTCCGACGACATTCCTTCCCCATCACCCCCCTCTCGGCCTCCCTCCTACACATATTTCTCGACCCATCTGAAACCTACACCTCCGCCACCTCCTCTGCCTCGGCCACCAATGATTGGTCCTCGCCACAACCGGCCTGTCCCTACCCACCGCCTCTCCAACCAGGAGTACAACGACTTACGAAGCAAGGGCCTGTGCTTCCGCTGCAAGCACCCCTACTCTCCTGGTCATGCGTGCTCCGTGAAGGAGTGTCGTGTCCTCATCGGCGACGACGTGGCCGCGCTCTCCGCCGACTTCGACGCCCTGCTGCTCTCAGACGGACTACCGCACGACGCCCCGGGCACCTCGACGGCATCCCACTACTGACCGGCGGGCGGCGCTCCGACCTTGGGGACAAGGTCGCTTTTCTGACGGGATGTATTGTTACGCGCACGCGCCATCCCATTTATCATTACTGTTTTTTCTTTAAATATTTTAGGTTTGATGTGAGCCCCCTCCCCCCTATATAAGGAGGAGGTATGAGAGTGTTATGGTCATCTTTGGATCATTAGGGATTTAAGCTCTCATTTGAGAGAGGGATCATTGGAGGAACCAGCCTTCTTGATCTTGGCCGGACTTCGATCCGGATTGTATCCTTGTTCTTCTTCGATTAATGCAACTTCTTTCTTGTTCGTATTAGCCAACATTTGAATACTATTAGTTTTCTAATGAATGCACATTTATTTATTTTAATAAAAGAAAAGGAGCACGGTACACCCCTCCTATTCCTCTCGCAATCATCCTCTTCCCCCTCCTTTATTTTTCCCAAACAAATCAACCTTTCCCAAAGGAGAAGAGGAGTTCAACGGCGAAGGCTGCGTCATTGGGGGGGGGGGGGGGATAAGGAGTCGGCTGTCCATGTGAGTGCTGGAGAAGGGGGTTGTTTCCAGGGAACCGAGAGAGAGGGGGAGAGAGATGCTGGAGAAGGGGACAGATTCCATGGAGGGAGCCGGCCTCTACCGTTGAAGGGGAAGGTTGCTTTCAAGAGCCCTAGCAACCCTGCCCCTGCTCCTCACTTCTCTCCCAGTTCGCCCATGCCATGGAGAAACTGTGAAGCTCTCCTGTTTCGAGGGAGAAGGACCTGCACAATCCAACGAGAGCCAAGGAGGGAAAATAACGAATGACCGTTCTCGACGGGGCTCGCTGGTCTTCTTTGGTCCAGCTTCAAAACGATGGGAATTGCTGTTTTGGACTGGCAATTTTAAAATGAGTGTATCCCAAACACCTCGTAAAATTTACTGTACAACTCAGGCCTAAACAGAATGGAGCCAAAACGGTTTCTTAAATCCAGCCATGCACTCTCATTGGGATTCAATTGCTTATGCAAGTTCTTAATTGGAAGTTCTTTTACTTGGTGCTGAATTTAGTGTTGGAAAACATATTATTTGGTATGAAAATTTTGTAAAAGTTTGCTTAATCTTTGTTCTGTTAGAAGGGTGTGTTTGTCGAGTATTTAACTAAATGCACTCTTAATTTAATTGTAACTTAATCTTGCTTGTCTTAAAGTCTAATTTTGATTGTGCGCGTTTGTTCATTTCCTTTATAATTTCAGAACTATTGCAAGGGAATGTTGGACTACTGCATGAGCATCACATTTATCTAGGTCTTCCTACACCACTACACGCACATTCATTCATTAGAGTTCTCTTAGTGCATATTCACACCACGACCTTCACTTTATCCTACGTCATAATTTCGTTTTATTATTTTTAAGCCTTCTTCAATTATCACTCAATTTTCATAACAAGAAAGTATTACATGTAATTGATTCTTACGACCCACGTTGGGGCACTACTTATCACTGATGGAAGCTGTGCAAGGATTGATACGACCGTTTATATTTTTACTTCGTATTTTCTATGTTTAAGACCATCGCATTTACTCATATTTTGTTAGGTTTTGTTAGGGGCATTACAAAAATTACGTGAACTTCGTCTTTTGCCCTACTTGCGCTAGACAAAGAGAGTGGAATGTTAGGCAAGATTTAATCTCATACTTCCCATCTCTCTTCCTCCCTTGTCTCTCTCCCCGAAAGTGATCGGCTAGGTCGCGCCCGATCCCTCCTCTCCGACGAGTTGAGCTCGGCTCCCCTTCTTCACTCCTCCGGCGAGGCTTCCTCCACCCGGTTTCCACCATAGGCCCGCCCTGCTCTAGGAAGGGAACTCTTATATAATTCTTTAACGTTTATTTTTCTGCGGAAAAAAAATCCAAGTTAACACTCATTGATAATTTTGATGTATCGGTTTGACTTTAAAGTTTCCATCTACCTGATGTGATTCATTTCGTGGAGATTAGTTGTTTAATTGTTAGGTTTGATTCCATTTTCTTATTCCAATTTTATAATTTCACAGGATGTGCTGGGAAAAGTTTGGTTGGCCGATTCAAAAGGCAGACGAACTGCTTGTGCCTGTTTTGAAGGAGTACAACAAACACGAGGTTATGTTTTTTTTGAAAGATTTGAATTATTCTTTCTTTTTTTGCAAATTCAGTTTTATCCTTACCGATTCCTTTTTTACTTTCATATTTGGCGTGTTTCTAATCACGAGGGAGATTAGTTTCCTACAAATACCCATCTCGGACTCGTATAATGTCTGACGGGAGCTTGCTTGCTCAAGATGATGAATAGAGAAGTTCTATTCTCCAGTTTATTATTTTTCTCTGTTTTTTGTTTTGCTATTGAACTTGTAGAAGAGATGGTGCATATTTACTTTCTTTCCTCCCTATGAACTTTGTTAGATTAGGTTGGCACTAATATTATAATTTGTTTTTCTTTTTTCTTTTTTCCTTTGGACAGACTCAGCTCAGGATGGAAGCATTTTATTCATTTAATGAAAGGTTTGCTAAAATACGAAGTCAACGTATTAAAAAGGCTGTCAAAGGTATCGCCGGGATTTCTTCTTCCGAGTTGACTGATATTACTGACAGTGGATCCAGGTCCAAAAAAGGCAGAGGTATCACCATTCGCAAGAATGAACGTTCGCGTCTTGAGAACGACGCTGATCAGTCGACTGCAAAAAGGAAATCTTCAAAGCAATCTCGAAAGACGGTCAAGGGCCAAAGTCCACCACCCCATGCGTCCGAAGAATCCTCCAAAGAAGTTGGAGGAAGCGGTAAAAGAAGTCGAGTGGTCAATGCTAAAGGAAGAGGAAGAGGAAAGGTAAAAGGAGGTGAAAATTTTGATGAGAAATCCACTGAATCAACTTCTGTTGATGAAGACAGCACAAGCAAAAGCCAAAGATCCACCATGACTGTAGAGTCTTTGCCAGAAACCCGCCGGGTATGTTTTTACTCATGCTCATAGTTCTTCATATGGTTTTCTATGTTGAATGCATTTTGCCTTGTTTAACTTGGGCACTGCTTGGGAGAGTCGTGGTTGTTATGAACGTAGTTATGACAAATGCAGGTAGCATTTATGCAAGTCATGAACACTATTTTTGAAAGTGGCATTTTAGGCCAAGCACAACTACATGGGTGGTCAAGCTTTAATGTCCGTGAACTTCCATACCCCAGAATGTGAATGTTGGGTCAAAAAGCTTTCACAAAAATTCAAAACTAAGGTAAACCACCACTATTTTTGCCACCACAGATTCACACCGCCAGACTCAAACACGGTAGCTCTCCCAAACAGAGCCTTAGATTCATAGCTTTCACCACTGTATATTTAGTGGCCCTCACCGCTGTATATTCAGCGACCCTCGGATAGTTGGGATAAGATATTTGATGATGATATGGAAAAGTTCCGGCCTTATATTCATAAACCTTAATCTTTCTTTCCGTCTCCAAGACGTACTAATAAGCGCGCTACACATCAATGTAAACATAAATATTTACCTTCACTTTCACATCAGCGTGGTGTGCGGATTGGGTTGCACGTATGCAATTCCTTAGATTTGATCGGGGCGAGATTGGGATCGGGGGAGAGTGAGACTGGGAGAGAGAAAACCATGATTGAAAAGATTGAAATTAGAGAACAGAAGTTGAATAGAGAATACATATATGATTAGATTATCTCCTCAGTAAGAAAAGAAACACAATTCTATAATGCAGCAAAAGAGAAATGACATTATTTTGTGAACAAAATGAATTATCCTAAACAAATAATTAATACAGAAATTTAATTTGGTTTAGGTTTGATTAACTTGTATCAATATTTCATATTCGTTCAAAGTTTCCCAATTTTCTTTTACTTCCTCTTTAAATTCCTCCATAACCACATTTTTGCGCTTCCTTTTTGACTTTCTTTTCTTACAGTCAACCCGGCGCCGCAAGCAGGTCAACTACGCCGAAGATAATTCTGGAATTAGAGACCTTCATGTTCCTGATGCAGCCACCGACTCCGCTCCGTTCGAGCACATCCAACATGTAACAAAAGCAGCATCATTTAGCAATGATTCCGACAGTTTCAACCATGCCATGCCGCATGATTTCCTGGACAGTGGCGGTGGTTTCTGCCTGGAAGAGAACGACGAGATCCCGGAAAAACGATCCCACCCGGTCACTATTTCCAGAATCGATGAAAGTGATCCTGAAGCGGAAAGATTGCGGGAAAATCTTAATGAAGCGAACCATCCGCAGGATAGTGCGTGCAATTCTTCGAAAAGGCACGATGAAACTGCGGGCGAGGGTCTGCTTGTGCTCGAAGATTTGGGTCGGGAGCAAGAGACTGGCGGTGGGGCGTCCACGATTTACCTGAGTGCCATGCCTTCGCTTAAGCGCAAGCGAAGGAAAAGGTAACAATTTTAGTTCGATTAGGAGTTGGTTATGCTAACCTGATCGAAAGACCAAAGCCTTGAAAATGGATGGCAATTGTATATAACAGCTGAAGAGACCTGATTTGCGCTACAATTGAGAAGTGTTTTATCTTTCTTTTGTGAGATTTCGTCTTTCATGCTTCGAGCTCATCATATATTCGACGATACTTGTAGATGTTGAAAGAGCAAAACTTATGACCAAAATACGTTTTTTATGCTCAGAGTTCGTCTTATACCCGTCTATGGTCTTTTCCTAGGAGGACTAGTCATCCACACCGGAGGTTATCGATGATATATTGAGCACCTCATTCATCCTTTTTTTTTAACTTTGTAAACACAAATTCAAGTGTAGAAGCATGAAAGCATCCAACATGAAATTAAACATTAATCTTTTGCAAATTAAACATTAATCTTTTGACGGTCAGGAAGGATCATATTCGTCATGCTGATCAATAAAAATGAGTTAATTTGATTTTGTTTTTTTATGAAGAAAGTATATATTTCATACAAGTTTAGAAACATTAATCAAATGAAATTAAGCATTTACTATACCACATTGGATATTTCTGATGAGGTGACAACATATGGTTTGATTGATTCATGGCAGATACATTGAGTTTAAAAGATTTGCTACAAAATGATTCTTTTTGTAAAGTGTTGCTAATGCTAATTTATGATCGCAAAAAGGATCACTTTTTTTAATAAAAAAAGCAAACTTTGAGCGCAAAAGATAGAAACAATTCTTTTTTTTTTAAGTGTTGCTGATGCTAATTTAAGATTGCAAAAATGATCACTTTTTTTAATAACAAAGAGAACTTTGAGCGCAAAAGATAGAAACAATTCTTTTCTTAAAGTGTTCCTAATGCTAATTTAAGATCACAAAAATGAACACTTTATTTAATAAAAAAACAAACTTTAGGCGCAAAAGATAGAAACATTTTTTTAGGCGATTGTTATCCGCATTACAGTTTTGGCTATTCACACTCTTTTTGTATGAGTTATTACGCGTCTTTTGGGAATTTGCCTTGTATATATATTTTTAGGAAAAGTGTTCTGCAACTTTCATATTGAACACTTTTCTTAAAAATGCATGTACTCCAAAAAATCGCTATAGTTACGCTCCTGTTCCAATCAAAACGACAATACGTCTTGTGTGTGCATTTTTAGGAAAAGTGTTCGACACGAAAGTTGTAGATCTCATCATTGATCACTTTTTCTTAAAATGCGTGTACAAGGCGTATTTTCAAAAGACGCGTAATAACTCATACAGAAAGAGTGCGGATAACAATCATTTTTTTAAGTGTTGCTAATGCTAATTTAAGATTGCAAAAATGATTAATTTTTAATTTAAAAAAGCAAATTTTGAAAGCAAAAGATGTCGATGAGGTTTCATGTCTCAAAAGAATGTTAAAAGAAAAATAAATAAATTTTCATGACTCAAAAGGATGTTACAATTAATAAATACACTTGACCACCACATGTTAAAGAAAAAATATATAAATTTTCAAATATATAAATTTTCATTGCTTAAAAATATGGTTAAATTAATAAAGGGTGGTGTTAAAGGCAATCCAGAATTGGCTATTGGCAAACCAATTTCTATGAGTTATTACGTGCGTTTTGAAAATACGCTTTGTACATGCATTTTTAGGAAAAGTGTTCAACACGAAAACTGTAGATCTCGTCGAGATCTACAACTTTCGTGTTGAACATTTTTCCTAAAAATGCACGCACAAGGCGTATTGTCGTCCTGATCGTAACTATATCGAATTTTTTGAAAATACGTCTTGTGCGTGCATTTTTAGGAAGTGTTCAACACGAAAGTTGTAGATCTCGACGAGATCTACAATTTTCGTGTTTAACACTTTTCCTAAAAATGCATGTACAAAGCGTATTTTCAAAAGACGTGTAATAACTCATAAAAATTGGTTTGCCAATAGCCAATTGTGGTTTGCCTTTTAACACCACCCTTAATAAAATACACTTCACCTTATATCTTTCATTCTTAAATATATGAGATTCTTAAAAAAAAAATTTATGATGATGATGTGACCATTTCATTGCATGATTCATCAAACATTTAGAAGAAAAAAACAGGAACTAAGTGTCATTAAAATGGCGAATACTTGAGAAACAAAGCATGGAGGATGATGATCGACCATTTCAATGGCCGCGCGACTATTCTTATACATCCAGACGATAACTAACTAAATCAAAACAAAGTGAAAAGATGTTTCTTTTTTTCAAAAGACGTGTAATAACTCATAAAATACACTTCACCTTATATCTTTCATTCTTAAATATATGAGATTCTTAAAAAAATAATTTATAAGAGGATGATGATGATGACCATTTCATTGCATGATTCATCAAACATTTAGAAGAAAAAAACAGGAACAAGTGTCATTAAAAATGGCGAATACTTCAGAAACAGAGCATGGAGGATGATGATCGACCATTTCAATGGCCGCGCGACTATTCTTATACATCCAGAAGATAGCTAACTAAATCAAAACAAAGTGAAAAGATGTATCTTTTTTTTTCTTTTGCTCCTACACGAGTGTCTTCCTCCGGTTCTTATTCAGAACTCTCTGCGCAAATCCATACCTGCCCACAATCTCCTTCGCCCGAAGATCTTCCTCATTGAACCTGGTTTCCAGGAGCCTCGTCGATCCGACAATCACGTTCTTCTGGATGCTGTAGCACAGCTTGTTCTGAGACTGAACGCTGTTTCTCCGGCCGCCCGATAAAATCTGATTCCCCTGCGACGGAGAAGGAAGTCCGGAAAGCCTGGATCTCCACATCGTCGGCCGCTGCGAAGGGCTCGAGAAATTGAAACTGCTCGCCAATTTTCCCTGAACTTTCGGAGTTTCTTGCAGAGGAGGGAATGCGGCGGTGGCCATCGATCTCCTCACCGGATCCCTCGCCTGAGATAGTTTTCCGGCGACATGACTGAACATCGGCAGCGTTTCTATTTCTGTGGCAAGTGTGGCCCTTCTCCTGGTTTGTGATATGTTGCAGATAACCGGGGACAATGAGATCCTTCTGGCTCTTCCCAGAGGCTTGCGGGCGAAGCCCGGAATATCTTTGATCGTGTGGTGGGATAAATTCTCCTTGTTCTCATGGTTCGTTTTCGCCCCCGTGTGGCGTGGCGGGAAATGCGGGAGGCGGTTCGTCAGTCCGGCAAGCGGCGGCCTTTCTTTCGTCGGAGCGAGCGGCGGCCTGGAAGGTCTAAATGTTTCCTTTGGGGCGAGCTGGATCCTGGCATTTTTCTCTTGGGCTAGCTGGTTCTCCAGGTCTTTGACCTTTTGATACATGGAAAATCATTTTAGGGACAGAAACACACAGGGAATGGGATTGATGTATTGTGAGGAATTTATTATAGTTTTTTTTTAATAAATAGTTGTAGGCTAACATTAGGAGCAAGGCTGCATTAGTTCTCAATGTATGACAGTATTCTCAACAAGCCCTTAACATGTAGGGTCATTAGAGTATAGCATGTGACCTTTTTTTAGACACTGTGATGTGTGATGTGGGGGGGTGGGGCATTGGGCAATCCATGTAGCTTGTGCACTTATCTTAGTTAGGCCAATCCACAGACAACCAATTGATTTTAGGTTGTATGCATTAGTTTCTCAATGTATGACTGTATTCTCAACAAGCCCTTTAACATGTAGGGTGATTAGAGTGTAGCCCTTTAACATCTAGGGTCATTAGAGTGTAGACCTTTTTTAGACAGGTGATGTGGGGGATGGGGCATTGGGCAAACCCAAGTAGCTTGTGCACTTATCTTAGGGCATTCACAGACAACCAATTGATTTTAGGTTGAATACATTAATTTCTCAATGTATTCTTCTCAACAAGCCCTTAACATGTAGGGTCATTAGAGTATAGCTTGAGACCTTTTTTAGACACTGATGTGGGGGTGGGGCATTGGGTAAACCCAAGTAGCTCGTGCACTCATCTTAGGCCCATCCATAGACAATCAATTCACTTTAGGTTGAATGCATAGGCTCTAATGTTATAAACATAACACAATTAAGATTTCAAATTGAAAGCAAATCGGGTCATCAAACTTCCTGCTCGCATTTTCTGATCAATGGAAAAAAAGATGTACCTTTTGTTGATATTTCTTACACGTTTGCTCGGATTCTCGGATCTGTTTGATAATCAGAAGAACCATTCAGCATTCAATGAAGTATAAAATGAGTTGTGATAGAGAGTGGGCATCTTAAATTAAGAGGAAATCTATCATCATTAACATGAACAGAGAGATTTCATGAAAGAACACCCAAGAATCAAATGGTTTTCTTACTTTCAATTCCTCAAGAACACCTCAGAATCAAATGATTCTCATAAGATTTTCATCGATGGTGGATATACCTTTTCCTGAAGAGACCTGTAGGCATTCTCTCGCGCTGCGCATCTGATGTGCATCAACTGCAAGCTTTCGTTGAGTTTGTTCACTTCCTTCTCTTCCATCCGGAGCTTTTCGGACTATATACAAAGTCACCTCAATACTGATTGGAAAGACTATCAAAACCAAATACAAAAAAGGTTTCTTTATATATTTTTTACCATCTGTTTCAACTTGAAGTTATCAATAGGATCAGACTGCTTCTTGGCTGGGCCGTGCTCAACTCCACGCACTCTACTAGCGAAATTAAGAGTACAAAGGGTTTCTCCTAAATCAGCTAAGCTCGGGCTAATCTGTGCAAACATCAGTGTCTTGCAGTCTCCGCCTATTTTATTTGAAATAAACAGGAAATCAGTGACTCTGAAGATCAAATTGTTCCACTGAATTTGATATCAACCAGCAGTTCTAGAAGATGATGCAATTAGAAGAACAAGCATAGTTTTACTCGAATTAAAAAAATGGGAATGATTGTAATAGAGATGCTAGAACACTCACCCAAAGAGCTTTGCAGCAAATGAGTGAGCTTTGAGTTCCTGAAATTGAGTTAAAGAAAGGCATTAAATTTCATCCATAGCTTAAGTTTTTGAGAGTCTGCGAAGATTTGAATCCCTCGACAGAGATGATTCTAGAAAGCTACTTAAAATTCCAAAAGGTACCTATAAGGAATGTGAGAATTCTTGGAGGCGAGTGCGGATATAACATCACCGAGAGCTGAAAGAGACTTGTTTATGAACTGTGATTCCTTCAGCCTTTCCCCCTCGGCTTCAATCTTTCCAACGCGCTCGCTGCCAGCTAAATCCACCAACCATAAGAAGCTTTTTCTCCTCTCTCCATTCAATAAGTTCTCTCCCTTGACGGTCACACGAACCAAGCTGAGAGCGAAAAAGTCAATGCTTATCAAGTCAGAAATATTCCAAAACAAGTTTACATGTTTCTCAAATAAAGAAGATATAATTTTTATGGTTTCAAAAAGTTCGAATAAGAAATAGAGACGGGATACACACGAATGGGAGCGACTACTGAGTTCATTAGCATTGGTTGAACCAACTGATCTGTGTCTGCCTCCTGATTTGAGCAACTCCCACACCTCATCTATGGCGCAGAATCCAACTTCAGCCAGCCCAGGAATTTCCTGGGTTCCTTCTGCAGATTGCTTTATGTCCAACCTTCATAATAAGCATTCAAAAACTTAGTAACCAAATTCCTAAAAACTTTAAATTGTATTGAAAAATTTTGAAGCCTTACTTCTTGCCACATATATCTGAGTTATCTGCTAAAAGATCCCTGATTTTCTCATTATACACCTCCAACATGCTAAACGAAAATTCATATCGCATCAAGGCTATTCTTTGATTTGTAATCCTGAGGAGTTCTTCCAATGCCCTATAATTCACACCTCTGCACTCAGGGGTCCCCTCCATAGTGAAGGTCTTCCCCGTTCCAGTCTGCCCGTACGCAAATATGCATACATTGAAACCATCCATCACGGATTTCACAACCGGCGAAGTCTCAGAGAATACAGCCTCTGCGATGTGATCATAAAAACAAGGAATTAAAAGATCATAATATTCCACATTCCAGTAGATTAATAGTTTAATGGAATGTTAAAAAGACGTTACCTTGCTCATCTTTGGGATTAAAAATGTGATCGAATTTAAATAACTTTCTCGAGGAATCAGCGCAGGTGATCTGCAACTCCGTGTCTTTATATGAATCAAATTCTATAACGGAATTACTACCCTTGGAAATTTCATCTGTACTGAGCGGCCTGCATCTGCAGAAAACCCTGATGTTCCCTCTCAGTTCAATCAATTCATTGTAGAGGCGCTTCCTCTCGGCAATTTCTTCGGCAAAAAGCCCCTTCAGCTTCTCATACTTGGGTTCGCATTCTTGAAGACATTTGCTGTCGAGGGCTTCACACTTATGTAGCAAGATCTCAGCTTCAGACTTCTTAACCTGATGCTTCTGCAATAAGCTGTTGTATTTTATCCCTAAATTGTGGAACAAGAAAGAAAAGAAGTAAATTTTCTAAACCTACGATTCAAGTAAGATGAGATAAAACATAAGAAAATATCAAGAAAGTGAACTAAGCATATCAAGTTATCAACAATACCAATTTTCTGAACGGCGGAAGCGAGATCAGGTCCAAAGAAGGACAGCTTCGATGGGCTCTTAAGCGCGGGAGAGGGAATACAACAATCATCTTTAAATCCCTGAAATGACACATCATATCGTACCCGCTGGGTTTTGGAGAAATCAAAAGGATAGATAAGGATCAAGAAAGAACTGATTCATTACCTGGTCCAGTGTGTAGTTTTCACAAATTTTCTCAGGGGAAATATGGTTCTGTCCCGGATCTGAGAAGAAGGCAGCAAAAGAACTATGTAAAACCTATAGAATTACAATTTTAAAAAGAGGAAACCCAATTGGCTGGAGAAACGAACCATTATCTTGAATCTTTTCGTCGTCGGAGATAACAGAAAGATATCCCGAGCCTAGTACCGGGATTTGTAATTCCTTGAAAGGAGGAGCGTTAGTTGTACCTAGATCAGAGGTAGGAGAGCCTCTATCCATTGAAATTTCTAGGGCTCGATCTGGAGGGGAAAAGACAGAAGTCTTATCTCAAGTTCTACGGTTGTGAGGATAATAGATTGCAGATTAGAAAGGAGAAAGAGCTGCGTGATTCCAAACCTTCTGGTATAGAGTTCGCTGGTTCTGGCGCCGTGTCTATTTTCATGTGAAGTTCCATGGATGGAGCGGAGAAACGAGACGCTTCTCCCCTTACGGATCTCCCAGATCGGATCGAGGCGAACGGAGTGGAGCGAGCGGCAGATGGAGAGAACGAGAAGGTGAGAGAGAAGAGCGTGAGGGGAAGAAGACGAAGGTTGTGTGAGCGAGAGAGAGAGAGAGAGAGAGAGAGAGAGAGAGAGAGAGAGAGAGAGAGAGAGAGAGAGAACGGGGGGAAGAGGGTTACGGTGAGGAGAAGAGAGCGAGAGGCCGAGCTACCAACGGTCGGGTAGGGTTAATAATAGCTGTTTAGGAATCTCATCTCGATTTTTGAATTTGGCGTTGTTTGACCGTTGGATTTACAAAGTAATTCAGCGGCAGATGGAGAGATCATTTTTGGCTATTGGCAAATCAAAGATTTGAAAATCTAAGTATTTTTTCTCCTTCTCATTTCCGCTAATGGCAGCCCAATCATTTCTCTTGCTGGAACCGATGGAATATGTTGATGATCCCGCTCGCTATACCGCCTTAGCCGCCCCCAGCAATTCCAACGCCGTCGTCGCCATCGTCGCCACCAATACCGGTGCCGCCAACGCCATCGTCGCCGCCGCCAACGCCATCTTCGTGAACGTCATCGTCGTGAACGCCATCGTCGCCAACGCTATCGTCGCCGCTGCCAACGCCATCGCCGCCGCCAACGCCATCGCCGCCGCCAACGCCAACGTCGACGCCCTCGTCGTCGCCGCCAACGCCATCGTCGTCGCCGCCAACTCCAACGCCATCGTTGTCGCCGCCAACGCCATCGTCGTCGATGCCAACTCCAACGCCATCGTCGCCGCCGCCAACGCCATCGTCGTCGCCGCCAACACCATCGTCGCCGCCGCCAACGCCATCGTCGTCGATGCCAACTCCAACGCCATCGTCGCCGCCGCCAACGCCATCGTCGCCGCCGCCAACGCCATCGTCGTCGCCGCCAACGCCATCGTCGTCGCCGCCAACGCCATCGTCATCGCCGCCTCCGCCAACGCCTTCGCCGCCGCCCTAGTCGTCGCCGCCAACTCCAACGTCATCGTCGCCTCCGCCAACGCCATCGTCGCCGCCACCAACGCCATCGTCTCGCCGTCAACGCCATCGTCGCCGCCGCCAACGTCAATTTGGACATTAAAAGTCTCGGTCTAACATTAACATTCTCGGTCTGACATTAATATTTTCGGTCTGACATTAACTTTGAGCTGCCATTAGCCAAAATAGATTTGCCCATATCACCACCCTGTACTCATAGAAGCGGCCATTTTTTTTTTGCTTTAGGCAACCCATAAATTGGGTGGTTGAGTGGGTCCATCTTTTTTTCTCTCCCTCATAAGCTAATAGCAGTCGAGAAACCCTATTCTACCGTGGATTTTTTTTTGCCCTCCGCTCTGCCCCGTCTCCCCCATCCCGATGAACGACAATCTCCTCTACACGTCGCTAGCCCCTCCACCGCTGCGATTTCCTCCACCGCCGCTCAGGACCTGACCGTCGGAGAGCCCAAAGAGTGCTGCACGGCCTCCATTCCGCCCGCCGGCCGTGCCATGAAACTCCATTCTAGCCCTCCCTTGCTGGAAGACATCGTCATTTCCATTGTAGAGACTTCAGTTGACCTCGATTTTGACCCAGAACCATCTATTGCTCGTCTTAAGCCTTTCCATAGTAGTTCTCCATCCCGTTCATTGAATAATGAAGAATTCGTGAACCCATCTTCAGATTCCGGTATATATTTTCTTCTTATTTTCTTCTCATTTTGTGCAACAGGTCATGCACAGTGATCGTCCACTACCACCATTATTTACAAGTTGGAAGAGGTATCGTACGAACATTGCTGCTAAATGGAATCTAGATTGTTATGTTTGTGTTGAAGGTTTATTAAATAATTTAATTTTCTTTTTATTGTGTTAATTTTTTTAAATTTCTATTCAACTTTATATCTTATTTGCTCGACGATTTTTGGTCTTCCTTTTTGCAAACTATGAGAGACAAGTATTGTTGCATTACCAATTGTTACTACGAGGTAATAATAATTTCACTAAATTATAGAGTCTTTAGTTCAATTAATAAACATAAACATCATTAAATTTTTTTTTTGCAGGTTGCGCACATAACAAAATGGAATGATGTAATAGATATACACAATGTGAAATGATATGTTTTTGTTATGTTTTTTTTTTTTTTTAAATTGTGTTGCAACGTGAAAAAAATGGTCTGCCTAAAGCCAAAAGTGTTAGAAATTTAATTTCAAAAACATTTACTTCATGAGTTCCATTGGAGCATTGTATGGTATTTGATGTTTGGCTCCTCATATTTGATAAAAAGCTCCAAAATCAAATTGAGGCTTCGTTTGGGGCAAACGCCGCCGGAAGGCGGCAAAACAAATGCCTTCCCGCGGCGTTTAGGACGTTTGAGCCCGCTGCGCTGAAGGAAACGGCGCCAAACGGCGCTTTTCGAACTTCCGCCTCCTCCCAGCTTCTCCACCCGCCGCCCGTCTCCATCAGCCGCGCCAAACGAAGCCTGAGTGAATCCAAAAATTTGAAGAGAATACAAAAAATATATTTCATGAAAGAATGGCTGAAACCATTAGTCTCACCTTGTTTTTCTCCATTTTTGTTTATGAGTATATAAATGCAAACACACTTTCTTAATTGTTCAAGGAGGATCTATGAACCACAAGCGCGTGCGCGCGCACGCACCGCACCGGACCGGATCCGGATCCTGTCCGGATTTGGGGAATAAGTGAATTATATTTTTTGTACAAAATAGTTCCAGTACATTTATTCGGAGTTGCTTCGAATAGAAGTCGGAGCTGCGTCGAGTAGAACTCAAAGTGGCGTCGACTAGCTCGCTTGCAATTGAAGTTGCGTCAAATAAAACTCAACGCACCCAACCTGCGTCGAGAAGAACTCGACGTAGCGTTGAGTTGCGTCGACAAGTTCTCCGTCGACTTGACCTGCGTCAATAAGAATTCGACGTAGTGTCGAGTTGCCTCGATATGATTTCGACGCAGCGTCAAATTGAACTCGACGCGACCTCTGTCGTTTTTTGTTTTCTCTGCGCAATTACTACGCGTAATTTCTAACTGTTCTTTTACGCGCTTTCTCGTCATTACTCCTTTATGTTGGAAATCTTCCATATTTGTCTGCACGATTATCTCTTACCAATTATAACCATTAAAAATTAATTACGTCTTTTTTTACGAGACTCCTATATAGGAGAATTTTCTTGATCGTTTTAGATACTATGTTACGCTTTCGGAAAACTGTTTGCGATCTCTCTCCCGTTCTTACGACTTTCGCCGTGATTCTATTTTCTTGACATTTGCTTTCTCAAGTGGAAGTTCGGGTGCTCTATGTTTTTTCGGTGTCCGCACATATCGGAGTTTTCAGGATCTAGTTGTGTGTTGTACCTTGGAGGAGTGAGCATCGGTTGAAGCTCTGTCGGAGGGTGGTGCAACTTCTTTAGGGCAGTGAACACACGCCTTACCCAGACTCGATTCTAAACTATATTATTTTGATCTCCTTTATTTCTCATCTCTTTGTTTATGATGAATTATTATCATTTGTTGTTATATCTTTATAAGAGTTTTTCAAAAAAAAAAATATAAGTATAGGAATATATATGATAAATATTCAGACAAAAAGCAGTCTGCCCATATCAATACCCTTTATTAAAGACTAGGTTTTAATTTAATGTAATTTTATGGGATGCCCAAAATGCCCTTATATTCGCTAATTTCTTAATCCAAGATTCGTGCCGGCCGCCAAACCGGCACATATTCAACCTCCCTAATGTCTTGCACCGCATGAGACACTTCACCGATCAACAGCGTAGAAATTGCGCCTTCAACCAAGCACATTGGGTATTCGTCAACCCACGATCGTATTTTCAACAATCAATTGCTCTCCGATCTTCCGCCCGACTCAGCAGGATATATCACGAGTCATTTCAGGTTCTTTCGTCCATTCGCCGAGCGCGATCCCTTTGTGCTGAGCTTGAGGGCATAGTTGTTCAAAGTTTTTGGTTACGCGTCGTTGACCATAACTTTGATCTTGCGCGATCCTTTTGATTACACAGTTCAAAAATTTTGATCATTTGGATTGTTACTTTTAATTTTGAGGTACATAAATTTTATATTTCATTTATAAAAAAATTATGAACTCTTTTGATAATATTTTTTGGTTTTTTTTATGGCTATGGACTAATATATGCCAACAAAATTGAGTTTTGGCTGAAAATAACATTTGGGTTGCAAATATCGATTGCAAATGTAAATCCCGCCAAAATATTATCCAGAATTCACTGGGCATTGGAAAAATATATATAATTTAATGTTTACTCAAACAATTATTTTTTAAATATAGTATTATAAAGGCTTTTTAGCACTATGCACCCCCAAATTACTCAGTTACTTTGCATCTTGAATGTTTAAATATGACATTTTGCATCTCGAAAATTTAAATATGATACTTTGCATTTCTCATTTGTATATATTTTAGCACTTTGCATCCTAGGGTATTGTAATGAGGGGTATTTTTGTTCAACTTCCTTATCAATACACATGTATGGTTGATTCCTTCTCAGCGCCCCCAAATCTCGAAATCCATTTCAGGAGTTCTCAAGCAAAAAACCAAATAACCCGGACCAAATTACCCTTATATGCAGAGGGAGAAGCAAAGTGTTATATTTAACTTTTTTGAGATGCAAAGTGCGAAACTGGATAATTTGGGGATGCATAGTACCAAAAAATCTATTATAAATACTATACAAACAAAAAAAAATCCTCTCACAAGTCTTACAAGAATTCAAAATTTCAACTTTTTCAGCTCCCGTCAGCAACATCTCAGGTAGAACAATGGGACAGCCGGAGCACCGGAGGATCACTGATCTTCATCAATATAAAATCCTCAAAGGCAGATTAAACTGAGACCCGACGGCTTCATCAATCCCCGATCGCAAACCAGACTTCTGACCTCCTCCGCCTCCCTCCACATTCCATGGCAAGCATAAAGATTCGACAGAGTCACATAATATCCAATATTATCTGGTTCTAACCCAAACAAATGCTCCGCAGCCGATTTCCCGGCCTCAAGATCACCACGATCCGCGCAAGAACTTAGAACAGCTCCCCAAACTCCAGCCGAGGAGGACGATCTCCGAACGAAATTGTGAGCATCCCCGAATCTCCCGGCCCTGCCCAGCATATCCACCAGACAGACATCGTGCTCGATCCCCGGAGCCAAGCCGAACTCGTCCTTCATGAGCTCGTAATGCCTGCATCCCTCGTCGACCAGCCCGGAGTGGCTGCAAGCGTGGAGAAGAGAAATGAAGGTGCTTTTGGTAGGCTGGATGCCTGACTGACACATGGAGGAGAAGACATTGATGGCCTGCAGACCATGTCCATGAAGCCCAAATGCAGAGATCATGGAGTTCCAAGAAACAATGGATTTCGTGGAGGAGTTCTCGAATACTCGGATCGAAATGTCGAGTCTCCCGCACTTGCCATACATGTCCAGGAGGGCTGATGATATGAATCCGTTTGCGGAAAGTCCGGATTTTATCGAGTGGCCATGGATTTCCCTTCCATATCTGAGATTTCCCAGCTGGGAACAGGCGCAGAGCCCTCCTACAAGGGAGAATTCATTGGCTCTACAGCTTCCCATCTCCCTGAAGTATTCCAGAGCTTTACTGCCATTCCTGTTCTGAGCAAAACCGGAGATCATGCAGTTCCAGGAGCATAAATTTCGATCTTCGTCGGTACGAAAAACCAGCTCTGAATCGCGGGCTCTCCCGCATCGAAAATACATGGTAATCAAAGCATTCCTCGCCATAAGATCAATACCTGATTGACTTTTTTCCATGAGCGCGTGAATTGATCTGCCAATGTGTAGTAATCTCAGATTCCCGGAGGCTGATAAGGCGCTTACGAATGTGATCGAGTCCAGCCGGATATCGAAGAAACGCCGCATAGAATGAAATGTTTCCATTACTTCCTCATGAAGATCATGATGAGCATATCCTACTATAATCGTGTTCAACGAAACGATATCCGGGACGGGTTGAATGCTTTTCAAAACAGAGGATGAAGCCAACATATCTCCACAGTGTATATACATCAGCATGAGGGCGTTCAATGCCTGAATATCTGATAAAAATCCAATCTTGATCCCCCAGCAATGGAGTGAATTCCCAAACTTCAGATCCCGGGCATCGGCGCAGGAAGGCAGAATCGCCAGGAATGTTGCCAAACTGCACCTCAAATCTCGCCGGAGCAATTCGTAGAACAGAGCTCTAGCATTCTCCGAGTAGCCTGAGATCATGGTGTTCCAAGAGACTAAATCCTTGGCCGGCATGGTTCTGAAAAGAAGATCAGCAGAGATGAAATCTTCACAATTTAGGTACATATCAAGCAAACAATTCGATAATGATGGATTGGAGAGCTCCATCTGAGTTCTAATTGAGAACCCATGAATCGATTTCCCTTGAGAAAGTAGATCGAGTTTGTGGCAAGCAGGAATAACGGCTATAAAAGTCACTGCATTAGGTCGGGGTGTCATCTTCCATAACAGATCACGGAAAAGCTCCAGAGCTTCATCAAATCCATGGTTCTCGGCTAAACCATAAATCATTGAATTCCAAGAGACGATATTTTTGTGAAGAACTCCATGAAACACTTCCTTTGCAGATTCAACATCACCATGGCGCGAGTAAAGCGATATCAGAGAATTTTCAATGGAGCAGTCGAGCATCCCTTGATAACAGAGCTTTATCACCCAGCCATGTATCGTCTCCCCTAAGCTAACAAGTTCCTCAGAACAAGAGCAAGCAGAGAACACAGAAGAGAGACTGATTCGATCCGGACGAACCACAGAGCTAACCATTCGCCGGAAAAGAGATGCAGATTTTCCAGGAAACCCGTTGTATAAACTGCCATTAATCATGGAATTCCATGAAGTTGCGTCCTTGGCATCCAAATCTTCAAATATGAACTCGGCAGAGGTCAGATCGCCGCATTTCGCATACATATTCATCAATGCATTACAAATCTGCGCATCGGGGTTGAAGCTTCGTTTAACGACGGCGCCGTGGAGAACCGTGCCCTGCTTCAGGTCGCGCGAGCGGGCGGCGACGGTGAGAACAATCACCATCGTCGTGGAGTCGGCTCGCAAAACATTCGCCATCTCGCTGAAGAGATCGACGGACAGTTGGAGTTCATGGTTGATGAGGCAGGCGTTGATGATGGCGTTCCATGCGATCACGTCAGGGGAGACATTCTCATCAAAGAGAAACATAGAAGAGCTCATGTCGCTGGATCGTGCGTACGCCGTGAGGAGTGAAGTCCGGAAGACGATGTCGAGCAGAACGTTGGATTTGATGGAAAGGGAGTGGACGGCGGCGACCAGGAGTTGGTCGGCCGGCTTGGTTTTGAGGAGGCCGTGAAGTTTGAATTCCAAGGTTGCTCTTTGGGGAATTTCATCGAACATGTGAAGGTCATGGTGGATGGAGGAGAAGGGAGGTGATGGGGAGAAGCAGCAGGCAAGATTCAGTGGAGATTTTCTTCGGAGGATTTGGAGATTAATGAGGTTTCTCACCATGATTTTCCTATTTTTTTCATGGCCGCTAGTCCGCGTCATCTGAACCGTTGATCAAGATGCCGGAAAGAATAATTCATGAAGTTGGAAGGAATGGACGGCCAGAACAGGAGAGAGAGACCCGGGACACTACCCCAGATTGTAGCCGTAAGATGAAATTCTCATTGCCTGAACTACTTATGATGAGAGAATCAGCGGTGGAAAACAGTGAAACAGTGATGAGAAAATCAAATATTTTGAAGAATAAAGCGAAAAACAGTGAAATAGTTTGGATGTGCAGATTACAGTCTTGTTCAAAAATTAAAATTTGTTTTAAATATTTGAAAGAAACACAAAATCTATGGGAAAAAATTGGAGCAAACTAGAAAAATAATGAATTCTTTACGTATAATCATCTCCTTCCATCAATTTCAACATGTTCAGAAATCAAACTAAACACATTTTTCAGAACATTTATATGATCAGAAATGTGCAGACAGTCAACAAACAGTCCTTCCCATGGAAGGTGAAAACTTGTCTTTTTGGGGTCCTTTGCCCGCTGCCTCTACATTTCGGAGGACTAGATTTCCGATGCTGATCGGCCTTGACTTCACCCTCCTGTCGTAGAAACGGGCTTAGCGGCTCTGATAGGCAGCGATTCGCTGCGCGGCTCCGTCTCTGACCTCCAAGATCAAGTCCAGATTCCCCGAAGTAGTGTTTCGTTTCCCGGGGGGTCAAAAGCTTGGACGCGGGGGCTCGGAGTGCCAACATCCACTGGTATGACTGCTTCGGATTCGTAACAAAGATTGAAGGACGTTTCGCCTGTCGGAGTCCTCTCCGTAGTGCGGTATGCCAACAGTACATTTAGGCCCTTGAGGATGGTGCGGTTAATATGTAAAAAAAAAAAATATTTGCTAAAAAATCATGAATTTGGGAAGTATATCATACTACAGAATATACAATTTATTTTTGCAGTCACAAAAAATAAATGTGCAGAAAATTTTTAAAGTAAATAAAGTTGAACAAAATATATTTGCTAAATATAGCTTCTTGGTATGTGAACGTATATCTCATGCCTCCGTTGTAATTCGCCGTCTTTCTGGCGACGATGTTAAACACATCGATCTCAATTGTCCTGCTTCTTCGATGCCTCTGATGACGATTCACACAGCTTCTGGTACGAATTATCTTCAAATTGCATCTTCCAAAAACTGAATTTTGTGCAATCGAACACGTCGGTCTTCGCATTTGCTCCGAACTTTGAACAAATTCCGGCTAAGAATCGAATGCTGGTACGACCATCAATAAATTAAAGAAGATGTCACATAATCTTAATGAAATTAAAGAACATATTGAGCCACTATAAATTTTGCTCTAACAAGAATGTAGAATTCAAACATATACATGAATTGAATCTTCTATCAGCCATAGAGACTTCTGCAGCATAAAATGCTGATCAAATCATAGAACCGCTAACAAAAAGTCAGCCGGTCGACAGAGATCGGGAACCTTGCGCAGATTAAACCGTTTCAGACGGATTTGGGGTCGTGTCGCCTAGCTGCATCTCCGAAGAGATTGCTGATGATTCGATTCTTCGATGTTGGTCAACTCTTTCACTTTGCAGACGGGTCTCTCGATCGGAAACACTGCGGCTGCCATTTCAAGCTGGTAGCAGTATTTTTTGAATGTTTCAACGGTAACTTGAAGCCTGAAGTCTAAGCTGAACAAGAAGTTCAGTTCCAGCCTGTTCATCTCTGCGGTGGTGATGCCCCCGACCCTCGCGTAGTAAGCATTGTTGAAAAAACTGCAGTTTTTGAAGAAACAATAGTAAGAAACCGCGAAGAATGCCGAAGATTTCTATATCAGTTGCGCTTAAAATCATAAAATATTGGCTAAATTACAAGAGAATTTCATTAATCCTCTTCTAATGGTGATAAAAACTTCAAAGTTATATGGTAATCCGAAAATGGGAATACGCCCGGGATCTGAGGCAGGCTTTCACTATGAGGAATTTGAGTTACATAGAACGCAAGTGAAGGCGAGTAAAACAAATTCCGCTCCTCAAACCCAACGGCGGATGCAGTTAAAATATTAATCTGCAATACAAGAAATGTTTTCCAAAATATCCCAAAATAGAAAGTTTCTAAACCAGACGAGTTTCGAATAGATTTAAGATTGAAGGCGTCTAAACAAACACGATAAGAACATAAAACAATAACACAAAACAATAACACGTAGATGCATTTCATATCTTCTATTAATGACACTGCGAACAGAACCGTAGAACCGACCCGGAATTGAACCGATCAATTTGAGAAGGTTCTAATGGTTATCGGTTCGGGTATGGTTCGGGTCAGTTCTCGGTTCTTGAGGTCGGGTACCCGAGAACTGATCTGAGAACCAAATGACTAATAATTACTGCATAAGTACTAAGTGAAAGTAAGGTAATCTTATTTGATTTTCGCAATGACTAATAATTACTGCATAAGTACTAAGTGAAAGTAAGGTAATCTTATTTGATTTTCGCAATATAATGCAACAAAAGTCAAGTCTATAACAATATTCTATATATTCATTGTTAAACATAAACAAATATATAGGAAAATAAGATTTGTGTAAAATAACACATAGGAAGTTAAGTTTATTTATAAATTTTATAAGCATTTTGAGTTATATTCATGCCGTCGGGTAGAATCGAAAATCAAAACGGAACCGAGACGAGTTTTTTTTATTTGGGTATGGCTCTATACTTCAAATATATTGGTCGGGTCGGGTTCTGAAAAGGAGGAACCGAACTTATATGGATCGGTTCTTGATTTTTCATGGAACCGATCCGAACTGGCCCGAGTTACACCCCTAATGACACATGTAGGCAATGACAAGGATCGAAAACCCACAAAAATATAATGTCAAGAGAGAAATATTTTCTTTAAATTCAAATGGCCGATGAGCCATTCTAATGAACAAAGGCCTAGTCACTAGATTCAAGGTTCTTACATTTTTAGAGGGTATTGAAGAAAATAAATATTTTTTGGTTTATTTAAAGGAATTGAACGAGAGGAAATGAAAATAAAATGAAAATGCGGATCGTACAAAAATCAAAGTGTTATTAATTTTCGCAACTTGTTCAGTTTGCGGAGAATTTTGTTGGTTGCAAACATGATATGATTTTGTAGCCAGCATAAACCCTGCCTTCATTTAATATATCATAACTGAAATATAATGATTGAAAAAAAATGAAGTCACGAATCTCACAAATATTTTCATATTAACTTGTAATTCTATTTTAAAACATGGCAGCCCGGTGCACTAAGCATCCCCGCGCAGCGAGAGTTCGGGGAAGAGTCCCATCACAGGGGTGAAATGTAGGCAAACCTTACACTGCATTTTTTGTAAGAGTCTCTTCCATGACTCAAACCCGTCATAACTTATAATTCTATTTAAATAACAAAAAATTCAAAAACATATCACGAATCTCATATCAGTATATCTCAACCCCTTGCATAACAAAATGTTAGAGTTTGTGAAGTGAGTTGTCGCCCAGGCGACAGTGGATGTCGCCCAGCGACAGCTGGCGAGTATCATACTCGCCGCCGAGTAGGCATTTGCCTATAAATAGAGGGGCACCCCCCCTAAAGAGTCAAATATTTCTGAAAGTGGCGAGTAGAGGCTTCAGAAGTGGCGAGTATCATCAACTCTGAGCGAGTTAGAGATACCAGAGTGCTACCCGGCGAGCATCGGACTTGGAGTAAGTTCGGCAGGCAAGCATCGGACTTGGAGCGAGTTCGGCGAGCTCCCTTGAGCGAGTAGCGAGTAGAGTGGATATCGCCCAGGCGACAGCGAGAAGGAGAGGAAGCGCGCGCGACGAGCGTGCGAGTATCCTGGAGTGCGAGCAGCGAGCTTGCGAGTATCTGGAGTGCGAGCAGCGAGCTTGCGAGGATCCGAGCTATCGCCCAGGCGACAGTCAATATCGCCCGGCGACAGCGAGAAGCGAGCTTCTGTGGCGAGGTGCGAGTATTGGAGCGAGTATCACCATCCTGGTGTGCTCAGGAAGAGAAGCGGACCTTGTCCGTGACCAAAGTCTTACTTTCCTTAGGCTGTTGTGATTCAAGTTGGATGCAACTTGTATTCAGCCGTGTGTATTTGTAATTGATTGCCTAGTTGAGATATAAAACCTTCTTTATCCATTGTTGGTTCTCTTGATCGATAGCAGACCCAAAAAATTCAACATGGTATCAGAGGGAGGTTGCTGAAGCAGCGCGTGCTATCGAAGTTCAAGGTTGTCTTCCAAGATGGACGGCGGTGGAGGTTTTGCGAGAGGACTAGGAATCGAGCTGCTTACTCAAACCAACTACAAGAAGTGGATGTCTTGTATGGAGAGCTACCTTCTTGGAGAGGATCTCTGGGAGGTTGTTGGTGGTGGGGAGCAAGAGGAAGTAGTAGCTGCCGGTGATAATGGTCCCGCTGTGAGAGCGTGGAGGAAGACCAACGCCAAGACGGAGTTCACCTTGAAGAGAGCCATATCACCTGACTTGTTCGACCACATCATTGGTTGCAAGTCAGCGTCTGCGATCTGGATAGCCCTCGATGGGTTACTCAACAAGAAGAATGTGGCGCGGCTACAATTCCTGGAGAATGAGTTGGCGAAGTCGACTCAAGGCGAGATGGCGATATCCACCTTCTTCCTGAAGGTGAAGAACCTATGTGGGGAGATCTCGGCCTTGGATCCTGAAGAGCCAATCTCAGAGGCGAAGTTGAAGCGGCACATACTCCGAGGCTTGAGGAGGGAGTATGTCCCCTTCGTTACTTCCGTGCAAGGATGGGCTATTCAGCCCTCCCTTCTGGAGCTAGAGAACCTGTTGTCGTCACAGGAGAGCTTGGCGAAGCAGATGGCGGGAGTATCCATCTCAGGAGGAGATGGCGAGGCCTTGTTCTCAGGAAAGAGGAGATCCTGGGACAAGAGAAAGAAGAACCCCGGAGAGGGACCTTCAACGTCCTCTCAGGGAGATGGGGGGAAGTTTCTCCCTGCCCGTGACGAGAAGGGGAGATACCTTTGCTTTGTCTGTAAGAAGTACGGGCATATGGCAAAGGATTGTCGGTCTAATCTCCAGGCCGGTCATGTTGCTGAGAAAGGTGGAGACCATCAGAGAGGTGGAGACCATCGAAGAGGTGGAGGAAGAGGTGGAGGTCACCAGGGCGGTGAGAGGGGGGACAATTGTTTCCTGGCAGAGATGACGGCAACGTCAGTCGATGTCTTAGCCTCCATCAACCTCGAGGACGACTGGATAGTGGATTCCGGTTGCGGGCATCATCTCACAGGAGATATGTCGAAGTTTGCCTCCTCGGCAGCATATGAAGGATTGGATGCTATCATCACTGCGGATGATACGGTGCATCCAGTGGAGCGAGAAGGGAAGGTGTCCCTTGGGAGTATAGAGAAGCCAGTGACACTGAAGAGTGTCTATCATGTGCCTGGCATGAAAAAGAACCTCTTCTCAGTGGCGAACGCCGTGGATGCTGGATACCACGTGCTGTTTGGACCGAAGGAGGTGAAGTTCCTGAAGAACCTTTCGTCTGTCGATGTTGACGTCACGCTCACCGGGAGAAGGGTGAAGGACTTGTATGTTCTGTCTGCAAGTGCCTACGTGGACAAGCTGAAGACAAACGACAGCGCTGTGATCTGGCATGAGAGGCTGGGTCATGTGGGGATGGACAAGTTGAAGATGATGGCGGCAAAGGGCCTAGTGAGTGGCCTGCCTCATCTCTCTTCCTACGGCGACGGCCATGTGTGCGACGGATGCCAATATGGAAAGTCACATCGACTTCCATTTGACAAGTCGGAGACCAGATGTAGGGCACCTCTTGAGTGCGTACATGCTGATGTTATGGGGCCGTGCGCCACCCTTACTTATGAAGGCAATAAGTATGCGCTGGTTCTGATGGATGACTATACCCGCTATACGTGGGTATACTTTCTGAGAGAGAAATCAGAAGTCTTCAACAAGTTCCTCGAGTGGAAGGAGCTTGTGGAGGGGAGGCTGGACCGCAGAGTCAAGAAGCTGAGGAGCGACAATGGAGGGGAGTTTACCTCCAATGAGTTTGCTTCTTTCTGCAGGAGGTTCGACATTCAGCGGGAGCTCTCTTGCGCTCACACCCCTCAGCAGAATGGGGTGGCAAAGAGCAAGATCCGCCATCTGGTGGAGACTACCAGGAGTTGGCTACATGCCAAGAGCATTTTTAAACCCAAGGCCTTATGGGCGGAGGGAATGGCATGTACTACTCATGTGATCAACAGGCTACCTCTGAGTCCTAACAGGATGGTGTCTCCACACCAGCTCATGTTCGGGGAGAAGCCCAATGTGGGTCACATGAAGGTGTTCGGTTCTACCTGCTTCGTGCACGTCCCGGACGCTCAGAGAACAAAGTTGGAGCCGAAGGCGAGAAAGTGTATCTTCATCGGCTACGATGAGCGGAAGAAAGGGTGGAAGTGCATGGATCCGCAGACTCACAGGTTCGTCGTCTCGCGCGATGTTGTGTTTGACGAACTGGTCTCATACCAGGGAGTCTCTACTGTGGAGCTGCCGGAGAGTGGAGAAGCTAGCAGGGAAGAGGAGTGGGTCACTGAGGACCCTACTGTGGAGTTGGAGTTATCTCCAAGTGCTCCATTGCCATCTGGCTCAGGAGGAGCTTCTGGCTCAGGGGGAGCTGCGAACTCAAGAAGCAGGGAGAGCACCGCTTCAGGAGGAGTTCAGAGAGGAGCTCAGAGAGGAGCTCAAGCAGAGGAGTCTACCAGAGTGGTAGATAGTGGCCAAGCCTTGAGGAGGTCGAAGAGGACGATCGTCCCGCCTGCTCGTTATAAGGAGGGGAACTTCGTGAGTCTGGTTTCCTGCTTCTTCGCAGGACCACTCGATGAGAGGGAACCTGCCTGCTTTGAGGATGCAGCTGGCATCAAGGAGTGGGACGAGGCCATGATCGAGGAGATGGAGGCCCTAAAGAAGAACGAGACATGGGACCTGGTTCCCATGGTGGAGGACATCAAACCTGTCACCTGCAAGTGGGTGTACAAGATGAAGAAGAGGGCTGATGGAGAAGTGGAGCGGTACAAGGCGAGGTTTGTCGCTCGAGGCTTCTCACAGACCTATGGAGAGGACTACGAGGAGACCTTCAGTCCCGTAGCGAAGATGACGTCGGTGAGGACGATCATTGCCCTAGCAGCGTGCAGAGGATGGAAGCTATGACAGCTGGACGTGAAGAACGCGTTCCTATACGGAGAGATCGACAAAGACATATTCATGGTGCAACCACCTGGATACGTGTCCAAGTCCCAGCCGCGTCACGCCTGCAAGCTGAAGAAGGCCCTCTATGGGTTGAAACAGGCGCCGAGAGCCTGGTATGGAAAGATTGCGGAGTACCTGCAGTTCTGCGGCTACGATGCCTCAGATTCAGACTCCAGCATGTTCGTGAAGAAGGATGGAGGTCTTCACGTGCTAGTGCTGCTATACGTCGACGACATGATCGTGACAGGGAACAACCCTGAGGAGGTCGCGGCGCTGAGAGAGCAGCTTTCCATACGCTTCGAGATGAAGGATCTTGGTGAACTGCACCATTTCCTTGGCCTCCAAGTAGAGAAGAGAAGAGGCGGGCTGGATGTTTCCCAGAGGGCGTATGCCGAGAGGATCGTCGAAAGATTCGGCATGAAGGAGGGGAAGAGCAGTTCCGTTCCTCTGGAGGCGGGGCTGAAGCTTCGGAAGGAAGAAGGGAGGATTCTTCCTGATCCGAAGATCTTTCAGGCTCTGGTAGGGAGTCTTATATACTTGACTATCATAAGGCCGGACATCGCCTTTGCTGTCGGCCGAGTTAGTCGGTATATGCAGGAGCCGCGGAAGCCTCATCTGGAGGCAGCCAAGAGGATTCTGAAGTATGTGAAGGGCACCCTTGAGATGGGATTGTCTTATGAGGAGAAGTCTGACTTCAAGCTGCACGGATACACGGATGCAGACTATGGAGGTGACGCTGATGATCGCAAGTCGACATCAGGGTATGTGTTCTTGTGTGGAGCAGCTGCTATCTCGTGGTGTAGCAAGAAGCAGGACTCCATTTCCCTTTCTACCACGGAGGCCGAGTACAAGGCGTCGTCCTTAGCAGCTCAGGAGTGTGTCTGGCTAAGGAGACTAGTGGAGGATGTGGATGAGGAGGTCAGCGGACCTACTGTGCTTCGCGGGGACAATGAGAGTGCATTGAAACTGGTAACCAATCCAGTGTGTCATGCAAGAACCAAGCACATTGAGATCGAGCATCACTTCATCAGAGAGAAGGTGCTGGGTGGCTTGATCACTGTGGAGCATGCGCGGAGCGAAGACAACCTTGCGGACATATTCACAAAGCTCCTATCTGCGGGGCCGTTCCGGAGGCTTCGCTCGTTGCTTGGAGTTGTTCCCGGAGCTCACTTCAAGGGGGAGTGTTAGAGTTTGTGAAGTGAGCTGTCGCCCAGGCGACAGTGGATGTCGCCCAGCGACAGCTGGCGAGTATCATACTCGCCGCCGAGTAGGCATTTGCCTATAAATAGAGGGGCACCCCCCCTAAAGAGTCAACTATTTCTGAAAGTGGCGAGTAGAGGCTTCAGAAGTGGCGAGTATCATCAACTCTGAGCGAGTTAGAGATACCAGAGTGCTACCCGGCGAGCATCGGACTTGGAGTAAGTTCGGCAGGCGAACATCGGACTTGGAGCGAGTTCGGCGAGCTCCCTTGAGCGAGTAGCGAGTAGAGTGGATATCGCCCAGGCGACAGCGAGAAGGAGAGGAAGCGCGCGCGACGAGCGTGTGAGTATCCTGGAGTGCGAGCAGCGAGTTTGCGAGTATCTGGAGTGCGAGCAGCGAGCTTGCGAGGATCCGAGCTATCGCCCAGGCGACAGTCAATATCGCCCGGCGACAGCGATAAGCGAGCTTCTGTGGCGAGGTGCGAGTATTGGAGCGAGTATCACCATCCTGGTGTGCTCAGGAAGAGAAGCGGACCTTGTCCGTGACCAAAGTCTTACTTTCCTTAGGCTGTTGTGATTCAAGTTGGATGCAACTTGTATTCAGCCGTGTGTATTTGTAATTGATTGCCTAGTTGAGATATAAAACCTTCTTTATCCATTGTTGGTTCTCTTGATCGATAGCAGACCCAAAAAATTCAACAGAAATAGCAAAAACCGTTAAGCACGTACGCATCATCGACGAATTTCACGGCGACAGCCGTCGCGACGATGAGCAGCCGGTGAACATTTAGGGAAGTGAGGCGCGTGTTTGGCTGCTGGAGGAACCTGTCAATGTAAATGTAGGCCAGAACAAAGCAAGAAGGGCTGCAGTTTGAATACTTAAAGATGCGCTCAATGTAGCTCTGTATGTTGATATTTGGTGCTCTGAGACCATCAAACACCGTAAAGACCTCGTCTTTCGACCCAAGGATGTGCTCATTTTTCTGAACAATTCTCCCAAGAACAGACGACAGGAGAGTCAACACCGACGGGAATTCAAGAACTCTTTTTGCAGGCTCAGTCAGCCCTAAACTTAAGAAGATCTCCGGATGCGCCGACTCCTTCTCGTGAGGAAGAGATCCCATGTTAAGTCAACGCAGCGCCTAAATGAATCAAAGGCGGAGTCTTGATCAGCATATTATCATAACGAACATCATCTCTCAGTGTGAGAAAGTCATAAGAACATGAAAGGAACTCGCTTTGGTTCGAACAGTGCAGACATGAACAAAAATGTCATCTTTAATCACTGTTCTTCAATGGCAGGTCTTCCCAGTGAAAACAAAACTAGACAATATGAATAAGCTTGGGAGAATGTTGCAGCAAGCAATGTTATTTAGAATTGAAATGACTTGTATGCCCTTAACAGATTAAGGCTCCGTTTGGCATGGTGTTTTTGCTCCGGCGAGTTTGGACAAAAATGCTACGGTCGTAGAAATGTATGTTTGGCATGACAACGGTTATGACCGCCACCAAGAGAGAGAAAAACTAGTTTTGAACAGAAAAGTAGATGAAGTTTCTTATGTGAGGTTGGGTAATTATGGCTCATAACCATCGTGTTCACGACCGTCACCCCCGCACCAAACGGAGCCTTAATAGAAGGGATGGGGTATGCCCCTCACTCATAGACCTATAGGGCTCCGTTTGGCTGGGCGTTTTTGCTCCGGTAAGTTTAGACAAAAACATCATCATAGGATGTATGTTTGGCATGACAGCGGTTATAGCCTCTGAGAAGAAAAGAAAACTAGTTTTGAACATAAAAGTGAATGAAATTCTTTGTGAGGTCGGGGCGTTCACGAACGAAAGTTCATAACCACCGCGTTCACAGACCACTACAGCCAAGCCAAACGGAGCCTAGAGGCTGAAAATAGAAAACTTGTCAATTATTTGTTCAGATTGGCCTCCAAAATTACTATGTAAAAGATTCCCAAACCTAATGTGAAGTATAAACTGGTAAATTACCAGCCGAGATAAGTAAAAAATCCCCCTTTTCCCCTCTTAAGCATCGCAAGCCCTAACAAAAAAAAAACCAGCGAGATCTCCACTTCAGATCCGAAAGGAACAAAAAACCAGATGAGATTACGCAAAGTTCCCTCCTTTACCGACGCACTACACTAACTAAGGTCGAGATTAAGTTAAGAAAAGAAAGGGACAAAGAAGGCTTACAGACGACGCGGTAATCGCCGGAGATCGACTGTCAATCACCAAGCTGCCTCCATTGTCCCATTTGCCAGGACTGGAAGCCGCAGTAGTTTCTGCCGGAGAGAGAGAGAGAGAGAGAGAGAGAGAGAGAGAGAGAGAGAGAGAGAGAGAGAGAGAGAGAGAGAGAGAGAGAGAGAGAGAGAGAGAGAGAGAGAGAGAGAGAGAGGAAAGTGTGTACTGAGGTGCGGGGCGGTGTCGGCAGCAGAGGGAAAAGCGAAGGAAGATAAAGAAAAAAAAGGCGGGGAGAGTGGGAGGAAGAAGACAGCACAGCTGGATAGGATGGGTGGGAAACTGGAAATGGGGGGACCAGCAGCCGTGTTGGGTGGAATGTCTTCTTCTCGTTACCAGCTGGAGCTTGGCTTCTATATATCTCCATTACTACAGATCTGTGAGATCATACCAGTAATCATCTTATTAGTTAAGAGTTTTTCAATCTCAACTTACAGACTTCTTTTGGCGTAGCGGTGGTGGGCACGAACGCGGTGGTTACGACCTTTCATTCGTGAACGCGCGATCATGTCAAACATAAGAAAGGTGGGAAACTGGAAATGGGACGCTTTATTTGGCGCGGCGGTGGCGGGCGGTGTAAGAATTATCCTAAAGTGATTCAACCCGAGGGAACCCGATAGGGTGACCGGTATTCGGGGTGACTCAATAAACTCATAGCAGCGCGCGTTATTACATTAGATCGGGTTTTAACCTCGATCCTCTAGATGGGAGGATCGACGGTCCCGATCAATCAGGGTTTGTTCAGGCCCTAAATGGGGGTATAAATAAGAGTGTTAAAACCCATCTCAAAACACTCATCAGGTTCAATACTCCCACCATTTAGAAGCCGAGCCAGCCGCACTGTTCCTATTCTCCTAGATCGCGACTTTAGGGTTTGCTGAAGGCGATCTCACTGTGCGGCGCTTCTCCCCCTCGCGGCGACTAGCGATCTCGTCCCCTCTCCTCCCTTCGGCGACATCCGCGATCTCCAGGGCGGTTCTCTCCTCCCTCTGGTGTTGTCGCTCGTCGGGAGCTTGTCGACCTCCAAGTTTCCAGTCGTGCTAAGGGTTCGCGATCTCCCTCTCCGGCGTCGCTCTATACTGCTGTCGCAGAACCTATCGCCGAGCGACAGTGAAGCGCATTGTCTCTTCTCCCTAAGGCGACATCAGCAGCTCGACCCCTCTACTCTTGGAGGTGCCTTGCCCGGTCTCTGCACAGCTAGGAGGTGTGCCCTGTCCTGGTTTGCTCACAGCTAGGAGGTGCTCCGTCCAGAGCTACAGTCAAAGCCGATCGTCCAAAAGTGGTCGTAATGGCCGGAGGTATAACCCCTCTATGCTCGATCCTCTTTATTCCGCTGCGCTCTAGGGATTGCTCTAGATTCGGTTAATCTATTATTTAGTATCAGAGCGAATATAGAGAGGAATACCTAGATCGGTTTCAAAAATTTATGTGACGATTTCATCCCAAAAATTTTTTATTATTGTTTTCAAAACTGTGAAGATTTCTTCCCAAAAAAATATTGTTTTGATTTTTCAAACAAAGATTTGTGGCGATTTCTTCCAAAATGCGCGTTGCTATTCTTTGGATGCTCACTGTTGTCTGTTCGAGAATGTCATGGTTGCCCGTTGTCCATTGGCCTGTGAATGTTGTAATATTTTTTCAATTCGGAAATGTAAATTATTATTAATTTTCTGGAATGTATTTGGTGGCAACGACAACTCCGACATTTTCGACCCGAATCCGATCTCCGTGACCGTTTCTTGGTGAAGACCTCATTTTCCAATCCAGTGTTCATGGAGGATATCCGATGCGGCGGTGGAGGTGCAAACGACGGAAAAACTCCTTTGACTTCACATTTGGCGGGATGGAGTCACGTGTCATCCGGCTTTTGACGCGTTGCAGCTAAAGGCGGTTGGAAATCGGATTTGGGTCCTCCTTGTGGTTTTATGAGCTCCAAAATATTTATTTGACTTAGGTGCAATAATTAAAATAAAGGTTTATCGAGTTTACCAAGAATAGCCAAAACATCTTGATAAACCCGATAATGTGATTATTCTAGATCACATCATGGGGTGTGCTTAATAAATCACAAAATTTAATTATTGTCTGTTGCAATTATTCTCCGAGGTTGTTAAAAAATTACTCGGCCCCACAGGAAAGTAATTGATAACAACGAAGGTTTTTAATTGGCTTATAGTGGTAAGTGTGTACCTCGATTAATGAGTCTCCATACCCACAGGTACGAGATTTCATTACTCCTGATACATTTCTTACTAGCTATATAATTGAATAAAGTGAGATAAAATCCTATGCGATAGCGGTCTTTGCCCAAAGGGAGACTTGATTTTATCATTAACAATTAATATGGGTTAATTGTTAAATAAAGTTTTCTACCACAATGCGTAATAAATTACTATTTTCGTTGCTCAAAAATCTAAAGTAAGCGTGTATGTTTTATGATTTTTGCAGTTTTTAATACTGTAATCGGCCCAACACAGTTCATCCCCACTCTCTCCGGGGATAATTATAAAATATGGAAAGATAAAGTACTTCTTGCCTTAGGGTGCATAGACCTTGATTTGGCTCTTCGCACGGAGGAGCCAGCTGCGCCTACGACCGAAAGCTCTCCAACTGACCGCACCTTATACGAGCGATGGGAGAGATCAAATCGCCTCAGTATAATGGTAATCAAGACCCACGTCAGTCAGAGCATAAGGGGATCTATCCATGAATGCAAAACTGCTAAAGAACTGATGGGGGCCATTGATGAGCAGTTTGTCAGTTCTGATAAAGCTCAGGCCAGCACCCTAATGGCAAAACTCTGCTCCATGAAGCTCAAAGGGACAGAGAGTGTACGAGGACATATAATGGAAATGAGAGACATAGCTGCTCAGCTGAAGACCTTGGACGTTGACTTTTCAGAGTCATTTCCAGTCCACTTTATCTTGACTTCATTACCTGCCGACTACACTGCCTTCAAGGTGTCTTACATGACACATAAGGAAAAATGGTCAGTGAACGAGCTGTTGAACATGTGTGTTCAAGAGCAAGGCAGGCTGAAGCAAGAAAAGTTGGAATCTGTGAATTTTGTGCATCACAAGAAAGGCCAATCAAGCAAGTCCAAGGGTGACCCAAAGGGCAAAGTCAAGGCGATAGTTGTTTCCATCAAGAAACCGGATAACATAAAGCTACCAACTTGTTTCTTCTACCACAAGAAGGGTCACATGAAAAAAGATTGCAACAAGTATAAGACTTGGCGCGCAAAGCATGAAGGTACGACGTCATTAGTGTGTTATGAATCAAATTTTGTTAATTCACATAATTTTCATAACACATGGTGGATTGATTCAGGCTCTACAATCCATGTTTCTACTGTCATGCAGGGGTTTCAAACTCTAAGGAAACCAAGTGATGGGGAACTATGTGTCTATTCAGGGAACAAGATGCCGTCTTCTGTTGAAGCTGTGGGGACATACAGGCTCGTCCTTCAGACCGGATACATTTTGGACTTAGAGAAGACCTTCTTTATTCCTAGCTTTTCTAAGAATTTAGTATCTGTATCAAGACTATCGCCTAAGAGCTTTGATTTTCAGTTTAAGAACTCTATTTTTCTGATTATTAAAGATGCAGTAACTATTGGATCTGGCAAATTAACTGATGGTTTATATAGTCTTGATTTAGATTTAAATTATATGCAATCATTTAACACGACACATGAAAATAGCAGCAATACAAGTGAAAAATAGTCACTCATCTAGCTTATGGCATCGGAGATTAGGTCATATCTCCATAGAGCGCCTTAAAAGATTAGTAAAGGAAGGTGTCATTCAGGCACTCGACTTCACTGACTATGGGACTTGCATAGCATGCATAAAGGGAAAGCACACTAGCAAGTCCAGCAAAGGAGCTAGAAGAAGCGATGCTAAATTAGTAATTATTCACACTGATATCTGTGGACCGTTTACCACCCCATGTTTGAATGGACAAAAGTATTTTATTACTTTTATTGATGATTTCACAAGATACATGTATCTCTATCTTCTAAATGACAAATCTGAAGCACTAGATGCTTTCAAAGTCTATAAGGCAGAAGTAGAGAAACAATCTGGTTTGAGTATCAAAATTGTAAGATCTGACAGGGGTGGCGAATATTGTGGTAGATTCACAGATGGATGCCAAAGACCAGGTCCATTCGCTAGATTTCTTCAGGAACACGGAATTATAGCTTAGTATACGACTCCTGGCACACCACAACAAAATGGTGTAGCCGAAAGAAGGAATCGAACTTTAATGGACATGGTAAGGAGCATGACAAGTGTCTCATCTCTCCCTCCTAACATGTGGAGTGAAGCTCTAAAAACAGCCGTGTACGTCTTGAATCGGGTCCCATCCAAATCAGTTCCTAAAACACCCTTTGAGTTATGGAATGGATGGAAACTCAGTTTGAATCATGTACACATATGGGGCTGTCAAGTAGAGGTTCGGGTGTACAACCCACATGAAAAGAAGCTAGATCCAAGGACCGTCAGTGGTTTTTTCATTGGCTATGCAGAAAAGTCCAAGGGTTACCATTTTTATTGTCCCTCTCACACATTAAGAATAGTTGAAGCAAGAAATGCAAGATTTTTGGAGGAATTTAATACTGGTGAGAGTAGTTCTCATAGAGTTGTGATAGAAGAGGTGCATGAGACTGCACCTTCAGGCAGTGGTGTTGAACCTGGGGGGCTCATACCTCCTGTGGCTCAACACCTACCTATTCAGATCCCAACATATGATGGAGTGATCGATGATCCTCCTATCCAGAGCTCTCATGAAGACATGGTTAGTGAAGTGGTCATTCAGGAACCACCACCAGTGGAGACCACCCCACAACCACTTGATCAACCAGATTTACGGAGATCCTAAAGAGTCAAAAGGTCGGCAATTCCGGCTGATTATGTTGTATACTTACAAGAGACCGACTGCATGTCTGGACTCAATCATGATCCCATCACCTTTTCAGAGGCTATGAGTCGTACGGATTCTGAAAAATGGCACGAAGCCATGAAGGAGGAATTAAACTCGATGGCAAACAATCAAGTATGGACTATAGTAGAATTACCAGAAGGCTATCGTGTGATTGGCTGTAAATGGGTCTATAAGACAAAAATCGATGCCTCTGGTAATATCGAAAGATATAAAGCACGACTTGTTGCCAAAGGGTTCCTTCAACGGGAGGGCATAGATTACCATGACACCTTCTCTCCGGTTTCTAAGAAGGATTCACAAAGAATCATCATGGACCTCGTGGCTCACTTTGATTTAGAGCTACATCAGATGGATGTCAAAACGACATTCTTAAATGTGGATCTTGAAGAGGAAGTATACATGAGTCAGCCTGAAGGTTTCGTTTCAGAGAGCCATCTTGGACTCGTATGCAAATTAAGGAAATCACTATATGGACTAAAGCAGTCCTCACGACAATGGTATACAAAGTTTCACAATGTTGTTATCTTATTTGGCTTCGAAGAAAACATTGTGGATCAGTGCATATACATCAAGGTCCGTGGGAGCTCTTTCATTATATTAGTCCTATATGTTGATGATATCTTGCTGGCGAGTAATAGTCGGGCTATGATATGGGAGACTAAACAGTTTTTCTCTAAGAATTTTGATATGAAAGATTTAGGGGAGGCTTCCTATGTTATAGGAATTGAGATACATAGAGATAGATCTCGAAAGATCTTGGGGTTATCTCAGAAGGCCTATATCAACAAAATTCTAGAGAGATTTAATATGAAAAACTGTTCCAACTCTATAGCTCCCATAGTGAAGGGTGACAAATTCAGTTTGTCACAATGCCCCAAAACCTCTCTGGAAATTGAATCCATGAAAAATATTCCATATGCATCTGCGGTTGGCAGTTTGGTCTATCTAGATGTTTGCACCAGACCAGACATTGCATTCGTAGTAGGGATGTTGGGGTGATATCAAAGTAATCCTGGGATAGAGCATTGGACAGTTGCCAAGAAAGTCATGCGATATCTCCAAGGAACAAAAGATTACATGCTTACATTCAGAGAGTCCGACAATCTGGATTTGGTCGGATATACAGATGCAGACTTTGCAAGCTGCCAAGACTCGAGGAAATCCACATCGGGCTACATTTTCATGTTGGTCGGTGGTGCAGTAGCATGGAAGAGTGTCAAACAGACTCTCATCGCATCCTCGACTATGGAGGCAGAATTCATTGCATGCTATGAAGCAACAAAGCAAGCATTGTGGTTGAGGAACTTCACCTCAGGGCTTAGGGTGATGGATACAGTTCCTAAGCCAATGAAGCTTCTATGTGATAATGCTGCAGCAGTGTTCTTTGCAAAGAACAATAAAAGCGGGAGCCGCAGCAAACACATAGATATAAAGTTTTTGGTGGTCAGAGAAAATGTGCAGGAGGAGAAAGTCATCATCGAGCATATATGCACACTGCTTATGGTAGCAGATCCCATGACTAAGGGGCTCCCACCTAAGTTATTTAAAGCTCATGTCGAAAGAATGAGACTTGTGGACTCGTTTGATGCTTAAGTTGTCATGACATTTTATGTTATTCTCCTGTTGTTGTTGATTAATGCAGTATTTCAGTTTATTATCTCTTATGCGCATACTAAAGTATTATTGGAGATTAAATATTGCATTAAAGAGTGGGAGCGTCCACTAATAAAGAATTAATGCCGCATAAAGCTCTTGATAGAGTTTAACAACTACATTGTGATTGCGGAAGGGAAGTACCTACTATCAAGGCACAACCGCTGCAGTTCATGTGGTAGTGATATCCTATGCAAGTATAAAGTCGTCGCATAAAGTTTTGGGCCAAGAGTCACTGAAGTTATAATTATTTAGTATGGCCATACGTGAAGTTTCATAGTTCACCGTCACCCTATGAGTCTAGAGTTATTTTCCTCTTATAAAGTAAAACAATTATTTTTCAAATAATAGGTGGGTTTTTCCCTGTGTTAAATCAAGTGGAGAATGTAAGAATTATCCTAAAGTGATTCAACCCGAGGGAACCCGATAGGGTGACCGGTATTCGGGGTGACTCAATAAACTCATAGCGGCGCGCGTTATTACATTAGATCGGGTTTTAACCTCGATCCTCTAGATGGGAGGATCGACGGTCCCGATCAATCAGGGTTTGTTCAGGCCCTAAATGGGGGTATAAATAAGAGTGTTAAAACCCATCTCAAAACACTCATCCGGTTCAATACTCCTCCCACCATTTAGAAGCCGAGCAAGCCGCACTATTCCTATCCTCCTAGATCGCGACTTTAGGGTTTGCTGAAGGCGATCTCACTATGCGGCGCTTCTCCCCCTCGCGACGACTAGCGATCTCGTCCCCTCTCCTCCCTCCGGCGACATCCGCGATCTCCAGGGCGGTTCTCTCCTCCCTCCGGTGTTGTCGCTCGTCGGGAGCTTGTCGACCTCCAAGTTTCCAGCCGTGCTAAGGGTTCGCGATCTCCCTCTCCGGCGTCGCTCTATACTGCTGTCGCAGAACCTATCGCCGAGCGACAGTGAAGCGCCTTGTCTCTTCTCCCTAAGGAGACATCAGCAGCTCGACCCCTCTACTCTTGGAGGTGCCTTGCCCGGTCTCTGCACAGCTAGGAGTTGTGCCCTGTCCTGGTTTGCTCACAGCTAGGAGGTGCTCCGTCCAGCGCTACAGTCAAAGCCTATCGTCCAAAAGTGGTCGTAATGGCCGGAGGTATAACCCCTCTATGCTCGATCGTCTTTATTCCGCTGCGCTCTAGGGATTGCTCTAGATTCGGTTAATCTATTAGGCGGAACCAGCGGGTGGAGACGGCGGTTGGGACCGGAGGGGATGAGGCGGGGCTCGAAAAGGAACTTTTTGCTCCGTTTTCCAAGGCGCGGCGGGAGGAAACGCGACAAACGCCACCGCTGGGTATTTGTTTACCCGCCGTGCGGCGGCATTTATCGCAAACGCCTCCCGCCACCGTCGCGTGAAATAAAGCCTAAGAAATTTCATCCACTTGTGTATTGAAAACTAATTTTCTCTTTTGATGGCGGTCATAACATTTGAAATGCCAAACATACATTCTAGGGTGGTGTAGTTTTTGTCCAAAATCTCGCGTTGCAACGGACAGGAAGAACTTTATTAAAATAGAATAGATATTCATTTAGTAAAAAATTGCATATAGTCAATCTTGCGAGTGACAGACATGAGGCTCCGCCCCTATGATCAACTGCGACAGTACATCAACCGCAATAGTACTCCGAGCACGACATTGCCCGATGCTCTCAGGCGGGCTGCGCCCGATCTATTTATATTTATATTTAATGTCTTTGTTTTGTATTTATATTTTTATTTAATGTCTCTCTCCCCCCTCCTTTCTCTCTCATCTATCTTCCTATATTTAATGTCTTTGTTTTATATTTATATTTTTATTTAATCTCTTTAGGGTTTAGGGTTTAGGGTTTGCGGCGTTTGGAGGCCGCGTTTGCGGCAAACGGCGTCGCAAGGCGGGTAACCTAACGCCCGACGGCGGCGTTTGCTCCGTCTGGCCCCGCCGCGCCGTGAAGAATGGAGCAAAAAACTCTGTCTGAAGCCGCCGATCCCTCCCTCCAGTTCGATAGCGGCGTCGTCGCCTCCCGCCGAATCAAACGAAGCCTTAGGGTCTGTTTGGGACAGCTCTGGCGGCTGGAGAAGCTCTTTCCCAGCCGCTAGAGCTGTTATTAAGTGCGTTTGGGACAGCTCCCTAAAAGAAGCGCTTTTCAATTCCCGCTCCTAGAGCTCTTTTCCGGAACCCCCCCCCCCCCCCCCCCCCCCCCCCCCCCCCGCGTTCCGCTCTTTAGGAATCGCTCCCAGGGCGTTTTTTTTTTCGATTCCCTCTTTCCGCTCTGCATCCCGCGACCCCCGATCATCGCTCCCAGTTGTGCCCCTCGCCGCTCCCAGCGCTCCCGTGCCCCTCGCCGCTCCCTCCTACGCCGCCGACGACCTTCGCCGGTCTTCTTCCTCCTAGATCCAGCCGCCGATCCTCTTCCTCCCAGATCCAGCCGTGCCCTAGCATTCCGACGCTCCCGATCTCGCTCCCAGCGCTCCCGTGCCCCTCGCCGCTCCCTCCTACGCCACCGACTGCAGGTATTGGTCTTTCTCCTCTCGTTTCTTCCTCCCCCGACTGCATTTCGTTACAGATTTTTGTGTGTGTGTGTACAGATTTATGTGTGTGTGTGTACAGATTTATGTGTGTGTGTACAGCTTTATGTGTGTGTGTGTGTACAGATTTATGTGTGTGTGTACACAGATTTTTGTGTGTGTGTACAGATCTATTATGTGTGTGTGAATGTGATGTTGTGTTTTTGTTGTGTTTGTGTGTGTGTGTGTGTGTATATGTGGTGCAAGTGGTGGATGTATATATGTGTGTGTGTGTGTGTTTGTTTTTTTGAATGTGTGTGTGTGTGGATGTATATGTGTGTGTGTGTGGATGTATATATGTGTGTGTGTGTGTGTGGATGTATATATGTGTGTGTGTGTGTGTGTGGATGTATATATGTGTGTGTGTGTGGATGTATATATGTGTGTGTGTGCGTGGATGTATATATGTGTGTGTGTGGATGTATATGTGTGTGTGTGGATGTATATATGTGTATGTGTGTGTGTGTGTATATATATGTGTGTGTGTTGTGTTTTTTTTTTTAATGTGTGTGTGTGGATGTATATATGTGTGTGTGTGTGTGTGTGTGTTTGTTTTTTGAATGTGTGTGTGGATGTATATATGTGTGTGTGTGTGGATGTATATATGTGTGTGTGTGTGGATGTATATATGTGTATGTGTGTGTATGTATATATATGTGTGTGTGTTGTGTTTGTTTTTTTGAATGTGTGTGGATGTACATGTGTGTGTGTGTGTGTTTGTTTTTTTGAATGTGTGTGTGGATGTATATGTGTGTGTGTGTGGATGTATATATGTATATGTGTTTGTGTGTATGTCTGAGCAAAATGCCACAATATAGCTTCAAGAAACAGAGGTCCATAGTGTTGGCCACAATGGCCTTACATAACTTCATTCGTAGACATCCTTCTCGCTGGGACCCTGAGTTTAATGTTTGTGATGCTGATGAGTCTTCTTTCGCTCCCTCAGAGGATGAAGACCCTGCGACGGAGGATGATATTGGAAGCGATATGGGTGATGCTGCTGGAGCTGAACAGATGTCTACAGTACGAGATAGCATTGCCGAAGAAATATACGGGGCGCGTGGATAGCATTACCAAAGAATTATGTAAAAGACTATTGTTATCGGTTATCTTTTATTATTTTTCACGTTAAAAACTGATGTATTTTTAAGTTCTAAAAAAACAGCTTCTAAAAGCTGTTTCTCTAAACAGCTAAATTAGAAAATCGCTCTTCAAAGCGCACTTCTGCACAGAACACCCAAACACTCTGCAGCTTTTCAAAACTGCTCCTCAGAGAGCTCTTTTAAAACAGCTCTATCCGGACAGCAGCTTTTCAATCCGCCAGAGCTGTCCCAAACAGACCCTTAATGTCTCTCTCCCCCTCTCATTCTCTCCTCTATTTTCATCTCACTCACGATATTCTCTCTCTCCCTATTTTTTTTTTAAAGTTGAAGGAAAAAAATGGAATATTAAATGTTTAACCAAATATTTTTTTTAATATACTATAGATGATAATATTCAGAGTGGCATGGAAGTTGCCGTCATAATAAATAACAGGTGCTGTTACTAGCAAATCTGATTTGACTTCTAGCAAACCCCAAAACCCACCAAAATTAATTCTCTTTCTTTATTTTGAAATGTTCAATTCCGCTGCTAGCAAACCACGCCCTAACACATGTAGGATTAGCCCATCGCCTGATCCTGCCATATCAGCCAAACACGTAACCAACTTCCTCTGCTTCTTCTCACTACTACACCCCAGATGGCACCAACGCACTAATGATCCGGCGGCGCGCTACACGAGACGTACGCCACGTCATATCCGGCGGCGGAACATCCCCACCGTAAAACGGCGCTGTTAAATCCCCCTTCCTCCACCTGCGACTGCAACTTCATCCACCGGCAAACCGCGTCCAGGGCTCGGTCGTACGTTGCACTTCCAAACAGCTCGAGCCGGCGCTCGCGGGTCCACTCTCGCCAGACGTTTTCCGGGGTGGGAATAGCGGCAGACCAATTTATTGTTGAGCCACCGCCGACAGTGGCGCTGGCGAGAACGAGAACAGTGTCTTCATCTGTGGCGATCAAGCCGTTTCCTTCGTACATGGCGAAAGAAGAGGGGCCGTCGAGGAGAGAGAGTTCCGAAGGGGAGTATAAATGTTCATTCTTGATTTGGACTTTGTGGTCGGCGGCGGCGAGGATGCCTGCTATAACGCCTGAGCCGGAGTCGCAGTCGATGATGACGGTGTGGCAGTGGAGGGTGAGTCAACGTGTAGTGGGCGAGGGGAAGCCGGAGTGGAGTTTTTCGGCGAGAATGTCTGGCGAGTTGTTCAGGTGGAAGAATGCCGAGTTGAGCGCGACGTCGCGGCGTTCCCCAACATTTTGACATTGGTCAACGTGTAGTGGATCGGGACCGCAAGTCAAATTTGAAAGTGTAGTGGATCGGGACTGCAATAGCCAAATTTGAACTAGAATGATAGATTTGGGTGCACTTAACATAATTTTGCGGCACTTGGAATCATTTGTAGTAAATCTCTTGTAATATTAACTTATGCAGTGACTTACTTTGAATGAATGAATGTCTCTAAATAAAAATTTAATTTTTTTATGGTGGTTTGCTAGTAACAAAAAAATTTTCAAATAGCTATTTTTAAATTTGAAGTTTGCTAGTAGTAATGGTTTGTTATAAGCCAAATTAAATTTGCTAGTAACAGCACCCTAAATAAATCTGTAAGCTAGATACAAAATAAGATAAAAAGAGTGTATAATAAAAAGAAATAATAAAAGGTGCGTTTTTTTATTAAGATTTTTTTAGGATGATATAATAGAAGCCGTCTTTGTGCATAGTGCCAAAGGTTAGGTCTGTTTCCAATCTTCCCCCGCCCATACCCCCAATGATTGGGGACTATATGGGTTCTGTTGTTGTTGTTGTTGTTGTTGTTGTATATAATAGAAGCCGTCTCGCACGTTGTCGTGCTCACTGCTCTAGGGTGCATATGCTTCGACTTTGACCGATAAGATTCCGCTGCTCGACTTTGATCGATAAGATACCGCTGCTCGGAGTCCTCAGAGCATGGTAGGAGTTCGAGCGATTGCTGAAGTGATGTCATCGCACTATACTCGAGGAGTCGAGGGTACTATTTAGTTAGCAGCCGTATCCCTGTGGAGCTCGGGCAAAGGAACAATTTTTAGGTGCGTCTAGTTTGCACGTGATTTGGTGCATCTAAAAAAATATCAATGGGCCTGATAGTATGCGCACCGCACTGTTCACGTACGAAAAAAAATTCCCGGACAGCCCCAGCCAGACTCGTGATAATTAGGAAAATGAATTTGAATTCATTTTTTTTTTGCATCTTGCATATGCTTCATACTTAATTATTGACTTAAACATTAACCTTGAACCATTAAACAACATATTGCGTAGCAAAGAGCTGCTAGCATTAAATATCGTAAATCATTATACAACAAGTCACATAATCACACACATACAGACACACCGAGTGCTAGGCATATGGCTCAGCTCCTATAGCCAATCGCAGCAGTGCACGGGGGACTTTCAATGCCCCGCACGACAGTACTCAGACCGCAACAGTATCCCAATGTGACGGCGCTCCCGGCGCTTGCAAATCCCCAAGAGCTATACTTCGCTCGTCGCTCAATTTTTTCGTATGCACGTGAATTTGCAAATGACGGAGGGAGGCCATTTTTTATTGTAGATAAGAGACTGCCAATATGAGAACACATTTTTTTAATATTAAAGAAAAGCACAAATCATTTTTTGTTTGGAAATTGTGATAAATAGTTGCAAATTGAATTTTTCACCGAAAGATATTTTTCCCTATTAACATGGGCGTTTATATAAGCAGCCCATAAATGCCTATTCGCACGCGACTTTTTGGGTATACAATTGTTGCGGGTCGCTCGGGTGCTTTGGTAGACCGGTCGAATTGAACCACCTAAGCTCGGAAGCGAACCGAGCGCGCAAACAGTCAATTAGAGATTCGTTGAGTACACTGAGACTTTTTAACGTGAAAAACCCGAAAAGGGTAAAAAACCACGCGGTCGGAGCTGTGCCGACCAACTTCCACTTTCTTCTGGGGGGTACAATTAGAGACTTAGAACTCGAGCGCGACAGGTCGTTGCTCGTTACAATAATAGAGAGAGAGAGAGAGAGAGAGAGGGAGAGAGAGAGAGAGTTCCGAAGGTGACATGCCACCTCCAGAAAAACTAAGTTTTTTTCCTTCTGAGAATTGTGGAGAACAAAAGTGAGAATGCTCCGGAGAACAAAAGTGGGAATGCTCCGGAGAACAAAAGTGAGAATGCTGAGACGCCTTTCGGGATGAAGGAAATCTTCAACTCCACGAAGGAGATCTCCAAGCGCCGAAGGAGAATTCCGTGAAAATCTTCAAGGAGCTCTCCCGGGTGCAGAAGGCAAGGTCCTCTCAAATGAAAGTTCTGGGCTCCTTTTATAGCTTTGGCCAGGGGTAGCCCGGTAATTTCGCCGTTGTAACCACCGTAACAACTTGGCGGACGAATCACATTTTTCGGTTCGGAGCACACGGATCGCCATTTTCGTAAATGACCGTCTCGCCCCCGGGCAGTTCGGGCAGCTTCGTTGAATGCGAAAAAGGCGACAAGCCGTTCCTGCAATCTGAGAAATTAAAAAGACAAAAAGTGAGTGTGCCCGAAATGTGAAAGTGCTCTGAGCGCACTCAGAAGTGTTCTGAGCGCGTAACGAACGGGGAAGCGTTCTGGGCGCGCAGGGAAGAGTTCTGAGCGCGCAACGAACATGGAAGCGTTTTGAGCGCGCAACGAACATGGAAGCGTCCTGGTCGCGCTGTGAGGCGTTCTGAGCGCGCAACGAGCGCGGGAGCGCTCTGAGCGCGCAACGAACACGAGAGCGTTCTGAGCGAACGGAGAGGCGTTCTGAGCGCGCAACGAGCGCGGGAGCTCTGAGCGCGCAACGAACACGAGAGCGTTCTGAGTGAACGGAGAGGCGTTCTGAGCGCGCAACGAGCGCGGGAGTGCTCTGAGCGCGCAACGAACACGAGAGCGTTCTGAGCGCGTAACGAGTGCGGGAGCGTTCTGAGCGCGCAACGAACACGAGAGAGTTCTGAGCGAACGGAGAGGTGTTCTGAGCGCGCAACGAACACGAGAGCGTTCTGAGTGAACGGAGAGGCGTTCTGAGCGCGCAACAAGCGCGGGAGCGCTCTGAGCGCGCAACAAACACGAGAGCGTTTTGAGTGTGCTAGGAGGCGTTCAAGGCGGAATCCGGAACCCGAAGAGCGGGTGGCGAGTCAGAAGAGGGGGGATTTGCCCTAACCCCGTTACGGGGGAGTGGCTCGGCCGCACCCAAAGGGGGGCGCGGTGCGGCCGCACCCGAGGGGGGTGCGGCTTGGCTTGGCAGCACCCGAGGGGGGTGCGGCATGGCTTGGCCTCGCCCAAGGGGGGTGCGGCTTGGCTTGGCCGCACCCCAAGGGGGTGCGGCTTGGCTTAGCCGCACCCCAAGGGGGTGCGGCCTGGCCGAACCCAATGGGGTGCGGCTTGGCTTGGCCGCACCCCACACGGGGTGCGGTTTGGACGTACCCCCCACTATGGGGGGTGCGGCTATTCACACCCCACTAGTGGGGTGCGGGCTAATCGCACCCCAGTAGTGGGGTTCGGCTATGGCGGCGTGCTCCGTGCGTTCTCCCGCACTGGCGATTGGCGACGAAAATGGCGGGTTCGTTTTCTTCAACTCGGGAAATCATGCGTTTTCTCTAGACACATTCCAAGACCTTTATGAATGTATAACAACAATAATGCGAATAATCATTTTTGGGTATTTTATTTTATATTATTCCGTCTTAGCCATGTTATACATCACACTAATGGGATGAAATTACTAATTAGAGAACATAGTAATAAATTTCCCACCATTTTAGTCTCCTTCATTTATTTTGACCAACCTTCTAATCTTTGGCCTGCGGATGACAAATATACGAATAATCATATTTTGATTCGTATCATGAGCAGCTCTCCAAAACAGAGCCCACCCACATGTCTGTTGGGGCATCCTTACAAATTTAGTAGAGCAACCTCATGCATTAGAGATAAGGCCGGAACCCAAAAGATTCTAGATGGAAACATATCCGCCGATGAGATAAGGTCGATAATCGCGCGAGATCAGCGCAATTGAATTTTCTTCGAGGAAAAGCGCATTGGAGAAGATGACCCGACTAGCATCATAACACGTAAATAACTTCACCATCTGTCAGAATTTAGGATTTAGAGTTTAAGATAATGATATTTGATTTTCATCAACAATTCCCCAATACAGAGCCCACATGTCTATGGGGTATCCTTGCAAATTCAGTAGAGCAACCTCCCCATTAGAGGTAAGGTCAGTACCCAAAAGATTCTAGATGGAAACATATCCGCCGATGAGATGAGAAGGTCGATAATCACGCAAGATCAAAGCACGGCGGAAATGAATTCCTCGGGAAAAACGCATTGCAGCTAGGATCACAGCACGCAAACAACTTCACCCGTCTGTCAGGATTTAGAGTTTAGAGTTTAAGACAATTTTCAACTAAAATCTCCTCATCGTATCAGCCTCAAATTCTCAAAATCCGTGTCAATTTATAAACTTGAGCGCTTCGGCGGGGTAAAGTCAACTCCAAAGTGTGACGGTAACCGTCGTTTCTTCTGCTAACGGTTCTGACCTGATACTCATCTTCCCCGAGCTCCCCCAGCCCGCCATATCGAACTTCATCTGTGGTCAACTCTATCCGATACTCTCCGCCCTCCTCCACCCCAATATTATAAAGCTCGTAGGACTTCTCGGGATGAAAATTGAACACAAAGAGAAGAGGCCCTCTAATGTAGGATATCACCTTCTTGGATTCATCCACATGGTGAATGTTTGGCAGGAACTTTGAGAGGCTGAGTCCATCTTCATCCAAAGTCATCATTCTCTTGTCAAAATTGAATTGTTCGCAGTGTAATCCGCCGTCCGTTGCCAGATCCCAGCACCGTGTTGCAAGAACGAGCGAATTCTTGTTGGCTGGCGACGGGAACTCGACTCTGCCAGGGTGACCGAATTCGTTCCCCATGAAATTGAGGTAAGCTGAGCCGGTTATGGTGAAGGTGATCAACTTCATCATCTGCAGCAATGAAGAACCTCTTAAAATAAGCAGTTGCTCTTCTTCTTCTTCCTCGAGCTTCTCTAATGGTTTCCGCAGTAAAATCTCTGCGAAGGAGTGCCCGCCAGATACAGACTGGTTGTGATTCTCAACATAGAGAAGCATCCTGTCATTCCTCTGATTGTTTCTCACAAGAATTTCTACAATCTTATTCATGCTCCATTGATGTTGAGGAACATCATGGAGAAGCCATGACCACATCTCAGAGACAGATGCATTTGCCCAGTAGTCGAATCCCAATCCGCCTCGACTAATCGGTTCGCACAATCCGGGATAGAATGTCGAGTCCTCGGCTATGGTGACGATGCTCGGGTGAAGGTCGTGCAGCATCTCATTCGCGAGTATAAGGTAGATCAAGGCATCCCTGTCAACATATTGGTTGCAGTAATCCTCCATTTCGCCGGAGAAGGCCGCGAATCCGTTGTGCGTGTACATCATCGACGGAAGGGAGTGGAAGTTGAAGCCGTCGACGAGGTATTCCACGACCCACCACCTCAAATTCGATAAAAGAAAGTGGAGAACATCGACATCGCCGTATTTGAACATTCTAGTGCCCCAATGCTTGTGATGGCCGCGTTTGCCGGAGTGGAAGTAGCAGTCGTTCGAGCCGTCGTATAGGGATAATCCGACGAGCTCGTCTGCGGCGGAATAAGAGTGGACTATATCCATGAGCACGAGAAGACCGAGGCCATGGGCTTCGTCGACCAACCTCTTGAAGTCGTCCGGAGTCCCGAATCTACTGCTAACTGCGAACAAATTTGTTACTTTATAACCAGCGGATGAGTAATCTTCATGCTCAACCAGTCCCATAATCTGTATGGCATTATACCCTGCTTCCTTAACATGAGGGAGAATTTTCAGAGAAAATTCCTCAAAAGATGAAATCTTTGGCTCCGATCCGCTGATCCCGACATGGCATTCGTAAATTCGAAGCGATTTTGGGACTTCCGGACGCGGATTCTTCCATTTATGGGCGGCTTCTGGAGGAGGTTCCCAGTGAATTGCGCAGGATTTTTCTCCGCCGGGAAGAACGTATGTCGCCCAAGCAGGAACTCGCTCCAGAGGACCGTTGGGAGTGTTGAAGTACACCCGGTATCTGCTTCCATGAGAGATTGTGGGAAGATACTTCTTCAGCCATGCTTTTCGGCCCTTGCGCATCTCAATCCAGTAAGCAGTAGGTGGTTTCTTCGATCTGAACTTCGCTTTTGACACCGGGTCTAGAATCACATTCTCAATATCATAAGTTTTGCCGTGGTCGATGACATCGTAGCAAGGGGAGCTGGCATCTGAATCGGAGCTCTGGTTCTGCTTCCATTGCCTGTATCGTGTTTCGGCATCTTCAAGCTCCCCGAGTTCTTCGTCTGTCTGGGGGCCATTGGGTCCAAACATTTCTTCAAACAGTTTGGCGACAGACTCCAATCTGGAATCACGATACACCTTCTCTTCAGGTTCCCAGTACTCATCGTCTATTTTCTGAAGCAGATCTTCAACGTTCAAGTTGTCACCTGTATCACAATCATCAGTGTAGTTATACTCCTGGAAGAAATACTCGTCCGGTTCTTCCCCGTCCCTGAGCTTGTCCTCAAGAATGACGAACCAGTATCCGAAATCGTCATGGCCAAAATGGCCTTCCCTGGCGCAGTTTTCCGTCGGCGACCACTCGTTGAAATCTCCGGCGATGGAGCAATACCGGGAGCCCGGAGCCCAGTCCATGAAATCCACACGATGTCCGCGGTGGCGATGCATTCCTAATATCTCGAATCCGGAAGAAGCCTCCTTCATATCTATAAAGCGGGAACACAGATCGAACCTTCGATCCTTTAAGGCCTTATGCCGCTCGCGGAGGAACAGAGCAAAAGCGCGGTCCGAGATTCCGAAGTCGGAGAGGAAGCCGACGGGGTCGACGGCCGGATCAGATTTCCTTCGCTCCTGCTTTGCCGTGCGTTCATGGGCCGAGAAGTTGCAATTCCAACTCCGTCTCCGAACGGATGCGCTTCCGACGTCGGCACGGGGTTCAGTGTTGAGGTTGAAATGGGAGGGGAAGATAAATAGTCTCTTCATGGATGGAACGGGGAAGAGATGGTTGACCGCGAGATTTGAAGAGAAGGCCATGAAAAGCTTTCGGGTCGTCGATGGCACTGTGAAGGTGCAGGCCGGTGAGGAGAAGAAATGGAGACGGAGAGGGCGGTTTCTGCGCTTTGGGGATTGGCAAAGGATAAGAACTGCGGATTCTCTGCTGGTTATACCCAGCTGGGTTTTGGGGGGGGGGGGGGGGGGGGGGGGGGGGGGGTTAAAAGCTAGACCTAGGGTTTAGTGGTAGATCGGAGGTTCCGGTCTTAATGTAGTAGGGTTTTCGACCACCAAATCCCAAAAAGATATTTTATGCTTGATTTCAATTAGGAAGGAAAGTTTAGTTAAAAACATTTTTTTTAACTTCGGTTTTGTTTGACGCTGTGGTGGTGGCGATCGCGAATGCCATGGTCATGAATCGTCGTTCGTGAACGTCCGACCTCACCTAAAAAAATTTATGCATTTTATGCTCAAAATAGTTTATTTTCTTTACAGCGGACGTAACTTCTGTCTTGCCAAATAAACATTCTATGATAATGATGTTTTTGACCAAACTCACTGGAGCAAAGAAGCAGCGTCAAACGAAAGCCTTCATCTCAAACCGTGACCGCCACCGCTCACTCAAATAGGAAAAAATTTAGGTACGTAAAACGTGGATGAACAATGCCGTGCGATTGAAATCAGTGTCACCGATATTTTTTTAGATGCATCAAATCACGTGCGCACTCATCTTGACGTGTATTTCGGTGGCTCTGATTCAATTGCACGGCACTATTCATTTACGTTTTATGTACCGAAAAATCGTTCCTTAAATAGACCTGTGCATGGAGGGTTCTAAGCGGAACAAGTGTTAAAAAAACTGACACTTGTAAAGCGAGGTTGTGCGATAAAAGAGCATCACTTTCACATGTTCGACACAAGGGCTTGAATTGCATCATATGTTGCAGTTCAAGAATTCACTCTTCCTCGTTTTCATGAATACTAGATCGGTCGGCCGACAGAGACCTAATAGACTGTGAAAGCTTCGGCAGAAAGAGTGTTGAGGATTCCACCATGTTCAGAGAGTCCAGAAACAAGAGGGAAGAGAGAAACCACCGCCTCGCTTACTGAAGTTCTCTAGAGTTCAAAATTGAGAATGAAGACCTCCATAGGTCGGAATTGGGGGGAAGGAAAGAAGGCAAAAATGAATTCTCACAGAATTGAGTTGAGCTCCATTTCCGCCAGAAAAAATTGGAGTGCCGAGCTGCGGAATTAGAATTGGCTGTCCAATTTCAATTCCTTACTCTCAATTTTGCTCAAACGAACGCGGCCTAACAGATATTAGGGTTGCATTACAAAGACTAGGGGGGTGTATGTTTTAGGATAGAGCATGAATCTTTCATTTCCCTTTCTCCTTGGTGCTAGCAAAGATAAGAGCACACAAATAGGAGAGACAAATTGTTTGTCGATCAAAGGAGAAATGTTATTATTATTATTATTTTTTCTTTCAAGACTACAAGGAAAATATGAATACAAATATAAAGAGTTGATGCCTTTTTTGGGGGCAAATCTAGCTCAAAGATATCCCGCCAATCCGACCTCAATTTAATGTCGCGGTCCTCCTCTCCAATAGACCATAACTAGCTACCAATTTTTGAGGTAAGAGACATTCAATAGCCGTTTCCGCTTGCCCATGAACGAAAAAGATTGGTATTGATTGCATTGGTTCTCGACAATTTTGACAGCCCTGCCCCTCCCTTTCTCATCTTGTCCGATTCTTTTAGTTGTCGTCGTTAAATTCTCAAATACTAAGGCATGAAAATTTCATCTTTAGGGTTGGAGACGTTTTTCCTTTTACTTGAATCATAGCCTATTAACTTTGGGTCGGATGCTTGTAGATTCTAACGGCTAGATGTCTCCGTTGGTTCTTCATGTGGATCAACTCAAGCACCAGAATTCCCTAGTGCTAGTGGTCTGCAATACGATCTAGGTTTCTCTCGACTGCCTTTGGTTCACCGACAGGCGAACAGTACGTCAGGAAGCTACGCAAAAGAACGCTGCGCTGATGCGAAAAGGTCTGTTGAAATGAGGACTCGCATTTGATGTCTTTCCCTTAGAACCCTCGTTCTTGCTATTTTCAATTCCCTTGCTGAGAATGTAGCAAGATAACCCGCTATCCCGCGTGCGTCTCACTTCAGAATCTTTCCTTAACCTCTGTGCGGTTCTTCCATTCTCACTTTCCTATGAACCATGATCCGCAGCTCGCTCCTTTCCGGTTGTCATTGACCTGGGGAGTAGGGGGCATTGGAATGGTTTAACCAGGCTTGCTTTCAGTTGTGCATCCGGATTAGACTCTTAAGGGGTAGCAGCGTACGAGAAAGGGATGGGATGCCCACTCATCTGCAGTTTAACCAGGCTCGGTTCATTCAGTCGGACGAAAAATAAACTTCTAAATTTTTTTCGAAATAAAATTTGTACCAGTGATATATGTACAGATCATACACAGACATTACACGTGTCTCTCGCCTCATAAAAGGAAGTAGAAAGCACGTTCTTCTTTACAAGTTGCATCATCGCTTACATCCAAAAAAAATAAAGAACACAATTACGCCTGATTCATTATTTTCCGCTCACCGCAATTATACTAGGGTTTCTTATTACTTCTATTGTGATGCAAGATTACAAAAGACGGGTTTAGGGTTTAGGGAGCTCTATCCAAACTAGTTGGCTCCTTTAAAAGGAGAAACCAGTGCACCATCTTTTTCACTTGTTTTTGATCGAAAAACAATCGCATTTTTGACAATAAATGTAGAACATAAAACCATCGAAAAAAGTCATCTACGATCGCAATCATGTGATCGTAAATGAGATTAAAAAGCAACCGGCTTTTGTGAAAAAAGTGTAATAGAGCTGACCGTTTTTTACCATGTTTAATTTCGTGACACATTTAAGATCGGAGAGAGATTTTTAGTGCTCAAAATCAAGACTCAGACCAAAGAGAAAAGGATAACGCCGATTCGGCCAGCTCAATTCAGCATGATTAAAAATATATCCGCAATTAGGATAAAATATTAGGCCATGATTAGGAACTGTTTGGCGTGGTGTTTTTGCTGCGGCGCATTCAAACAAAAATGTCACCGCCATTAAACATATGTTTGGCACAACGGTTGGGATTGGCAGTGCAGAAAGACCACCGTTGTGAATCTAAGCGGACGCAGTTCCAAAGGTGATGTCGGGCATTCACGAACGACAGTCGGTCAATGAACCGAATGGGAATACAAGTTTAGGGAGCAGATTTTCGGGAACTAATACCAGAGAAATGAGCATTGGTTTTATAGGAGACCAGCTGCAGCTGCCAACAGAAAAAATATCGAGGAGAAAACCAATCATCAGAAGAGAACATTATTGTTCGTCGGAATTATTTTCTGGTCGATTTCTTCATCATTTCGTCCCGGGTAAGTTGCTTATCAGAAAGCGCATGAAATCAATCAGCCTGCCTATGTTTGCAGATGCATATAACTTATAAAATCACACTGTCATCGCTCAAATGTCACAGTTATCTCAGAATTGATAGCCATATAATTCCGAAGGTTTTAAGGTTTGGGGAGTTCTCTTCTTTGCATAATTCATGTAATCACCGTCACATAGAAAATGGAATTTAAGACAAAATTTGTTCTGAGATCATTTTATGATCAAATTTTTTTATCAGTTTATAAAAAATGTTGTAATAAGGCACGAAAATGAGCATGAATCGGGCCGACGGTGCACTGTTTGATGTGCGCATAACAATTTCCGGTTGGGCCCACTGCATGAAGGCTTTCTATTGGTCCTGGACGCAAGAAAAAATCCCGTTTGGCACGGTGGTGGTGGTGAGCCCGGTGGTTATGAACTATTTCGGAACTCCATCCACTTTTATGCTCAAACTTAGTTTTATTTTCTCGGTGGCGGTCATAACCATTGTCTAGCCAAACACCATTCTATGATGGTGGCTTTTATGTCCAAACTCATCGAAGCAAAAAAGCCGCGCCAAACCGAGCCTAAACCCCGCTTCGGTTCAGTCCTTCAAAATTGCTCCTAAAAATAATGAAATTCATCTCAATGTAATGTATATGTTTTGATCCATACATTTAAATTTAAATTTGGAACATTTTGGCTGGTTTGGAGAAATGTATGAACCATCCTTTGCAGAAATATGACCCTGAATCATAAATCTCGAAACTTTGCATCCTTCTTTCTTATTTCCCGTTTTCTCATCAATACTCAGAGGTCAAAGCTTTTGATATGTTTTCGCTCTGACGTAACTTAAATGTTCAAACTACTCTAAGTGGATCGAGAACACGTTATAGGGTCATAATCCCACAAACAAAAATGTGTTGATTCGCCGGTCGGCTCCTGCATTGCATCCCCTCTTCCTCACACAACAGAAGTAGGTCTATGAATTGAAGTCCTCTAAAATTGCGCTTAATATGGTATATTGTTTTGTTAGTATGCCTGTCAGCGTTGTTGATTGGGAAAATGGAATAAGGTCTGTTTGGCTGGGGGCATAGCACGAGCACATCGCTCCATTGTTGAGGGCTCTTGATAATCCATATAATCATCATCTCTACTTTGGTTGAACCATGCGTGGGGAATATGACGATCTCTATGAAAAGGATATCGGAGTTGAGGTCGATCTTCTTGAGGAAGATGATGTCGGCCAACGGTGGGATCTCTACGACTCTCATAAGCTAGCTCCGGGCCCCCGTGGAAGGGTGGAGGAATCTGGGCAAGAGGACCGAGGAACATATGGTCGGGAAGTCCCTTAATATCACAATGAGCCTCACAGTGGAGAACTTGTGGCCTAATGGTTTCTCATGGACGAGGGTTCTTAAGGGGATCTAGACCATCGACTATAGTGGTGAGGATTCCAAATTGCTCCATAAGGAAATCAGACTGTGCATCTATTTGCTTGGTTATCTAAGGGAAGAGACTCTGTCATGGTATGCCTAAACACCTTACCGCTACAAAACATTCATAACATGGAGTTTTGATACCAAAATTGATGCTAGGTAAGGTCCTATTGTGGCTAAGAAATGATTTCTAAATGCAGACACAAATTCAACGACTTAACTTGCAATAATAATTTATAAAATTGATGCTAGATAAACCACAATAATAAAGCTTTTACAAAGGTAATAAGAGAAGTTGTATAGGCGCAAGAGGGAGCGTAATTAAATTGCAAAAGTAAATAAGAACAAACAATGTTTCAAAAGCTTGGTAACAAAGATTACAAATAGATATCCTCCGGCAGAGAACTAACATGTAATTCAACACAAAATAAGTGACCTAAAACTAGAAAGCATACACAAATGAGAAATAGGGGGCTGGGAATAGATCCGGAGGACTTTGGGAGGCCGAAAGTGTGGCACGGGGTTGGATCTCGGCCTCCGGTGGTAGTTCAAATTGCTGGAAAGCACATAACAAGGCTGGATTTGGTCTCCTGGATGGCTCGAAATAGGCGTCTTCTGCTGCTGGTATGGATGGAGGCTGGTAGAGGAAGAGGGTGGAGGTCGGCAGGGGACTGGAGGGGCTCTGGACTGCACAGGATCGCTGGGGCTGAGCTGGGAGAGTAGTAGGCAGACGGCTGACTCCTGGCGGCAGCTGGGAGGAATTCCGGTGGGGAATTTTGTGGTCCAGGCGAAGAAGAGAGACGGGGAAGCGTGAAGGGGAAGGCTGGGAGGACTTTGTTGGAGATTAGAGAGGCTGTAGAGCAGGAAAACCGCAGGTTGGGAGGTGATTCCAGCAGTTGGGAGGAGTTCCGACCCCTTTTTGGGCAGATTCCGGACAAGAGTTGTGGGCTGGAGGTTTGCTTAGGAGTAGTCGGCTGAAGGGGATCGCCGGAGGTGGTTTCACGTGAGAGAAATGTAGGATTAGTGGAGAAGTGGAGAAATGGGAGAGGTGAAGGGAATTTAGGAGTAGTTGTCCTAAATTTAGGGAAATGATGAGGTAGTGGGGGTAGTGTATGCTAGTTAGGGTGGTGATGGGAGGGTGGTGGCTGGCCAGAGGTGGCTGAAGGGGATCGGCCGGAGGTGGTAGGTGGAGGTGGTTTCCGGCGATCGCCGGAAAACTGAAATTGAAGGGCTCTGTGGGGTGGAGGCTTGACGGAGGTGGCTGGAGGAGGTTTCCGGCGATCGTCGGGAAACCTGAAAGTGGATGGAAATGGGGAGGTGATTATGGTCAGTTTTGGAGGGGGTATGAGGACGAGTCTGAGCTGCGTTTGTTTCGGCGGATGAGCTGCTTTTCGTTTTGGCGAAAACGGAGATTTGGGGAAGTGATCGTTTGCGGCTGCTTTTTTCCAAATCCCCGTTTCTAAAATAATCCAGTTTCTTTGTATATTTCAACCGCAGGTATAACCCAGCTTTTTCAATCCCGCGGATAGCAACTTCTCGACCGAGGGTTTCGAGAAGACGAGAGGGCTCGACATCGCGTCCCTGTATTCCTCCGCAGACATCGTGCCCCTGCATCGTCGTCTTCCTCCGCAGACCTCGCGCCCCTGGACATCATCGTCTTCCTCCGCAGACATCGCGCCCCTGCATCGTCGTCTTCCTCCGCAGACCTCGCACCCCTGGACATCATCGTCTTCCTCCGCAGACATCGCGCCCCTGCATCGTCTTTTTCACGGCAGTTCTTCGTCTTCCTCCGCAAGGTAACCTCCCTCTCTGTAGATCTTCTTCTCACGTATATAGATTTGTATTTCTACAGTAAATCATTATCTGTAGATTTTTCTATAGATTTCTACAGGAAACTTGTTGTTCGGTTTTGTATTATTCTACAGTGGATGGTTTGATTTGTTCCTTGTTTTAATATTGTTAATAATGTAAATTCCAAATACTGGTTTTTTTAGATGGGAAAACAAAACGAAGGCGGAGTATCGGCCATTTGGGAATCAAGCGATGTGTTGATATTTTGTGATTTATGCATCAAAGAGATAGAGCTTGATAATAGGCCAACGACGCATTTCAGTAGGGAAGGATGGAATAATTTGATGGTGAAATTCCACGAGCGGACAGGAAAGACCTACGATAAGGTTCAAATGAAAAATAAATGGGATCACTTGAAAAAAGGATGGAAATTTGATGGTGAATAGTTTGTTATTTTATGTTGTACAACTTCAAAAACTTTGATATTTTGTTTTATTTCGTACTCTGGTCGTTATTTTATGTCGTACAACTTCGAGCTACTTTGATATTTTGTATTATTTCGTACTCTGGTCGTAGTTTGGTATTTTAAAAAAATTAATATTTCACAAAACTCCGTTTTTAACAAACGGTATTTATGCACTGCTTTTCGAACAACTCTGTAAACTCCATTTTACACAAACAGTTTTTTCCTGCAAACTCCATTTTTCAGAAACAGCTGTTTTTCTAACATCCATCTCTGATCAGCAGCTTTTCATCATCAACAGCCAAAACAAACGGAGCAGGCTGGTGGTTTGTGGGTATGAGTGGGAGCAGGCTGGTGGTTTGTGGGTATGAGAGGAAGTGGTCGGCCGTTGGCGGTAGGTGAGAAAAGGTGAAGGGGCTGGCCGGTGGTGGTGGTGGAGAAAGGGGAGAGGCCGGCTGGTAGTGGTGGGGAAGGGGGAGAGGTCGGCTGTTGGAGGTGGGAGGAGTGGTGAAAAGTCCGGGGAGGGGGTGAGGGAAAGGGGGGAGGAGGCCGGCTATGGATACTAGGGGAAAACAAGGGGCGGTAGACTTGTTTGGGAGAGGGAGAGGGGAATAGTGTCCAAGCTTCGCACTTGGAGTGTGACTGGATAATAGATGGGGAAGGAGGGGGCTTCCTTTCTTCATTACCAAGGGGGAAGGGATGGCTCTGCTTCACACCAAAATGACCGAGCTCTGGAAAACATCTCCAATTACAGAAATGCTCAATCCTCCCTCCAATTTACACATACGGGTTATTTAAAGCAACTCAAACTTAGGCTAAGTGTGATGAACAAACGGCTAACCAAAAATAGAAAAATACAACTAAAAAATAAAGAAAAATACAAAAATTCATAAACAATCCCGGATTCCCTGAACGCATTTGCAGAATTTGATCGCCCGTGTGACGATTCTAACAACCGTCGGCGGCAAAAGTAGGCACTGAGAGGCTCATGATGCGCACGGTCAGACCGATGCTCCACATCTTCATCATTAGGTCAGTGAAGCATCCTCCAACATTAATAAAACTATATATTTCATTGGACTCTTTTGCCCAGTAGATCCTTTACCATATTAGCAGTCTAAGGAAATCAAGATTTCAACACACTCGAGTCTGTGGAGGATCCCCCGACATTACTAAACCTACTTTCTTCCTTAGACTCTCTGTGGATCTCTAATATTCTCACTACAGATCTCTTACTTGTCCTTGTTACTCGGGTGGCCTTGGTGATTAATAATATCACAGTAGCATTCTACAAACAATCAATGTTCCAACAAATAAAAAGGGGAAGCCCGGTGCACGAAGCATCCCCGCGTGGCGTGGGTCCGGGGAAGGGTCCCACCACAAGGGTGAAATGTAGACAAACCATACCCTGCATTTTTGCAAGAGGCTACTTCCAGGACTCGAACCCATGATCTCAAGGTCACACGGCAACACCTCAACCGGTGCGCGAAGGCTCCATTTTATGCTAAAACATTGTTCCAACAAATATGCTCAAACATTGTTCCAACAAATATGCTAAAAAATTGTTCCAACAAATATGCTAAAAAATTGTTTTATATATTACCAATAAAAATCACATAATAACCTAAAAACTTAAGTCATGTTCGTGGCACATTCAAAGCATCTGTCATACATCATAAATAAATTTCATTGTATGTTAATTACATTTTTTTTAATTATTATGTGATATAATTGATAAAATATCAAATATCCATTATATCATACTTTTAAGGGGAAAAGTTACTTTCATTTTAAATTAACAAAATTAGGATGAAAATGATAAAATAAGGGAGATATCTGAGATTTTCTTATTTGTGCCAACGGATGGGGATCATTTCAGAGGACTCGCAAGGATCTACATATGCGGGGCAAGAAAATGGTGATCGGAGTCGTTCATCTTGTGCGGATCGGCGACTTAGGAATTTTAGTTATTTTTTGTATTTTATTTTATGCATGTTGTACAACGGTTATAATTGCAAGATCACGACTATCCATATCGGTTCCATGTTCTATAAATAAGAGTAGAAAGATCCATTTATGGGGATCGAAAGCTTTAGAGAGAAAATCTGACTTTTGGCCACCCGGTGCTGAAGCTGGAACCAAGATGGCTAGATGCGAAGCCTAAATCCTCCTTCCCTTCCTCCACTTGGTCGACCCCTCCACATCCTCCACCTCCTCTCCACCTAGCGGGACACCATCACCACCTTCCCCACCACCCAGCCAGCCACCAGTCCTTGGCCACCATACCCCATCACCAACGCTACAAACTCTCACATCAAACAAACTCAACAAGAGAACAAGGTTACTTTGATCTATTTATCCTCACTTTGCAACCAGTTTTGCAAGACACCTACTCTTCTGGCTAAATGTCTACCATTTCCATGTTTGGCTTCTTTGAACTTTTCCGGGTTATGCAAAGAGTCTCGGGTATAACTAATAGACGGAAAGACACATGCATGCAATTTTATTGAAGTTTCATGCACCACCTGTAATCATCAGTATTTAGACGTTTTTATGTAGCTCTTGTAGTGTCAAGTATAATTCATCAACTCAACGTACCAGCAACTGAGCATAATGCACAAGTATATCAAATCAGAAAGAACATAATTTACCTGATGGAGGTGGGTGTGCCTCTGATTGCAACGTATTCATGTTAAGCGTCTTAGAGTCTACCTCGAGAATGTAGAATCTTTAGCTAAAAGACGGGATATCATAAGCATCTTCTGAAAATCAAAGAAACCTCGCAAGATGCGCGAATCCAATAGTCTCCAATGATACAAAAAAGGAGGTTAACAAAACTTCTGCAAATAAAGCAGGTAGAGTTAGATACTCAATACTAGATGCTACTAACACGGAATGTCAAAGTCTGCCATGATGCTGACACAGAAGTACAGGCTTTAGTTTCAACAAGTAAAGATAAAGAATAAATAATCTTTGTTTAAAAAGTTACTTTCTAGGGTGGAAAATTTACAAATAGAACCAGCTAAACTAGGAAAAAAAGGGCAGCCCTGTGCACAAAGCATCCCCGCACAACGAGGGTCCGGGGAAGGGTCCCACCACAAGGGTGAAATGTAGGCAAATCTTACCCTGCATTTTTGCAAGAGGCTGCTTCTAGGACTCGAACCCGTGACCTCAAGGTCACGCGGCAACACCTCAACCGGTGTGCAAGGCTCCCCTTTAACAGCTAAAAAAATAGGAAGCATCCACAAAAATTCAGATTACCACGGATTAGGTTCAGATTAAATATATTTAAAGAAGATGCTGCACAAGAATTTGGCACAAGAGACCAAGGATTTTTTGAATTTTGCATGAACAATGAAATGAATTTAATTTCTGGCATCTAGAGTAATTTTAATGTTACATAAATTACATGGTCATCTGCAAGATAATACATCAATGAGAATGAATTTCAAAGAATTTGAATCTGGTAACGATGCTACCAATTCCCAGTTTGACACCTGAAGGGATGGAACAATCATGCAATCAGCAATTTTCTTCCACCATCAGATTCTCTGTTCTACGACCGTGAAATCCAGCTGGTTGTGATATAATCAATACATGGTCATCAATTTTCTTCCCTGGCCCTATTTGCTACCCTCTGACCGAGATGATATCACTGCAAGTAATGATCAATAAGGCTTAATCTGTTTGTTATCTCTCTTGAGTTGTACCTTCAACTTCTTACCACCCAATTGGAACCCATTCATAACTTCAATGGCAGCTTGTGCAGATTCTGGTGAGTCATAACTTACAAAACCTGCCAGAAAGTAACCGGTGGAAAGAAAATTAGGAAATTACTGACTACCATAGGAAATAGGAACTGCATTATGTTGGAATTATGAGTTATTATTATATTAGTCTATTGGAGTCTTTAGGAGTTTAGTCTCACATTGTGAGTTCGGTTTAAGAGTCTTGTTGTAATCCTATAAATAGCCCCCTTTGAGGATGAATATATGTACTTCTATTTTCTCATTTCTCCTCTTCTAACATGGTATCAAAGCTTCTCGATCTGAAACCCTAAAAAAAATCAATTCCCGTGGGCCGGTCCATCTCTCGCTCGAGTCCCGTCCTGCTGCTTCCGCCTCTTCCTCGCTAGAGTCCCGTCCCCGTCATACGCCGCTGCTTCCGCTCCCGTCGACGCAATCTTTCTCTGATTCCGTCGACGGGAGCGGCATTTGCCCCCCTTTCCGCGTGTGCTATCTTCGACGATGGCTCAAGATCCCGTCGTCATGCCTGCTGCAGCGCTCGATCCCGTCAACACCGCCGACAGCTACTTCCATCGACGCCGACGGCTGCGCTTCTCGTCGCAGTTCCCGTCTGGGACGTCTTCTTCGATCTCTCTTCCCGATCGATCCCGTCATGCCTGTTGCTGCCGTCGATTGGTCCCGTCGATTGGTCCCGTCGATCTCCTTCTCACGGTCGATTGGTACAGTCGTCCCCTCGTCTTCGATCCTTGCAGCTATCCGTCGTCTCCTTCCATCGACGGGAGCGGGCATGTTTCCCGTCGGCTCCGTGCGGCTCTTCCGCTACTTCTTCATTGACGGCTCCTGTTGCTGCTGTTTCCGCTGCTTTGTCAACCACTGTTTCCATCCTCTGGTGATGCTGATGGCCCCAACTGCTTCAGATCTCTGCTTGGGCCCCTTTCTAATGACTGTTGGAGGTATCCTTTGTTGATCCCGCCGGAGATGTTGGATCTCGCTGCCGCTGCGTGCCTATCCTGTCGATGATGATGTTGTGGTGTTTTTTAGTCTTTTGTGTGTTAGGTTTATGTCTTCTGTTTGAGTCTGCATGCTTATATGCACGTGTGTTCCACGTGAGGGGGAGTGTTTGGGACGAAGACGACTCGGATAATCTTTCCCGACCTTTCGCCTTCGTTCCACACGACCTCTAGGCTTATGTTGTATGTGGGTTTGTGTCTCCCCAGTTTGTCTTTCGATTGGTCGTGTGTTGGGACGTGATTGTGTTGGTTGTTATAATCTCAGCGGGTTGTGTCGTGTGGGACCGTGTCGTGTGGGACCGTGTCGTGTGGGACTGTGACGTGTGGGACCGCCCTTCTTGCGGATTATCCTCGACGGATTATCCCCGATCACTCGTTTGATGATTTGCTCCACATCTTTGGTTCTCTTCGCATGTTGTGTGTAGATGATGTTGGTTGACCGGTTTCCAGTGAGTCCGTGTCGTGTGTGGGTCCTGCGTCGTGTGTGGGTCAGCGTCGTGTGTGGGTCAGCGTCGTGTGTGGCTATGTCCCCGGCTTGATTCCCCGGTTTGGTATTCCCCCGGTGGCTCGTCTGATGATTTGTCCCGCATCATCTACCTACATTGCCGTTATTTGTTGTGTCCAAGCTGAAGGGTCCCCCTTCAGCTTGAGGGGGAGTGTTGGAATTATGAGTTATTATTATATTAGTCTATTGGAGTCTTTAGGAGTTTAGTCCCACATTGTGAGTTCGGTTTAAGAGTCTTGTTGTAATCCTATAAATAGCTCCCTTTGAGGATGAATATATGTACTTCTATTTTCTCATTTCTCCTCTTCTAACACATTGTAGTTTGCTTACCAAAGCATTTACTAGCACCAGTTGCCTTATCAACAAAGACCTTAGAACTCAAAACCTTGCCAAATCCCTGAAAAGCATTTGCCAGTTCTTGATCTCCATATTCTTGTGGAATATGATAGATGAACAAATTTGCTCCTGTAGGACCTGTAGATTGGAGATGCATAATCAATAAGTTAAAGAAAATCCAGTCATGCAGGAAGATTGGGGGCAAAACTTAGTAGAAGCTTCATTTAACCTTCAATCTGTGCCCCAGAACTAGTATTGTTGCTTGAAGAAGATGCCACAGAAATATTCCCATTCACAGGTTGAGAGTTGCTCAAAGGCCTGTGACTCACTATGCCTCCATGATATGCAACAGGATACTGAAGACCAGAAACACCTGGATAACCAGTGCCTACATAACCAGCAGACTGCATTGATGTAAAATTTCTGGGTACTGCTCCAGGTGAGAGATCATGGTTGGTCCCACGTATTGCATTGCCTTGATTGGCCGGTGAAATCATATTATGGAATGCAGTTTGATTTTGCATTGAAGCTAAAGGGTACTGCATAAGTCCGTAAGTTCCCGGAGCCTATATACATGTGAATCAAAATAAGAATATTAATTTCATCGTGATTTGAAGTACGAGGATAAAAATTAACTGGCAAACTAGTTTTTTAAATGATTTCTAGCTGAACATGCACTAAATAGGATGGACATGTACAAGAAAGCTAAAGCACCTTATAAATAACTGGCAAACTAGTTATTTAAATGATTTCTAGCTGAACATGCACTAAATAGGATGGACATGTACAAGAAAGCTAAAGCACCTTATACATAACATGGATAAGTAAATCCATTCTTTACATAAGAAGAAGTTCTTTAGGCTCTGTTCGGGAGAGCGGAACTGGAAGCTTCGGTGGAAAAAGTAGCTCCGGTGAGAAATGAAGCTCCCACCCTTTGGTGGGAACTGGGGCTAAAAATGGAGTTTTTGTCCTTTCCCACCGGCAGAGGAGCTCCAAAATAGAAGTTAAGGTATATTGTGCATTAATGTCGGGTCTTTAACGGAACCCTAACGGTCCGTTAAAGCACTCATAACGAGTCGTCGGGGATTTAGGGTCACGCCTATAAATACCCCTGCTGGGGACAACGGGTAGAGTCGTTCCAAACTTGACGCTCACACGGATGCTTCGAGCGTTATCATTCTCGAAGTTTTTTCCTCTCGTGTGCGCCCTAGCCCCCTCTCCCGCGCGCTCTCCCTCTCTCCCGTTCGGTTCGGACGCAGACGCTGGTGTGCGTTTTCTCTCCTGTGCGCCGCTCCCGTCGCCGCCGGTCTACAGCGCCAAACCCCTCCCTCGCATGCAAGGAAGAGGAGATCCCGCTCCCGTCCATTTCCCCTGCGATCAGGCCGCCGCCTCTCTCTTGCTCGCTCGACGGATAGTAGCCGCCTGCCTCCTCTCTCGCACGGAGCAGTCCGCCGCCGTCTCTCTCGTACAAGGAGGAACCGCACGTAGCAGCCGCCGTCATCAAAGAAGGAGATCGCGCCGTCCCTTCTTCCGGATCTGCCGCCGTCGGAGATCACCGAAGGAGGAGTGCAGCGCCGCCGCCGTTGTCGTCGCCGGCGGAGTTCCCAACTCACGGTGCCGCCGCAGAGGAGATCGGTGCCCGCAGTCCTCGCCGGAACCTCCCTCCCCAGATCGAGCCGCCGGTCCCGCCTTTGGAGGAGACGATCGCGCAGATCGTGCAGCGTAACTGCCGCTGTTTTCGAGGGAAACCGCCGGCTAACGCCTGCGCTAGCGGTATCGTCGGGCGATAGCCATCCCTGCCTCTATCGCCAGAGCTATCGCCAGCGCTATCGCCAGCGCTACCGCCAGGCGATAGCCCCCTTTTTGCTGGTGGAGGTCCCCTCTTCCGTGACTCCGCCGACACCTTCAGATGGCCTCGCTTCCGAAGAACAGCAGTCTCTCCTCTCATGTGCTGATGATCAAACTGGAGAAGTTCTCCCATTCTGAGTTCAGTGCCTGGAAGCGGAACACGCAGTTCGGTATGAAATATCTGAATGTCTTTTATACACTGCAGACTGATTTCGCAGAATTCAAAGGACGAGACGAAGAGGCTCAGTGGACCAGCGATGAAGATTTCTGTCGTGATTATCTCCTCAATTGTCTCTCCAATTCGTTAGCAGAGACTTTTGGGAAGTTGAAGACCGCAAAGGAAATCTGGAATGCGCTGGAAGATCAGTTCAAGGAGGAGGAGAATATGTCCAAGACGCATCTGGTGGACAAATTCATGGGATTCACTTTCTCCGAGGACAGGGACATCCTACCCCAGATTGCAGACTTGGAAAATCTGGTGGCCAAGCTCAACAGTGAGAACGTCCCTCTGCCAGATGGGTTCGTTGTTGGTGCCATCATTTTCAAGCTCCCCTCAGCGTGGTATCCTTTCAAGACGGAAATGTATCGGAAGAAGACTCAGGTCAGTCTGAAAGACCTCAAGCGGTTTATCTGCATTGAGGACGAGAATCGGACTAGGCAAGCAATGGAGGTGGTGAGCAAGCAGCAATTTGCTGTTAATATGATCACACACCCAAAACGGAAGCCTAAATCTGATCGGACTCGACCTCCCTCCAGTGCACCCGCAGTAGTAGACACGAGCAAGAAGATAAAGAAGTTCAAGGGCAAGTGCTACAACTGCAACAAATGGGGTCACTGCGCTTCTGACTGCAGACAACCCAAGAAGCCTGATGCCAACCCACCAAAGCCTGATAACAGAGCTCATATGCTCCATCAGACTGCGCCCTCCCACTTTGTTGTCATGGTTGGGAAAGATCAGGCCAGTACTGATTAGTGGTTGGACTCGGGGGCGACCTGCCACGCCTGCAACAATTCCGCTCTGCTGAAGGATGTCACTCCAGTCTCTGAGTCAGTTACAGTTGCAAATGGAGCCACTGCTGAGGTACTCCAGACAGGGACTGTGGATCTGCTACTCTCGTCAGGTACGCATTTAATTTTGAAAGATGTTAAATTCATTCCTACATTAGCTGCTAATTTAATTTCGATTAGTCTGTTAAGCGATGCGGGTATGTCTTTTAACATTAGTGGTGGTAGGGTGACCTTTATGGTCAACTCTCATTATTTTGGTTGCACATATGTTCTAAATGGAATGTATAGGCTGAGTCTAGCAAACGAAGTAGTCAATCAAGTTAGTTCAAATCTCATAGATCCTAAGACTCTACATGCCAGACTATGACACGTGAACTATAGAAAACTACTTTCGCTAGCTAAAACTCACAACATACCCTTAGACACTAAAACCAAATTTGACAAATGTGAGATATGTGCTCAAACTAAGATAACTAGAACACCATTCAGTCAGGTGTTTAGGAGTACACGTTTACTAGAGTTGATACACTCCGACATTTGTGACTATAAAAGTTTTTTCACATATGGTGGTCGGAAGTACCTGATAACTTTTATCGACGACTTCTCTAGATATACTCACATTTATCTCTTAAAAATCAAAGATGAAGCTTTTGATAAATTTCAAATTTTCAAAAATAGGGTTGAGAATCAATTGGATTTGAAAATTAAAAGACTTAGGAGTGATCGAGGAGGCGAGTACGTCTCGAGTGAGTTTAGAGATTTTCTTGCCAGCAATGGCATAATTCCTGAAACCACTGCCCCTTATTCTCCCCAGTCCAACGGTATTGCCGAGCGAAAAAATAGAACTTTAACAGAAATGTTGAATTCTATGTTGTTGACTGCCGGTATGCTTGCGGATTATTGGGGAGATGCAGCCCTCGCGTCGAATCACATCCTGAATATGGTTCATCATGTTAAATTAAAGCAAACCCCGTATCAGCTTTGGTTTAAGAGACCGCCCAGATTTGATAATCTCAAAACCTGGGGCTGTATTGCCTACGTTAGGATACCTGACATAAGGCGATCTAAGATAGGACCTAAGAAGAACACTTGTGTATACTTAGGATGTGCGGTGGATAGTGCTGCAGACAGATTTCTAGATCTCTCTACCAACTCGGTCATTGAGTCTAGAGATGTTGTGTTCTTTGAGGACAAGTTTCTTAAAGATAAAAATCTGACTCTTCCAGGTCTGTCAGACACCAGTTCTGATACCCTCGTTGGGACGGAACTACGACTCCCTGACACTGAGGCAGTTCACACTAGTGCCCTAGAGTCCATTAGGCTATCTAATAGGGAACGAGTTCCTAAAAGCTTCGGTACAGACTTTGTGACTTACCACGTTGAAGTTGATCCATCCACCTATAAGGAAGCGATGCGATCCAGGGATTCCCTGTTATGGAGAGAAGTCATTGATGATGAGATGAACTCACTCATGGAGAACCAAACTTGGACATTAGTTGACCTGCCCAAAGGAGGTAAAACCATTGGGAGCAAGTGGATTCTTAAGAAAAAACTGAATCCAGATGGGAGTATCGCTAAGTACAAAGCACGTCTAGTTGCAAAAGGCTTCACTCAAGTGAGTGAAATAGACTACTTTGATACATACTCACATGTTTGTCACATTGCAACGATCAAGGTTCTTCTCTCTATCGCATCTATTGAATGTTTCGTCGTTCATCGGATGGACATTAAGACTGCATTTCTAAATAGAGATCTAACTGAGGAGATCTATATGCGCCAACCTGAAGGGTTCATCGTAGAAGGTTTAGAAAATAAGGTCTGTAAGTTGATTAAGTCTCTCTACGAATTGAAACAAGCACCGAAGCTATGACACGAGAAGTTTGACACTTGCGTAAAAGGCCTGAATTTTAAATCCAGTCTTTCAGATAAATGTTTGTACATACGGACAAGTCCAGATTCTGTCGCTATAATCTGCTTGTATGTTGATGACATGCTAATTTTGGGTACTGATCAGTCTGAGGTGGAAGACGTTAAGGTTACCGTGAAGTCAAAATTTAACATGACTGATTTAGGTGTGGTGAAAACCATCCTAGGAATGGAAGTGAACTTTACGGATAAGGGTATCACCCTCAGCCAGAGTCACTACATCAGAACTCTACTAGAGAAGTGGGGTTATGATAAGTGCGAGAAGATTGAGACTACATACGACTATAATAATAGACTGAAACCTCACGATGGTTCACCTATTAGACAGTTGGATTACTCCAAATTTATTGGCAGTCTAATGTATGATACTACCTGCACTAGACCCGACATAGCCTTTACGATCGGCATGTTGAGTAGATTCACTAGTAACCCTGGAAAGGACCACTGGGACGCCTTGGAAAGGCTAATGTGATACTTAAAGTATACTGAGCAGTATGTTTTATGTTACAGTGGACACCATCCTGTGCTTGAAGGGTATTCTGATGCCTCCTGGTGCTCAGACATTGGTGATAGTAGGTCCACTAGTGGTTATGTGTTTACCCTAGGAGGAGCCGCAGTAGCTTAGAAATCTAAGAGGCAAACGTGTATAGCACTATCCTCTATGGAATCCGAACTCTATGCTCTTGCTTCAGCTGCCGAAGAAGCAGAGTGGGTTAGAGATTTGGTTATGGATATTCCAATGACGAGTCTAACAATGAATTCTATCTCGATATTTTGTGACAATCAAGGCACAAAAATCATTGCAACTAATTCACTGTTCAATGGTAAGCGAAGGCAACTACGGATGAAACAGGCCTGGTTAACCTATCTCACCAGTCAAGAGATCATTTCCCTCTTGGACGTGAGATCAAAAGATAATGTAACAGATGTCCTTACCAAGGGCTTATGCAAGGTTCTTACATCTGAAACATCGGGGGATATGAGATTAAAGTTTATTTAATGGGACTTAATACCTATGTTATGTTTAAGATTTTAGAACTGAGTCTGCCTACATTCACGCATTTAGACTGAGTACACTGAAGTGTTCCAGATGCTACTTGAAGAAAGCCTAAGATTGTTTAGTTGCTAGTCATTCCAAACTTGATGACTTACACAACTATTTCTTTTCAAAGGCTGAATTGTGTATCATTCCAAAAAGGAATACTGAAGTTACTGTTTGTGCCCTGATATCATTCCAAATCTGATGATATAATGGTCATAGGTTATTGTATCATTCCAAACTTGATGGTATGACACACTTGTGAAATGTCTTTGATAATAATTCTGATAATCGAAGGAACATAGCTTGATTCTATGAAACTAAATCTTCTAATTTTGTGTAAAGTAGATAGAGATGCAGACCTGAGTCTTTCTTCCTAGTTAGAGTATTATGTTCTAAATTGTTAGAACTAATCACTTTACTTTTGATATGCATATGTATGGATTCATTGAGTTTTGTTCTCATGACATTCTAATGTTTAAATGCAGATCAATTGAAGTCTGGAGGAGAGAAAGTGGATTTCGACATGAATGAAGATGATCCGCTGTTTGAGTAGACCGACCCATCACCAGTTTTTGAGTTTTGCTTCAGATTACTGTTCTTGCTTTTGCTTTTGCATGTTTGGAACCTGTTTGAGTTTAGACGTTTGCTCTAAAACTCTTGTTGTTTTAATCTGAAACTCATTTTGTCGTTATCTAACATATATATTTTGTTTAACCCGTTATGTGAATCAATTGCTACAATATAGGAAGAGAATGTTAAGGTATATTGTGCATTAATGTCGGGTCTTTAACGGAACCCTAACTGATCCGTTAAAGAACCCATAACGGGTCGTCGGGGATTTAGGGTTACGCCTATAAATACCCATGCTGGGGGCAACGGGTAGAGTCGTTCCAAACTTGACGCTCACTCGGATGCTTCGAGCGTTATCAGAAGTTACTCAAACACTTCTATTTCTCCGGTGAGGTGAATCAAAAAAGCCACAAGATCAAAAATCAAGTATCAAATAGAGCCTAAGGAAAGAAATAGATTTAAAATGTCAAGATATCACAACCAAATTGAACTTGGAGGGAACACTTTAGTAATTTCAAAAGGAGAAAGGAGGTCCCGGTAATTACAAAAACTCACAAGGGAGGTTAGTATAGCGAACCCTTATTAAAAATTACTTCATAAAGTAATAAGTATCTAACCTGGTAACTGAATCCACTGAATGGAGAAATATATCCCATTGGTAGTGCGCCAAACAACGACGGTTGTTGTATTGAATTTGAATGGGAAACATTGGAGGCTTGAGATTGAGCTTTTTGAGCCTTACGAGCTTTCCTTTCTTTTTCAGTGTCAGCCCATTTGACAACTAAAGGTACATTAGAGCCCTACAAGCACCAAAAGAATATATGGGCATGTCTCAAATGAAATCAACAGCATGAGAAATCAAAACAAACCAATATATGTTGGTCTATGTAGTTGGTAGTATGAATTTTTTTTCTGAGCAAGCATAAGTGTCTGTGATTGACAGATCATATATGCAGCTTGTTGAACTTCACCAGCAACACTAAGAAACATAACTAGATGCTCCTCAGTGGATAAAGTTTGGGAAGAAAGCCTCGAGAGAGAAGAATATCAGTCACAACATAGAAATGATAACTGCAGTAAAATTTCTCCAAATTTTAAAAAATGCATCGAATATAATTTAATAAGAAATCTGTATATATTCTTAATGACACTTAAACATTCAACTTATAAAACTAATGTTAAAATAATATAAAGTATAATAATAATGATAATAATAATAAAAGAAGAGCAGAATAAATAACTCAAAAGTACATTTTATTTGCTGTAATTTATAAACCAAAATGTTTCTGTTTGCTTGGTGATGAAATTGCAAAATAAAAAAAAAAACAAAGGAAAATTGAATAAAAACTCCAACAAAATATTGCTAATTAAAAAATTTCTACATAATTCAAGACAAATAGTCATATGCTAGAGCCTAGAAGTATAAAATATTAGACTGCAACTATTCCAGGCATGAAAAAAAGGTGTCATCAAATGTTCTCTAGTTCTGCGCCAATGTAGAGTGTTTTTGCATGTTCCCATGTTCTGATTGGGTGCAAACGTCATCTTTAACCATATTTCATCTAGTCTCCCCTTTAGAAGCTCTATTTCTTAAATAACAACTACTGCTTTTTTAAAATTTTAATCAGGAACTCACATTTTTGGCTTTTCTCCAACGTAAGTGTTATTAAGCACTTCATTCTGACACTTGCATAAGTTTTCTGCATCTTTCAATCGCTTTACTTTCCCTCGACTTATCTAAGTTGTGAAAATATGATACCTACTTGGAGACGAACCCGGCAAGGGAGGGCCGGTGGAGGCAAGGAGAGGAAAGAGGCGGGATTGAGAAGAAGACAATTAGGGAGCAACCCTAAATCTCATACATCCAAAGATGAAAATAATACAGGCAGCACCCCTTATAGCAGCGGGTGCGAATAACAAAAGCGATCTGCAAATAGTAAAACTCAAAACAACATCGAAATAGAAATAATAAGTAGCGCGCTCCTCGGCGATCTTTACCACGATCGGTGGGCTAGTGAATGTCGCCTTCCTACGTGTGTCGGCTCTCCCCAGCGTCTCATCGGTGTGGGTGCGTCTTGTCGATGTGCGCGGCCGTAACAATGTCGTCATCTGAAAAATGTGTTTTGTCCTCAAGGTAGGAGTCGGCGGACTGGCGGCAGAAGTCATTCTGGGGCAGCCACATGGCCTCGGACTCCGAACGGTTAAGTCAAGCAACAAAGACCTCCTTCGAACTAGAGTCCCCCTAAAGGTGGTAGCGGCGATCAAGTATCTTGGCTGGGTAGTACAGAGCCAACGACCATCCTTCCGGACCAGAAGAACCGAGCTGGAATATGGGCTCACACCGGGACGGAGGAGGTCCCCCTCAGCATCTCTAGCATCAGAGCTCATCCTCCCGCATATGGGAAGAACGGTACGGCCGCACCGAGACTGCTGCGGTCCTAGGCTGGAGGGAATGGGCGCGGTCGGTCGGCCGGGCTGGTGGCAGTCCTGCCGGAGGCTGGACGACGTCGGCGAACGCGGTGTGAAGCATCGGAAGGTCCGTCGGGGAAGGGGGAGGCACATCAGACAGTCCCAAAAGGGGTCGCAGCCCCGCGGAAAGGTCAACGTCCGTAGTCCGCTGGATCGTGCAGAGGGAGACCAGAGAGAGGCGGAAAGCGGAGTCACCGTCGAGCGACATAGTCGGCCCTTGTGGAGGAACTGCATGGTCATAGTTGCCCAATTGACGCGCACCTCGCCAAGTGTGCAGAGCCAAGCCACCCCCAAAATGGCATCGATACCGCCGAGGCCGAATGAGTAGAAGTCTGTGGTCACGGACAGGACTCCAACGAGAGAAACGCGGCAGGGCAACGACCCTGAGTCGGTCGGCAATCCTCATCGCCATGGCGTACCAAGAAATATGGGGATGAAACCGAGGAAAGTCGGAGCTGCTGTACCAGTCGCTCGGAGATGAGGTTGGCGCTCATGCCGCTATCCACCAGTACAATGATCGGGCGATCATGAAGCGTGCCCGGGAGCGTCATGGTCTGCGGTCCGGAGATCCCATCCACCGAGACACAAGATAATTCCAAGCGGTGGAACGTAGTCGTGGAGGGTTCGACAGAGGACCCCTTCGCCGAAAGCTCCAAGGCCTCAAAGTCAGCCAGGGTAACCTCAGGGTCACCGCCGCTAAAGATGGCGTGGAACTCCTTCACGGAGCATTCATGGTTGGGGAATGGGGTTGGCGGCACAGAAAACACATGCCCTTGTTGTGGAAATCATTGTAATCCTGTTTGAGAGGCGTTGAGGGGCGGAGGGTCTCCCTGGGCGTGGTCCCCCATGCGAAGGGCTTGGCGGTCTCCAAGGTGTCTGTGGAGGGGGTGGCCGGCTTGAGAAGCAGGGGGTCTAGGGGAGATGTCGGCCTCCACCAAACGCGCCAAGTCAAGGGCGTCGGAGACCGTCTGAGGGTGGTGCGTGCAGAGACGAGAGCGGATGTGGGGCAGTAGGCCCTGCAGGACGAAGCTCGGGTAATGATCGGTCGGAAGACCGGGAACGTGGGTGACTGAGGCGACAAACTCATCAATATAGTCGACAAGGCCGGTCGGCTGGCGGACGCCGCAAAGGCGCTCGATAGCGGAGGAACCGGAGTAGCGGGGGTCATACCGCCGAATCATCTCCTGCTTGAGCTCGGTACAAGAGAGGGATTGGTTTGACCGACGAAGCTACCGAGCCCAATGTAGTGCAGAGCCGTCCAGACCAACAAGATCGGTGGACACCTAGTCCTGTTCCGGAGTGAAGTTGAGGTCGAAGTATTGCTCCGCCTTAGCGATTCAACCCATCGGGTCGATGCCGACGAAGGACGTAATGTCGAGGGAGAGAGCGGACCAGCCAGGAGCCGGGTGGATTTGCGGCTCGGGTGGTCTCACCGGTAATGCGCCGAAGAGGGAGCCCATGTCCGCGGCCGAGCCGGAGAGGGAGGGGGTGGTCGGCGCCTGGAGGAAGTCGATCTTGGAATGGAGGGCGAGGAGAGAGGCATGCATGGAGGTGATGGGCTGATCTTGAGCCACGACGCGATGGTTGAGGGCGTCGTAGGCGGTATCGGAAGCGGGGTCACCGGAGGAGCGTGTGTTGGGAGCCATGGGACTGGATCTGGCGGAAGGCGGATGGAGGAGGTGGATCTGGACTGGATCGACGAAAATTCGGCGTTGTTGTGCGGAACTGGGCGCTGGACGACCGAACGAAGGTCGATCTGGGCGCTGGACAAGCGGATGAAGGTCGATCCGGGCGCTGGACGAGCGGACGAAGGCTGATCCGGGCGCAGGACACGCGAACGAAGGCCGATCCGGCGCTGAACACGCGAACGAAGGCCGATCTGGGAGGAGCGGGCGCTGGACGCATGCGGAACTGTCGATCGGCCTGATCGACACTGGCGAAAATCCTCCCGACCTGATGAGACGGGATCGGATCTGGCGCGGGAACGAGGGCATCGAGCGCCGACGGCTAGGGCAGCGAGCGCCGACGGCTAGTGCAGCTGGCGGTGAGGCAAGTCGGACCAATTGATACCTAGTCGGAGACGAACTCGGCAAGGGAGGGCCGGTGGAGGCAAGGAGAGGAAGGAGGCGAGATTGAGAATAAGACAATTGGGGAGCAGCCCTAAATCTCATACATCCAAAGATGAAAATAATACAGGCATACAACACCTCTTATAGCAGCGGGGTGTGAATAACAAAAGCGGTCTATAAATAGTAAAACTCAAAATAACATCGAAATAGAAATAATTAAATAGCGTGCTCCTCGGTGGTCTTTTCCATGATCGGTGGGCTAGTGTTCATCGCCTTCCTACACGTGTCGGCTCGCCCCAGCGTCTTGTTGGCGTGCGCGGGTCTCGTCCACGTGCACGACCGTAACAATATATGATGTTCCTTTTCTGTAAAATTCTCAATTTCCCTTTAAAATAATAGGTTCTATTGGAACCTGGTTACCATGGTCATTTTTTAATGTTCTAATTAATATGATATAGACACTGACAAACTTACCCTGGTAAACAATAAAATAAGCAGGTGGAATAAAGCTAAATGCTAAAAGCTCTTATGAGGTAAAGAGTTGCTAGGAACAAATTTTCTAGTATCCTACGGTAGAACCAAAGCCAGCTTAAGAAACTAGCAATAATTTGCAGTTTGCAGTTAACACATATTGTGGTAGTTGCAAATTTCATGAAGCTTTCACAGTTGAAAAATTGCTTTATTTAAAGTTTTAGAGTGTAGCATGGAAAGAAAATAGAAGAACGGCAGAAAGAAATCACAAATCGCAGAACAAATGCAATGGGATATGAAAGATAATTCCTAAAAAAATTATATTAATGAAAGTTGTAGATGATGACAACTTCATGGAGCTTAACCTCTAGTGAAATCACAAATCGCAGAACAAATGCAATGGCAAATGAAAGATAATTCCTAAAAAAATTATATTAATGAAAGTTGTTGATGACGCCGGGAAAATTGTAAGGGAAACACTATATTCTCAGAAGAGCAGTTTGCAAAAAATCCTACCAGTACAGTCAAATGCGGTGAAGAAATGGCACATAGCTAGTTACTTTCATGTGGCAAAAAAAGTAGTTTAACGTTATTATTATGAGCCTTTTCCTGTTATGCAATCGAACCGAGTACCGTGGTAGCGCAACGGAATTTAAATCGAGCACAAGCAATCGCACAAAATAAAATAAATACGGAACGAGATTTCAAGCACACAGACGACACAAAATATACGTGGTTCGGAGAGCAGCTCCTACGGCTACGGGGAGAGCACCGGAGAAGATCCACTATAATAATCAGAGAATTTGTAGTATAGAGATTACACTGAAATCGATAGATGTGAAATACGCCACGAGAAACACCGCTTGCGTCGCCGGCCTCCAAGGAATCTCCGCCTGAGATCCCGCCGCCGATGAGGGGATCGGTCTCGACTCAAACACCGGAGTCGCCGAAAGGATCCGCCCTCCTTGTCGTCGGATCGCCGGAGAAGCCCGCCGCCGCTGCTAATGAAGAAACAGTCGTTCCTCCTTTCTCCCTTGCACCGGTTATAACTGATGGCTCTCCAATATTTCTCTATTTCTTTTGATTTCACGTGGATGATTAAGTTGGGGTGGCTGGCTCCTATTTATATTGATGTAACTGTATCTCCCAAATTAGGAGGTGACACTAATTCAGGAAGGTGACCAAATTAGGATCAGCCAAAATAGGAGAATCAGCCCTGAAATAATATCCTCCTCACAATGATATTCCAAAATAGGATTCGCCCTATTTTAGGAATTACAAAAACACACGGATCGATGAGGTGGCACGATCTCAACAATATCCACCTTGACGCCTCACACGACGAACTCCACCTGCAGCTTGGATTTCTCCCTCCGAAAAACTACCCCCTCCCTGGGGTCACCACGATCAGCAGGCACAGATGTGAGCCAAGTCAAGGCAGTCCTTGAACTTGACTCCCGATACAGGCTTTGTCAATATGTCCGCAACATTGTCCTCTGTGGGGACTTTCAGCAGCAGTATGTCTCCACCTCCAACGAACTCCCTCAACTTGTGGTAGCGCACGTCGATGTGTTTTGTCCTTCGGGTCCTTGGCAAGACAAATCGCACTCTGACTGTCACAGTGCAGCTTCACCGCCTCCTGAGAAATCCTGAGTTCTTTGGCGAGACCTTTAAGCCAGATGGCTTCCTTTGCCGCTTCCACTGCAGCAATGTACTCCGCCTCTGTCGTAGATAGAGCTACTATGTCATGAAGAGTGGTTTTCCAACTGATGGGACCGTCACCAAGAAGGAAGATATACCCAGATGTAGATCTTCTTCGGTCGAGGTCCCCAGCATAGTCAGAATCAACAAATCCCTTCAGAGCTCCACCGTCCTTGCTCCTTTTGAAGAGTAGCCCGACATCTGGTGTTCCTTTCAAATATCTCAGGATCCACTTTACTGCTTCCCAGTGTTGTCGCCCTGGATTCGCCATGTATCTGCTGACCACGCTCACAGCCTGAGCGATATCTGGTCTCGTACATATCATCGCATACATCAAGCACCCAACCGCACTAGCGTATGGAACCTTGAGCATCTTTTGGCGTTCCTCCTCTGAGTCAGGACACTGCTGTGCTGATAATCTGAACTGTTGTCCCAAGGGAGTCGTAACAGCTTTAGACTCCATCATGTTGAACTTTTCTAGAACCTTCTGAATATAACCAGTCTGAGAGAGACAGAGCATGCCTCTCTTCCTGTCTCGCTTGATCTCCATCCCAAGGATCTTCTGAGCATGACCAAGATCTTTCATCTCGAACTCAGCATGTAGCTTCTGCTTCAGAGATTTGATCTCCTGGGCTGACTTGCAGGCAATCAGCATGTCGTCGACATATAACATCAAAATCAGAATGTCCCCATTTGCCAGGAACTTGTAGTAGACACAGCTGTCGTACTGGCTCCTGCAGAATCCCTGCGAGGTCATGAACGTGTCGAATCTCTTGTTCCACATTCTCGGAGCCTGCTTCAGACCATAGAGAGATTTTCTCAGCTTACACACTTTTTTCTCGTCACCGGGTTGAATGAACCCCTCAGGCTGCAGAATGTAGATCTCCTCCTTTAAGTTGCCGTGAAGAAAAGCCGTCTTCACGTCCATCTGCTCCAGCTCCATATCCTCCATTGCCACCATCGCAAGAAGCACCCGTATGGAACAGTGTTTCACCACTGGTGAGAAAATTTCATCGAAATCAACTCCTTTTTTCTGCGCGAACCCCTTGGCAACGAATCTGGCTTTGTATCTCCACTGACCTTTTCCTGATGCGGGCTCCTTTTTCCTGAACACCCACTTTGAACTGATCGCTTTGGCTCCCTTAGGTAAGGTAACCAAATCCCACGTCTTGTTCTTTTGAAGAGACTCCATCTCTTCCTCCATTGCAGCTTTCCACTGAGAGCTATCTCTGCTCTCTATAGCTTCGCGAAAGGAACAAGGATCTGAGGAGATTACCTGAAATGCGTATGCTACAGTGTCCTGTAGCCTGAGAGGCAGTCGAACCTCTCTCCTAGACTTGCCTCTGGCAATCGAATATGGCTCCACCTCGGTAGGTTGCATAATGTCAGTATCCTCCGGGTCGGAGGAATCATCGTCGTCAGTTTTGTCATTTCCCTCCAGCTCCACCTCTACTGGAGTGACTGGAGTCTTCTCCACCTCTTTAGAATGAGACTGAAATTTCTTTAGCATAGAGGCCTCGTCAAAGATAACGTCGCGCTTGACCTCCACCTTCTTGGTGTCAGGGTTCCACAACTTGAACCCCTTCGTGCCGGCCTTCTGACCCAGATAGATGCACCTCTTGGACTTAGCATCGAGCTTCGTCCTTTCTGAGTCCTGTAGGAGGGTGTATACGGGGCATCCAAATATATGAATATCAGAGTAGTTAACAGAAGTACCTGACCAAACTTCCTGTGCAGACTTCAGATCCAATGACATCGATGGAGATATTCACTAGATAACATGTCGTATTAATTGCTTCGGCCCAGAATGACTTGGGTAGATCGGCGAACAATCGCATGCACCGAGCTCTCTCCAGAAGCGTCCTGTTCATTCTTTCTGCGACGCCGTTTTGCTGCGGTGTGTCGGGAATGGTGAGATGGCGAGTGATGCCCACTTGATCGCAGTATGCCTGAAACTCCGTTGAGGTGTACTCGCCGCAATTGTCAGATCTGAGGTATTTCACCCTCTTCCCGGTCTGCTTTTCCACTTTCGTCTTCCAAATTTTGAACTTTTCGAAGACTTCAGATTTAGCTTCAGAAAATAAATCCAGACCTTCTTAGAGAAGTCGTCGATGAAGGTCACAAAGTATCTGGCGCCTCCAAGTGATGGCTCTGGGGCAGGCCCCCAAACATCAGAGTGTATATATTCCAGAGCCTGCTTGCTCCGTTTCGTGGATGTCACGAACTTCACCTTGTGCTGCTTCCCGAGGACGCAGGTCTCGCAGAAGTTTAACTTGCATGTCTTGACCCCTTTCAGTAGGCCCTTCTTGTGAAGCTCCAGCAGTCCTCTCTCGCTCATGTGGCCAAGCCTGGCATGCCACAACAGAGAGGAATCCGCATCTGATGTCTCGGAAACTGCTGCGTCGTCGGCAATGGTAGTGTCGATCAGCTTGTAGAGAGTACTAGAACGCTCTCCTTTCATGACTACCAGAGCACCTTTCTTGACTTTCAGATATCCGCCCTCACCGGTATAGGAGTAACCGGCCGCCTCCAGAGTGCCTAGGGAAATTAGATTTTTCCTGAGATCGGGCACGTACCTTACATCTGTAAGGGTTCTGATTGTTCCGTTGAACATCTTGATTCGAATACTGCCGATCTCGAGCGTCTTGCACTCTGAGTCGTTCCCCATCAAAACGCGACCGTCATCACATTGCCTGAAGCTGGAGAACATTCTTTGTTTGGGCACATGTGATACGAACACCCAGTATCCATAATCCACGCATCTGCGGTGTCGAGAGTAGATTGTACATGAAGTACATCAACATCACTCTCTGGGTCTGAGGCCACAGCCGCCTGCTGTGGTTCCTGATTCTTCTCTTGCGCCTTTTTCTTCGAACAGTTATTTTTCCAGTGCCCTTCTTCCTTGCAGTAATGGCACTGGTTCTTCTTATTCCTAGACTTGGACCTAGGTCGATTGACTTTCTTCCCTCTGTCTCTCAATCTCCCTCTGACCAGATCTTTGTTCTTCACGAACAAGCCCTCGCTGATGTTGGGCCCCGATTTGCTCCTCGTCTCATTTGAGAGCAACGTCGTCATCACCTCCTCCATCTTAAGCGTATCCTTTCCGTAGAGGATTGTGGTGACCAGATGGTCATAGGACTTCGGTAAAGAAGACAGTAATAGAAGAGCCTGGTCTTCCACTTCAACCTTCACGTCCATGTTGTGCAGCTGAGAGATAAGTTTGTTGAACACGTTCATGTGCTCCAGCAACTGATTGCTCTCGGACATTCTCAAGCTGTACAACTGTCTCTTCACGTAGAGCTTATTCGTGGGAGACTTAGACATGTACAACTCCTCCAGTTTCTTCCATAATTCTTCTGTAGTCTCAGCGTCGACTACGTTATACATGACCTCGTCGGCTAAACTTAACTGGATCGTGCTTATGGCCTTCAGATCCAGTTCCTCCCATTCGTCATCCTTCTTTCCGAACTTCTCCTTGCCGAGGAGCGCCTTGTGGAGACCTTGCTGAACTAGAACCGCCTTGATCCGCTTTTGCCACAAGCCGAAATCGATCTTGCCGTCGTACCTTGAAATCTCAAATTTTGCCGCCATTACTTTGCTCGCAGAGCTACTGGGCAATCTGAATAATGTTCACGGATCAGATCTGAGAAGGTAGGAAGCGGACCATGTCGTCACCTACCGTTAACCCAAATCAAAAACTGGAACGTCCAGACGATCACCCCCGCGGAACCTCCCTCTGATACCAATTGTTATGCAATCGGACCGAGTACCGCGGTAGCGCAACGGAATTTAAATCGAGCACAAGCAATCGCGCAAAATAAAATAAATACGGAACGAGATTTCAAGCACACAGACGACACAAAATATACGTGGTTCGGAGAGAAGCTCCTACGTCCACGGGGAGAGCACCGGAGAAGATCCACTATAATAATAAGAGAATTTGTAGTACGGAGATTACACTGAAATCGATAGATGTGAAATACGCCACGAGAAACACCGCTTGCGTCGCCGGCCTCCAAGGAATCTCCGCCTGAGATCCCGCCGCCGATGAGGGGATCGGTCTCGACTCAAACACCGGAGTCGCCGAAAGGATCCGCCCTCCTTGTCGTCGGATCGCCGGAGAAGCCCGTCGCCGCTGCTAATGAAGAAACAGTCGTTCCTCCTTTTCTCCCTTGCACCGGTTATAACTGATGGCTCTCCAATATTTCTTTATTTCTTTTGATTTCACGTGGATGATTAGGTTGGGGTGGCTGGCTCCTATTTATATTGATGTAACTGTATCTCCCAAATTAGGAGATGACACTAATTCAGGTAGGTGACCAAATTAGGATCAGCCAAAATAGGAGAATCAGCCCTGAAATAATATCCTCCTCACAATGATATTCCAAAATAGGATTCGCCCTATTTTAGGAATTACAAAGGCACACGGATCGGTGAGGTGGCACGATCTCAACATTTTCCAACTACCCATTTGAGGTTGCCAAAGAAAACCATGCAAATTAATCCTCTCTAACAACAAACGCCTGTTCTTCCCTAGAAAATGAAATAATTGTTGAACCAACTTTGTTTTTGCAAATTATAGAGATGAGCATTTAACGAGAAAAAACTGAAGTGTACACGATACAAAAAAATGACCACATTTTTTTTCAGAACACAAATAGGAATAAAAGCCCTCACTTTACCTCTCCAACATAAATATTTACAATTTAAGATAAGGTCATGGATTTCCGTTAGGAACAAGACTGTTGAAGGAATGAGAGAAAATTATTGCGTTGATTAATTAGTAAGGGCAATCAAGTGTAGTTCACAGAGTCTTAGAGAATACATACTTCAGTTCTCTGATAAATAAATATAAGAAGAAGCTCTACAAATAATATGAAGAACCTCGCTAACAGTTCATAACTTGCAGAGCATAGTTATGTGGCTCCAAACTAAACCTATAAAGTTTGTTTTGTACCAAATAGAGAAGCTTAAATGGTGTTTATTCTCTACTTACTAGTTACTAGTCATCGGAAATACAAAAATCTTTCATATTCACATTTAGGCGACATTGAAGATTCAATGACAATATGTAAGCAAGTTCCTTTTACAGAAGATATAGAATGAGAAAAAGTAGAGTTTTTCTTCAAATACAGACCTCCATCTTATGCTTCCCATTTAGAGCCTCGAGAGCTGCTAAGGCCTGTTCTTTTGTTTCGTACTTAAGAAATGCACAACCTGTTTGATTACACAACCCTCTGGATAGGTAACTTAAGGGGATACAATTAAATCAAAATATACATTTATGATTGAATAGAAGATAATTAGGAAAACACAGTACCTTTGCTTGTTTGTAGTGAACCTCTAAGAATTTGCAAATCTTTTACATGACCATACTTGGAAAACAGAGCAGTAACTTCATCATCAGTTACATTTTTTGGTAACATGCCAATAAAAAGCTTGTGCTCTGGATGGAAGGAACATGGAGTAAATCTTGGTGGTTAAACATCTAAAACTTACCTATCAAGTTCTTTTAATTGAACGCATGCAATAAAAAATAACTCTTATAGATTTTCAGAGTTAAAAATACAATAATAGCGTTGGATAAATATTACACACCTAGTCTTTCCAACTCGCCATCTGCATACTTCACTTGCAAAGGACTTGAAGCCTGAGAAAAGTAACAATGTTGAAAAGTTGAAATAGACTTAGAAGTGATAAATTAAGAGAACCGTGGTGAAATGTATCCTTTTAAGGTACTACAGGAAAAAGGATATTTCAGGAATTTATAAATGCACCAGACCAGTGTTGTCAAAGAAGCTCAATATACATAGTAGTAAATCATAAGCACGAAACAATTGAGGTATTTTTTTAAAGTTACAAAAACCTTAACCTTCCCAACTCCAACAGCCACGCGAAGCATAAAGGCCTTCATTCTGCCTCTCCACCGCCTCCTACCCCTCCTCCTACCACTCCATACCACCATTGACGATTTTCCCATCAATAGCTCCTTCACAAACATCATCATATACCCCGCATCAATGACTGCATCACCCAAGTGGTTTTGTCTATACCTTCGTGCCATCAAACCCTTCTGAAGTAGACCTTCATCTCGTCCTCATCCGTCCTCCTTTCTATCCTTGATCGGTAGATAGTTAACTTTGAGCTTAAGGTTTAAGCCTACCTCCAGTGTGCTAGGCAATGGCTCGTCAAGCTTGTGTTCATAAAATAGGCCAATCCCTAGCTTTGCAGGTGAGCTTGATTTGAGCTCGAATTTGACTTAAAGCTCAAATGAAATTGGTTGAGTTAAGCCTGAGTATGCTCGAACCTGAGTCAATTCCACTCTACTCACCATAGAACTAAAAAAATAACAAAATTGTTGGATAGTTTTGAAATAACACTAGAAGTGTAGGCAGATATGAAGCTAAATTTGCCCCTGCCATGTGCGGAAGTATACCAGTTTTTTAGAGTTACATGTATCCATCATGCTAATGTGACAGTGTGCAAAGTTCATAAATCACACATGGTATAAACAAGCATAAAACTTGATGAAATGAAATAGGAAGAGATCTAGATATTTTTTATAATGTCCAAAAATTTCTTTTGTCGATCTACTGCCATCATTACTAAGTACCAACTGCTCAAACAATTTCACTGTATGGTTACTTCTAGTTGGAAACATGAAAACTAGAGTTAAAGACAATAACGAACAAAATGATTTATAGCATAGCACACTAAAAGACATTGCAATGCAATATATATTTTTGAACAATATGGCCAAATTCCGATAGTTCAAATTTCCATGAGGATAGATGGGAGATGGGACACTTCTACGTCGAGATGGGGAGGACTTTGGCCAAGGGAGGGAGGGAGACTGTGTGTGAGAGAGAGAGAGAGACAATGAATTAGAATTCAACCAATGAAGTGACACAACAAGAAGAAATGTTAGTCATTGAACTAGGTAGAATTGCGTGGCCATCACTCACATATAATAGGATTTTAAATTCAGCCGCATGATGTAGGGGTTATCCTTTGAGCCCAATCCTGATCCATCCTCGTCATTTGCCCATTCAGGTACTCCAGGTGCTCACTTTGCTGTTGTACTGCCTGTCACTCATTGGATCATTAACTCTGGAGCCACTAATCATATAATTGGGTCATCGTCACGTTTTGTTTCCTATTCACCATTATCTGGCAGAGACAAGGTAAGCATTGCTGATGGAACTTTTTCCTCTATTGTAGGAAAGGGATCCATCAATTGCTCTACCCTTACATTGGTTTCTGCTCTTCGCGTCTCTTCTTTTACTCGCAACCACTTATCTATTAGCCATATTACAAACTCCATGAAATGCTCTGTCACCTTTCTTACTGTGTCTTTCAGGACCTGCTGACGAAGAAGGTGATTGGCTCTGGTAGGATGCGAGATGGATTGTATGTGTTTGATACTGTTGTTCCTCACTCTTCATGCTCACCAGCTTCCTCTATGGGCTACCTGCATCGTCGCTTGGGTCATCCCTCTGTTATTACTATGCAATTCCTAGTTTTTCACCTTTTGTGTTTAAAACTTTTATGTGTAGTGTTTGCAAACTTGTTAAACATAAGTGTCTTGTTTAATCACATGTCTAAGTCTTCTACAGTACCTTTTCATACTAATCATAGTGATGTATGGGGTTCTTGCCCTATTGTTTTCATCTCCGGTTATCATTGGTTTATTACATTCATTGATTGTTTTTCTCGCACTACGTGGATTTATTTGATGGATAGTAAAAGTGAAGTGTTCCATCTTTTTCAAAAATTTCATAACATGATTTCTTCTCAATTTGGTGCAACCATTAAAACTCTTCGCAGTGATAATAATCGTGAATATATGGATTCCAAATTTGAAAGTTATTTGAGTGATCATTGCATCGTTCATCAAACCACTTGTGTACATTCTCCTGCACAAAACAGTGTTGTTGAACGTAAAAATCGTCATCTTCTTGAAGTGACGCGATGTTTGTTATTTACAATGTCTCTTCTGAAATACCATTGGGATGATGCCCTTCTTACTGCAGCTTACCTCATCAATCATATGCCTTCACGTCATCTGGTCAATCACACTCCTCTTTATACCTTAGGTATCCCTCCTACTACTCGTTTACCTGGTGTGTTTGGATGTTTATGTTTTGTTCACATTCATAACTGTAGAATAATGCTGAAATCTTGTATATTCACCTTATGTCAAATACAATGTATAAATACAAATATATAGGAGGGAGAAAGAGTGTAACAACCCACATTTTAAACAAAAAAAAGGTATAATTATAATATCAATGGCAATTTTGTAATTAATCCAAACTCCCTTCTTTTCTCTTAACCGCACCCCTCCCCTTTTATTTTCCCCAGCCGAGACCCCTCCCTATCCCGATATTCTATCATTTGCGGCTAGGGCTCCCGTCCCGCTCCTGTCTCCCGCTCCCGATCGCTGCTCCAGCCGCAGCCCTCCCGTCTCCCGCCTCCCTGCACGCCAGCGCCTGCTGCTCCTCCTGTCATGGGCGACGTTGACTCCTCCTGTCGCCGCCTCCTGCTCTCCCTCAGGCCGCCGTGTCCTCCTGCAGCCCTTCTTCCCCCTATTCTGGCCAGAAGCAACCACCTCTCCAAGCCAGCAGCCTTTCTCCTCCCTCCAGCAGCAAGGTCTCTCCTCCAAGGGACCGGCAACTGCTCCTTCTCGTGGACAGCAGCCACCTCTCTCCGGCAGCCCCCTCCTTCTCCGATTTCGCCTAGGGTTTTGCTCGAACCCTCCTCCGCTCAGATTTCGGACTCGGATTCGGCTCCTTGAGCCCGGTCTTGTCTCCTTGGGTAAGATTCTCCACCCAAACCCTTGATTTCAGAATTTTCATAAACCCTAATGATTTATTCGTGCCCCATTTTGCATTTCAGATTTTTGGTGCACTTCCTAATCGCCAAATCCTTAGGTATTCGTGCCCCCAGTGCTGTTCGTCGCTCCAATTGGAGGGATCTCTTGAAGTCCTCTCCGATTTAGGGTTTCCGTCACCCAAGCGCCGCCAAGTTTCCGATCCTTCGTGGTATTTCTTCTCCCCTCACCTTTGAGGGAGGTAATTTCCTAAACCCTCGTTATTTAAAATTCCGCGTCGTAGAAAGCATGTGTTCGTGTAATAATTTATGCTGCATCGCTTTCGTTGTGCTTGATCAGGTTCAAAAATGTGATTTCTGTTTTTGCTTGCGCCGCATCGCCGCCGCCGTCAGATTCAGCCTCATTTAAGGCAAGCAGAGATCCTTCTCTCTTGCTAACATTGAACTGCAATTCATGTGTTTGTTCTCATAATTATATGTTTCACCCTTGAATCCATGTTTCATCGAATAAATTTAGATCTTAGATTCCTGATTTGACTTGTTAGTAAATTGAGATTTCACGTGTTTGAAATGACACGAATTCGTGAACATGAATGATGTTATTTTGATTGGTCACCTAGATGAATAAATTTCTTATTTGATGGATAAATTCAAGGAATGGTAGATTGTTGAGCATGTGTAACAAGCGTCATGATAATAATAGTAATGATTTCTGGTTAGCAAGTATATGATCTGTGTTTTTCTATAATATTCGGTTTGTACACATGTTCACTTGGAGGATAATCGTTTGTTGGAATGGTTCAAACTAAATGAATACTGAATATCCTAGAAAATGTTGTATAATTATCTTATTACTCGTAAATACTTGAATCCGCAAGCTTCAAAACTCTCTATCGAGTTCTCTGAGTCATCGAATCTTGTTTCTTATGTCTGTCTGGTTTCAAGACTTGGTTAAATAACGTTCTATAACTTGATTCCTCTCGTTTCACGTTTGTAAAATATACCCTTGTATATCTGAATCAGTATCTTGGCTACATGTCTTGATATGATAGAATCCATGAAATCCTACGCTAAATCATTAATAACACAAGTAAACATTGAAAGGTAGGGTTTAACTGACGCAACTCCTTGACTTGGGTTCCCTCTTGAATCCCTAATGGGAACAAAGGACCGGTCATAGCGAGCATAAATTTCTGAATCTCCTGAATCCGTATTTGAATCTGTCTGAATCATGAATCCTGCGCGTCAAACAAAAACACCTACATCTTCACGTGTTACAACTTATGTTATTACATGAATCACTTAGGTCCTGAGTGTCATAAGCAAATCTTGAAAACTAGGGTTTAGGTGGTGCATCATCTTGTTTGCATGGTCACGGTAAGCAGGGAATACTCTTATTCTAGTAAGCCTTACAGTTGGACTTGAGTGTGAACCATGCGCACCCACTACAAACACCTACGCATTTCAACGATTACAGCTTATGTCATTGCAAATAAATGTTTAGGCTATACTTCGGAGTAGTCTAATAATTCTGGATATTTCTGCTTGTCTCACTTGCTTGTCTGTCTTGTTAGCTCTGCTTCATGAAAATCGGTAAACAAATATTCTGTTTTCTCCTGCTCGTATTTTTATTTAGCTTTACTCATGTTTATATCAATGTTCTGAGGCTTTTCCTTCTTGTTTTGGATTTGCCTTAGTGTTTGCGCATGCGCCGCCTGCTCGCTGAGGCCGATCTGCGTCAAGTTTCAGGTTTTGTATTTATGTTTCATTTCTTTTACTGTCAGATATTTATGCTATGTAGTAATTACGATCAGCCATTTTCTCTTGTTTCATGGACAACTGCTAGGCTAAATATTATATGTACTAGAATTTATCATGTTTTGCATGCTCATTTATCTGCGATGAACACTGCACAAAAATCTGTTTCAAAACTTGTATCTTGAGCTCTTACTAAAATGCATGTGCACCTGTTTCAAATTATCATGTTTTAAAAGCTTCCGCAATAAACCAACCTGTTTTAATCAAAAGTAACTCTTTTAAATCTATTTATCAGTATCTCTGCTTGCGCCTTAGCAGGCATGGTTTTCCTTCCGCCCATGCCTCCATCACGGCCCGCCCGAAGCGCACTCTGACTCTTGTCGAGACGGGTCGTGACAAAGAGTGAGGAAAACCTTATACACAATGTGGGACTAAAGAGAGAGGAAAAAAAGTAAATATATATGGGCTCCAGAATGGGCCATTACATGGGTTTTTCTAACACTCTCCCGCAAGCTGGAGCGTACATGTCGTAGACACCCAGCTTGGACAGGAATTGATAAAATAAGGTGCTTGATAGGGCCTTGGTGAGAATATCAGCAACCTGTTCAGTATCCGGAACATGCTTTAATTCTATCTTCTTCATTTGAACTTTCTCCCGGATGAAGTGACAGTCCACTTCAATGTGTTTCGTTCTTTCGTGGAAGACCGGATTCTTAGCTATGTGTATAACAGTATTCCTTTTAAATCATCTCCTGTGATTAGGATGTCATCGACATATACCAATAGAAGAACTGTGCATGTAGTTCGATGTCTAGTGAACAGAGAGAAGTCTGTCGAGCTTCAAGTAAAGCCAACCTCCCGAACAGCCTTACTGAACTTATTAAACCATGCCCAGGGGGGATTGTTTGAGACCATAGATGGATTTCTTTAGATGACATACTCGGGACTCCCCCGTGGTCTCAAACCTGGGAGGTTGCTGCATGTATATTGCTTCTTGTAGGTCGCCATTTAAAAAAGCATTTTTGATATCCAGCTGATGGAGAGGCCATTGTCGATGCACAGCAACTGAGAGGACACGAACTGTGTTGAGCTTGGCCACCGGAGAGAACGTTTCCTTATAGTCGAGACTTTGTTGTTGAGTGAAGCCACGAGCCACCAGTCGGGCTTTAAGACGGTCAATTGTCCCATCCGAAGCATGCTTAATTACAAAGACTCATTTGCAACCAACAGTAGTCTGGCCTGGAGGGAGAGGAACCAGATCCCATGTCTGATTGGCCCAGAGAGCTGTCATTTCGTCATCCATGGCTGCCCGCCAGCCTGGATGTTGGAGAGCCTCCTGCATAGAGTTAGGAATAGAAATAGAGGATAGAGAAGTAGCAAAAGTGTGTAGCGGCAGGGACAGGCGATGTAAAGATACATAGTTCGCCATGGGATGAGCGGTGGAGGCCGGTGCCAGATCAGCAGGTTGAAAAGTGTCGGAGGTCGAGACCGACTGCATTGGGGAGACGGAGCGAGGAAGGCGACGAGTGTAGACACGGAGAAGAGAAGGCTTGTTGGGAGCGGGAGCCGGGACAGGAAGGAGGGATGGTGGAGAGGTGACTGGTATCACAGGTCTAGGTAAGGGTTGTGGTGTAAGAGGGGGATTTTGGTTGGAGAAGAAAGGTAGATCTTCCCGGAAGGTAACATCAGCCGAGACTATCACCTTGCGGGTAATAGGAGAGTAGCAGACATATCCTTTCTGAGTACGGGAGTAACCGACGAACACGTGTTTGACCGCTCGTGGTGCCAACTTGTCTGTCGACGGACCAAGTAAGTGAACGTAGCAAGTACATCCAAAGATGCGAGGGGTGAGAGAGAATGGTGGAGTAGAGGGGAAGAAGAGACTGAACGGAGTAGCATTATGAAGGATGGAGGAAGGGAGACGGTTGATGAGGTAGCATGTTGTTGACAGCGCAAAGTTTCAATAAGCCTTGGGTACCTGCATTTGAATCATGATGGAGCGAGCAACATCAAGAAGATGTCAATTTTTTCGTTCAGCAACACCGTTTTGTTGGGGTGTATTCGCGAGCGTTATCCGTTCGAAGGGTTTTTATTGGTTCGGAAAACTGAGTGCGAATCTCAAGGACGAACGTGTGGAACACACAGGGAAGTTTGGAGCGATCACGAAGTAAGTATAGCCATGTCGTTCGAGATTAATCATCAATAAATGTGATAAAGTATGCGATAACCAGAAACACTTGAATTTTATACGGGCCCCAAATATCAGAATGTACTAAAACAAAAGGAGCAGAACTTCGAGTACAATGAGGAGGAAACGATGAGCGGGGTTGTTTACCCAGAATACATGAATCAGAACTAAAAGAAAGAAGATAAACATCTGGAAGAGCCTTCTGGAGGACTGGAAGAGGAGAATATCCGAGACGTCGGTGCCAATCAATTGAGGAGACGGAGGAGAGGATGGTAGGTGGAGCATCAAGAAGGTAGAGTTAATTCTGCAGTCGTCTTTTACCAATGATACTTTGCGTCCGTCGATCCTGCATAAGAGAGGAAGAGGAGGTGAATGTCACAGAGCAATTTAAATCTGTAGTGAGGCGAGTGGCGACTGACAGAAAGTAAATTGAACGGGGAGCCCGGAACATGAAGAGTCGAGGGGAGAGATAGAGAGGAATTGAGAAGAATATCCGCCGAGCCGGAGACAGGCACGGTGTCGCCATTGGCCACGGTGATATATTTAGGATGCGAGGAGGGCAAGTATTGAGGTGGCTTCAGCGAGGTGATGTGATGAGTAGCACCTGAGTCCACTATCCAACGTGGACCAGTGGAGAGACAAGCGATACCTTCATTGGAGATGGAGGCGGCGGAGGCAACGGAGGCAGAAGGACGGCTGAGCATGCCATGGAGTTGCTGGAGCTGGAGGCGGACTTCTACAAGGTCAGCACGAGTGGCAGAAGAGCTGTCGACAGCAACAGAAGCAGCTGGACGAGGAGGAGGGCCATGTTTGTGGTAGCAGGTTGCCTCGAGGTGTTCATCCCTACCACAGAAGGAACACTTAGGACGTGGTCTGCCACCACGACCCCGTCCCCGAGAGCCTGAACGTCCCCCACGAGCATGAGGAGGGAGAGGTAGTAATGGTGTAGATGAATGTTTAAGGAGGGCCTGCGCGGGAGGTCCAGTAGTATCAGGAGGCGGTGATACCTTGAGCAGCATGGAGCACACGTCAAAGAGTGAAAGAATAGTAGCAGACGAGAGGATCTGAGCCCGAATGCTCTGAAGATGGGGTGGGACACAAGCCATCATCATAGCAATACAAACTGCTTCCTTCTGAGCGCGTTGGGCAGCGAGATCCGTAGTAGCAGGTTGATGTCGGATCCAGGCTTCGACTAGAGTCTTGGCCTGAGCAACAAATGAGATCATATCGACAGCACCGCCAGTGTCAAGAGTCTGAAGATTCGTTATGATGTCATAGAGGTGCTGGAGACTGTCCTTGCCGGAGTAAAGGGGATGGAGCTCATCCCACATTGCCTTGGTCGTCTTGTGATACATGGCCATTCTGTAAGGTTCGCTGTCATGAGAGTTGAGAAGACAAGTCTGAACCCGGCCATCGTCACGTAGCCAGTCATCCGTAGGTGGAGAAGGAGCATCCCTAGTGAGATGGTGCAGAAGTCATTTTGACTGGAGCACCCTACAGACGGAATGCACCCATTCAATGAAGTTCTTCTTCCCAGTGAGAGAGATGGTGGTGATCCTCAACTCGTCGCGAAGTTCATGAGTGGGAAGCAGTCGGGCTGCAGGAGAGGTGGCGGTCTGCCCATCGGGATGTACGGAGGGATCACTGGAGGAACCCATTACAGAGAGAAAGGCAAGGCTGTTGGAGAGGAGAGGAGGCCGCTGCGACTAGAGGGATCTGCGGTTAGAAGACCGCTGGAGGGTGCGGCTAGAGGACAGCAGCGACAGAGGGCGCGGACTGCAAGGGCTCGACAGAGGGTGGTCGACGACTAGAGGAGGGCTTGGCAGAGCTCGGCAGATCGCGGGCGGTCTGCACAAGCAGGAGGTCGCGGGCAGTCTGCAAGCAGGAAGGGAGACCGCGAGGAGTGGCCGCAAGAAGCAGCAAGGAGGAGCCTCAAGTAGCAGCAGGCAGGGAGACCGCGAGAAGGAGCCGCAAGAGAAGGAGCCGCTGGCGACTTGGTGAGAAGAGAAGGGAGACAAACCACAAAGAGAAGAGAACGCAAGTAGCAGTAGAGTCACAGTGGCTTGGTGAGTAGAGGTAGCTGGCGGCTTGGTGAGGTCGCACCGGCTAGAGGGAAATACAGCAGGTCGCAGCAGGCCTGAGGGAGATCGCAGCAGGTAGAAGAGCTGCAACGGCTAGAGAGAATTCCAGCGGCTAGAGGTCGCAGCGGCTAGACAGAATTCTAGCGGCTAGACAACAGAGCACGCAAGGGGGGGGACCCGTTCAGAAAAATCTATAAAAGAGGAGACTCAACCGACAGGAGGGAGGAGTTAGCCAGAGAGACCTGCGGCTAGAACCAGAAGCTAACCTCCTAGCGAGGAATATGCGGTTAGAAAAAAAAGGTGCGGTTAGAAATTTTTAGCCGCCCAGAGTGAACCTAGCTCTGATACCATGTAGAATGATGCTGAAATCTTGTATATTCACCTTATGTCAAATACAATGTATAAATACAAATATATATGGGGGAGAAAGAGAGAGGAAAACCTTATACACAATATGGGACTAAAGAGAGAGGAAAAAAAGAAAATATATATGGGCTCCAGAATGGGCCATTACATGGGTTTTTCTAACAATAACATTACTCGAACAAAACTTGATTCTCGTGCCCTTCGATGTGTGTTCATTGGTTACTCTCCTACACAGAAATGGTACAAATGTTATCATCCTCCTAGAAGAAAAATTGTTGTCTTTATGGATGTCATTTTTCATGAAACTACCTCCTACTATGAGTCCTCACTTCAGGGGGACTCTTCACACTTGGAAGTGAGTGCTCCTACTCTTCCTCTTCCTATTCCTCCTGTATGCATCACCACTCAGGGGGAGAGTGTGTATATTCCCAAAGAAAATGAGTTGCAAGTGTACACTCGGGATAGCAAAGGATCAAACACTCAGTCGCATTCCATAATACCAGATCCACTACCGAATTCGTCCTCAGCACCCCTTGAGTTACCTATTGCCCTCCGAAAAGGTATTCACTCATCCACTCAACATCCTTTATCTAACTATATGTCATATACCTCTTTAACCTCTTCCCATAAATCCTTCGTTGCTTCTCTTTCCGCCATGTCTATTCCTGGAACATGGCAGGAGGCACTTGGCCACCCAAAATGGACAAAGTCGATGATGGAGGAAATGCAGGCTCTAGAAAAGAACCATACATGGGACATGGTCGATCTCTCTCCTAGAAAGAAGATAATTGGTTGTCGATAGCTTTTTATAGTAAAGCAGAACTCTGAAGGTATTGTGGAGGGATTCAAGGCACGATTGGAGGCAAGAGGCTACACCCAAACTCATGGTATTGACTACTAAGAGACATTTGCTCTGGTGGCAAAAATGATTTCAATCTGGGTCTTATTATCCTGTACCGCCTGTAAAGGGTGGGATCTTCAACAGCTGGATGTAAAGAATATTTTCCTTCACGGTGAGTTGGAAGAGGAAGTCTATATGTCAATGCCTACTGGTCTTGTCCCTGTCGGCTTAGAAGGGGAGGCTTGTAAATTGAAGAAAGCTCTATATAGGTTAAAACAATCTCCGAGAGCTTGGTTTGGGAGGCTTCACAAAGTCATGATCTCGTTAGGCAATACCCAAAGTCATGTCGATCACACTCTATTTATCAGATGAAAAAAGATGAAGGTGGCTCTCTTGATTGTGTATGTTGATGATATGGTTATTACAGGAGATGACATGGATGAGATTCGTGCTCTGAAATTAAAACTTGCTAGATAATTTGAAGTGAAAGACTTGGATAAATTGAGATATTTTCTAGGGATTGAGGTAGCAAAATCAAAATATGGGATTCATATTTCACAACAGAAGTATGTCCATGATTTATTAGAACAGACAGGAATGAGTGGTTGCAAGCTTGTTGATACCCTTATTGAAGTCAACCACAAACTTGGGCGTGATGATGGGGAGTCAGTGGGAAATATTTCTAGTTATCACAAGCTGATAGGAAAATTGATATATCTATCTCATACTCGTCCTGACATTTCATATGCATGAGTGGTAAGTCAATAAATGCATTCTCCTAATGTCAAACATCATGATGTCATGCACAGAATTCTGAGGTATTTGAAGACCTCACCTGGTAGGGGCATTTTATTCCCTCCCAGTGATAACTTAAAAATTGAAGTCTATACTGATGCAGACTGAGTTGGATCAGCTAGTGATAGAAGAACTACCACAGGATATTGTTCCTTCGTTGGGGCTAATCTGGTCACTTGGAGAAGCAAGAAACAGCATGTAGTGGCTCGCTCTAGTGCTGAAGTTGAGTTTAAAGTCATGGCTCATGGTATATGTGAGGGGATGGGGATGTGACTTCATTCCCTCTTGAATGATCTTGGTTTACAGGAAACTGGCCCTTTAGACTTGTATTATGACAACAAGGTTATAACCCTGTCCAGTATGACCGCACCAAACAAATTGAAGTTGACCGACATTTCATTAAAGAAAATATTATGAAAGGGATTGTATGGACCCCATTCGTTCACTCAGAGGGACAGTTTGCAGATTTTCTCACTAAGGCATTGAGCGAAAAAACATTTGCGACTATTAGCAAGTTGGGAATGAAGAACATTATATGCCCAACTTGAGAGGAAGTGTTAAAAATAATTAGCTTCTTTAATATTTTATGTTTTATTGTATTCTCTTGTAATATCTTCTACTATATGCCGAGGGACTTTTATTATTCGAAACATAATACAATTTTCTAAGGTTTGACATAGTTGTTTTTCTTACAGTCAATCAAATAGTCATTTTCCTTGCCTCCAGCGCGTCATCAGAACCACTACCTCCCCTTTCAGTCGGGACCCACATAACACAGGGGGGCAAGGGAATTATAAATTCTCACATATGGTGCAATGTATAAGTTGTCGCGAGTTTAGAACCTCATTCCCTCAAAAGCTTAGAAGCTTTCCAAGGCAAAAAAATTGCTAATAGTAAATACAATACAATTGATAACCAGGACTACATAAAACACAAAAATCTTTATTACAATATTAATCCATTATCTTTATGCAACAAAAAACATAATGATATTGTTCCTTATGGACAAAATGAACATGCATTTGGCTAATCAAATTTCCAAAGAGGAATAAATTGTCCATCAAATGCATGCTTCCACAATAAGAGTAGAAGAGAGTTTTACTAACTTCCAAGATACACATTATTAGTAAATATGATTGGTTACTGGAAAAGGATTCAAAAGCCAGGAAATAGATGTCATATAGTGCAGGGAATACAAGAAATGCACGTCTTTTGCATCTTTCTCTGTAACTTTATTCTTTTACGATTGATAAATATTTTGTTTTAGATTAGTATCACCAGCTTTGAAGCCCACCTCTATACATGCAGTGCAAATGTAGAAAGGTAGGGACTGTTATGTGTTCGGGAGGAAAGAGCTACCAAAATCTCTTACTCAAGACAAAGGAATAGGAAATAACTTCTTGGATTACTCATGACCCAAGGGGTCTTTTAAATAAGATTACATAAGAGCATAAAAGTAAATAAGTCTCACACTTGTCCTTACATAAAAGTACTTACATAATACAAATTATAACAGATGCGACATTAATACAAATATAAAATAGCATCAGATAACAAAACGGGACTGAGACCATAACAGGGACATGAGTACTACAAACACAAAGATGTTTCAAGCATATCAGAAAAAAGGTCAGAGATAGTAATAAGTTTCCCTGCTAACAGATATTTGGATCTCCTTTTGTCTATTTTGTTTCTAAAAGCCTGTACACATCATAATTTTGATTTCTGAGGGAAATGAGAACAGAAAAACACTACACTGCAGTTGCAACTTTTACATGCCTTCACTTCCAAATGGAAAACACTTGAAAAACAGCATGTCTATCTCGAGCGAGTAACGTTTTTATTATTATTACATGCCAAACAACACAATAAAACAACAAAACATAACTACTAAACTATATATCAAATGTTATTTTATGCATGTTGCAATAGCTGAAGGAGAATAAAATTATTTTTTATGGATAAAAAGATGATCAAAGGGCAGACCGGTGCACAAAGCATCCCCGCGCAGTGAGGGTCCGGGGAAGGGTCCCACCACAAGGGTGAGATGTAGGCAAACCTTACCCTACATTTTTGCAAGAGGCTGCTTCCGGGACTCGAACCCGTGACCACAAGTCACGCGGCAACACCTTAACCAGTGCACCAAGGCTCCCCTTCGGATAAAAAAATGATCCATGCAAGAAAATTTGCACGCATGTCCGATCTCTTCCACGGGTTTAAGTCACTGAAAGGACTGAATGTGACTCATTTTACCTCCTCGGTGGTCTATTTATAAAACATGGAAATTGGAAATAGGTGTTGGAATAACCCTGTCAACTTTAACCATTTTGCTAGTTGAAGTATAACAGAATCTCACCACACATAAATCTTCACAGGAACTAAATCAATTCTTCTCTGATCTGTTCTTTGTGGGTTTTTTTCAATGTGAAACCTTGAGTTGGATTCAGCTGAATCAACAACTGTGATGCATTAAGCTTTAACTTCAAGAATTTTTTTTTACAACCTGGTTTTAGAGGGGCCCACCAAATTCAATTTGTCAGTATATGCAGTACCATCTATGAGTAAATTCCATGCACATGAGCATTATCTATTCAGCATGGTAACAGTCTTTTCAAAAATTAAAGTAATCTTCTTCCACAACGGCATTTTACTTCTCTCTCACTAGATGTCTGTTCAGAACAAGCCAAGCTATCTGGATAAGATCCATAACACCTACTTCATTTAGAGCTTCTCATACCGAGAGTTTTATCTATTAATTTTCATACAAAAAATGGGAAATTGCACAATACATGTGGTTTATTAAATTACTGGGACAGAAGTTTTCATCTTTCACAAGAAAAACCCTAAATTCTGTAAAAAAAACTTGATGCTCAGCTAGAATGACTGCATTTGACCTAAGCTATCAAACTATGAAGCACATTTACAATCCCAGGCGTCTGATCGAATTCATTCAACACAGCAAAGAAAAATTAAGAGCCGCCCTTGTTTCTCCAAACCACAGAGGCCGAATCAAAATCAGGAAGAAGAAGAAAATTCGAACCAAAATGAAGATCGGCATGGGGGCTTACTCCGGGGAGCGTTCTCTTGTTGTGGCAGGCACTGACCGCCTTGTCCGCCTCCTGCCTGGAAGGGCAGATCAGGAAGCAACAGCCTGCGAAACAAAACACACGGACAAAAAAGATCTGTGCGACCATTAAATCCGCAATTAAGTCGGATTCCAAAGCCGACATTCCCGAGATCCAGGCAGAATAGACGACTGGAATAAATCGGAATCGAGAGAAATGACAAGAAGGCGGAGAAGTTGGACGAAGAAATCGATAACCTCGCGAGGCCTTGGTGACCTTGTCCTTGATGATATTGACCTCGTCAACGACGGCCGCCCCCTTGAACATTGCGAGCAGCTGCTCCTCCGTCATGTTCTTCGGAACCTGACCCACGAATAGCTTCACGCTCTCCCCTCCACCGCCATTGTCTTTCCCTCCTCCAACACCACCGTCACCGGCGGGCATGGCGTCGATTTTACCCTCTCTATCCGACGCCATTTCCCCTCTCTCTCTCTCTCTTCACTCTCTCCCTCCCTCTCTCTCTCTCTCCGACAGCGCTCTGAGATGTTCTGGCCGAGTTGACGTGGGCCTTGTGGCAATGTTGAAAGATTAAACAGGGATAATAAATAAGAATATAATACTATACATACCTAAAGTCTACCTAAAATCCACAAAAAATGGGCCCCACAGGTCACAAAAACACCCGATTTTAGGATTTTTTTTATGTCAAACCCTAAAGTCGGGTGTTTTTGTGCCGAGTGGGGCCCACTTTTGGTGATTTTCACCCTAACCCTAAAAGAATTGGGTGTTTTTGTTATCTGTGGGGCCCATTTTTTGTGACTTTTAGGTAAACTTTAGGTATGTGTAGTATTGTCCAATAAATAATGATATCAGTTTCATCCTTTGTGTCCGATATTTACTTATTTGTGTGCGTCAAAGTTAATTTTTATATATTTTTTTACTTCAAAAAATTTTTTTATAAAATATTATTGATTTTTTTAAGATTATTTTAAATATCATATTAAAACTGAAAAAATCAGGCATTATGATCCTATTTTCATTTTTCGATCATAATGTCATTTTACGTCATTGAGGTCACAGGTTCAAGTCATGGAAGTAGCCTCTTGCAGAAATGCAGGGGAGGTTTGCCTAAATTTCACCCTTGTGGTGGGACCTTTCCCCGGACCCTCGCTGCGCGGGGATGCTTTGTGCATCGGGCGCTCTTTAATGTCATTTTACGACCGTAATACATGATTTTACGGTTGTAATTTTTTCAGTTATAATCAGAATATAAGTAATATGATATTTAAAATGAGCGTAGAACATTAATATTTTGTGATTTTTTTGTAAATTTGTTTTGTTATAAGTCGAAAAATATGATTAAGTGCATAAAAATCACATTGACGTGCATAAAGGAGTGAATGTTGGACGCACGAAAAAATTGAACTTTTTTGGTGCATATAACGCATATGTGATATTCAAAGATCCGATAATCTATCTTCTACAATCACGATTTTAAGATTTTTGATGTGTAATTGGTTGAAAATCATACAATAGATTTTACATTGTTGGATTACGAATCTACGGTTGGATTTACACCCGCAATTAGATAACATTGTGCGCCACCCGCACCTACTTATTTCTCCCAAGGCATTGGTCCGGCTCAGTTTGTTTTTGTGGTGGGGTTTTGGAGCGTTGGAAATAGGAGCAGTGGGAATGGAGGGAAGGGGTTGTGATGACGTTGAAAGACAAAAATGCCATTTTGGACCGTTTAGAATGGAGAATGTAGGTTTATCAAACAGGGATTTTCAACGGTAGCGTTTTTCCACAACAAAAATGAAGAAAAAACGCCGAAACAAACAGAGTCAGAAACAGCGGCGTCCGATCATTTTGTGCCAAAATTTTGAGTTATCCGACTTTTGACTTTTTTTTACCCCAGGTGATCGCCCAAGATCAAAGAAGGACTAGGTGCCTTCAAAAATGAATACGCTTGATTAAAAAAAATGGCGATTGTTATCCGTACTACAGTTTTGGCTATCCGCACTCTTTTTGTATGAGTTATTATGCGCATTTTGGAAATACACCTTGTACATGTATTTTTAGGAAAAGTGTTCAACACGAAAGTTGTAGATCTCGACGAGATCTACAACTTACGTGTTGAACACTATTCCTAAAAATGCATGTACAAGACGTACTTCCAAAAATTCACTATAGTTATGCACATGTTTCAATCAGGGCGGCAATACGGCTTGTGCGTGCATTTTTAGGAAGAGTGCTCAACACAAAAGTTAAAGATCTCAACGAGATCTTTAACTTTTGTGGAGCACTCTTCCTAAAAATGTATGTACAAGACGTATTTTCAAAAGGCGCGTAATAACTCATACAAAAAAAGTGCGGATACCCAAAACTATAGTGCGGATAACAATCACCAAAAAAATATGCCCGGCAAAAAAAATTAGAGTGATGTTATGTGCAGCTCTATAGTCACTATGCGCGATCCGAAAGATCCACGTCCGATCATTTTTATCCGATGTGATTTGCGCTTCCTGAAACAATCATGTGCGATCAAAAATTTCGCTCATTTGATCTGTTCGTCCACTTTTTTCTACTAGGGATCTTTTTATTTTAAAATGACCTTCCATTAGGGTCAACGATCGGATTTTTTGGATTTTAAAATGACCAATCTTTATGGTAAACAATGAGACTTGCGGTCTCTTTGGCACTGCGGTGACGGTCGTGAACGTGGTGGTTATGAATCATCCTTTGTCTCACGTGACGTTTTCGCTCCGGTGAATTTTGAAAAAAAAAAATGTCACCTTCTTGAAATATATTTGACATAAAGATTATGATCGCCAACAAAAAAAAAAACTAATTTTAAGTATAAAACTAGATGAAATCAAACAATCACGAACTACAGTTTGTAAACGCAATGTTCACGACCGCCACCGTCGTGCCAAACGGAACCGTATAGTTTGTTTCGCACGGCAGCAGCAGTCGTGAAAGTAGTGGTGACGAACCGTCGTCCGTTTGGCGTGGGGTTTTTGCTCCAGTGAGTTTGGAAAAAAAATGTCATCGCATAAATATAAGCTTACATAACAACGGATATGGCCGCTACCATTTTTTTTTTAAACAAAAATGAATTAAGTTTCTTAGGTGAGGTAGAGCGTTCACGAACGACGATTCGTAGCCACCGCATCCACGACCGCCACCGCTTTGGCAAACGGACCTTTGGTGTGAAGTAATGTGATTCTTGCTTTTCAAAATGATCGTGCCCCCTACACACTCTCCATTATGAAATTTGATTTTTAATATAACCTACCGTTAAAGTCAACCATTGACTTTTCTTGAATTTTGGAAAGACCTTGCCCTAGGGTCAACAATTGGACTTAGCAATTGTGTACAAATTAATTTTTTTTAATTAAGAAAAACCAAAGGATAGAAATAATATTTAATTATTTTTAATTAAAATATGTCACAAGGAGAATAGTTTGAATCTTCTATGAGCAAATTAAATTAAATAAGATGGTGATCAAAGATCCAACCTTTGCACCACTTAGACTCTCTTTTTTGTAAGGCAAAATATTTAAATTGGTTCCCAACATTTAGGGTAGACTTGAAATCAGTCCCTAAAATTTTAGATGGTTGAAAAATGTCTCTAAGGTTTTCAATTTTTTTGAAATGAGTCTCATTAAACCTTTTCGTCCACTATATCAACGGAATCTATAATTTTGAGTGTCGTGTAAGATGCTGACTAGGAAATATGCTGACTAGATTATGGGTTTTGTTGAAGATTTAATTCAAAGACATGTACATTTTTGATTCTTCAGGCGCTAGGTCAACTTTTCGGGTTATTTTTTTCGCTGCTCTCGCTAGATCATCTTTCTCGTTTAACCCTCTCTCTCTCTCTATCGGTGTGAGTTTGCGACTGCTCTCTGGCTTCCAATCTGAAGATCCATTGCCCGGTGATTCATCATTGGGAAGCAACTTGCAGCCTACATATTTTCATAGTGAAAAATTTCATAGCCTTTTTTTAAGAAGTTCATAACAAAGAATCTCGTCGACATGGTTTATATCAAACCTAATCAGAGATACTGGGCACTCTGGAATCACGGACGAATTGCCCGATGTCACCTAATTAACAACTACTTAACAAGTACATCGTCGCGTTGGCGCCTCGTCATCGCCGCCATGGCCTAAACCAGTAACATAGTTGATGGAAAGTTAAATGAGACACATTTTAAAAAAGTTGGAAATCTTAGGGACTTATTTCATCCATTTGAAAGTTTATGAACGGATTTCAATTCTACCCTAAATGTTAGTGACAATTTAGCTATTTTGCCTTCTTTTAAAAGACTTTGACTCTCATTTTATAAGCGAAAGTCAATGTCAATACAAGTGGGTTTGCAATTGCAAGGAAGTTGTGATGGCTTAGTAGTTGCTCAATGTTATGGCGTGGGTGAGATTCGTGGGCACGACATTGGATTTTTCTGTGCTCCGGTGTCTAATACGAATATAGTTTGGTGGGTACTGTCGACATTGGATTTTTGGCGAGTAATATGAAACTTTCTTTCCATGGTATAAATAACTAAATTATTGACTTATTAACTTTGCACGGCCCGGGCTTGGCGAGAACTAAGATCATGTGGAGGAGCATCAAAAACTAGAACGCAAGAGGGCTCTCGTCTGGGTCTCGTACGACCTTATAAAAAGAGAGTTAAGTTTGCAACCACCAGAAGAAAAATCCACCAGAAAATAATGCAGGATATACTTGAAATCAAGAAAACAAGTTTGCAACAACACACAGATCAAATACCGGACATACACCGAGACAAACACGGTTGTATGATTCCAAATAGAGTCCACAAGAAATAAAAACAGAGAATCTGAAAATACGAAAACAGATTAACCTCCGCCAATCTTCAACTGCATGTACGGCCTCGTAGGAGCGAAACGCCACTTCGAGAAATACACCACGATGATCTCCTTGTCAAGGGCTACGCCGTAGAGTCGGCGATCTCTAGAAACGATGGTCACGCGGCGCCGAAATGAGGAGAGAAGACTTTCTCTCTCTAGAAATCCTTCACGGGCAAGCTTGGCGGCTGAATGTTTCACGGGAGAAGAAGAAGAAGCTACAGAATCATTAGGGTTCTTTTAAACAAAATAAATAAACATATATATATGCGGGAGAAGAAGTCGACGTGGCGTTGAAGTGGGGTTGCGTCGAGATGGGAGAAGCGTTGAGAAGAACTCGGATGGAATCAGGCTGGAATACGTCGACTTGTCATCAAACCAAGTCAGAGCAACATGCATTGAATTCTTATGAAAGCGCTCTGAATTCTTATCAAAGCGCTCTGAATTCTTATCAAAGCAATAATAAATATATAAGTAAAAGCTGATTTCACTTCCAAAATTCAACACTCCCCCTGGAAGTGAAATCGAGATACCAGTCCGAGCAACCCGCGAAGGCGCTCAAACGGCCCCTTAGACAGAGGCTTCGTGAAAATGTCGGCGACGTTGTCTTGACTCCGAACATACTCCACGACAAGAGATCCACCAAGTACTCTCTCCCGAATAAAGTGGTGCTCGACCTCAATATGCTTTGTCCGCGCATGACAAACCGGATTTGTAACAAGCTTCAGCGCACTTTCGTTGTCGCCGCGGAGCAAAGTAGGACTGTACACCTTTTCATAAACATCCTCCACCAACCTTCGCAACCAATGCATTCCTGAGCCGCCAAGGACGACGCCTTGTACTCCGCTTCAGTGGTGGAGATGGACACCGAGTCTTGTTTCTTACTACACCACGATATCGTCGCTGAACCGCACATAAAGACGTACCCCGACGTCGACTTTCGATCGTCAACATCTCCGCCATAGTCGGCATCCGTGAAACCATGTAGATTGAAACCGGTGTCTCTTCCAAACAGCAACCCCATGTCCGAGGTTGACTTGACATATTTCAGAATCCCCTTCGCCGCCTCCAGATGAGGCTTCCTAGGCTCTTGCATATAACGGCTCACTCGGCCAACCGCAAACGAGATATCCGTCCGTGTAATTGTCAAATAAATTAAACTTCCCACCAGAGCCCGGAAAGGCTTAGGATCTGACAAGATCCTTCCTTCATCCCGACGAAGTTTCACTCCAACTTCAAGTGGAGTAGAGCAGCGCTTCCCATCCGCCATGCCAAATCTCTCCACGATCCGCTCCGCATAGGCCTTCTGAGAAATCAGCACCCCGCTCTTCTTCCTCTCCACTTCAATACCAAGGAAATGGTGTAGCTCCCCCAAATCCTTCATCTCGAACCGGATTGATAGCTCCGCTCTAAGCATTGCCACCTCTCCGTCGTCATTTCCTGTAACGATCATATCATCTACATACAACAGTACAAGAACATGAAGTCCACCCTTCTTCTTCACGAACAGACTCGAGTCGGAATCCGATGCCTAGTACCCGCAAAACAACAAGTACTCCGCTATCTTCCCAAACCAAGCTCGAGGCGTCTGCTTCAAACCATAAAGAGCCTTCTTCAATTTACAAACATGCTCTGGATGAGACTTGGACACATACCCGGGTGGTTACACCATAAAAATATCCTTATCAATCTCTCCATACAGAAACGCGTTCTTCACGTCGAGTTGCCACAACTTCCAACTTTGGCTTGCCGCCAATGCAACCACCACCCGCACCGAAGTCATCTTCATTACCGGGCTGAATGTTTCCTCGTAATCCTCTCCGTACTGCTGTGAAAATCCCCGAGCAACAAGGCGAGCCTTGTATCGCTCTATGCTGCCATCCACCTTCTTCTTTACCTTGTACACCCACTTGCAAGTGACCGGAGTGACGCCATCAACTTTGGGCACAAGATCCCAAGTTTCATTCTTCTTGAGGGCTTCCATCTCCTCATCCATGGCTTTCTCCCACTCCTCCACTCCAGTGGCTTCCTCAAAACATGACGGCTCCCGCTCGTCAAGAGGACCTGCAAAGAAGCACGAACACATGCTAACAAGATTACCTTCCCTGTAGCGAGCCGGTGGCACAATAGTCCTCTTCGACCTCCGCAAAGCAGAAACCCTCTCCACTGCTCCCACAACATCATCACCATCAGCTCCCCCGCCAGAATAACTTGGAGCATTGCTCCCCCCGCTTCTAGAACCCGAAGCACCTGAACTAGAGCCTGATGAATTTGGAGCACTTGGAGACAAAGGTAACTCCACCAAAGAGTCGTCAGTAACTCTCTCTTCTCTTCTTTCTCCTGAACTCTCCTCCAAAGCAACAGTAGAAACTCCCTGATATGAAATCATCTCGTCAAACACCACATCACGAGAGACGATGAACCGATGTGTCTGTGGATAGATGCACTTCCATCCCTTCTTCCGCTCGTCATAACCAATGAATATGCACTTTCGTGCCTTCACATCCAACTTGGTTCTGAGAGCATCAGGAACGTGCACAAAGCAAGTAGCTCCAAACACCCGCAAATGCTTGACACTCGGCTTCTCTCCAAACATCATCTCGTGTGGAGACTTCAACTCAATCGAACTTTGCGGCAACCTGTTGATAACATACGTCGCGCAAGCCATTCCCTCCGCCCATAAGGCTTTGGGTATGCCCTTCTCATGCAACCAACACTTGCACGTTTCCGCCAAGTGCCGAATCTTCCTTTCCGCCACTCCATTTTGTTGTGGAGTGTGAGCACAAGATAACTCTCGCCTAATACCATGCTTCCTGCAAAAAACAGAGAACTCGTTAGAGGTAAACTCCCCTCCGTTGTCCGTTCTCAGTTTTTTGATCCGCAAATTCAGCACCCCTTCTACTCTCTCCTTGAACTCCATAAATTTCACGAAGACCTCCGACTTCTCCTTCACGAAGTACACCCACGTGTATTGAGAAAAGTCATCCACAAGCACGAGCATGTACCGATTTCCTGAATATGTGGGTGTGGCATACGGTCTCATCAAGTCACCATGAATACACTCCAACGGCGCCTTGCATCTTGAAAGAGACCTGTCAAATGGGAGACGATGTGCCTTCCCAAACTGACACCCTTCACAAACATGACCGTCACCAAAAGAAGATAAGCTAGGCAAACCTTTCACTAGGCCTCTTGCCACCATAGCCTTCAACTTGTCCAACCCCACATGACCCAACCTTTCATGCCAAATAACCGCACCGTCATTTGTCTTCATCTTGTTCACATAGGAGTTTGTAGATAACACAAATAAATCCTTCACACGCCGCCCGGTGTGAGTGATATCCGCCTTTATCGAAGAGAAGTTCCGCAAGAACTTTACCTCTCTTGGCCCAAATAGAACATGGTAGCCTGCATCTACCGCATTTGTCACCGAGAAGAGGTTCTTCTTCATCCCCGGCACATGATAAACACTCTTCAACTTGAGTGCCCTTCCATCACTGCCCAAGGTAACTGTCCCCTCCTTCTCCACCGCATGCACTGAATCATCCGCCGTCACAATATCATCATTCCCTTCATAGGACTGAAGGGAGGAGAACTTCGATTCATCGCCAGTGAGGTGATGACCGCACCCAGAATCAACAATCTAATCATCTTGAAAATTTATGAAGGCCAAGGCATCCACCGACGTCGCCGTCATTTCTGCCAAGAAGCAATTCCCCCATTCCTCTTCATCCTTGGATCCCTCTCCTTTCTCCGCTACATGACCCGGCTTGAGATTCACCTTGCAATCTCTCTTGAAGTGACCTGGTTTGTTGCACCTAAAGCATTTGAGCCCCTTCTGCCCTCCATCAGACCTTGGAGGAAACTTGCCTCCATCTCCCTGTGATGAGGTAGAAGGTCCCTCCCCCATGTTCTTCTTCTTCCGCCTGTCCCAATTCTTCTTTCCTGAGAATAGAACTTCACTTTCTCCCCCAGAAATAGAGCAACCAGACATTTGTCTTGCCAAGCTCTCCTGCGAAGCCAACAAGTTCTCCAACTCCAACAAAGATGGCTGAGTAGCCCACCCCTGCACCGAAGTAATGAAGGGCACATACTCCTTCCGCAGACCGCGAATAATATGCCTCTTCAACTTAGCCTCCGAGATCGGCTCATCCGGATCCAACGTCGATATCTCCGCGCAAAGGTTCTTCATCTTCAAGAAAAAGACTGAAATCGACAACTCCCCCTGATTGGCCTTCGCCAACTCATTCTCCAGGAATTGCAACCTTGCGACATTTTTCTTGTTGAACAAACCATCCAACGACTTCCAGATTTCTGAAGCCGACTTGCACCCGATGATATGATCAAACAAGTCCGGAGATACTGCCCGTTTGAGCGTAAACTCGGCCTTCGCATTTGTCTTCTTCCATACCCTCACCGCTGGACCGTTGTCCCCGGCCGCAATAACTTCCTCCTGTTCATCACCGCCAACAACCGCCCATAGATCTTCTCCTACCAGATAACTCTCCATACAAGACGTCCACTTCTTGTAATTTGTCTGCGTCAGCAACTCAATACCAAGACCTCTCGCATATCCGCCTGCACCTTCCATTCCGGTATACCGATTTTCTTCTCCGAAGGAACTTAGCAAACACCGCTAAAACCAACGTAGCTCTGATACCATGTGAAAAATTTGTGCCCAGGATGCGCACAACCACCAGAAGAAATATCCACCAGAAAATAATGCAGGATATACTTGAAATCAAGAAAACAAGTTTGCAACAACACACAGATCAAATACCGAACATACACTGAGACAAACACGGTTGTTCCAAATAGAGTCCACAAGAAATAAAAACAAAGAATCTGAAAATACGAAAACAGATTAACCTCCGCCAATCTTCAACTGCATGTACGGCCTTGTAGGAGCGAAACGCCACTTCGAGAAATACACCACGATGATCTCCTTGTCAAGGGCTACGCCGTAGAGTCGGCGATCTCTAGAAACGATGGTCACGCGGCGTCGAAATGAGGAGAGAAGACTTTCTCTCTCTAGAAATCCTTCACAGGCAAGCTTGGCGGCTGAATGTTTCACGGGAGAAGAAGAAGCTACAGAATCATTAGGGTTCTTTTAAACAAAATAAATAAATAAATAAATATATATATATGTGGGAGAAGAAGTCGACGTGGCGTTGAAGTGGGGTTGCGTCGAGATGGGAGAAGCGTTGAGAAGAACTCGGATGGAATCAGGCTGGAATACGTCGACTTGCCATCAAACCAAGTCAGAGCAACATGCATTGAATTCTTATCAAAGCGCTCTGAATTCTTATCAAAGCGCTCTGAATTCTTATCAAAGCAATAATAAATATATAAGTAAAAGCTGATTTCACTTCCAAAATTCAACAAAGTGTGCTTATGAATAGGTGGTTGTTGTACACCCATAAAGGCCTTAGGACGCCTGAAGAAAGCCCCGGAAAAGAGAAGAGGGGTCGACAGTCAAAGAGCGCGGTAGCACGCAGGCTGCACCCCCCGACCGCACCTCCCTTAGGGGTGCGGCCGGCCAAGTCGCACCCCCCAAGGGGGTGCGACCGAGCCGCACCCCCCTTGGGGTGCGGCCAAGCCGCACCCCCCAAGGGGGTGCGGCCAAGCCGCACCCGTTGGGGGGTGCGGCCAAGCCGCACCCCCCCAAGGGGGTGCGGCCAAGCCGCACCCCCCCAAGGGGGTGCGGCCAAGCCGCACCCCCCCAAGGGGGTGCGGCCAAGCCGCACCCATTGGGGGTGCGGCCAAGCCGCATCCCCCCTTTGGGGGGGTGCGGCCAAGCCGCATCCCCCCTTTGGGGGGGTGCGGCCAAGCCGCACCCCCCTTGGGGTGCGGCCAAGCCGCATCCCCCCTTTGGGGGGTGCGGCCAAGCTGCACCCCCTTGGAGGGTGCGGCCAATCCGCACCCCCCCTTTGGGGGTGCGGCCAATCCGCGCCCACCCCTCCTCGGGGTGCGGTCCGGCGCCCTCTCCTCGCCAAAGGATCCCGGTCCCCCCTTGGGGGGCAACTCCCCGTCCGCCGTCCGCCGTCCGCCCGAGGCATCCCCATGGTTCGTTGCGCACTTGGAGCACTTCGGCGCTAGCGCGCGCTCAGAACGTTTCTGAGCGCGATCAGGAAGTTTTCTCACTTTTTGTCTTTCCGGCTTCTCACTTTTTGGGTTTCCGGCTTCTCACTTTTTGTCTTTCCGGCTTCTCACTTTTTGGGTTTCCGGCTTCTCACTTTTTGTCTTTCAGGTTTCTCACTTTTCAGGAACAGTCGGTCGCCTTTTTCGCCTCCAACAGAGCTGCCCGAACTGCCCGAGCCGCCCAAGCTGCCCGAAGGGCAAGGTGGTCATTTACGAAAAATGGCGATCCGTGTGCCCCAAACCGGAAAATATGATTCGTCCACCGAGCATTTATGGAAACTGCCAACGACAAGATTACCAGACTACCCCCGGCCAAAGCTATAAAAAGGGCCCTGGGGCTTCATTTGAGAGGACCTTGACTTCTGAACCTGGGAGAGCTCCTTGCAGACTTTTGCGGAATTCTCCTTCGGAGCTTGAAGATTTCCTTTCCGGACTTGAAGATTCCCTTCATCCCGAAAGGCGACGCAGCAGCTCACTTTTGTTCCCAGGAGCAGCTCACTTTTGTTCCCCGGAGCAGCTCACTTTTGTTCCCAGGAGCAGCTCACTTTTATTCCCAGGAGCAGCTCACTTTTGTTCCCAGGAGCAGCTCACTTTTGTTCCCAGGAGCAACTCACTTTTGTTCCCCGGAGCAGCTCACTTTTGTTCTCCACCTTTCTCAGAAGGAGAAAAGGACTTAGTTTTTTCCAAGAGGCGGACTGTCGCCTTCGGATCTCTCTATCTCTCTACTACTGTAACGAGTTGCGGCCTGTCGCGCTCGAGTTCTAAGTCTCACTTTGTAACCCCCCTGAAGATAGTGGAATTTGGTCGGCACAGCTCCGACCACGTGGTTTTTTACCCTTTCCGGGTTTTCCACGCTAAAAAGTCCCAGTGCAATCAACGAATCTCTAATTGACTGTTTGCGCGCTTAGTTCGCTCACGAGCTAAGGTGGTTCAAGTGAACCGGTCTACCAAGAGCCCTAAGCGTTCCACAACAGTTTGGCGCCGTCTGTGGGAAACTTTCCCGAAAAACTCTTCGAGAGCCAACTGCTATGGCAAGAAAGAGTGCTCGCATTACTGAAGGATCGATGCCGGAAGGACGCGTCGACCCAGCTCCTTCCCACTCACTTATCAATGCACCTCCCGCGGAGGAGGCGCTGCCAGCACCTGCAGCCGATTTGGAGGCGCGCATGCAGCAGATCGAAGAACATCAAGCGGAGATGTTGGCCCTCGTGAGGAATCTTGGGGCTCCTCAAGTTCCGAACCAACCGCCAACTTTAAACGCACCGCCGCCCCCGGCTCTGAATCATGCCCCGAACGGGGAGGCTGTCCAAGAAGACGAAGCTTCAGAAGGATTCTCCAATGCGGCAAATACCGCTCACCTTGGCCCACCAGCTGGAGGCCCAGAAGCTGATCACCGCCGCCACCACCACGGAAGAGCTGTCCCTGAGCAAGCAATGGAAAGAACTACGCGGGAAGAGATACGCAACATGATAGAGGAAGAGTATGCCCAAGCAGGAAGACGCGCCACTCTCACCCGCCGTCCCGCGCATCATGGCTCCCCGCTATCACCTCAAGTCTTAGCCCATCCAATTCCTAATGGCTTCAAGCTTCCCAACATCGAGAAGTTCGACGGGACGGACGATCCACTGGAGCACGTCAATCACTTCACCACCGTCATGAGGATTTACAGCGCTCCTGATCAGCTCCTCTGCCAAGTGTTCCCAGCAACCTTGAAGGGACAAGCGCGCACTTGGTTCCATTCCCTGCGGAATGGGGCCATCAACAACTTCACAGAAATGGCGCAGCAGTTCGTGGATCAGTTCATTGCCAACCGCCGAATTGTCCGGGATCCCTCCCACCTCTCAGGAATCCGCCAGAACGATGGAGAGACACTCAAAGATTTCTTCCGATTCTTCACTACCGAGGCTCGACAGATCCCAGGAGTCGACCCCGAGCTCCTGCGAGGAGTTTTCCTGGGAGGACTCCGCCCAAGTGGCTTCTACTCGGCTCTCATGAGAGAAACCGTGCCAAGTTATCCCGACCTCGTTCATCGAGTTGAAGCACAGATAGCTGCAGATGAGGCTATCGAAGCACACCGTCGGCAATTCGAAGGAGGACAGGGAAGGAAGAGGGGATCAGATCAAGCCCCTCGCGAACGAGAAGAACGCCGCGGCGAGGAGCGTCGCGGCGATGAACGTCGGCGTAACCACCAGAGGGATCTGGGACCACAGCTGCCCAGGACCTACACCCCGTTGAACACCACCAGAACGAATGTGCTCTACGCCATACAAAACAACCCCGAGCTCCGCATGCCCAGGATACCCCCGCCAAATCCAAGGGGCGACCAGTCCAGGTACTGCGAGTTCCATCGGGGAACCGAGCATACCACTGAGGAGTGCACCAGACTCAAAGACGAAATCGAGCGCCTCATCTGCCAGGGACTCCTGGGAAGATTCCTACAAGGCCAGATTCCCAATCAGCCCCAGCAGCCTAGGGATGCAGGGGAGCAGCCCCCCACCCCCCGAGGCGCGGGGGGAGGAAGGCCGATGGTAGGAGAAATCGAGACGATCGTCGGACCCCCCGTCTCAGCATCACAGATCCTCTCAATTGCACAGCCCGTAAGAGACCACAAAGACAAAAAACTCAAGCAAGATATTACGATACCTTTCGGAGATGAATACTTGCAAGGGGTGCGGCTTCCGCACCAGGATCCACTCGTGATCAGCGCAGGGATCGGGTATCCCTGCTTCAAGGTGAAGAGAATACTGGTCGACAATGGAAGCTCGGTCGATGTCTTATTTCTCTCCACTTTGCAAAGTATGAAGCTCACAAAAGACCAGCTTAGTCCTGCAGCCGGGCCCGTCTACGGCTTCGATAACAGACCTGTCCCGGTGCAAGGCATGATCATTCTCCAAGTCACATTGGGCGAATTTCCAAGACAGTCAACGCACAACATCTAGTTCATGGTGGTAGAGTCCACCTCCGCCTACAATGCCATCTTCGGGAGACCACTCCAGTCGATCTTCGGGGCAATCCCCTCCATTCCACACCTAGCTATGAAGTTCCCTACTGCCGCAGGAATAGGAGTCGTAAGAGGAGACCAAGAGGCAGCCAGGACCTGCTACCTGAAGCAGGCCTAACCAGCAAGGGCGACCACTCTCAACATCAATAACTTCGACCTGCGGGACGAGGCTACTTTGCAACGAGGAGCGCCCGTTGAAGGGCTGGTAGAAATACCACTCTCCCAGCGAGACCCGACTCGAACTGTTCAGGTCGGGTCACTCTTAACACAAAAAGAGCGAGAAGAGTTCACCACCTTCCTGCAGGAGAACGAGGACATTTTCGCTTGGAGCCCGGAAGACATGCCCGGGGTAGATCCTAACGTTATCTATCATTCGCTAAACATCAACCCCGCCTGCAGACCTGTGATTCAAAAGAAGAGGAACTTTGCCCCCGAGCGTTTAAAGGCGATCGAGGAGGAGGTAGCTAAGCTCCTAGAGGCACGATTCATACGCGAAGCAGAATACCCCATATGGCTCGCCAACGTAGTCATGGTGAAGAAGGCCTCGGGAAAGTGGCGGATGTGCGTTGACTACAGCAATTTGAACCAAGCGTGCCCGAAGGACAGCTTCCCCCTCCCAAGGATTGACCAGCTCGTCGACGCTACGACAGGCCATGAACTGCTCAGCTTCATGGATGCTTATTCAGGCTACAACCAGATAAGGATGAACCCCGCAGACGAAGAACATACTGCCTTCCGCACCGACCGGGGAGTCTACTGCTACAAGGTGATGCCCTTCGGCCTTAAAAACGCCGGAGCCACCTACCAAAGGCTGATGAACAAGGTCTTCAAGGACCTCATCGGAGAAACGATGGAGGTTTACGTGGACGACATACTAGTAAAGAGCGTCCACCGGCGCGACCACTTGGAAGACTTGGAAAAGTGCTTCCAGCTTCTCCGTCGCTTCCAGATGCGGCTCAATCCCAGCAAGTGTGCGTTTGGTGTGACGGCGGGGAAGTTTCTAGGTTTCATGGTAACCCATCGGGGAATTGAGGCCAACCCCGAGAAGATCAAGGCGTTGGAGGATATGTCGCCACCTCGCTCAATTAAGGAAGTACAACGCCTAAACGGGAGGATCGCTGCTTTGTCCCATTTCCTATCACGAACGGGAGACAAGTACCTCCCCTTCTTCAAAATCCTCCGGGGAACGCGCCATTCAGGTTTCCAGTGGACGGACGAGTGCCAAGTGGCCTTCGAGCTACTCAAACAGTACCTTGCTTCGCCACCGCTCCTGTCAAAGCCCACCCCCGGGGAAACTCTGTTCTTGTACCTGGCCGTGTCGCCTACGGCTCTTAGCTCAGTGCTCGTGAAAGACGAAGGAGGGGTGCATCGACCGATCTACTGCCTCAGCAAAGTCCTCACCGACACCGAAACCAGGCTCATGCGGTCAAAGTATTGACGCAACTCCCATTGCGGGCAATCCTCCAGAAGCCGGAAGTCTCGGGGAGACTTGTAAAGTGGGTCGTAGAACTCGGCGAGTTCGACATCCAATTCCTGCCTCGGCCCGACATCAAGTCACAGGTGCTCGCCGACTTCGTAGTGGAATACACCATCCCGCCAGAAACAACCCTCATCAAAGACACCACCAGCCCCCGTTGGACCCTCTATGTCGACGGCGCCTATGGAGCTGAAGGGGCCGGAGCAGGATTGCTCCTCATAAGCCCCGAAGAGATCACCCTGGATTACGGACTCCGGCTAAAGTTCCCCGCAACAAATAACATCGCGGAATACGAAGCACTGATCTCCGGACTCCGACTCGCCATCGACTGCAAAGCCGAGAGCCTAACGATCTATACAGACTCCCAACTCGTGGTCTCACAGGTTGAAGGAGATTACGAGGCTAAGAGCGAACAGATGGCAAAGTACCTCGCATTCGCGAAATCACTTCTCCAGAAGATCTCATCGTATCAGATTCTACACATCCCCCGAGAGCAGAATTCCAGGGCGGATGCTCTATCCAAGCTCGCCACCTCACCCTCCAGCTACCAGTCTCGAAGACGCCGAATCGAAGAAGTCGTGATCCCAAGCATTCAAGGGCCATGGGAAATCGCAGCCATCCACCAGGAAGAGTCATCCTGGATGACCCCATTGCGAGCTTACCTCGAGCAAGGGCACCTTCCCGAAGATCGCCTAGAGGCGCGAAGGCTACGAATGCGGGCAGCATCGTTCACCATTATAGACGGGGAGCTTTACAAACGGGCATTCTCAGGACCATATCTAAAATGCCTGCCAGCAGGCGAGGCGGACTACGCCCTCAGGGAAGTACACGGAGGAGTCTGCGGAGAGCACCTAGGCGGGAAGGCATTAGCGCGGAAAATACTGCGTCAAGGCTTCTATTGGCCAACAATGAGGAAGGACGCGGCCGACTTTGTCCAGAGATGCAAAAGCTGTCAGCTGCACGCCAACATGCCTCATCAACCCCCGGTCTCACTTTCCACGCTGCAGAGTGCGTGGCCATTCGCGCAGTGGGGGATCGACCTCCTCGGTCCCCTACCTCTAGCATCCGGGCAGAGGAAGTTCATCATCCTAGCCATCGACTACTTCGCCAAATGGGTGGAGGCGGAGCCCCTGGCCAAAATTACGGAAGAAAACGCCAAACAATTCGTCTGGAAGAACATCGTCTGTCGCTTCGGCATCCCGACTGCGATCATTGCCGACAACGACACTCAATTCACTGGGAAGTCCTTCACCAAGATGTGCGAGGATCTGAAGATCAACCTGCGTCACACGGCCGTGGCACATCCGCAAACCAACGGACAAGTAGAAGTCACAAACCACACCATCCTCAAAGGACTGAAAACACGCTTGGAAGAAGCCGGGGGACAGTGGGTAGACGCGCTCCCGAATGTGTTGTGGGCGTATCGCACAATAGAGAGGACTCCTACAAGGGAGACACCTTATAACCTCTGTTACGGAACCGAAGTTATCATCCCCGTCGACATCGATGTTCCGAGTGCTCGAGTACTAACCTTCGACCCCAGCAAGAATGATGGACTGCTCCGAGAAAACCTCGATCTAATCCCAGAAGTTCGAGACAGCGCTGCTCACCGTGCTGCACTCTACCAAATGCGTGTCGCCTGGACCTACGACAGGAGGGTGAAGCCCAGACCAATCAGCGTAGGAGATCTCGTCTTACGCAGCATCGAGGTCGCCGGTAAAGGCCCCCAAGGAGATAAGCTCTCACCGGCCTGGGAGGGCCCGTACGTAGTCACCACAGTCGTGAAACCCGGAACATACAGGCTCAGGACGGCGGAAGGGAAGACTTTGCCACGCACCTGGAACGCTCAAAACCTGCGCCGCTTTTACCAGTGATCCAGGGACCTCTACCATGTACTAAACCACGAGCTCAAGCTCGTGCAAACTTATCTTCAATTTATGTACAAGCCGCGAGCTCAGACTCGTGCACCTATCTTATATTACATGTTATGTAAAAGCCGCGAGCCCGGACTCGTGCACCTATCTTATCTTACATAAAGCTATGCACCAAATGATTTCATACTGTAAAACCATATTTTGACACTTACACTCACTTAAGAAAAAAACTTTATAAAGAGGCCCTGCCTCGGGGGTTTTGCGCCGCCGTCGATTGAAGGCTCGCCCTTCTCCTCCGCCGTCGAGTCCCAGCGTTGTAGGGGCCTGCCCCCCTACGTTCGCCCCCGGTTTGAATACACCAGCTATTCACCGGCCACTTCGAGGCCCTGCCTCGGGGGCTTTGCAGCGCCGTCGATTGAAGGTTCGCCCTTCTCCTCCGCCGTCGAGTCCCAGCGTCGTAGGGGCCTGCCCCCCTTACGTTCGCCCCCGGTTTGAATACACCAGCTATTCACCGGCCACTTCGGGGCCCTGCCCCGGGGACTTTGCACCGCCGTCGATTGAAGGTTCGCCCTTCTCCTCCGCCGTCAAGTCCCGGTGACGTAGGGGCCTGCCCCCCTTACGTTCACCCACGGTTTGAATACACCCGCTATTCACCGGCCAAGCCGCGAGCACAGACTCGTGCAAAAAACCCGCTTGCACAGACTCGTGCAAAAAAGCCGCGAGCACAGACTTGCGCAAACTAATTTTCTATTGTGTAAAAGCCACGGGCTCAGAACCGCGCAAGCTAATCTGTCATTTTGCTGAAACCCCTCAGCCCATACGGATATCAGAACCGGGCAGCAAGCCCACAACGACCTCAGAAAACCAACACCCTCCGACATCAGCTCCTACCAGAAAAGCGCCGCACAGAGGACAATGGGTAAAGCCGCCGCAGAAAAAATCAAAACCTTCGAACTCCTCGCTCCGGAACTCGGACTCCGAAGGTTTGGGGGGCTTATGTTGTACACCCATAAAGGCCTTAGGACGCACCTGAAGAAAGCCCCGGAAAAGAGAGGAGGGGTCGACAGTCAAAGAGCGCGGTAGCACGCAGGCTGCACCCACCGACCGCACCGCCCTTAGGGGTGCGGCCGGCCAAGGCGCACCGCCCAAGGGGGTGCGGCCGAGCCGCACCCCCCTTGGGGTGCGACCAAGCCGCACCCGTTGGGGGGTGCGGCCAAGCCGCACCCCTTGGGGGGTGCGGCCAAGCCGCACCCATTGGGGGTGCGGCCAAGCCGCACCCCTTGGGGGGTGCGGCCAAGCCGCACCCCCCTTGGGGTGCGGCCAAGCCGCACCCCCCTTGGGGTGCGGCCAAGCCGCATCCCCCCTTTGGGGGGTGCGGCCAAGCCGCACCCCCTTGGAGGGTGCGGCCAATCCGCACCCCCCCCCCCTTTGGGGGTGCGGCCAATCCGCGCCCACCCCTCCTCGGGGTGCGGTCCGGCGCCCTCTCCTCGCCAAAGGATCCCGGTCCCCCCCTTGGGGGGCAACTCCCTGTCCGCCGTCCGCCCGAGGCATCCCCGTGGTTCGTTGCGCACTTGAGCACTTCGGCGCTAGCGCGCGCTCAGAACGTTTCTGAGCGCGATCAGGAAGTTTTCTCACTTTTTGTCTTTCCGGCTTCTCACTTTTTGGGTTTCCAGCTTCTCACTTTTTGTCTTTCCGGCTTCTCACTTTTTGGGTTTCCGGCTTCTCACTTTTTGTCTTTCAGGTTTCTCACTTTTCAGGAACAGTCGGTCGCCTTTTCCGCCTCCAACAAAGCTGCCCGAACTGCCCGAGCCGCCCAAGCTGCCCGAAGGGCAAGGTGGTCATTTACGAAAAATGGCGATCCGTGTGCCCCAAACCGGAAAATATGATTCGTCCACCGAGCATTTATGGAAACTGCCAACGACAAGATTACCAGACTACCCCCGACCAAAGCTATAAAAAGGGCCCTGGGGATTCATTTGAGAGGACCTTGACTTCTGAACCTGGGAGAGCTCCTTGCAGACTTTTGCGGAATTCTCCTTCGGAGCTTGAAGATTTCCTTTCCGGACTTGAAGATTCCCTTCATCCCGAAAGGCGACGCAGCAGCTCACTTTTGTTCCCCGGAGCAGCTCACTTTTGTTCCCCGGAGCAGCTCACTTTTGTTCCCCGGAGCAGCTCACTTTTGTTCCCAGGAGCAGCTCACTTTTGTTCCCAGGAGCAGCTCACTTTTGTTCCCCGGAGCAGCTCACTTTTGTTCCCAGGAGCAGCTCACTTTTGTTCCCCGGAGCAGCTCACTTTTGTTCTCCACCTTTCTCAGAAGGAGAAAAGGACTTAGTTTTTTCCAAGAGGCGACCTGTCGCCTTCGGATCTCTCTATCTCTCTACTACTGTAACGAGTTGCGGCCTGTCGCGTTCGAGTTCTAAGTCTCACTTTGTAACCCCCCTGAAGATAGTGGAATTTGGTCGGCACAGCTCCGACCACGTGGTTTTTTACCCTTTCCGGGTTTTCCACGCTAAAAAGTCCCAGTGCAATCAACGAATCTCTAATTGACTGTTTGCGCGCTTAGTTCGCTCACGAGCTAAGGTGGTTCAAGTGAACCGGTCTACCAAGAGCCCTAAGCGTTCCGCAACAGTGGTAGACAACAATAAATTTTATGTAAATTACCTAGGCTTCGTTTGGCACGGCGGTGGCGATCATGAACGCGGTGGTTATCAACCGTCATTCATGAAATCATGAATGCTCGACGTCGCCTAGGAACTTCATCAACTTTTATGTTCAAAACTAGATTTCTTTTCTGGGTGACGGTCATAACCTTTGTAATGCCAAACATACATTCTATGACGGTGGCGTTTTTGTCCAAACTCACCGGAGCAAAGCAAAAATGTTACGCCAAACGAAGTTCTTACTGAGTTAAATAAATAAGAAACGTTTCAGTGTGCGCATTGAGTGCTTAAATTTGACTTGATAGGCACATTCAAAAGAACCGGGTTTCTTCAAAGTGAACATTTTTGATGGACTTTCCTTAGGGTCCGTTCGGATCGCGGGTGTTGGTTTTGAAGAATTGGAATTCAGTAAAACAAAAAACCAGCAGGTTTTGGTTTTCCTGAATTCCAATTATGTTGTTCGGCTGCAGGAAGTTTTTAAGCTGCAGGAATTGGTTTTGGGCAATTCAGCTGTTCATATCCAACAGGTGAATGTTGTCTTGCCGTCCTAAACCACCGATCTTCAACCACGAAGGAGGAAGGAGGAAGAAGCTACAGGTATTCCTAAACCTTACACCGCCGGCAGACCTAAAACTATGCATAGGAAGGAGGAAGCCACATGAAGAAAAAGAGGAGGGGGTAGAAGAAGAGGAGGAAGAAGAAGAAGATGAAGAGGAAGATGCACAGGAAGAAGAAGATGATGAAGAGGAAGATGCATAGGAAGATGACCTAAAACCTAGATTTTGAGGAGGAAGTGTGAAGACCCCTACTGGGCTTCCCAAAATGATCGGCACAGAATCAATAAGAGATCGCAGTACAAACATAACAACCTTTATTTCATCTTATTTACAAATTACATTTTTACAGACTTCCAAAACATTCTAAAAAGACACAATAATTTTCTTTACAGTTACGAAGATGACTTTCAGATCCTTCTTCAAGTGCTTTGTACACTTTGATCCATACCTGATCTAACTCTTCTGGTGTAGGCCTCTGTGACACAACTGGAGGCGCACCTGTTACCTAAAAAAATAAATCCACAACGGGTTAGTCATAAACATGACTAAGTGAGACAGCATCTCGTGAAACTGTGTATACAGGCAACAAGGAGGTATAACAATATGCATACATGGAAACAAAAATGCAATTACATTGACATATAAAGTCTATGTTTGAAAGCCCCCTTTTATTTAGGTTCCATTTACTGGGAAATACTTGGGTAATGCATATCTTGAATTGGCCACACCCCCGAAGGGCATAATTGTAGGCTCACCCCTACCGGTGAATCCTCAGTGGATGCCTCCACATCACCGGATTCAAAGCCCTCGTATTTCCCCATGCCAGCTTTTAAATATGATTTGTTATTTAAGACAAATTCCCCTCAGAATATATATCGCTATAAGTGTTTCCCTTGCCCACATTCGATTAGCGATTCCATCATTTATAATTCAAATGCACAGGCAGCCTTCTTATAATAAAATACACTGACATATTGAAATTACTTGAATAGATAAAATTCCAAGAGATAGAATACTCACTACCGCCTTTCCGGTCCCTTTGTTCGTATTGCCACGATTTGCCTGAGAAGCCATCCCTGACTTTCTGGGTCTTGGAAACCACTAGAACATATACTTCTTTAGTCGGTTGCTTCACAATTCGTAATCGTAACATAAATAGCGAACTAAGGAAATTATAAATCGAAAACAAAGTGCGAGAAAAATAGCGACATAAGATCGAATTGTATCCCTTGCTGGACAACTAACTATGCCTCGAAATGTTCTAAAACCAGCTTTCTCCAAATGGACTACCCGTCCTCGTAACGTAGTGTCCAGCAAGGGTACAATATAGTGACAAAAGCAGCGAGAAAACAACGTAAATCTGTCCCAAAAGCAGTCCCAAAATCAGTCCCAAAAACTGTCCCAACATGCTCTTTAAAATCAGGTAAATAATAATGAAAACGTAATGATGTTGGTGCCAAAATTAAGGGAGAAGATCCTGTAAAAATCAGTGAGAAACTAGTGCAAAACCAGTGAAAATAGTGAGTGTACATACTGCACAAAATCAGTGCGCAATCCCTGCACCTCCAAATTTTAAGAAGACAACCCACAGCATTATATTCATAGCAAATCAGTAGAGAAGAAATAGAAAATTCCACTGCCAGTCCAAGAAGGAAGAGGGAAGGAGATACCAGCACAGAAAAAGGTCAAGGGTTCCAGTCGGCGGCCGGCAGACCCCAATGGCAGCAGCGTTGCTATCGAACAGCACGCACACCACCACCTACAGCAGTCGGCAGCCCTAAACCAGAGGCAGTAAGAGAAGAGCAGAACCAGGGGCAGCAACAATCGGCAGCCCTAAATCAGCGGCACAGGAAGTAACGGCACAGAGCAGCGGCAGAGGTCCGTATAGGTAGGGCAGAACTGAGAGGAGGTAGGGGAAGAAGGAGTAACAGCACAGAAGAGAGTGCGTGAGATCGAAGGAGAGGTCGACTACGATTTATACCCGCTAAGAGCGGTTCGACGGAAGCGGCAGAGCCCCCATTTGACGCCATCTGCGACAACGGAAGCGGCAAAGAGGCAGAACAGGGGTTCAGCGGCAAGGAGGTGCCGCTCAAGTAATAACAGCAGAGCCAATAAGTCCAAGTCCAACCCACTTAAAAGCAAGCCCAGCCGATAATGCCAATGCCAACTCACTTAAAACCAAATCCAAGCCTTTTTGCCAGCCAACATAAAATCAAGGAGCAAGCCATATATTGCACTATTTAATCGCAACAGTATGTATCCAAAAATGAAACGAAACAAAACAAAACGCGAAAAAATATTCGAAAGCAAAACAAATAAAAGAAAAATAAAACGTAACTGCCTTGCGTTTTATCATCATCGGGGATGTCAAAATGTTCAAAAGTGGCATAAGTATTTATGGTCGTTACAGGAAGAAGTAGGGGTTTAGGGTTTCGGCGGAGAGGAAGAAGGTGAGGAGGAGGAAGATGATGAAGGAGAAGAGATCGACGCCCCGACGCGAACGGGAAGAATGTCGCGGGAACGGGAAGAATGCCGCGAGATCGACACCTTGCTTCATCTTCTGCTTCTGCGGGATCGACGCCGCGCGAACGGGAAGAATGTCGCGGGAAAAATCATCCGAGGAGGTAAGAATTCACGCTAGGCAAAAATGAAAACCCACGGTTTTCACCAATTCCATTTCTGCGGCGAATTCCGTCCATCCGAACAGTCTCAAATGATTTATTTAAACCAAAACCAAAACCAGAAGCCCAAATCCTTCGAACCGAACGCACCCTTAAGGAAAACGCCTTACGCTTAAATGTCATAATCACGATGCGGATGACTTCGTTATGTCATCGATCAAATTGAAACGCATTACGCGAACCATGTCTTCGACAATTTACTTATTTAAAGCATGAATAATTATTTCCCCCTCTATGATATTACTCATGCATTAAGCTTATAGTAAGATTTATGACATATATATGTGATTAGAAAATAAGTGAACAAGAAAATGATAAGGAATTGTGTTAAAAATATGTGCAAATTTAATTGCAAAACTTATTAAAACGCACGAGTTATGATTAAATAACTAAAAGCTTAGATAATAAAATAAAAATTATACAAATGACACAATTTTATATGAAAGTTGAATCTAATTCTACAACTTGGGCTCCGTTTGGTGCGGCGTATATTTGACGTGACAACAGTTATGACCGCCGCGAAGCAAAGATAACTATTTATTTAGGATGGAAGTAAGTGAAGTTCATTATGTGACGTCGGATGTTCACGAACGACGGTTCATAGCCACCGCGTTCACGACCGCTACCGCCGGGCCATGAAAATTAGCTAAATTGGGCCAAATTAAAAGTTCTAATTAATTTCAATTAAAATTATACAAAATAATTAAGTCATCTGATAATAATAAATAAACATGTGTTATAAGCCCGCGTGCGGATAGGTGGCACCGTGGTAGCCGGTAGGCAAAAATAAATTTAGGTAAATAATAACCTAATGAATTAAATAAATAAAAAGAAGTATTTTAGTGGAGGTATGAGTGCTTCGGTAGTTGTAGTTAGTAGCTAATTAACATGAGTTGCTAGAGTTAGCATATTTAAGGACTCTTATTTCTTCTTCTTGTCCTCTCTCTCTCTCTCTCATATATACACACACGAGTCGAACGGCACGGGCATCTGACCCTATGTTAGTGCAACGGCAAGTTTCACCTGCACTGGCAGCAGTCGGGGTCTAGCAAATAGAGGCCAACACGTACAAATTTTATTGGCCCTACCCATATCAATTATTTAATAAACACAATATACATTATTTAATGTCTAATGATAGTCTACAATAGTATGTGTTATTTAATAAACACAATATACTTTATTTAATGTCTAATGATAGCTTACAATAGTAGATGTATGAGCTCTACTAAAAACTTTTGGATTTTATGGATTTTCATCGTTATTTTTAATTTTGGGGTATGTTGTAATTACTTGTATGGACATTGTATTAACTCTAATTTTTTTTAAAAATAGATTATAATATATGAAGTCATTTTATTAAAAACGTAAGGATAATTTTGGCAATTTTGAATGTTTAACCAAAGCCAACTTTTACCTTTATATGTATAGGTGTTGCGGCAAACTTTAGGCTTTTGTAGACCGGTCTAAATTGCACCGTTTTAGCCTAGGAGTTGTCGAGCGTGCAAACAGTCAATGAGAATGAGACGGCTAGCAAGCGACTTTTTTTAATGTGAAAAACCTCGTAAAGAGGTGAAAAACTACGCGGTCCGGGCTCTGCTGACCAAACTTCATTATTCTTGATTGTACAATGTTTTTTAGAGAAGGTGAGGACGACATGCCGCTCCTCGTTACAAACGTTAGGGGAGAGAAAGAGAGATGTGCTCGTGAAGCTAAGTTTTTTGTTTGCTGCGGTAGGGAGCAATGCACTCTGGGCGCTTTAACGTCTTCTACTGGTGCTCGGAAGCTGATCTGGCGCGCTCTACGCATCTCAGTGTCTAGTGCTTATCTCCTAGAGTGTATAGAGGAATCTGAAGTGGTGGACTTGTTGTTGTCTGGAAGGCTTGCTGCTGAGTTGAGGGTGTTGTGAGTGTTGAGTGTGTTGTGCGCGGATTGCTTATTGTAGTGCGCAGAACGTGCTCTGTTGCGGTGCGCTCGGAGGAGGAAGAAGTCTTTCCGAGGGATCTTCAAGGCGCTCAAAGATCTTCAAAGAAGATTTCGAAGACGAAGGAGATCTTTAAGGGGTTCCTTGGGGAGTTCTCACGTGCGTAAGAGGCGGAGTCCAAGGAGAAGAAGAAGAAGATGGAAATGAAGGAGACTCTGTGGTCCAATTTATAGGTCTCAGTGGTGGTTATGGTGGTTACGTGGTTATCCGTAGACTATAAACACCCTATTTGCAGGTCGATACTTTATAGTTCATGATGCATATTCTTTAATGATTTTACTATGCGCACACCGAATATTAATTTCGGCTATGCGCACCCCCCATCACGGTTGGTTACAGAAGGTGGTTATGCGGCGATCGGATGGCGGAGATCGCACGGTGGAGATAAGACGGATAACCGGTCGGTGAGAGGTCCGACCTGCGGCGAGACCCGGCCAGCAGGAGGCCGGACGGGCGGGCGGCCGTACGACACGGCTGCGGCCAGCGGAACGCCAGTTGCGAGGCCATGCAACCGCGTGTGGGCGGCCGCACGGCGCGACGACGACCGGCAAGAAGCCTGCCGAGGGTGCGATGGCGGTTGGCGCTTGGATCGCGCGTGGATCGTGCGCTTGGATCGGGTGTGTGGTGGTTTCAAGGGTTTTCTCCATAATCCCCACCAAGTTAGTGGGGATCATGGGAATTCCGGCTATTTGCACCCTGAAATTCCTAAAAATTAAGGGAGATCCCATCAATAGGGTTAATTATCGGGACCTCCCCTCAGAGTTTGCGTAATTATAGGTTGCACCTATATATCTTTCGAAATTACATTTACCTCCCCTTTAAGTTTCCCTAGTTTACAGGAATGCCCCTTACATTTACCTCCACTTTAAGTCTACCTCTTATTCTCCTTTCTCTTTGTATTTTTCTACTTGTAGTTCATGCGCTTCTTCTTCGACCTCTTCTTCTTCTCCTTCGTGTTCTTCTTTTTTCCCTCTTCATGTTCTTCTTCTTATTCGGTTTTGGGCTCAGATCTAGGAATGATTTTTTCCCTCTATTGCTGCTGAAGTAGCTGTTGAATTTTTTCTTCTTGTTGAACGGTATATTTTTGTTGTATATTTTTGTTAAGTTGAATGGTAGATTTTCGTTAAGTTGAATGGTAGATTTTTTTCCTGTTCTTGATGGAGTAAATCAAAATCATTAACCACAAAATGAATTTTATCCCGCAGTCAAACAACAGAATTGCTCATATTAGTCAATTCTATACGGCACCTGAACATCAGAATTAGAATTTAGCTCAATTCCAACTCCAACTGATTTTGAAATTAACTGAATTCTAATTCTGCAATTCCAATTCCAGGAATCCGAACGAAGCTTTATAGTTTTGACAATATATTATGTTCCTAATTCCAAACTTCAAAAGAGAGAAAAATAAAATTACAAATAGTACTCATCTAAGATTCACATGCAATACAATGCACAGAGAAGTAAAATAATACATCCAAAACAAAGAGTCTTCTTCTGTTGGATGAAGCATCGTGAAAGAAGTGTTATGTAATCTAAGAGTAGTTTCGTTAATTTTAGAATAGGTTCGCTAACCTGAGAATAGGTTATGTGACATAAGAGAAAAAAAAAATTTAACCTAAGAGAAGGTTCAGCAACTTGAGAGAAGTTGAAATCAAGTAGATGAAATACGTAAGTGAGCAGAAATAATTAGACCTGCAGTCGGGAGAGGAAAAAACTGGGAGAACGAGATATACCTGCAGTCGGCGGCGAACTTGGGTCGACGGAGGAAGAAACAGGGAGAACGCATGTCGATGCTCAACGGCGAACTTGGGTCAGCGGAGGAAGAAGCAGGCAGAATGAAGGTCGAGGCTCCTCCGACAAATCTGGAAGGAGGGCAACAAGTCGCGGAGAACGAAAGATCAGTTATCGCGCCGCCTCTCGCCCGCAGAAACACGCTAGGCCGAGAGAAGCACGCTCTCCGCGATTTTCCACGATTCTTGGAGTCGTGAAATTTTTTCACAACTCCAAATCGCTAATATTTTCACGATTTGGCGGTGCGGATTATTGCACCGCTTACCTTGAAATCTCTGTTTGGAGGGGCGGTGGAGGAAATAGCGGTGTGCCGCTCTGAAAACGCTCCGCCAAACAGAGCCTTATTGAGATCCGCTTCTCCGCCTCAATCCCCGCGGATTTGAACTCCACGGCCCGATCAGGCCTGGCCCGCAAAGGAGAAAATAAAATTGACCGTGTAGCTTTCTCCGTTGAAACTTCCACCAGGTCTCCTATTGGTCAGATCCAAGGTGAGACCAGTTAAGCAGTCAAATAGTAGTAAATAAACATATTTTTTGTCATTTAAAAAATCAATTTATTTAGGGGCTTATTTTTGCAACCAGGAACATATTTTACATATTTAACAAACATATGAATAAGTTCTTAAGAATTTGAAGTTTTTTTCTGTGTCAATGCTTACTAACAAGGTAGTATATTTGTTATGTAGTTTTGCATATCCTGCTTTTAATTTATGATTTTTTTTGGAGTTTATTATTTCTACTTCATTATAATTTCATATAATCATGTTATTGTTAGAGCAAAAAATGCAAAATATTTTCACCAGTTAATTTTAATTTATAATTATATGTGTCTGGTTCGAGCGAAAATTTTAGTTCCGCCCCTAGCTGTAAACCAAGGCTCTGTTTGGCGCGGCATTGAAAGAGAAGAAACACATCAAACTCCGAATCCGAGCTAAATGAAAGAGAAGTGAAGACGAAAGACGAACAATGCCCAACTGCTGGAAACCCTGGAATCCGAGATTGATGCCCTGATACTCTGAGAAGCGAATTCTTCAAAAACCCTATAATAAACTGGATGTTCGAAGTGGCAGGAGCTGTTGATTGACTTGAGAAGATGAACCGCTAAACATGTCCTGATTTAGGACGGTGGTTCAAAAATCTTAGCTCAAAAATGATTTTTTTCAAAATAAATTTGAATTTATAACTTTATACATTATTCTAAGTAAATATTATTATTATTATTTGTTATATGGAGTTTGATTTTATTCAAAGCACTTGTTGGTCGCTTAGCGCTCTTCCAGTCCGAAAGATCGAACCATTTTAGCAAGAGAGTGAGTCAAGCACGCAAACATTTAAAAGTGAACCAACAACAGAGACGGCAAGACTTTTTACGTGGAAAATCCCGGAAAGGAAAAAACACCGGGGTCGGTAGGTGCCGACCAAATTCACTAATTTGTTTGGGGTTACAAGTGTTAGAATCTTCAAGTGGGTGACAAACAGACGCTCCATTTACAAGTACTTGAAAGTGAAAAAAGAAACTAAGTCCTCATTGACGCTTGAAGGAGCGGTTTCTAGAGCAGACACTGTGGAGAGCAAAGTCCCCACTTGAGCGAGCGAGAGAGAGAGAGAGAGAGCAGAGTGAGCACTTGGGCAGAAAGCAAGCAAAGTTCCATGTGTTCGCCGAAAAACTTCTGTAGAAATGGAATAAAGGTTCGTTTTATTCACACTCTAAAAAATCTTACATTCCTCTTACATTGATCCCCTATTTATACACACACAAGGGGAAATCTAATTCCTGATTGGAGATGTGTGACTAATTACAGAACAAGGGAAAATGCTAACCACACACCCCTCAACGCTAAACGCACACCAACACTCCCCCTCAAGGTGGGCGAAAAATATCCACTAAGCACATCTTGTCACCAAACCTGGATAAATCAAATGAGCTGAGTCCTTTAGTTAGACAATAAGCCACTTGCACCTTCGTATCAACATATCCCAGTTTGAGCACCCCACTATCCAGTTTCTCCTTAATAAAGAACCAGTCGATCTCTATATGCTTCGTTCGGTCATGGTGGACAGGGTTATTTGCAATGCTGATGGCTGACTTAGCTTGCTGTCACACAATTATGTCATCTGTCACCCTTGGTCTATCTTTAGTTCTATTAACAAAGATTTCAACCACAACAACTCTCACACACCTAAGGCCATTGCTCTGTACTCTGCTTCGGTTGTAGACCTTGCTGTTGAAACCAGAGAACTGGTCCCAACGTTCGAAAAGGGGATGCAGCTAACCCATACATGATCCGAGCTTGGACCCTTGACCAGTTGCTGAGAACCGAAAGACCTTGCCCTTGAAGAACACTTGAATCTAAAAACGAACCCCTTAAGCTTCAGCGAGGAGGTCCCGCCACACACCCGAAAGTTCAAAGAGAGCTTCCCCTCCCAAGCCAATGCTGAGCCTGGGCACCTTGGAGGGCACTAAGGACCACCTCACCGTCAACCTTCACTGACAGGGGGGTAGTGCTTGCTCACAAGACACATGCACGCGAGGGGAGGGGGGAGATCAGCCCCTTCCCAAGGTGCCCATGGGGGTCTATTTATAGACTTCCCAAAATTGGGCTGCGGATAGCCAAAAACCAACTATCCGCAGATCAACTACGAACCTGAACGATCAAGGCAGGAGAGGGGGAGAGTGGAAGTCGAAACGTCCACTCACCCCTTACCGGAGGCTAGAAAAGTGGACCGAGGTCCACCAGCTGAATTGGGCGAGTGGACCTTACGGTCCACTCAGAGAACTGGACGAGTGGACCATAGGTCCACTCGCCCAGTTGCTCGGGGCGAGTGGACCATTGGTCCACTCGCCCCCTGGCTCGGGCGAGTGGACCATATGGTCCACTCGCTCAAAGCCTTGGGCGAGTGGACCTATGGTCCACTCGCCCAAGCTGGGAAGCCTTCTCCCGGGCTTTTCTCTTGGTTCGGTCAGTCTTCGCTTACCTCCAACTAGTCGATCTACCGCGACCTCATCGGTGTCTCATCACACCAGCTCAGCAAATATGAGGGTTGTACATAATCCCCGCTCTTTTCGAGCTTCTCTCAAGCTCGGAAAGAAAGTCCAACCCACCTATTTGACGAGTAGGTGGGGTTTTAGAATAATCCACGGAGGGCCCTGCCAACGGGTTAATCTTGCCGATCTTTTTTGCTGAACTAGACTTGAGGCGGAAGGTGAACCTTTCTCTACTTAACAACCCTCCTGTGAGCCGAGCTCAACTGGAGGTGGAGAAAGCTCAACACCTTTGGTCGAGCTAAACTCGACCTGAGGTGGAGAAAAACTCAACACCTCTAGTCGAGCCGAACTCGACCTGAGGTGGAAGGCAAACATTTCTCTACTTAACAACCCTCCTGTGAGCCGAGCTCAACTGGAGGTGGAGAAAGCTCAACACCTTTGGTCGAGCTAAACTCGACCTGAGGTGTAGGAAAACTCAACACCTCTAGTCGAGCCGAACTCGACCTGAGGTGGAAGGCGAACCTTTCTCTACTTAACAACTCTCTTGTGAGCCGAGCTCAACTGGAGGTGGAGAAAGCTCAACATGTAAGACCCCATTTTTTTTTCTCTTCAAACATCCGGGTCTTAGGCCCAGAACCGCCGCTTTGCGGTGACACCTTCACTCGGGAAGGTCGCCACCACAAAACGCCGATTCTGCCGGCCAAATCGATCATAAAGAAAAGTTCATAAAAGAGAAGACAAGTCCACAAAATCAATCATGAAATATAAATGTCCACATATACTAACTGAATGAAGATATCAAGGGATACAAAAATAAAAGGGCTCTTGCCCTGTACATCATTTCCTCACTACAAGATCACTCGCGGAAGCTGACTACTAGGTAAAACTAAAGCTAATCGTCACCGACACTGAAACCGGAGTACCCAGACTAGTCTGACTCATCCCTGCAGACTCCGTGCTCCACTGGTGCTGCATCACTGGATGCTTCTTCTCTTTTGGCCTGCGGTCGCTGCCTCGCAATCCACGTCTACGTCTTCGCCTTCGGCCTCCTGGTCGCTGTGCTGGAGGGGTTCCACCCATCATGGAGCATCTGACTCGAGTGTGTCCCGGATGGTGACAATGGTAGCATGGCCGTGGGGCCCACCATGTCGGATCCTGCTACACCTGTTTCTCTGATGATGCTGCGTCTCTTCGAAACCCTAAAATGATATGGTCCACCGACCGTCTGTCAAACATGACTCAGCCAATTCCCCACCCCTCCCCCAATGGCTCCTAGGCACCGTATGGGGAGGAGGAAGCGGAGGACATCCAAGGGGTAAAAACAAAAGCAGGTGGCGGCGGATCTACAACTACACAGGTGTATATATATATAAAGCAGTAAGTAAGCATAGTAAAGTGCGTGTAAAGAATAGTAAAGCAGAATGTATACTGACAAGTAAAGTAATCTAAAAGTAACCATTGATTTATAGGAATGCCCATACAAACCTATAGACCAAGGGGTCGTTTAGCAGGGCCTATTGTATAAAAAGTCCCATACCAATTTATACGATAGGTGTCAGGGGTTGAATGCAATGTTTATGCTATGACATGAAAAGTATGTTGTTATGCTATGTTCATACAGGTGCAACTCACTCACCACGACTCTATGCGCATAGACCTTTAGTTCCCCCTTTTTGGAGCTAGCTAGACTCCCAGGATACTCCCGTAGTGGCAAACGGAAGCGGTGGGTTGGGCCTCGCCCACCTCTAGGTTGGTATTCACACCACCTAACCTAGACATATCGTACGCCTCCACAAAACCCGCGGAGCGTCTGCGTACTCTTGCTGACTGGACCGCCAGACTTTCAAGGCTAAGTGTAAATACCACACTTGCCGAGTCAACGTATTGACGTCGGTGTGAACGATCGTCCAATACCGAAAACTCACCACCTTCAATGTGCATGCAACATGTTCTACTTCCTATCTCTGTGCCATAAGCTCCCCGGGCTAACCTGCCCGCCATCAATAGCCTGCCGAGCCATCGGCTCGCCGAACCAACCCGTCAGTACCTTCAAACACTGCTGGGTAACAAGCTCTCCTGACTCAACAATCCGCTCCTTCATCTACCGAGCCTACTGCTCGTAAACCAAACCAACTAACTTCTCGTAACCACGGGGTGTGGGTGAATATGTTATTAGTTAATCTTATACATCGTCTTACGCCTATAAGTTAGGGTTAGTCTTGGACTTCCCGAGGGTTACCCTGTGAGGGGCTCGCTACGGTACTAGGAACTATGATGGGATGACACCCCAAGGTTCCCATTCCCAAGACACTTAATATTGTTGGTGTCTACCCATAGGAAAACCCCCTTAATACCTTTACCTGAATTAAACCTAAGGGCTTTAAGACACTAAAGGGGAAAAAATGATCTTTTGTCAGTCCCAAGATGACCTACCCCAAGGGTGGCACCCCACCACCCTAGGACTCATCAGACCCCAATTATCTCCAGGGGTCCTCACATGACCATAAGATCACCATTAAACTCTCACATCTCCAATCAATGTACCTCAATTTGGCCTATAACTCCAAAACTGCCAATTTGCTAAACGCATACCATCCTTAATGTTTTGATGCTCATGAAGGGAGGTACATTAAATATTCAACACTATGACCCAATATTTTTACTGGGGGTCCATGTCACTGATTTAAGATCCATTCCAGAGTTCCATAATTTTCCCAATAATATTAATATTTAAAACCATTTTTCCAAAATACGACTTCCTAAGGTTTGAACTACAAGTGCACTTTTCTGACTTCCACTGCCTACCCAACTTTTTACATAAATCAAGGGTACCTAATTATCAGTAGATATGAATTTGTAGGAGATTCCAGCAAGATTTACCATTTTGGAAAATTCCAAAACTCATTTATTTCCAATAAATTCCAAAGGAGGTACCCTCATATGAACTCCAAACCTTATGAAAATTTATAAAGAGGTGATTCACACTAAAATATTCATCCCTACAAAGTTTGACCACATTCCATAAAGGTTACATCTGTAATTTACACAAAGGATATATTTGCAATTAATTTCAAATTGAACTAGAGGTACCAAAAATATCAATCCATAAATTATGCGAAAAATACTGTGGGTACATATTGGTATGAAATGACATCCAGAAAGGTTTCATGCAATTACAGAAATCTAACACCCTAAAATCAGTCATCCCAAAAATTGCCAACAATATAAATAATTACAATTTGGACCTCCAAAAGTTTCCCAATGGTTCTAATAGAATATCCAGGGATTAATAACATCAACAATATGTTGGTGACAGAAGATGGTTAATCACTAAGTATTATTTCTTCCTAAATCCCCAAAACCTAAATATTTACAAATCTACCCAAGGATTTATTACCTAGGATTGGCAACTCCAAACCTCTTCAATTTCGCAGGGGAGCCTCCTCTGGTCACTATGTCCTACCCTCCAAAATTTTAGGTCAAACCAATATTGTTTGACCCCACTTCCTTCATTGACCACTAATTGCACCCTTTTAGGGTTTAACCTAGGGTTAGGGTCAAAACTTCTCTAAATCCACCAAAACTTCTTGTGAGGGTATTACAACACTTATAAAGCTCAGAGGAGTCCAACACACCCCTCTCCAAGGACAAACTCTCCTATGTCCTTCACAACCCCAAATTCCACTCCATAGGGATCAACCCTATGGCCTTGAGCAAATCAACTCTAATGCTCACCAATCTTCCTCATGGGGTCTCAAATTGATCCCACTGACCTTTCCAAGAAGACTCAGGTCACAATGGACCCATTTAGCCAATGGTTCTCTACTTGGCTAAATGCACCCCAAGGTGCTCCAACTCCATGACCTAGGGCCATCCAACTCTCCATGACCCCAAAACTCACCTTGGAGGTGGTTTGGGTGGTGCTAGGGCAACGACCAAAGTTCCACTCCAATTGGAGGTGGTTTGACCATGAAAAACCCCAATTAACCCTTAATCACAATTTTCCCCTTAATGGACAAAATTTTGGCCTATAGATTACCTAACCAAATGAACTCTAAATGAGTTGAGATTTTAACCAGGGGTTTATCATGACGAAAATAACACCACACCAAAATTTGGTGGAGATTGGAGGTCATTTGACCCTCCAAATAATTTATGCAAAGATTATTAAATGTTTACAAAAACTTTAGGAAAAAGTTCTCCAAAAATTCTCATTTTTGGATATGATATAGTCCTAGGCATGACTCATTCCTAGTCCAAATTTCAAGTCATTTGGACTAGTGGTTAGGTGTGGGCATCTATTCAAAGTTCAGTCAAACTTTGCATTAAAATGGGTGCTGAGGTCAAACCAGGACTCCTAATTGGGTGAGGTCAATTTTGTATGAACCTAGGGGTCAAGGCCTACAACTTTCATGTTGGGCATTTTTTCAGTAGAGCCCTCTAAGTATTTTCTATATTTAAAATTAGATTCAGCCTATAAAACTCTAATAATAAGAATATTAATATTAAATAATATATTACATAATTCGATATTGCGCTGATCCGACGGCTCAGGGATCGTCTTCTTCCCTGAGCCGACGGTCAGCGACAGCCGGCGCTGGGCATCTTTGCGGGCCTAATTCCGGCCACCAGAGGTCATCTCCGGCCAAACCCCCGAGCCACCTCCATCGTGGGGGTCGGGGCTGTCGATTGCCGGTGACAAGGCGGCCGGAGGTGGCCGGGATTGGCCCCCCGAATGTTGCATTTTTCCGGCTAGAACGAGGAGAAAAACCGATTGGCGAGCCTCCAATCTCCTTGATTTTCGAAAACGGAAGAAGTTAGATCTATCCATTGAAGGAGGGATGAAGAAGTGGACCTTCTTGGAGCCTTGAAGCCTTGCCGATTGGAGGATTGCCATGGCCAACCTCCATCCTTTCCGAGTTCTGCAACCACCACATAGAAGAGCCCGACCTCTTCTGAAAACATGGGGGTTTCACTCCTCTTTAACCCCTGAAGGAGTGAAGCAGGCCAATTGGGAAGAGGAATGGGTGTAACCCCCTTTGGCCATTAATGGCCTCTTCACCTCTCTCCATGGCCGGCCACATTACATCCCCCCTGCCTTTAATTCCTGCAGAAACTCCTGGAATTCCTTCCACATTCATCAGGGGAGATGAAGGGAGACATCAATGGGGATTCCAAGGGGTTTAACACCTTAATGGCCATGAATACCACCTTCTCTCTCCATTAAAATTGGGTTTTTCTCTCTCCTACTCACCAAGGCCGATTTTTCCCTCTCTCTCATGTTTAATATCAGTCTACTAGGCTGGTCAAGTGATCAATTTGGGCTTAGCCCAAAGGGATTGGGTTAGATCCAAGGGATTTGACCTAATATGTTCAATTTTGACTTTTGGTCAAATTGACCAACTGGGTGACCTTAGGATGGGGCTTTTGGGTCCATTGGGTTTCAAATTAGGTTTAGAAACTACTGGTGGGGTCAATTTGGTCTCATGAGCCTTAGTTGACCCAATTTAAGCTGATTTGACCAAAACAGGCTATGTTGACTTTGGTCAAATTGAGCCCTAGGGTTGACCCAGTCATGGGGCTTTTTGGTCCACTGGGTCCCCTATGGCATGATAACACTAAGGGTAGGGTCAATTCAACATGGTGATGGTCAATTAGGGCACTTTGTGAAGAATTGCCATTTTGACCTAAAAAGGGCATTTTGGTCAATTTGCACCCCTGGGGGTCCCATGATGGGGTTCTTAGGTCTACTAGGTCTCTTATGGTATTATAGACCTAGATGTGAGGTCAATTTGGCATGGTGAAGGTTAATTGGCTCTAATTAGGCCACTTTGACTAATTTGGGGTTATGGTTGACTTTGGTCAATTTGACCTCTTTGGTTGACCCCAAATGGGCCCTTGGTGCCCTAAGGGGACCCTTAAAGGGTTAGGGATACTATGGTGGGATCAAATGGTCAAGTTTAAGCCCTAAAGTCCAACCTAAGCTTGGTCACTGGAAATTGCTATTTGCAGTCCAAGACACTTTCAACCCTAATTTTGCCTAAGTTAAAGGGATTTCTACACTACCAAGGCCTTGTCATGACCTTGTCAAGACATATTCACCTGGGGGGTCTAGCTGTCTGGGGGATGTTACACAACACCTTTGGTCGAGCTAAACTCGACCCGAGGTGGAGGAAAACTCAACACCTTTAGTCGAGCCGAACTCGACCTGAGGTGGAAGGCGAAACTTTCTCTACTTAACAACCCTCCTGTGAGCCGAGCTCAACTAGAGGTGGAGAAAGCTCAACACCTTTGGTCGAGCTAAGCTCGACCTGAGGTGGAGGAAACTCAACATCTCTGGCTGAGCCGAACTCGACCTGAGATGAAAGGAACTCAACATCTCTAGTCGAGTCGAACTCAACCTGAGATGAAGGGAACTCAACATCTCTAGTCGAGCCGAACTCGACCTGAGATGGAGGGAACTCAACATCTCTAGTCGAGCCGAACTCGACCTGAGATGGAGGGAACTCAACATCTCTAGTTGAGCCGAACTCCACCTGAGATGGAAGGAACTCAATATCTCTAGTCGAGCCGAACTCGATCTGAGATGGAGGGAACTCAACATGTCTAGTCGAGCCGAACTCGACCTGAGATGGAGGGAACTCAACAACCTGAGATGGAGGGAACTCAACATCCTTGGTCGAGCCGAACTCAACCTGAGATGGAGGGAACTCAACATCTCTAGTCGAGTCGAACTCAACCTGAGATGGAAGGAACTCAATATCTCTAGTCGAGCCGAACTCGATCTGAGATGGAGGGAACTCAACATCCCTGGTCGAGACGAACTCCACCTGAGATGGAGGGGACTTAACATCTCTAGTCTAGTCGAACTCAACCTGAGATGGAGGGAACTCAACACCTCTAGTCGAGCCAAACTCGACCTGAGATGGAGGGAACTCAACATCTCTAGTCGAGCCGAACTCGACCTGAGATGGAGGGAACTCAACATACCTAGTCGAGCCGAACTCTACCTGAGATGGAGGGGACTCAACATCTCTGGTCGAGTCGAACTCCACCTAAGATGGAGGGAACTCAACATCTCTAGTCGAGCAGAACTCGACCTGAGATGGAGAGAACGCAACATCCCTGGTCGAGCCGAACTCGACCTGAGATGGAGGGAACTCAACATCCCTAGTCGAGCCGAACTCCACCTGAGATGGAGGGAACTCAACATCTCTAGTCGAGTCGAACTCAACCTGAGATGGAAGGAACTCAACATCTCTAGTCGAGCCGAACTCGACCTGAGATGGAGGGAACTCAACATCCCTGGTCGAGCCGAACTCGACCTGAGATGGAGGGAACTCAACATCCCTGATCGAGCCGAACTCAACCTGAGATGGAGGGAACTCAACATCTCTAGTCAAGTCGAATTCAACCTGAGATGGAGGGAACTCAACATCTCTAGTCGAGCCGAACTCGACCTGAGATGGAGGGAACTCAACATCCCTGGTCGAGCCGAACTCAACCTGAGATGGAGGGGACTTAACATCTCTAATCGAGTCGAACTCTACCTGAGATGGAGGGAACTCAACATCCCTAGTCGAGCCGAACTCCACCTGAGATGGAGGGAACTCAACATCTCTAGTCGAGTTGAACTCAACCTGAGATGGAGGGAACTCAACATCTCTAGTCGAGCCGAACTCAACCTGAGATGGAGGGAACTCGACATCCCTGGTCGAGTCGAACTCGACCTGAGATGGAGGGAACTCAACATCCCTGGTCGAGCCTGTAAGACCCCATTTTTTTTCTCTTCAAACATCCGGGTCTTAGGCCCAGAACCGCCGCTTTGCGGTGACACCTTCACTCGGGAAGGTCGCCACCACAAAATGCCGATTCTGCCGGCCAAATCGATCACAAAGAAAAGCTCTTAAAAGAGAAGACAAGTCCACGGAATCAATCATGAAATATAAATGTCCACATATACTAACTGAATGAAGATATCAAGGGATACAAAAATAAAAGGGTTATTGCCCTGTACATCATTTCCTCACTACAAGATCACTCGCGGAAGCTGACTCCTAGGGAAACTAAAGCTAATCGTCACCGACATTGAAACCGGAGTACCCAGACTAGTCTGACTCATCCCTGCAGACTCTGTGCTCCACTGGTGCTGCATCACTGGATGCTTCTTCTCTTTTGGCCTGCGGTCGCTGCCTCGCAATCCACGTCTACGTCTCCGCCTTCGGCCTCCTGGTCGCTGTGCTGGAGGGGTTCCACCCTTCATGGGGCATCTGACTCGAGTGTGTCCCGGCTGGTGACAATGGTAGCATGGCCGTGGGGCCCACCATGTCGGATCCTGCTGTACCTGTTTCTCTGATGATGCTGCGTCTCTTCGAAACCCTAAAATGATATGGTCCACCGACAGTCAGTCAAACATGACTCAGCCAATTCCCCACCCCTCCCCAATGGCTCCTAGGCACCGTATGGGGAGGAGGAAGCGGAGGACATCCAAGGGGTAAAAACAAAAGCAGGTGGCGGCGGATCTACAACTACACAGGTGTATATATATATAAAGCAGTAAGTAAGCATAGTAAAGTGCGTGTAAAGAATAGTAAAGCAGAATGTATACTGACAAGTAAAGTAATCTAAAAGTAACCATTGATTTATAGGAATGCCCATACAAACCTATAGACCAAGGGGTCGTTTAGCAGGGCCTATTGTAGAAAAAGTCCCATGCCAATTTATACGATAGGTGTCAGGGGTTGAATGCAATGTTTATGCTATGACATGCAAAGTATGCTGTTCTGCTATGTTCATACAGGTGCAACTCACTCACCATGACTCTATGCGCATAGACCTTTAGTTCCCCCTTTTTGGAGCTAGCAAGACTCCCAGGATACTCCCGTAGTGGCAAACGGAAGCGGTGGGTTGGGCCTCGCCCACCTCTAGGTTGGTATTCACACTACCTAACCTAGACCTATCGTACGCCTCCACAAAACCCGCGGAGCGTCTGCGTACTCTTGCTGACTGGACCGCCAGACTTTCAAGGCTAAGTGTAAAACCACACTTGCCGAGTCAACGTATTGACGTCGGTGTGAACGATCGTCCAATACCGAAGACCCACCACCTTCAATGCACATGCAACATGTTCTACTTCCTATCACCGAGCCATAAGCTCCCCGGGCTAACCTGCCCGCCATCAAACACCACTGAGTCACAAGCTCACCGGTCTTAGCAATTCGCTCATACATCCACCGAGCCTACCGCTCGTAATACCAAAACGACTAAACTCCCGAATCCACGGGGTGAGTGTGAGTTGTGTTATTAGTTAATCTTGTACAACCTCTTACTCCTATAATTTAGGGTTAGTCTTGGACTTCCCGAGGGTTACCCTGTGAGGGGCTTGCTATGGTACTAGGGACTATGATGGGATGACACCCCAAGGTTCCCATTCCCAAGACACTTAATATTGTTGGTATCTACCCATAGGAAAACCCCCTTAATACTTTTACCTGAATTAAACCTAAGGGCTTTAAGACACTAAAGGGGAAAAGACGATCTTTTGTCAGTTCCAAGATGACCTACCCCAAGGGTGGCACCCCACCACCCTAGGACTCATCAGACCCTAATTATCTCCAGGGGTCCTCACATGGCCATAAGATCACCATTAAACTCTCACATCTCCAATCAATGTACCCCAATTTGGCCTATAACTCCAAAACTGCTAATTTGCTAAACGCAGACCATCCTTAATGTTTTGATGCTCATGAAGGGAGGTACATTAAATAATCAACACTATGATCCAATATTTTTACTGGGGGTCCATGTCACTGATTTAAGATCCATTCCAGAGTTCCATAATTTTTCCAATAATATTAATATTTAAAACCATTTTTCCAAAATACGACTTCCTATGGTTTGAACTACAAGTGCACTTTTATGACTACCACTGCATACTCAACTTTTTATATAAATCAAGGGTACCTAATAATTAGTAGATATGAATTTGTAGGAGATTCCAGCAAGATTTACTATTTTTGAAAATTCCAAAACCCATTTATTTCCAATAAATTCCAAAGGAGGTACCCTCATATGAACTCCAAACCTTATGCAAATTTATACAGAGGTGATTCACACTACAATATTCATCCCTACAAAGTTTGACCACATTCCATAAAGGTTACATCTGTAATTTCCACAAAGGATATATTTGTAATTAATTCCAAATTGAACTAGAGGTACCAAAAATATCAATCCATAAATTATGAGAAACATACTCTGGGTACATATTGGTATGAAATGACATCCAGCAAGGTTTGATGCAATTACAGAAATCTAACACCCTAAAATCAGTCATCCCAAAAATTGCCAACAATATAAATAATTACAATTTGGACCTCCAAAAGTTTCCCCAATGGTTCTAATAGAATCTCCACGGATTAATAACATCAGAAATATGTTGGTGACAGAAGATGGTTAATCACTAAGTATTATTTCTTCCTAAATCCCCAAAACCTAAATATTTACAAATCTACCCAAGGATTTATTACCTAAGGTTGGCAACTCCAAACCTCTTCATGTTCACAGGGGAGGTTCCTCTGGTCACTATGACTTATCCTACAAAACTTTAGGTCAAACCATTTAGGTTTGACCCCACTTCCTTCATTGACCTCTAATTGCACCCCTTTAGGGTTTAACCTAGGGTTAGGGTTAAAACTTCTCCAAATCCACCCAAACTTCTTGTGAGGGTGTTACAATACCTATAGAACTCAGGGGAGTCCAATACACCCCTCTCCAAGGACAAACTCTCCTATGTCCTTCACAACCCCAAATTCCACTCCATAGGGATCAACCCTATGGCCTTGAGCAATTTAACTCCAATGCTCACCAATCTTCCTCATGGGGTCTCAAATTGCTCCCTCTGACCTTTCCAAGAAAACTCAAGTCTCTATGGACCCATTTGGCCAATGGTTCTCTACTTGACTAAATGCACCCCAAGGTGCTCCAACCCCATGTCCTAGGGCAAACCAACTCCCCATGACCCCATAACTCTCTTGGAGGTGATTTGGGTGATAATAGGGCAGTGGTCAAAGATCCACTCCATTTGGAGGTGGTTGATCATGGAAAACCCCAAATGTCTTCTAAACACAACTTTCCCCTTTATGGACAAAATTTTGGCCTAAAGATTACCTAATCAAATGAACTCCAAATGAGTTGAGATTTTAACCAGGGGTTTATCATAACCTAATAACACCCCACCAAAATTTGGTGGAGATTGGAGGTCATTTGACCCTCCAAATAATTTATGCAAAGATTATTAAATGTTTACCAAAACTTTAGGAAAAAGTTCTCCAAAAATTCTCATTTTTGGATATGATATAGTCCTAGGCATGACTCATTCCTAGTTCAAATTTCAAGTCATTTGGACTAGTGGTTAGGCGTGGGCATCCATTCAAAGTTCAGTCAAACTTTGCACTAAAATGGGTGCTGAGGTCAAACCAGGACTCCAAATGGGGTGAACCCAATTTTGTATGATCCTAGGGGTCAAGGCCTACAACTTTCATATAGAACACATTTTCACCAGAGGGGTTTAAGTATTTTTCCTAATTAAAACAAGAATCTGATGTAAATTGTGGCAATTATTCTATCATTTAATAACTATAATTATTAAATCAACAGTTTGCACAAATCCTGAAGCACCATTCGACGGCATCCATGCATCTCCTAGCTCCAGCCGACGGTGAGGATGACCCGCGCCTGGGCCGACTTGCGGGCGATTTTCCGGCCGATTGGAGGCTTCTCCGGCGAAACCCTCAAGCCCTCACCTCCGCCCGACCTTCACCTTCCATTTGCCGGTGTCGACATGGCCGGAGGTGGCCGGAGTTGCCCCCCCCCCCCCCCCCCCCGCAGTTATCGATTTCGGTCATGAACAATAAAGAAATACGATTGGAATTATCTCCAATCTCAGCCGATTTTGAAATAGGAAGAAAAGGGATCTATCCACTAGGGTAGAGATGAGAAACCAGACCTATTTGGTAAAGCTTTGCCTTGTATGATGAAGAAACGCCATGGCCGACTTACATCTTTTCCGAGTTCTGCAACCACCACATAGAAGAGCCCGACCTCCTCTGAGAACATGAGGGTTTCACTCCTCTTTAACCCCTGAAGGAGTGAAGTAGGCCAATTGGGAAGAGGAATGGGTGTAACCCCCTTTGGCCATTAATGGCCTCTTCACCTCTCTCCATGGCCGGCCACATTACATCCCCCCTACCTTAATCAACCTTGGAAACTGCTGGAAACTCCTCTAAATCGCCAGAGGAGATGAATGAGGGTGTTAATGGTGGAGGTCAAGGGGTGTAGCTCCTTAATGGCCATGAATGGCCTCTTTTTCTCTTCCCAAAATTGGGGAAAACCCCCATTTTCTCTCTCCTACTCACCATGACCGATTTTCTACCCCCTATGAGTTTAATGCTAGTCTACTAAGCTGGTCAAGTGATCAATTTGGGCTTAGCCCAAAGGGATTGGGTTAGATCCAAGGGATTTGACCTAATATGTTCAATTTTGACTTTTGGTCAAATTGACCAACTGGTGACCCTAGGATGGGGCTTTTGGGTCCATTGGGTTCCAAATTAGGTTTAGAAACTACTGGTGGGGTCAATTTGGTCTCATGAGCCTTAGTTGACCCAATTTAAGCTGATTTGACCAAAACAGACTATATTGACTTTGGTCAAATTGAGCCCTAGGGTTGACCCAGTCATGGGGCTTTTTGGTCCACTGGGTCCCCTATGGCATGATAACACTAAGGGTAGGGTCAATTCAACATGGTGATGGTCAATTAGGGCACTTTGTGAAGAATTGCCATTTTGACCTAAAAATGGCATTTTGGTCAATTTGCACCCCTGGGGGTCCCATGATGGGGATTTTAGGTCTACTAGGTCTCTTATGGTATTCTAGACCTAGATGTGAGGTCAATTTGGCATGGTGAAGGTTAATTGGCTCTAATTAGGCCACTTTGACTAATTTGGGGTTATGATTGACTTTGGTCAATTTGGCCTCTTTGGTTGACCCCAAATGGGCCCTTGGTGCCCTAAGGGGACCCTTAAAGGGTTAGGGATACTATGGTGGGGTCAAATGGTCAAGTTGAAGCCCTAAAGTCCAACCCTAAGCTTGGTCACTGGAAATTGCTATTTGCAGTCCAAGACACTTTCAACCCTAATCTTGCCTAAGTTAAAGGGATTTCTACACTACCAAGGCTTTGTCATGACCTTGTCAAGACAGATTCACCTGGGGGGTCTAGCTGTCTGGGGGATGTTACAGAGCCGAACTCCACATGAGATGGAGGGAACTCAACATCTCTAGTCGAGTCGAACTCAACATGAGATGAAGGGAACTCAACATCTCTAGTCGAGCCGAACTCGACCTGAGATGGAGGGAACTCAACATCCCTGGTCGAGCCGAACTCGACCTGCGATGGAGGGAACTCAACATCCCTGGTCGAGCCGAACTCAACCTGAGATGGAGGGAACTCAACATCTCTATTTGAGTCGAATTCAACCTGAGATGGAGGGAACTCAACATCTCTAGTCGAGCCAAACTCGACCTGAGATGGAGGAAACTAAACATATCTGGTCGAGCCGAACTCAACCTGAGATGGAGGGGACTCATCATCTCTCGTCGAGTCAAACTCAACCTGAGATGGAGGAAACTCAACACCTCTAGTCGAGCCGAACTCGACCTGAGATGGAGGGAACTCAACATCTCTAGTCGAGCCGAACTCGACCTGAGATGTAGGGAACTTAACATCCCTGGTCGAGCCGAACTCAACCTGAGATGGAGGGGACTCAACATCTCTAGTCGAGCCGAACTCGACCTGAGATGGAGGGAACTCAACATCTCTAGTCGAGCTGAACTCGACCTGAGATGGAGGGAACTCAACATCCCTGGTCTGGCCGAACTCAACCTGAGATGAAGGGGACTCAACATCTCTAGTCGAGCCGAACTCGACCTGAGATGGAGGGAACTCAACATCTCTAGTCGAGCCGAACTCGACCTGAGATGGAGGGAACTCAACATCCCTGGTCGAGCCGAAGTCCACCTGAGATGGAGGGAACTCAACATCCCTGGTCAAGCCGAACTCAACCTGAGATGAAGGGAACTCAACATCTCTAGTCGAGTCGAACTCAACCTGAGATGGAGGGAACTGAGCACTGCCCCAGAACAACTGAGGGTGGAGAACTTCAACACTTCCTAGGGGCTTAGCCCACTGGAGGCGGAGGAACTCAACACATCCCAAGACCATCTTCTCTTCTCGGAGCCTTACCAACCCAAACGAATCTACCCGACGAGCCTCCCAGCGACCAGCATCAACAAGCTCGGGCGAGTGGTCTCCAGTCGAGGACTCGACCTAAAACGAATCTACCCGACGAGCCTCCCAGCGACCGGCATCAACAAGCCCGGGCGAGTGGTCTCCAGTCGAGGACTCAACCTAAAACGAATCTAACCGACGATCCTCTCAGCGACCGGCATCAACAAGCCCGAGCGAGTGGTCTCCAGTCGAGGACTCGACCTAAAACGAATCTACCTGACGATCCTCCCAGCGACCGGCATCAACAATTCTCGGCGAGTGGTCTCCAGTCGAGGACTCGACCTAAAATGAATCTACCCGACGAGCCTCTCAGCGACCGACATCAACAAGCCCGGGCGAGTGGTCTCCAGTTGAGGACTCGACCTAAAACGAATCTACCCGACAAGCCTCCTAGCGAACGACATCAACAAGCCCGAGCGAGTGGTCTTCAGTCGAGTACTTGACCTAAAACGAATCTACCCGACGAGCCTCCCAGCGACTGACATCAATAAGCCCAGGCGAGTGGTCTCCAGTCGAGGACTCGACCTTAAACGAATCTACCTAACGAGCCTCCCAGCGACCGACATCAACAAGCCCGGGCGAGTGGTCTCCAGTCGAGGACTCGGCCTAGATGCTATCTTTAACTACTTTCGATATATTATAAATAGATTACATACCATTACAATGCGCTTCCTTGCGCTTACTCAACCACATGCACCTTGGCCGTCTCCTTCATCACTTCCTCCATCTCCTCAGCTTCCTCCTGGTCCTTCCAGGTAAAGTTTTCTCTTCTCTGTCGGGGTTCTTCTTCCTTCCCTTACCTCCAGAAACTCTGGGCATGTGGTTGTCACGTGGCCCTCCTGCTGATGGAAATCAAAGTAAGACAATGCCATCACCCTTGCTTCCTTCCATGCGCGACCCCTCTTCTTATTTCTTCTTTTTCGGCCAATCGTCATGGCCTGCAGGGGTTGGGGTTGCAATGCACTTGGGTCCGGCTACCACCCTACTGGGTTGAATCATCCCTGCTCCCCCTGAAAGTTTCCTCTCCCTTGGAAATGGCCTCTTCCTTGGCCTTGAGGGGGTCCTCCTGGCGGCCTCCAGGTCGGTCGGGCGACTGGTGGTTGAAACCCTCAGCCTTGCTCCTGCCCAACGAGGGGTCCCTGGCCCCCCTGACTTCTTGTTTCCTCCTTCTTCCCTCCTTGCTCTTTCTTTTCTTCCTTCTTCTCCTCCTCTGTCCACTTGGCTATCTTTCCCATGAACTCCTGGTTGGTGGCCTCACACTCGATTTCTCGAGCAACTCGCTCCATTAGCCCCTCGAAGGACAGAGGGGGGTCTCGAATCAGGCTCATCCTGAAGATCCCATGCTATAGCCCGAGGGTAAAGGCCAACTGCAGGGTGTGTCCGGGCACCTCGTTGACTAGGAGGACTTCTTCTTGGAATCGATCGACGTAGCTTCCCAACATCTCTCCCTGCCTTTGCCGAATTAGGAACAGGGCCTCCGCCCCCTTCCTCCTCTTCTTCGAGGTGGAGAACCTCGACAAGAAGATTCGACGGAAGTCCTCGAAGCTGTAGATAGAACCTGATGGGAGCTGGTGAAACCAGTCTCTCGCCTTTCCCTTGAAAGTGACGTCGAAGAGCTTACACCTGAAAGAGTCCATCATCTGCCTGATCGAGACCATATATTCAAACCACTGAAGGTGCTGGAGAGGGTCATCCTCGCCAGTATAGTAAGACATGCCAGGTTCACTGAACCCATCTGGAACTGGAGATGAGGTAATCAGCTCGCAGAAGGGACTCCCCCTCCTCCCTGGCGAGTCGAAGGCGTTCTCCCTACCTCCTCTCCGGGGTAGCCGGTCCCAGGAGTGCTGTTGAAAAGCACTCGCGCTTGGAGGCTCAAACCTTCCTCTGAGGCTAGCCCCTTCCCTTATCGACGTGGTTTCTCTGTCTCCATCGGAGATGGTGAGGCAAGCACGGGTGCATGTGGCGTCAAGCACTCGCTTGGAGGGGGGAGTGCGACCCGCAAGAGCTCCAGGATCGACTTCCTGAACTCCTCAAAGTCACCTTTCTTTACGTACTCACTGGTAGGGGGTGAGTCCCCCAGCTCATCGCTTCTAACCATGAGACTTGCTCAGAGCTTTCCGAACTAGCTACTTTCATGCTCACCGCACCAGAATGTTGAAACCAGAGAACTGGTTCCGACGTTCGAAAGGGGGGTGCAGCTAACCCTTACTTGACCCGAGCTTGGACCCTTGACCAGTTGCTGAGAACCGAAAGACTTTGCCCTTGAAGAACACTTGAATCTAAAAATGAACCCCTTAAGCTTCAGCGAGGAGGTCCCGCCACACACCCGGAAGTTCAAAGAGAGCTTCCCCTCCCAAGCCAATGCTGAGTCTGGGCACCTGGGAGGGCACTAAGGACCACCTCACCGTCAACCATCACTGACAGGGGGGTAGTGCTTGCTCACAAGACACAACGAGGGGAGGGGGAGACCAGCCCCTTCCCAAGGTGCTCATGTGGGTCTATTTATAGACTTCCCAAAATTGGGCTGCGGATAGCCAAAAACCTACTATCCGCAGCTCAACTACGAACCTGAACGATCGAGGCAGGAGAGGGGGCGAGTGGAAGTCGAGACGTCCACTCCCCCTTGTCGGAGGCTAGAAAAGTAGACCGAGGTCCACCAGCTGAACTGGGCGAGTGGACCTTACGGTCCACTCAGCCAACCGGGCGAGTGGACCATAGGTCCACTCGCCTAGTTGCTCGGGGCGAGTGGACCATAGGTCCACTCGCCCCCCATCTTGGGCGAGTGGACCATTGGTCCACTCGCCCCCTGGCTCGGGCGAGTGGACCATATGGTCCACTCGCCCAGCACTTTGGGCGAGTGGACCATTGGTCCACTCGACCAAGTTGGGAAGCCTCCTCCCGGGCCTTTCTCTTGGTTCGGTCAGTCTTCACTTACCTCCAACTAGTCGATCTATCGCGACCTCATCGGCGTCGGGTCACACCAGCTCGGCAAATATGAGGGTTGTACACTTGCAACTACTGTCTGCTTCTTGCTCCTTTAGGAGACTAGATTGCCTCCAACAAATATGTAGTATCCAGACGTTGACCTCCTGTCAGCAACGCAACTAGCCCAGTCAGAATCGCAATAGCCTTCGATGTCTGAATGCTCATTCCTTCTGAAGATCAGCCCCTTTCCTAGTGCACTCTTTAAGTACCTGAGAATATGATATACGACATCCATATGACCCTCCCTAGGATCATGCATATAGCGGGCCACCACACTTACGACAAACGATATGTCGGGGTGGGTGTGACCCATATAGATCAGGCAACCTACCAACCTCTGGTACCTTTTTTATTAATTGGCTCTCCTGCCTCAACACCAAACTTTGACTTCTGATCAATAGGAGCAACTGCAGGTCTGTACCCTAGCATTCCCGTCTCTTTGAGCAGATCCAACACATATTTCTGTTGGGATAGAACAATCCCTTCAGCACCATGGGCTTCCTCAATCCCAAGAAAGTACCTTAGTTGCCCCAAGTCTTTCACCTCAAATTTCTTTCCCAATTTCATCTTCAACTGAGTAATTTCACCTTCATCGTCTCATGTGATGATCATGTCGTCCACACATACAACAAGTATTGTAATGTGAGCTCCACGTTGCCGAAAGAACAATGTATGGTCTGCATTGGTCTATTAATATCCCATAGCAATCATGACCCTCCTGAACCTGTCAAATCAGGCTCGAGGAGACTGCTTCAGTCCATAAAGTGACTTCTTGAGTCTACACACCTTCCCTGTTGTTTGCCTCATGCCAAAGCCCGGTGGTACCTCCATGTAAACTTCTTCCAACAAGTCCCCGTGAAGAAAGGCATTCATCACGTCCAGCTGGTGTAGTTTCCATCCCCCATTTGCCGCCAAAGATCTCAGTGTCCGCATTGTGCTCATCTTTGTGACGGGTGCAAAGGTCTCATCGTAGTCGATGTCATAAGTCTGACTATACCCCTTTGCAACTAATTGGGCTTTGTAGCGCTCAACCCGACCTTCCGAGTTCTGTTTCACCGTAAAAACCCATTTGCACCCAACCGCATTTTTTCCAGGTGGTAGAGATACAAGATTCTAGGTGTTATACTTTTCCAATGCCCCGAGTTCTTCTAGCATTGCAGCTTTCCACTGTGGATCTTTCTTAGCAACCTGTCAATACTTAGGAATAGAGACATTGTCCAAAGATGCAATGAATGATCCATATATAGGTGATATTTTAGAGTAAGAGATAAAATGGGCAATATCATGAGGAAAGCCATGCCGATCGGGTGAGACTCCTGCATTCCTGCGGGAACTCCGCCTTACCGGTATGGAAGAGAAGGTAGGAAGAGGAAGAATTTAACACCCGTGGATTCGGAGGCTGAAGTGGATAGAGTAGATGTCTCAGGAGTCGGAGTAGCAGAAGACACGGGACTCAACACAAGTGGCATTGTAGGCATTGTAGGCATTGTAACTTCATTATGCTGAACTCTTCGTGTATACACTCTCAGCTCCCCCTGAACCTGATGTTCATCAGTGATAGATTTATTTTCCTCATGTACTGGTGCAACAACCAATTTCACACCCTTTTGTACAAGAGAGCAAGGGATACTTACTATCCGCCTGTCACTACTACTGTAATCTTCCCCTTCTCGCCTCATACCATCCGTAATAAGAAGGTCTTGAAGAGGTGAGTCCACCATAGAGGAGTAGTATGGCTCAAAATCCCTAAATGTGACATCCATGCTAATGAGTAATTTTCTCTTTACCAGGCTCCAACACACATACCCATTTTGAGTAGCCGAATACCCGACAAAGACACACTTCAGAGGCTTTGGATTCAACTTTCCCTCATTTAGTCTCCGATCGTGTACGAAGCACACGCAACTGAAGGTCTTGAGGGGAAGAATATCTTCATTCTTCCCTCGTAGTATCTCAATTGGGGACTTCCATTCCAATACCGTGAGGCCATTCGATTGATCAAATATGCTGCTGTAAGAACAGCTTGCCCCCACAAGTACTTTGGCACTTTCATCAATGTCATCATTCTCTGAGTCACTTCCAAAAGGTGTCTGTTCTTCCGTTCTGCTACACCGCTCTGCTCTTGTGTGTATGGACAAGCCGTTTGATGTTGTATTCCTTGTGAGGAAAAGTACTCTCCAAATGCTCTATTGGTGTACTCTGTCCCATTGTCAGACCTCAATACTTTTACAACTGCACCATATTGAGTCTGAACCCCTTTGTGAAAATCCTTAAAACATGCAAACACATCACTTTTATTTTTCATCAAGTAAAGTCAGGTCACGCGGGAGAAGCAATCAATGAAAGACACAAAATAATGAAACTCATTCACAGTAGTTGTGGGACAAGGTCCCCAAACATCAGAATGTATTAAATCAAAAGGAGCAACACTTTTATTATCCAAATTGGAATAAGAATTTCTATTGTGTTTCTCAAATTCGCATGCGTTACAGACAAGTTTATTATGATTAACTTTCTCAAATAAAGTGGGATACAACTTACTTAAAACATGAAAAGAGGGATGCCCCAAACGCCGATGATAAAGAAGAAGCAATTATTCTATTCTCCTTCCGACTCATGTATCATCTGCTACCAGTGTTGAAAGAGATGAGTCCATACTTTCCTTATTCAGGTACCACAAGCACTATGCTATGTGTCGGTCTCAAGTCTTTTGTCGGTCTCCTTTTCTTGGAAGATCACCTTCGGAAGATCAAACAAAACAACACATTTTAGTTGAGATAGGATGACACTAATGGATAGAAGATTCAAAGGAAAGGATGTAGCATGCAAAACATTGGACATAGTCAAAGTATTGGTACATCGCACGGTACCCTTACCAACCACTGGTTGAGTTGTGTCATCGGCAGTCTGGATGCTCTCTGGAACTACTAGGGAAGTATATGAAAGGAATTCCCTAGCATCCCTAGTGACATGTCGAGAAGCACCCGAATCGACTATCCAATCTGGTGATCTAGTATTGGATATAGCTGCGAGGGCAAGAGTTTCATCTGTACCTGAGGTTGAATGAGCGAACGAGGCAATGTTACCCCTTGATGAAACTAGAGTGAGTGCATCATCCATCACACCCTATTGCTTTTTCAGCATCAGATGAGAGTAAGGGTTCACGATCTCTTGTTCCTATGAGTAACCTATATAGTCATACTTCTGTATATCTCGCTTTCGGCTATCATTAGATTCGCATGGTAACCTACTCTTCCACCACCTCTACGCCCACCACGACCGCGACCGTAGTAGCCTCCTTTTCCCCGTCCACCTGCATCATTCTCATTCGATGGCTTGGGGCAAGCCAGTCGCAAATGACCTATCTCGCCACAATTGTAACACTACCATGTCTCACTCTTGTATCATGTGTGTCTAAAATTGGTTACCACTAGGGTTGATTTCACCCCGGTGGGTGCAGTCGTACCAGAATGAAGCTTAAATCAGCTCTCCTCCTGCATCATAACTGAGATCGTCTCATCCAAGGTAGGAAACTTTGGCTGAGCGAGCAACATTGCGCTTCTTAGCTCAAAAGCCGAGTTCAATCCCCTCATAAAGTGCATAGTCCTTCGCTGAACATTTTGCTCCTCTTTTGTGCATTCGAGATCTTTGCAACATGGAACTGATGAGAAATAATCATAATATGCCCACAGTCGCTCCAAGTCTGCGGCATAATCTTGAATCGAATGATCTCCATGTGTTACAGTTTCTATCTCCCGCTCGATCTGAAATACACGCATGTTTTTGTCAATTCCTGCATAGAGCCTCTGTAGCTTCCCCCAAACTTTGCTTACAGTCTCTATGCCATCCACAGTGATAACAATAGACGCGATCATCGAATTTAGGAGCCAAGTGTGTAATAGGTTATGTGTAGTCTTCCACTCATTGTACACATCCGAGTCCTTTTCTGGCTCATCCTTCTCGCCAGTCAAATAGCCATCCAGGTTCCTTCTGGAGAGTGCCCTCTTCACCCAATGCGACCAACTCAAGTATGTAGCTGGTCCATCGAGCTTTAACTTCATAGGTGGGAGATCCAACTTTACTAGAGGCGACGACGACTGGTTTGCCCCTCGTCTTTGGATATCCGCAAGAACTCGAGGAACACCTTTAGATTTGCCTCCTCCATTTTTGCAACCAATTTCTCTATAGACGCGTACCGCTTTTCGAGAAACTATTTATTTTGATAAGTACACACTGTGCGAGCCTTCTTTCTGGCTTGCGTCGATTTCTTTCAATAAAGATCATTTCAAAAGTTGAAACGGTGAGCGAACTACAAAAGTTGAAATCGCGAGAGGTTCCGAATGCTCCCTGCACAAACTCCTCCTGCTCCCGCGCAAACTCCTCCTGCGTTTGCACAAGTGCAAACTACTCTTGCGCGAGTTGTGCGGTTGCTGCAGGAACCACACGTTTCACCCCCCCCCCCCCCCCTCCTACGATGTTGTCGAGATGGATGGGAGTGGAGCTCGCCGCTACTTGCTTAATGCTGCCGAGAGAATGGCTCACAGTGCGGAAAGAATGGCACTGCCGAGCAACTGGCGCTGTCGAGAGAATGACAGCTCGCGCGCCTAGTCGTCCTCTGCGCAGGTGCCGTGAACCCTTCGTGCGCCTAGTCCTCTGCGCAGGTGTCGCGCTCCCCTCTGCGCAGATGTCGTGCCCCCCTCTGCGCAGGTGTCGTGCTCCCTTCTGTGCAGGTGTCGGTCTCCCCTCTGCGAAGATGTTGCGCTCCCCTCTGCACATGTGTCACGCATCTTCCACATCAATCTTGTCGCACACCTTGTGCAGTCCTTCTTGCTGCACTGTGAGGTCCCCTTTCTCGCAGGTGCCGCAACCCTAGTGCCGCAGCAAAACCGCCAGAGAGATCACCTCCAGAGTTCGTCCCGCTGCACAGTCTCGCACTGGATCCGAACCTCACTCTGATACCATGAAGAAATGGAATAAAAGTTCGTTTTATTCACACTCTAAAAAAATCTTACATTCATCTTACATTGATCCCATATTTATACACACACAAGGGAGAATCTAATTCCTGATTGAAGATGTGAGACTAATTACAGAACAAGGGAAAACGCTAACCGCACACCCCTCAGCGCTAAACGCACACCAACAACTTCAGAGGGCTGCCTAGGTAGTTGTTCCTTCTTGTAATTCGAGCTGTCAAATGATGAAGCACGATTCTGGCCACCTGGATCACCAATTTCTGAAAAATGACAAGCATGCCCCACGGGCAGTACGACAAGGTTCGCTTGCGGTGATGGAGGCGGCAGGCGGCGTCGACAAACGGCGGTGGTGGGTGCTGACGCGCGCCCGCGCACACGGGGGTGCGCAATGGGCATGCGTGCACGCACCCAAGCGGTCGTGCGCACGGTGCCCGGATGTGCGGGGTGCGCGCGCACGAGCATAGGAGGGATCGCGTGCCCGCGCGGGACGCACGTAAGCACGTGGGCACATGCACACATATGCGTGCGAGTTTGTTCGCGCGCGCGTGCGCATGACCCTCGATTGAGCTTGTCTCCAGGCTCTGTGCGTGCCTGGATCGGAGGCGCTGGAGCTGGCGGCGGCCCAAAGCTGCTTGACTCTGGTGGTTAGAGAACACTCAGCTCACTCTGGTGGTTCTGTCGAAGTCCAAAGCGGCCGGTTTTACTAGAGCAACTTCTGGTTACGATATAATTTCAATAATTTTAATTATATTTTTCTTCTTTCTTTAGGTGTGTGCGGTTATGATATATATTTGATTATATATTTTACTTATATTTTCCTTCTTCTCTTCTGATTATGATATATATTTGATTTAAATAACAATTATATATATAAAAAACAAAAACCCAACCACCTTCGTGCCCAGCAGCTGCCGCACTAAATAGCCCCAATCACTCCAGCAGTCAGTTTCTGGCCACACAGCAGCCTCAACAGAAAGCAATCTCTACTCCATTCCTCCCATGAATCAATTATCAGAACAACTAACCATCAACCTCTCCACATAAATCTTCATCCCCCGGCCCGCAGGTAGAAGAAGGAGATCCAGCTCGAGCTGCAGAAACTAAAAAACCATTATGTTTTCCTACCAGAAGCTGAGGAATCCGCAGCGCGGGGAAGAAGATGCCGACGAGGATCTGGCTCTGGCAAGGCGGAGCATCGTCGTCAGCGGCGGCCGCAGGTGGGGGAGGAGGAGGTACTGGAGCTGGCGGCGGCCCAAGCTCCGGGTGGCCGGCCTGCTCCGGAGGGTGCTGAGGGGGAAGGCGGACAGAATCCGGTCCGTGGTCCGGGCGTCGGCGGGGAAGATGATGAAGAGACTCAAGGAAGGCCGTCCGTACGTCGGCGATCTCTTCGCCGGCAACTACTTGTTCATGCAGGTGAATCCGTCGGTCGCCGTGCCGTACTTGGACAGGTCTCTGTATCTGCCGCCGGCGCCGACTCTGCCCCGGAATCACCACCACGCCCCCGCTTAATCTTCATAAAGTCGCGGATCTGAAGTTCTTATTTGCTCCGGTGAGTTTGGTCAAAATCGCCATTTTCATAAAATGTATGTTTGTCAAGACAAAGGTTATGACCACTGCAAAGAAAATAAATTAGTTTGAGCGTAAAATGAATGATTTTTTTAGATGAGGTCGGGCGCTCAAAAACGACGGTTCATGACCCACCGCGATCACGGCCGCAGCCGCCGCGCCAAACGAAGCCTTAATCATTATTTGTGTAAACAAATTTAAATTATTTTGCTGAAACATATATAGTTATGATGGTTGGTACTTGGTAGGGGCTGCTGTACAATTCTGCACTCTTGTCTCTGGGTATTTTTGTTATGTTTGTGGGAAATTTACTCTAGCGGCGGCGGGCTCATGGTGTATTCTCGAGCATATAACGTCTGTTTTGAGTGCGGCCGTAGATGAAACATTTGGAAACTGATGCTTCAGTTATCTCTGTCTTGATGAATTTCGCTTACAACGAGCTAGAATTAGCTACTCGGATCTTCAGTAATGAAAACTGGTACTTCTAAATGTTTAGTCAATTAAAAATATAAGTTTAATTGTTTTGGTAATGCATTGTTCATATTATCTTTAATGAACAAATTTTCGGGTGCAAATAAATATGCTGAACTGCGAATAAATTATTTGGACTGCAGATATCAATGAACTGCGAATAGTTGTTTTAGGATTGCTTATAACATTGCTCTTAAAATATGTTCTCTTAATTATGTAGAGCGAAAAAGTACATGAATTGTTCCTTTTTGTTGGAGTGCAATTACGTTGCTATTTCTAATGGAAATATATTTCCGCACAATCCCGTATGTTACTAATATTTTTTATTACAATAACACTTGAGTTTTTATCTCACTATGGTGATCTAGGTCGACTATATGGATCCTTTGGCGTCATTGTGCCCCATCTTTAGTAACAACACTCAAGCTTTAGTTGCAAAATGTATTCAGCACGATCTTTTTACAAATATTTTAAGATCATATTTACCAATTAAATAATTATTTTAAAAATAATATTCGACCGTATATCGCGCTTTGCTTTTTTTTTTTTTTGTATTTTACTGGCGATCTGATAGCAGATCAGACGAACAAGATTTCACCCGCACGTTTCTCCGATATGCTACCGTACGAAAAAATCACCCGCCCGTAGAGCATTTAATTTCGGTGGCAACTTCGAGCCATATATCTGTCTCTTCGAGCGATATATTTAGGCTGATGTTATGTGCAAACCGGTTTTGGCTACGTGCAAACCATTAAAACTCGTGTTTTTTGAAAATACGTCTTATAGGTGCATTTTTAGGAAAAGTGTTCAACATCAAAGTTGTAGATCTCATCTAGATCTATAACTTTCGTGTTGAACATTTTGCCTAAAAATGCACCTATAAGGCGTATTTTCAAAAGGCGCAAAATATTTCACAATAGTCACGCGCATTTTGAAAATACGCCTTATAGGTGCATTTTTAGGCAAAATGTTCAACACGAAAGTTGTAGATCTAGATGAGATCTACAATTTTGATGTTGAACATTTTTCCTAAAAATGCATCTATAAGACGTATTTTCAAAAAACACGAGTTTTAATGATTTGCACGTAGCCAAAACCGATTTGCACATAACATCAGCCTATATTTATCATCTTCTTTTTGTATTTCATTAACACCACGTATTTTAATTTCTAGAGAACAGGAGGAGGATACCGATCGCCCGAATTTGACAGATTTAACATAGTATTAACATTAAAATAGGGCGCTGTTAAAGGCAAACCAGAATTGGCTATTGACAAACCAATTTCTATGAGTTATTACGCGCCTTTTAATACGCTTTGTACATGCATTTTTAGGAAAAATGTTCAACACGAAAATTGTAGATTTCGTCGAGATCTATAACTTTTGTGTTGAACACTTTTCCTAAAAATGCACGCACAAGGCGTATTGTCGCACTGATCGTAACTATAGTGAATTTTTGAAAATAACAAGAAAATACGCCTTGTACATACATTTTTAGGAAAAGTGTTCAACACGAAAGTTATAGATCTCGACGAGATCTACAATTTTCGTGTTAAACACTTTTCCTAAAAATGCATGCACAAAGTGTATTTTCAAAAGGCGCGTAATAACTCATAGAAATTGGTTTGCCAATAGCCAATTCTGGTTTGCCTTTAACAGCGCCCTTAAAATATCATAGATAAATCCACCGCTCTATTTTGAACAACTAGCACGTGTTTAAAATAAATTCAATGTACTTTTACAAAAACAACCTCGATAAAAGAGAGAAATCTAAAGAACCAAGCTTCTGAGGCTCTATTTGCCCGGACCTGGGTCCGATACCCGGACCCAAAAATCTTCCCTATTTAGGGGAGAAAATTTTTATGTGTATCGTTGATATTTTTAGATATGAAAATAATTTTGTAGGCTAATATGCATATTTTTAAAAAAATAAAAATCATTTTAAGATCTCATATGCATATGTTTTGAATATAAAATATACAAAAGTACTACTATAGAAAAATAGTTTTTGTTAGTGTTAAATATAATTATATTTTTGTCTGCAAAAATGACCTGAAAACACAACTGTATTTTCAATACAACTGTAGTTTCAATACAACTGTAGTTAATAGAGAAAATACAGTCCCACTGCTAGAGGTAGCAATGATACACGTATAAAAAAAATTTCTCCTATTTGAGGGGGGGGGGAGATTTTATTCACGCTCTTCGCATTATGAGCTTGGTACATGAACCTTTTTTTCCTGCAAAATTATAGTTGTAAAAAACGGTAAGAATGTCTTTTTGTAACAAATGCACAACTGTATTTTTTATGCAAAATAAGTGTAAAAATACAGTTCATTACAACTATAACTTTACGCTACAACTATAATTTTGCATGAAAAAAATGATCATGCATGCAGAAGGAAAACCCGCTAGAGTACGCTGGGCAAAAACCTCTACACCAAACTGACGGGCCTAAATTGGGCCTCCAGAACCTAACATTATTAAAGAAGAAGAATTTTAAGTGTAATTATGTATGAATGCTTATTTACAAATAAAAACACACATTTGCATCTCCAAGCATCATATAACTAATTACTTTGTGAGCTTCGTTTATTCGTCTTTAATTTTTAAGTACTCTCAATTAATTTATAATTATGATCATTTGCTACTTTGTGATTGTGATCCAATGCCTAAGATTTTAAATTTTTATTATTTAACTAACTACATGTAGAAAAATGATGTAAGTTAACTAACTCATAGGCACATTGCATAAATGCTTCCTAGCTAGCTAGTCGTAATTTTGTTCATGGTTGCGGGTCTACATGCATTCATATCATCGCCGGTCTCATGTTGATTCGTCCTACGCCATGACATTAAACGAATCCTGATGTGTGTGTCAAATGAAACACGACCAATCTTCATTAGAGTGAAGTTATGGAACAATTTGAACACGGTCATATGGAAAACTTATTGCCAATCTAGAATGGAGATATCTCCAGTGAGGAAATTTTTCACAAGTTCCAAAAGGGAGACTTGTTCCTCCAATCCCTTGTGAAATAAAGATGGTTTGAGCTCAGGTCGAATGCTTCCTAAAGCTTCTCAATTATAAGATAGGGGTGAATTAATTATTGGGATCTCTACTTTTCAAAATTATAAAAATATTTTTTCTGAGTTAACAGTTTTACCAGATACCTCTCCTAATTAATATATATTAAGAGCGCATCCCTCCTAGAGGGTAGGTTTTTGTAATCTCAAAAAGTAGATGATCGGTCATTGTAACTATGCAAAATCTCATTGGAGGTTCCATTAATCAACCCTTTGAGGTAGACTTGTCATTTGTAAACTTTGGAGGTATTTGGCAGGGCGGGGGGATACAAAGGCACTGAGGCAGAATGCCGCCGAAGGGAAACATCATTAAAGAAGGTACGGGAAACAAAGTTGTGCCAGAGTTTTTTTTTTCACATCAGAGGCGGAATCCTATCGAAGATCGTCTTGTTGGGGCACCACCATCTCCAATCAAAGATAGCCTGAATGACGCCCCAAACTAAGTAGACTGCAGAAATTCACTAGAATCACTCAAAAAATATGTGCAATCAGCCGTAGATTCCAACAATATCTAGACCCTAATCGGTAAACTAAGTAGACTATAGAACTTTACTGTAAGTTTTGCCTTTTCAAGAACTACAAACTACCAATTTAATATAGACCATGACAGGTAAATCAATTGTTTGATAAATCCAAAGTCCACAACTTCTCCTTATCTCAAAGCCATGTACACAAAAACTTCTCCATAAAAGTTGTTTAATTCCAGGCTAAAATAACTACGCAAGGTATCCACAATCCACTGCATTATCACTGGTAGATACCTGGAAGGATAATTGGTATTACGGTATGAAGAAATCATTGAAGTCTGTCTTCCGCAAACTGTGGGGAAAAGGCTCGCGCACAAAAGAAGCTATCCATAATCAAAGGAAGCTACAAGGATAAACGCATGCACCGTTGTTTTTCTCTTCCATGCATCTCTCTTAAGGATCCAGACTTTGCACAAAGCTAATTTCCTAAAGTAAAGTTACATAACAAAATTATGAAAGAATGAAGATCAAATTTCTACATGCATTAAAAAGTAGAGGAGAAAAACAAGATTTGAAGAAATGAAGAAAAACCCATCCAAATTGAATACAAACAAATAACCAATCACCTTATGCAACTAGTATTGCTATCACATTATTATGTTGGGATAGGATAAGAGTATATACGATCATGAATCTACCTGATTGAACACTAGGTCGTATTTGTTGAAGCCAGGAAAATCTCAACTCCAAATATTCGAATAAATGCAACTCAAAGTTACTAATCCAGCGGTCCAACTTGACGGCTTGATGAGCAAGGACAAAGAGACTAAGGGAGCAACAACAGGACCCCAGACGCTGCAACAGGGAGATCCCACTATGTACCCGGAAGCTCGATCAAAAGAGACTTCCCCTCCATAACCAAAGATTGTCAAGCAGGATACAAGGAAGATACCAACTGACGAGTATCTATAATGATAACCAAGGGGGATGATCGAGATCTCACGGTCCAAGTCTTCGAAAAATGGGTCTGAAAGCTCACCCCAAGGTGCGTTCCTGGTACCCCCCCCCCCCCCCCCCCCCCCCCCCCCCCCCCCCCCCCCCCCTGAAGTCTTATTTAAATGAAAACCAAAGGGGAGGTAGGCTCATTTATAGCCCAGCCCTACCCGGCGACTATGTGACATTGAGGGGATCTCGCCTGGCTTCGACGACCATCACCTATGGTCGCCCATCTGACGAGTATGAGTGGCTGCTCGCACATGCTCGCCCATACTCTCTCATACTTGCCCAAGCCTTCTACAGCTACTACTGACTGAGTTGGTCTTGATCTTTGACTTTTGGCTCCTCCTTTGACTTTGACCTTAGCTTTTTTCTACGTGACTTGAATCGGGTCCTACCCTCAAAAAATAAGAATTGTACAATATCAATGCCCAAGTCCCCGCCACATACAAAATTAGAATGTTAGTCCCCACCACATAACAGAAGTAGTTGGGTGTAGTTGCAAATAATAAGAAGGAATTAAAGGAATGTGAAATGAAAACCACTGTGTGTCTTTAAATGCATAAAAAATATCTGGACAAACACATACTTCAAATTTTGCTATTATTAAAAATCAATGGGTAATGTAGTTTAACAAATCCGATCACAATTTTTATAGCAGCAAAACAAAGTAAACAATGTTATGCATAGAATGTTTCAACTATGACCCGAAAAGTAGTAGCGGTGGGAAAAAACTAAACAATGTTATGTAGACTTTGCTACAATCATAAACCAAAAAGTATGAGCAGCAGTAAAAAGTCAAATGATGTTATGTAACCCAACACACAGTACAAAACATAAGCTAGAATTCCAATTCAAATGCTCAATTTTTCTTAACAAAGTGAATTAGTTTGACAAAAACATGAATGCAAACATAAGTAAGTTGGGAATAAAATAGAAACATATAGTGATATTTCAATCATTATACACTAAAAGTCACATTGCGCATTTCAAATTCGAGTATTTGCCAATAATGTTATAGATATCAAAATTAAAAATGGATTTGAAGATAAATTTTAGGTAAAAGCTTGAAAATAAAGTGGAAATCGGAGATGAAGGCTCCGTTTGGCACGGTTTTTTTTGCCCGGTGAGCTTGGACAAAAATACTACCGTCATAGATTGCATGTTTGGCATGACAATAGTTACGACGGGTCACCAAGAAAGAAAACTAGTTTTGAACATAAAAGTGGATGAAGTTCCTTTGGTGAGATCGGACGTTCACGAACGACGGTTTATAACCACCGCCTTCATAATTGAAGCACCAAACGGAGCCGAAGTGAGAGAAAAAAAAGTTATTTTGTATTTGGATGAGTGGCTCATCTTTCAATACTATCACAAAACTTAGTTTAGAAAAATACATTTTGACTTATTTAATTAATTTAGCAAACGGTAGAGTCAAATCAAACACATATTTTAAAGTTTTTCCAAGAAGAGTAAAAACCCGTTTCAAATTTGATAAATGAAATGAAATTTGAAACAAAAAACATTTGTTATTGAGTTAACAATAAAAAATTGCAATGAAAATTTTGTAGCTAATTCAGCAACAAAAAATTTCTTTTCTAATTTTGTAAAAGAAGACAAATTATATATTCTTTTTTAAATACATCACCAGATATTAAGAAATTATCTTTTTGTTCTAATTTTTCTCGCTAATTGAATTTTTTTTGGTAATGAGTTTGGGACAGTAGTAGCAGTGAAAAAAATTATATTCTCATCCTTCACCACTATTTTGGAGGCGTTTGATTTCCCCATTGGTAAAAAATTGCTTGTGTCAACATTTGAAAAGCATTTAACACTCACTTCTAGAAAAGCTGGAATGAGTTTTTCGAGTTTTCATATTTGTTTTCTCATAGGTTAACATCTTTCTTTTGTTGCTGCTGATTTTCCTAACCATGTTGTTTCTTACATTTATACTAATCCCACTACTGGTTTTCTGCCGCTACTTTTCCTGTAGTCATAACCATCCTAAATAGAGCCCATCTCCCTGCCTATTTGTGTGACACGGTAACAATACTCAAAGTTTATTTTCTGCCTCTTTTCTCCTTAATCGTAGTTTCTCCCGTGGTGATGATAATCCCTAAACCCTAACCTATGTCTTCTCAGTTTCTAGCATTCATCAATACATTTCTCTCCCACAATCACTCCTCAGTTTTTCAAATTGCGTAAGTTTCCAAAATTCAAGATTATATCCTGTAATCTCAACTTTGAGTCGGCTCGAGTCAATTTCAGCCCGGCTCGAAATCAACCAAATACTGAAAAAAAGTAAAACAACCTCGACCCATAGTTGTCTCAATAACAACTCTAATTCATCCCACTTCACTCTACCAAAAGAAAAGGAATTAAACATAAAAATAAAAATAAAAAAAGGGTTATGTACCTGAACTTTCCCTCAAAGTTTGTGTAATTACGTCTTGCACCCCTCAAACTTTCAAAATTACAAAAAACCTCCCCTAAATGTTTACATTTCATAACATCCATGCACAAAAGTATCCCTTCGAGTAGATCTTCATGTTGACTTTTATGAAGTGAGAAGGGTGGTTGGTCCGTTTCGGTGTTTGGTGTTTTAGGCGGATCCCGCGTGTGCCTTGCTGTTTGATGTTTGGTGACATTCCTCTATAAAAAGGACGTCCTTCCTTGTTGTCTGCATGTTGTTTTTAAAGCAGACAAAAGAAGTTTTTCTGGTGCGGGCTGTCTTGGAAGTACAGCGGGTTGGTGCTGCGGCTTGTTGGAGAACAACGGATTGTGTGTTGCGGGTTGTCCTAGAGTGCAGCCGGTTGTTGCTACAACTCGTTGGAGAGCAACGTTTGGTGGTGCAGTTTGTCTGGAGAGCTCGTTTGGAGAGCAGCGTTTGGTGGTGCGGCTTGTTTGGAGAGTTCGTTTGGAGAGCAGCATTTGGTGGTGCGGCTTGTCTGGAGAGCAACGGTTAAGTGTTGCAGACTTGGTTGGAGGTGTTGATGTTTGCATTAGAAGCAAGGTGGCAGGTTGCAGTTTGCCTTAGAAGCAAGGTGGCGGGTTGTAGTTTGCTTTAGAAGCAAGGTGGCGGGCTGTGCAGGCAAGCAACGGCAAATTGCAGTGCTCGTAGTGTCAAAAGAGACCGAGCGGGCTGCTGGTGAAGGGAGACCAGGCGGCTTGCTGGTTGGTGTGCGGTTAGAAGAAGGATATTAAGCGGCCTGCTGCTGAAGAGAGACCAGGCGGGTTGGAAAGAAGAAGGCTGGGTAGTTTGGGAGGAGAAGACCGGGCGGCTTGTAGTAGAGGTTCATAGCACTGTTTTTTTTGTGTGTCTCTGTATTTGTCCAATACCACGCAAAACTGTCTTGCGTTGATTGTATCCGTGTATCTTCTATTTTGATAAATGCAATTGCTTTTCCTTAATTTGGTGTGCAACGAGAAATTCAACATGATATCAGAGCGAGGTTCAAACTAGATGTGCCGATCTCGTTGCAAAGGGAGTGCTTGAGTATGGAAGGAAGAGGCTTTGGAGTAGAGCTTCTCTCTCACCTAAACTACAAGAAATGGAGATCCTGTATGGAGAGCTTCTTGCTGGGGGAGGACCTATGGGAAGTTGTGGGCGGAGATGAGCAGGAGCAGGTTGTTGCAGCCGGGGACAATGCTCATGTTGTCAGAGCATGGAGAAAGACAAACGCCAAAGCCGAGTTCATTCTCAAACGGGCAATTTCCCCAGAACTATTTGATCATATTATGGGGTGTAAGTCTGCATCAGAAATCTGGAGAGCTCTGGACGGCCTATTCAATAAAAAGAATGTGGCTCGGTTACAGTTCTTGGAAAACGAATTGGCAAAATCCAGTCAAGGTGAGTTGACGATTTCGAACTTCTTTCTTAAGATGAAAAATCTCTGTGCAGAGATCTCTGCTCTTGACCCTGACGAGCCTATCTCTGAGGCGAAGTTAAAAAGACACATTATTCGTGGCCTACGAAAGGAGTACGTGGCCTTCATAACCGCTGTTCAGGGTTGGGCTACTCAACCGTCCCTAGTAGAGTTGGAGAATCTCTTATCATCTCAAGAGAGTTTGGCAAATTAGATGGCAGGAGTAACCCTCACGGGAGGAGAGAGTGAAGTTCTTTTTTCGGGAAAGAAAAGGGCAGTTGAAAGACAGAGGAAGAGTTCAGGAGACGGACCGTCATCGTCCTCTCAAGGAGATGGGAGGAACTTTATTCCTCGGTATGATGAGCAGAACAGGCCGATGTGCTTTGTCTGCCGCAAGTACGGACACATAGCGAGAAACTGTCGGTCAAATTTAAAGGCCGGACATGTTGCTGCTAAGGAGGAGCATCCAAGGCGAGGAGAACATGGAGAAGAAGGAGAACGAGGAGGATCCAAAGGAGATCGTGATTGGGGAAACTGCTTCATGGCAGACTTGACGGCAAAGCCTGTCGATGCCCTTACTTCCATCAACTTTTGGGAAAACTGGATCATCGACTCGGGTTACGGGCACCATCTTACAGGGGATGAGTCAAAGTTCTCCTCATGACACCTTTATAATGGGAATGATGCGATCGTAACTGTTGACGACACAGTGCATCCGGTGGAGAAGGAAGGGTTTGTGTCCTTGAGCAATGAAGGAAAGTCTCTCTCGATGAATAGTGTGTATCATGTGCCTGGGTTGACGAAGAACTTGTTCTCGGTAGCTAATGTTGTGGATGCAGGCTATCATGTTCTCTTCGGACCAAAGGAGGTCAAGTTCATGCGCAACTTCTCCTCAATAAAAGGTGATGTGACTCACACAAGGCGGCGGGTGAAGGACCTGTATGTGCTTTCATCAAGCTCATATGTTGACAAGATGAGGACCAATGACAGTGCTGTCATCTGGCATGAGAGGCTGGGGCACATCGGGATGGACAAGCTGAGGGCTATGACAGCAAAAAGTCTGGTGAGAGGCTTACCTAAGTTGACCTCATTTGGTGATGGGCACGTTTGTGAAGGATGCCAGTTTGGAAAGGCTCATAGCCTCCCATTTGACAGTCCGACTTCCAGGTGCAGGGCACCACTGGAGTGCATTCACAGCGACATTTTGGGTCCATGCTCCACCCTCACCCTTGGTGGGAACAGGTACATGTTGGTACTTGTTGATGACTATACTCAGTTCACTTGGACTTATTTCATGAAGGAGAAGTCAGAAGTATTCAAGAATTTCCAAGAGTTCAAAGAGCTTGTTGAAGGCAGGCTGCGGCTGAGAATCAAGAAGTTGCGGTCAGATAACTGAGGAGAGTTTACCTCGACAGAATTCACAAACTTTTGTAGGAAGCATAGGATCCAAAGAGAGCTGTCGTGTGCTCACACCCCCCAGCAGAATGGAGTGGCAGAAAGGAAGCTGAGGCATCTGGCGGAAACATGCCGCAGCTGGCTGCATGCCAAGGGAATTCCCAAGGCCCTATGGGCAGAGGGGATGGCATGTGTAACTTATGTAATCAATAGGATGCCACTGAGCCCTGTGAACATGAAGTCCCCCTTTGAGATGATGTGGGGAGAGAAGCCGAACGTGAGTCATCTTCGGGTGTTTGGATCTACGTGTTATGTGCATGTTCCGGATGCAACAAGGACCAAACTGGAGGCTAAGGCTCTCAAATGTGTCTTTATTGGTTACGATGAAAGCAAAAAGGGCTGGAAGTGCATGAACCATGAGACTTGTCAGTTCCTTGTCTCGAGGGATGTGGTGTTTGATGAGCTAGCATCATACAGAAGTGTCTCTACTATTCCAATACAAGAAAGTAGGGAGGAAGGAAGAGTTGAAGAGAGGAGAGTTGTGGATGACTCTCTTGTGGAGCTGTCTCCAGGTGCTCCGTCTCCATCAGGCTCAGGTACCTCAGAACCCAGAGACAGGGGGAGCATTGCTCCAAGTCAAGCTGAAGTAGAGGAGGAAGTTACCACTATCATTGCGGAGAACGATACGGGGTTGAGGAAGTCCAAGCGGACTATCATACCACCGGCTCGATACAGAGAGAGCAACTTGGTGAGCACTTGTTCATGTTTCTTTGCAGGGCCTCTGGATGAGCGAGAGCCATCATGTTTCGAGGAAGCCACTGGAATGAAGGAGTGGGAGAAATCCATGAATGAGGAGATGTCTGTCTTGAAGAAGAATGAGACTTGAGATCTTGTGCCCAAGGTCGACGACATTACTCCGGTCACGTGCAAGTGGATCTTCAAGATAAAGAAGAAGGCAGACGGAAGTGTAGAACGATATAAGGCTCGCCTTGTGGCTCGGGGCTTCTCGCAGCACTATGGAGAGGACTACGATGAGACATTCAGTCATGTTGCTAAGATGACTTCCGTCCGGACGGTAATTGCGCTAGCAGCATGCCAGAGTTGGAAGATCTGGCAACTCGAAGAGATCGACAAGGATATCTTTATGCTGCAACCACCAGGTTTCGTGTCTGAGTCGCATCCTGGACACGTGTACAAGCTGAGGAAAGCGTTGTATGAGCTGAAGCAGGCACCTCGAGCTTGGTACGAAAAGATCGCGGAGTATCTACAGTTCTGTGGCTATCTTGCATCTGACTCAGACTCAAGCCTGTTCGTGAAGAAGAAGGGGGAGCTGCACGTATTAGTTTTATTATACGTTGATGACATGATCGTAACAGGCAACGATGATGGGGAGGTGGCAAAGCTTCGGGTGGAGCTATCAATACGATTCGAGATGAATGATCTTGGTGAGCTGCACTATTTCCTTGGTTTGGAGGTAGAGAGGAAGGAGAGCGGAGTGCTCGTATCCCAGAAGGCTTATGCGAAGCAGATCGTGAAACGCTTCGTTATGAAGGAAGGGAAGAGCTGCTCTACTCCGCTTGAGGTCGGGCTGAAGTTGGGGAAGGATGAGGGGAGAATCCTCCCTGACCCGAAAGTGTTCCGAGCCCTGATGGGGAGCTTGATCTACTTGACTATTACTCGGCCAGACATCGCATTTTCTGTGGGCCTAGTTAGTCGATACATGCAGGAACCGCGGATGCCCCATCTGGGGGCGGCAAAGAATATTCTAAAATATGTGAAGTCAACCATGGAGTTTGGGCTGCTTTACAAAACGGACGTTGATTTCATGCTGCATGGATTCACAGATGCGGACTACGGGGGAGATGCGGATGGACGGAGATCGACATCTGGCTATGTCTTCATGTGCGGATCGGCTGCCATTTCTTGGTGCAGCAAGAAGCAGAACTCGGTTTCACTATCAACTACAGAGGCAGAGTACAAGGCTTCATCCTTGGCAGCCCAGGAGGGCATTTGGCTACGAAGATTGATAGGGGATATTCACGAGGAGGTGAGCACGCCTACTTTGCTCCGCGGTGACAACTCGAGTGCCTTAAAATTGGTCACCAACCCAATTTGTCATGCGCGGACAAAACACATTGAAATTGAGCATCACTTCGTTCGAGAGAAGGTGCTGGATGGAACTTTGAAGGTGGAGTATGTGCAGAGTCAAGACAACGTTGCTGACATTTTTACAAAGGCTCTTGCAAAGGGGTCGTTTGAGCGTCTTTGATCTCTTCTAGGCGTTGTCTCCGGGGATCACTTCAAGGGGGAGTGTTGACTTTTATGAAGTGAGAAGGGTGGTTGGTCCGTTTCGGTGTTTGGTGTTTTAGGCGGATCCGGCGTGTGCCTTGCTGTTTGGTGTCTGGTGACATTCCTCTATAAAAAGGACGTCCTTCCTTGTTGTTTGCATGTTGTTTTTAAAGCAGACAAAAGAAGTTTTTCTGGTGCGGGCTGTCTATTGGACATTGAATGAACCTGGCTCAACTAAACCGGAACTTAGTAATAAATAAGATGTTTAATGTAACTGTTCACCAAGAGCCATTACCTTGGAAACAGCCGTTTATCTTTATTAGCCTTTATTAACTGATGTTCTGTATTCCTTCTCCCTGCATCTATTTAAGAAACTGAAATGTAAGCACAATGTGTTGAATGAAATTGATCCAATGAATATCTATTTGGTTTTCCTTCTGGCTTCTCCTTTCCGATTATTTCTTTTCCCTGCATAGAAGAAGAAGTTAAGATAGATGTTATACATCTAACAGTGGTATCAGAGCTTGCATTGGGGGAGATAATTTCCTGCATCTGCAAGGTGTTGGTTCTTACACCCCATGGGCTCATCATCTACAACCCCTACTCCATTTGCTCATCACCCTCTTCCCATTTTCAATGGGGAGCTATATGATCACTGGGCCGTGAAGATGGAGACGCTGCTAGACTCTCAAGATCTGTGGGAGATCGTTCAAAATGGTACCCAGATAGATGAGAAGTCAAAAGTTGATGGTGAAGCAAGAATACCCAAGGGAGAGAAGCAGAAAAATTCCTTGGCACTGCTAACCATTCAGCAAGCTGTTTCAGTCAACATTTTCCCACGAATCATTGGAGCAAAAACAGCAAAGGTGGCATGGGATACTCTTAAAGAGATCTACCAAGGAGATCAAAAGGTAATCTCTATTCGAAAGGTAAATCTAAAACGACAATTTGATGCACTCACCATGAGTGAAGATGAGAGTATTTTTTAGTTTATGCCCAAGTTAACAAATTTATCAAACCAGCTAAGTAGCCTGGGATCTCCTGTGCCGGAAAATGAGATAGTTTTAAAAATACTCACAAGTCTTCCAAGAACATATGACCATATTGCTGCTGCAATAGAAGAGAGTAACGACCTAAACACTCTGCCTGTTGCAGCACTCATTGGGAAGATTCAGTCCCATGAGGAAAGATTGAAACGTCATCTCCCAAATGTGTCACATGCTTTTCAAACCAAAATGCACCTTGGAAAACAAAATACGAATGCAAAAAATCCAGGAAATTATAACAAGAAAAGTAGCAGCCGTGGACCTCACAGGAAACAAACTAACCAAACAAACCACCAACAAAGTCCTAGAATGTCTTCTGAGAACAGTCAGCCCCCTGGACAGTATTGCACTCTATGCAAAAAGTCTAATCATGACAATGCTAAGTGCTATTACAAATGTAAAAGGTGTAAAAAGCCCACACACTTTGAACGAGACTGTTGGTACAAGAATAAAATAGAAGCAAATTTCAGTGAAGATGCAAAGCCTACAGAAGAAAAGTTATTTCTGACTTGCAGCAAGGAGTCAGATGAACCACAAAAAACCTCCAAATGGTACATCGACTCCGGCTGTTCAAGCCACATGGCTAATGATCGTGCTTTGTTCACTAAACTGGATGAAAACACAAAATCTTTGGTTTTTCTGGGAGATGGAAATACAAAGCAGATAGAAGGTAAAGGCTGCATAAGAGTAAAAGATAGAGATGGGAAAAACAAGATTGTCACTGATGTCCAATACGTGCCCACATTAGCACAAAACCTGCTTAGTGTGGGGCAGTTAATGAAGAATGGGTATACTGTTTTGTTTAAAACAAATACCTGCTTGATAACAGACTCATCATCAGTAGAGGTTGCCTCAGCCAAAATGTCAGAGAATAGAGTGTTTTCTCTCACTCTTGACTCACCCTTACAGGAGGCTTACTCAGCAGTGGATCATCATCAAGCCTCATCAATCACCTGGCACCATAGGCTGGGTCACTTAAATTACAACTCCATCAAGAATCTAGTTGAAAGCCATCTTGCTGTTGGTCTGCCTGAGCTAAATATAAAACATAATCAGTGTAGCACTTGTGCACAAAGCAAATAACACAGGCTGCCTTTCCCCCAGTCACAAAATCGCCGATCCAAAGCTCTGGAGTTGCTACATTGTGACCTGTGGGGGCCAGCATCAACCCCTACTCTTGGCGGAAAGCGATATTTCTTTCTCATCGTGGATGATCACTCAAGGTACATGTGGATTTTCTTTCTTACCTGCAAATCTGAGACTTTTTCCTGCTTCACTGATTTCAAACGTGAGATAGAAAACAAACTGGACAAGAAAATAAAAACAGTGAGGAGTGACAATGGAGGTGAGTTCACATCACATGTTTTTAAACACTTTTGCAAGCTGAATGGTATTAGACATGAGTTCTCAACCCCAGGTACACCCCAACAAAATGGGGGTGGTAGAGCGTAGAAATAGGACCATAGTAGAAATGGCTAGATCTATGCTGCTACATAAAGACTTACCAAAATATTTCTGGGGGGAGGCTTCTAGTACTGCTGTTTACATCCTGAACAGGGTCCCAACTAAGGCCTTAGTAAACTCAACACCCTATGAGTCACTTTTCTGCAAAAAGCCAAACCTTAGCCACCTTAAAACTTTTGGGTGCATTAGTTTTGCTCATATACAGAAGGATAAAAGGGACAAGCTTGAACACACTAGTGAAAGGTGCATTTTCGTGGGATATAGTGAAGTAAGTAAGGCCTATAGACTTTACAACCCACTCAACAAAGAACTGATTACTTCAAGAGATGTGGCATTTCATGAAGAAGAAAAATGGACATGGGCATCAGACAAGGTGAATGAAGAAGGATTATCACATACTATCTCGGTTGAACTCTTAAAGAATCCCCTCCATGAGATACAAGATGTTCCAATTGTTCAAGAAGAACAAATATTATCTGACCCTGACACACCAGAGTCATCATTGCCCGGTCGAACAAGATCAATTCAAGAGATCTATGAAGCCACAGATTGTGCCCTTTTCCATTCCACACCAACCAACTACACTGAAGTTGTTAAGATGAAAGAATGGAAAGCGGAAATGGATGAAGAAATAAGGCTGGTAGAGAAAAATAAAACATGATCACTGGTCCCTTCATCAAACAACAAAGCTGTTATCGGTTTGAAGTGGGTCTACAAGCTTAAACAAGATGAAAAAGGAAATATAATTAAACATAAAGCAAAGATAGTAGCCAAGGGTTACTCTCAGAGATTTGGAAGGGACTATGAGGAGACTGTTGCTCCTGTGGCTCGTATAGATTCTATAAGACTCATACTTGCCATTGCCGCTAACAATGATTACCCTATTTATCATCTTGATGTAAAATCTGCTTTCCTTAATGGAGAACTACAGGAGGAAGTTTATGTTGCACAGCCAGAGGGGTACCACAAGACCGGCAAGGAGCATTATGTTTACAAGCTAAACAAAGCCCTGTATGGTTTGAAACAGGCCCCCCGTGCGTGGCACTCAAATATTACAGCATACTTCAAGGAGGAAGGATTGACTGCAAGCCAGCATGAGCCGTCCTTATTCATCAAAAATGATGCTAATGATCAGAAACTGATTGTGTGCCTTTATGTTGATGACCTCCTCATCACTGGAGGATCAGAAAGGGTCATTGATAATTTCAGAGGAAAGATGGAAAGAAGGTATGAAATGACTAATCTTGGTCAACTTAATATGTTTCTTGGGTTTCAGGTAAAGAGGCAGATGGGTTCCTACTTCCTCTCCCAGGAGCTGTATGCAACAGAACTCTTAAAACGTTTCAAAATGTGGGAATGCAATCCTTCCTTAACTCCAATGTGCACCAGTTTGAAGCTTACCCAGCACAAGGAAGGAGACGAGTTGGAAGATGAAGCAACCTACAGAAGCTTAATTGGATCACTGATATATCTTACAAACTCCAGACCTGATCTGGAACATCCAGTCAACCTCCTGTCACGTTTTGTAAGCTCCCCAACCAAACAGCACATGCTCGCCGCAAAACGAATTCTCTGATACATCAAAGGAACTTTAACCCATGGGATTCTCTTCAACAAGGACCTCAACCCTAGCCTCACAGGATATTGTGATTCAGATTGGGGCGGCTCACCTGATGATCGAAGAAGCACAGAGGGGTATATTTTTTTCTATGGCTCAAACCCTATATCATGGAGATCAAGAAAACAGCAAACGGTCGCTCTATCCACAACAGAGGCTGAATACATGGCTATTACCTCTGCAATTTGTGAAGGAATCTGGATGTGAAGAATGGTAAATGAATTCTCAGAAGATGAGGAGAAGACAATACTGTTAAAGTGCGACAACATCTCTGCGATTGCCCTGTCCAAAAACCCAGTTTTTCATAATCGAAGCAAACACATCGAAATCAAATACCATTTCATCAGAGAGAAGCTGGATCAAGGAGTAGCAAAACTGGAGCACTGCCCTACCGAACTCCAGATCGCAGACATTTTCACTAAAGCTCTCAGCAGACCTCGTTTTGAAGAACTAAGAAAAGCCCTAAAAGTCGGAGCCCCGCCCGGTTCAAGGGAGGGTATTGGACATTGAATGAACCTGGCTCAACTAAACCGGAACTTAGTAATAAATAAGATGTTTAATGTAACTGTTCACCAAGAGCCATTACCTTGGAAACAGCCGCTTATCTTTATTAGCCTTTATTAACTGATGTTCTGTATTCCTTCTCCCTGCATCTATTTAAGAAACTGAAATGTAAGCATAATGTGTTGAATGAAATTGATCCAATGAATATCTATTTGGTTTTCCTTCTAGCTTCTCCTTTCCGATTATTTCTTTTCCCTGCATAGAAGAAGAAGTTAAGATAGATGTTATACATCTAACACTGTCTTGGAAGTACAGCGGGTTGGTGCTGCGGCTTGTTGGAGAACAACGGGTTGTGTGTTGTGGGTTGTCCTAGAGTGCAGCCGGTTGTTGCTACAGCTCGTTGGAGAGCAGCGTTTGGTGGTGCAGTTTGTCTGGAGAGCTCGTTTGGAGAGCAGCGTTTGGTGGTGCGGCTTGTTTGGAGAGTTCGTTTGGAGAGCAGCATTTGGTGGTGCGGCTTGTCTGGAGAGCAACGGTTAAGTGCTGCAGACTTGGTTGGAGGTGTTGCTGTTTGCATTAGAAGCAAGGTGGCGGGTTGCAGTTTGCCTTAGAAGCAAGGTGGCGGGTTGTAGTTTGCCTTAGAAGCAAGGTGGCGGGCTGTGCAGGCAAGCAGCGGCAAATTGCAGTGCTCGTAGTGTCAAAAGAGACCGAGCGGGCTGCTGGTGAAGGGAGACCAGGCGGCTTGCTGGTTGGTGTGCGGTTAGAAGAAGGATATCAAGCGGCCCGCTGCTGAAGAGAGACCAGGCGGGTTGGAAAGAAGAAGGTTGGGTAGTTTGGGAGGAGAAGACCGGGCGGCTTGTAGTAGAGGTTCATAGCACTGTTTTTTTTGTGTGTCTCTGTATTTGTTCAATACCACGCAAAACTGTCTTGCGTTGATTGTATCCGTGTATCTTCTATTTTGATAAATGCAATTGCTTTTCTTTAATTTGGTGTGCAACGAGAAATTCAACACTTCAGAGGTCTTTTTGTGCATGGATGTTATAAAATGTGAATATTTAAGGGGATAATTGTAATTTCAAAGTTTAGAGGGGTGCAAGCTGTAATTATGCAAACTTAGAGGAGAGGTCCCGGTAAATAACCCAATATAAAAATAACAAATATATACAGATCAGGAGGATCAAGATCACGCGCCAGCGGAAGCTAAAAACCGATGCCGCGCCCAAAGGTTTGATTTTGGGCGAGCAAAAGCACACCGCGCCTAAAATGCACGGAAGCAGGTTGAAATCCATGCTTCATAATTATAGTCAGTTTTCTAGAGTATTAAAATCTCAGGAAGTCCGCATCCAAGTATCCAACAACAACTAACTGTTGCATTAATGATCCATAAATTTGATAGGCTAAATACATAAATCAGTCCTCCCTTAACTTTACTAACTTTATCAAATCAGTCTCAAAAGTTCTTTTAAGCTGATTTTGGTCCCTAAATTTATTAGATCTATAAAAATCAGTCCCTCTCTTAACTCCGTTAATTTTTTTAACAGAGTTTGGTCTCAGGCGAAGTCATCTGCCTTGACGAGCAGCTCATCGAACCCAACGGCGCCGTCTTCGTCACCTTCGTCCACGATTTATTCCTCCCTGCTCTATTCTATAGCCTCAAGCGAGTGACGGTCGACCATGACGACCTCTTCCTCCTCGCCTGCTCCTTCGCGCTCTGGCGCAGTCACCATAATAGATGGGAAAACAGAGGAAGTTGCCTGCCTGAGCAGATGAAGAAGGGTTTCTTTGGGGGCAGATGATGTCGCCTGAGCAACAAACTACCATTAAAATATTCTTTTCGTCGCCTTTTGCTAACGGCTACTTCGACGATAAACCATGAAATGGAAATTACAGGGGGTGGGGGGCACGGGCTTATGGAAGAAATTCTCAGAGTATTCTTTTCGTTAAGAGACGCAGATTGAGCACATAAATATTGATATATTTTTATGTATACTTTTCTTCCTGGCGGTGAAAACTATTCTCAGCTCACAGACAAACTAACTATAAATACTGATATATTTGGTCAATCATTTGTTCCTTACAACACAGCTTCCAAACCAAATATAAGTAGTTATATAGATTTTTTATTTTTGATTTCCAAACCAAATGTAACTATTTTCATCATTGTAATACTCTGCTGAACATTCATCGTCTTCCACTCCACCCTCTACTTCCCAGTCTGGTCAAGCCCATCTGCGCCGTCAACTTCGCTTGTTACAAACCAGCGGAAGCCAATAAATGCCATCGGCCAAATTTCATGTATTGGCAATCATTGAAAAACCCTCGAGTTCCATTGGAAAATCATGGAAACATCAGCGCTTGTTGAATCCACTTACCTCCTGAAGCTCTTTCTCAAGACCAATTAGCAAGAAGAGCAAAAGCAAACAGACGAGCAAATCCACGATGGAGAGCCGGTTTTCTTCAAGCGTTTGTTCCGTTAAAAATTGGATGGAAATATGAAATAGGATTGATTTTAGAAAGTGCAGGAAGTATAGTGATCAATTTCACCTTACAAAAGTTTTGGGACCTATTTCATAAAGCAACTAAAGTTTTGGGACTGAATTAAGAGTTTTGCCAATTTGATATATATGACCGTCGAATCTGATATGATATTTCATCAGCCGTCGGATCAAATAACTTTCTCTTTCTCTACTTTTTTGTAGGTCTTCTAAACCTACTAGGGGGTGATCCAGTGGCGGACGCAGGAATTTTTTCCAGTGTGGGCGGACTAAAAAATTGCAAAAAAATTAAAAAATATGAAACAAGTACATTAATCATTAATATGACAAAAATTATACAAAAGTTGCACATACAATAGTAAAAAGATATAAATAACCTTGTTTACAATACTCCTCTTCGGGCTTTCATGTTTTGAAAGCATTTCATAATGTCCTCATAAGCTAATAACTCACTATACTGCAAATTGCAATCCCTAATAAAACTGGAGCTAATAACAATTTCTAATGGCAGACTGACAGCTCACTATGCTATATCAATTTCTAATAGTAGCTCCATCAATTTCTAATGGAGCACTAACAATTATTAAGCTTGTACATTGCTGCGGGCTGCAGCTAATAACAGTTTCCTGGAGCAAAAACCCTCTTGTAGACGGAGGCATAATAAGAAAAACTGGAGCAAATAAAATTCAAAATTCAAAGAAATGTGTTCTGACTAAAAACCTCTTGTGGTCGGATTGAGAGGGGGAAGGCTTCCGTCGGTCGGATTGAGAGGAAGAGGGCCTTCGTCGGTCCGATTGAGAGGGTGAGGGCTTCCGTCGGCCAGAGAGGGGGGAGGGATTTCGCTGGCTTGTGACATGTCGCGAGCTGTCGAGGGTGGGTGGGGTTGAGAATAGGGCATTGTACTATTAAGTTTTAAAAAAGGGTATTAGCCACGGCTTTTTTCCGTGGCTAATAATATTAAGTTAAAAAAGGGTATTAGCCACGGCTTTTTGTCGTGGCTAATACTATTAATTTTTTTTAAAAAATTTGAGTGTGGGCGGCCGCCCACACTCGCCCCAAGGTGGGTCCGCCCCTGGGGTGACCTAAAACTATGAAGGTGTAGGGTACTATACAACATGAAATTACAATTTTTCCACTAAATTTATTGAAATGGGGGAGGGGGGCTTATATCAAGCAAAGATGACAATCATCACACCATATGGTTTTTGTCGAACAACATTGAATTAAGTTTTATATCTATACTATATATAAAGAAATCCCCTTATCGATGTAATGCCCAGCCAATTAATATCGACCGTTCGATAAGGAGAGAGAAAGAGAAAGGGAGAAAGGGGAGAGAGAGAGTGGGGCCCACAATTAAGAGAGAGAGAGGGAGAAGAAAGTGGGCGACATCTTTACATTGTAGAGAGAAAAAGAGAGAAATAAATAAGGAGAGAGGAAGAGAGAGGGAGAGAGGGGAGAGAGGGAGTGGGACCCACAATTAAGAGAGAGAGAGGGAGGAGAAAGAGGGGGCAGAATTGGAGAGAGAAAAATGAAAATTTTTTTTTTATAAAATCTAAATATTTTAAAAATAAATATTTAATATATATAATTATAATATATATTACAGAAATTTTTAAAATTAAAATACATAATTTTTATTATTTTAAATTTTTAATATATATATATATAATACAGATCTTTATATATAATATATTATATAAAATAGAGAAAATATATAAAATACATAATCTTTATAGTATATAGATATAAATTAAATATAACTAGGTGCGTGTCGGGGGCGGGCAGAGTACCGTGGGCGGGCAAGGTATTATCGCGCGGGGCACGGAGGGCCCCGCGTGTACTGTCACTCGTATATGTATATAAATATAGACCACCCCACCGAATATCGCCGCCCCCATAGAATGTTGTCGCCCGCACATGGGTCCGTGCCCTGTCACTCGTGTGTACGTGTGCATGTATTATGAAAACAACAAGAAATACAAATGTGTGCACTATAAAAAAATCTAATGAAATATAGAATAAATATATATATCTATTACTAATAAGCGGATTCTGAATCTTGAGTCGCCCGTCGTCGGTCACGCACGCTATTTCCCGAATCGCCCCTCCGCCGCTTCCTGCTGCCGATTCCTGCTGCCGATCCCCCTCCGTCACGCCGCGTGTCCCGCCTCCCGCAGCTCCTCGCTCGCCGCGTGCGCACAGCTTCCGCCGCTCTTCGTTGGTAGCACCGCTTATTGCTTCCCCCGTCATAACTTCCGACTCCCTGCTTTCTTCTTCTGCTCTGTCGCGGGCTGCCTCCCTCCGATCAAAAAACCCGCACCTGCCCTAAGTCCTCCTCCCATTTGACTCCGGCCGTAAGAAACATCGCGATATTGCCACCAGTCGAAGCCCCCTCCGCTGCCGATCCTTGCTGCTCGACCACGTTTCCGGTGAGAGTTTACAGATGTCATCGCCTCTGCCAATCCCTCTCCAGCCCTTCTCCTCTGCACCGCCATTCTTCTAGCCCCTTCTTCCCCCCGCTGCACTCTCCAATTGTTTTCTTCCCTATCCATCTCTCGCAGCATTCGCTCGGTCTGAAGGAAGGCCCCTGCCGACTGTTTCATCCTCTCCGTGAGATGAGGCTCGCTGCACCGCCTACCTGCCGCCGTTCATCACAGATCCTTCCTGTGATTTCCTTTTTAATTTTCGCTGTTTTAAAATCGCCTCTCCTTTCTTTTTCATTTTCTCCTCCGGAGCTCCGTGAATGTCGGTCGCAAAACCCTACGCCTCCCGCCATTGATCTTTCTTCTTTCCGGTGAGCTTCCTCCGCCTATGCCGTCGCAGCTATAGTACTCACCTCCCTATTCTCAGCCTCCCTGCTTCGACTCGCTGGTGTCTCACTAATTTGGGGGATACAGGTAAGCTACTTCATCACTCACTCCAGTTGGTGAAAATCACTTATGTTCTGCTTTCCATCTACAGTAGTTAGCTTGATTCAGCAAAGGTTTATATTGCCTACAATTGCAAGTGCATCTAATTTCTAGCATTTACTGCATTTATTTTCTCCCCCCCTTCATTTTCTATATTTAATTTTTTTTAATACTTTTTTGTTCTATGCAACCCCAACTTGGGGGATTTAGAAGTTTGTCAGAATTGTAGGTGTACACATCTCTAACATCATAATTTCTGTTTCTATATTTGATTTTTTTTTTTTACCTTTTTTGCTCTATGCAGCCCATATGGTGCAAGTACATTATGAAATACTTTAGTAGGAGAGAGTAGGATTTTAGAATGGGCGACAAACTCCAATAAATTCACTTGATTAAGTTTTTTGTGTGCCTGATACTAGATGTCTGCAGTCAAGGATTCACCACTTGAACCTTTCTTCCCTTCCACTCGCCGTCACTGCTGAAAGCAAATAAGATTCTTGAAATGCTACTCTTTTCATCTAATATTTTATTGTGAGATTTCTATCATGGCAATTAGAGGTTAGATATTAATTCCTGATGCGCACTCATGTTTTTTTATTTGTTTTTATTATATCATCGTCTATTTTTGTTGCTTTAGGTTCTTATTCAATGCTTCGGGACCACACCAAAACCTTCATCAACTAACATTGAATCAAGATGGTCATTTTTCAAACGTTTCTATAGCTCTTAGACAAATATCTTCCCAATCGCATTTGCTGCAGCCTTTTACACAGGCAGACCTCCAACTTCCTAGATTTTGCCCTCATGAACAATGACATTCCAACGGAAATCTGCCAATACTACTTCCTCAAGGCTAATAGCAGATATGAAAGTTGCTTTACCAAGGCTTGCCGAATTCATTGTTGTGGGGAAGCATGTAATCTAAACTACTTAAAGAAACCGAGCTCACTACAACTTAGCGTTGCTCTCCTGCCTTTACGTTATCTACTTTTATACTAAATACCTTATAAATTCCAATCTTTTATCTCTTATTATGAGACTATAATACGTCAATTCATATCAAGAGCATATTTGATATTCGTTCAGTGTTTACTGCAATTTGGTAAAAAGTTCAACTCTTTACAATAAGTTTTGAGATGAATATATTGAGCATATTTGATATTCGTTCAGTGGTTACTGTCATGAATGCATTTGGGTGCAGGTTTTTGGTAGCTGCAAATAGATTTTTTTTTTAAGAGAGATGATTACCCTTGGTTGACAGCTAACAATTAAAATAAATTAGCCTGTATGTTCTTGGGCATATCTTTTATTCCCAGCATAAATGTTGATAATCTGTTGTCAACTAGATCATATCTTTTAAGCTCTTATGTTTGTCATGCTATGATATCTTAGGATTTGTTCCTTCTACAAAAATAACTAAACTGGGTTAGATATTTTTGAAGCTTAGGGGCACAGTTCATTACTTTAGGAGCCCTAAATTACATGTAAATCTTTAACAAATAACTGTTGTTTTGCAATGTATATCTAAGTAAATTATTTTAAACTTCAGCCAACTTTATTTAGTTTGTCCTGATAGAATGCCATGAATGAAATTTCTTTCTCTTATACATAAGTTACCCCTGATAGAATCCCGCGAATGAAATTTCATTATCTGCATTTCTTTATGAATGAAGTTTTTGTGTTACTTTGTGAGGAGGCATGATTCAAGTAATTTATGTCTTCATTGTGTTTGTTTCCTTCAATGAAATTTCTGTCTATCTCAGATAGCCTTTCTATCTTAGCATTTCTCCTGTTTGTTTCTCAGAGACCAGTGGGAGGAAGGTTTCTCAAATAGCATTTCATCAAAGAAACTCTAATCACTTTTGTGCCCAAATGTAGTTTTTTTTCTTCATCGCAATCATAACCGCTGTCATGGCAAGCACATTTTATGCCAAGCACTAAGCGTATTACCTGTATTAATAGGGAATAAGAATAGAGGCCAATGTCGCCCTGACGACCAATGTCGCCCCCCGACCAATGTCCCCCCAACTTCCACTGTGCTCCTCCGCAGCTCCTCCACTTTCGCCGGGCTCCTCTGCAGGTATTGCCCTCTAGCACCGTGTGCTGCTTTCGAATTAGTAGTTCTATAGTAGTGAGAATGGAAGTTCTTTTCAAAGTTTTTGTTTCAATTAATAATTGCAGAATTTACTTATGCCATCCGCTACTCAGAATCTGAATTTACTTATGGCCCCATTCAGATTTTTGTTACCATCTACTATTGTAGACAGGCGGATTCAAGATCCACTTTTTTATTCATGATTTTATTTGCTGATTCAAATGGCAAAATGAAATTCAGAAATTACAATTTCATTTCACAGAAGAATGCCAAGTGAGGCCACTACTTCAGAAATTACCAACATACAAAAACACACATTAACTGTTTGGAATTACTGTGGAAAACATTTGTTGTTAGAAAACTGTTTTGCTGAAATTATTACGAAATCCAACTTCCTATATACTGTGTTGTTATTTTAGTTACAAAAAATCCCTATTTCAATAATGGGGATTCTGAGATACTAATAATATTAGAAGTACTATAATTGCTTTTAAAATTGTCATATTTTATAAGGTAATCAGTTCATTTTATTAGTTGATTTTATTAGTTTTTACACAGGCCTATTTCAAAAACACATATTTTAAAATTGTCGTTATTTTATAATGGGGACTGAATATCAGCTTGCCAGAGCTACCAATGCCTTCCTCCACTGAATATCAAATTTTGTTCTCAGATTTGATGTGGTTTTTTCAGATTTTGTTCTCATGTTCTCAGATTTTTGTAAATTTGTTCTCTAAAAATTTTGTGCTGAATAGAAGTTTGGACTGATTATCAAATTTTGGACTGAATATCAGCTTGCCAGAGCTGCCAATACCTTCCTCCACTGAATATCAAATTTTGTTCTCAGGTTTGATGTGGTTTTTTCAGATTTTGTTCTCATGTTTGATGTGGTTTTTTTCAAATAATTTTTTTAGAAACTTCCTCCACCGAGGATGATTTGCTCTGCTCAACCTTTTACTGCTTTCCCCTCAGGGCAAATAACATTATTTGAAGCAGCCCTACTTTTCATTTCATTTTCATGTAAAGATTGAGCAAATTTCATTTTTCAGATCTATGTGAATGTGCAATACGTAGATTGATTGTGCAAATACTTGGATCGATGTGGCCTATGATACAATTGTTTTTACAGTTGCTGGGATCATTGATACTTTTATTTTCCATAGTCATCGAGCGATCAAGAAAAAGATACAGCTCGACAAACATGGGTGATACTGCAAGCCAGGTGATGACATTATTTGATCATATTGTCTTAGAGAAGAAGCATATTTATTTCATAACCATATCTATCCAAATAATTTGTGATTCTAAAGAAACAATGGTTCACAGTTTCGAAATGAAATTACTGACAACGCATATACTTTTGTCACTGCACCTGCATATACTTTTGTCACACTATCACAGGATCATAGCTTCGCCCCAACCTTCGCCTCTCCTCGCTCGCTGCTCTCCCCTGTTCATCGCCCACGACCGCCTACCTGCCGCCTCCTCAACCCTCCTGCTTCCGGAAGATGACAACGCCAGCGTCTCTACTCTCTGCCTCCGGATACTCCGCCGCCACCGGATTTCACACAATAACCTTGATGTTTATTTCTTATTTAATTAATACTCTGTTTTGTTGCTCTTCTTCACAATAATCAACTTACTAATCAACAAATTGACTGATGCCTTTTCATACATGTAAGCCTTCCAAATTTACATATGCATATTACCAATTGTTTTGTTGCCATGAGTGTGTGAAGGCGGAGTACAAGCTACATAGATAAATGCATAAACTTAGTTCAACAGATTGCAAGTTAAAGTTATTTTTAACGTTCATTGATCACCTTTCATTGTAAGCTTCCTTCATTTACTTGGGATATATATCTACAATCTACGATAACGAAATTCAATATTTCTACAATCTACCATGTCACAGATATGTCTTCCTTCCAACTGTCAATGGCTGTGATAGACTACATTATTCTCAGTTTAGCTTTGCAAGGTATTATGCATTTGGTACTGTGTAAGCTTCTAGCAACGCCTTCAGTTTGGTGAAGCCCGCCGACGGCGAGAAGCGGGCGAATACTGTTTTGCGAGAAGGGGCGGGCGAGGCACGCCTTGAATGTCAAGCGGGCGAAGCCCGCTTGGTTGCGGGCGAAGCCCGCATGGATGCGGCCGAAGGCCGCCCGAGAGCATCGAGCACGGGCGTAGCCCGTGCGAAGATGCTTATATATATATATCTATCCTAAATAAAGATTTTCGTTGCTTGCTACAGTGAAGAAGCTCCTCGGTCACGCGAGATTCGCTCCGACGGAAATACCCCTCCGCCGCTTATTCACCTCAGCGCCGCTTTATCACGGGCTCATATCTTCGCCCCCAACCTTCCACCGCTTCTTCTCCACCGCTTCTGCTCCGTCGCTGCGCTCTTCTTCCTCGCCTACGACCGACTGTTTGCCCCCAACCATTCTTTCTGCTCGCTCGCTGCACCGCCTACCTGCCGCCGCCTCTCCCCCCCTGCGCCAGCGCAGCCATTCGCACGGTAAGCTAGCTTCACTCTTATACATTTATGATTTCCTTCCCCTGCCCTAGGTCGCCCTTCACGGTAAGCTAGCTTCACTCCTTTATGATTTCATTTATGATTTACTCTTATACTTTCGTTTTGGATTTCTAGGTCATGTATTTCTTGCCACCGTCGACTCCGCAATCGACATCGGCTGCAACTGCTTCTTCCGCTTCTCACCGCCGTACCAACGCATCATCGACTCTGCATCCACCGGTGAGCTTCCTCCTTTTTCGATTTCAGTTTTTTATTCCGTTTTTTATCCCAGTTTTTGGAATCATTTTTTTGGATCAGTTATTGATATCACTGTGAGAGCGTTTTTGCAGTAGTTTTAATTTTACAGTTTTGATTTCAGCTGTCATTTCGTTTTTAATTGTAGGTTTCTTGATTTCAGTTTTGGTTTCACTCATTTATTGCTGTTTTGATTTCGTTTTTGTTTTCAGCTTTTTGGATTTCGTTTTTTATTTAAGTTTTTATTTCATTTTCAATTTCATGTTTTCAATTTCGTTTTCCAGTTCAGTTTTATATTTCATTTTTTATATCAGTTACTGGTTTCATACTTTTTAGCTGTGCAGTTTTTGATATCAGTTACTGGCTTCATACTTTTTAGCTGTGCAGTTTTTGATATCAGTTACTGGCTTCAGTTTTGCTCTCCGTTTTTTCTTCCCCTGCCCTAGGTTGCCCTTCACGTCTGGGCCTGCCACCCCCGCCTTCTTCTTCCCGGCGACGGCATAAAGGCGGCCTCCACACGAACTCTGTTTCAGCATCCCCGTTGATTGTTGACGGAGAACCTTATCGACCAGCTGCACGTCGAAGAAAGCAGTAAAACAAAACAGGGTCATCATCAATCCGCTACTGTTTGAGGGAGGAAAACCTGGGAGGTGCGGGTCTCTTAAACCTTTTTGTAAAGCATTCCTCCATTTTGTTATACCTTTATTTGTACCATACTTTGACATAAATTAAAGAAATCTTCAAATTTCTCATGCAATTGACAAGTTTATTGAGTTCAACTGCCTTTCATTTCCATGAAAAATTATATTTGAACTGCCTTTCATTTCCATGAAAAATCATATTTGCTCCAATTCGTTCTACTCCTCACATTCTCTATTAGTAACTACATTTTATTGTGAAAAATCATATTTGCTCCACTTCGTTCTACTTCTCACATTCTCTGTTAGTAACTGCATTTTTTTGTGAACTAAAATGTAGCAACGTTTATGTTTTCTTATCTTTCTCACTCTCAATCACTCTCCCTGCCTCTCACCCTCTCACCCTTTATATATGTGAAATCAGGTTTACTCTGTATCATAATTGTAGAAATGAGGGTTGCTCTCAATCATAATTGTTATGTTAGAAATTAGGTTGAATCTCCAGCATAATTGTAGATATTAGGAATGGACAAACACTGAAATTAATGAGAGCCCCACCTCAAGTTTACTTTCACGCCAAATGCTTCATTCCCCATCAGAATCCTCAGCTTATTCGATTCTCAGAAATTATGTGAGCGTCCTCAACCAACCTTGAGTATCCCAAAACATACCAATCCACAACATATTAGGCCATGGCAGTGTCGTTTGTGAGGCGCGATAGTTGACATCGTCGTTGTTGTCGCGTGATAGTTGGCATTCTCATTGGCGAGGTGGGGCATCTTTCAGAACCTCCACTTTTAGAGCCACTCTTCCACTGCATAATAACTTCGGCCCGAAGCTTGCCTTCTCCTCCCTCACTGCGCTCTTCTTTCTCGCCTACGACCTGCTGCTTGCCCCCTCCTCAGTCCCCCTGATTGCACAAAAGAGAAGTAAATTTCAATTTGTGCCACCATTTCAGTTTCCCCTTCTTATATAAATTGCCTCTTTTAGAATATAAATGATTCCTAAATTTCTACTACAAATAACCGATATTGTCTTCTTCTTTTTCATAATACTTCATATGTGATGCTACGCATAAATTCGCTATTTGTTCCAATTCCCAGCCTCGAGTTTATTTTCACCCCAAATGCTTCATTCCCCATCAGAATCCTCAGCTTATTCGATTCTCAGAAATTATGTGAGCGTCCTCAACCAACCTTGAGTATCCCAAAACAAACATCATGAAAACAATGTTAATAAAGCGGTGCTTAACATATACATTCACACATGGAAGGGTAATAGTGGTATTTTTGTATGACTTTGACTGCCTAACAATGAATTAAATTTATCAATTGACTGTAAATTTTCAAAACCTTTTGTACCTGCATTTTGCCATATGTCCCCGAACTCGCTTATCCTCGCCGCTTCCAATTTTATCGGATTCGCTCCACCTCTCCAACCCTGCGCTCTCCTCGCTTCTCCTCCAGTAAAACGGCTTCATTCCCCATCAGAATCCTCAACACATTCGATCCACATATACATTATTCGTAGACTACGTAGATTTACGTCTCTGTACGTGAATGCATCACTCTCTCCATGCCCGTCAACTCACTCAAAATGCTACTTATGATTCTATTTAGATCAAGTTCTACACAATGGAATTCGATCCTCCGATAGAAGAGCTGCGCGACCATGTTGGATCTCATGTCCAAGCTCGAAAAAGAACAAGGCCAGTATCTAGGACAGCGGAACAACGTGCAACACAATGTGCGTATAATCAATCTTATGCATCGATCAGAAATGCACATATGACAGATGCACAACGTGCGGTTCAACGAGTTTCTAATCGAGAGCGCTCACAGAGAAGGAGAGCGCAAATGACAGAAGAACAACGACAAGCACAACGAGCATATAATCAATCCTATCAAAGGGCCAGGCAAGCGCGTATGACAGAATCACAACGACAACACCAAAGAGAAATTTCCGGTGCTGCTGCTCAAAGGCGGCGCTGACAATTACCCCCGCGACGTCAAAGCTTTGCTGTCCAGCCTACTATTACATCACTACCTGAGACAACTACGCTCACACCGACACCCACCATTGGCCGTGCAAACTCAAACATGACATGGGGTAAATATGAAATTCGCTTTATGTTCATTGTGATTTATTTACAAACACTGCTAAATAGCACAACCTTGCAACTCTGTCGCATGTCGAAAGTAACCAATGCGGAGAATGATGTTGTGCATAGATACACATTGACACCAATACCATCCTCATCATTCTCTCATACTGTGCGCCTGCCTGAAATTGGAAAATCCATGCCACACCCACTTACTGCACCACTGTGCCACGTTGCCCCCGCATCAATGCCTTCACACTCACGTGACTATATTACTGCAACCCTTCCTCCTGCTGCAATATCATTGCAACCACAACGTTTGGCAGCATCAACCTTGAACATAGAGCAAACTTCAACTCAGCTCACACAACCAAACGTGCTGCTTCGTACGCATGCACAAGGTTTTTGCCTTCTAATACACTACATCCACATATCTGCACCTGTTGCTATACATATCTTACATTTATTTTATCTGTACAGATAGTTCGACAAGCCCTTTTCAGGAACATGAAAGCATAGAAAGCGGGCACTCTGATCACCGTGTTCTTCTGAGAAACCGTCGTCCTCGAAACCACAACATTGCTCGGATATGTAATAGAAATTCCCAAATTGTTTATATGCAGCTACAACGACCGCATTTCTGTGATGACTGTCATGCAAAATTATTTGATGGTGAAACACCAACAATGTGTTGTAGTAATGGAAGGGTACAAATTACACCTATACCTGTTCCAGATTACCTTTACAGTTTACTCATCAGTGACTCTACTGAAAGTCGTCATTTCAAGAGATACATCCGTTCATATAATCATGTATTCTCTTTCACCTCTATGGGTGTTAAACTAGATGAATCATTAGCAGCAGATCAACACACTGTTTATACATTCAGAGCTCATGGCGCAATATATCACAGAATTGGATCTCTTCTGCCTGCTGCTAACACACGACCTAGATACTTACAACTATATATATACGATACAGAACATGAGATCGATCATCGTTTACAAGAAAACTCCGAGCTCGATCGTACCCTTCTGCAAAGGTTAACAAATATGTTGAATGTATGTAACCCGTTTGTATCAATGTTCCGACTAATAGCTCAACGAGCAGATATTGACAGATGCAGATTACTGATAAACCAACAACCCGCTTTTGAACGACAATATACGTTACCAACTGCTTCACAAGTTGCTGCTATAATTGTTGGTGCTGAGGATTATCTTGAATCAAACGAGCGAAACATAATTCTTCAAACAACTGAAGGTGATTTAGTTACTATTCAAGAATATTCAGGTTATTATGATCCGTTGCAATACCCGTTACTCCATCCATTGACACATACGGTTGGTTAGCTGAGTTTAAAGGATTGAATAATCGTCATGTTAGCTGCTGCGACTACTATTCATACATACTCCAGGTTTGCTACAAATAGTTTACTGCCACTACGCAGATTGAGTCACTCAATTAAATTCATATTTGACTTCATATACACTCTACTATAGGATCGTCAGCCAACTTTATCGTTGCCATTACTTGGATGTCGCCTACTACAACAATACGTTGTTGACAATTACATTAAGATTGAAACTCAAAAGTTGCGTTGGATAAAAAATAATCAAAAAATATCCGTGCTAAAATGTACAGTGGGTTACAAGATTGTCTTAATGCTGGAGAAAATAGTGGCGGTACGTAACTTGTCAATTATCACAGGTACTACATTCTCAAATTTTCTATTAATCCATTCTCTTGCAATATGACATTCTATTGCAGCAAATATTGGTCGTCGCTTTATTTTGCCGTCATCTTTTATTGGAAGTCCCCGCAACATGTACCAACGTTATCAAGATGCAATGTTCATTGTCCAGCATTACGGTCGACCAGATATATTTTTAACAATGACATGCAACACTGCTTGGCAAGAAATCACAGAATCACTATATCCAGGACAAACACCGCAGGATCGTCCTGATTTAGTAACTCGAATATTTCATGTTAAATACGAAAAGTTAAAGCGCGATATCTTCCATAAACATGTTTTAGGAAAAATAATTAGTCATGTCCACGTGATTGAGTTCCAAAAAAGAGGTTTGCCGCACGTTCATATGTTGATTATTTTTGATGCACGTGATAAAATGAATACCCCAGATGAATACGACAAGATTGTTAGATCCGAAATTCCTCATGTTGAACGTGAGCCAGAATTATACAATGCTGTTGTGCGCCATATGATTCATGGACCGTGCGCGCACGTAAACCCTCATGCCCCATGCATGAAGCATGGTCAGTGCAAAAAGGGTTACCCGAAAAACTTTGCAGAGCATACTGTGCAAGGAGCGGACTCCTACCCAATCTACCAACGTCGCGATAATGGTCGATCATTTTCCCTTCAACGTGCTCAAGATTTTACTGTTGACAATCGTTGGGTTGTTCCATATAACCCGTGGCTTCTGTTAAAATACGACTGTCATATTAACGTGGAGATTTGCAGCAGTATTAAAAGTATTAAATATTTATATAAATACACTCACAAAGGCCCTGATTCAGTTGCGTTCAGACTTCAGTCTACTGCAGAGCATAATGAGATATCTCAATACGTAAACGGTCGATGGATATGCCCACAGGAAGCTTTTTGGAAAATATTCAAGTTCAGTATGTATCAAACATATCCTTCGGTTATTCGTTTATAGATTCATTTGCCTAACAAACATCAAGTTCAGTTTCGCACATCTGACTTACTCAACGATATTCTTTCGAATGAGCGAAACTCTCGCACAATGTTAACTGAATTTTTCAATGCGTATAACTATCAAGAAGAAACAAATAGTTATCTTTACAATGAATTTCCAAAACATTACACATGGAATTTGACTTCCCGAACATGGACTAAATGAAGACGTCGCCAAAAGGTTATTGGTCGAATTTACTCTGTACATCCTTCCGAAGGCAAAAGATTTTATTTACGCATGCTTCTAAATCATATTCCAGCCCCAAAGTCTTTCGAACATCTGATGACTATTGGTACTACTATTCATTCAACATTTAAAGAGGCTGCTGAACAATATGGTCTACTTGAACGAGATAACAGCCTGCATAATTGTATGTGTGAGGCCAGAGAATTTCAAATGCCTTCAGCACTACGTACTTTATTTACGACAATTTTACTGTACTGCAACCCGACAGAAGTGAGGAAATTATGGAATGACAATTACACTGCACTGACTGAAGATTACGTTTCCTCCAGTTCTATTAGTGATTTATATGTTCTGAACAAGCTTCTTCATGAAATTGATTATACTCTTCAACAACATAACAAAAGTGTTACACAGTTTAATATCCCTCAAATGTCTGCAATCTTTGAAAATATGATGAGCTTCTCTGGCTTAATTGAAGATGAACTTTCGATACCTATCTCACGTACAGATTTGAACTCTGTTTCATGTTTGAATCCCATGCAAAGTTACGCTTTCCATACTATTATGGAAACTATTCGACAAAGACAAAGTGTTATTTTCTTCATAGATGGCCCTGGCGGCACCGACAAAAAATTTTTATACAAGACACTCCTTGCCCGCCTACGACAAGATGGTCATATTGTGCTTACAACAACATCATCAGGCATTGCTGCAACTCTTCTTCCTGGTGGAAGCACAACACATTTGAAATTCAAAATCCCAATTCCTGTGGAAGCAGACTCATTCTGCAAATTTGGCAAGCAATCTGAGACACAAGCTTTTACAACAATGTTCTGCTATTTTGTGGGATGAGGCGCCGATGTCACACAAACATGTATTTGAGGCAGTTGATCGATCACTGCGAGATGTTTTGCAAACAAACCGACCTTTTGGTGGTAAAGTTGTAATAATGGGAGGTGATTTTCGTCAAGTTCCACCTGTCGTAATAAATGGAACAAGGTCACAAATTATCAATGCCAGCATAGTTGAATCACCTTTATGGTCATCTGTAAGATTACTTTCGCTGACTGAAAATATGCGAGCTTTAAATGATCAACATTTCTCTGACTTTCTGCTTCGTGTTGGAAATGGCGATGAGCCAACATCTGCTGATGATCAAATCCGTGTTCCTGCTTCAATGCTTATTCCATGGGAAGATGAACATTCAATCGCTGTACTTATAAACATCATATTCTCTGATATAGCATCTCACATCAACACTTCTGATTATTGGGAAAACAGAGCATTGCTAACTCCATTAAACGAAGATGTGACTCTGTTAAATGAGAAATGCCTTCAAATATTCCCTGGAGATGAAATTACATACTACTCTTTTGATTCTGTTCAGGATGACAGATATAATTTATACCCGCAAGAGTTTCTTAATAACATCTCACCGGGCAATCTTCCGCCGCACAAACTATCTTTGAAAAAAGGCGCACCCGTCATGCCTTTGCGGAATTTAAACCCACGAATTGGGCTTTGCAATGGTTCACGGCTCATGTGCCGTCATTTTTCAAGAAATGTTATTGAGGCAGAAATACTTACGGGTCAACATAAAGGCAAACCAGTCTTCCTCCCTCACATTCCACTCAAAAATGCTGAGGATCTAAAAATGCCATTTGAACTAACTCGAAAGCAATTTCTGATTCATTTAAGCTTTGCGCTAACGATAAATAAATCTCAAGGGCAAACGATTAAGCAAGTTAGGCATTTACCTGCCTTCCCCTGTCTTTACTCATGGTCAACTATATGTTGCTTTATCAAGAGGCGTCACTGCAATAAATACAAAGATTTTGGTCAAAGATGACATTCTTCCTGGACATCAGGGTACTTACACAAAAAATGTTGTCTTCAAGGACTTGCTTTCCAAAGTCATTGTCCAGGTTCACTCACTATTCTGTCTCTCCATTCGTTTCTGGCATATACTTCGATGATACTAATATTCTTGAGTATTAATATTACTACACAGTCCCATCAAACGCCCTCATCTGCAATTCCTTTGCACATGAACTCATCAGTAAGCACAACATTAGAACCTGCGACTGCGCCAACCTTCATTGCATAATCATCAGCCAACCTACAAAGACGATCTGCCCTGCGCAAGTATTTTAAATACACTTTATTTACAATTACTCAAGTTATTTCAATTACTCACGTTGTTGCTTTCGTTATTAGTATTACCTTACGTCATCTCTGCTGGAGTTTTCTTTCATGTCGTTACTCATTTTGTTTTTGCTTTGCTATGTCATCCTTTTCAGCTCCGTGTGCATCAACAACTTCTCCTGACACTTATTTCGTTCGCCGTACACCGTCATTCATCTGTGGGTTTGCTTTTTCCATCGCCAGCCATCTTGCCGACTCTATGCTTTCTGGGATTTTCGATCTCCACTCCTGCCTCTTTGTCAGATATGCTGCTCGCGCAGTGTGAGGAAGTTGCCAACTCTGTGCTTTCTTTGTTCCAACGCCACTCTGATTATGTTGAACAAACAAGAGAAATTGAGGCAGCAAGCAGGAATCAAAGACGTATCGAGATTATTCAGTTCTATTTCACCCATCGAGGAAGGAAGCCACTGCAAGTAACTGAAGCTTCAAGATATGGGCAATGCCTCATTTTCTGCAATATCACGACCTCATTTGCATGTATTGGGATTTGTAATGCTCAATTACTTTTGAATTTGTGCTCAATTGCATGTACGTAACTTCAAACATCGATTTTCAATTTAAAAAAAAATTGTACACTCAATCCAATATCAATCCTTTTTCTATCAAATAATTTCTCCAATTTATGCTGAATTGCATGCATTTAACTATAATACCAACTGTGTTAGTCTAGATTTGTCAGTATTTCATGTGTTTTTATCATGCATGCAGAATTTATGCCATCTGTGAAAACCCATTCCACTGTTTTTTGGTTGTGTTTGCTCAACTATTAAAACATTTGCTTGAAATTGATGCGTTTGCAATTCAAGGGAGCAGGTAGCCTGGTCACACTGGACGACCTTCTGCCGGTGTTGTCTGCTCCCAAGCCCGCCGACACCGCCCACAGCGTTTATAATTCCCCGTTTTTTTGACGTTTCATTATCAAAAGCGTCAAACTATTACTTATGCATTGTGTTCATATGGTTTTTGATTGCAAGCCCAGGTTGATGCACCCAAAAAAAAAACTACTTCACGCCTTAATGTCTCTGCTACATTGTGCTGCTAAGTCCTCAATACATGTTCTCATAATATAGCTTCAGACCAATTTTGCTAACTCTTCCCTACATACAATATACTGATTTATTTAGTTGTTCTTTAAACTATGATATAATTACTTTTAAATTTGTACATGTTTACTTATATGTGGCTACCTTTTTAAACAAGACTTCTTCACAACTACAAAATGTTAACGCATTAACTATTATGTCCGCGTGTCCGAACCGACACGATATGTCTTAACGGGTTGCGTGTCGACCTAGGGCTCCGCCCTAAGCTGGAGATACTATAAATACGCATTCCAAACTCGATGCCGTATTGTAGAATATCTTGAGCGCCTCTCTAACCCTAACATTCTCAAGATACAAACTTTTCCGTCTAGGGTTCGCCGCTCTCGTGTATTCCTGCGTCGTTCTCCCTCGTTTTTTCCGCCGTCGCTCCGTGTGCAAAATCACGTAACCGCTGCTTTCTCGGTTCGCTCATCGAGGAAAGGCAGCCACCGTTCATTCTGCAAGGAGGATCTCGCTGCTCTCCCGTCCTTCACGTTTAATCGGAGAGAGGGAGAAATCTTCTCTGGTTGAGGGAGAAATCTTCCTTGCCGTTCTCTGTTTGCTCGCCAAGGAGGAAAAGCCTTCATCGTTGTTGCCGACGTTTAGATCTGCAAGAAGGAGAAGCTCTGTCGCTGCTCGCCAGGTCCGCTCTCGCTGCTCACCAGATCCAGCCTCCGTTGGTGCAGATCCGATCTTCGCCGGTGGTGTAGGATCAGATCCGGTTGTTGTCGGTGCAAAGCTGCCGTGGTTGAGAGCAGAGCCTCTTCCCAGATCCCGGCTTCCGTTTCTTTGCCTGGATCTAGCCGACGATCAAGGGCAAGGTTTCGCCGTGGTTTGCAGCAGATTGAAGAAGTAGGTGCAGATCCCAGTCAAACGAGCCCCTCTTAGCCGCCTGTAGGTGCAACTTTTCCTTTTCTTTTGGGTTCGTTGACTTTGGTCAAAGGTCAATTCACAAAAAAAAAGGGGATCGAAGGAATCTGAAGTTGGTGCTCACTAGACTCATCCTGCTCGAGTCCAGTAATAGGAAATCAAAGAACAGAGAAATTTGAAGTTAGTTTATCCACAGGTTGCGGGAAACTCAGATTTCAACTGATCTTCTGAGGTTCAAACTGAGATTTCAATTGTTCTCGGTGCTGTTTGAAGGATCAAATTATTTCTCTGGATTGGATCCGAAGTTCCCGCTGCGCCTTCGACCGGATCAGGTGACATCGCTCTGATTTATTTTATTTTATTTTTCCTGTGTGAAAATGTCGAAGCGTAGTTCCTACGACATCGTGAAGTTGCAGTCTTTCGACGCTACGGATTTCCATGTTTGGAAAATCCATGTACAATTGGGCATGAAAGAGCGCGAAATTTTCTACACCGTATATAAGACCCCCCCCCCCCCCCCCCCCCCCCCCCCTCCCCAGACTGAACCCGGTTCAGGGAGGGGGAATCTTACTGCCCAAAGAGGACAACCCAGCGCTTTCCGGGTGGCAACGTCCCACCCTCTCAAGCGCTGAGCGGTCTCTTTGTCAGGCACAAGAATCATCACAACACATCAGAACGCACAGCGGAAGCAATCGAATATAGGAAAAGCTAAGCATGCGGATTATATTACGTATTTAAATATGGTCGGGGCCTATCGTTTTACAAAACATTGCCTCGAGGGCTACATAATCTAAAACAAAAAGGGAGCTCTAGGCTAGTCCTTAAACTCTCGAACTCACGTCTCTGAAGATAGGGGGCGAGGCTGGAGTAATCGAACGGGCCATCTCCAAGGCTCGTAACTCATCCTGCGGTGCGGGGGCTCCTTGCTGTCCCATCTCCTGTGATTGGTTATAAGAAATAACCGTTAGTCACAGAGCTAAGTAGAAAATACATCCCCTCCCCGGATCCATATCCAGGGAGCGGCTAAAGGACAGAATTGAAATAGCCGAAGCAAGGTAGAGGGTTAGCAGCAGGTAAACATATATCTTCCCGTATATATATATAGGGCTTCCCGCCCTAAAGCTCGTAATCGCGCCGTATAGTAAGTACGCCACACTATAACGCGCAGACACGCACACCCAGGTATTCAAACCTGTACGCACCCAAAAGACCCTGTGTCGACACAGTTTAGACCGCTTTATTTCAAGCAGGGGAGCTAACCCCACGGGCCTCACCGATGTGGCCGTCGGTGACAGTGGCCAGTCTTGCCACTTCTGAATGTAGTCGTACCGTATCATTCAGGCCCTCCTGTACAACTTGGTGTACTAACTGGAGGTGAGCGACATCCGACGAGCCGATTTGTAGGCCGACCAGAGGAGGTAGAACTGCAGGTTCGGAGGGTGATAACCCGTTGTGCACATCTCTTTGTCGCCATGAGTCGTCAACCCACCCGCACCGGTACAAACGGTCTGCGAGCGTGACCAACCCGCCACTCCCAAACAATCTTCATCCGCTTTATATAAAAAAAGCACTTAAGTGTCGTGGCAATTCTACTCGACCGGTCACACAACCTCTGCCCGGGAGGATTAGCGGTATGAGGGCTCCTTGCTTGGGGCTAACCTGGGAGGAGGGACTCAACTCCGGGTTTTCCCCAACTAAGGCCTCGCAGAAGGGAGGATAAGCACCGCATGGTTGCCATGACAACTCTGCATTGGCAAACAAACTAGGCCGAAAGCAGGGGCCATAATACTAAGCAGAAATGTAGGCCGAAGGCAGAGGCCATAATAATAAACTGAAAAGTAGTCCGAAAGCAGAAGCCGTGGTAATAAACAGAAAAGTAGGCCGAAAGCAGATGCCATAATTATAGGACCAGTGCAAGAATAAAAGTACCGAAAGTAAATGCGGGGGACCAGTGCGAGACTGGATTTAAAGGGAAGTACAGAAAATAAATGCGGGGGACCAGTGTGAGACTGGATTTAAAGGGAAGTACAGAAAATGAATGCGGGGGACCAATGCGAGACTGGATTTAAAGGAAAGTACAGAAAATGAATGCGGGGGACCAGTGCGAGACTGGATTTAAAGGGAAGTACAGAAAATGAATGCGGGGGACCAGGGCGAGACTGGATTTAAAGGGAAGTACAGAAAACAGTAGCAGCATAAGGAAATGGTTAGTAGTCCAATCACTCCTTTATTATTGTCGCGGCGGGGGTTAAATTTCGGCGCCGCGCAGCGCTTTCGTTCCGATTCTTGCGTCGATATTTCGAGCTTAGTCGATTCCTTGGATAGATACGCACAATTTTTAATAGGCATTTAGAAATATGCGTCGAGGGGGCGCCGATTTATTTCGATGAATTTCGCTCTTTTTCGGGCGTTTATTTCGCTTGTAAAATACTTTTGGAGGACCAAAATAAGAAACCACACCTCCCAATTTTTATAGTAGTTGTAAAACACCTTTAGATAGAGCCCCTAATTTTTGGTGATTTTTGCGAACTTATTCGGACGTTTATTTTCTCAAAATAAACTCTATAAAGGGTTTTAAAAATAGTAAAATTCCTCCTAAAAATCCAAAAAAAATACAGTAGGTGCCCCTTAGGGTGGGGCACATTTTCTATCTAGAAAACTTTTTCTGAACCTACCCCATTTTCCCTCAAAAAATTGGGTAAGGGGAAAGGGGAATTGGGGTGCGGTTAGGAAAAGGAAGGAGGGAGGGTTGGGGTGCGATTAGGGAAAGGGAGGGGGCGCAGGGGTCTTGCACCCTGCGCCTTCCCGCGGCCCCCGCAGCGGATCTGCGACGGATCCGCTGTGGGGGGCACGTATGCTGAGGCGGAAGGCGGGAAACGAGGAGCGGGAGGCCGCCCGATCTCCTGGGGGAGATCGGACGGCTCCCGCCATCCCCGCCAGCGGGCGGCCCCAACTGCCGCCGGGCAGCGTTCGGAGGGGGCCGGCACCGCCCCCGGTCGGTGCGCTGGGGGCCGACGACTCCTCCGGTGATGGTCTGGCGGCTTGGTGCCGCCGGCCACCGCCGAGGGAGGGCGAAGAAGCAAGCGGGAGGCGGAGGCGCGGCCGGCATGGGCCTACTGCGCCGCCGCCTCCGGTGAGAGGGCGCCGGTGCCGCCCCTGGTCGGTGCGCCGGGGGTCGGCGCCCACTCCGGTGGTGGTCCGGCGGCCGGGCGCCGTCGGACCCTGCCGGAAGGAGGATCTGAAGGGGGACGGGGAGACGCGGCGCAGCCGGCATGGGCCATGCCGGCTCGCTGTGCCGCCGCCTCCACGTGCATGGCCCTCCCTGCCGCCCCTGGTCGGGGCGCCGAGGAGGGGCAATCCTCCGGCGGTGGTCCGGCGGCCTGGAGCAGCCGGCCGCCGCCGGGGGAGGGGATTATTCCCCTCCAGGAAAACAAAACAGGGGGGGGGGGGGGGGGGGGGAGGAGAGGCCACGGGTGCCGCCGGCTGCGTCCGCCGGCGGCCCGGCCGCCTCCCCAGTGCCGGCGTCGAGGTCCCCGAGAGGGGACCTACCTCCCCCAGCGCCACCACCGGCGCCGGGGAAGAACGTTTCCACGGCCGCTTCCTCGGGGCGGCGGCCGGCGACGCTCAGGCGACGGGGAGAGGGGTGGCCTACTCCGGGAGGTAGGAGGGAGGAGGGGGAGGTTCTACCTGGAGGTGAGGTGGGGCTCGAGAGGTGGAGGGGCGGTGGCCGGCCATGAGGAAGGAGGAGGGGGTGGCGGCTTGGGGTTGGCTTGCTCCGGCAAGGTGGAGGAGGAGGAGGGCTGGGCTGCCGACAGGGAGAGGCTGAGAGGGAGAGAGTGGGGTGGGGGTTTGAGAGGGGCTGCCCCTCCTTTTATAGGAAAGGGGGGGAGCTCTCCCCCCCCTCCTTTTTCTCCACGTGGGGATAAGGGAGGGGGAGATATTTCTCCCCCTCCCCTCCCTTCTCTCTCTCCTGCCCCCTTTGCCCCAAGTAGGGGCTGCCTATTTATGGGCAGCCCCTTTTCTTGGGGGGGGGGGGGGGCTTTCTCTCTCTCCCCCCCCCCCCCCCCCCCCCCTCCTCTTTTCTTTAGCAAATTCGAGTTTGGGGGGGGGGGGGGGGAAGGGTTGACCAAGTCAACTTAGGGCGGGGTCCTCCTTGGCCCCCGGGGTCCAATAAGAGTTGTCGGGGCCGATGCCGGGTTCGCATGCTTTATATCTCGTGCGTCGCACTGAGGCGATCTGCATAGTCGTAAAATGGCATACTCTCCATACGACCTTGAATCGAGGCCCAACTAATTCCGTTGCGCTCGTATCGTTCGTACGAGTTTACCAGAACTGACAGAAGTTAATCTGGGGCTAGTACGGTCACTATTTACAATAATGAGGTAGTGGCGCGCTACGATACCCGAAATGGTCCTTTTCTCCAAACGACCTCGGATCGAAGTGCAACGGATTCCGTTGTGCTCGTATCGTCCATACGAGTCTAACGGAACTGACGGAAGTCGATTCGGGGTTCGTATGGTCACTATTCATAATAATGAGGTAGTGGCGCGCTACGATACCCGAAATGGTCGTTTTCTCCAAACGACCTCGGATCGAAGTGCAACGGATTCCGTTGTGCTCGTATCGTCCATACAAGTCTAACGGAACTGACGGAAGTCGATTCGGGGTTCGTATGGTCACTATTCATAATAATGAGGTAGTGGCGCGCTACGATACCCGAAATGGTCGTTTTCTCCAAACGACCTCGGATCGAAATGCAACGGATTCCGTTGTGCTCGTATCGTCCATACGAGTCTAACGGAACTGACGGAAGTCGATTCGGGGTTCGTACGGTCACTATACCCCGATAACTTAGTTGCGGCGCGCAACATTACTTAAAATGGTAGTTTTCTACTGCTCTGGCCTACTTTTATTGGGCTCACTAGGGTCCAGTGGCCCAATAAAAGTTGGGATGTTACAATCCAATAAAAATAAAGAGATTTTCGTCCCTGAAAATTGGCTAAAGTAGGGGTTTAAAGGATATACCTGGGGAAAGAGTGCCGGGTATTTTTCTCGAACGAGCGTTTCTGGTTCCCAAGTAAACTCTTCGCGTCCACAGTTTGACCACAAGATCTTGACCATCATGATGGTTTTGTTCCGCAGTTCTTTGATCTTGGAGTCCACTATCTTCACTGGTTCGAGTTGGACGGATCGGTCGGATTGTACTAATGTCGGTGACACGGGGAGATGTTGCTCGGGTTGGCGGAGTACGCGTCTCAGCGAGGAGACGTGAAACACGTCGTGGAGGTTTCCCAGCTCGGCTGGCAAGGCTAACCTATAAGCCACCGGGCCAACTCTTTCGATGACTTGATATGGGCCTAAGTAGCGGGGGTCCAGCTTTTTCTGCTTCTTTATTCGGGATATCCCGTGCATCGGCTTAATTTTCAAGAAAACCATATCTCCCACGTTGAATTCCACCATCTGATGACGCGCATCATAATATTTGGCTTGCCGGCTCTGCGCTTCTAGCATATGTCCCCGGATTAACCTTATTGCGGCAGTGGTATCATCTATGTAGGTGACCCCTAAGGCTTCGGGGTCCTCATCCTGTGCCCAAGATAGTGGGGTCCGACAGCGTCTTCCGTAGAGGGCTTCGTAAGGTGCCATCTTGATGCTTGCCTGGAAGCTGTTGTTATATGAAAATTCCACCAGAGGTAGCAACTGCTCCCATGGCTCGTTGTGTTCCACTATGCATAATCGGAGAAGATCTTCCATCGTCCGGTTTGTTCTTTCCGTCTGCCCATCGGTCTGGGGGTGGAAGGCGGTGCTAAATGCCAATCTGGTTCCTAGATAAGCTTGCACTCTTCTCCATTCCTTCGATGTAAAGCGCCCGTCGCGGTCCGAGACGATTGATTTGGGTATTCCATGAAATTGGACTACCTGCTCAATAAATAGTCGGGCTAAAATGTCGACACCGTCGCCTTGCCGGTTCGGGATGAATCGGGCTACCTTGGTAAGGCGGTCTACTACGACCCATATGGAGTCGTTACCTATACGAGATCGGGGTAAGCCATGGACAAAGTCCATGGAAATATCCTCGAACTTCCATTCTGGTATGGGCAGGGGTTATAGTAGGCCCCCTGGGCTTCGACACTCTGCTTTGACCAGTTGACAGGTCTGGCAGTGCGCAACATAGTTGGTGACGTCCCTCTTCATTCCTGGCCAGTATAAAGTCCTTCGTAGGTCTGTATACATCTTCACTACCCCTGGGTGTATTGAATACCTTGTTTGATGTGCTTCACGGAGTATCTCCTCCCGGATCCCCTCTGCAGCGGGAATGAATATGCGGTGTCTGTATTGCAGGATGCCATCGTACAAGTTGTAGTCTTCTTGTGCACCGTGTTGCAAGGCCTGAATGATCGGTGCTGCTTCAACGTCGATCTTCTGTGCTTCTCTTATCCTGTCCCTGATGTCGCACTGAATCTCCATCCAGTAGAGTTGGGCCCGATATTCCATCGGATTCCTACGGGTGATGAGGATAATATCCAGTTCTGCCAAAGATTCGACTAATTCCTCCGGTACCGTTTCTAACCAATTCCCGGTCCTTGGAGGCTGCCGACTCAGGGCGTCTGCAACCTTATTAGCCTTGCCGGGGTGGTACTGGAGGGCGAAGTCGTAATCGCAGAGAAATTCCTACCACCGGCGTTGTCGGAGGTTCAGCTCCTTCTGGGTGAAGACATACTTGAGGCTCTTATGATCGGAGAAAATCTCGCATCGTACCCCGTAGAGGTAGTGTCTCCAAACCTTTAATGCGAAAACTACCGCCCCCAATTCTAGATCGTGGGTGGCGTAGTTTAGTTCGTGCGGCTTGAGCTGACGTGAGGCGTAGGCAACTACCTTGCCATGTTGCATAAGCACGGCTCCTAATCCTTTCAGAGAGGCATCAACATAGATCTGGAAGCCCTCAGTTCCTGAGGGGAGAGTCAGGATCGGGGCCGATATCAGTCGGTTCTTCAGTTCGATGAACGCTGCTTCGCACTCGGGAGACCAATGGAATGTCACATCCTTTTTGGTGAGGGAGGTAAGCGGTAACGCAATCTTGGAGAATCCTTCGACGAACTTATGGTAGTAGCCGGCGAGGCCAAGGAAACTTCGGATGTCTGCCGCTGTCTTAAGTGGCGGCCAATCTCGTACTGCTTGTACCTTGGCTTGATCCACTGCTACCCTATTTTTGTTAACCGTGTGTCCCAGAAAACCGACTTCTTCCATCCAGAACTCGCATTTGCTAAACTTGGCGAACAGCGAGTGCTCTCTTAGCTTAAGCAGAACCATTTGGAGGTGCCTGGAGTGATCGGTTTTGTTCCTCGAGTAGATGAGGATATCATCTATGAAGACTATTACGAAAAGATCCAGGAAGGGTTTAAATACAGTATTCATTAAAGCCATGAAGGCGGACGGGGCATTGGTTAACCCAAATGGCATTACCATGAACTCGTACAGTCCGTAGCGGGAGCTGAAGGCGGTCTTGGGAACGTCCTCTTCTCGCACTCTGAGTTGATAGTAGCCGGATCTTAAATCCATCTTGGAAAAGACGGACGCGTCTTGCAGCTGATCGAACAATTCATCTATCCTGGGTAGGGGATAGGTATTCCGGACAGTGAGTTTATTCAATTCTCTGTAGTCAATGCAGAGACGCAGAGATCCATCCTTCTTCTTAACAAACAGTACTGGGGCTCCCCAGGGCGAAGTACTAGGACGTACGAATCCTGCGTCGACTAACTCTTGTAGTTGAATCTTGAGCTCGACCAGTTCCCTCGGGGCCATCCGGTACGGTGCTCGGGATACTGGTCGGGCTCCTTGAGTAAGTTCGATTTGGAAGTCCACTTCCCGTTGCGGGGGCAACCCGGGAAGGGACTCTGGGAAGATATCTGGGAAGTCCCTGATTACAGGCACTTTAGCGAGTACTTGTGTCGTGTCTTCCATCTCAAAGTAGATTAGGTATACCTCGTCCTTCCGTCGAACTGCCTTCATGGTTTGTGCAGATGTTAAGATAATGCGGGTGACAGAGGGTATACCCGCTAGCGTGATAAATTGCCCATTCGGATTCTGGAGGCGGATTTCTCGAGTTGAACAATTGATTTGGGCGCTGTGCTCGGCCAACCAATCCATCCCCAGAATGATGTCGAATCCGGTTATTGCCAAAACGGTTGCGTTGACTTCGAATTCTATGCCTCCTAGCATTGCCTGGAAGGAACACTTTTCGGTGGAAGTCATATCTGATCCATCCGGGAGTCGTATTCGGATTGACATCCCGGATGATCGCATCGTGTTCTCCTTGTCAGCGATGAAGTTTTGTGCAACGAAAGAATGTGTGGCGCCGGTATCGAACAGTGTTTTAGCGGGATGACCTTCTACCAAAAGTAAACCTGATAACATATATATATCATGATCATAAGCTTTTCACAAATATACAGGAGTAGGGATGACATATACAAAAGTCCCAATATATAAAGCTATAACATCTCCTAGGATATCGTACTATCGGAAGTAGATACCTATCACTACGTCAGGAGCAGGACCGTGCTGAAGATCCAACGCGTATTCCTCGAGCGGTGCTGCTCTGCCCTGCCTAGCCGGCTCCCTCCTGCCTGCGGGACGTCCTCTGCGTCCACCTCGTCCTCTCTCCGCCGCTCTCTGTACTGCTCCTAAACCGGGTCTCCCGGTAGCCTGTGGGCAGAAGGCTCGTATATGCCCAGGCTGCTGGCATAGGTAGCAGTTCCCTGCGAAGGGAACATCTCGTCGTGCGGCTGGGACGACCTGAGGTGCTGGGGCTGGGGGTGCTGGTCGGGGCTGGGCTGCTGGTCGGGGCTGGGGTGCCTGCCTATATGGCTGGTGACGCTGACGCTGTCTCCCGTCTCGGCCCTGCCTGCGAGGACCTACTCCTCTCTCTCGGCCCTGAGTCCGGGGAACACCTACGTGTCCCCTCCGCTGCTGAGCTACCATCCGCTGGTCCATCTCTAGAGCGGTGGCATGTGAGGCGATCGTGTGGAAGGATGCCTGGGAAATCATGATCAGGGCCTGACGGAGGTCGTCTCGTAATCCCCGGTAAAATCTGGCTGCCCTGTCCTTATCCGTACCTGCTAAGGTCCCGGCGAAGCGGGCCAGGTGGATAAACTCTCTCTGGTAGTCTGGAACCGTCCTATCTCCCTGCCTGATCTGCAGGAACCGCTCCTGGAGTGCCATCCGGTCTGCATCCGAAATGAAATGCTCTAAGAAGGCCTCTGAGAACTCCCCCCAGAAGATCGTGCTGAGTGGTCGTCCTCTGAAGGTAGAGCGGCTAGCGGCCCTCCACCAGTCCCAGGCATAGCCCTCCAGCATGGTCACCACCAGGGATACTGCGGCTACTGCGGGGCACATCATCCCTACTAGAAGCTCCTCTACCCTCTCCACCCACTCCTCGGCCTGGATGGCCAACTCGGTACCTCGGAAGGTGGGGGGCCTTAGCCCCCAGAATGTTGTCAGCAGATCGGTGGGTACGGTGGCCTGCTGTGGTGGCCGTAAGGTGGCTGTCTGGAAGGCGGCTAACAGGGCTACCAGGGTCTGTCCGAGCTCTGTCTCTCCGAACGGAATTGTGGCTGGAGCGGCCGGGGCTGGTGGTGGAGTGGTAGGGTGGTACTGGTCCCGAGAGGAGGACCTTCCGTTACTCGACTCCGGTATCTGGAGAAGTAACAAACGGGTTACAGAACTTGCAAAAATAAGGGAATTTTGCAGGACTGAAAGAAAAGGAAGCGGAAAGCGTGTGGGTGTACTACCGTGCAGTCTCGAATCCTTAACCTTAAACCTAAAGGGTCCACCAGGCTTCCGCTGCGTGGTTCGTCCCGAACCAAGAAACGGAACCGGGGGAAGGGAGGATCGAAAGACTGCCCCATGTGGTCGGATCGTGGTGGCTCTGATCCATTTGTAAGACCCCCCCTCCCCAGACTGAACCCGGTTCAGGGAGGGGGAATCTTACTGCCCAAAGAGGACAACCCAGCGCTTTCCGGGTGGCAACGTCCCACCCTCTCAAGCGCTGAGCGGTCTCTTTGTCAGGCACAAGAATCATCACAACACATCAGAACGCACAGCGGAAGCAATCGAATATAGGAAAAGCTAAGCATGCAGATTATATTACGTATTTAAATATGGTCGGGGCCTATCGTTTTACAAAACATTGCCTCGAGGGCTACATAATCTAAAACAAAAGGGAGCTCTAGGCTAGTCCTTAAACTCTCGAACTCACGTCTCTGAAGATAGGGGGCGAGGCTGGAGTAATCGAACGGGCCATCTCCAAGGCTCGTAACTCATCCTGCGGTGCGGGGGCTCCTTGCTGTCCCATCTCCTGTGATTGGTTATAAGAAATAACCGTTAGTCACAGAGCTAAGTAGAAAATACATCTCCTCCCCGGATCCATATCCAGGGAGCGGCTAAAGGACAGAATTGAAATAGCCGAAGCAAGGTAGAGGGTTAGCAGCAGGTAAACATATATCTTCCCGTATATATATATATATAGGGCTTCCCGCCCTAAAGCTCGTAATCGCGCCGTATAGTAAGTACGCCACACTATAACGCGCAGACACGCACACCCAGGTATTCAAACCTGTACGCACCCAAAAGACCCTGTGTCGACACAGTTTAGACCGCTTTATTTCAAGCAGGGGAGCTAACCCTGCGGGCCTCACCGATGTGGCCGTCGGTGACAGTGGCCAGTCTTGCCACTTCTGAATGTAGTCGTACCGTATCATTCAGGCCCTCCTGTACAACTTGGTGTACTAACTGGATGTGCGCGACATCCGACGAGCCGATTTGTAGGCCGACCAGAGGAGGTAGAACTGCAGGTTCGGAGGGTGATAACCCGTTGTGCACATCTCTTTGTCGCCATGAGTCGTCAACCCACCCGCACCGGTACGAACGGCCTGCGAGCGTGACCAACCCGCCACTCCCAAACAATCTTCATCCGCTTTATATAAAACAAGCACTTAAGTGTCGTGGCAATTCTACCCGACCGGTCACACAACCTCTGCCCGGGAGGATTAGCGGTATGAGGGCTCCTTGCTTGGGGCTAACCTGGGAGGAGGGACTCAACTCCGGGTTTTCCCCAACTAAGGCCTCGCAGAAGGGAGGATAAGCACCGCATGGTTGCCATGACAGCTCTGCATTGGCAAACAAACTAGGCCGAAAGCAGGGGCCATAATACTAAGCAGAAATGTAGGCCGAAGGCAGATGCCATAATAATAAACTGAAAAGTAGGCCGAAAGCAGAGGTCATGGTAATAAACAGAAAAGTAGGCCAAAAGCAGAGGCCATAATTATAGGACCAGTGCAAGAATAAAAGTACCGAAAGTAAATGCGGGGGACCAGTGCGAGACTGGATTTAAAGGGAAGTACAGAAAATAAATGTGGGGGACCAGTGCGAGACTGGATTTAAAGGGAAGTACAGAAAATGAATGCGGGGGACCAGTGCGAGACTGGATTTAAAGGGAAGTACAGAAAATAGTAGCAGCATAAGGAAAGGGTTAGTAGTCCAATCACTCCTTTATTATTGTCGCGGCGGGGTTAAATTTCGGCGCCGCGCCGCGCTTTCGTTCCGATTCTTGCGTCGATATTTCGAGCTTAGTCGATTCCTTGGATAGATACGCACAATTTTTAATAGGCATTTAGAAATATGCGTCGAGGGGGCGCCGATTTATTTCGATGAATTTCGCTCTTTTTCGGGCGTTTATTTCGCTTGTAAAAAACTTTTGGAGGACCAAAATAAGAAACCACACCTCCCAATTTTTATAATAGTTGTAAAACACCTTTAGATAGAGCCCCTAATTTTTGGTGATTTTTGCGAACTTATTCGGACGTTTATTTTCTCAAAATAAACTCTATAAAGGGTTTTAAAAATAGTAAAATTCCTCCTAAAAATCCCAAAAAAATACAGTAGGTGCCCCTTAGGGTGGGAAACATTTTCTATTTAGAAAACTTTTTCTGAACCTACCCCATTTTCCCTCAAAAAATTGGGTAAGGGGAAAGGGGAATTGGGGTGCGGTTAGGAAAAGGAAGGAGGGATGGTTGGGGTGCGATTAGGGAAAGGGAGGGGGCGCAGGGGTCTTGCACCCTGCGCCTTCCCGCGGCCCCCCCAGCGGATCTGCGACGGATCCGCTGTGGGGGGCACGTATGCTGAGGCGGAAGGCGGGAAACGAGGAGCGGGAGGCCGCCCGATCTCCTGGGGGAGATCGGACGGCTCCCGCCATCCCCGCCAGCGGGCGGCCCCAACTGCCGCCGGGCAGCGTTCGGAGGGGGCCGGCACCGCCCCCGGTCGGTGCGCCGGGGGCCGGCGACTCCTCCGGTGATGGTCCGGCGGCCTGGTGCCGCCGGCCACCGCCGAGGGAGGGCGAAGAAGCAAGCGGGAGGCGGAGTCGCGGCCTGCATGGGCCATGCAGGCCTACTGCGCCGCCGCCTCCGGTGAGAGGGCGCCGGTGCCGCCCCTGGTCGGTGCGTCGCGGGTCGGCGCCCACTCCGGTGGTGGTCCGGCGGCCGGGCGCCGTCGGACCCTGCCGGAAGGAGGATCTGAAGGGGGACGGGGAGACGCGGCGCAGCCGGCATGGGCCATGCCGGCTCGCTGTGCCGCCGCCTCCACGTGCATGGCCCTCCCTGTCGCCCCTGGTCGGGGCGCCGGGGAGGGGGCAATCCTCCGGCGGTGGTCCGGCGGCCTGGAGCCGCCGGCCGCCACCGGGGGAGGGGATTATTCCCCTCCAGGAAAACAAAACAGGGGGGGAGGAGAGGCCACGGGTGCCGCCGGCGGCCCGGCCGCCTCCCCGGTGCCGGCGCCGAGGTCCCCGAGAGGGGACCTACCTCCCCCAGCGCCACCACCGACGCCGGGGAAGAACGTTTCCACGGCCGCTTCCTCCCCGAGCCTTGCAAGGCTCGGGGCGGCGGCCGGCGACGCTCAGGCGACGGGGAGAGGGGTGGCCTACTCCGGGAGGTAGGAGGGAGGAGGGGGGAGGTTCTACCTGGAGGTGAGGTGGGGCTCGAGAGGTGGAGGGGCGGTGGCCGACCATGAGGAAGGAGGAGGGGGTGGCGGCTTGGGGTTGGCTTGCTCCGGCAAGGTGGAGGAGGAGGAGGGCTGGGCTGCCGGCAGGGAGAGGCTGAGAGGGAGAGAGTGGGGTGGGGGTTTGAGAGGGGCTGCCCCTCCTTTTATAGGAAAGGGGGGAGCTCCCCCCCCCCCCCCCCTTCCTTTTTCTCCACGTGGGGATAAGGGAGGGGGAGATATTTCTCCCCCTCCCCTCCCTTCTCTCTCTCCTGCCCCCTTTGCCCCAAGTAGGGGCTGCCTATTTATGGGCAGCCCCTTTTCTTTGGGTGGGGGGGGGGGGGGGCTTTCTCTCTCTTCCCCCCCCCCCCCCCCCCCCCTCTTTTCTTTAGCAAATTCGAGTTTGGGGGGGGGGGGGGGGGGGGGGAAGGGTTGACCAAGTCAACTTAGGGCGGGGTCCTCCTTGGCCCCCGGGGTCCAATAAGAGTTGTCGGGGCCGATGCCGGGTTCGCATGCTTTATATCTCGTGCGTTGCACTGAGGCGATCTGCATAGTCGTAAAATGGCATACTCTCCATACGACCTTGAATCGAGGCCCAACTAATTCCGTTGCGCTCATATCGTTCGTACGAGTTTACCAGAACTGACAGAAGTTAATCCGGGGCTAGTACTGTCACTATTTACAATGTGGCGCGCTACGATACCCGAAATGGTCGTTTTCTCCGAACGACCTCGGATCGAAGTGCAACGGATTCCGTTGTGCTCGTATCGTCCATACGAGTCTAACGGAAGTCGATTCGGGGTTCGTATGGTCACTATTCATAATAATGAGGTAGTGGCGTGCTACGATACCCGAAATGGTCGTTTTCTCCAAACGACCTCGGATCGAAATGCAACGGATTCCGTTGTGCTCGTATCGTCCATACGAGTCTAACGGAACTGACGGAAGTCGATTCGGGGTTCGTACGGTCACTATACCCCGATAACTTAGTTGCGGCGCGCAACATTACTTAAAATGGTAATTTTCTACTGCTCTTGCCTACTTTTATTGGGCTCACTAGGGTCCAGTGGCCCAATAAAAGTTGGGATGTTACACCGTACTCAGTGACTTTGCTACGACGCGCGAACGTGGACGAGTACCAGTGGAGCAAGGACGAGGATTTCTGCAGGGACTATCTCCTGAATTCTCTAAACCCTCGCCTCGCGATGACCTACAGTGCATACAAAACTGCGAAGCAAATCTGGGATCGCCTGAACGCACAATTTCAGAAAGAAGAGGGACTGTCGAAGACTCTCCTTGGCGAGAAGTTTTTCAACTTCAAATTTAATGCAAATTCGTCAGTTACCTCCCAACTGATCGATCTGGAGAATCTGCGTCTCAAGCTGGAAGACGAACAGTCTGACATGTCCGATAACTTATTCGTCAGTTTGATCCTGAGCAAACTGCCTCCTGAATGGAATACTTTCAAGACTGAAATGCACAGACTGAAGGAGAGGATCGCATTGGATGAACTCAAAAGGTTCATCCACATCGAAGATCAAAACGCTGCTGGTAAAAGCCTGGAGCAAGCTGGTCAACCCTCACAGGTTGCTAACTTCGTTTCTCGATCCAGCAAGCCTCCTCGGAAGCCCGCAGCTCCCAAAAGTGAAGCCTCTGCACAGGTACAGGCCAAAAAGCCATCTCTCAAAAGGAAAAGAGGCAAGTGCCATAACTGCGACAAGTGAGGTCACTGGGCAGCTGAATGCAAAGGACCGAAGAAGAAGAAGGAGGAAGCCCCACAGAATGCTACAAACATGCTGGTCGACATCTCCGGTCCTTCGTCCTTCGTAGCCATGATTGGAAGTAGTCACCGCACTTCGTCTTCAGAGTGGTGGCTGGACAGTGGTGCAACCTGTCATGTGACGAATGATAGAGCTCTTCTCACTGACGTTACTGAGGTCAGAGATAAAGTAGAAAACTGCAATGGAGGAGAGACTGAAGTCAAGCATGCTGGGACAGCACATCTGGTCCTCTCTTCAGGTAAAACTTTAACTTTATTACATGTTAGAGTAGTTCCTAGCTTAACTAAAAACTTAATTTCCATTAGTTTGTTAGATAAAGCAGGAATGTCCTTCACAACCTCTAGCGGTAGAATAACTTTAACTGTTAATTCCCATTACTATGGTTGTGCTTACTTGATCAACGGAATGTATAGACTTAGCCTTAATAATGATAGCATAAACCAAGTGAGTTCAAACTTATTAGATCCTAAATTGTTACATAACAGACTAGGACATGTGAACTACAGGAAAATGCGAGATCTAGCTAACAGTCATAACATCCCCTTAGATCTTTCTATTCAATTTGATAAATGTGAGGTGTGTGCACAAACCAAGATCACTAGAAAACCGTTTAAGTCTGTTTCTAGGAGTACACAACTTCTTGATTTGATACATTCAGACCTCTGTGATTTTAAGAGTCACGCCACTAGAGGGGGAAAGAAGTATCTCATCACGTTCATCGACGATTATTCCAGATACTGTCATGTCTATTTATTGAAATCGAAAGATGAAGCTTTTGAGATCTTCAAGATCTTCAAATCCCGGGTTGAAAATCAATTAAACCTGAAGATTAAGCGTTTTAGAAGTGATCGAGGAGGAGAGTACACTGCAACAGGGTTTCAAGACTTTTGTGCATCTGCGGGTATAATCCTAGAAACCACTGCTCATTACTCACCACAGTCTAATGGTATTGCTGAGCGAAAGAATATAACATTAACAGAAATGTTGAATTCTATGCTCCTTACTGCTGGCATGCCTAATTCCTTTTGGGGAGAAGCAGTCCGAACTGCTAATCACATTCTGAATAGATTGCCTCATGCTAAGCTCACTTCCACTCTGTATGAGCTGTGGCATGGCCATCCTTGTAGTTTTGACGCTCTAAAGACTTGGGGCTGTATTGCTTACGTTAGGATACAAGACCTTAAGAGACCTAAGGTGTGACCTATAACAACAACTTGTGTATATCTAGGTAGTGCAGAAGATAGTGCAGCAGATAGGTTTCTAGATCTGTCCACCAATACTGTGATAGAATCTAGGGATGCTATTTTCTTTGAAAATAAATTTATCAAAGATCATGGTTTAACCGTCTCCGGGTCTACTGAGATGATTTCCGAATCTCCTGTAGCACCTGAAGCTGGCCCCTCTGGCACTGCTTCCCAACCTGTAGAGGATAATCTTATCCCTGTAAGAGTATCTACAAGAGATAGAGTCCCTAAGAATTTTGGTGAAAATTTTGTCACCTACCACTTAGAGGATGATCCATTTTCCTACCAGGAAGCAATGCGATCTAGAGATTCTTTAATGTGGGCAGAAGTCATCGATGATGAAATGGACTCGCTGCTACGGAATAACACCTGACATCTAGTGGACCTCCTGAAAGGAGCCAAAGTACTTGGATGCAAGTGGGTGCTGAAGAAGAAATTGCACAGTGATGGGTCTATAGCGAGATACAAAGCACGTCTAGTCGCTAAAGGCAATAAGCAACAAGGGGGAATTGACTACTTCGACGTCTATTCACCTGTGTGTCACCTATCCACGATTAGAATTCTTCTCGCCTTGGCCTCTATCGAGAACTTCATAGTTCATCAGATGGATGTCAAGACAGCCTTCTTGAATGGAGAGCTCGATGAAGAGATCTACATGGCACAACCTGAAGGTTATGTCCATCCAGATCTAAAAGACAAAGTGTGCAAATTAGACAAATCCATCTATGGGTTTAAACAAGCACCCAAGATGTGGCACATGAAGTTTGACCAAGTGGTAAATTTGGCTTTCAGTCTAGTCTTTCAGATAAATGCCTTTACCACCGCTCTATGTCAAATAAAACAGTCATCATATGTCTATATGTGGATGACATGTTGATCCTGGGTTCAAATCTTGTTGCAGTAAAGGATATCAAATCCACACTCGCAAAAGAATTTGATATGAAGGACCTCGGTCCAGTCGATACCCTGTTAGGTATGAAGGTTAGAGTTGATAAGGGTAGAGTTACTTTTAGTCAGGCTCATTACATTGAGCAACTTCTTTCGACCTGGGGATACAAAAACTGTAGGCCTGTAGAGACACATTTCGATCATAATATAAAATTGAGTCAAAGTGTTGGAACAAGCATTGATCAAGTCAAAAATTCCAAAATTATTGGGAGTCTCATGTACGCCACAAGCTGTACTCGACCAGACATTGCCTACTCTGTTAGCATGCTGAGTCGCTTTACCAATAGTCCGAGCAAAGAGCACTGGGATGCTCTCGATAGGCTGATGAGATACCTGTCAGGTACCAAGAATCACGCCCTGTGCTACACTGGTTACCCATCTACTGTGGATGGATATTCTGATGCCTTGTGGTGTTCAGAAGTCAGTAACAGCAAATCTACTAGTGGATACATATTCACTCTGGGTGGAGCTGCTATCACTTGGAAATCCAAAAGACAAACCTGTATAGCATTGTCTTCTATGGAAGCCGAGTTGTTTGTCTTAGCTTCGGCTGGTGAAGAGGCAGACTGGATCAGGAATCTGATACTAGATATTCCCTTGTTTAGATTACAATTCAACTCACTGAGCTTGTATTGCGATAACCAAGCAGCAGCCCAAGTTGTTAAAAATGCCCTCTATAATACTAAGAGGAGACATGTACGACTGAGACACGCTCTTCTAAACTATCTGAAAGAACAAGGAATTATCTCTTTGGTCGACGTGCGATCAAAAGATAATCTAGCTGATCCATTGACGAAAGGAATGCCCAAAGACCGGTTAATCAAAACAGTGGGGGAAATGGGACTACAGGCGATTTAGATCACCTTAGCCTACATCGATGTTTTGATTTTTCCCTAATTTCCTTTGTCAAAGTAAGCATGTTGTGCTCCGTTGATGTTTTGGTTGCTGAGCACGAATCTGGTAAGTTATTTCATTCCAAATCTGATGTTAATAACTTTACCTGGATTCGTCTTCTCTTACCTTGGAGGTGAGTGTTATTCCAAATTTGATAACACAATCTGACTCGGTTTGACTCTTCTTCTGTGAAGGGGTTTTCATTCCAAACTTGATGATCTCCACTTAACTTTAGAAGAACAGTAACCCGGACATTCCACATTGGAACACAGATATCGCTGCGGTGTCCAGAAGTCTATAAATCGTCTCGTTGGAAACCGATATTAGATTCTGAGGTTGAACCTATAATACTCTAAATACTCTTTCAAACTTAATTATTAAGTACTACGTTCCCTTTGTTGAACTAGATACTTGTACATTTTCAAAGCATGAATTCATTTCTAATGACATTCCATGTTGGAAATTACAGGAGTTGCTGTTAATGGAGGAGCACTGGCAGGATGGGATCCTGAGCAGGATGATTTGCTGGACGTCTGAGGCCGACGGCAGTTAGAGTGTTATTTGCTTTCTTTTGTTTTATCTCTGCTTAGAGCACTGTTTAGCTCTCTTTGATACACTTGCTTTTTAGATTTTTGCTCTTTGTGTTGATTCTAGTCACTACGTTTGTTGGACTTGTGCTATGATCGTACTATAGACTGTTTTGTAGTGCAGCTGAGATTTATTGTTTATCTTTATGCGTGCATACTATTTTCTTTGAGTCTAATCAGTTTTTGCATGTGTTGAACACGGTTGTGTACTGTTTACGATCCGGTTGAACTTACACAAACCACCCTCATCGTCGTCGAGTTTACCGCGGACATATGAGGAGATTGTTAGCGCATTAACTATTATGTCCGCGTGTCCGAACCGACACGATATGTCTTAACGGGTTGCGTGTCGACCTAGGGCTCCGCCCTAAGCTGGAGATACTATAAATACGCATTCCAAACTCGATGCCGTATTGTAGAATATCTTGAGCGCCTCTCTAACCCTAACATAAAATACTTCAACTATCATAGTTTCTTTCCTTAAGCACTTTTCATATGACGCTACAACAAACCTCAGCAAAGCCGGAGTGGTTCGCTGCAGAAAACCACAGCCAACCTGCAGCTGTTTGCTGCAGAAAACCTCCGCAGTGGTTTGCTGCAGAAAACCTCCGCAAATACCGAGCCAAACGCGCATCAGATTTCTGCAGTAAATGGTAACAAAGCCACTGCGGCCTCATGGAGCAAAACCACAGCAACTTCATTTTTAATTCTGACAACTTCTAATATTGCATCATGCTTCGCTAACATTTCAGCTCCTCCCGCATTGAAATGTCCAATGTTTCCATGTAACCTGTACTCAAATCATACTTAAATTTTAATTCAACCACCATACATATTCGTATATTTGTATCACTTTAGAAAAACTTTGGATGATAAGTTACTACAAATTTGGAGTTCTGCTCGCAATCATTTCTTTTTTTTAGTCTGGATATATTAATTTCAAGACTTAGCATAAAAATTACACAGAACTTAGCATAAAAATTATACAGATAGAAGCTTTCATTTGAGGAAGAAGGTGTAAGGTGATTGTTCAATATTGAATTGTAAGTAGCAGTTTGTAAATACTTTCAGTCAAAATTCGACTGAATTTTAAATCACGTTTCGCACCTGATCCGGGATAGCAGCACTATTATGGAAATTGACAAGCATTCCTGCTACCTGCTGCTGCTGTTGGGATTGCATAGTCGCCGTTGGTGGCTTGGTGCTCCCGTTGCTGTTTCCGTCGGTGTTGCGGTTGGTGCTGATGGTGTGTGTGTGTTTTTATTCGTATTCTTACTAACACATTTAAATATTCTTTATGTTTATTTGATTACTTTTTTTTCTATATTTCAGTTTATGCACATGTAATCTATACAGTTTTTTAATTCTGTTTATGAACATGCCCGTGAGAGACCTTTTTGGTGAATGTAGATTAATTTACATATGTACGGAAGTGAAAGGAGATACACACGTCGTCGGAAATGGTTTTGATATTGCTAATCACATAATATTTTTACAATCATCCTCTTTTCTCATAATATTTTAACTTCTCTGTGAAGCTGAAAAAGTTAACTTAGTTTAATTAATCTGTCCAATTCAGTCATCAACAGATTATGCAGGAATGGGATGGCTCAGATGCTACTGTTAGCAATTTATACTCATAATTTTGACGTATTTACTGATATAATTATACAAAATATTTTATGCTTGCAGGTGCGCTGCTGCCAGAGGAGGATTTATTTCATTATCTGCCCCTGCTGCTTTGTTGTTATTCAGCCAAAGAGCTCTGCTGCTTTGTTGTTATTCAGTCAAATCACAAAAACCGTTGAGCTTTTGTTTCTTCTTCCCTCTTTCTCCCTCCCAATGTACTCTGGTAAATAGTTTGTATGTTGTACATTAGTGCTGGTGTCATTTTATGTGTATGTGGTATGTTTATGGACATAAAAGGTTCAGTTGAGGGGTGGAGGAGGGTAAGTGCGGAGGCGGGGGCGTTGCGTGCGTGGGCTATAATCAATAATTGCTTATTTCGGGTGAACTGCTATATACATGATGTACAACATGATCTTTTGATTTGTAACATTATCCTCATTTATAATTTAATATCAGCAAATCCCTCCACCAATTTCTATTCAATCAAATTGCAAGGCACTGCTGATCGTCCTAACCATGAATAACCTACTGCATCATGAATTTTAATACTACTAAGTTATATCGACTTATTTCTTTATTTCTCAAATTAGCACATAATTTGGTCTGTTTATTTTTTCCTCATAATTTAAATACTATTAAGTTATGTAAATCGAGAAAAAAAATCAAAAACTGAAACGGCAAACGAAATAGAAAGGCTGAAATCGAAGATGAAATCAAAAATGAAATCAATAATCTGATATCAAAAACGAAATCAAAACTGAAATTAATACACGGAAATCAAAACTGAAATCAACAAACTGAAATAAAAAACTAAATCACATCTGAAATCAAAAATAAAATCAAAGTAAAATCGAAATCAAAAAGGAAATCGAAAACAAAAACTTAATCAAAATCTGATATCTAAAACAGGTGGTGGCGGAGGTACTGCTGCGCGGGGCACATGGCTAGGCACGAACTGTCAATTGACTGAGCGTCCTGGCGCGGGCGAGTTTGGGCGGAGGCACAGTCGCTGCTGAGGTACTGCCGATGAGGAGGTACCGTTGCTGCTGTGGTACTGTCGAAGAGGAGAGCATCGAGCACGGGCTACAGATGCTCGTATATATATAAATCTAATGAAATTCTTAAGAATTGAAGACCCCGCTAAGGAAATAGAGTTTTTTTGGTACGGCGACTGGGGTGGAAAAAGTCCGATTCTCTGCCGCCGTTGTTTTGTAGCAGTTTGATTTCCTAGCGATGGAAAAAGCACTTGTGTCAAAAATGATCAGAACTTTATGAAAAGCAATCAACGCTCCAACTTTCAGAAGGCCACAATCGTCCAAACGGAGTCTAAATAAATATAATTTCATGCCAACTTTATTCCATTATTCATAGATATATACCTAACAATTTTGGATATTATTCAGAGAATACTATTCTGCAAAAAAATATCCATAAATTAAGTAAAAATTTCATATAAATAACTTACAGATTTGATCCAAAGTACAGTTAGTTTTACGCATTTTCCCATTGTTTTAACAAACTTAGGCTCTGTATGGCACGATGATAGATGTCATAAATGTGGTGGTTATGAACAATCGTTCGTGAACGCCCAACCTCACATAATGATCTTCATTCACTTTAATTTTCAAAATTAGCTTTGTTTTCTCGATGATGATCACAATCGTGCATTATATGACGATGACGTTTTTTATCCAAACTCATCGGACTAAAAAAAAAGTCACGTCAAACGGAGCCTAACAGACTCTTAGGCTTCATTTGGTGCGGCGGTGGCGGGCGGCGTTTGCGGCAAACGCCACCGCAAGGCGGGTAAACAAACTCCCGGCGACGGCGTTTGCCGCGTTTGCACCCGCCGCGCCATGGAAAAAGCTACAAAACTGAGCTTTTCGAGCCCCGCCTCCTCCCCTCCGTTTCCAAACCTCCCTCTCCACCCGCCAGTTCTGCCCGCCACCGCCGCGCCAAATAAAGCCTTAATATGGACCTTCAAATGAATTCGGTGGATTTAACCCCAATACCGACTATACTTGTAATTTCATTTTACTAAGTTTTTTAATTCTAAGTATATTTTTGACTTGATTTTAAATAGGGAATATTAATGAAGTTATTTCAGCTGGAAATAGTCGCCTTCTAGAAGAAGTAGCCGCAGATTTGTCGGGAAGCTTTACTTTCTTCTAGAAGCTTTATGGAGTCCGTCTCCGACTTCCTCATCCCTACATAAACTCCCCCGGAAGATGCCCAGCACATCTCATTTTATAAAAGGGCCAATGCCATCTGCTCTTCGAAGACTCCAAAATGGATTCCTCCGACGAAACTTCCTCGCCGGAAGCGCCGGCTCTGCCTCCCGCGGAGGAAAGCGGCGACTCAGATCTGGATATGCCGGTCTTGCCCGCCGGAGGCGAGAAAGCCCTCGATGAAGGCGGCCACGACGACGACGACGACGACGCAGAATCCTGCACCGATATTGCGGAACATTATGGTGAAAACTGCGATGCGGGAGGCGACGATCAGACGGTGATGCCATGGCCCACATGCTTCGCTTCGTTGGTGTGCGGCCGATCACCGGCGGAAGAAGCCGAGCAGAACCGGTTGTTCTGGGAAACATGCTTGGCTTCTGGATATCCCTAGCAGTTTGTTCTCTGCCCTAAATTTTTTTTTCTCGATCTCTCCCTTTTGATTTTCGATGTAATCATCCCTAGCAGTTATTAGTTCTCTGCCCTAAATTTATTTTTTCTCTCCCTTCTGATTTTCGATGTAATCATCTCCCTAAGAAAAGGGGTTTTGATGATTTCTTCTTTGATTTTTAATCGATAATCGCATTATTTTTGTTGATTCCCGCTGAAATGATCATCAGTGGTTGTGTTGTTCTACCCGGCTCAAGAGATTTTGTTAGGGATTTAGAAGAAGAGACATTGGTCTCAGCGGGTCCCAATACAGATCACCGGCTGATAAATGAACAGCTGACAGCCTCCCTGTTTCAAGATACATCCAACGCACAGGACCAGGCCACGCTGGGACCCACAGACATCATCGACCAAGACAAAGACACCAGAAATCAGCCACCGCAGGATGCAAGCAATGGTGAAGATGAGATATGGGCAGATTGTATCTAGGATTAGCTTTATTGTATTGTACCGTTGAAATACTTAACGGTAGTAATTGGCCTACTGCTTTAAATAGCATTGTATCCCCCTGTATCTTTTTTTATGCATAATGAAGTAAAGTCTTTCTCTATTTTCTCCTTCCCTGCTCTTCTCCTCCCCTTCCAGCCACCCTCTTGGCTTTCCTCCCCTGCGTAACCAGGCGACATCAACCATCGCGTCACACGGGATCGTAACAGATTTCTGGGCATCCGAGAATTTCTTGGGCGTTGAAGAATTTCTCTCTCTATATATAAATATATTTTCATAATTGATCCGAAAAGTTCTCCATCGATCTTAAAAATTGTCAACCAAATTAGCACAGGTTAAAGCAATACCACCGGGCCAAATAATTTTTGATCGAGCTTAATATTCATGCCTAATCTGCAGAGACTATTGTAGCTATGATTGCATATATGAGTTATTTACTGGGACCTCCCCCTCAAAGTTTGCGTAATTACAGCTTCCACCCCTCTAACTTTTGAAATTACAATTATCCGCACCCTCAATATTTACATTTCATAACATTCAATTACAAACAGTGGCGGATGCAAAAATTTATTTATGTGTGTGCGGAGTACACAATTACAACAACCACAACAACAACAGAACCCATATAGTCCCCAATCATTAGGGGTATGGGTGGGGGAAGATTGGAAACAGACCTAACCTTTGGCACTATGCACAAAGTGTCTTCTCTCAGAGGAAACCTTTGACAATAAATGCACAAAGTGGTTGCTCACAGAGTACCACTAAAATAGTGACCCCCTATACCGTCGTGTTTGCTGCGGAATCATGCCCTCAAATCAAAGTCAAAGACATCAGAGAGGGTAGATCCAAGAATCCATTTTGATTTAGGTGCACATAACCATGCTTCCTTCATTCAGGATCCAGAGCATTAGTGTAGCACAATTATTCGGAAAAAATAAATTCATAAATATAAGATTAAATTATTGATAATCCTTCATATCTTTTACACAATACTCAATAACCCTCAATTATCTTTAATAATAGGTGTATAACCCCTCTTATCTTACTTATCAAAGTCAATAGCCCCCAAATATTTAGAAATGAGTGTATAATCACACTTGTCTTTTTTATCATAGTCAATAACCCTCTAATCTTTACAAATAATTATCTTAAACCAAAATTACAAATTTATCTTTTACAATTTTTTTAATAATTTGGAAAAAAGTATATAAAATTATTTTTTCCCTTAATAAATTTCTTAGATTATTCCAATAAAAATTAATTAAACTTTTAAAATAAAATTTAATTAGGAGAATGGGTAGCAAGAACAAGTATTGGTGTGCATGAGTACAATGGAGCGTGAGAACAAATCGGATTGGAACGCGCTTAAAGGAGATGAGCATTTAGAAAGATTATTAGTTTCTTGGAGTTTTTTTATTGGTGTTTTAATAATAAATATTGGTGTATATGAGAAACGAATAATTATGTGTTTTTAATACCACTTATTTTGGAGTTTAATTTGATGATTATTGGTGTGCGAATAAAGAATATTGTTGTTAATTGAAAAACTTTAATTCGTAGTTATTTAGGAATTATTTGGATAGCACTATCTAACTTTATATTAAAAATATTTTATACAACAATATTGCAAAAAATTGTATTTATAAAATAAAATTTAGCCCTCGGTGAGAATTGAACACATGAACAAGAGGCCAAATTATATGCACTCAACCAGCCAAGCTAACAACAATATATTCTCAATTTATTTAGTATATAATATGTGCGATAAGTAACAAGTTGACAATAACAAAGAACCAATTTTTATTTATCGAAATATACTATTTTTAAAACTCAGCGTGGGCGGTCGCTCACACTCGCCCATATGTTGGGTCCGCCCCTGATCACAAAAGTATCTCCTTGGAGTAAATCTCCAGGGGGTCTTTTTGTGCATGTATGTTAATATGAAATGTAAACATTGAGGGGCCGGGTACATAATTGTAATTTCAAAAGTTAGAGGTGTTGAAACCGACTACTCGGTCTCCGTGGAGTTCGGGGTCCCAAAAAAGGGGTGGTCTCACACCTACTTCTCTCGAGCCAACTCTCTAGGCAAGAGCACTTGGACTTGGAAACGGACCCTAGGCTACAGCGAGGAGGTCCCACCTCACACCCGGAAGACCTGAGAGATCTTCCCCTCCCTAGCCAATGCTGAACCAGAAGCACCAAAGGAGAGCTCTAAGGGAAGGAGAAGATCCGAAATTTGGAAATCTAGAAGTCCTCCCCTTTGGTGCCCCTTAGGGTCTATTTATAGGTTTTCCAAGTTGGGCTGCAAATAGCCAAAAACTGATCTGCCAGATTACCAAAATACCCTCGGAATTGGGCTGCGGATAACCGAATCCCGCTACTCTGAAGCGCTAAACGCACACCATTGGACTGCGAATAGCCAAAACTGGACTGCGAATAGCAAACTGGACGAGGGGGGCCTCCCCTGGGCGAGAGGGGGAGGGGCGAGACCCCCCCCCCCCCCCCCCCTTCCCCTCTCTCTGCCCTTTCCTGCTGGGCGAGAGAGGGAGGGGCGAGACCCCCCACCCCTCTCTCTGCCTCTCCTGCTAGGCGAGAGAGGGAGGGGCGAGACCCCCCCTCCCCTCTCTCCGCCTCTCCTGCCGGGCGAGAGAGGGAGGGGCGAGACCCCCCCCCCCCCCCCCCCCTCCCCTCTCTCCGCCTCTCCTGCTGGGCGAGAGAGGGAGGGGCGAGACCCCCCCCCCCCCCCCCCCCCCTCCCCTCTCTCTGCCTCTACTGCTGGACGAGAGAGGGAGGGGCGAGACCCCCCCTCCCCTCTCTCCGCCTCTCCTGCTGGGCGAGAGAGGGAGGGGCGAGACCCCCCCTCCCCTCTCTCCGCCTCTCCTGCTGGGCGAGAGAGGGAGGGGCGAGACCCCCCCTCCCTCCTCTCCGCCCTTCCTGCTGGGCGAGAGAGGGAGGGGCGAGACCCCCCCTCCCCTCTCTCCGCCTCTTCCTCTCCTTCTGGGTGAGAGCTACGGGGGTATCGCTGGGCGATACCCAAAGGTCTAAAAACCACTTGGGTCTAGTTGACACGTCTTAGCGGCCCTCCACGCTGGGCCTCACTCGATGTATATGGGGGTTGTACACAATCCCTGCTCTTTGCGAGGTTGGCACAACCTCGGAAAGAAAAGTCCAAGCCCAAATATCCATCGAGGGGGGCAGAACCTCGCCCCCGAGGCACGTTTGACCCATCCAGCTAGTGAGAGCCTGGAATGAGGAGGACATCTCGGCGTTGAACTTACCCATCCGAGGATCATTCGACCCACCCAGCTAGTGAGAGCCTGGAGTGAGGAGGACATCTCGATGGCAAGCTCTTCCTTCCGAGGATCATTCGACCCACCCAGCTAGTGAGAGCCTGGAGTGAGGAGGACATCTCGGCGTTGAACTTACCCATCCGAGGATCATTCGACCCACCCAGCTAGTGAGAGACTGGAGTGAGGAGGACATCTCGATGGCAAGCTCTTCCTTCCGAGGATCATTCGACCCACCCAGTTAGTGAGAGCCTGGAGTGAGGAGGACATCTCTGCGTTTAACTTACCCATCCGAGGATCATTCGACCCACCCAGCTAGTGAGAGCCTGGAGTGAGGAGGACATCTCGATGGCAAGCTCTTCCTTCCGAGGATCATTCGACCCACCCAGCTAGTGAGAGCCTGGAGTGAGGAGGACATCTCGGCGTTGAACTTACCCATCCGAGGATCATTCGACCCACCCAGCTAGTGAGAGCCTGGAGTGAGGAGGACATCTCGATGGCAAGCTCTTCCTTTCGAGGATCATTCGACCCACCCAGCTAGTGAGAGCCTGGAGTGAGGAGGACATCTCGGCGTTGAACTTACCCATCCGAAGAACATTCGACCCACCCAGCTAGTGAGAGCCTGGAGCGAGGAGGACATCTCGATGGCAAACTCTTCCTTCCGAGGATCATTCGACCCACCCAACTAGTGAGAGCCTGGAGTGAGGAGGACATCTCGGCGTTGAACTTACCCATCCGAGGATCATTCGACCCACCCAGCTAGTGAGAGCCTTGAGTGAGGAGGACATCTCGATGGCAAGCTCTTCCTTCCGAGGATCATTCGACCCACCCAGCTAGTGAGAGCCTGGAGTGAGGAGGACATCTCGGCGTTGAACTTACCCATCCGAGGATCATTCGACCCACCCAGCTAGTGGGAGCCTGGAGTGAGGAGGACATCTCGATGGCAAGCTCTTCCTTCCGAGGATCATTCGACCCACCCAAGTAGTGAGAGCCTGGAGTGAGGAGGACATCTCGGCGTTGAACTTACCCATCCGAGGATCATTCGACCCACCCAGCTAGTGGGAGCCTGGAGTGAGGAGGACATCTCGATGGCAAGCTCTTCCTTCCGAGGATCATTCGACCCACCCAGCTAGTGAGAGCCTGGAGTTAGGAGGACATCTCGGCGTTGAACTTACCCACCCGAGGATCATTCGACCCACCCAGCTAGTGGGAGCCTGGAGTGAGGAGGACATCTCGATGGCAAGCTCTTCCTTTCGAGAATCATTCGACCCACCCAGCTAGTGAGAGCCTGGAGTGAGGAGGACATCTCGGCGTTGAACTTACCCATCCAAGGATCATTCGACCCACCCAGCTAGTGAGAGCCTGGAGTGAGGAGGACATCTCGATGACAAGCTCTTCCTTCCGAGGATCATTCGACCCACCCAGCTAGTGAGATCCTGGAGTGAGGAGGACATCTCGACGTTGAACTTACCCATCCGAGGATCATTCGACCCACCCAGCTAGTGGGAGCCTGGAGTGAGGAGGACATCTCGATGGCAAGCTCTTCCTTCCGAGGATCATTCGACCCACCCAGCTAGTGAGAGCCTGGAGTGAGGAGGACATCTCGACGTTGAACTTACCCATCCGAGGATCATTCGACCCACCCAGCTAGTGAGAGCCTGGAGTGAGGAGGACATCTCGATGGCAAGCTCTTCCTTCCGAGGATCATTCGACCCACCCAGCTAGTGAGAGCCTGGAGTGAGGAGGACATCTCGGCGTTGAACTTACCCATCCGAGTATCATTCGACCCACCCAGCTAGTGAGAGCCTGGAGTGAGGAGGACATCTCGATGCCAAGCTCTTCCTTCCGAGGATCATTCGACCCACCCAGCTAGTGAGAGCCTGGAGTGAGGAGGACATCTCGGCGTTGAACTTACCCATCCGAGGATCATTCGACCCACCCAGCTAGTGAGAGCCTGGAGTGAGGAGGACATCTCGATGGCAAGCTCTTCCTTCCGAGGATCATTCGACCCACCCAGCTAGTGAGAGCCTGGAGTGAGGAGGACATCTCGGCGTTGAACATACCCATCCGAGGATCATTCGACCCACCCAGCTAGTGAGAGCCTAGAGTGAGGAGGACATCTCGATGGCAAGCTCTTCCTTTCGAGGATCATTCGACCCACCCAGCTAGTGAGAGCCTGGAGTGAGGAGGACATCTCGGCGTTGAACATACCCATCTGAGGATCATTCGACCCACCCAGCTAGTGAGAGCCTGGAGCGAGGAGGACATCTCGATGGCAAACTCTTCCTTCCGAGGATCATTCGACCTACCCAGCTAGCGAGAGCCTTGAGTGTGGAGGACATCTCGGCGTTGAACTTACCCATCCGAGGATCATTCGACCCACCCAGCTAGTGAGAGCCTTGAGTGAGGAGGACATCTCGATGGCAAGCTCTTCCTTCCGAGGATCATTCGACCCACCCAGCTAGTGAGAGCCTGGAGTGAGGAGGACATCTCGGCGTTGAACATACTCATCCGAGGATCATTCGACCCACCCAGCTAGTGGGATCCTGGAGTGAGGAGGACATCTCGATGGCAAGCTCTTCCTTCCGAGGATCATTCGACCCACCCAGCTAGTGAGAGCCTGGAGTGAGGAGGACATCTCGGCGTTGAACTTACCCATCCGAGGATCATTCAACCCACCCAGCTAGTGGGAGCCTGGAGTGAGGACATCTCGATGGCAAGCTCTTCCTTCCGAGGATCATTCGACCCACCCAGCTAGTGAGAGCCTGGAGTGAGGAGGACATCTCGGCGTTGAACTTACCCACCCGAGGATTATTCGACCCACCCAGCTAGTGGGAGCCTGGAGTGAGGAGGACATCTCGATGGCAAGTTCTTCCTTCCGAGGATCATTCGACCCACCCAGCTAGTGAGAGCCTGGAGTGAGGAGGATATCTCGGCATTGAACTTACCCATCCAAGGATCATTCGACCCACCCAGCTAGTGAGAGCCTGGAATGAGGAGGACATCTCGATGGCAAGCTCTTCCTTCCGAGGATCATTCGACCCACCCAGCTAGTGAGATCCTGGAGTGAGGAGGACATCTCGGCGTTGAACTTACCCATCCGAGGATCATTCGACCCACCCAGCTAGTGGGAGCCTGGAGTGAGGAGGACATCTCGATGGCAAGCTCTTCCTTCCGAAGATCATTCGACCCACCCAGCTAGTGAGAGCCTCTAGTGAGGAGGACAACTCGGCGTTGAATTTACCCATCCGAGGATCATTCGACCCACCCAGCTAGTGAGAGCCTGGAGTGAGGAGGACATCTCGATGGCAAGCTCTTCCTTCCGAGGATCATTCGACCCACCCAGTTAGTGAGAGCCTGGAGTGAGGAGGACATCTCGGCGTTGAACTTACCCATCCGAGGAACATTCGACCCACCCAGCTAATGAGAGCCTGGAGTGAGGAGGACATCTCGATGTCAAGCTCTTCCTTCTGAGGATCATTCGACCCACCCAGCTAGTGAGAGCCTGGAGTGAGGAGGACATCTCAGCGTTGAACTTATCCATCCGAGGATCATTCGACCCACCCAGCTAGTGAGAGCCTGAAGTGAGGAGAACATCTCGATGGCAAGCTCTTCCTTCCGAGGATCATTCGACCCACCCAGTTAGTGAGAGCCTGGAGTGAGGAGGACATCTCGGCGTTGAACTTACCCATCCGAGGATCATTCGACCCACCCAGCTAGTGAGAGCTTGGAGTGAGGAGGACATCTCGATGGCAACTTACTAATCGTATAAGCAAAATAACTTCATCCAACTAATGAGGGGATTTCCCTTGTCAAAACCTCCTGGCCCAACCAGCGAGGGGTAGAACTTGCTACAAAGGAAAACAACAAAAAACAAAAAATAAACACAACATACCCCCCCCATGGCACTCGCCTCTCAGGCTGCTTGCGTGAGATGATCATTCCTCTGCTTCTCCTGCCACTCCCATCCTGCTCATGCTCTCCATGATCTTCTCCATCTCCTCCGCCCCTGCTTGCCAAGAGATGATGTTGACGGTTGTGACGTAGCAGTGCCTCGCCATCCTGGGGTCTTCGCGGATCCTGACTTGGATTCCTCCAGTGTTGAACTTGAGGCACTGGTGGAAGGACGATGGTACGCATCGGAAGGCGCTGATGAGGGGTCTTCCGAAGATGGCATTATAACTGTTAGGAGCATCAACTATGACGAACCGACAGTTCCTTGAGCCTCCCCCCATCGTCACTTGGAGTCCAACTCCACCCTCTACCTCTTTCCTTTCTCTGGAGAATCTGAATAAGGGCCCATCTGAGGCCAGCACCCTCCTTGACTCCACCTTCAACTCGTCAAATGCCTTCTTGAAAATGACGTTGACAGAGCTCCCGTTGTCAACGAGGATCCGAGAGACAGTGTAACCTTCGATGGTTGTCTGAATGACTAGCGCATCACAGAATGGATCCTCGTGATCTGGCATGTCCCTGCTTGAGAAAGTGATTTTCTCCTCGGGAGGTGGGTCCTGTGACGTTGAAGCGACGCTGCGTCGAAATACGACGTGGAGGCTTACCTTACGAGTGGCCTCGATCCCTACCCCCCCCCCCCCCCCCCCCCGTGGATCACCGCGACCCGTCCTTTGGCTCCTACGTCAGTTCGGTCCTCGCAGATGTCATCGTCCACTACTGCTCCAGGTGGAACTTCTTCAATCCGCACCGGCGGCTACTGTTGTGTCTGACCTCTCGCCTCTCTCATCTCCAAGAACTCTGGGCAGGTAGTTGTTGCATGCCCCTCTGCTTGGTGGTAGTCGCAGTATGGCACCGCCCTTCCCCCCCCCCCTTCTCCTACGGGCTGGGATGTCTCTTGCTTCGACTCCTCCTCCTCTTCGAATCGCCATAGCTTGAGCTGGTGGGGGTAGGAGCTGCCTAGGGGCCTGCCTCCAAGGAGGAGGGTTGGGCCTCCCTTGGCCTCCGTAGAAGTTCCCCCCTCCTTGGGCGAGACCCCTCCCTTGCTCCTGACTCCCCTGGGGTCCCTGGTACCCTTGAACCCTCTGCTCTTCCCTCCTCCTTCCTTCCTGCTGCCTGGGGCCACCTTGCTCTCTTGGCTCGGCCTCTACCAACTTTGCCAACTTCTTTGCCAGCCCCGGGTTTGCCGCCTCGGTGGCTACCTCCTTTGCAGCTTTTTCCATCAGGTCCTCAAAGGACAAGGGAGGCTTCCTAGTTAGGCGCATTTTGAAAAGGCTCTCTCGTAGCCCTACGGTGAAAGCCATCTGGAGGGCATACCCTGGCACCTCCTGGATGTTCAGGATCTCCTCCTGGAATCTATCCATGTACTGGGCCAACGTCTCCTCGTGCCTCTGCTTGACCAGGAAAATGGACTCAGCATTCTTCTTCCTCTTCTTGGATGTGGAGAAGCGTAGCTGGAAGCTTCGGCCCAAGTCCTCAAAGCTGTAAATGGAGCCAACCGGGAGCTGGTGGAACCAGTCCCTAGCTTTGTCCTTCAGGGTGGTGGCGAAGAGACGACACTTGAACGCGTCCGTCATGGGCCTGATGGAAACGGTATCCTCGAACCACTGTAGGTGCTGGACGGGATCATCCTTCCCGGTATAGAAAGTCATGTTGGGCTCCTTGAAGCCTTCCGGGATGGGAGCCGAGATGATCAGCTCGCTAAAGGGTGACCCCCACTCGCCGGCTTCGCGAGATCCACTTGCGCGACTCCTGCTCCGAGCGAGACCCCACTCACCGGGCTAGGAAAAAGCACTCGCCCGGCGAGGTCCCGCTCGCCACTCTCAGTCACTGGTTCCTTGCCTGGCCGACCCCCTGGGGCAACCTCTCCTGACCCCCCCTGGCCGAGCACTCCTTGCGACCCAGAAGGCGGTGTCTGGGGGGAGGGAGCCGAGCAGTCACCTCCCCTGGTGATGCCTTGGAGTAGCTCCATGATTCCCTTGATGGCCGTCATGAACTCTCCCCTTCCTACCACCTCACTTGGGATGTGAGACCCCTCATCGTCTCCTCCTCCGAGGTCTCCTGCCATGAGATTTGGTTTAAGAACTTCTGTGCTGACCACTCTCCACGCTCACCGCACCAAAAATGTTGAAACCGACAACTCGGTCTCCGTGGAGTTCGGGGTCCCAAAAAAGGGGTGGTCTCACTGTTGAAACCGACAACTCGGTCTCCGTGGAGTTCGGGGTCCCAAAAAAGGGGTGGTCTCACACCTACTTCTCTCGAGCCAACTCTCTAGGCAAGAGCACTTGGACTTGGAAACGGACCCTAGGCTACAGCGTGGAGGTCCCACCTCACACCCGAAAGACCTGAGAGATCTTCCCCTCCCTAGCCAATGCTGAACCAGAAGCACCAAAGGAGAGCTCTAAGGGAAGAAGAAGATCCGAAATTTGGAAATCTAGAAGTCCCCTCCTTTGGTGCCCCTTAGGGTCTATTTATAGGTTTTCCAAGTTGGGCTGCAAATAGCCAAAAACTGATCTGCCAGATTACCAAAATACCCTCGGATCGGGACTGCGAATAGCCAAAACTGGACTGCAAATAGCCAAATCCCGCTGTTCTGGGATACTAAACGCAGACCAACCCCCCCCGCCTCCTCTGGAACTAGGCGAGAGGGGTTACCTCGCGGAGCTCGGCGAGCCTCCTCGCTGGGGTGGGGCGAGACCAAGGGTCTTCCCCCTTACCAGGGTCGGGGGCGAGAGAGGGGGTCGGCCCCCCTCCTCCACTCGCCCCTGGCCTGGCGAGGGCGAGGGCGAGGGCGAGGGCGAGAGGGGGGGCACCTGCCCTCCTCCTCTCGCCCCTGGCTGGCGAGGGCGAGGGCGAGGGCGCGAGGGGGGGCACCCACCCTCCTCCTCTCGCCCCTGGCTGGGCGCGGGCGAGAGGGGGGGGGGGGGGGCACCCTCCCCTGCACCTCTCACCCCTAGCTGGGCGCGGGCGAGAGGGGGGGCACCCGCCCCTCCTCCTCTCGCCCCTAGCTGGGCGTGGGCGAGAGGGGGGGGGGGCACCCGCCCCTCCTCCTCTCGCCCCTAGCTGGGCGCGGGCGAGAGGGGGGGCACCCGCCCCTCCTCCTCTCGCCCCTAGCTGGGCGCGGGCGAGAGGGGGGTCACCCGCCCCTCCTCCTCTCGCCCCTAGCTGGGCGAGGGCAAGAGGGGGGGGGGGGGGGGCACTCGCCCCTCCTCCTCTCGCCCCTAGCTGGGCGCGGGCGAGAGGGGGGGCACCCGCCCCTCCTCCTCTCGCCCCCTCACTTGCCTCTTACTCCAGCTGGGTGAGCAGGAGGTTTCTGCCTCTACCGCTCTCCCTCCTTTCTCACTGTCTTGGATCATACTACAAACGTGGCCCTGATGCACCCTTGGGTCCTGGCAACCTACTCGGCGGATATAGGGTTGTACAGACACGTCTCGGCGGCCCTCCACGCTGGGCCTCACTCGATGGATATGGGGGTTGTACATAATCCCCGCTCTTTGCGAGGTTGGCACAACCTCGGAAAGAAAAGTCCAAGCCCAAATATCCATCGAGGGGGGGCAGAACCTCGCCCCCGAGGCACGTTTGACTCATCCAGCTAGTGAGAGCCTGGAGTGAGGAGGACATCTCAGCGTTGAACTTACCCATCCGAGGATCATTCGACCCACCCAGCTAGTGAGAGCTTAGAGTGAGGAGGACATCTCGATTGCAAGCTCTTCCTTCCGAGGATCATTCGACCCACCCAGCTAGTGAGAGCCTGGAGTGAGGAGGACATCTCGGCGTTGAACTTACCCATCCGAGGATCATTCGACCCACCCAGCTAGTGAGAGCCTGGAGTGAGGAGGACATCTCGATGGCAAGCTCTTCCTTCCGAGGATCATTCGACCCACCCAGCTAGTGAGAGCCTGGAGTGAGGAGGACATCTCGGCGTTGAACTTACCCATCCGAGGATCATTCGACCCACCCAGCTAGTGAGAGCCTGGAGTGAGGAGGACATCTGGATGGCCAGCTCTTCCTTCCGAGGATCATTCGACCCACCCAGCTAGTAAGAGCCTGGAGTGAGGAGGACATCTCGGCGTTGAACTTACCCATCCGAGGATCATTCGACCCACCCAGCTAGTGAGAGCCTGGAGTGAGGAGGACAACTCGATGACAAGCTCTTCCTTCCGAGGATCATTCGACCCACCCAGCTAGTGAGAGCCTGGAGTGAGGAGGACATCTCGGCGTTGAACTTACCCATCCGAGGATCATTCGACCCACCCAGCTAGTGAGAGCCTGGAGTGAGGAGGACATCTCGATGGCAAGCTCTTCCTTCCGAGGATCATTCGACCCACCCAGCTAGTGAGAGCCTGGAGTGAGGAGGACATCTCGGCGTTGAACTTACCCATCCGAGGATCATTCGACCCACCCAGCTAGTGAGAGCCTGGAGTGAGGAGGACATCTCGATGGCAAGCTCTTCCTTCCGAGGATCATTCGACCCACCCAGCTAGTGAGAGCCTGGAGTGAGGAGGACATCTCGGCGTTGAACTTACCCATCCGAGGATCATTCGACCCACCCAGCTAGTGGGAGCCTGGAGTGAGGAGGACATCTCGATGGCAAGCCCTTCCTTCCGAGGATCATTCGACCCACCCAGCTAGTGAGAGCCTGAAGTGAGGAGGACATCTCGGCGTTGAACTTACCCATCCGAGGATCATTCGACCCACCCAGCTAGTGAGAGCCTGGAGTGAGGAGGACATCTCGATGGCCAGCTCTTCCTTCCGAGGATCATTCGACTCACCCAGCTAGTGAGAGCCTGGAGTGAGGAGGACATCTCGGCGTTGAACTTACCCATCCGAGGATCATTCGACCCACCCAGCTAGTGAGAGCCTGGAGTGAGGAGGACATCTCGATGGCAAGCCCTTCCTTCCGAGGATCATTCGACCCACCCAGCTAGTGAGAGCCTGGAGTGAGGAGGACATCTCGATGGCAAGCTCTTCCTTCCGAGGATCATTCGACCCACCCAGCTAGTGAGAGCCTGGAGTGAGGAGGACATCTCGGCGTTGAACTTACCCATCCGAGGATCATTCGACCCACCCAGCTAGTGAGAGCCTGGAGTGAGGAGGACATCTCGATGGCAAGCTCTTCCTTCCGAGGATCATTCGACCCACCCAGCTAGTGAGAGCCTGGAGTGAGGAGGACATCTCGGCGTTGAACTTACCCATCTGAGGATCAATCGACCCACCCAGCTAGTGGCAGGCTGGAGTGAGGAGGACATCTCGATGGCAAGCCCTTCCTTCCGAGGATCATTCGACCCACCCATCTAGTGAGATCCTGGAGTGAGGAGGACATCTCGGCGTTGAACTTACCCATCCGAGGATCATTCCACCCACCCAGCTAGTGAGAGCCTGGAGTGAGGAGGACATCTCGATGGTAAGCTCTTCCTTCCGAGGATCATTCGACCCACCCAGCTAGTGAGAGCCTGGAGTCAGGAGGACATCTCGGCGTTGAACTTACCCATCCAAGGATCATTCGACCCACCCAGCTAGTGAGAGCCTGAAGTGAGGAGGAAATCTCGATGGCAAGCTCTTCCTTCCGAGGATCATTCGACCCACCCAGCTAGTGAGAGCCTGGAGTGAGGAGGACATCTCGGCGTTGAACTTACCCATCCGCGGATCATTCGACCCACCCAGCTAGTGAGAGCCTGGAGTGAGGAGAACATCTCGATGGCAAGCTCTTCCTTCCGAGGATCATTCGACCCACCCAGCTAGTGAGAGCCTGGAGTGAGGAGGACATCTCGGCGTTAAACTTACCCATCCGAGGATCATTCGACCCACCCAGCTAGTGAGAGCCTGGAGTGAGGAGGACATCTCGATGGCAAGCCCTTCCTTCCGAGGATCATTCGACCCACCCAGCTAGTGAGAGCCTGGAGTGAGGAGGGCATCTCGATGGCAAGCTCTTCCTTCCGAGGATCATTCGACCCACCCAGCTAGTGAGAGCCTGGAGTGAGGAGGACATCTCGGCGTTGAACTTACCCATCCGAGGATCATTCGACCCACCCAGCTAGTGAGAGCCTGGAGTGAGGAGGACATCTCGATGGCAAGCTCTTCCTTCCGAGGATCATTCGACCCACCCAGCTAGTGAGAGCCTGGAGTGAGGAGGACATCTCGGCGTTGAACTTACCCATCCGAGGATCATTCGACCCACCCAGCTAGTGAGAGCCTGGAGTGAGGAGGACATCTCGATGTTGAACTTACCCATCCGAGGATCATTCGACCCACCCAGCCAGTGAGAGCCTGGAGTGAGGAGGACATCTCGATGGCAAGCTCTTCCTTCCGAGGATCATTCGATCCACCCAGCTAGTGAAAGCCTGGAGTGAGGAGGACATCTCGGCGTTGAACTTACCCATCCGAGGATCATTCGACCCACCCAGCTAGTGAGAGCCTGGAGTGAGGAGGACATCTCGGCGTTGAACTTACCCATCTGAGGATCATTCGACCCACCCAGCCAGTGAGAGCCTGGAGTGAGGAGGACATCTCGATGGCAAGCTCTTCCTTCCGAGGATCATTCGACCCACCCAGCTAGTGAGAGCCTGGAGTGAGGAGGACATCTCGGCGTTGAACTTACCCATCCGAGGATCATTCGACCCACCCAGCCAGTGAGAGCCTGGAGTGAGGAGGACATCTCGATGGAAAGCTCTTCCTTCCGAGGATCATTCGACCCACCCAGCTAGTGAGAGCCTGGAGTGAGGAGGACATCTCGGCGTTGAACTTACCCATCCGAGGATCATTCGACCCACCCAGCTAGTGAGAGCCTGGAGTGAGGAGGACATCTCGATGTTGAACTTACCCATCCGAGGATCATTCGACCCACCCAGCTAGTGAGAGCCTGGAGTGAGGAGGACATCTCGATGGCAAGCTCTTCCTTCCGAGGATCATTCGACTCACCCAGCTAGTGAGAGCCTGGAGTGAGGAGGACGTCTAGGCGTTGAATTTACTTCTCATATAAGCAAAATAACTTCATCCATCTAATGGGGGGATTTCCCTTGTCAAAACCTCCTGGCCCAACCAGCGAGGGGTAGAACTTGCTACAAACGAAAACAACGAAAAACAAAAAATAAACACAACATAACCCCCCCCCCCATGGCACTCGCCTCTCAGGCTTCTTGCGCGAGATGATCATTCCTCTGCTTCTCCTGCCACTCCCATCTGGCTCATGCTCTCCATGATCTTCTCCATCTCCTCCGTCCCCGCTTGCCGAGATGCTGTTGACGGCTCGGACCCCACTCACCGGGCTAGGAAAAAGCACTCGCTCGGCGAGGTCCCGCTCGCCACTCTCAGTCACTGGTTCCTTGCCTGGCCGAGCACTCCTTGCAACCCAGAAGGCGGTGTCTGGGGGGAGGGAGCCGAGCAGTCACCTCCCCTGGTGATGCCTTGGAGCAGCTCCATGATTCCCTTGATGGCCGTCATGAACTCTCCCCTTCCTACCACCTCACTTGGGATGTGAGACCCCTCATCGTCTCCTCCTCCGAGGTCTTCTGTCATGAGATTTGGTTCAAGAACTTCTGTGCTGACCACTCTCCATGCTCACCGCACCAAAAATGTTGAAACCGACTACTCGGTCTCCGTGGAGTTCGGGGTCCCAAAAAAGGGGTGATCTCACACCTACTTCTCTCGAGCCAACTCTCTAGGCAAGAGCACTTGGACTTGGAAACGGACCCTAGGCTACAGCGAGGAGGTCCCACCTCACACCCGGAAGACCTGAGGGATCTTCCCCTCCCTAGCCAATGCTGAACCAGAAGCACCAAAGGAGAGCTCTAAGGGAAGGAGAAGATCCGAAATTTGAAAATCTAGAAGTCCTCCCCTTTGGTGCCCCTTAGGGTCTATTTATAGGTTTTCCAAGTTGGGCTGCAAATAGCCAAAAACTGATCTGTCAGATTACCAAAATACCCTCGGAATTGGGCTGCGGATAACCGAATCCCGCTGTTCTGAAGCGCTAAACGCACACCATTGGACTGCGAATAGCCAAAACTGGACTGCGAATAGCAAACTGGACGAGGGGGGCCTCCCCTGGGCGAGAGGGGGAGGGGCGAGACCCCCCCCCCCCTTCCCCTCTCTCTGCCCTTTCCTGCTGGGCGAGAGAGGGAGGGGCGAGACCCCCCCACCCCTCTCTCAGTCTCTCCTGCTAGGCGAGAGAGGGAGGGGCGAGACCCCCCCTCCCCTCTCTCCGCCTCTCCTGCCGGGCGAGAGAGGGAGGGGCGAGACCCCCCCGCCCCCCCCCCCCCTCCCCTCTCTCCGCCTCTCCTGCTGGGCGAGAGAGGGAGGGGCGAGACCCCCTCCCCTCTCTCCGCCTCTCCTGCTGGGCGAGAGAGGGAGGGGCGAGACCCCCCCTCCCTCCTCTCCGCCCTTCCTGCTGGGCGAGAGAGGGAGGGGCGAGACCCCCCCTCCCCTCTCTCCGCCTCTCCTGCCGGGCGAGAGAGGGAGGGGCGAGACCCCCCCGCCCCCCCCCCCCCCCCCCCCCCTCCCCTCTCTCCGCCTCTCCTGCTGGGCGAGAGAGGGAGGGGCGAGACCCCCCCTCCCCTCTCTCCGCCTCTCCTGCTGGGCGAGAGAGGGAGGGGCGAGACCCCCCTCCCTCCTCTCCGCCCTTCCTGCTGGGCGAGAGAGGGAGGGGCGAGACCCCCCCTCCCCTCTCTCCGCCTCTCCTGCTGGGCGAGAGAGGGAGGGGCGAGACCCCCCCTCCCCTCTCTCCGCCTCTTCCTCTCCTTCTGGGTGAGAGCTACGGGGGTATCGCTGGGCGATACCCAAAGGTCTAAAAATCCCTTGGGTCTAGTTGACACGTCTCAGCGGCCCTCCACGCTGGGCCTCACTCAATGGATATGGGGGTTTCACAAGAGGGGTGTAAGTTATAATTACGCAAATTTTGAGGGGAGGTCCCAATAAATAACCCTGTATGTTATTAAGGACTAAAATCTCACAGATAGGTAGAACAAATCGACCAGACTTAGAGAAGTTTAATTGTATAAAAAATTTATATTATGGCTTATGAGAAATTTAATTTGTTATATAAAGTTAATTAAATTAAATTTTTCTGCTATTCGTGAATCCTTCTAATAGAGAAAATAGTATTCGGATTCGAATTCAAATTCGAAAAATACGAATTTTATTAGAATTTCCAGAAATTGACTCCCGAATTGTTCACGAAATAATGGTTCAAGAACAGCCCTAAGATGGAGAGAGGTGGTTGTTGTCTCAAAAAGGCCAAAATTGAGTTTTTTGGCAGTAGCGGTGGGAATGAGAGTTTATCATACAATTTTAAAGGAATGACGATTTTTTCTCCCAACAAAACAAGAGCAAAAGCACACAAATAAGCACACACTACTAGAAAAAAGTCTTGTAGCCACATTTTTTTTGCCACGGGTAAAAAATCGTGGCTAATAGTTATGTATTAGCCACGACCTCTGATTTGTGGCTAATATGCAAGTATTAGCTACGGATGTCAAATTCGTGAAAAAAAAACATTAGCCACGGTTTATCAAATTTGTGGCTAAAAAAACTATTAGCCACGACTTTATTGATTTGTGGCCAGAAAAATTTATTAGCCATGGTTTGATTAATTCGTGTACACCTACCTACATGACTACATGATCTGCAACCGCTCCATGACTCCATCTATGTCTGCCACCACACGAGAGATTTTTTGGTGCGCATGCGCAGATAAAAGTATGCGCGCACGTACCCCACCTACTCCACGACATGCATAATCCAAAGGCTAAAAAAAGCACATTTAAGAAAAAGTTAAAAAAAAAACAGCGGATGATCGGCTGAGATTGCGTCCGGCGCACACGGCTTTTGTGCGGCGGTAATTTTTTTTATTGTTTATAGATGTTAACTACCGTGCATAGGGTGCGGCGGAGCAGTATCCGACTGTCCATTAGTGCATGAATAAATTGTAGGTACCCGTGCGTACGTGTCATGTACGTGCACTTCCAGCCGTCCAAAATTACTTCAAAAATAGTTCGGCTGATTTGATGTTTATTTAGAAGGCTCTGATGGTACCCGCACGGCGCACGCGTATCAAAAATGCTCTCTTAGTAAATTGGGTCTCTAATGCATGGAAAATTTTTCGGTGGGTGAAACCCACAGAACTTCTGTGCGTCTTTAAATAGGTGGGGCCCATCTTTTTCATTCGCGATTTTCAAACATTTTTCCCTTTCGACGCCCGGTGCCGCTGCTCCTTCTCGCCATTTTCGCGATTGCCGGAGAAAGGAAAGAAAACACCGCCGTTCTTTCTCGCCATTGCCCAGCTCCACCAAATACGAACGCTTTTCTCATCAATATCTCTCCTTTGCAGCTGGTTTTCACTGGTTTTCGAGTTCTATGTGCTCGGTTTTGTAGGTTCTGGCTTTCTTCTTCCCCGACCTCAGAAACCCTAGCCATTCTCAGTGGCTGCCCAGCTCCAACGAACTGCGAACGCTATTCTCCAGCTTCCTCGCCATTGCAGCGGTTTTGGAGTCACTTGTGCTTCGCCTCTGAGGTTCGTGATAATGTATCTCCATTATTTCTTCATTAGCTTTTCAAACGTAACCATGGCTTGGATTTGGGAAATGCAGATACTGTGTGAAGTCTTCACCCATACATGGCCACTTCAAACCTGCAAGACACTGCAAATGAAACAGTAAGTTTTTAGATGTATGAATTTAGGGTTGGATTTTTAAGCTAAATTTTGGACTGGATTTTTTCGTACACTTGTTTAACTGTATGAATTAACTTATTTTTGGACTGGAATTTTCAGTGAAATTTCTCTAGGTGTATAAATTAACTGGATTTACGACTGTATTGCTGGTCATTACTGCACCTTTATTTTTTGTCTTTGTTGATCTCATATTGTCCATATCTTTTTGCAGGTGAAGAAAGAACCTATCGTGTTCCCCATTGTCCACTCTGATGAGGAAGCGTACAAATTGTACTGTGACTATGCTCACAAAATAGGATTTAGTGTTCGTAAGCAACACTTGACGCACTTGACGCATACGCGCATAGTTAAACTACGGGAGTATTGCTGCTCAAAAGCAGGTATGAAGAATACGAAGAAATCCCCTCTGAAGTACCGCAAATCGGATATACGCACCGGGTGTCTTGCCTGCATTGTATTCCAAGCAGATAAAGAAGGCAAAAATTGGACAGTGTCTAAATTTGTAGAGGAGCATAACCATCCGTTAGCCACCGAGAAAGATTGTCACTTACTAAGATCTAGACGCAATGTTTCTGAAATGCAGGGGAGCATTTTGAAAAATATGACGGCCGCTGGAATTAGAGCTGTTGATTCATATAACTTCATATCAAATGAAATTGGCGGGGTTGAAAATGTGGGTTTCTCGAAGACCGACGCGTTCAACTACGTACAGAGAGAAAGAAGAGCCCTGATAGAGAGTGGAGACGCTTCAAGCTTGCTTCGTTTACTGAAGAAAAGACATTTGGCCGACAATATGTTCTCATATGTGGTCCGTACAGATGAGCTTAACAGATTGACAGGCTTCCTATGGATGGATGGGCACAGCAAGATAGACTATGATTGTTTTGGAGATGTTGTTATATTTGACACCACTTATAGACTAAATAAGTACAATCTAGCTTGCGCACCGTTCATTGCCGTGAATCATCACTGGCAGAATGTTTTCCTTGGTGGCGCATTTATCGCTGAAGAAACAATCGAATCATTTTGCTGGGTTTTCGATTCATTTCTTTCATGTGTAGGTGGTAAGCAACCTATTACTATCTTCACGGACCAGGATCAAGCAATGTTAGTTGCTATTGAGCGGGTATTGACCTCAACTCGTCATCGATTGTGCCAGTGGCACATATGCAAGAAGGCTCCATCGAAAGTCCCAACCTTCAACAATGACCGAAATGTTCGCAATTGTTTTTATAATTGTATGAGCAAGTGTGATAGCGAAGAAGAGTTCAATAGGTATTGGAATGAAATGATAACGACAGGAGGCCTACATGACAACAGATGGCTGGGGGATCTCTATGTTATTAGAAGTAGGTGGTCTACAACATTCAATAAAGATGTTTTGGATCTCGGTATTTTGTCAACCCAAAGAAGTGAGTCAGCCAACAATTGTCTTCATGGATGTTCAAAGACAACGAGTTCTACAGTTGAGTGTTTTTCCGGAATGGAGAAACTTGTTGCATCGTGGCGCCGCAATGAGCGTGATGAAGATTTTAAGTGTATACAGACTACTGTGAGCCTAAGATACAAAGTTTCTGACTTACTGAAGCATGTTTCAAAGCAGTACACCAGAAAAATGTTTGCAATTTTTGAGAAGACTTTAATGGAAGCAGTTTTAGGAGTTAATGTGGTGGATGAACAAAGATATAACGACCGGGACCTCTTATATATCACAACCCAGAGCGATGTTGTTGATGTAGGAAAAAGATGGTTTGTTAGCTATAATCCTGCTACCACTAATGCTCAGTGCTCTTGTCGTGGTTTTGAGACAAAAGGTATCTTATGCCGACACATCTTAAGGATATATAACTTAAGGAATGTTCGACAGATTCCTAGTACTTATGTTCTCAAAAGATATACTGTAAATGCCAGATATGACATCTACCTACCCGACACGCCCTCTCTGACAGATCATGAATCGAACCTGATATTTAGAAACCATCTGATGCGATTCAGCTATGATCTGGCACGTCAGGTTGAAGATTCTAAAGTAGCAAAGGATCATGTTGTAAGTGCAATGAAAGCCCTGTCCATAAATGTTGGTGGCTTGATTAAAAACGACAAGCAGAGCGTGAAAGACTTTTTTGATGAAAGTGAGAGGACAAAGATAGTCGTAAATGACCCGCCAATGAAGAGACCGAAAGGTGCTCCGAGTGCCCGTATGAAAGACCATTGGGAGCGAGGAAACCGAAAACCCAAACCACGTAATATAATGACTTTTTATTTTGTGTTGTTTGGAGTATTACAATCGAAATACTTATCGAAATACTTATGGTGCTTTTAAAATGCTTTGCAGGTTCTAACAAGGGAAAATCTAAAATTGTTGATGACACATCAACTACGAAAGAGTTCGATTTCTTTGGAAGCCAGGATCAGGATATAGAGCATCAAGCTTCACCTCCTCACACGCCAGCATTTGATGATTCAAACGACGACTACTTTAATCTGTCATTTAATTTTTCTAGCGTTCCTGATGTATTCAAGCCCTCTTGACTGCAACAAGACAATGTTAGAACATCTTGACAATGATATTATTGTCAGGCATTTGATGATTGAAAAAGTGCACAACATCAAGCATTTTTTCTACTATGTTTAATTAAAATGGAGAAAGTGCACAAGGTCATGCATCAAAAATAGTGAAATGGATAAGCAGTGAAAGAAGAAAACCACCCATAAGAACTACATCCAAAATCCAGCATTGTAAAAAATTACATCCAAAATCCAGCATTGTCTCATAATAACGAAAACCACCCATAAAAACTAATTGTTTTCGGCGGGAATGTTAGCTAACACCAAATTATGGAAGACACGTAAAATATCCGCTGTGATCTCAGCTCGAAAACGAGGCATCTCATCTTGCCAATTCTTTTTGGTTACCCATGATATCTCCCTTCTCAAGACAGCTGCCTCCATGTACTTTAGCACGAACACACCGCAGTCAAAACTGTTATCTTGCTTAGGTATTTCTTCAACTGGCACGATCTTCCACTCTAATATGCTTGGCGGCAAGGCATGGCTAGCATCCTCATGGAATGCACGAACCTATTTGAAACATAAAAAAGGATATCAATAAAATATATAAGGAAGAATTACATAATAGTTTAACAGAACCATACCAAAGCGGGAAGGGATCCTTGATGCCGACCACGGGGCATAGAATCATAAAAATCCCATCTGCAATGCTTTAGGTCACACACTAGAAGACACCAATGACTAGGTGCGTGTACTGGCATGAGTAACAAGTCCGCTGTACTGACATTGTCCGGGGTGATATGACTAATAAGTGCTCCGGAGTTAGTCACCTTGCTCATTTTGTAGTACTGCGCAAACATTATAATTTGAGATTATTTAAAAGTACAAAGAATGAAAAATTTGCAAAAACACTTACCGCATGATCGGGTGATATGTATAAAAAACTTTTAAATTTATCCGGTGATATCTTTCTTCGGGCACTTAGTGCAAGTGCATAGGCATTTAAGTGGACGTCCGACAACCAACCGACACCTAGCAAGTCGTCCAATAATGCTCTAGTCATATGTACATTCCCGCTGTGAAAGATGGTTTGGTGTCTGTGATAAGGAAAATAAATTAATCATCTTAAAAGACGTCAACTATTTTTATTTATAATTGTCGTTGCATACCTTTCTGTAAATCTCGTAAGGACAAATTCAATAATTTCACGCTGGCGAGAAGTTATTAAAGGTTTGCCGGGATACGATTCCTCGTACTTCACCTTCTTCTTTTTCTCTTTTTTCGGTGTGGGATGAACAAGCGTCACCTCAAGAGTAGAAAGAGGGGTGGTATCGATGGTAGGAAATACTGCAGAAGGCTCGGGAGATGGTACGGGGGATGAAGGGGGTCTAGCACTTGCGTGCTTGAACCACGACTCACATAAATTCCTTAGGGATTGGACATCCCTTCTAACCTCGTCTATCGCAGACCGGAGTCGATCCTCCATACCCCTCAATCCCTCGGCCACCCTCAATATTTCATTCTTCTCCCTCCTAACCCTTCTTAAGAACATCCTCTCTTTCTTTCTTTTTTCCTTCTTCTCCACTCTCTCCTCCTCTAGTTTTTCTCCTTCATTGATCATGAATTTCACAACTTCCTTCTTCCGCACCCTATCTTTTTTTTAATGGGCTCAAAGTCCGAATCCTCATCCTCCTCCCCGAGAAGCTCACTCTCCAGAGATGTTATGTTTGCAAATTTTCTTCTCACCTATAGTTCAAACATTGACATATACAAAAATAATGCAACAATAACATATTCACGCATATGAACTGAACAAATTTGACAAACCTGATCGTCAAGGTTGAGCGTGCGTTCGAGACTAAAACAGAACTTGGCGCTATAACTCAATTTTGACGACCATCGGCAAATCTGAGGACGTGCTATGTAGTTTACGATCAACTGTATGTTTGTATGCTCATACATCCATATCTGCAAAACTATATGGTAAGAGCACTGTAAATAATTGTATAACTTCAAAGTGCTGTCTAACTTACCAGAAGAACAACAGAGCAACCTTCAAAATAACCCAAGTTGTCACCTGGATCTCGGAGAGCACTCCTGCTACTCAACTCGATGAGCTGTCCATGTAAGAATTTGTGTATGGCTTTAGGCCAATTGTACATCATGAATTCTTTCACCCCTTTGATGGTCAGCAAGGAAGCAGGAATTTTTAATCCCATCTGTGGGAACATAAAAACGACCACTAGGTACCTAACTAGTATATCGACACGCCTTTTGTCCAACGTCGGCGACCACTCTTCAGTCGCCAAACCTTTCATTTCTTCTATCAATTTTTTTTGGGTGACCTTAGCGAACAGTTTTCTAACAAAGGAAAAATCGAGCCCACGATTGGGCAACCTCATAATAAGGGCAATCTCATTAATGGTTAGGTTGACAGAGTATTTGCCTAAGTGGAAAGCCTGTTTCTCACGATTGTAAAGACGCACAAGAATATATAGAAGGGGTATGTTCTGTGGTATCTTAGGTATACTAAATAATGGAAGTACCCGAGCCTCATTTAGCATAGTTCGAGACTCCTCTGATAAGACATCAAGTAATGGTTGGGCATTTGCAAGAAAGGTTGAAACAGCGCACCTACAGTTCAGATACGGGCTACCTGGCACTGTATTTGGGAAAATCTTCAATGAACGTATGCCACAATAAAATGAAACAATTTAGACATATCAAACATCAAATAAATATTTCCTTACTTGTGATGTTTCTTCGAAAGATTATAACTCTAATTAGCAGTAGAGCTAAGGCTGAAAAAACAAACAAACAAATGTATCAGAAATGCTACTACAAAACTGTTCAAAACAATAACTGAACCAGTATAAGAACCAGTAAAAATTCCTACTTGAAAACAGCCCCAAAAAATTACTTCACATGAACCTGCAGAAATTCGACTAGAAAAACTACTCAGAAATCCGACTAGAAAAACTGCTCAGAAATCCGACTATAATTTACTTCTCAGAAACAAATCTGAAAACATAAGGGTTGAACATATTCTGTGTTTATAGTTAGAGGAGAGGTGTGCAAGTTATCAATGTTAAACTAAGAAAAGGAGACTTAACAATTTTGTGTCCAACAGGTTTAACAAATTTAAACATTATTTCAGATGGAAAATATCAAGGAAGGGCAACAAATCCTTCAGTTCCAACATGTAATCAATGAGCAGCAGTAAAAAATACCTTCTACACTCGCTCAGAAACGCCTTTCCAGGTTGCCGGTTGCGGAGAGGTCCATGGCATCCCAGCAACTTTGCATTGTAGGAACAAAGAGGAAGAACTACGAGAGAAAGGCCGCAGCGATTTAGGGTTAGAGAAGGGTAAATGGAGAGGGACGGAGAGGGAGCAGGGATTTGGCATACCTTTGGGACGGAGAGGGAGCAGCGATTTAGGGTTAGAGAAGGGTGAACGGAGAGGGAGCAGCCTTCGAACGGAGAGGGAGCAGCGGCGTACCTTTGGGACAGAGAGGGAGCACCGATTTAGGGTTAGAGCTAGAAGGGTGAACGGAGAAGGAGCAGCGGCACCGGGCGTCGAAAGGGAAAAATGTTTGAAAATCGCGAATGAAAAAGATGGGCCCCACCTATTTAAAGACGCACAGAAGTTCTGTAACTTCGTTCCCTAATTGTGCCCCGACGCGACAATACACCAATAGTTTGTCATTCTCCTAATTTTTTAAATTTCGACAAATATAAAACTTGTGTACTTTTTAAATTAAAATAAGTACATAAATTAAAACTAATTTTACAAAGTTGGAAAAATTATAAAAAAGAAGAGGAAATATTGGAAAGAATGCATGTTTTGTTAGAAATTTTATAAATAAAATATTTATTTTATTATGTTTTAATGGAGCCCTTATGGTGTTTGGTGTATCTCTATTCATTTTTGATGAAAAACTCCAAAACCAAAAGATGGAGTGAATCCAAATTATTTGGAGGGAAACCTTTCATGAAGGAAAGGATGATTCATTTAGTCTCACCTTGCCTATTTCAATTTCATTCTTGTTTGTGAGTATATATATTAGTTCACACTTTATTTGTTCAAAAGAACATAAGGAGAAACTATGAACCACACATGCTCGCGCGCGCACGCACCGCACCGGATCCGGATTTCCGGATTTGGGGAATAATTGAATTGAACGTCGACAAGTTCTCCGTTGGCTTGGCCTGCGTCGAGTTGCTTCGAATAGATCTACGTCGTTTTGACTTGCGTCGATAAGAACGTACTCGACGTGTTGTCGAGTTGCGTCGATATGATTTCGACGCAGCGTCGAAATGAACTCGACGTGACATGCCGTTTTGCGCTATCTCTTTGCAGTTATTACGCGTATTTTTTACCGTTCGTTTCACGCGTGTTTCTCATCATTACTGCCTTACGTTGGAAATATTCAACGTTTATCTGTGCGATTATAGCCTACCAATTATAATCGTTGAAATTAATTACATGTTAATTTCCCGAGACTCCAATATAGGAGATTTTCTGAATCGTTTTCTTCACTCACGTTTTGTGCTTCTCGGAAAAATTACTCTCGTGCTCTCTGTTTCCGACGATCTTCTTTGTGCTTCCTTTCCTTTACGTTTGCTTCATCAAGTGGGAATTTGGAGTGCTCTGTGCTTCTTCGGTGTCCGCGCACATTGGAGCTTTCGGGATCTAGCCGTGTGTTGTACCTTGGAGGAGTGAGCATCGGTGAAAGCCCTGCCGGAGGGTGGTGCAACTTCTTTAGGGCAGTGATCACACGCCTTACCCAGACTCGATTCTAAACAATAATTTTAATCTCTTTTATTTCTCACCAACTTCATGCAATTTTCATATATGAAAAAACCAAAAAAATTGTATTATTTTTGTATATCAATATAAGAATATAAGAAAATATTCCAACATGTTTCACTCAAAAGATTTTTTTATACCGTATATACATATATAACGAACGATTTTGCATGGGATTCTCTTATGAAGTCGCGACGATCTCATTGATCACTCATTTCCCTTGTAGGCAGTGTGACGACAATAATATCACAACTTCACTATATATCCTCGATCGTTGCATGTTGTTTGGCAATAATTAGGTCTCCCGCTTCAGCCACGACTTCATTAAAATATCAAGTTATTATTTTTAATAAAATATTATTTAATTAATTAATAAAATATTATATACTACTGAATACTAATTATCCAAATTATTATTGGGAGTTAGCACAATTATTCAAACATCTCTGAACTTCTACGGTGGCGTGCGTGCACGGGTTTTGCCCGTTCATCGACGAGCAGACGAGCATGCGCAAAACGTGTGCCGGAGTGCTCATAAATATACCAAACAATACCCGCTAATTAGAGAGTAAGGACTCCTGCAGCTTGTGGCCCCTGAAGCAACTTCTACACGAAAACGGCACGAAAGCGAAATGGGAGAATTGCATGGCCTACTAGTATAGGAAACAAAAATAGTGCAAATAAAAAAAAATAGAACAACGCTAGTACACTAGAATTTCAAAATTGCACGTAATAATGCCGCTCTTAGGCTCCGTTTGACAAAGAAGGAAGGCTGAATCACGTTCTCCTAGAATTACTCCTATACTATACATGTTTTCTTAGTAATAGAAATGCGAGATATTGTCCATAAAAATCATAATAAAAACAGCATAATATTTCTCATAATATTTCTCATATTGCTAAGATTTTAATTAGATTGAAATTGGTCCCTATTATTTCTTAACTTTTTGAAATCAGTCCTCATATATAATGATATTTGCCACAAAATAAATGAAACCATTATTAGGAATAAAATGCATCATAATAATTCTTAATAAAATGTTAGGGTTAGAATATGCTCAAAGTATTCTACGTATCTCATCAGATTTGGAATGAGATATAAGTAGTACCTCCAGCATAAGACCGGGTCCTAGAGAGACACGAACCCAGACACGAGTCGGACTCGACACGACAGGACATATAAATAAATAAATACATTAACAATCTCCTCCTATGTCCGTCGTGAACTCAGACTTCGGGTAGAGGGTGGTTTGTGTAATACTCAACCAAAAGTGAGACATACACAACCGTGTCCAGCACCTGTTTAAGATAGAATCGGACTATAACAAAAGATAGCATGCATGCATAAGTGAATAAACAACTCAGCTGCAACACAAGCGTCTCAGGTACACTCGATGTTGAAACCAGCAACTGGTCTCTTGAGTTCGGACCCACTGGGGGTGTAGCCGATGCTTATTTCTCCCTCACTAGACTCTCCTGACGGTGGATGCTGGAAATGGAATAGACCCAAGGCTGAAGCGAGGAGGTCCCGCCACACACCCGGAAGATCTTAGAGAGCTTCCCCTCCTAAACCAAAGCTCAACCGGGCACCTTGGAGGACACTGGCTGCCCACCAAAACTAACCTAGAGGAGAGGATTCTCTAAAATCGGATCTCCTCCAAGGTGCCCTTAAGGGTCTATTTATAGTTTTCCTAGGCTGGTCTGTAAATAGCATGAATCCGCCTTTTAATTTTACTAACCGCACCCCAAATTGGTCTGCTAACAGCCTAACTCCGCTGTTCCGAAGGGCTATTTGCAGCCCACCAGGGGTATTATGGTCATTTTCCCCTCACAGCCCTTTGGGCGAATGGTCCGTGAGGGCACCATTCACTGGGCACCCGCCTGGCTGGGCGAATGCCCATGCTTCTGGGCGAGTGGTCCGTGAGGGCACCACTCGCCTAGCGCCTTCTCTCCTACAGCTTACCCCCACCAACCCGGGGGCATTTTTACCTTCCTTAGCCTGGGCGAGTGACCCGGCGAATGATCCGGACGACCCAGGTTTCGCCAGTTGGCTGGGAGGGCCCACTCGGCGAATACGGGTTGTACACAATCCCCGCTCTTTACGAGCGGTTCCTACGATCGTAAAGAACAGTCCAACCCTGTATTCGATGAGTGCCCGCTGACCGGATCCATAAGATTCCGTGGGTCCCACCGCCACCTTATATATATATACCCTCATGTCAGGTTTTCCTGGACCACTCTCTCATCTCGGCTCGGAGTTCCTCCACTTCCCAATGTCTTTCCACAAACCTTCTGCGAAACCCCTCTCGCGAGAGATGATCGACCGCCTAGCTGCGGCCCAAGCTGCGACTGCCCCCAGAGCATCCAAATTTGCTCCCTAGCTAATGTCTAAACGGGATCCGAGCGCCCCCTATGTCTCGCGTCGAGCCAAGACGATTCGGCTGAATCGTCAGAGAGGCGAGACTGCTTCGGAGTCTCCGGCGAATACTCCACCGGCGGATACGCTGGCGGATGCCCTTCCGGACCCCGCGGTGCTGGTATGAGGATTCTTCTTGTCTCCATTTGGTTCCTGTCCCTTACCCTGCATTTATTCCGACCATTCGCAGGGGGCTTTGGTACCTGAGGACGGCCATGGGGCCGTTCTGAGCAGTGTGGTGGTGCCACCTCCCGCGGACGAGATACCTCCTCCCGATTCGGATCTTGCTCCTCCGCCTCCTCCTGGGGAGACTGTACCCCAATCTCGTGAGTTGTGAACCTTCTCGCTACTCCCTTTTATGTTGTCGGCTACTAACCACTATCTTTTCGCAGCCCTCAACACTAGCGTCCCGCTGCGGGACTCCATTCCTCCCAGTCCCCCTGCTCAGGTGAACCTTTCTGCCACCGCGAATGAACGGAGGGTCTCCCCTGAGCGAGAGCTGGATCAACATCTCTGTGCTGATGACCGTGCGGAGGCTCCGGCCCCTTCTTCACAGCCTTACCGTCCAGGAAAGGGAAAGGTCTTACCTCCCGCCTGGCTGTTTGGGACGCACCCGCATTCGTCTCGTCCTTCGGGTCACCCGGATCCCATCCCAGGTCAGTTCACTCACCCGCCTCTATTGCACTCGCATACTTTATCACCGCTAATCCTAGTTGTGATTCCGCAGGCTATCGAGAAGCCTCCCCCTTCGACTCCTACTACGAGGGGGGAGAGGGAATGCTCTCGCCTCTCCCTTCCCCTGGGGATCTCGCTGACTTCCTGGGTGATTCCTCGGATCACGCGACCCTGAAGGATCGGATCTCGGAGGTCCTGGGAAAGCTTATCCATATCCAGCGAAACGTCGCCGGTCAGGTGGATGAGGTGCGGCTGGGAGTCACACGGGAGCTGAAGGACCTTCGACGAAGTCACTCGCATCTTCTCGCGGCGGTGGAGCGGCTGGGGGGTGAAGGAGGGGAGTTGTCTCCCGCAAGGCATGCCGCGCGAGCCCGGGACCAACTCCACCTTGCTTCCCAAAAAATCACCAGTATGCTCGCGCACTACCGCCCGCGAGCGCCCACGGAAGCTGGGTCGCGAAAGCGAGGTCGGTGGGTCTGGGAGGAGATCTGACCTACCCAACGTCCATCCCTCTTGTTGTTTTCTTTTCTTATATTATGCTGCGAATGTCGAACGTTGTTTTTATCTGTAATAATTTTTCTATACTTTGCGAATGCTTCTTTATTCATCTTTCGTATCTCATAACTTTGCTTGGGTTTTGCCGAGTGATAACTTATAGCCGGATGCTCTTCCAACTTCGTTGCGTAGCCGCGGAACGAATAGACATAGGGCATTTGCCATTAATGGGCGAGAGGGACCGGCTCGGGCTTCGAGGTGTCGGGAGGGCGCGATGGCTATCCGCACACCCGAGGTCTCGAAAGTCCAAACGCCGTTTAGTCCCTCTATAAATAGGTCTTTCAACCACCGTATTAAATACCTAACCATCCGCTTCCTTTCCCTACGCTAGCACTCGCGCTTCTTCCTCGTTTGCTGCTCCTCTTTTCTTCTTCATTCGCAAAAATGGGCGGCGATGCGGAAGGTAGAGCTAAGTGCGCCAGCGCATTCGCCAACCACGTCTTCAATTCCTGCGACCTCTCTGAGGAGGCTTACCTGTCTGCCGTCGCCGACTACGTCCCGCCGGGTTTCGAGGCGCGAAAGCCCAGGCCGGATGAGCGCTTGAATTCCATCTCGCCTTGTGCTCTCGCGATCCCGCTAGAGCACTTCGAGGTGGGTTTCGCCTACCGATCTGGCCGGAACTCCGCCAGACCTTCAGATACTATGGGGTCGTGCCCGGCCAGCTCAACCCCAACTCCATCGCCATGCTGGTCGGGTACGCGAGCTACCTGCGAGAAGAGGGGATCGAGTTCTCGCTACCCGTCTTCCGCAAGCTCTATACCTTCCGCTGCACCCACGGTATCTCGTTCTTCTCGGGACAGAGCCCCCTAAAGCACTACGGGCTCCCGAACAAGAACCATGACTGGGTTCGCCGCTTTATTTTCGTAAGCGGGAACCTAGGGAACACCCTCCTCGCGCCGGTGCAGGAGGAGGAGTCAACCTTCCGCCCCCCGACCCTAGGGGGGCACGAGGCCAAACTCCACCAATACATCCTGGAGCACGGGATGGATCTCGTCCATCTCCGGCGAAATGTCAACTCGCTTCCACCTATTCCGCAGGGCGAGGGTAAGCGTTCGAGACTTCATTCGCTTTCGCTTTGTAATTTTTACATCATTCGCTAGAACCGTTTGTTATATTATGCAGGTGTGTGCCATTTCCCTCTCCATCCGCCGCGTCCTTCCGGATCTACCCTCTCTCTCGCACAGGCCGCCGCGGATGCCTGCCGGGAGGAACCTTCTTCCTCCAAGCCTGGCGGGAAGAAGCGCAAGCCAGCGGCGCCGACCCCTTCCACCTCCAAGAAATCCAAAAACCCCCCTTCTGCCAAGGGGAAGGGGGTCCCGGGCGAGACCCTCGCGGCGAGTGCTCAGATCCAAGCACTGTGGACGAGTGCGCCAGGAGAGACCACCCCTCGCGCGGGACCGTCGTTGCCGCCGCCCCCCACTTCCCAGGGACCATCGGAACTTCCCCAGCGGCGAGAAGTACATGGACCCCTCGGGGGCTCCTTTGGTCAAGTGGGACAGGAATGCGAACCGGGTCTCGCTCTCCACCCTCCATCCGTCGTGGATAGAGAGCGACCTTGCTAGCGGGGAGGCCTACGCCATCGCGTATGCCCTCTATGGCCGGGAAGACGCCGATGCCGAGACGACCCAGATTCTCGCCCACGAGAGTGCCAGGGCCATGCTGCGGGCGCTCGAGCTCGCGCACATGTCTTCGCGCCGGAGTATCAAACTGGCGCGGGACTTGGCGGCGGTCGAGGAGTCCCGGTCCGTTGCTTCTACTGAGGCGATGGAGCTTAGGACTAAGCTGGCGGCTGCGGAGACTCTTCTCGCCAACCGCCCTATCGCAGAGGTATGTTCTCCTTTCCCGCGAGTGACCTGTTGCCGATTGACAACTTTATTCTTACTACCCTTGTTATCAATTTCAGGATACCACGGTTGCCGAGATGCTCCGTGCTCGGGTGGCCGGCCTTGAGGATGAAATCCGTCTGGCCAAAGCCGAGGTCCAGCGATTGCGAGAGGCTGGTGCGTCAGCACTCGACCCGGGGAGCGGGGGCCATTTTTATCCCCATCACGAGTTGGAGCAGCTGATGCAAGAGAATGCGCAGAATGCCGTCAAGCATGCGCTGCAGGTGCTGAGGCGAGCGGGATACCTGAAGGCGGAGGCCGAACGCCTTTCCGCTCGTCAAGTCATCCCCGAGCTTTACATCCCAATTCCCTTTCCTGAGGATGACCACGTCGAGCCGCGAGAAGACGCCCTTATCCCAGACTCTGGCGAGAGCGGCGGATCTTCAAGCGAGAAGTCTGTTGATCCTTGAGAAGGGCTTCTTGTATTTCCTCTTTTTGCGTTTATACTTTTGATTGTAATCTTGAACCGGCGAGTGCTTGTAAAAGATCTACTTCATTGATTACACTTTCCATTATTCTCAGCTTTTTTCTCAATCGCCGCCATACCTCGTTAGGCTCATTAGTACGCCGATTCTTCTTATTCGCCGCCACACCTCGCTAGGCTCATTAGGACGTTGGGTCGTGATGCGACTGTCTTGGCCATCCCGCGAATGCTCGAAGATGACTTAGGTCGGTCGTTCCCCTTCGATCTCTCGCTACCAAGTGAACCTTACCATTCGCGTATCACGGGGTTTCGCTTAAGTAGTCAAGAGAGTGGGGTGTGATCCTCTCTCCGACGCGTGGTCTATGCGAATGCTCTTGAGATCATCTCTTGAGAACTTAGAACCTGCCACCGAGTGAGCCTTCGGACCTGCCAGCTAGATGAGAGCCTGGACAGCGGGTCTGCTCGGGGCCAACCTCTGGAACATAGAACCTGCCACCGAGTGAGCCTTCGGACCTGCCAGCTAGATGAGAGCCTGGACAGCGGGTCTGCTCGGGGCCAATCTCTGGAACATAGAACCTGCCACCGAGTGAGCCTTCGGACCTGCCAGCTAGATGAGAGCCTGGACAGCGGGTCTGCTCGGGGCCAACCTCTGGAACATAGAACCTGCCACCGAGTGAGCCTTCGGACCTGCCAGCTAGATGAGAGCCTGGACAGCGGGTCTGCTCGGGGCCAACCTCTGGAACATAGAACCTGCCACCGAGTGAGCCTTCGGACCTGCCAGCTAGATGAGAGCCTGGACAGCGGGTCTGCTCGGGGCCAACCTCTGGAACATAGAACCTGCCACCGAGTGAGCCTTCGGACCTGCCAGCTAGATGAGAGCCTGGACAGCGGGTCTGCTCGGGGCCAACCTCTGGAACATAGAACCTGCCACCGAGTGAGCCTTCGGACCTGCCAGCTAGATGAGAGCCTGGACAGCGGGTCTGCTCGGGGCCAACCTCTGGAACATAGAACCTGCCACCGAGTGAGCCTTCGGACCTGCCAGCTAGATAAGAGCCTGGACAGCGGGTCTGCTCGGGGCCAACCTCTGGAACATAGAACCTGCCACCGAGTGAGCCTTCGGACCTGCCAGCTGGATGAGAGTCTGGACAGCGGGTCTGCTCGGGGCCAACCTCTGGAACATAGAACCTGCCACCGAGTGAGCCTTCGGACCTGCCAGCTGGATGAGAGCCTGGACAGCGGGTCTGCTCGGGGCCAACCTCTGGAACATAGAACCTGCCACCGAGTGAGCCTTCGGACCTGCCAGCTAGATGAGAGCCTGGACAGCGGGTCTGCTCGGGGCCAACCTCTGGAACATTGAACCTGCCACCGAGTGAGCCTTCGGACCTGCCAGCTAGATGAGAGCCTGGACAGCGGGTCTGCTCGGGGCCAACCTCTGGAACATAGAACCTGCCACCGAGTGAGCCTTCGGACCTGCCAGCTAGATGAGAGCCTGGACAGCGGGTCTGCTCGGGGCCAACCTCTGGAACATAGAACCTGCCACCGAGTGAGCCTTCGGACCTGCCAGCTAGATGAGAGCCTGGACAGCGGGTCTGCTCGGGGCCAACCTCTGGAACATAGAACCTGCCACCGAGTGAGCCTTCGGACCTGCCAGCTAGATGAGAGCCTGGACAGCGGGTCTGCTCGGGGCCAACCTCTGGAACATCAAGGGTCTCTCCTGCGAGCTGTAGCATCATTTTCATACACATAGTTTAAACAAAATGCTTTCATTCAAAAAACAGCATTATTACATGGTACTAAGGATAAAAGCGTTTAAGGTCGTCGCCACTCCATGTGTGGCTGAGGAGCTGGCCCTCCACATTCTGAAGGCGATACCCCCCAGACTTTAGTGCTTCTTTCACGACATAGGGGCCTTCCCAGTTGGGGTTAAGTTTTCCCACCGCGGCGGATCTCCCAGCCGCGTCGACCTTCTTGAGTACCAGATCTCCCTTCTCGAACTGCTTGATCCTGACGTGCCTGTCAAAATACTTGGCCATCCGCCGCTTGACCTCTTCTTGATGGATGGCTGCTCGATCCCGAGCTTCTTCGATGAGGTCGAGGGAGAGCCGCAACTCCTCCTCGTTCTCGGCTCTCCAATCTTCCTCTCCATTTGCGGCGACCGTTACCCGTGGTGTCGTAACCTCGAACTCTATGGGGATGACCGCCTCGCAGCCGTGAGAGAGCCTGAAAGGGGTTTCTCCCGTGGCGGTTTTGGGGGTGGTTCTTAAAGCCCATAGGACCGAGGGGAGCTGTTCTACCCAATTGCCTTTGAGATTTTCCACCTTCTTCTTGAGCAAGTTCACGATGACCTTGTTCGCCGCCTCTACCTGCCCGTTGCTCCTGGGATGGTGGACGGACGCAAACCTAAGGTCTATCCCCAGCTGGCCACAGAAGCTGATGAATTCCTCGCTTGCGAACTGCGGTCCATTATCCGTGACTATGGCCTGCGGAAGCCCATGTCGACAAATGATCTCCCCCCATACGAAGTTGCGGATTACCTGGGAGGTGACCTTAGCCAACGCCTTGACCTCCAGCCACTTTGTGAAGTAGTCAATCATGACTAGGAGAAATCTTCTCTGCCCACTAGCCTGGGGGAAGGGTCCTACCAGATCCATTCCCCATATGGCGAATGGCCAGGGCGCCGTGATACTCTTCAGCCTCTGAGCTGGCATGAGCTGAAGCGGGGCGAACATTTGGCACTTCTGGCATCTCTTGGCGAAGGCTGCCGCGTCTTTGCTTAGGGTTGGCCAGAAGTACCCCTGCCTCACTATTCTTGCCTCCAACATCCTGCTCCCCGAGTGGCTGCCGCACTCGCCGGAGTGGACTTCTTCCAAGATCCTTGGGACCTCTTCCTCCGAGATGCATCGGGCCAGGAGGCCCGAGAGGGTCTTCCGATACAAGTCACCCTCATGGAGCGCGTAGTAGGCAGACTTATACCGGAAGCGCCTCTGGTCCGGAACTTCTTCCGGAAATTTTCCCGTTGCAAGGAAGGTGACGAAGGGATCCTTCCAGGAGGGCCGCTGTTCTACTTCCATGAGCTCTCCCTCTTCGATCGAAGGACGGAATAGGTCCGTCAGGGTCCCTCCGGCTCGAGGACCAGATTTTGCCAACCGATCTGCCGGGGTGCTCTCCTCTCGAGGGACATGCCGGATGGAGAAAGTTTTGAACGTCCCCACGAGACCTTTGACCTTTGCTAAGTACTTCATGAGCACAGGTTCCCTTGTTTCGAACTCTCCCCTTATCTGAGAAGCTATTATCATGGAATCAGTGAGGACCTCCACGTCATGGACCCCGAGCTCCCAGGCCAACCGCAGGCCGGCGATTACAGCCTCATACTCCGCCTGGTTGTTGGTGATTGGAAAGTGTATCACTAGCGTCTGCTCTATCTTTACTCCGTGGGGACTCTCCAGCACCACCCCTCCTCCGAGAGAATTCTTGCCCGAAGCCCCGTCCACCAGCAGCTTCCACGGAATGTGACGAGGGGCTCCGTCTTCTTTCATCTCGGCCACGAAATCTGTCATGAAATCAGCCACCACCTGCGCCTTCATAGATAATCGAGGGACAAAGGTAATGTTGAATTCACTTAGCTCGATTGACCATTTGGCGAGTCTCCCTGAGTGCTCCACTCCTTCGAAGATCTGGCGAAGAGGATGGTCCGTCACTACTTGGATCGAATGGGCCTGGAAGTATGGCCTGAGCTTCCTTGCTGCGATGACCAGGGCAAAGGCCAACTTCTCTAAAATTGGGTACCTGAGCTCCTCTTCCCTCAGGACCCTGCTTACGTAGTAGACTGGCAGCTGCTTCTTGCCTTCTTCCCGAACCAGGACGGAGCTTACGGCCTCCGCCCCGACCCCGAGATATTGGTGTAGATCCTCCCCCTCTTTGGGACTTTGTAGTAGCGGAGCCTTGGTGAGTTGGCTCTTCAAGGCCTGAAAGGCCTCCTCGCATTCTCTCGTCCACTCAAACTTCCGATTGCCTCGTAGCGCTTTGAAGAAGGGGGAGCATTTTTCCCCTGCCCGGGATAGAAACCTGTTCAGCCCGGCGAGTCTTCCGGTCAAGCGCTGAACTTCCTTGGCGTTCCGTGGCGACCCCAGCTCCATTATAGCCCTAACCTTGTCCGGGTTAGGTTCTACCCCCCAGGGGGTGAGAAGATGCCCGAGGAACTTCCCTTTGCTGGCCCCGAACACACACTTCAGGGGGTTCAGGCGCATCTTGTACTTGCGTAGGGTGGCGAAGGTCTCCTCGAGGTCCTGGATGTGAGAGCTCACACACTTGCTCTTTATCATAAGGTCATCCACGTAGACCTCCAGGTTCCTTCCCCTTTGCTTCTTAAGTACCCGATCCATCATTTTCTGGTAGGTTGCTCATGCATTTTTCAGCCCGAAGGGCATCATCTTATAGCAGTAGCATCCCTCCCTGGTGATGAACGAGACATCTTTGACGTCCGGGGGGTGCATTCTTATTTGGTGATAACCTGAAAAAGCATCCAAAAAACTCATCACAGAAAAACCGACGGCTGAGTCAACCAGCGCGTCGATCCGAGGCAAGGGATAACAATCCTTAGGACAGGCCTTATTTAACAATGAAAAGTCCACACACATACGCCAGCGGCCATCGGTCTTTTTTACCATTACGACATTGGAGACCCAGCCTGGATACTGGATCTCCGTTACAAAACCTGCCTCGAGGAGTTTCGCCACCTCCTCGCGGATCGGTCCTTCGAGCTTGTCAGCTATAGTCCTTCTCTTCTGCCGGATGGGGCGGGCTTCTGGATCGAGGTTGAGACGATGGCAAGCCACGTCCGCCTCGATGCCCGGCATGTCTGCTGCGCTCCATGCGAAGATGTCCACGTTCTTCTGGATGCACTCCAGCATCCTTCTCTGGTCCTCCGGGCCGAGGCCCCCGCTGATCCGCACCTTCTCCACCCTTCCTGCCTGGGTGGTAACCTCCATCTCTATCACCTCTTCTGCCGCCTCGAGCCGGGTTGGCTCTTCCCACTGGCCCTTTGCTTCTCGCCCCTCCTCACGGGCCTTTTTTCCTGCAGCTCCTTCCGCCTCCCTCGGCTCGACCTCCTGCTCCTCACGAGCGACCTCCAACACCTCCTCTCGGGCATCGCCCTCTCCCCCTACTTCTCCCTTCTCCACTCCTCTCCTGGCCCCTCCGGCCTCACCATCTCTTCATCCATCTTTTCGGCATCCGCCATCCATGAAATGGTGTTGACGACAGTCACGTAGCACTGTCTCGCCACCTTAGCATCTCCTCGGACGCGGATCTGGACTCCTCCACTATGGAGCTTTAAGCACTGATGGTACGATGAGGGAACGCACCGGAAGGCGCTGATGAGGGGTCTTCCGAAGATGGCGTTATAGCTGCTCGGAGCGTGCACGATGACGAACCGGCAGTTTCTTGGGACTCCTCCTAGCGTCACCTGGAGACCTACGCCTCCCTCGACCTCCTTCCGCTCTCCCGAGAAACCAAATAGGGGTCCGTCGGAGGCCTGCACTCTCTTCTTTTCTACCTCCATCGCGTCAAAAGCTTTTTTGAAAATCACATTCACCGAGCTCCCGTTGTCCACCAGGATCCGAGAGACCGTGAAGTTTTCTATCGCTGTCTGGATCACCAGGGCGTCGCAGAATGGGTCTTCGTAGTCTGGCATATCTTCTGAGGAGAAGGTGAGCTTCTCAGAGGGGGGTGGGGTCTGGGAAGTCGACGCGACGTCCCTTCGGAACATGGCCTGGAAGCTTCTCTTGCGAGAGGCCTCTATCCCAACCCCACCGTGAATCACCCCGATTCCCCCCCTGGTTCCTGTATCTGCCCTATCCTCACACCGGTCCTCTTCTGCCTCTGGAAGCACTTCCTCAATTCTGGCATGCTGCCGCCGTGGCTGTCCTCTTTCCCTCATTTCCAAGAACTCTGGGCAGGTGGCGATCGCGTGACCTTCTTCCTGATGAAAGTCACAGTAAGGCAACGCCACCCTGTCCTCTCTTCCAGCTCTTCCTCTTCCTCCTCTTGCTCCTCTACCTCTTCTCCCTCGGCCTACCGCCATGGCTTGCTCCCTCGGGGGGTGAGGGAGTCTGGGACCCTGCCTCCACCCCTGATTCACTCCTCCTGCCTCCCTTCCTTGGTACCTTTCATCCTGACCTCGCGCTGGTCCTTCCTGGTTCCTCCAACCCAACCTGTTGTTGGGTTCTTGGTTCCTCCAAACCCGAGGTGGTCTTTCGAACCCCTGGCCCCTGGGCTCCTCTCGCCTTCTTCCCTCTGGCTGCCTCGCCTCGGGCTCGCTCATCTTTGCCAACCTTTTATAGAATTCGGGGTTGGCTGCCTCCCCTTCAATCTCCTCCGCGGCTCTCTCCATCAACTCCTCGAAGGATACAGGAGGTCTTCTCTTCAGGTCCATCTTGAAGAACCCCTCTCGCAGCCCTACGATGAATGCCATCTGGAGGGCGAATCCCGGCACCTCCTGCACTAGGTGTATCTCCTCCTAGAACCTGTCCACGTACTTGGCCAGGGATTCCCCCTCCCTCTGCCTGATCTTGAAGAGAGCCTCTGCATCCTTCTTCCTCTTCTTTGACGTCGAGAAACGCAGTCGGAAGCTTCGGCGCAGATCATCGAACGCATAGATGGAACCTGTGGGAAGTTGGTGGAACCAGTCCCTTGCTTTCTCCTTCAGGGTGGTCGCGAAGAGTCGGCATTGGAAAGAACCCGACATGGGAAGGATTGAAGTCATGTCCTCGAACCACTGCAGGTGCACAACTGGATCCTCCTTGCCGGTGTAGTAGGACATCTCCGGCCCACGAAACCCTTCTGGCACTGGGGCCGAGAGGATCATCTCGCAAAAGGGGCTCCCTTCCCCTGCTCGGCGAGTGGTCCTCTCGCGCCGGACCAACTCACACACCTCAGCACTCGCCGGACTGCTGAACAGCTGCCGTCCGGGGAGGTCTCGCGCACTTCCTTCTGCTGGCACCTCCTTCCCCGGCCGCTGCCCCGGTGCGTTCTCGCCAATCTGCAATGGCGGGACCACTGGGACCACCGGGGTCTCGCACTCGGTCCTTGCTGCGAGAACCGTCTGCAGGACCTCTCGCTTGAACTTCTCAAACATCTCCAGCCACTCCCTTGCCGCTGGTGGCTGCGAGTGACCTGAGTCAGAACCATTTCCTCCATCTCCTGTCATCGAAACCAGCTTGGGATTTTCTTTCACCGACTACGGTCCACGCTCACCGCACCAAAAATGTTGAAACCAGCAACTGGTCTCTTGAGTTCGGACCCACTGGGGGTGTAGCCGATGCTTATTTCTCCCTCACTAGACTCTCCTGACGGTGGATGCTGGAAATGGAATAGACCCAAGGCTGAAGCGAGGAGGTCCCGCCACACACCCAGAAGATCTTAGAGAGCTTCCCCTCCTAAACCAAAGCTCAACCGGGCACCTTGGAGGACACTGACTGCCCACCAAAACTAACCTAGAGGAGAGGATTCTCTAAAATCGGATCTCCTCCAAGGTGCCCTTAAGGGTCTATTTATAGTTTTCCTAGGCTGGTCTGTAAATAGCCTGAATCCGCCTTTTAATTTTACTAACCGCACCCCAAATTGGTCTGCTAGCAGCCTAACTCCGCTGTTCCGAAGGGCTATTTGCAGCCCACCAGGGGTATTATGGTCATTTTCCCCTCACAGCCCTTTGGGCGAATGGTCCGTGAGGGCACCATTCGCTGGGCACCCGCCTGGCTGGGCGAATGCCCATGCTTCTGGGCGAGTGGTCCGTGAGGGCACCACTCGCCTAGCGCCTTCTCTCCTACAGCTTACCCCCACCAACCCGGGGGCATTTTTACCTTCCTTAGCCTGGGCGAGTGACCCGGCGAATGATCCGGACGACCCAGGTTTCGCCAGTTGGCTGGGAGGGCCCACTCGGCGAATACGGGTTGTACACTCGAGACACAGGCCCTAAACACCTGGTGTCCCAAAACAAGCAGAGATCTAAAAGTCCAAACAAACAGTGCTATAAAATAAGAGCTAAACAATGCTCTGAACAGAAGTACAGGAACTGAAAACAAAAATAACACTAAAAAAAAAACTAGTCATCCAAAAGATCATCCTTCTCCGGATCCCAGACAACCAGTGCTCCTCCTATCCCAGAGACTCCTGCAATTCAACAGAGAATTTCATTTTAGAATGAATTCTATCCTTTGTAATTTGCAGATATCTAGTTTTAACATAAACCTTACTATTGATTATTATTTAATTTGGCTGGGAGGACACGTTCACAGAGTATTATAGTTTAACCTCAGAATCTGTTATCTGTTTCCAAATTAAACGATTATCAAACTTCTGGACATTGCAGCTATATCTGTAATCCTATATGGAATGTCACGGTTACTGCTCTTCTAAAGTCAATTGGAGCTCATCAAGTTTGGAATGGAACCAATCTTCAGAAGAAGAGACAAACCAAGTCAGATTGTGTTATCAAGTTTGGAATAACACTCTCCTCCAAGGCAAAAGCCGAATCCGATGAAGCTGTTAACATCAAGTTTGGAATGAAACAACTTACCAGATCCGAGCTCAGCAACCAAGAACATCAGCGGACCACAACATACTTGCATTGACAAGGGAATGTGGAATAATCAAAACGTCTGGACTAAGGCTGAACTGAATCGCCTGATACTGAACTAAGACCGAACTAAATCGCCTTTAGTCCCATTTCCCCCACTGTTTTGATTAACCGTTCTTTGGGCATTCCTTTCGTCAGTGGATCAGCAAGGTTATCCTTTGAGCGTACATCAATCAAAGTGATGACTCATTGTGCTTTCAGATAATTCAACAATGCATGTCTCAGTCGTACATGTCTCCTCTTAGTATTATAGAGGGTATTCTTAACGACTTGAACTGCTGCCTGATTATCACAATACAAGCTCAACGAGTTGACTTGTAACTTAGACAGGGGAATGTCTAAAATCAAGTTTCTGATCCAGTCTGCCTCTTCACCAGCTGATGCTAAGGCAAACAACTCGACCTCCATAGACGACAAAGCTATACAGGTCTGTCTCTTGGATTTCCAAGTGACAGCAGCTCCTCCCAAGGTGAATATGAATCCACTGGTGGACTTGCTGTTTCCGACTTCTGAACACCACGAGGCATCAGAATGTCGCTCCACGGTAGGTGGGAAACCAGTGTAGCACAGAGCATAGTTAGCAGTACCTCGAAGGTATCTCAACAGCCTATCTAGGGCAACCCAATGTTCTTTGCCAGGACTACTGGTAAAATGACTCAGCGCGCTAACCGAGAAAGCAATGTCTGGCCTCGTACAAGTTGTAGCGTACATGAGACTACCAATTATTTTGGAATATTTGACCTGATCAATGCTGGCCTCTAGATTAGGACTCAACTTAACATTGTGGTCAAACGGTGTCTCAATCGGCCTACTCTTATCATATCCCCAAGTAGAGAGAAGTTGCTCAACATAGTGAGTCTGGCTAAGAGTAACTCGACCCTTGTCAACTCTAACCTTCATACCTAACAGGGTATCAACAGGACCGAGATCCTTCATGTCAAATACTTCTGCCAGAGTGGATTTGACGTCCCTAACTGCAGCAAGATTATGTTGGAGCATGCGTTTCGCACTCCTCCGGTTTGATAATAACAAAGTCCCTTTTGTATTTGATTCTATTTTCATTAATGGTGTGCAGATAACAGGTATGTGATGTTCACATTGCTGCTGGAGCTAAAATTGAATGTGGGAAAAATTCACTGTCGGAAAATTCCGACAGCCACTGTCGCCCAGGCGACAGCAGAGAAGTTACAACTACTTCCCTCCACGGCAGATCGACGAAAGACAGTTTTGCGCTGTCGGAATTCCGACATCGATGTCGCCCAGGCGACAGCTCGACGGTTACACCACCTGCCCACGTCTCCACCCACGACAGGCGGTTTTGCACTGTCGGAAATTCCGACATCGATGTCGCCCAGGCGACAGCTCCACGATTCCAGCAACTGCCCGCACGACGGCTCGACGACACGACAGCGGCAGTTTAGCGCTGTCGGAAAATTCCGACAGCCACTGTCGCCCAGGCGACAGTGAAATTCTATAAAATGGTTCCTTTGGTTCGTGCATTCTAAGCTTTTGAGAATTCCAGTCCCTTCCTGAGTGCATACGAACCAGAGAGCTCCAGAACCTCCTCAACTCCCATTTGTGCAAAGAAGGATTGAAGATTGAAGACGAGATCGGGCGCGCTTCTACATCAACGATCATCTCGAGGCTTCAACAATCCATTCAGAGATCTGAATTTCTAGGGAGTTGTCTTTTTCATATTGTATTTTCATTTACTCATATTTCATTTTGTATTGGGAAAGAAATCGTCGTCTTGCGTGCGGCGTCTAAGTCCTTGCGCGGCTTAGGGGAAAATCACTTCCTTGTGCGGAGCGTCCAAGTCCTTGCGTGGCTTGGTGGGAGATCGTGGCCTTGTGTGCTACGTCTAGATCTTGGGAAGATCTAGAGGATAGGCTTGGGCTTGATCTTGGGAGAGACAAGCGATAGCCTTCCGATCCTTGGGAGAAGGATTGGTAAACCAAAATTATTGTATTTTTATTATCATAATTGTGCCTTGATCTTAAGCATTGTTAAGATCATTTTTATTTGTATGCAAATTTCATGATATATAAAATTATGATCCTTTCACTAATTGCAAATTTGTGTGTTTAAATCTTTATCTTAGAAATTTGTGTTTGGTGTTATACAAAAATTGCATTGGTTTAAAATTATTTTTAAGTAACTTTTTATTAAAGTAAATTTGTCTAAAATTATTAAAAAAAAATACAAATTTAAACACACCCTTATTCACCCCCCCCCCCCCCCTCTAAGGGCGTCATACGATCCAACAGATTAGACCCTAAAATCAACAAATCATCCACATATAAGCAAATGATGACTGTTTGATTTGACAAGGAGCGGTAATAAAGGCATTTGTCAGAGAGACTGGACTGGAATCCAATGCTCTTTACCACCTGATCAAACTTCATGTGCCACATCTTAGGTGCTTGTTTAAGACCATAGATTGACTTATCGAGTTTGCACACTTTGTCTTTATGATCTTTGTGAACATAACCTTCAGGTTGCGTCATGTAGATCTCTTCATTAAGCTCTCCATTTAAGAATGCAGTTTTAACGTCCATCTGGTGAACTATAAAGTTCTCAATAGAGGCTAATGCAAGAAGAATCCTGATAGTCGATAGATGACACACAGGTGAGTAGACGTCAAAATAGTCAATTCCCCCTTGTTGCTTATAACCTTTAGCTACGAGACGCGCTTTATACCTGGCTATAGATGTAACATCCCGACTTTTATTGGGCCACTAGACCCTAGTGAGCCCAATAAAAGTAGGCCCGAGCAGTAGAAAACGACCATTTCGGGTATCGTAGCGCGCCACTACCTCATTATTATGAATAGTAACCGTACGAATCCCGAATTGACTTCCGTCAGTTCCGTTGAACTCGTATGGACAAAACGAGCGCAACGGAATTCGTTGCACTTCGATCCGAGGTCGTTTGGAGAAAACGACCATTTCGGGTATCGTAGCGCGCCACTACCTCATTATTATGAATAGTGACCGTACGAATCCCGAATTGACTTCCGTCAGTTCCGTTGAACTCGTATAGACAATACGAGCGCAACGGAATTCGTTGCACTTCGATCCGAGGTCGTTTGGAGAAAACGACCATTTCGGGTATCGTAGCGCGCCACTACCTCATTATTATGAATAGTGACCGTACGAATCCCGAATTGACTTCCGTCAGTTCCGTTGAACTCGTATGGACAATACGAGCGCAACGGAATTCGTTGCACTTCGATCCGAGGTCGTTTGGAGAAAACAACCATTTCGGGTATCGTAGCGCGTCACTACCTCATTATTATGAATAGTGACCGTACGAACCCCAAATTGACTTCCGTCAGTTCCGTTGAACTCGTATGGACAATACGAGCGCAACGGAATTCGTTGCACTTCGATCCGAGGTCGTTTGGAGAAAACGACCATTTCGGGTATCGTAGCGCGCCACTACCTCATTATTATGAATAGTGACCGTACGAACCCCGAATTGACTTCTGTCAGTTCCGTTAGGATCGTATGACCAATACAAGCACAACGGAACTCGTTGCGTCTCGATACAAGGTCGTATGAAGAGTATGCCATTTTAGTCCTATGCAGATCGCCTCAGTACAACGCACGAGATATAAAGCACACGAGCCTGGCATCGGCCCCGGCAACTCTTATCGTGCCCCGGAGCCAAGGAGGACCCCATGTAACATCCCGACTTTTATTGGGCCACTAGACCCTAGTGAGCCCAATAAAAGTAGGCCCGAGCAGTAGAAAACGACCATTTCGGGTATCGTAGCGCACCACTACCTCATTATTATGAATAGTGGCCGTACGAACCCCGAATTAACTTCCGTCAGTTCCGTCGGACTCGTATGGACAATACGAGCGCAACGGAATTCGTTGCACTTCGATCCGAGGTCGTTTGGAGAAAACGACCATTTCGGGTATCGTAGCGCACCACTACCTCATTATTATGAATAGTGGTCGTACGAACCCCGAATTAACTTCCGTCAGTTCCGTTGGACTCGTATGGACAATACGAGCGCAACGGAATTCGTTGCACTTCGATCCGAGGTCGTTTGGAGAAAACGACCATTTCGGGTATCGTAGCGCACCACTACCTCATTATTATGAATAGTGGCCGTACGAACCCCGAATTAACTTCCGTCAGTTCCGTTGGACTCGTATGGACAATACGAGCGCAACGGAATTCGTTGCACTTCGATCCGAGGTCGTTTGGAGAAAACGACCATTTCGGGTATCGTAGCGCACCACTACCTCATTATTATGAATAGTGGCCGTACGAACCCCGAATTAACTTCCGTCAGTTCCGTTGGACTCGTATGGACAATACGAGCGCAACGGAATTCGTTGCACTTCGATCCGAGGTCGTTTGGAGAAAACGACCATTTCGGGTATCGTAGCGCACCACTACCTCATTATTATGAATAGTGGCCGTACGAACCCCGAATTAACTTCCGTCAGTTCCGTTGGACTCGTATGGACAATAGGAGCACAACGGAATTCGTTGCACTTCGATCCGAAGTCGTTTGGAGAAAACGACCATTTCGGGTATCGTAGCGCACCACTACCTCATTATTATGAATAGTGGCCGTACGAACCCCGAATTAACTTCCGTCAGTTCCGTTGGACTCGTATGGACAATACGAGCGCAACGGAATTCGTTGCACTTCGATCCGAGGTCGTTTGGAGAAAACGACCATTTCGGGTATCGTAGCGCACCACTACCTCATTATTATGAATAGTGGCCGTACGAACCCCGAATTAACTTCCGTTAGTTCCGTAGGACTCGTATGGACAATACGAGCGCAACGGAATTCGTTGCACTTCGATCCGAGGTCGTTTGGAGAAAACGACCATTTCGGGTATCGTAGCGCACCACTACCTCATTATTATGAATAGTGGCCGTACGAACCCCGAATTAACTTCCGTCAGTTCCGATAGACTCGTATGGACAATACGAGCGCAACGGAACTCGTTGCGTCTCGATACGAGGTCGTATGGAGGGTATGCCAGTTTAGTCCTATGCAAATCGCCTCAGTGCAACGCACGAAATATAAAGCACACGAACCCGGCATCGGCCCCGGCGACTCTTATCATGTCCCGGGAGCCGAGGAGGACCCCGCCCTAAGTTGACTTGGTCAAACCCCCCCCCCCCCCCAGTCTGAAATTACTTAGGGAAGAGAAGCCCCTCCCCCAAAAAGGAAGGGCTGCCTATTCATGGGCAGCCCCCCTATTTGGGCAGGAGAGAGAGGAGGGAGGGGAGGGGGAGAAATATCTCCCCCTCCCTTATCCCCACGTGGAGGAAGAGGAAGGGGGGGAGGAGAGCTTCCTCCTTCCTATAAAAGGAGGGGCAGCCCCTCCATTCCTCCCCCACACACCACCCCTCTCTCTCTCTCTCTCTCTCTCTCTCTCTCTCTCTCTCTCCCTCAGCTCCCCTCTGCCAGCACCCCAACCCAGCCGGCCACCCCCTCGCCGGAGCTAGCCGGAACCAAGCCGCCACCACCCTCCTCTTCCTCCTCCATGGCCGGCCACCACCACCCTTCCTCCTCCCGAGCACCCCCTCCACCCCAGGTAGAGACCTCCTCCTCCTCCTTCCCACCTCTAGGGTAGAACCCCCATCTCCCCTGCCGCCGGAGCGCCGCCGGCCGCCGCCCGAGCCTTGGCAAGGCTCGGGGAGGAGGCCGGCAGAAGACCTACTCTCCCCCAGCGCCGGTGGTGGCGCTGGGGGGGGGGGGGAGGAGGTCAACAGGTCCCCGTCGGGGACCTCGGCGCCGGCGCTGGGGAGGCGGCCGGGCCGCCGGCGGGCACGGCCGGCGGCACCCGTGGCCTTCCCCGCCTCCCCTGCTTTCCTGTATAGGAATAGCCAAACCCCCCGGCGGCGGCCGGCGGCTCCAGGCCGCCGGGCCACCGCCGGAGGGTTGCCCCCTCCCCGGCGCCCCGTCCAGTGGCGGCCGGGAGGGCAGCACTCGGCAGGAGCGGCGGCACCGCGGCCTGCATGGCCCATGCAGGCCACGCCGCCGCCGCCCGTCCCTTTTAATCCCTCCCCCGGCGGTGGCCGGCGGTGCCAGGTCGCCGGACCACCCCCGGAGGAGTCGCCGGCCCCCGGCGCACCGGCCGGGGGCACCCCCCACCCCATCCCCTCCGGTGGAGGCGGTGGCGGCAAGCATGCAGGAGGCGTGCGGACCGCCACCGCCCCCGTGCCCTTGCAGCACGAGCCCCGGCGGTGGCCGGCGGCGCCAGGCCGCCGGACCACCACCGGAGTGGTCGCCCGCCCCCGGCGCACTGACCGGGGGCGGCGCCGGCCACAACCGGCCGCTGCCGGCGGCGGCAGCGGCCGTCTCCCGTCAGGGCTGACGGGAGCCGTTCGATCTCCCCCGGGAGATCAACGGCTCCTGTAGCCTTAACTCCCGCCCCCCGCGTGGGTTTGAGTGCCCCCACAGCGGATCCGCTGTGGATCCGCTGTGGGGACAAAGGACGGCGCCCGGTGCGGCGCCCCCAGGTCCCTCCCTGCCTCTATTTGCACCCCAAACACCCTATAGGCTTCTCCATTTTTCTGAGGAAAAATGGGGCCGTTTCAGAAAAAGTTTTCTAAATGAAAAGTGTGCCTCACCCTTAGGGGCACCCTCTGTAATTTTTTGGGATTTTTAGGAGGGGTTTTACTATTTTTAAAACCCAATATAAAGTTTATTTTAGGTAATAAAATACCCAAATGAGTCTCTAAAATTCCCCAAAAATTAGGGGCACTAAATATAGGTATTTTACAAATACTATCAAAGGTAGGAAGTGTGGACTTGTGATTTGACCCCTCGAAAGCCTTTTCAAACAAAAATAGACGCCCGGAAAATAGCGAAATTCATTAAAATAAATCGGCGTCCCCTCGACGCATATTTTAAATACTTATCCCAAAATTATGCATAGTAAGCTAAGAGACCGACTAAGCTCGGAAAAGCAACGCACAAATCGGAACGACATCGCGACGCGGCGCCAAAACGTAACCTCGTCGCGACAATAATAAAAGTACGGAGTCGTCGATCGAAGCCTCCTCTGATAGAGTGATTGGACTACTAACCATTTCATCTTATGCAATTACAGTCTGTACTTTCATTTAAATCCAGTCTCGTACTGGTCCCCCCGCATTTACATTCTGTGCTTTCATTTAAATCCAGTCTCGTACTGGTCCCCCCGCATTTACATTCTGTACTTTCATTTAAATCCAGTCTCGTACTGGTCCCCCGCATTTACATTCTGTACTTTCATTTAAATCCAGTCTCGTACTGGTCCCCCGCATTTACATTCTGTACTTTCATTTAGATCCAGTCTCGTACTGGTCCCCCACATTTACATTCAGCACTTTCATTTAAATCCAGTCTCGTACTGGTCCTATTTACACGGCCTTTGCTTTCGGCCTACTTTCCTGTTTAATACATGGCCTTTGCTTTCGGCCTACTTTCCTGTTTAATACATGGCCTTTGCTTTCGGCCTACTTTCCTGTTTAATACATGGCCTTTGCTTTCGGCCTACTTTCCTATTTAATACATGGCCTTTGCTTTCGGCCTACTTTCCTGTTTAATACATGGCCTTTGCTTTCGGCCTACTTTCCTATTTAATACATGGCCTTTGCTTTCGGCCTACTTTCCTGTTTAATACATGGCCTTTGCTTTCGGCCTACTTTTCTGTTTATCACATGGCCCATTCTTCGGCCTATTTTATTTACTAGCGCAGAGCTGCCGTGGCAACGAATGCGGTGCTTATCCTCCCTTCGGCGAGGCCTTAGTTGGGAAAAACCCGGAGTCGAGTCTCTCCTCCCAGGTTAGTCCCAAGCAAGGAGCCCTCCTACCGCTAAGCCTCCCGGTCCAAGATCGTGCGACCGGTCGAGTAGAAATTGCCACGTGGCCTAAGGGTTTGTTTATATAAAGCGGGTGAAGATTGATTGGAAGTGGCGGGTCGGTCACGCTCGCAGACCGTTCGTACCGGTGCGGGTGAGTTGACGACTCATGGCGACAGGGAGATGGGCACAGTGGGTTATTACCCTCTGAGCCTGCAGTATCGCCTCCGCTGGTCGGCCTAAAAAATCGGTTCGCCGGATGTCGCTCACATCCATTCAGTACACCGAGTTGTACGGGAGGGCCTGAATGATACGGTACGACTACATTCAGAAGTGGCAGGACTGGCCACTGTCACCGACGGCCACATCGGTGAGGCCCGCGGGATTAGCTCCCCTGCTTGAACTAAAGCGGTCTAAAACTGTGTCGACACAGGGTCTTTGTGTGGGTACAGGTCTTGAGAACCTGGGGTGTGTGTATACGCGCGATAGTATTATAGATTTATTATGCCGCGCGATTGTGGTTATTCGGGCAGGAGCCCCGCTTTATATATATATGTGTATGTATATGATTACATGCTGCTAACCCTTTCCTTGCTTCGGCTATTTCAATTCTGTCTTTAGCCGCCCCCTGGATACGGATCCGGGGAGGGGGATGTGTTTTCTACTTAGCTCTGTGACTAACGGTTATTTCTTATAACCAATCACAGGAGACGGGACAGCGTGAAGCCCCCACATCACAGGTTGATCTCGAAGCCTTGGAGATGATCCGTACGACTTTCCCAGCCCCGCCCCCTGTCTTCCGAGACGTGAGTCCTAGAGTATAGGACCGGCTTAGGCCCTTTTGTTCAGTCGATGTAGCCTTCAAGGCACTCTTGTAAACGTTAGGCTTCGGCCCCGTTAAGTATGTAAATATAAGCAGTGTGTTTTGGGTTCATATTTTTTGTTGATTGCTTCCGCTATGCGTTCTGATGTGAAGTTGTGATTCTTGTGCCTGACAAAGAGACCGCTCAGTGCCTAAGCGGGTGGGACGTCGCCACCCGGAAAGCGCTGGGTGGTCTTCTTTGGGCAGTAAGATCCCCCCCTCCCTGAACCTGGTTCAGGATTGGGGAGGGGGGGGGGGGTCTTACAAATGGATCAGAGCTACCACGATCCGACCACATGGGGCAGTCTTTCGATCCTCTCGTCCCCGTTTCCGTTCCTTGGTTCGGGACGAACCACGCAGCGGAAGCCTGGTGGACCCTTTAGGCTTAGAGTTAAGGATTCGAGACTGCACGGTAGTACACCCACACGCTTTCCGCTTACTTTTCGTTTCAGTCCTGCAAAATTCCCTTATTTTTGCAAGTTCTGATATTCATGTTGTTACTTCTCCAGATACCGGAGTCGAGCAACGGAAGGTCCTCCTCTGAGGATCAGTACCACCCTACCACCCCACCACCAGTCCCAGCCACACCAGCCGCAGCTCCATTTGGAGATACAGAGCTAGGACGGACACTGATAGCCTTGTTAGCAGCTTTCCAGACAGCCACCCTACGACCACCCCAGCAGGCCACCGTACCCACCGATCTGCTGACCACGTTCCGAGGGCTAAGGCCCCCCACCTTCCGAGGTACAGAGTCAGCTATCCAGGCCGAGGAGTGGGTGGAGAGGGTAGAGGAGCTTCTTGTAGGGATGATGTGCCCGGCAGTAGCCGCAGTATCCCTAGTAGTGACCATGTTAGAGGGCTATGCACGAGACTGGTGGAGGGCAGCTAGCCGCTCCGCTTTTAGAGGGCGACCCCTCAGCACCATTCTCTGGGGGGAGTTCTCAGAGGCCTTCTTGGAGCACTTCATTTCGGATGCAGACCGGATGGCACTCCAGGAGCGGTTCCTGCAGATCAGGCAGGGAGCTAGGACAGTTCCAGACTACCAGAGAGAGTTTATCCACCTGGCCCGCTTCGCCGGGACCTTAGCAGGTACAGATAGGGACAGGGCGGCCAGATTTTATCGGGGATTACGAGACGACCTCCGTCAGGCCCTGATCATGATTTCCCAGGCATCCTTCCACACGATCGCCTCACATGCCACCGCTCTGGAGATGGACCAGCGGATGGTAGCCCAGCAGCGGAGGGGACATGTAGGTGTTCCCCAGACCCAGGGCCGGGAGAGAGGGGTAGGTCCTCGCAGGCAGGGCCGAGATGGGAGACAACGTCAGCGTCACCAGCCATATAGACGGGCACCCCAGCCCCGACCAGCACCCCAGCCCCGACCAGCACCCCAGCCCCGACCAGCACCCCCAGCCCCAGCACCTCAGGTCGTCCCAGCCGCACGACGAGATGTTCCCTTCGCAGGGAACTGCTACCTATGCCAGCAGCCTGGGCATATACGAGCCTTTTGCCCACAGGCTACCGGGAGACCCGGCTTAGGAGCAGTACAGAGAGCGGCAGAGAGAGGACGAGGTGGACGCAGAGGACGTCCCGCAGGCAGGAGGGAGCCGGCTAGGCAGGGCAGAGCAGCACCGCTCGAGGCATACGCATTGGATCTCCAGCACGGTCCTGCTCCTGACGTAGTGATAGGTATCTACTTCCGATAGTAGGATATCCTAGGAGATGTTATAGCTTTATATGTTGGGACTTTTGTATATGTCATCCCTACTCATGTATATGTACGAAAGCTTTTGATTATGATATATATATACATATATGTTGTCAGGTTTACTTTTGGTAGAAGGTCGCCCCGCTAAAACACTGTTCGATACCGGCGCCACACATTCTTTCGTTGCACAAAACTTCATCGCGGACAAGGAGAACACGGTACGATCATCCGGGATGTCAATCCGAATACGACTCCCGGATGGATCAGATATGACTTCCACCGAAAAGTGTTCCTTCCAGGCAATGCTAGGAGGCATAGAGTTCGAAGTCAACGCCACCATCTTAGCAATAACCGGGTTCGACATCATTCTGGGGATGGATTGGTTGGCAGAGCACAGCGCCCAAATCAATTGTTCAACCCGAGAAATCCGCCTCCAGAATCCGAATGGGCAAGTTATCACCCTAGCAGGTATACCCTCCGTCACCCGCATCATCTTAACGTCTGCACAAACTGTCAAGGCAGTGCGGCGGAAGGACGAGATATACCTAATCTACTTTGAGATGGAAAACACGACGCAAGTACCCTCTAAAGTACCCGTGATCAGGGACTTCCCAGATATCTTCCCAGAGTCACTCCCCGGGTTGCCCCCGCAACGGGAAGTGGACTTCCAAATCGAACTTACTCAAGGAGCCCGACCAGTGTCCCGGGCACCGTACCGGATGGCCCCGAGGGAACTGGCCGAGCTCAAAATTCAGCTACAAGAGTTAGTCGACGCAGGATTCGTACGTCCTAGTACCTCTCCCTGGGGAGCCCCAGTACTGTTCGTTAAAAAGAAGGATGGATCGCTGCGCCTCTGCATCGACTACAGAGGTTTGAATAAACTCACGGTCCGGAATACCTATCCCCTACCCCGGATAGATGAACTGTTCGATCAACTGCAAGGCGCGTCTGTCTTTTCCAAGATGGACTTAAGGTCCGGCTACTATCAACTTAGAGTGCGAGAAGAGGACATTCCCAAGACCGCTTTCAGCTCTCGCTACGGACTATACGAGTTCATGGTAATGCCATTTGGGCTAACCAATGCCCCGTCCGCCTTTATGGCTTTGATGAATACAGTATTCAAACCCTTTCTGGACCATTTCGTAATAGTCTTCATAGATGATATCCTCATCTACTCAAAGAACAAAACCGATCACTCCAGGCACCTCCAAATGGTACTACTTAAGCTAAGAGAGCACTCGCTCTTCGCCAAGTTTAGCAAATGCGAGTTCTGGATGGAAGAAGTCGGCTTTCTGGGACACACCATCAATAAAAACGGAGTAGCAGTGGATCAGGCCAAAGTGCAAGCAGTACGAGATTGGCCGCCACTTAAGACAGCAGCAGACGTCCGAAGTTTCCTTGGCCTCGCCGGCTACTACCGTAAGTTCGTCGAAGGTTTCTCCAAAATCGCGTTACCACTTACCTCTCTCACCAAGAAGGATGTGACCTTCCAATGGTCTCCCGAATGCGAGGCAGCATTCATCGAACTGAAGAACCGGCTGATATCGGCCCCAATCCTAACCCTCCCCTCCGGTACCGAGGGTTTTCAAATCTATGATGATGCCTCTCTGAAAGGATTAGGGGCCGTGCTTATGCAACATGGTAAGGTGATTGCCTACGCCTCACGTCAGCTCAAGCCACATGAGCTAAACTACGCCACCCACGACCTGGAACTGGGGGCGGTAGTTTTCGCATTAAAAGTCTGGAGACACTACCTCTACGGGATACGATGCGAAATCTTCTCCGATCATAAAAGCCTCAAATACGTCTTCACCCAGAAGGAGCTGAACCTCCGGCAGCGTCGGTGGTTAGAATTCCTCTGTGATTATGACTTCGCCCTCCAGTACCACCCCGGCAAGGCTAATAAGGTCGCAGACGCCTTGAGTCGGCAGCCTCCGAGGACCGGGAGTTGGTTAGAAATGGTGCCGGAGGAGTTGGTCAAATCATTGGCAAAAATGGATATTATCCTCATCACCCGCAGAAATCCGATGGAATACCAGGCTCATCTCTATTGGATGGAGATACAGTGCGACATTAGGGATAGAATACGGGAAGCCCAGAAGGTCGACGTAGAAGCGGCCTCGATCATTCAGGCCTTGCAACACGGCGCGCAAGAAGACTACAACTTGTATGATGGCATCCTACAATACAGACACCGCATCTTCATCCCCGCTGCAGAGGGAATCCGGGAAGAAATCCTCCGCGAAGCACATCAAACCAGGTACTCCATACACCCGGGAGTAGTAAAGATGTACACGGATCTGCGAAGGACGTTATATTGGCCAGGAATGAAGAAGGACGTCACCAATTATGTTGCACATTGCCAGACCTGTCAAATGGTCAAGGCGGAATGTCGAAGCCCAGGAGGTCTACTACAACCTCTGCCAATTCCAGAATGGAAATTTGAAGATATCTCCATGGATTTCGTCCATGGTTTACCTCGATCCCGTGCAGGAAACGACTCAATATGGGTCGTAGTAGATCGACTCACCAATGTGGCTCGTTTCATTCCAAACCGACAAGGCGACGGCGTCGACATCTTAGCCCGGCTATTTATAGAACAAGTGGTCCGATTCCATGGGGTACCTAAGTCAATCGTCTCTGACCGCGATGGACGCTTCACGTCAAAAGAATGGAGACGAGTACAGGCGTATCTAGGAACCAGATTAGCTTTTAGTACCGCCTTCCACCCCCAGACCGACGGGCAAACAGAAAGGACAAATCGGACGATGGAGGACCTCCTCCGATTATGCATAGTGGAACACAGCGAGCCGTGGGAACAGTTACTGCCCTTAGTAGAGTTCTCCTACAATAACAGTTTCCAAGCAAGCATCAAAATGGCACCTTACGAAGCCCTCTACGGAAGACGCTGTCGGACCCCGCTGTCTTGGGCACAGGATGAGGACCCCGAAGCCTTAGGAATCACCTACATCGACGATACCACCGCCGCAATAAGACTAATCCGGGAACGCATGCTGGAAGCGCAGAGCCGACAGGCCAAGTATTACGACGCACGTCATCGGCAAGTGGAATTCCAAGTGGGAGATATGGTTTTCTTAAAGATTAAGCCAATGCATGGGATATCACGAATCAAGAGGCAGAAAAAGCTGGACCCCCGTTATCTAGGCCCGTATCCAGTCGTCGAAAGAATTGGCCCGGTGGCTTACAGGTTAGCTTTGCCAGCCGAGCTGGGGAGCCTTCACGACGTATTTCATGTCTCCTCGCTAAGACGTGTTCTGCGCCAACCAGAGCAGCACCTCCCCACACCCCCAACATCCGTACAATCCGACCGATCTGTCCGACTCGAACCTGTGAAGATAGTGGACTCCAAGATCAAAGAACTGCGGAACAAGACAGTCACAATGGTCAAGATCTTATGGTCGAACGGTGGACGCGAAGAGTTCACTTGGGAACCAGAAACGCTCGTACGAGAGAAATACCCGACGCTCTTCCCCCAGGTACATCATTTAAACCCCTACTTTAGCCAATTTTCGGGGACGAAAATCTCTTTATTTTTATTGGATTGTAACATCCCGACTTTTATTGGGCCACTAGACCCTAGTGAGCCCAATAAAAGTAGGCCCGAGCAGTAGAAAACGACCATTTCGGGTATCGTAGCGCACCACTACCTCATTATTATGAATAGTGGTCGTACGAACCCCGAATTAACTTCCGTCAGTTCCGTCGGACTCGTATGGACAATACGAGCGCAACGGAATTCGTTGCACTTCGATCCGAGGTCGTTTGGAGAAAACGACCATTTCGGGTATCGTAGCGCACCACTACCTCATTATTATGAATAGTGGCCGTACGAACCCCGAATTAACTTCCGTCAGTTCCGTTGGACTCGTATGGACAATACGAGCGCAACGGAATTCGTTGCACTTCGATCCGAGGTCGTTTGGAGAAAACGACCATTTCGGGTATCGTAGCGCACCACTACCTCATTATTATGAATAGTGGCCGTACGAACCCCGAATTAACTTCCGTCAGTTCCGTTGGACTCGTATGGACAATACGAGCGCAACGGAATTCGTTGCACTTCGATCCGAGGTCGTTTGGAGAAAACGACCATTTCGGGTATCGTAGCGCACCACTACCTCATTATTATGAATAGTGGCCGTACGAACCCCGAATTAACTTCCGTCAGTTCCGTTGGACTCGTATGGACAATACGAGCGCAACGGAATTCGTTGCACTTCGATCCGAGGTCGTTTGGAGAAAACGACCATTTCGGGTATCGTAGCGCACCACTACCTCATTATTATGAATAGTGGCCGTACGAACCCCGAATTAACTTCCGTCAGTTCCGTTGGACTCGTATGGACAATAGGAGCACAACGGAATTCGTTGCACTTCGATCCGAAGTCGTTTGGAGAAAACGACCATTTCGGGTATCGTAGCGCACCACTACCTCATTATTATGAATAGTGGCCGTACGAACCCCGAATTAACTTCCGTCAGTTCCGTTGGACTCGTATGGACAATACGAGGGCAACGGAATTCGTTGCACTTCGATCCGAGGTCGTTTGGAGAAAACGACCATTTCGGGTATCGTAGCGCACCACTACCTCATTATTATGAATAGTGGCCGTACGAACCCCGAATTAACTTCCGTCAGTTCCGTAGGACTCGTATGGACAATACGAGCGCAACGGAATTCGTTGCACTTCGATCCGAGGTCGTTTGGAGAAAACGACCATTTCGGGTATCGTAGCGCACCACTACCTCATTATTATGAATAGTGGCCGTACGAACCCCGAATTAACTTCCGTCAGTTCCGATAGACTCGTATGGACAATACGAGCGCAATGGAACTCGTTGCGTCTCGATACGAGGTCGTATGGAGGGTATGCCAGTTTAGTCCTATGCAAATCGCCTCAGTGCAACGCACGAAATATAAAGCACACGAACCCGGCATCGGCCCCGGCGACTCTTATCATGTCCCGGGAGCCGAGGAGGACCCCGCCCTAAGTTGACTTGGTCAAACCCCCCCCCCCCCCCAGTCTGAAATTACTTAGGGAAGAGAAGCCCCTCCCCCAAAAAGGAAGGGCTGCCTATTCATGGGCAGCCCCCCTATTTGGGCAGGAGAGAGAGGAGGGAGGGGAGGGGGAGAAATATCTCCCCCTCCCTTATCCCCACGTGGAGGAAGAGGAAGGGGGGGAGGAGAGCTTCCTCCTTCCTATAAAAGGAGGGGCAGCCCCTCCATTCCTCCCCCACACACCACCCCTCTCTCTCTCTCTCTCTCTCTCTCTCTCTCTCTCTCTCCCTCAGCTCCCCTCTGCCAGCACCCCAACCCAGCCGGCCACCCCCTCGCCGGAGCTAGCCGGAGCCAAGCCGCCACCACCCTCCTCTTCCTCCTCCATGGCCGGCCACCACCACCCTTCCTCCTCCCGAGCACCCCCTCCACCCCAGGTAGAGACCTCCTCCTCCTCCTTCCCACCTCTAGGGTAGAACCCCCATCTCCCCTGCCGCCGGAGCGCCGCCGGCCGCCGCCCGAGCCTTGGCAAGGCTCGGGGAGGAGGCCGGCAGAAGACCTACTCTCCCCCAGCGCCGGTGGTGGCGCTGGGGGGGGGGGGGGGGGGGGGAGGAGGTCAACAGGTCCCCGTCGGGGACCTCGGCGCCGGCGCTGGGGAGGCGGCCGGGCCGCCGGCGGGCACGGCCGGCGGCACCCGTGGCCTTCCCCGCCTCCCCTGCTTTCCTGTATAGGAATAGCCAAACCCCCCGGCGGCGGCCGGCGGCTCCAGGCCGCCGGGCCACCGCCGGAGGGTTGCCCCCTCCCCGGCGCCCCGTCCAGTGGCGGCCGGGAGGGCAGCACTCGGCAGGAGCGGCGGCACCGCGGCCTGCATGGCCCATGCAGGCCACGCCGCCGCCGCCCGTCCCTTTTAATCCCTCCCCCGGCGGTGGCCGGCGGTGCCAGGTCGCCGGACCACCCCCGGAGGAGTCGCCGGCCCCCGGCGCACCGGCCGGGGGCACCCCCCACCCCATCCCCTCCGGTGGAGGCGGTGGCGGCAAGCATGCAGGAGGCGTGCGGACCGCCACCGCCCCCGTGCCCTTGCAGCACGAGCCCCGGCGGTGGCCGGCGGCGCCAGGCCGCCGGACCACCACCGGAGTGGTCGCCCGCCCCCGGCGCACCGACCGGGGGCGGCGCCGGCCACAACCGGCCGCTGCCGGCGGCGGCAGCGGCCGTCTCCCGTCAGGGCTGACGGGAGCCGTTCGATCTCCCCCGGGAGATAAACGGCTCCTGTAGCCTTAACTCCCGCCCCCGCGTGGGTTTGAGTGCCCCCACAGCGGATCCGCTGTGGATCCGCTGTGGGGACAAAGGACGGCGCCCGGTGCGGCGCCCCCAGGTCCCTCCCTGCCTCTATTTGCACCCCAAACACCCTATAGGCTTCTCCATTTTTCTGAGGAAAAATGGGGCCGTTTCAGAAAAAGTTTTCTAAATGAAAAGTGTGCCTCACCCTTAGGGGCACCCTCTGTAATTTTTTGGGATTTTTAGGAGGGGTTTTACTATTTTTAAAACCCAATATAAAGTTTATTTTAGGTAATAAAATACCCATATGAGTCTCTAAAATTCCCCAAAAATTAGGGGCACTAAATATAGGTATTTTACAAATACTATCAAAGGTAGGAAGTGTGGACTTGTGATTTGACCCCTCGAAAGCCTTTTCAAACAAAAATAGACGCCCGGAAAAGAGCGAAATTCATTAAAATAAATCGGCGTCCCCTCGACGCATATTTTAAATACTTATCCCAAAATTATGCATAGTAAGCTAAGAGACCGACTAAGCTCGGAAAAGCAACGCACAAATCGGAACGACATCGCGACGCGGCGCCAAAACGTAACCTCGTCGCGACAATAATAAAAGTACGGAGTCGTCGATCGAAGCCTCCTCTGATAGAGTGATTGGACTACTAACCATTTCATCTTATGCAATTACAGTCTGTACTTTCATTTAAATCCAGTCTCGTACTGGTCCCCCCGCATTTACATTATGTGCTTTCATTTAAATCCAGTCTCGTACTGGTCCCCCCGCATTTACATTCTGTACTTTCATTTAAATCCAGTCTCGTACTGGTCCCCCGCATTTACATTCTGTACTTTCATTTAAATCCAGTCTCGTACTGGTCCCCCGCATTTACATTCTGTACTTTCATTTAGATCCAGTCTCGTACTGGTCCCCCGCATTTACATTCAGCACTTTCATTTAAATCCAGTCTCGTACTGGTCCTATTTACACGGCCTTTGCTTTCGGCCTACTTTCCTGTTTAATACATGGCCTTTGCTTTCGGCCTACTTTCCTGTTTAATACATGGCCTTTGCTTTCGGCCTACTTTCCTGTTTAATACATGGCCTTTGCTTTCGGCCTACTTTCCTATTTAATACATGGCCTTTGCTTTCGGCCTACTTTCCTGTTTAATACATGGCCTTTGCTTTCGGCCTACTTTCCTATTTAATACATGGCCTTTGCTTTCGGCCTACTTTCCTGTTTAATACATGGCCTTTGCTTTCGGCCTACTTTTCTGTTTATCACATGGCCCATTCTTCGGCCTATTTTATTTACTAGCGCAGAGCTGCCGTGGCAACGAATGCGGTGCTTATCCTCCCTTCGGCGAGGCCTTAGTTGGGAAAAACCCGGAGTCGAGTCTCTCCTCCCAGGTTAGTCCCAAGCAAGGAGCCCTCCTACCGCTAAGCCTCCCGGTCCAAGATCGTGCGACCGGTCGAGTAGAAATTGCCCCGTGGCCTAAGGGTTTGTTTATATAAAGCGGGTGAAGATTGATTGGAAGTGGCGGGTCGGTCACGCTCGCAGACCGTTCGTACCGGTGCGGGTGAGTTGACGACTCATGGCGACAGGGAGATGGGCACAGTGGGTTATTACCCTCTGAGCCTGCAGTATCGCCTCCGCTGGTCGGCCTAAAAAATCGGTTCGCCGGATGTCGCTCACATCCATTCAGTACACCGAGTTGTACGGGAGGGCCTGAATGATACGGTACGACTACATTCAGAAGTGGCAGGACTGGCCACTGTCACCGACGGCCACATCGGTGAGGCCCGCGGGATTAGCTCCCCTGCTTGAACTAAAGCGGTCTAAAACTGTGTCGACACAGGGTCTTTGTGTGGGTACAGGTCTTGAGAACCTGGGGTGTGTGTATACGCGCGATAGTATTATAGATTTATTATGCCGCGCGATTGTGGTTATTCGGGCAGGAGCCCCGCTTTATATATATAGATGTGTATGTATATGATTACCTGCTGCTAACCCTTTCCTTGCTTCGGCTATTTCAATTCTGTCTTTAGCCGCCCCCTGGATACGGATCCGGGGAGGGGGATGTGTTTTCTACTTAGCTCTGTGACTAACGGTTATTTCTTATAACCAATCACAGGAGACGGGACAGCGTGAAGCCCCCACATCACAGGTTGATCTCGAAGCCTTGGAGATGATCCGTACGACTTTCCCAGCCCCGCCCCCTGTCTTCCGAGACGTGAGTCCTAGAGTATAGGACCGGCTTAGGCCCTTTTGTTCAGTCGATGTAGCCTTCAAGGCACTCTTGTAAACGTTAGGCTTCGGCCCCGTTAAGTATGTAAATATAAGCAGTGTGTTTTGGGTTCCTATTTTTTGTTGATTGCTTCCGCTATGCGTTCTGATGTGAAGTTGTGATTCTTGTGCCTGACAAAGAGACCGCTCAGTGCCTAAGCGGGTGGGACGTCGCCACCCGGAAAGCGCTGGGTGGTCTTCTTTGGGCAGTAAGATCCCCCCCTCCCTGAACCTGGTTCAGGATTGGGGAGGGGGGGGGGTCTTACACCCCACCCTAAGTTGACTTAGTCAACCCCCCCCCCCCCCCAACTCGAAATTGCTAAAGAAAAGGGGGGCGGGGGAGAGAAAAACCCCCCAAGGGGGGGGGGGGGGGGGGGGGGGGGGGGGGGGGGGGCTGCCCCTATTAGGGCAAGGGACAAGAGAGAGAAAGGAAGGGGGGGGGGGAGAAAATATCTCCCCCCCCCCCCACTCACCCTCCCTTCATACACGTGGAAGGGAGGGAGAGGGGGGGGGGGGGGGGGGGAGATCTCCCCTCCTTCTTATAAAAGGAGGGGCAGCCCTCTCCATTTCCCCCCACACCACCTCCCTCTCTCTCTCAGCTCCCCTCTGCCGGCACCCCCCAACCACCCCCTCCTCCTCCTCCTTGCCGGAGCAAGCCAACCCCAAGGCCGCCGCCCCCACCTCCTCCCTCATGGTCGGCCGCCCCTCCACCCGAGCCCCTCCCCAGGTAGAACCACCTCCCCTCCTCCTTCCCACCTCCCGGAGGAAGACCCCCCCTCCCCCTGTCGCCGGAGCGCCGCCGGCCGCCGCCCCGAGCCTTGCAAGGTTCGGGGAGGAGGAGGCCGAGGGAGCTCTCTCCCCCAGCGCCGACGGTGGCGCTGGGGGGGAGGGGGTCCCCCCTCGAGGATCTCGGCGCGGCACAGGGGAGGCGGCCGGGCCGCCGGCGGGCACAGCCGGCGGCGCCCGTGGCCTCCCCCTCCTCCCCGCACTTCCTGTAGGAGGAAGACGCCCTCCCCCGGCTGCGGCCGGCGGCTCCAGGCTGCCGGGCCACCGCCGGAGTGGGCGCCGACCCCCGGCGCTCCGACCGGGGGCGGCATCAGTGGCCCTCGGCGGGAGGACGGCGGCGCAGCGGGCCTGCATGGCCCATGCAGGCCACGCCCCGCCTCCCGCCCTCTGTATCTCCTTCCCCCGGCGGTGGCCGGCGGCGCCAGGCCGCCGGACCACCCCCGGAGGAGTCGCCGGCCCCCGTCGCACCGACCGGGGGCGGCGCCGGCACCAGCCGACCGCTGCCCGGCGGTGGCAGCGGCCACCGTTCGGTCGAGCAGCGGGAGCTGCACGATCTCCCCCAGGAGATCGTGCGGCTCCTGTATTAGCGTTTCCCGCCCCGCCCCTTACCTCCACATGAGTGCCCCCACAGCGGATCCGATGTGGATCCGCTGTGGGGACCCAAGGAGGGCGCCCGGTGCGTCGCCCTCTGGCTCTTCCCTGCCTCTAACCGCACCCCACCCCTCTTTTTCCTTCCTCATTTTTCTAAGGGAAAATGGGGCCTCTTAAAAAGAAACTTCCTAAATGAAAATTGTGCCCCACTCTTAGGGGCACCTCCTGTAATTTTTTGGGATTTTAGGAGGAGTTTTACTATTTTTAAAACTCATTATAAAGTTTATTTTAGGAAATAAAATGCCCAAATGAGTTTCTAAAATTCCCCAAAAATTAGGGGCTCTAAGCATAGGTATTTTCCAAATACTATCAAAGTTGGGAGGTGTGACCTCTTGTTTTGATCCCTTAAATGCTTTTACAAGCATAAATAGACGCCCGAAAAAGGGCGAAATTCCTCAAAATAAATCGGCGCCCCTCGACGCATATTTTAAATGCTTATCAAAATTATGCGTACCAATCTAAAGAATCGACTAAGCTCGGGAAAGCAACGCAAAAAGCGGAACGACATCGCGGCGCGGTGCCGAAATTTAACCCCGCCGCGACGATAATAAAAGAACGTAGTCGTCGATCGAAGCCTCCTCTCATGGGGTGATTGGACCACTAACCATTTCTTCTTATGCTTTTCTGCTTTCCGTACAGTCAATTAAATCCAGTCTCGTACTGGTCCCCCGCACTTATTTCCTGTACTTTCAATTAAATCCAGTCTCGTACTGGTCCCCCGCACTTATTTCCTGTACTTTCAATTAAATCCAGTCTCGTACTGGTCCCCCGCACTTATTTCCTGTACTTTCAATTAAATCCAGTCTCGCACTGGTCCCCCGCACTTACTTTCTGTACTTTCAATTAAATCCAGTCTTGCACTGGTCCTATCATTATGGCCTCTGCTTTCGGCCTACTTTTCTGTTTATTACATGGCCTTTGCTTTCGGCCTACTTTCTGCTTATCATTATGGCCTCTGCTTTCGGCCTACTTTTCTGTTTATTACATGGCCTTTGCTTTCGGCCTACTTTCTGCTTATCATTATGGCCTCTGCTTTCGGCCTACATTTCTGTTTAGTGTTATGGCCCCTGCTTCGGCCTAATTTACTTGTTAGTGTAGAGCTGCCGTGGCGACGAATGCGGTGCTTGTCCTCCCCTCGGCGAGGCCTTAGTTGGGGAAAACCCGGAGTTGAGTCTCTCCTCCCAGGTTGGTCCCAAACAAGGAGCCCTCATACCGCTAAGCCTCCCGGTACAAGATCGTGCGACCGGTCGAGTAGAATTGCCATGTGGCCTAAGGGTTTGTTTTATATAAAACGGGTGAAGATTGATTGGAAGTGGCGGGTTGGTCACGCTCGCAGACCGTTCGTACCGGTGCGGGTGGGTTGACGACTCATGGCGACAGGGAGATGTGTGCAGCGGGTTATCACCATCCGAACATGCAGTTTTGCCTCCGCTGGTCGGCCTACAAATCGGCTCGCCGGATGTCGCTCACATCCAGTTGGTACACCAAGTTGTACAGGAGGGCCTGAATGATACAGTACGACTACATTCAGAAGTGGCAAGACTGGCCACTGTCACTGACGACCACATCGGTGAGGCCCGCGGGGTTAGCTCCCCTGCTGGAACAAAAGCGGTCTAAACTGTGTCGACACAGGGTCTTTTGTGTGCGTACGGGTTTGAATACCTGAGTGTGCGTCTGTGCGACATAGTATTGTGTGGTTACTATACGGCGCAAATACGGGCCTTAGGGCATACGGCCCTATCTATATATATATATGCGTCTATATATACATATTCACCTGCTACTAACCCTTTTCCTTGCTTCGGCTATTTCATTTCTGTCCTTTAGCCGTCCCCCCCCCCCCCCCCCCCCCGGATAAGGATCCGGGGAGGGGAGGTATTGTTCTACTTAGCTCTGTGACTAACGGTTACTTCTTATAACCAATCACAGGAAACGGGACAGCGCGAAGCCCCCACCCCGCAGGATGAGATACATGCCTTAGAGATGGCCCGATCGGACACCCCAGCCTCTCCTCCTATCTTCAGAGACGTGAGTGCGAGAGAATAAAGACTAGCCTAGGGATCCTTGTAGTTTGGACTATGTAGCCTTCGGGCAACATTTTGTAAAACGATAGGCTCCGGCCATATTTAGATGTATAATATAAGCAGTGTGCTTGTTTCCTTTATATTATCTATTTCCGCTGTGCGATCTGATGTGATGTAATGATTCTTGTGCCTGACAAAGAGACCGCTCAGTGCTTGAGTGGGTGGGACGTCGCCACCCGGAAAGCACTAGGTGGTCCTCTTTGGGCAGTAAGATCCCCCCTCCCGGAACCCGGTTCAGTCTGGGGAGGGGGGGTCTTACAATAGATCCATCACTATGTAACTTCTTCTTTAAAACCCACTTGCATCCTAGGACTTTAGCACCTTTCGGTAGGTCAACTAGATGCCAGGTATTGTTATGTAACAGCGAGTCCATTTCATCATCAATGGCTTCTGCCCACATCAACGAATCTCTAGACCTCATTGCTTCCTGGTAGGAGAATGGATCATCCTCTAAGTGATAGGTGATAAAATTCTCACCAAAATCCTTAGGAACTCTCTCTCTGGTAGATGCTCTAAGTGGAATAGGTTCCACCTCTACAGGTTGGGGAGCGGTGCCAGAAGGGCCAGCTTCAGGTTCAACGATAGATTCTGTAATCATATCATTGGACCCGGAGACAGATAATCCATGATCTTTGACGAACTTGTCTTCAAAAAATATGGCATCTCTAGACTCTATCACGGTGTTCGTGGATAGATCGAGAAATCTGTCTGCTGCACTATCTTCTGCACTACCTAGATAGACGCATGTCGTCGTCTTAGGTCCCACCTTAGGCCTCTTAAGGTCTTGTATACGCACGTAGGCAATACAGCCCCAAGTCTTTAGAGTATCGTACCTGCACGGATGACCGTGCCACAGCTCATACGGAGTAGAAGTGAGCTGAGAGTGAGGTACTCTATTTAGAATGTGATTTGCAGTGCGGACTGCTTCTCCCCAAAAGGAATTAGGCATGCCAGCTGTTAGGAGCATGGAATTCAACATTTCTGTTAAAGTCCTATTCTTACGCTCGGCGACACCGTTAGACTGGGGTGAGTAAGGAGCTGTGGTTTCAAGAATTATTCCCTCAGAGGCACAGAATTCCTTGAATCCAGTAGCAGTATATTCTCCTCCCCGATCACTTCTAAATCTCTTAATTTTCAAGCTTAACTGATTTTCAACACGAGACTTAAAGGTCTTGAACGCCTCAAACGCTTCGTCTTTCGATTTTAACAGAGACACATGACAATATCTGGAAAAGTCGTCTATGAAAGTAATTAGATACTTCCTTCCCCCTCTGGTGGCATGACTGCGGAAATCACAGAGGTCTGAATGTATCAATTCAAGAAGTTTTGTGCTCCTAGAAACTGACCTGAAAGGCTTTCTAGTAATTTTGGTTTGAGCACACACCTCGCACTTGTCAAAACGAATCGACAGATCTAAGGGGATGTTTTGACTCTTGGCTAGATCTAGCATCTTCCTATAGTTCACATTTCCAAGTCTGTTATGTAACAACTTAGGATTTATAAGGTTCGAACTTACTTGGTTGATGCTATCATTGTTTAAGCTAAGTCTATACATTCCGTTGATCATATACGCACACCCAAAATAATGTGAATTTACCATAAGGGTCATTCTACCGTTTTGAGTTGTGAAGGTCATCCCAGCTTTGTCTAGCAGACTTATTGAAATCAGATTTTTAGTTAATGTTGGAACTACTTTAACATTCTTTAAAAATAAACTTTTACCTGACGAGAGAACCAGCTCGGCTGTCCCTGCATGGGTCACCTGAGTCTCTCCTCCGTTGCAGTTCTCCACTCTCTCCTTGACCGCCTTAACTTCAGTCAGTAATCCTCTGTCATTCGTTACATGACAGGTAGCGCCGCTATCCAGCCACCACTCAGCAGACGAACTGCGGTGACTGCTCCCGATCATAGCCACGAAGGACTTGGGATCTGAAGCATCTGCCAGCATGTTCGCCACATTTTGTGTGGCTTCCTCCTTGTTTTTCTTAGGGGCCTTGCAATCAGCCGCCCAATGTCCCCACTTACCACAGTTGTGGCACTTGCCCCTCTTTTTTTTTAAAGAGGGCTTTTTAGGCTCTAATTGGGTAGAGACATCACTTTTGGGCGCTGGTGGCTTCCTACGAGGCTTGCTGGGCCGAGACACAAAGTTGACAGTCTGGGAGGACTGCCCACCTTGTTCCTGTCTCTTCCCTGCAATGTTTTGATCCTCGATATGGATGAACCTTTTGAGTTCATCAAGAGCGATCTTTTCCTTCAGCCTGTGCATTTCAGTCTTGAAGGTCGACCACTCAGGAGGTAGCTTGCTTAATATAGAACACACAAATAGATTATCAGAGATACCGGACTTATCGTCCTCCAACTTCTGACGCAGGGCTTCCAGTTCAATTATTTGGGAGGTGATTGTCGAGTTTAGATTAAATTTCATATTGAAGAATCTCTCTCCGAGGAGAGTCCTCGACAGTCCCTCTTCCTTCTGGAAGTTCGCATTTAAGCGGTCCCAAATCTCTTTTGCGGTTTTATAACCACTGTAGGTCAAGGCAAGTCTAGGGTTGAGTGAATTAAGGAGGTAGTCTCTACAGAAATCTTCGTCTTTTCTCCATTGATAGTCGTCCACGTCCTCTTCGGTTGTGGCGAAATCGCTCAACACAGTGTAGAAGATCTCTCGTTCCTTCATTCCAAGCTGGACGTGCAGTCTCCAAGCATGGAAGTCGGAGAGATCGAACGACTGGAGCTTGACGATGTCGTAGGATGTAACCTTCGGCATCTCTCTAAAGCTTGAACAGTAAAAAAAACAAGAACAAAGTCACCTGAGCTGCGCAGAGACGAGTCGCGGTCTTCGGATCCAATCCAGAAATCTATGTGTCACACCTCTCCGGCTGGAGAAAATCACCGAAGACTAGATCTCCTTCTTTAGAAATCCCAAGAAAAGCTTTAGTCCAATCTCACGGTCAGATTCAATCTTCTCACATTCTTGAGAGAAAAACCTCCATCACCAAGTGATTTGACAGATCTCTGAATATACAGGATTGACTTTGCTTTCTTGTTGCCGGCAGCCAAAAAACTCAGGAGGAAAGGAACAGAGAAAAACCAAATAGAGAGATCTTCCTCACGATCTGCGGGCTTGGCACAGGATCTGCCTAGAAAGTTACCAGATCTCCTCCTCCTTCTTCGATGCGATCGGCAACGGTGCGCAGAGGAGCGGTAGCAATAGTCGGACCTAGTATTGCAGAGATCTGCGACAGGAACACCTCCGGCGAGCAGAGATCTGCGACAGGAACACCTCCGGCGAGCAGAGATCTGCGCGCTTTCTCGAAGATCTCGACAAACAAGACAGCACCGGAAAACAAGCGGCGCTGGATCGAAATCCTCCTTCCGGCGGCTTCACGCGAGAACAAAAGGAGAACGAGCGCAAGGACCGAGTCTCCTCTCCGATCTGCAGAGAGCGAGAGCGGCGAACGAACAGAAACCGAGCGCGCGTTGCAGAAAGCACGGGAAAGTCGCAAACGACGGGAATGAGAACGAGAGCACTGTCTGGATCTGGATCAGCGCCTTTCCTTACCAGCGACTGCACGAGAACGAACTCAGGAATCGCAGATGGGAGCGACGGCGTGCAGCGTAGATCGCGAATCGGGAGCGGTGGAATACAAGAGCGGCGGAAACCCTCAACAGTTACTTTGAGAGTGTTAGGGTTAGAATGTGCTCAAAGTATTCTACGTATCTCATCAGATTTGGAATGAGATATAAGTAGTACCTCCAGCATAGGACCGGGTCCTAGAGAGACACGAACCCAGACACGAGTCGGACTCGACACGACAGGACATATAAATAAATAAATACATTAACATAAAATAACAAATTGCTAATGATATTTGTTGTTTGTATATAGTTAAATAATATGCTATTTGATTTTGTAATGCATTTGACACTAGTATTATGAATACAGAAGAGGATGATTCGTCGTATCACAGTACTTCTTTCTAGGAATATTCATTTGGTTGTCCTAATTAACTTAATGCTATGTCATTTGATCTGCATATTACTAAAGTGAAAGTAGGTCACATGTTTCTCAAATTTAGAATGGAAGACGTGTCGGAAGCGGGTCGACGGGACGCGACTTCACTATCACCCCTCTCTACAAAATGCTAGTACCTCTCTGGCAACCACCTCACTCGCAGAACACCACCACTCCCGCAAACGCTATCCACGGCGAGTACACACAAACCGGCGAGCACCTTCAGCTCTCGGCGAGCACTCCCCTCTACACCTCGCGAGCTCTCCACTCAACCAACTCCGGCGAGCTCTCCACTCAACCAGCGAGATGCACCCCACTACACTACGCGAGCACGGCAGCGGCGAGAGCTCCGGCGGGTTACACCTGTGCGAGTGCGGGCTGCACTGCGAGGCTCCTGTAGCGAGCTGGCGGCGGACTGCACCTGCTGTGAGTTCCCTTCGGTTGCGAGTGCGGGCAGCGAGACATGGGTTGGCGAGATGATAATGCCGAGAGAAATAAAACTGGCGATACTATTCCTGCGGGAATATAATTTTATCTCTTTCTCTCTTTACACACACTCTCTCTCTCTCTCTCTCTTAATTCTGCCGGAAGGAAAAGAGGCTCTCCAAATTTCTCTATATAAAATATTACAAAGTACACGACCTATTTATAGGCAACAACAAAAACACCAATCTTCTCTCTCCGCAATAAATGTTGTCTCTCTCTCTCCTCCATGTATACATTTTAAAATTCATCATAATAATAAAAACCTTTAAACAAATGTTGACCAAGTCAACACAGCTCAAACTCCAACAAGACGCACCTCAAAATGGAAATCACACTGCAGAATGGAGATCAAAATTTGGCGAAAATGCAGTAGGAGAATCAAAACTACCAGCTTTGGTGAGGAAAAAAGTTCAACGAGAAATAAGCTTCGGCGAGCAAAGTCTTCGGGTCCGTTTGGTTGGGCTGTTGCTGATGAAAAGCTGCTGATCAGAAATGGAGTTTTGAAAAAGAGCTGTTTCTGAGAAATGAAGTTTTGTTAGAAAACTGTTTGGGTGAAATGGAGTTTTCAGTGCTTATTGAAATGAAGTTTTATAAATTTTGTTTGGGTCAAATGGAGTTTTTGAAAAAAAAATTTCGATACGCATCAAATACACAATCTTGATAATAGTTACTATAATAGATAAAAATACCAACAATTCGTCTCAACATCTAAGATCTCGAAGTGTACAACTGTTGCGCTATATTTTCACGCAACGTGATCATCTCATCTACCCCGCCTGCTGTATCAGGACAAACGACTTGATGCCCTTGTGTGCTTCCCCCCTCATCACCACCTCCCTGCTCGACGTCATTGAAATCAATATCCCTCCGCGACGGGTGCCGCCGAATAAAATTATGCAGTGCCATAGTCGCCATTACAATATCGGTTTGTTTGGCGAAGCTGTAGCTCGGCATATCACGCAATATGGCTCACTTCTTCTTCCAAATGCCGAACGATCTTTCAATGACACTTCTAAGGGATGAGTGTGCGTGATTGAATATCTCTCGGCGTCCTTCCGGTGCACGACCTCCACGAGCAAAGTCCGGGAGATGATAACATGTCTCTGGATATGGTTTCAGGTATCCCCTTTGTAGCGGATACCCAGAGTCTACCAAGTAATATTTTCCTGAAAATCAGGAGCAAAGTTGTTATGCTTCATAGGTGAGAAGTATAAAAAATAGAATAGAAATCTGATTACCTGGTGGTGGATGCGAAAATTTGTAACGGGGATCCCGAAGCGCATAATTGAAATGCGGCTATCATGCGCAGAGCCTTCCCAACCTGGCATAACAAACGTGAAACACATGTTGAAATCACAAGCAGCCATCACATTTTGTGTTGGCATGCCATGTCTCCCAATGTACGGTACTTGATCACGAACAAGTACGCATGCATGAACATGTGTTCCATCAATTGCACCGACACAATCTTTAAAGAATGGCATGTAACGTGTGTCGTACAGAATCTCTGGCGGTGTGCTACTGAAAGATCTATCTAATGGCTGAATCACTTCATCCGCCAGTAGTATCAACACGCGAATGCCTTCTCCAAAAAACCTGCTAGCAGTCTCCGTCGAGTGCTGAAACCGCTCACATGTCTTCCTCATGACCTCGTTATGAGACAGTATGTCCAAGGTCAGTGCCAAAATCTCTCTAGATGCAGTCCACCACTCGTCCGAAACATCTATAGTCTTTGTAGTCGGATTCCAACCCAAACCAGTGGACTCGCGTTTTAGCTCACTCCAAATCTTCCACTCCTTCTTAAATGATCCCATTTGTTCTTCATTTGAACCTTATCATACTTTTTTCCAGTTTGTAGGTGGAATTTGGTAGTCACATTAACCCAGCCCTCTTTGCTAAAATGGGTTGTCGGTCGGTTACCAAGCTCTATTTCATGAATGCATATGTCGCAAAAAACCAGGACATCATTTGTATCCCATATAGCGGAGACACCACCGTCTTTCGGCTTACCCATCTTAAAAATATAAACATATGTAAACATATAAACATATAAAAAAATATACATAAACACACATACATAAACATACACTTCATACACACACTTATATATATATATATATATACAGCCACACACACACACATATATATATACAGCCACACACACACTTCATACACACACTCATACATATAAACACACACTCATAAACACGCACACACACTCACACACACACACATACACACATAAACACACACTCATACACACACACTCATACACACACACTCATACATATAAACACACACTCATAAACATATAAACACACACACACACACACACATACACACATAAACACACACACACATACATATAAACATATAAACATATATACACATACACAAACACACACACACATACAAACACCTCCATCTCCACACACACACACATACATATACATACACTCACACACACACAAACACACACACACATACATATATATAGACACACATACATATATATATATACACACTCATACACACACATACATATATATACACATATATACACACACACACATACATATATACACACACACAACAAACACACAAAATACATACACCACACACACATATACACACCACATACACAGCCACAATAAATACACCACACACATACATATACACAGCCACACATACAAACATATAAACACACACAAACACACACACCACAAACATCATCACGCGCACAACACAAACTCACACACACACATACACAGCACACACACATCACACACACATACACAACACCATCATCATCACACCACACACATATAAAAATCCTCAAAAAAATGACAAATATAAGTTCTACAAAAATCTAAAAATTCATCTTAATTGAGAAAAAGAGGAGATATACCTAAAAAGGGGGGCAGGGAACTGGAGAAGGGCGACGGCGTTGACAGCAAACGGGAGAGGCGGCGACCTCTAGAAATACCGGCGATGAGATCTGTGGGAGACAAGGGAGAAGCAATCCGGCGGCGTGAGTGGCTCCTATGGAAAACCGACGACGAGAATCCACCCTATGTTGGCGACGGCAGGCGGCCTGGCCACGGCGGCGAGGAAAACCGGCGAAATCGCCGTCGACGACACGCGATTTTGGAGATGCGGGGGAGAAGAAAACCTAGGAGAGGAACGGAGGGAATGAGGCGCGGCTGGACTAGCGGAAATTCTCGCGTCTGGCCTATACAAAGAAACGGAGGTTATTAATAACCTCCGTTTCGTCCATCAGCCGCGCCAAACAATGCTGTCGGCAGAAACTCCGTTTCATTTCTGCCGCACCGGGGCTTATAAGCCGAACCAAACGGACCCTTCGTCTAGGCGAGGGAAAAAAAAGGGCGGCAGAAAGCAAGAAAATGGCGGGGACAACCCAGACCTTGGACTTGGACTTGGTGAGGAAGAAGGACTTGCGTATGGTTGAAGTTACATCAAATTAAATGAGACATTTTGTTTCGCCAGCTATGCATTTTCTGTGTAGATCCTGTTAAAGTAGACGGTGAGGATTTAAATAAAAAAGTAGAAAAAATTTAGGACTAAAATCTGCTTAAAAAAATATGAGGACTGATCTCAAAAAGTTAGGAAATAATAGGGACCAATTTCATAATTTTGCCAAAAAGATATTTTCGGGTCGGGCCTAAGTTAGGCCATGTCCTGGACAAAACCTAGGTCATAGCGGATCGGGCCTACCAAGCTTTATTTGCATGACTGTAACTATAACAAATAAAACATTATGCATGGTTTAGGGTTTAGTTTTCGAGCAAAAAATTGATGAATTTGTAGGTTTAATTTAGAGCAATGTTATAAGCACACCAGTTTTGGCATTCGCACACCAGTTTTAATGAGTTATTACGCGCCTTTTGAAAATACATCTTGTACATGCATTTTTAGGAAACGTGTTCAACACAAAATTGTAGATCTCGTCGAGATCTACAACTTTCGTGTTGAACAGTTTTCCTAAAAATGCATGTAAAAGGCGTATTTTTAAAAATTCGCTATAGTTACGATCAGGGCGACAATACGTCTTGTGCGTGCATTTTTAGGAAAAGTGTTCAATACGAAAGTTGTAGATTTAAACGAGATCTACAATTTTCGTGTTAAACACTTTTCCTAAAAATGCATGTACAATGCGTATTTTCAAAAGGCGCGTAATAGCCAAAACTGGTGTGCGAATAGCCAAAACTGGTGTGCTTATAACATTGCTCTTAATTTATTCGATGGTTTCACATGTGCACATAAAATATAATATGCTATTACTAATTGATTTATATACCCTGAGTAAAATATAAATTTTAACTGAAAGAATATTAAATTATAATTTTTTTTTGTATATCTTACTACATTTATACCTTACGAGTGATAGACACGGGACTTCGCCCATATGATCAATCGCGATAAAAACCTGACCTTGACAATATCCCGATCACAATAGGTGCGAGGCTTCACACCTATCAATTAATTAAAGCATTTAAAATAAACACATTAATAATTAATTAATGTAAATATATAGTAATACACAATTTTTTTATATTTTTTTTTTTAAATCCTCTTCATAATTCGTATATCATTTTAGTGTGATGTTATTAGCAAATACTATTTTGCTTCAAGCAAACCAAAAATTACCAAAAAATATATATTATTTTACGTTATTTAGAACTCTTTTATTGGCTTTTAGCAAACGAGCGCTTGAGGCTTCGTTTGGGGGAGGGGGGGGGGGGACTTATTTTCACCGGTCAAGCGGTTACGACCGCATGAACCGGACCTTAATTAAGTTTGACCGGTGAAAATAAGTACCCCCCCAAACGGAGCCTGAGTCTTTCAAAACCTTCTCATTTCCGAAGTTTAGGGTGGCGACACTTCTTCCATACCGCTTTCCTCCCTTCCCGTCCGCCCACCTGTCTGCTGGCAATTCCTCTTGGCATCTCAAGGTTTCACACTTCTGCTCGGTTTCAAAAGTCTGATGATTTGCAAATAACAAATTGGTTTTTAAATAGCTGTTTTCAGATTTTATGGTTTGCTAGTAGTAATTTTTTGCTAAAAACATAAATGAGTTTGCTAGTAACAGTGACCTTAGTTTTTCATCATTATTTTTTTAAATTAAATTGATTGCTTTTTTATCGTTACTTTCCAAATATGCCTAATGACAACCTATTATAGTGGGTATAAGAGCTCTACTAAAAATATTTTAAATTTTATGAATTTTCATCGTTAATTTTAATTTGAGAATAAGATGCAATTGCTTAAATGTAAATTATTATTATTTTTAGGCAATTGTTATTAGCACCGTACTTTTGGCTATCCACAACTATTTGATATCCGCAAACCATTGATTTTTAAAATGACTATCCGCAAACTAATTTTTTTGAAAAAAAAAATTGAAGAATTGTAAACAATATCACCACAAATACATTGATATAAATAAACTTCATAAAACACAATTAAAATATAATTAATTGCATTGTTTCAAAATCAATAAGAACAAAGTTAAGAAAAAGATCAACAAGTGAATCTCACCTCCTTGATCATACAAAATAAGAAAACCTGGAGGTCATTTCAGCTCCAAGCCTATCAAAATGAATGTTATATCTCCAAATTGCATATAAGTAACCAACAATACGGGGGAAATCTATGGGTCTGTTTGGCAGAGCAACGACAATCATGAATGCTGAGGTTATAAACCATGGCAAACATGTCCTCAAATCAACAGAATCTTATCAAAGAACAAGGCAGGATTGATCAGCAAATGGACTAACTTCCCCACTCGTAAATCATTTAGGCAAAGCATTCCTCGGTGAAGTCCGGCGAGAAAGAGGTCCGGAACAGTTGCGGTAACTTTTTCCATCTTAACGATACGATAGATATTTTACTGCTGCGAGTTCTAGAAGAAACGAGATCAACGACATCATCCTTCTTAGCCTTCTTAGGAGAATCTTTACGAACGACGGGATTGATGAGAGCCTTACGCGTCTGCGACTTCTCCTCAGCGGCAACCAACTCAAACTCATCAATTAGCTTCCTCGCCATTTTCTTCTTCGGCTGAAGCGGCGGCGTAACAGCAGTAGTTTCCTCACCGATCTCCTCCAAAGACTCGGCGGGCACGGAATTGGGAGATTTCAGTGAGTTAGGCTTCACGCCGGAGATCCTGATCTTGGCCGAATGGAGGGCGTCGGCGAGTGCGAGAAGGAAGTGTCGGCGTCGGCGAGAAGGAGGGTGTCGGCGAGTAAGGCGTTAAAATGAGCGAGTGCGGTTTGGTGTATTAAGGAACCCTAAAAAACAATTCCAAATGGGTGCGAATAGAGTTTAATTGTTAATTAAAATAATTAAAATTTGAATGTTTCGGGAAAGGCTTTAACCTCCGCGCTATAGAGTTTACTTGTTAATTAAAATAATTAAATTTTAAGATATATTTGAAGAATCCGAAGCAAAAATAAAATCAATCGCCGCTAGAGGGAGGGCTTGAACCTCCGACCTTATGGTTAACAGCCATACGCTCTAACCAACTGAGCTACTCCAGCTTATCTGTTATCATGTAACTGTAAATATAATTATAGATAACAAACAGGCATTGACTAAAGATTAATCAAAGGACTTAAATTTAAATATTGATAATAATATGAAGCGATTAAAACGTTAAATATGAATTTCTATAAATAGGTTTATATATTTTTTATTGATGCCAAAAATGGCCCATGAAATAATGGTGAACAAAAAAATCGGGCCTGACGGGCCGGCCCGGTTCAGGCCCGAACTGGGCCGAGCCCTTACCTGGGACCCTTTCTTGGAGCTGTTACCCGGCCCGGTCCGGCCCGGGTAAAGCCCGAATATCGGGCTAGCCCGAGACCGGGCCGGCTAGGCCCGATTGAGCCTAACGGTTCTTTTTAAGAGCCGTTAGGCTCATGGCAGCATGGCTGCCACGTGGCAGCCATGCTGCCATGAGACTCTCAAGAGAGTCGTTGGCTGCTTAAAAAAAAAAATTTAATTATTTTTTAATAATAATAATAAAAAAATCCAAAATATTTCTATAAATACCCCCCCTCCCCTCTCTCTTTTCTCACACCCACCCCTCTCTCTCTCTCTCTCTCTCTCTCTCTCTCTCTCTCTCTTAGCTCTCCCAATAGCGTCGTCCTCCACAACTCCAGCGTCGTCTTCCCAAAGTACGACTTCGGTGGTGGAGCACAACCGTAGAGCGAGTATTTGGGAGCATTTCGAGATAGTCCTAGTCGGGACCGAAAGAAAAGCGCGCTGCAAGATGTGCTCGAAGTTGCTATATATCCATCAGCGACAACTCGACGCTCGTTAGACACCAGAAGTCTTGCGAGTCGAAACAAGCTCCTCCCGAGTCAAGTCAAGCCCAAATTTCTGGAGCCGGACAGATTTGGACGTACGATCAAATGTGACAGCGAAAGCTGCAGGCGAAGTTCGTCATCAAACGTGGGCTGTCATTCAGCGTCTTCGACAATGACGACGGCACAGAGTACATACATGGGGGCTTCAGCCCAAATACCAAAAGATTAATATAATTACTTTAAGGCGCAACACGATTAGGTTATATTTAGAAGCAAAACAAGAATTAATTAGGTATTTTGAAAATTTCGAAAGACGTGTGAGTCTAACGAGCGGCGTTTGGACGAGTAATTTAAATTTAGGATTAGCTTATCTTTGCATCACTTGTCATTAATTGGATTGATCCCATTTCGTGGGAGCAAAATAAACGCGTAATATGTTTTACAGGTTTTGAATTCCCGCACACGGCTATAGCTTTATATAAAGTTATTATGAAATGTGCGCGGGAATTTAAAATTAACGATAAAATACTTAGTTTTTCTCTTGATAACGCCTCCAATAATGGCGCCGCAATTGAATTGTTAAAACGAGATTTAAATCCATTTCTCAACGGCGCATTTTTTCATACTAGATGTGTTTGTCACATCCTAAATTTAGTGGTACAGGATAGTTTAAGGGCAATGGCACAATATATTAATAAAATTCGCGACATGTTAAAAACAATTTATTGTACTAAACAACGAGCTCAAGATTTTAGAAAATTTTGTAAAGCACAAAATCAGAAATATTTGAAACTACAATTAGATATGCCTATTAGATGGACTCAACCTATAAAATGTTAAAAAGAACCGTTCTACAAAAAGATCTTCTAATGGAATATTATAGTTTGCTTAATATTGAACACGGTTTAGGTGAAAATGATTGGGATATTATATAATATTATATAGATTTACTAAAGTGTTTTTATAGGGCCACCGTTTCTTTATCTGGAGTGTATTATCCAACGAGCGCATTAGTAATTGAACATTTCGTACATATCACAGAAAGATTTAGTTATTATAGGCAACACCAAGGTTTGGCACATTTAATTAAAATAAGGGAAGAAATTTTTTTAAAATATTATAGAGAAATACCGCCTATGTTTTCGTGCGCATCCGCTTTAAATCCGCTACTTAACGTAGAAGGCGTAGAAAATTTGATCGACGAAATCAATACTAATCTAACCTTAAATATAAATTATGATGAGGATGACCTCGTTAGTACTACAAGTTTTACTACTTTTTTTTACGCAAAATTATAATTATTATAATAACTTATACGGGTCACGACCCCGCGAAGAAATAACGCAACCCAAAACGAAGGATAGTCTTAAAAATAAAATTTTAGATTTAGCTTCTAGGAAAAAAGCGCGTACATCTGGTAGTTTAGATGAATTAGGATTATATACAAAAACTCAATTTAGCGATTTTTTGAGTTCGGACGAGATCGAAAACTTCGATCTCTTAAATTGGTGGAAAGGTAAAGCTAATACCTATCCTGTTTTGGCCTATATGGCCCGTGATTTATTAACTGTCCAAGCTAGTACAGTAGTTTCAGAGTCCGCTTTTTCTCTTAGTGGTAGGGTTTTGAACGAGCGGAGGAGCCGGCTTAACGAAGATTCGCTGGAGATTTGCATATGCTACAAGGACTACTTGGACAGTTTAAAGAGGAAGCAACACACAACAGCATTGGAGGATAGCTCGGAGGAGATAGAAGACGAAATGGACGCGTTGAATCTACAAGATGATTAAATCGAGCACTCTAAATGTACCTTTTTATATATGTAAATTTTTTAATTAAATTTTATAAGAATCATAGCCTTCATAGGTTTGTATTTTCAATTTTGTATTTTATACAATTGTACGACTTAAATTTTGTAATTTTTTAAATTTTTTGTTCCAAATTTTTCGTTCCAATTGTTCAATATTAATACAATCTAATTCTAACCTTAAATTTTTTCAATTTTCATAAATTTTTTGTTAAAATTTTCAATATTTAATTATTTATAAAAATAAAAATTTAAAAATAAAAAATATAAATTAAAAAATAAAAAAAACCGGGCCGGCCCGGATCGGGCCCGAGACCGGCCCGGTCCTGCCCGGCCCGGCCTGAAGGGCCGGAGCAGGCAGCACATAAGTGCTGCCTGCTCGGCCCGGACCGGCCCGATTCCAGGGGAGGACCGGGCCGGCCCGACCCGATGTAGGAAAAAGCCGATCGGGCCCGGTCCGGGCCGACCCGATCGGGCTTTTTGTTCACGGCTACCATGAAATTGAGTATTACGAAATAAACATTGGAAGAAGAAATATCTCTTAGAAGTTAGAACTAAGCATTCAATTTGGCTCTAACACCAAATTAACTTTTAAAAAATCTCACTTAGGCTCCGTTTGGTTGGGCTGTTGCCGATGGAAAGTTGCTGATAGAAAAATTGTTGATTCTGGAAAACGAAATTTTGTTAAAAAATTGTTTGGGTGAAATGGAGTTCGTAAAACGAAGTTTTGAAAAAGTTGTTTGAAAACAAAACGGAGTTTTGAGCGAAAAATTTTTCCTAGCCCAATATCAGAATATATATATTTTTTTTTCCATAATATAATACCACACATAAAAAATAATGTCTACATGAACCCTTTGCCACGATATCTCGTTCTATGATCTAGATTCAGACACCTGATTCGCTATACTATCACATAGCGTGATCATCTCCTCTACACATATACAAACACAAAAAAAGAACACACACACATTCACATACATATAGAGACACAATAAAAAAGCACACACATAACACACACACATACATACACATACGTACACATACACAATAAAAAAGAACACACATACACATACACACGCATACACAATAAAAAAGAACACATACACACATACACATACACACACAAACACACACACACATACACATACACACACACATAAACACACATACAAACACAATAAAAAAAGCACACACACATACACACAAAATAAAAAAGAACACACACACAAAAATCTACACACATCAAACTTCTACATACAAACAGGGATAAAAAAAAACACATTACCTGCAGAAATGCTATGCAACACTACACAAATATCTACAAAATTACACACAAACATTTACAAAAAAAATCTACAGGGGGCAACAAAAAAAGCTTACCTTTCGAGAGAAAAAGGAGGAAACACTGGCGGCCGCTGGCGGGAGGAATCGGGCGCAAGAAGAAGGGAGAAAGTCGCAGGTCGCAGGGCGAAGGAATCGGGCGCAGGTCGTCTGCGATGAGTATTACTGAGGGCGCAGGATGATACGGAGAAGGGGAGAGGTCATGCCGCTCGGGAAATCTTTCGCCGCCGACGGAGAAGGACGACGCCGACGTAGGAGAAGCCTCGTCCAACTCCGGCGAGTCGTCGGCGACAGAGATCGTCGAGAGAGGGCACTTCGCGCGCGTGTCGTCGTCGGCTCACCGCGGGATTTTCCTGCGGCTGTGAATGCCCGATTCTTTAATATAAAACTGCTGAATGAATAAAACACGATTTTGGATATAAGCTGAGCCAAACCCCGCTTATCCGCAAAATTGTGGTGCGTCTCAGCCACACCGGAGCCCAACAGCTGAGCCAAACGCCACCTTAGACCTAATTTCACCTCTTATAAAGTCAATCCTAGCGCGATTACGACACCATCTCCCGAATTATAAAATCTCCCTAAACTCCGACGAGCTCACATGAGTCAAAGCTCAGGCGGAGGGAAACCATTAGTCTCATGGTGCAAGCATTAGAGAGGGAGAGAGAGCCTAAGGCTCCGTTTGACACGGCGGTGGCGGTTGTGAACGTGATGGTTATGAACAATCGTTTGTGAGCGCCCGAACTCACCTAAGGAACTTCATCCACTTTTATGTTCAAAACTATTTTTCTTTTCTTTGTGGTAGTCATAACCGCGCCAAACAAAGCCTAAGTCGAGTCGAACAAAGCCGCGCCGAACAAAGCCGAAGTCAAACTCACTGGAGCAAAAAACCCGCGCCAAACAAAGCCTAAGTCAAGCAAAAAAGCCGCACCGAACAAAGCCTTAGTCAAGGAAGAAGAAATCCTTACTAGAAGAGGTAACTGAAATGTGTTACGAAGAAAGTTGTGCTCATTTCCACTTTGATTTTTCCAAAGATTTTATTACCTCAAACCATCATTATCACTGGTATCTTAAATTATCTCGGGAGCGGTCGAACGCGCAAACAGTCATAGAAAACTATATCTTGGTGTTGTTACAAAGTTTTGTAGAGAATTCGAGGGCAACATGCCACCTCTCGTTATAATTGTATAGAGAGAAAGGGAAGAAGCTTCGAAGGTGATAGGCCACCACAGTATTTTCAAAGTTGTCACAGTGGGGAGCAATGCGCTCGTTGCACTCTGGAGTCTTCTACTAATGCCTAGAAGCAGTGGTGCGCTCGAAACGATCTGGAGTCTGCGGCTTGTCTCCGGTTGCGAGCGAAGAAGTCTGGAGCGATGTGCTCGTTGTAATGTGCAAGGTGCAAGGTGCGCGACACAATGTGCGTTAAGGGGCCGCGCGGCCTTGCGGCGGCGGCAGACGGTCAGGCGGTCGACATGTTGTCGGGCGGTCGACATGCTGTCGGGCGGTCGGCTGCACGACGACGGGCGGTCGGCCGCGCGACATCGGGCATCCGGTCATTTGGTTGCGGGTGGGTACTGCGTTACTGGGGTTGACAATTGACTTTTGTCAACCCCACTTATCCTCCATTTTCCCCACTTACTTACCGGGGAAGATGGGAATTCCGGCTATCCGCATGCCAGAATTCCAATAAATTACGAAGCCCCCTATTAATACATATATTTGAGTTAACTTTATTCATTAATCCTAAACACGTATACAGACTCGCAATGACATGGGTGCGGCGCATCCCATATTTTTCAAGACTTCCGGAAGAAACACATTCTCGTGTCGTGTTTGTGCCACATGCCAACTCTCATATTTCACAGATTGGCAATCGGGAATAATTTTGGTGACGGAAAGAGGTCACGTGAACCGACAATGGAGACCTAAAATTTAAACCGCAAGAGTTGCTCTATCTCGCGCGCCACAAAAAAAATGTAGGTTTCATTTCGTGCGGTAGTGCCGGTGGTGAACGCAGTGGTTATGACCCGTCGTTCGTGAATGCTCAAACTTACCTAAAAAACTTCATCCACTTTTATTCAAAATTAATTTTTTTTTCTAAGTGGCTGGCATAACCGTTGTCATGACGATGACGATGACAATGCACCTCTCTTGCAGCTAGGCCAAAGATTCTTTACATTTCACTCTAAATAGATAGTATTCATTTGGTGGGCAGGACTTTATCTAAGGTGATTCAAAGCGCTCAATAATCCCATCTTTTTTTATATTTTTCATATCTCCAAAAAAATTCACACCCTTTGATAAAATGAAAAGAGATCTAAACCATGAAATGGATAAATGAAAGGGAACCAAATGAATAGGATCCTGATCCATCTCCACACCGAACACAGCAAGCCGGCATTGCTCCGACCACCCTACGTAGGCCACAACATCCCGACGTCGTTCCGACGATTCGACAACAGATGCTCCGCCAACCACAGCATGCTCCACAACCTCTTCTTCCTCCCTCATTACTCTCGTTGATGAAGAAAGACTGGAGAAACAACTCGAGGGAAAACTTACAAGTGAGAGAACTCAAATAACTATATTGCTTGTCCAAAATTTGGATGATTACAAATTAGGGGACTTTCCCCTTTTATAGGCCCCCAAAAGGGGTTTCCCTCCAATGTAAAGAACATTTTACACCCATACTATTTTGGATTATTCTATATATCTCCAGTATGTACAAGATTCATGAATTCCGTAGAATGTTCGTGACCTATCATATGTACAAGACTCCAGATTTCTCTAGAATCCTATCGGGGCTTAACCTCACAGATAGTGATCTGTGACACTACGCTTCTCTGGTAACCCGACACCAACTCGACATTAGATGTTATGCCAACGACAGTAAGCTCCGCTGGCTGAGCTCTAGGTGGGCTTCCTGATGAACAGTTGCATCTTCTTCCTCCGGCCTGTAATGGATTTAGTTTTTTGATAAACAGAGGATTTGTAGCCCTCCTGTAATTTACTTGACAGAATTTGGTTTTGTGGGCTTCATCAAGATCAGCATACAGTCTCTTCTTCGTCCTCCGCGTGCACGTTAAATTAGTTTTGTTATGAACATACCATGCTGCTTTGAGCACGGTGGTTATGAACCATCTTTCGTGAACGCCCAACGGCACCTAAGGAACTTTATCCACTTTTATGTTTAAAACTACTTTCCTCTTCTTTGCGGCGTGTAAATTTAATGTTAGATAGTATGTGTGAAAATGTTAATGTTATATATAGTGGGTAAATATCAAGTTCTAGCTTGCCTTGGATTTTCTTGCTGTAGCGTGGGGGCGTAATTTTTTTATTCGTTCCTTAACTTCTATTCACCGGAAGGGGAGCAATGGCACACCGATTAAGGTGTTGCCGTGTGACCTTGATGTCACAGGTTCGATTCCTTGCAAAAAATTCAGGTTAAGATTTGCCTACATTTCACCCTTGTGGCGGGACCCTTCCTTCTATTCACCACGATGACTACTACTTAATTTCGTTTGGTCTTTTCCTTGACCATTCGGCTTCTTTTAGGGCGAATTAAGCTCATGCTCTTCACTTCAATCGGTAATGGGCAACCCAGCAGTCGCGTACAAGCGAATAATGTTCGCCGCCGCTTTGAGTGCACACGGGCGTAGCCCATATGGACTTTAAAACAACTCACGGACGGGCGGAGCCCGCTAACAACAAAGAGCGTTAGGGCAAGGGAGTATCCATATGCAACTAAAACAGATATATATGGAGAAAATGAGAGGGAGTCCGCAGCAGGCCGCCGCCAAATCGGCGCTTATTCACCGGAGATTCTTAAGACTAGGTAATAAAAACACAAATCGTTCCGCCGGCAACATCAGGATCCGGTAGACCACACCGCAGGTCCGTACACGACTGCTTGCCCGTGGATCTCAACGACGAGAACATAGTTACCCTCCGCCGCCGCCGGCTTGCTCGACCACAAAACTTTGTAGTTGTCTCCGACGACGGCGAGCTGGCCGCGGTGGTCGAGCCTGAGGAAGCAATGCTGTCCCTTCCCCTTTGTCTTGCTCTCCCAAACCACTCCCTCCGACGCCTTGCTGAACTCCAGGTTGCAAGACTCTGTTATCTCCAGCTTATAGTCTCTGCTCGTCAGCGCCGAGTTGTCGTACACCACCTGCGAAGAGAACAGCAGGTTGCGCACCGGCGGTATGGTGCTCAGCTCGGCGTCGACGGCTCCGCCGTCGGCGGATTTAGAAGAGGGCGCCGGGGTGGACCAGATCGAGGGTCCAAAAACGTTGACTTGGCCGTCCGGGCCGAGAACGGCGGCGTAGTTTCCTTTCTTACTTCCTCCCGGAGACGACCAGACTTGGCCGCCGGCGCCTGTTTTGATGACGAGCTCGCCGTGGTCGGAGACGGTGAGCGTGCAGTTAGTTCCGAAGCCGTGAGTGTTGGACTGGAAGCCATTGGCGTTGTTGTAGAGAACGAGATTGCAGTCGTCCTGGATGACGAAGACGGAGCCGCCGTAGGAGAGCTGGCCGTCGACGGGGAGGACATCGCCGGTCGCGAGAATGTTTCCTTCGTTGGCCGCCGAAGGACAGGGGAGGAGGAGAAGAGAGAGAATGGATATGGTGATCAGAGCGGTGGGAACCTCCATTATTGTTTAGTTGATATGAAGACATATTCAGACTTTGGCCGGATTTATAAAGCAGACGATTGGGAGGAATTTTTGGTTCGCCTCCTCAGTTTTTAAAAATGTGTTTTTCTATAAATAGAATCTAATGGATATCTAAGAATTGCACATTTTGTAAAAGTCGCTTCTGAGCTTACGGATACGTGGTGAGACATCTCTGCTGCAGCACTTAGGGTCATGTTATTGATGTCTTAGTTTATTTGTCCTTGTCCATCAAGCCGCCAAGTTGGACCGATGGATTAATAACCTTAGGCTGCATTGATCCGAATATTTGGAGTTGGAATTTTTCTGACTTCATCACGACATACTTAACTCCACTGTGAAATCATGCAAGATCCCCACGAAGATCATGCAAGATCATGCGTGCTCTCCACGGAAATCATAATAATTTCCCATGTAATTAAGTCTCTCGCATTATTTTTCCCCGTCGTGTGTTAGCATCGCGGTCGGACACAGATTTGAAAACCAAGCCATGACACAAAAATTGATAGGTGACTTATGTTATGAAAATCGGTCGATCCGAGTGCGGATAAAAATTCTCATATTCCAAATAAATTTCTAACAGTCAAACGAGGTTACGCAAAATGATAATGCACAAAAATAAAGGAAATAAAACAAGCACCACAAAAGAGAAGAACACCAAAATTTAAAGTGGTTCCCCGGAAAAATGAAATGAGTACGTCTACTGTGCAAGCAGAGATCATATATATTTCAAGTTTCTCAAACATACAATACAGCTAAAATGAACGAGAAGGAATAAACTGAGAAGAACTTGAAACCTCCAAGATCCGGTCGTACATGATGCGACGAGAAACAAAAAAAATGGCGATGAGAGACGAAGCCGGCGGCGGAAGAACACGACGGCGATAGGATCTCACCGACCGAGAGGAAGATGTCGTTACTAGAATCTGAAAAACGCTCGCCGGGAAGAAGAACTCGCTCTCAACCTTTTCTCTGCACATAGATCCTAAGATAGCCTCCTTATTTATACATGAATAGGAGACCATCCATTAATAGCATGCATGGAGAAGAAACGAAAGGAAATAGGATCAAGATAAATAATTGCATAAGAAGACAGAGGCGATAGAAGGAAGCTGTCATCTAGGACTGGATGGAAATAAACACTTTCTTCCAAATATAGGTCTCCTCCAAATCAGGAATTACTTAGGCACATGGATCAGTGAGGTGTCACCAATCCCAACAATCTCCACCTTGATGCCTCACGCAAGAAATGCTCCACATGTAGCTTGGATCTTCTCCCTCCGAAAAACTACCCCCTCTCCTTGGGGTCACCACGATCCAAGGCAAAAAAACCAACTGAATGAATTTCGGGCGATAACGGATCACGAGAAAAGAAACTCCTTCAATCCTAAGTAGCACACAAACTGGACTAACATGATTGTCTCAGAAACGCTCCATCTTGAAGCTAAATTTCAGCTGCTCTACCTCCAGCGGTGGTCTCTCATAGCAAAAAATAAACTCGTCAAGACTTCTGGCCATTGATGTGCGCGCGGGAGAGAAATTGATAAATGCAGACACTTCAAGAAAAAAATGCAAACAACTGTCCTCAGCATAGAAAGATGAAACCCTTATGAGAACTTATCAAAAAGGGATTGATTAGACATGCTCTAAGCTCATGTAGAACGAAGGAGTAATAATGAAAGGGCTAAGGTAATAGGGGAAAAAACGCATTCAATAATGAAATCTTTGACAATGAAAAAATAGCTCAGAATAAGAGTTATAAAAGACCCAAGCATCGATGTAGCATGACTAAGAAAAATAGAGGGAAAATGATGGTGAGCAAATGAAGGATAAAAAACAAACATAATGAAAAAGATAAAAAATACAGTAAGAAAAATACAGATAAAGCAAGGGAAAAAGATAGGTGAGAAAAGTACTAAAGGGCGTCATCATCGACATTCTCAAGGCATAAAGATGCGGCAAACTTTTCCTTATAATCACCAAGGGATTTTTTTTCTCCTTGTTCTGAAGCTTCCAGCAGTCCTTGATTCCGTGACCCTTCTTTTTGCAGTAATTGTAGTGGTTATCTGAACCTTTCTTGAGCTTGCCTCCTCTACCTGAACCAGACTGGCCCCGAGAGAATAAAGTTGAGCTTTCAACAACGCTTGAGTCAGACGACTTCTTTCGGATGTCATCTGAGAGTAAGGCTGTCATGACCTCTTCCATGTACAAAACGTCCTTACTGTAGGTGAGAGTAGTGATCATTCTCTCGTATGACTTTGGAAGAGAGTTCAGTAGAATAACTGTCTTGTCCTCTTCTTCCACATTGATATCCATGATGAGACACTCAGATAACAGTTTGCTTAAACTGTTCAGGTGGTCATGTAGAGAGAAACCCTCCTTCATGCTAAACTTGTACAACTGCTGCTTGAGGTAGATGCGATTGGGGAGAGACTTCGTCATGTAGAAACTCTCCAGCTTTGCCCAAAGACCAGATGCAGTCGTCTCTGAAAGAACTCCATACAACGCATCGTCGTGTAAGCAAAGTTGTATGGTGGACAAGGCTCTGAGATCCAAATCCTCCCACATGCGATCAGTAACCTCAACATCCGTATTGGCCTTCCCCAATAGGACACGGTGTAATCCTTCCTTAATTAGTAGCGCTCGGACTTTGACCTGCCACAAGCCAAAATTGTGCTTTCCGTCAAACTTCGTAACTTCAAACTTCACACTGGGTGTGGAAGTCGCCATAGAAATCAAACTGAAGAAAAAATTGTACGGAGATCGAAGGGACCGAATAAATTCACGAATCAAGATTGGGAAGATAGGGAGCGAACCAATGTCGTCACCTCCCGTTGACCCAACTCGAAACGGAACGTACAAACGGTCGTCGATCGAACCTGCCTCTGATATCACTTGCTATGAAAATGAGTCGATCCGAGTGCGGATAAAAATTCTCATGTTCCAAATAAACTTCTAACAGCCAAACGAGGTTACGCAAAATGATAATGCACAAAAATAAGGGAAATAAAACAAGCACCACAAAAGAGAAGAATACCAAAATTTAAAGTGGTTCTCCGAAAAAATGAAATGGGTACGCCCACTGTGCAAGACGAGATCATATATATTTCAAGTTTCTCAAACATACAATACAGCCAAAATGAAGGAGAATAAATAAATCGAGTAGAACTCGAAACCTCCAAGATCATGCTGTGCACGATGCGACGAGAAACAAAAAAAATTGGCGACGAGAGACGAAGCCGGCGGCGGAAGAACACGGCGGCAGGAGAAGCTCGCCGGCCGAGAGGAAGATGCTGTTAAGAGAATCTGAAAAACGCTCGCCGGGAAGAAGAACTCGCTCTCAACCTTTTCTCTGCACATAAATCCTAAGATAGCCTCTTTATTTATAAATGAATAGGAAACCATCCATTAATAGCATGCATGGAGAAGAAACGGAAGGAAATAGAATGAAGATAAATAACTGCCTAAGAAGGCAGAGGCGATAGAAGGAAGTTGTCATCTATGACCAGATGGAAATAAAGATTTTCTTCCAAATATAGGTCTCCTTCAAATCAGAAATTACTTAGGCACACGGATCGGTGAGGTGTCACCAATCCCAACAGACCTAATGGCTCGTACACAATGGCGGATCCTAAAAATTATAAATGTTGGTGCACAAAAAATTCTAAACACAATTGTACAAAAAATGTTACATTGGGTGGGGGTGAGTAGCAAGCCACAGGTTGAAAATTAATTTTAAGAGTGCATATAGCTGAAATCAATCTGCAAATAATCAAATTTAATCTGCGAATAACTAAATTTAATATATGAATAGCCAAATTTTAATCTTCTTATAATAGATCGCAAAAAAATGAATATATGACCACTTTTACTAGAGTGGCTGAGTATGAATCAAAGCAGTTGACCGTTGACCATATTTCAATGGAGGCGGCCTATGTGGATGATGCTGCACTAAGGCCAAAGCGGTGGGGACGCTGATTAGCTGGCTTTTTGGACGGAGTGATTAGGACGGCACGTGGAATCTACTGATGATGGCTCCCTACGGTCCCCAGCTCAGAATTTGTCACGTGATCAGCCCCGGCTGCCTGCCATACATAAAATTATAATGCGCCAGGACTGATCACAGCCGTTCAATTCGCTCTGAGATCCGGACAAAATTTTTTTACTCCCGGCTTAATCCTTGATTTAGCAAAACACTGATCGTCCGGCCTGATCCACGCTTTGGCCAGACCTAGGCTCCTTTTGGGAGGACTTATTTTTACCGGTCAAGCGGTCACGACCGTATGAACCGGACCTTAATTAAGGTTCGGTTCATGCGATCGTGACCGCTTGACCGGTGAAAGTAAGTCCTCCCAAACAGAACCCTAAGCTCCGTTTGGCGTAGCGGTGGCAGTTCGTGAACGCCGGACCTCACCTAAAGAACTTCATCCATTTTTATGTTCCAAACTAGTTTTCTTTTATTGGTGGTGTGGCATTTTTGTCCAAACTCCCCGGAGCAACGCAACGTTTTCGCCACAACTATAGAACTTATGTTTAGCATGACAAAGGTTATGACCCTCACCAAGAAAAAAAAACTAGTTTTGAACATAAAAGCGGATGACGTTCCTTAGGTGAGGTCGAGCGTCACGAACAACGGTTGATAACCACCGCTTTCACGACCGCCGCCGTCGCAGCAAACGGAGCCCTAGGCTGGGTCAGCAAGGAAAGCATGTTTTATTATTAGTATTTATTTTAATCTAAATTAGAAGATATTCCTCAATGTATTGAAACAATACTCAATTTTTATTTTGTTAAGAGCGGTTGAAATAATTTCCTAAAATATTTCATTTTTTATGTATACTAATTAAAATATTATAGTGTAACTATCAATTTAAAATCCGTATTATGATATGAGCTCGGTCTCTTCCCACTAAAAAAGTTATTATCATAAATCAAACATCATAGCTTCCCCGGCCAATGCGCGACAAATACAATGACACATAGATTTAAGTCGAATTACGCTAATATCATGAAATGCTTCCTAAACTTCATAAGCTCGCGACTTAGATTGTCTAGATGCCTATGAACACAAAACCGGATGTACAATATGTAACATGATGACCGACATTCACCCAAACCGCATTGAACCAAACAACCCTTCGATCCTAATCTTCGAGCTCACCGTCGAAGCAACAGATAGAGGGCGAAATTGCATTATTAGCAAGCTTTTCGATGAAGAAACGACCGACGCTCCGATAGAGGCACCAGGATCTCGAGCACATTTCGAAAAATCCCTCGGTCGTAAACGTTATTCTTGACCACGAGGTCGCTCCGGAAAGGAGACCTGCGAAAAGGCTTCCCGCATTTGCTCGCCGGGGCCACGGCTTCGCCGTTCACGGCACGGATACTCGCCCTCAATGCCTCCGCGCTCGCCTTTGCTTCATTCAGTTTCCTCCTCCAGCTCAAGTACTCCTGCCACTTGAATGCCTGCATATTTCCACTTATTATCATTTAACACAGCTTAAACTGGAAATGAGAGAAGAGCTTTGAGACTAATTGCAGAAATGTGTAAATATAAATCATACTGAAAACAATAATTAATTATGCTAAAAAGGATGATATTGAGATCATTATTTAGGGTCTTTACCGGAATCGCCCCTCTTAAGTTTGCAAAATTACAGGTTGCACCCCTTTATCTTTTGAGATTACAAAAACCTCCCCTGTGCGTTAACTCCTGGGGGAGGTTTTTGTAATTTCAAAAGATAGAGGGTGCAACCTGTAATTATGTTAACTTCTGGGGGAGATTTGGGTAATTAATAGTTACTATTTATTTAGGGATATCGAAGTTATTGCGCATATGATGATGACGTAAATGGGAATGTTTGAAGGTTGGGTTTTAGGTAAATTGTAGTTTTCTGTTCCCTAATAGCTTGGTGAAATCAAGAAAATAAGGGAAGAGATTGAGATTTGAGAATAATTTGAGGCATGCCTTCATCATTTTCACCAAGGGATGGGGAGAGAGTGAAGGGATTGGAGAGTGGCGAGAGCTTGAGACGACATGAGAGAGAGCGAAGACCGAAGAACCACCAGCGGAACCTGGATTGGAGCACCCGCAAGAGGCCGGGACGGCGAGAACGAGAATCACAGGGAAGAGGGAGTCGAGAGACAGAGGAGAGACGCTCAAACGGAGCGCAGGCGGGGAATGCGAGAGAAAAAAGAATTTGCGTTTTTTTTTACTTTACATATACTAGCGGCGATGAGAAAAAGTATTTGAGGTGTACATGAGCAAAAAATGGGAGTTGCGGAGATGAGAATGCTTAGGTGGATGTGTGGTCACACGAGACTGCATAAAATTAGGAATGAATGTATCAGGGATAAGACAAGAGTGACGCCAATTGTAGAGAAGATGCGAGAAACTCGTTTAAGATGGTTCGGGCATGTACATAGAAGGCCATTAGAGGCACGTGTTAGGCTTTGTGAGAGTTTAGTCACTAGACAAGTTAAACGGGGGGAGGGGTAGACCAAAAGAGACTTGGAATGAAACTATAAGGAAAGACATGATGTACTTAGGCATTAGTGAGACTATGATTCAAGATGGGGCGCAATGGCGACAAAGGATCCATATAGCCGACCCCATTATGGTGGGATAAAGGCTCGAGTGTTGTTGTTGTTGTATATACTAGCGGCAGGACACAGTGTGTCCTGTTGCTTGAAGATTGATATTGACACTATTCCCCGCCCCACAGGTCTGACAAAAAATAAAATACCCATGTTATCGAAAACTATTTTCCTTCTAACATATTAGTAGTCATGCACGTGATCCCCACCAGCGGTGTCGTTCGTGAACGCCCAAACTCACCTAAGGAACTTCATCCACTTTTATGTTCAAAACTAGTTTTCTTTTATCGATGACGGTCGCAACCGTTGTCATGCCAAAAATACATTCTATGATGGTGTCGTTTTTGCCCAAACTCCCCGGAGCAAAAACCCCGGCCAAACGGAGCCTTAAACTCTCTCTTTCTCCAACTCTGGATGTCAAAAAGAAGATATAAAATAGAGGATTAAATGAGAAGCTCTAATGTTACACGAAATAGATTGGGGGGTATCTTACCGTGTCAAAAAGAAACCCATTTTGGTGAATTTGGTGTCATACCTATTTATTTCCCATTTTGCCCCTCCCAATAACATTAAAATGAACTCTGAAAAATAAAGAACAATAATAATTAAGGGTTAATTACTGGGATCTCCATTGGGGGGTATGCATAATTACAGGTTGCACCCCTCTATCTTTCAAAATTACATTTACCTCCCCCTCTAAGTTTCCCCAGTTTACAAAAAAGCCCCTTCCGTTAGAAATATGGATGGAAAATGATAAAATCAGCCAAAGTATTGTACGATGTTTCAATTTTATCATTTTATAATGATTCTAGATTCATTAAAAAGGGTAAAATGATGAACCCTTTTCAATTTAGAGTTATTACAAAGGGTAAAATGTTATGAAGCTACTCGAAGATCTAAAGAAACTGAAACTAGAGGAAGAAGAAGACGGCTAGGGTTTGAAAAGATAAAGGAATACCTGATAATAGATTGCATGCCTCCAAAAGAGGGGGGAGTTGGGTATTTATATGAACCCAACCCCCTAGGGGCCGGCCGGCCCCCATTGGGGCTGAACCCGTGCGGTTCAGCCCCCTTCTTCTTATTTATCAGTTGCGGGCTGAACCGGATGGTTCAGCCCGGTCTTTTCCCGGCGCTTCTTTTGGTCTTCTGGCGTACTTGAACCCTCGGAACCGTAGATCGTCCGGGGGCATAACATTCCCCTCCCCATCAAGAGGCAGCTTGTCCTCAAGCTGAAAGTCGGGAAAGATCTCCCGGAACTCCAGTAAGTCCACCCAAGTGTTGTGAGCCTCTGACAGATCCTGCCACTTGACCAGAACCTCTGAACGGTATTCCGTGCCTCGTTTCTTCCATCTGGACAGCAATATAACCTCGGGACTGGGACGTAGCTCGCCGGTCGTAGTGGCCGCGGGGAGAAAGGGGGTGACTGTTACTGCCACCCCCAACTTCTTCTTCAGCAAAGAGACATGAAAGGTCGGGTGAATACGGGACCCCTCGGGAAGAGCAAGAGTATAAGCGACAGGTCCCACCCGGTGAGTGATAAGAAACGGCCCATAGTATCGGGGAGTCTGATTGGCCCGACGAGCAACGGACAGCTGTCTGTACGGTTGGAGACGGAGGAAGACCTCATCCCCCACCTGAAATTCCCTCTCGGTCCTGTGTTTGTCGGCTTGCACCTTCATCCTATCTTGGGTTGCATGGAGATTATCCCGAAGGAGAGCCAAGGTCTGATCCCGGTCCCGTAATGCCCGATCCACTGCAGGAAGACCTGTGTTGCCCGGCTCGTAGGAACGCAGAGATGGTGGCGGCCTCCCGTAGACAATCTCAAAAGGGGTGATCTTACTAGCTGTGTGATGCGAGGTGTTGTAGCAATACTCCGCCCAGTGTAGCCACCGTGTCCAAGAGCGGGGCTCATCCATAACAAAGCAGCGAAGGTATGTCTCCACCCCCTATTCAGGACCTCTGTCTGACCATCGGTCTACGGATGGTTCGCGGTGCTCATGCGTAATCGGGTGCCCTGCAACCGGAAAAGTTCCTGCCAAAAGTTGCTGATGAAAACCGGATCACGGTTGGAGATGATCGAACGAGGAAGGCTGTGTAGGCGAACTACCTCACGGGCAAAGAGCTCGGCAACTGTCTCCGCAGAGTATGGATGGCTGAGACCTAGAAAATGGTCATACTTGGACAGCTTGTCAACGATAACCAAGATCACCGACTTGCCCTGCGACCGGGGCAGGCCGTCAATGAAATCCATCGAAACCGTCTCCCAAACCTGCTGAGGAATCTCTAAGGGGGTGAGCAGCCCAGCTGGAGATGTCGTCTCATACTTCTGACGCTGGCAGACCTCGCACTGTTGCACGAAGCGTTGGACGTCCTTGCGCAATCCCCTCCAAAAGACATTGGCCCGGAGCCGCTGAAGAGTACGAAGCACGCCGGCATGGCCTCCGGACGGAGACGAGTGGAACTCGTGTAACATGACGTCCTTCCAAGTGGAAGATGCTGGAATGACCACCCTCCCGTGGTTGTACAAATGACCCCCAATCAGCTGGTAACCCGGAGGAGTAGGTTGGCCTTGCAGCAGGGCCTCAACAATGTGTTGGAGCTCCGGATCCGAGGCTACGTCCTTCTGAATATCATCGAGAGACTCGATCAGCGGTCCAGAAATGTGGAGGATGGTGCTCTCCGGAAGGCGGGACAAGACATCTGCCACCAAATTCTCCTTGCCCTGCTTGTATAGAATCTCATAATCATACCCCAACAGCTTGGTCAGCCACTTCTGTTGGAGAGGGGACGCCAGCCGCTGATCCAAGAAGTGTTTCAGACTCTGGTGATCGGTGCGGACCTTAAAGTGATGGCCCAGTAGGTACGGGCGCCATAGAGTCACAACATGTAAGATCGTCAACATCTCCTTCTCATACGTGGAGAGGCCCAACGTCCGAGGAGCCAAGGCCTTGCTGAAGTAAGCCAGTGGCCGCCCTTCCTGCATCAATACCGCCCCGATGCCGACTCCTGAGGCATCTGTCTCCAACACGAACTCTTTGCTGAAATCCGGTAGGGCAAGCACCGGTGTGGTCGTCATAGCCCCCTTGAGAGCGGAGAAGGCCTGCTCTGCTTCATCATGCCAAGTGAAAGACTCATTGTGGAGGAGTTGGGTAAGCGGTCGTGCCAGTTTGCCATAGTCTTTCACGAATCTGCGATAGTACCCAGTAAGACCCAGGAAGCCACGTAACGCCCGCACCGTAGTCGGTCGTGGCCACGAAACCATGCTCTCGATCTTCTTCGGATCCACCCTAACCCCGTGAGCCGAAACCAGATGGCACAAGTACTCCACCTCGGCCTGCCCAAAAGAACACTTCGACAGCTTAGCGTAGAACTGCTGCTGACGAAGGATGGTGAGGACCTGTGCCACGTGCTCGAGATGCTCTGCCCAATTGCGGCTGTATATCAAGATGTCATCAAAGAAAATGAGTACCGATCGCCGCAAAAGCGGCCGAAATGTCTCGTTCATCACCGCCTGGAATGTCGAGGGGGCATTGGAGAGCCCAAAGGGCATCACCAAGAACTCGTAGTGCCCATCATGCGTGCGAAACGCCGTCTTGTGGATGTTTTCAGTCTTCATCCGTATCTGGTGATAGCCGGACCGCAGGTCCAGCTTGGTGAATAAGCTCGCCCCGTGGAGCTCGTCCAACAGCTCCTCGATCATAGGAATCGGGAACTTGTCCTTGATCGTCGAGTCATTCAGGTTGCGGTAGTCCACGCAGAAACGCCACGACCCATCTTTCTTCTTCACCAAGATAATAGGTGAGGAAAAGGCACTGGTACTAGGCCGTATGATGTCATTCGCCAGCATCTCCCTCACGCTCCTCTCAATCTCCGCCTTCTGAATGTACGGGTAACGGTAGGGCCTGACGTTTGGGGGTGCAGCCCCCTCTTTCAACTGAATGCCATGATCCTTGAACCTGGGCGGGGGAAGGCCCCGGGGTTCCTGGAACACATCATCGTACTGGGACATAAGTGACTGAATCTCCTCTGGGATGATTGGAGGATCTTGGACCAACGTCTCCACTCCCACCACCATGGCCATAGGAGAGCCCTGTTCCTCCAACCGCTGCAAGCTCCGCAAAGAAATCTCCTTCAAGGGAGAAGATCGGATACCCTGTAGGCAGTAGTCCTTCCCCTGCTGGGTGAACTCCATAGTCAGTCGCCCCCAGTCGATGGTCACACGTTGTAACTGTCGCAACCACTGGACCCCCAACACCATGTCAGATCCTCTGATCGGAAGTAGGTACATATCGGTGTGGCCCACATAACCCTGCACACGGATTTCCACCCCTTTCAGAACCCCTTCGCACTTCAACTTGCTCCCATCCACTACCATGACCTGGAATGTTGCCTCCCTGTCGATCGCCTGTCCCACCTTCAGAGCCACTGCGGGGTTGATAAAGTTGTGGGTGCTCCCGCTATCAACAAGTATAGTCACCCGCTCCTGGACAACCTGTCCCGTGAAACGGAGTGTCACCGGGGGCGTACACCCCTCCATAGCCTGCAAGGAGACCCCAAACTCGGACAGATCGAGCCCCTCTGTGTCGAGATCCTCCAGAGGGATCTCCTCCTCGTCCTCCTCCTTCAGCATAAACATCTGGACCTTCTGGCAAGTGTGACCACGGGTGTATTTCTCGTCACAATTAAAACACAACCCCTTCTCCCTCCGGGCCTGCATCTCTGGCCATGTCAGCTTAGTCACTGTGGGTCGTATGGTGGGAGGTGGATCTCTCCGTCCCGATGTCGGAGCCGCGGGTGGCTTGGTCGCCGACCTACTCCGCTGACTGTTGAAGCGCTCCTCCTGTATCCGAGCGATGCTAATGGTGTGGCTCAGACTGCGTGGTAAGTACGCATGGACCTCGTCACGCAGGTGGTCCTTCAGCCCTAAGATGAAACAGCTCATCATAGTTTGCTCTCCCCAAGAGACCCGGTTCGCCAACCTTTCAAACTCCGTCCGATACTCTGTGACTGTGCCGCTTTGACGAAGTTTTTGAAGACTGACCTCCACGTCCTCGTACTCCAAGGGCCCGAATCTAGCCGAGAAAGCTTCTATGAACTCGGCCCAAGGGGCGTAGGTGCGTCCCCGTAAAAACCATTTCGTCCACTGGTACGTGTCCTCCTCCAGATGGAAGGCCGCCAACTGTACCCACTGAGCCTCGGGAATCTCCTGATATCTGAAGAACAGCTCGGCCTTTTGGATCCACTCGAGCGTGTCGCCTCCTCGGAACTTCGGAAAGTTCATTCGGGCCAGCTTGGGTTACATGTACGGACGCTGAAATGCCCCGCCCAAGCCGCCTCCCTCTTGGCCCATCGGTCCTGATTGCTCATGGTCCCCTTGATGCCCTCCATGATTCCACCCCTGAGGCCTCACTGGCCCCATATTTGCAAATCCATACCCCAAGTTCGGAGCGATCGCTGGTTGAGGAGGAAAAACTCCCGTTGCGCCCCTGAGTGGGACAGCATTTGCCCCGGTTGGGCGAAACAACCCAAATCCTCGGTGTTGAGGCCTCCACGGCTGCCCCGGTTGCTGCCCGGGCCCAAACGGGACAACTGCCCCTTGCCCGGTGCCTCCCCCATGCCGCAGCAGCCCTCCCGGTCCTTGTGGGGGCTGTTCGAACCCCCAGGAAGCAGCCGCTCCTCCGCTGAACCCCCAGGAAGCATACCCGGCCTCCGCCGCCCTGCTGGAGCCCGTCCGGAGTGGCTCCGGCCCTTCCCGGCACCCTGGGTGGCCGCCACCTAGCCCCCACGCCTCCGGAGGTCCGCCCGGCAGTCCGCTCGCCCGTAAAGGAGGACCGGTCCCCCTTACTGCCTCTGACATCTCTCCCGCGCCCGATCCCGCTCCGGAACCCCGCGCCGGGACTCCCGTGCCCGATCCCGCTCCGTTGCCCCCTCCTCTAGGGGTGTTTGATGTCTCGGCGTCGGAACCATTGTTGTTTACCGCCTTCCCTTTCAGATTTTGCAAGAGGGATTTAAACTCCTTCATCCTCGTCTCGACGCGCTCTTCCAGATTTTGTTGTGAGTTCTTCACACTTTCCTCGAATGCCACTAGCGAATCCGTCAAGGCGGCATAGTTCTCCTCGATGGCAGCCAAGCGCGCCGTTTCCGCCTCCGTACGTGTCACCATGGTCGCAGGAAGGATGCTCTGATACCAAATGTTACGAAGCTACTCGAAGATCTAGAGAAAACTGAAACTAGAGGAAAAAGAAGACGGCTAGGGTTTGAAAAGATAAAGGAATACCTGATAATAGATTGCATGCCTCCAAAAGAGGGGGGAGTTGGGTATTTATATGAACCCAACCCCCTAGGGGGCGGCCGGCCCCCATTGGGGCTGAACCCGTGCGGTTCAGCCCCCTTCTTCTTATTTATCAGTTGCGGGCTAAACCGGATGGTTCAGCCCGGTCTTTTCCCGGCGCTTCTTTTGGTCTTCTGGCGTACTTGAACCCTCGGAACCGTAGATCGTCCGGGGGCATAACATAAAATTGGAATATGCTAAAATAATTTAGCATATTTGAACACTTTTCATCTACATTTCTAAAGTAAAAGGTGACAACTTTCAATGCAGAGTCATTATAAAGGGTAAGATTGAATATCATAAAAATAATTTGGTTGATTTTATCATTTTCCATCCATATTTCTAACGGAAGGGGGCATTTTTGTAAACTGGGAAACTTAGAGGGGGATGTAAATGTAATTTCAAAAGATAGAGGGGTGCAACCTGTAATTATGCAAACTCCTAGGGGAGGTCCTGGTAAATAATTAAATAAAGCTGTAAAAATTAACATTTTTGAATAGGAGGAGACCATCCGACCACCGACGATACTGCCACAGGCGGTTAGAACGGGTAGTTATATCGCCCGTTTTTTTTTGGCGTTATAACGGTAACAGGCGATATATTGACCCGTTTTTTTTTTCAAAATGCCAAAGACCAAATTAAAAATGAAAACGTGGCGTTTTTGGTCCAAAACCTTAAAGTCGGCCGACATCTACAACACTGATAGTAGACAATAAAAGAGGAGGTGGCAAACATAGATTCTCCGATGTTGGACATGAGTACTTACGCCATCAACACTACATGTGGGACGCCAAGCCCCTGGCGCTAGTAGACGATAAAAGAGGAGGTGGCATGATGTTCTACTAAATAAAAATCATAGATGCGTTATATGTTGCTCTCATGTACCTTTAACTACGCAATAGACTTTTATGTGCTATTTAATACGTTGAAATATGGAGAGGAAAATAGAAACCGCAAATATATTCTACCCTTTTAAGGGGCAAGGAATACAAAGACTCACTAAACACTGATGGCCCATGTGAGACTAAACACGGGAACAAATACACATGAACCTATAGACTCTAATAAAAGTGTTCATATATCATACCTCATTCGTCGTGGTATTAGTGAAGCAAAGTTGAGCGTGGTATCCACAAAATCCAGCGAGAAGTAGCGAAATCACAACGAGGAACACGATCAAAAGCACCTGCGTGTTATGGGCGTCCAGTAGCCACTGCAAAATCCGCACTTTAGAAAGGGGCAAGAAAGAAAATTCAAAACTAGGAAGTGTCCACCGCATGAAGCTCATGCTTTCTACATAGTAGAAAGACTGGTCTGTTGCGGTCATGAACTCTGTGGTTACGAACCGTCATTCGTGAATACGCTACCTCACCTAAGGAACTCCTTTCACTTTTATGTTGAAAGTTCATGTTTTTCTTGGTGGCCATCATAATCGTTGTCATATCAAACACATTTTATGACGGTGGCGTTTTTTTTCTAAATTCACCTGAGCAAAAACGCCGCACCAAACGGACGCATTGTCTCCACAACTCAAATCAATAACTACATAAATACTGATGAGATGCATATCATTTAATACATTCAGTAGTGATTGTAGAGATAATAATAGAAGGTTACCTGAACAACATGAGGAGATAAACTGTAGAATGATTTTTCAATTCCATAATAAACTGCAAAGAGAGAAACTTGTTGAAGAAAAGTTGACCCCAGCTGAACTCGAACTTTTAACAAACAGAGCAAGTTTTAACAAAAAAATTTGACCTGTTAGAATAAATATGATTTTCCTCTCTTTCAACTGGCCGGCAAGGATTAACACAAGGATAATAAAGCCATATAAACAAATAAGGAAGTGCCTGAAAGAGAAGAAAATGCAAGTCAATTAAGAAATCCAAGCAAATAGCTTAAAAAAACACTTTTTGATGTTTGCTTTAAGCTAGTCTTAAAGGGCGAGGCTTTCCTTCACTTATATAAACAAAGCATCTGTCTAGTCCACAAATGACGTGAGACTAACCCAACAATGTCTAAATCTTATGAACATTAATATGAGCTAAAAAGGGATGAAAGATGATCCAAAATTATAATTTCAAATTAAAGTTGTTTCAACACAATTGCCTAATATTGTCTCCGTTATCCAATTTGCACATCTCATGATATCCTTTTTATCAATATACTCTGAAGACCACTAAATCCTCATTTTCAATTTTCCTCTAGAGTATTGTGTGATTTAAACCTAAAACATGCAAAATATCTTAGAACAATTGTTACAAATACGGAAGAGAGCAAGAGACGAGGACTCGGCGCATATGTCGACGTCGGGACTGAGGTGATGATGACACAGATCCCAACATAACGACGGACGTCCGCCAGTAGTGCGCATGGGAATTGCGCACCCGTGAGTTCTATGTTTTATTATCCACATGAATTTCGGGCCGTGTGGTTATTTACCGTTTGCCCTTGTGCGTTTTGGAGCTAGACACTATAACATTTAGTTCGACCTGCCCTCTTCTGACCGCGATTTCTGACCCCTGGAGTTGATTCTGCAGTTCCAAATATTTTCTGCCCGACGCACCCGCACTTCAGCAACTCCAGCCCTTGACACACCTGCGTGCCCCTCTCTAGACGTTGTGGTCCGCTCCTCGCTTCCTCTCGACGTTCCCCTCGCTTCCTCTAGATGTTGCACTCCCCTCGCTTTCGTGATAGCAACGACACCCCGACAACTCCGCTCCTTCGACATTGCGCCCCTTACATTCCGTGACAGTAACGCCTCACCTCTTCCAATATAGTCGTGCCTCTGTTATTTTTCTCCAACCGACGAATACTCATGTTGCTACAACACTTCTCGTTTCCTCGCGTGCATGCCCCCTAGACTTCGCTTTATAGTGCACTCGGATGCGCCCGAGCCACAACTCCCTATGGATCCTGACATCTCCTACCTCCTCAATGCTCACGAGGCATCCATCGCTTCCCTCCAAGCTCTAATGTAGCGTATGGACGCTAAGTTCAATGCCCTCCTCACTAACCGCCCGGGTACTTCCTCTACCTCCAACGCGGAGTCTCCATCCATTCTCGATGCGCCACCGGAAATCCTCCAAGACCCCGTTCGACCTTCAACAGGCTACCTTCCACCGCACCGCTCCTTCGAAGTCCCAACCATCAATGGCATGGATCCACTGGGTTGGATTGCGCGTGCAGAACAATTTTTTGACATCCATCGCACCTCTGAGGCACAAAAGGTTCCAACGAATCTCGTCGGCATCAAAGGGTCGGCCCTCCTAGGTCTGCTGGCTACAACAAAACAACCCTTCCCTCTCTTGGTCGGAGCTCCAACAGGATCGCTACTCCAACAGGATCGCTACTCTGGGGCAGTCTTGGAACATCTGTGTGGTGTCCGTCAATCGGGCCTCCTTGATGAGTACATCATTGAGTTCATTGCATTGGCCACTCACATTTCGGACCTACCGCTAGATCATTACTTATGTTTCTTCATGCAGGGGATCCTCCACTAAATACGCTCCCGCTTTTGCACCCACAACCCTCATATGATTATTGATGTCATGGATCTCGGCCGCTTGGTGGAAGCGGACTTCAATGTCACCTTCGTCGACATTGGCCGCTCACCGGGGAGTTCTACGACCTGACCGCTTGTCTGCTCTACAACACCCTTCTATCTAGCCCGGCTCCCCCGCATGTCGGACCACCTTCACGCCATCCCCGGCCACCGACCAACCCCTGGATGACCAACTATGAGTACAAATATCTTCACACTAAGGGCCTCTATTTTCCTTGTAAACGATCCTACTCCCTGACTCATAATTGTCCTTTGAAGGAGTTTTGCATCACCATTGGCGAGGAAGACCCTGAGGTCACCATTGGGGATTTCGAAACGCCGCGGGGCAATGACACGTTACCCGACACTGGACCCCACACGAGGATGCATCGCTTAGACCTTCTGTGCTTCGCGGTTGCGGCACATATGGACCCACGCAATGAAACTCTCTAGTTTCATGTATGACGCTCACGTGATTGTGATGACTGACGGCGGGGCCAGTCACAATTTCATCTCCCGACGTCTAAAGACAACTCGACATTCGCCCGTGTCTCCTGCTCCTCATTTCTCGGTTTGCTTGAGAAACAGTCGCGGCAGTGCCACTGAGGGCCTCTGTACGGACATATAAATGATTGTGGACCTCTGCCCTCTCTGCACAGATTCCTACTTGTTTAAGCTCGGTGCAATGTGGCATTGGCGTCATTGTGGGTGTCGTGTGGCTTCTTGCCCCTGACAACGTGTATGCCAATTGGGATTGCATGCAATGTGTTTTTCTTGAGTGGGAGTTAATTTACTTTTGGCAGGGGAGGATTCCCTCACCCATCCGGCGGTGGCCTTCCATCCTCCTTAGTAGACAGTGACAGTGGACTTTGCCGCCTACTTGTGGCACGACGTCGAGCCGACCCACTCGGCCGCCCCACCACCACTCCAGCCGCAGTGTGTCCCAAATGTTTTCCCAGGAGTCTTTGTCGATGGCTCCTACCTTCCAGCTCTGTGCTGGTGGAGACGACATTACCCTCGGCTCTGTCGGGGACTACTTCCACTGGCTCATCCAGGATACGCGCACCTTTCCCCGGGAGGCTCTTTCTGTGGATCTAGTCATGGTGGATCGCCACAAGTTCCGTGCCTAGCTTTCAGACTTCTGCCTTGAGGACAAGGGAAATTTTTCAGGAAGCTGCATTATTACAAATACGGAAGAGGGCGAGGGATGAGGAGACGTGGACATTGCACATAGGTCGATGTCGAGACCTAGGCGACAAGGACACAAATCCCAATGTGACGACGGACATTGGCCAGTAGTGCGCACACCAGCTCTATGCTTTATTATCGCACATGTATTTTGGGCCGTGTGGTCATTTACCATTTGCCTTTGTGTGTTTCAGAGCTATGTACTATAAAAGCCTATGTATGACTCTTATTTAGATTATCTCGATAGTAAGCTCAATTTGAAAGAGCTCTAGGGGCTGAATCAATTCCTCTAATCTCCCCACTCGTTTCATCTTCTTCCCCCTCCTTCAAACCATACTTCCTAACAACAACTTTCATCCATGTTGCATTGGCTTTACCTTCGAGACTAACTCTACTGCTTGTCTAAGTGATTCATTTTGTAACCTTTCTGTGCATGTATAAACCACCCAAGTCTATGTTTTAATATATTATCAATTTATCATCAACAGATATCACTCCCACTTTTCTTCTGCTTTAATCATTCCTTAATTTATATTAAATAAATTATTATATTTTCTAAATTTGCACACATCCGGCTAAGATATCAAAAACTTTTTATTGTTCAACGCTCAAATCCATACAACATCAGTCGTCAGCTTTATTTGCGAGTTTATATTATTTATCTATAAGCCTCAGTGATATTTTATTATTGTATAGTTCTCCCAAGACATTTCTTCATTTTAACCATCCAACCTTTAATTTAAAAGCTATTATCATCATCTATATCCTCATACTTTCGAATAATCAATTCAGGATACTTAAATCTATCACACATGTATCTCTTTAACTGTTAGTAAGAAAGACTGATAATTACTAATCTCACTAATACAAAAATTGCATATTATTTGTTTGTCCTTTTTTCTGCTAATTTAAAACTTTTTATCTTCTAAGAACAATATTACAATTGCCAAAAAATTTCACTTAACTTGGTGGATCATTATAACTATTGCATCTATAGCATACACTAACACACCTTTTAGAGATATCTTTTGTAATCATCTCATAACTAATACGAAAAATATGAACTTAAAGTTGATTATTTGTGTAAACTTACTTTGATTGAAAATTCTTAAGGTCACTCCACAACTTCAACGAACCTCTGCTATAAAGTTTTTTCTTAATGCGTCATATCAGATATCAAGGTACCTAATCATATCCTTTCAAGATTAATAAAAATTATATGAAGATTTTTCGTTATTCTCCATAATTCTATATTAATTATCTTTACATAATAATTAGTTCCACAATAGATTTTCCTAATAAGAAAACAAATTAATCCATATTTTATCTGACTTAAGCTTGATTCCTCTATAATTAAATATACGCTTAAATATGTCGTTTGTTCTTAAACAATGATACACAAATATTTTTTTCTCCAATCATTTAGCAGCTTCTTAGGGTCTGTTTGGGACAGCTCCAGCGGATGAAAAAGCTATATGCCATCCGCTGGAGCTGATTTTAAATTGTTTGGAATGACAGCTCTTTGAAAATCCCGTTTGTGAGAGTCACGTTTAGCCCTATTTTTAGGAAGCTGTCAACCCCTCACATTTAGCGCTCGAAAATCACTTCTCGATCGCTATTTTTCGTTCCCGATCCATAGCCGACTCCCTTCGATCCCGATGACATCCCCTCCAGCAGCCATGGCGATTCCTCCACTCCGGTCATCTTCTCCTCGGCGAGCTACAGTAGCCATGGCGATGACGATACCAGATATCCTCCTCCCTCCAGCAGCCATGGCGATGCCAGATCTTCTCCTCCTCCCTCCAGCATCTATGGCGATGCAAGATCTCCTCCTCCCTCCAGAATCTATGGCGATGCAAGATCTCCTCCTCCCTCCAGCATCTATGGCGATGTGAGATCTCCTCCTCCCTCCAACAGCCATGGCGGTGCCAGATCTGATTTCCTTGTTCTTACGAGCTTGGGAAAAACACCAAGCTCTGGATTTACCGTCTCCATTCCGGAAAAAAGCTGCAGTCGCGGCTCTACTCATTCCTCCTCCCTCCTCTCCCCTCCTCCTTCCCCCCTCCCACGGTGATAAATCAGTTTTCCGGCGAGGATTAATATTATTTAATATTACTTATTATTATTATTTCTTATAACAGGAAATTTATAATAGGAATTCTTAGCACTCTAAATATTAATATTATTTATTATTATTATTACTTATAACAGGAAATTTATAACATAAATTATTATTACTCTAAATATTAATATTATTTATTATTAATATTTCTTATAATAGGAATTTTATAAGAGGAATTATTAATTTAAGAGGAATTATTATTATTATTAATTGAAAAATAATAATTTTTAAAAAGCTCTTCTACCAAACAGTTTTATTTGAAAGAGCTCTGTTCCAACAGCGCTTGAGCACAGACTCTCCAAACAGTCTACAGCTTTTCAAAACAGCTTCTAAAAGAGCTCCGTTTAAAGAGCTCTGTTCAATCAGCAGATTTTCAATCCGCAACAGCTCTCCCAAACAGACTCTTAGTCTTCAAAATTTTATTCAAAAAACTTGTCAACCAATCCCTTGTAATGTCACCATAATTTTCAAATCTCAATAGGTATCTCCTTGGGACTTAAAAGTTTTATCTTTATGTAGATTCTTCAAAATTAATTTCACTTAAGTTTTTAGGTACAATTTATAATAATCTCGTTATTTTATTCATTATGCTCTTCCAAAAAATGTATTCCTTACGACTCTCATTGAATAACTTCTCAAAGTAGTATTTTTATCCCTCATGCATTTAACTTAACCATAATATCTAGATCTCTTGCATATTGCTTTAGCTATACAATTAAAAAAAATATTTCCTTGGCATCAAATCTATCTTATAAATCATCAATAATTGATACTATTATGTAGAGTTTTAGCTTTCTTGTAATAAAAACAAGCCTTGATAAGATTCAGTTATTTCTACTCTTTAAAACAAATGTTTGCTATTAACATACATCTTGGCGCGGGATAGAGATTCAAGAGGACTTGAGGTTTTCTGCTGATATAACCTAACCCTAATACTAATATGGAATGAGGTTGAGCTCACGAAGTTATTATGGTTTGGATTAAGTTAAGAAAAATAAATTAAATAAATAATAAGCTTTTAGTCCCAATTGCTTGCGGACGCAAAATCACTAAATTAGGCAACAAATTATGGCAGAAGGCAAAAGAGAACACTAGAAATTAATCAGGCAAACAAGTCTGTCACAGGATTACAACTCTTAGAAGGTAAAGCACATAAGCTGTAGTCCACTAGAATAAACAAGATCCAAATATAATAAACTAAAATACAAAGACACGAATGAAAACCTCACATAGCCTGACATGAAAAGCATCAATGAATGATGGCAGAGCGGCAATCAATGATGGCGGGGGATGGCAGGATGGAGCGAGGAGGGTTGTTGGTATCATGTGGGGGAAATGATGCGATGGGAATGGTCAGGTTGAGCAAAGGCTCGACGGGAAGGCTCGGGTATGGTCACTGGGAAGACGCGGGACTGTAGGTGAGGAAAATCTACTAGCGTCGGGGAGCAGGGAGACCTGGGACCATTGGGAAAGAAGGGGTCAGTGATACCGGTATTGAGGGAGGCAAGATGGCCAAAGGTGTGGGTTGTTGCTGCAAGAGGAGAAATGGACGGGGTGGGCAGCGGGGATGTGGGGATGTGGGGAGGAATGGGGGTGGAGAGGTGGATCACACTTTGCGGAAGGGCGGAATCCGGTGTTGGCACCATGAGGGGTGACTTCACAACGTGGAGGGCTAAAGAGAGAGGAGACTCGCATTTGATGCCCTAAAATGAGGGTTTAGGTGGCTTTTTAACATGCACTATCGTGAATGGTCTAAATCGACCGATTCCAAATGAAAAAAATGGGCCTCTAAAAGAACTCAAAAAATATGAAAAAAATACATAAAGATATAAAAACTTGCCCTGAATGCGACTACGAACTTGAATCTTCTATACGACAATCCTATAGAGTAGACCCTCATAGGACCCAGATAGCAATGCAACTCTGATTTCCGATGGTGATCACCATCACATCTTCACTGCAATCAAATCTCCTTAGTAGATGATCTATTTTTAGAATCTTAAAATAATTATGACAATCATAATGGAACTAATTATCTTTACTACATCAGGATCCTCGAAAATACTTTAGTTTGTCTCCTTTAACAATCAAACTTCGAAGTAAACAATTCATCACCTTCCAAAATTTACCACAATCTTACAATAAGCATTACCAATGCAAACTATACAATTAAAGTATTGATAGCAAGAACTAAAACAATGTCACGTGTGTCTATGTTACGAAGGAGGACGTGATTGAGAGACTGTGACGAGTACTTGGTGGGTCTATTTTAGGCGAGCCCCACTAGCGAGTGCGCCACATAAAGCATCATCGTATATATGTTATTTTAGCGCAGTAAATATCTTCTCGTATTTCTATTTTTATTTTATTACCGTAATGTCCTGGGATCGAGCTTAAATACCCTAGCTTGCTTGTATTGTGAGCTATCTTGAATGAAAGTAAGTTTGGAGCCTAGCTGGCCAAGAATGAACCTTGGATTCTTTTCCTCCCATCTTCCCTTCTCTATCTTGTCAAAAACCCTATAAATTCTATGAGGGATAATTGGTATGACCCGGCCATTTCCGCCCATGCTACCCCGACAGATTTGAAGCCATGCCTTGCGTATATCCTCTACCTCTGATGTCACTCGCGATCCGCGAATTCTTCGCATCCGCTCTTCCATATCTCAGCGCATGATTGGATCTGGACAAAGTGGCCGGTAATGTCACAATGGCCGTCACCACGCTCCTTGGGGGAAATATGGAAATTCCTCCGCCTTACAGGGTACTATCGCCATTTCATGCGTGACTATAGCGGGCTTGACTGGCCAATGACGACTCACCTAAGGAAGACCCCCGACATGACCTTCTATTAACCTCCAGAGGCAGCAACGGCGTTCACCGCCATCCAACAAGCATTAGAAGCAACACCCATACCCGTCATGCCCGACTTCTCCCATCCCTTTGTCGTTACGTGCAGCGGGTAGAGGTTGGGCATTGGCGCGGTTTTCATGCAGAATAGTCGCCCAATCACCTACTTCAGCCGGTCTTTCTCCACCACCGAATATTCTCGATCCGCCTATGAAAACGAGTTGATAGCACTCGTTTTGACAGTTCAACATTAGTGGTTATGCGTACTGGGCCGACGTTTTACAGTTCACACTAATCATCATAATCTATAATACCTCTTGAACCAAAAGATGTTGTCGCTCGCACAATAGGTCTGGATAGATAAACTTCTGTATTATTACTTCGTGGTCGAATCTTGATCTGGGAAGTTCAACAAAAACGCTAACACTCTTTCCCAATAGTCTGAGTTAGTTGAGTTTGCGGCTATTTCCCAGCCGGTTTGGTAGGAGGCTAGTACCATTCAACGAGAAGTGGAAGTCGGCCCAACCCTCCGGTCCATTTTGGAGAGCATCAGGGCCAACCCGTGCACATGTTCGTCGTTCGCCCTCATTGGTGGTTGTCTCTACTAGAGGTGCAAAGGAGCTCAAACTCGACCAACTTGTTTTGTATGAATCGAGCTCGAGCTTTTATGCTTATGAGCCATATTTTCTATATATTTATAACATTCTTTTTGAAAAAAAAAAAAATTCATGAGCGGGCTCACGAGCTAATGAACATGAACATATGAGCTTATGCTTGACGAGTATTTTTGAGTCGGCTCATCGAGCACACAAACCAGCTCAACTCGACTTGCACCTAAGTCCCCACCATCGGGGGCACATGATATTATATCACTCATCAACATGTATCCTGGGGCTTCTAAAAGAGTTTCACATCAACATGTATCCTGGAACTTTTAAAGCTGCAACTCGTTCCTGATATGATTTGGGATGGAATGGTGATGGACTTCATTAACCGCCTACCCATATCATCTAGATATGACTGCATCCTAGTAGTGGTGGACTGCTTCTCCAAAAATGATCACTTTCTTCTGCTCTATCATTTATTCACCCCACCTATAGTTGTTGAGGCATTTACCTACGGAGTGATGCACCTTCTTGTTTTTCCCCAGTAACTGCGAATGTGATTCAAACTTCATGAACACTTTCTGGGAGTTCTTTAAACACTAAGGCATGTAACTGTGAATGAGCACAACCTACAACCCAAAGACAGACGATCAGTTTGAGGTCCTCAATCGCTTCCTAGAGACAACTCTGATGTTTTACATCAAATCCGACACGAGATCTGAGTAAATGGTTGAGTTATGCTGAATTTTCCTACATCTTCCATTATAAAGCGACAGGTATGATTTCGTTTCAGGCGGTTTATGGTTGGCTGCCCCCAAAAATACTTCACCACCTGCCATGGAAATGCCATGTGGAGTCACGCAGCACACAACTACAGAACAGGGATGAGATCTTGCACAACTTGAAGTTTTACTTGTGTTGGGCACAACAAAAGATACTCAAATCAGGAAAACAAACGACAACCGGGAATTCAGACTGAGTTGACGACACAGTGTTTGTCAAGCTCTGCCCATACCGCCAAACTTCAATAGCGACGCGACTTCATCCCGCATTATCCGCTCGCTCCTTCGAACCCTTTCTGTGGAAGCTTATATTAGCAAAGTGGCTTATATCTGACGCCAGCCCGTCTTCCGTTTCTTACAACTCAAGTGGGCTGTAGAGGACCACCCAGTCAAGAACAAATTGCCGACTCACGTGGCAACTGACGCCACATTAATGTATTGTCCCAGTTCCATTCTAGACCGCCAAACAGAGGTGACAAACGGGCATCCTCAGGAGAAAATTCTTGAAGCATGGCAACATCTCCCATCATACGATGCTACATGATTGGACCGCGATGACTTCTTCATGTAGTATCCTGACTATTTCCTTAAGGGGAAGATAAATTTCTCAAGATGGCGGCAATGTTATGAAAGAGTTTGTTGACGGACGTGATAGAGAGGCCGCGGCCAGTAATTGGAGGGTCTATTCCAGCCTTCCAGGCGGGCCTACCAGTGAACGACGCCGCATAAACCGGCATCAATTATCTATTATTTTAGCGCATTTATATCTTCTTAGATTTTGATTTCCGTTTTATTATTGCAATGCCCGAGGGTCGAGCTTAACTATCCTAGATTGCTTGATCTGTGACTTATCTTGGATAAATGAAAGTTTTGGAGCCTAGAAATAGCCAATAATGAATCTTGAAGGTTTATTTTAATAGATTCACTTTAATATGAACTAAGTTAACTACAGTCAACACTTGAATGAAGTATAACTGAATGCATGCAGGCCTTCTTCATGGTCCAACCTGCTACGAGAGTGCATGATCTATGGTATGTCATATGACACACGTTTACGGATTGTCTGATGTATGAATGTATTTATGAGTTTATGTTCTAAGTATGGTGTGCTCACACCCAAAAGAGTTGTATTAATGTCTTCAAAATAAGAAATATTTCTTTCCAAAGGAAGGGGGTATGATTGTTGGTAATTGACCACAATACGGTATTTGTTTAAAGGATAAAAGCATGATGTTCATAGATCTGTGGCTATTTCAAAAAGTATCAAGTCAATATTCAATTATGACTGGGTTTAAAACTAGAACATAAAATACATATTGTGTAGTCAAAATTACTTCACTGCACAAACCAATCCTCCAAATCCAGGCCCAAATCTAGGAGCAAAATTAGCACAATAGCCAACTTTCTCATAGATATACTTATCTTCACTCAGCGCCTTTGCTTCCTCAAGATATTATTTTTAAGCTAACTTCCATATCCATTAAACCTTGTTACAAGAAAACAGTAAAATAGTAGAGAATACTAAAAAGAAGCCTAAAACATTTTTTTTACAAAAAACTCAAGTAATAAAGATCCAACATAGCAAACCTACCAAACAAATTAAATGTGCACTTTCACAGATGTTTTGATGGAAAATCTCCAAGTTCCTTCTTGTAAATCAAACTAGCATTGAGAGAGCTAAAGATAATCAGACTGTTGTTCAATCAAGTGTAAAAGGCCTTGCGAGTCTCTAAACTTGGGAGTCCCTATCATATGGCAATAATATAGGTATGGTAATTCATGTTCAAAATAATCAGAAGACCAGATGTGAAAGATAAGTTAATTATTAGGTGTCAACTGAGGCCTTATTTAGGACAACTATAGCATTTGAGCAGTGGCAGTGTGAAATTGTGATAGTAAACTCATCAGTAGCAGTTTGCCCAAGTTTAATACTTTCGTGACAGCTTTTTGGGCAAAAATTTCATTTGATAGGTCTAGACGTTCATGAGATCTACTGCTTGACTACACCTGCATGAATGTATTGGCTTTTTGGTCTAAACTCCATTTTAGAAAAATAGCCGATGCCGGTCCCAAGCCCGGATGAAAAATGGTGAGGGTTGTGTTAGGTAGACGGCCAGCGTAAAATTTAGTCACCCTTATGAATATGGATCTTTTGAGAAATTGTGCTAAAGCTAGGTTGTTCCCCCTAAGGAGCGCGTCGTATGATCCGAATGCGGCGTCTTGGCAAGGACCGCTACATCTCCAGGACTTGGGTGTAGTGTTAAATAGGCAAGAGTCCTCGTCGTATGGTCCGAATGCGGCGTCTTGGCAAGGACCGCTGCACCTCCAAGAGGACTTGGGTGTAGTGTCAAATATGCAAGAGCCCTCACATATTAGGCGTCCTAGAAAAGTTGATCGTAGGATTTGTGATCGACTTAGGTTTGGAAGTTGGAATATAGGTACGCTAACGGGAAAAGCGATGGAAGTAGTGGATACAATGATTAGGAGAAAGATAAATATTTTATGTCTGCAAGAGACTAAATGGGTGGGTGAGAAAGCTAAATTTCTAGATAATTCAGGTTTTAAATTATGGTACACAGGAAAAAATAAAACAAGAAATGAAGTAGGTATTATTGTAGATACTACTTGGAGGGATGGAGTTGTTGGGGTAAGCAGAAAAGATGATAGAATCTTAGCTCTTAAATTAATCGTAGGAAAGGAAACTATTAATGTAATTAGTGCTTATGCGCCACAAGTAGGATTAAATGAAGCTATTAAAGTACAATTTTGGGAAGACTTAGATGATTTGGTAAGAGAAATCCCACAAAGCGAGAAAATTTTCATTGGAGGAGACTTAAATGGACATGTAGGGAAGCAAAATACGGATTATACAGATGTTCATGGAGGATTTGGGTATGGAGAAAGAAATGAAGAAGGAAGAACCATTCTAGACTTTGTCATAGCACATGAGCTAATTGTGACAAATACGTTCTACATAAAGAGGGAAGAACACTTAATTACGTTCAAGAGCGGACAAAATAAGTCACAAATTGACTATTTTATGACTCGCAAAATGGATAAAAAGATTTGTAAGGATTGCAAAGTCATACCAGGAGAAAGTTTGACAACGCAACATAGGCTAGTGGTGCTGGATGTGCAAATTAAATATAGTAACTTTAAGAGAAAGACAAAAGTGTTGCCAAAAATTCGGTGGTGGAACTTGATGAAGGAAAAACAGGTTGCTTTCAAGGCAGCAGTTATAGAACGACTAGTTGATGATCCTTATGTTGATCCTAGTATCGCATGGGAAGTTATGTCTTCTCATTTAAGGATAAGTGGAAAGAACATACTTGGAGAGTCAAAGGGTCGCGCGCCCCCACAAAAAGAATCTTGGTGGTGGAAAAAGGAAGTGCAAGACAAAGTGAGGGCAAAGAGGGTCAGCTACAAAACATTATATGCTTGTAGGAATGATGAAAACTTGACAAAGTATAAAGTCGCCAAGAAAGAAGCTAAAAATGCAGTAAGTAAAGCAAGAAGTCAAGCTTACGAAGAATTTTACAAACGACTAGATACCAAAGATGGAGAGCGCGATATATATAAAATTGCTCGAGCTAGAGAGAGGAAGACAAGAGATTTAAGCCAAATTAAATGCATAAAAGATGAAACAGATACGGTTTTGACGGATGATGTGGCTATTAAGGAGCGATGGAAAAGATACTTTTATCAACTATACAATGAAGGAAAAGATAATGAACTGAACTTGGAAGAGTTAAGTAAATCGGAGGAGTATAGAGACATAACTTTTTATGGTAAAATTCAAGCATCAGAGATAGATGACGCTCTGAAGAAGATGAAAAATGGAAAGGCGGTTGGACCAGACGATATACCCATTGAAGTATGGATATGCTTAGGAAGGGAAGGAATTTTATGGCTTACAAGTTTCTTCAATAAGATACTGAAGACAAAAAGGATGTCAGACTAATGGAGAGAAAGTATTTTGGTACCTTTGTATAAGAACAAAGGAGATATACAAAATTGTGTCAATTACAGGGGAATTAAATTAATGAGTCATACTATGAAACTATGGGAACGAGTAATAGAGAGACGAGTTAGACGAGAGACTAGCATCTCAGAGAATCAATTTGGATTCATGCCAGGGAGGTCAACCATGGAAGCTATACATCTCTTGAGGAGACTCATTGACAACTATCGGGAAAGACAAAAAGATTTGCATATGTTGTTTATCGATCTGGAGAAGGCGTATGATAGGGTTCCAAGAGAAGTCTTGTGGAGAGTCTTAGAAAAGAAAGGTGTAAATGTATCATACATTGACGTAATCAAAGATATGTATTCAAATTCAGTGACCAGGGTGAGAACATCTGGAGGATTAACACAGGAATTCCCTATCGCTGTTGGCTTACATCAAGGGTCAGCTTTAAGCCCTTACCTCTTTACCCTTATCTTAGATGAGCTCACCGGACATATCCAGCAAGCAATACCTCGGTGTTTATTATTTGCAGATGATATTGTTTTGGTCGATGAGACGCGCAAGGGTGTAAACGCGAAACTGGAATCTTGGCGAGACACTTTAGAAAAGAAGGGTTTTAGGTTGAGCAGGACAAAGACAGAGTATATAGAGCTTAAATTTAGTAGTGCAAGAAGGTCAGATGACTCCGTCATTAAATTGGGTGACCAAGATATTTCCCGCAGTGAGTGCTTTAAATATCTGGGATCGATAATTCAAAAAGATGGAGGTGTAGATAAAGATGTGATTCATAGAATCCAAGCAGGTTGGTTGAAGTGGAGAGGCGCGTCTGGGATCCTATGTGATCGTAAAGTACCACTAAAACTTAAAGGCAAGTTTTACCGTACTGCAATTAGGCCTGCAATGCTCTACGGTTCTGAGTGTTGGGCAGTGAATGGTGTACACGAGCAAAAAATGGGAGTCGCGGAGATGAGAATGCTTAGGTGGATGTGTGGTCACACGAGACTGGATAAAATTAGGAATGAATGTATCAGGGATAAGATAGGAGTGGCGCCAATTGTAGAGAAGATGCGAGAAGCTCGTTTAAGATGGTTTGGACATGTACATAGGAGACCATTAGAGGCACCTGTTAGGCGTTGTGAGAGTTTAGTCACTAGACATGTTAAACGGGGGAGGGGTAGACCAAAAAAGACTTGGAATGAAACTATAAAGAAAGACATGATGTACTTAGGCATTAATGAGACTATGCTTAAAGATAGGGCGCAATGGCGACAGAGGATCCATATAGCCGACCCCACTATGGTGGGATAAAGGCTTGAGTGTTGTTGTTGTTGTTGTTGTTGTTGTAGCGTTTGTGATCGTACCTATCCAAACGATACTTGTGGTATTCCGTATTCATAACTGCATTCAGAACTCCCGCCACCACCACCCCCCAAAACATGGCTTAAATTAGCTTTAACATTCAATATTTAGCCTACGAATTTTACATCTATCAAATAGAATAAGGACATGAGAAATAGGCATGATGTAAACATTGAAGAAATTCATTATAATCATGATGTTTTTTCAATGAAACTGATAGTCAATGAAGTTACATTTACTTCTTGCAGTTCAGTATACCGTGGTTTTTTGTATTTACATTTAATGATTATTCATTAATCATTTAGGGGGAAAACAAGCTTAAAATACTACTAGCACTTCTGAATATATTGCACCAAAAAAGAGCACAATTCTATTCATATAACTTGACAGCTTACCAGAGTAAAAATGCCATGAAATATCGAGTGTTTTTCTCTCCAATGCAAGTATTCTGCAATCAATAACACACTATAAACTAAAATTACTGGAGTTACTTGGTGCAAAGAAGCAGTTTAATAGAAAAACGACTTCATCCATAGCACTTGATCAACGGGATAACAAAGCTTCATATTACCTTTTTATTTGCTAGTTAATTTTTTTCTTAATTTCTCTGTTGTGCCATGGGAAGGTAGAGGAAAATAACAAGTGCTGAGTTCATGAGTTGAAGGAGAAAAGAATAAAGAATAAAAATAGGAATTATGGCATAGTAATTGAGTTTGTGGATACTTAAATAAATATAGTTTCCCTTTGAGCCAAGGTAGTTTGAAAGATCTAAACTCCTCTTATCTGGCCAATGGCATGGCAATTACCGTTGTGTAAAAAAAAGGGCAGGCCGGTGCACAAGGCATCCCTGTGCAGCGAGGGTCCGGGGAAGTGTCCCACCACAAGGGTGAAATGGAGGCAAACCATACCCTACATTTTTGCAAGAGGTTGCTTCCAGGGCTCGAACCCGTGACCTCAAAGTCACACGGCGACACCTCAACCGGTGCACCAAGGCTCCCCTTCTAATTACTGTTGTGTATATTTGAAGAAAAATGGCTTGCACTTTAGTAGTTTGGATTGTCATAAGAATAAATAAATATTCAGCTTTTCACTTTGGACCAGGATAATAGAAGTTGATCTACCCTTACAGATCCAATTCAATAAGATAATCTATTAGGATCTGTTTGTATGGACAGAATTAGAATTGATTTTAAGAATTGAGATCAATTCTATTGTTCGGCTAGACAATGGAATTGACATGCAATAATAGAATTGGTCGATTCTGCTATTGAGCATGGAAAGAATTTGATTTAGTTCAAAATGAATTCCAGTTTCTCCCTTCAAACGCAAAAAAGGAGTGAGAAATTGGAATTAACCTCCAATTCCAATTCTAGGGTCTAAATTCCCTCCAAACGAATGGACCTTTACTAAAAACTAAAAAGGAAAGCATAAAAGCATCACCATCCATCCACAATGATGGTCAAATCGAGCAACACATCTATCACAAATGGCGCAATGCTTGGACCTAGCAGGCCTGCACTGAAGGTATAAACTCCCATCAGACCTTCCGGGGACAGCAGAAGACAGAATTAACAAAAGAATGAAGAAACCTACTTCGGTATTTTACAAGTGGGGCATTCCTTCTCCACATATAAAATATTATCATAAGGATAGGCAGAAATGTATTGAGAAACATTCTTAGAATTAACAATTCCTGGATCAGAAAAGCTAGTCAAGAGAAAGAGTATAACTCCAACACTAACTGCCAAAATACTTGCATACCTGCAGAAGGGCATTGATTCTTCAAGTTAACCATAATATAGTAGTGTACCAAAAACCACCTTGGTTAACAAGTATTGAGTTTATCAAGTTGTTAAATTTACTTGTTCATTTCATTCACATAGACACCAGGAATATATCTGAAAGATGACCTTGCAATGATGTAGTAGGTTCCCCCAAGTATGCCCAGGTACACCAGCTGCAATTTTGTCAGCATGGTGGCATTGGTTTAAATTTGAAATAAATATTGCCATATATGAGCAGTTATAAAAGTATAAGATAGCACGAATGCACGTGCTTGAAAATCAACATCATTTAGAAAGAGGTGAAAATTATCACTATTACCAATTTACCATATAGTTCATGTTGTTGGTTCATAAATCATAAAAATAACAAAAATAAATAACATAGTGAATGAGGCCTAACCAATACTTATGATGGGGATCACACTTCAAGTGGCGGCATCGCCCCATGGGGCCCACACATGTCTATTATTGCTTCCGGAATGACATTTGGACATTTTTATGTATTTTTTGATGTATTATTTAGGGAGATCAGACATTTATCGTGCATTCGTGTGTATGGCCAATCATAGTCATATACAATGGGTTCCCTAAGGAGGTTTAGTATAAAAAAGAGGGAAATGAGGCTGGTTTCAGGTCATTGCAGATTTTGGAGTCTTCTTCCTGAAATTCGGTGATCTCTCGTGGTACCGACCCCACAAAACCCCAAGGTGCCAACTCCTTGGTATGTTTTCTTTGTTTCCTTATTTATCTTGGGTTGCCCGTTGTTGCGAGTCTCGCAGGTTGTCGACGTGAAAGGGCTCAACGAGCCAGGGGAAGAGAGAGAGAAGGAATGGAATAGGAAAGAGAGAGAGATAAGAGAAAAGAGACGAAAAGATTAATGTTAATTCATGCGTACCATTTAATTGCATAGTGTTTATTTATAATACTTTCCTAATCTAACCGTTTAAGGCCTTGCACAAGAGATTGTCAGCTCATAACCTGTGGCTTTATATGTAGCGCTACAATCCCTGCCCTGCCCCGAAACTGCTGCCCGGGGTGTACTTGTTGCCCGTGAGTGCCTCGGGTTCGGTCTCCGCCATAAAAGAGTTGCGCTGGGGTTGCCCTATTCCTCCTCTTTGCTGCTGAGAGGTCTGGGAGCAGGAGTGGCGACAGCGAGGAATCCGCGTGAGCTCCAGGAGGAGGCGCCTTATTGTTGAAGCGTTTCTTAGCGATCGTCGTAGATATGTGCTTGAGGATGCTTTTGGACGAGGTATCTCTGTATCTCCTTTTGGTTGCTGAATCTGGATAAGTTTTTGTTTTCCTGCTCTTGGCTCGTGTTTTTGCTGGATCTGGTTGTGCTTTTCCTCTTCTGCCTTTTCCGTGCATTTTTGTTGAATCTGGTTTTGTTCTTCCTTGTCGTGTTCTTTTAATGGCGCCAAACTTGAGTGCTGAGTGGTGTAAAAGAAAGGATTAGTAGATGTTGTGTGCTTTTGTAAAGGGATGACATCTGTATGAGCTGGGAGGTATCCTTCCCTGTTTTGCAAAACTTGTGTTGTATTAGTACTTTGTTTGTCCGGTTGATGGCTTTGTGTACCGCTATGTGTTGTTTTCTGCAAGGCGAGAACTGAGTTAGATAGTGTATGAACTTGTTGTGGAAGGACGACATTTGATTTTGGCAGGGGGTTGACTTCCTTGTTGCGTTCTGTAACAGTGTTTGTCTTTGTAAGTTCATAACAGTCTTGCTGTTGTCGAGTTGAAGAGGTTCCTGCAAAATAATATTAGGGTTAGAGTGTGGGAATATTGCAGTAGAAGGGGTGACATTAGGGTTATCTAGGAGGGTGTCTTCCATGTCGACTGGATCTGTGGGGGAAACGTTGCAGGAGCATACTTGCTCCAGGTGTTGTAGTGTAGCGGGATCCAGAGTGGACAATGTTTCCCAAGTTGCCTCGTCTGGAAGCATGCCTTCCCAATGAATTAGGCCTTGTTGTAGAATCTCTCCCTCTTGAATAATTGTTCTTTTCTCTAGAATATCGATAGGATGCCGTTTTTTTATTAATTGCTATATTCAAGTCTGGAAGATTATGAGTAGAATAAATTGCATTTGGATAATATTTTTTAATAAGGATACATGAAAGATTGGGTGGATCCTGCATGTGCGGGGTAGATCTAACTTATATGCTACCGTTCCAATTTGTTCCAGAATTTTGTATGGTCCAAAATACTGAAGATTGAATCGTTTGCATTTTTGTTGTGCAGGGATGTTTGGCGGTATGGATGGATCCTAAGCAGGACCAAGTCGCCGACCTAGAAGGATGATGTATACTAAGATCCCCAAACTATATCTTAAATGTTAAATTTGAGAACTCTAAAAACTGTGGCGCAAGTGGGAATTTTTACGAGCATTATCATGCGATATTCGACCGTGGTTACGCATTGTCACTTAAATATCCAGCTTCCAGCAAAGACTTAATTTGCACCGAATGAATTCCACAGGTGACATTCAGAAACGTCAAACAAAGAAATTGAAAATTAACGGCAAAAGATAGATTGAAACTTAGGGCAAACTCTGATTTTAGATCATTTAATTTTAAACACAAAATTAAGACTAACTGAGATTAAGCACTTAGACAGTGAGGGGTATACCAACTGTAGATGGCGGTGGCGTGATGGAAACAACCGACGGTCCCTTGACGACCTTGAACGGGAAAGAACAAGGAGAGGTCTTCAGCGTGCAAGAGCTGCCGGGAAGGGTTCGCCGGAACTGAGGCAGCCCGTCGAAGGAGTTCTGGAAGCAAGGCGAGGTGAGAGGAAACTGGAAGTGGCACTAGAGTTGTTGGAGGGTGTCGAGCACGCAGGAGAAGGGCCCGGGAAGGGTCGTCGGGGTTGGAGCGGGCCTTCATCGGCCTCGGCGGAACAATCCGGGAAGAGGACGGGCGCTGGAATGAGGCGAGTAAGCTTCGACTGGCCACCGAAAAAAGCGTAGACATACAATGTCTCGTTCTCTTCAGTTTTCTGCCAGCTAGCTTTCACGTGGGAGAAGGCTGGAATTAAATAGGCAGAACAATGCTAGGCTATATTAAATTGGAAAAAAGTGGAGTAGGAAATACTTAATGGGTTGGCTGTTACTTTTCTTAAGAGAGGAATGGGGAAATCATTAGAGGTAGAAGTTGCCAACATTTAATATTAAATGATAATAAACAGGGATCTTTTAGAAACTGTTTTGAAAAGTTGCAGGCTGTTTGGATAGTCTGTGTATAAGTGTTGATGGAACAGAGCTTTTTCATTTAAGATTGTTTGGTAGAATAGCCTTTCGAGAGCTGTTTGGTAAGGTATATATCAGTAGGTGCAGCAATCGGTTATAAGCCTATGATGAACTAGTCTTCTACGACACGAAATATTTAAAGAGACAACGGAGATAGTTTCAACCCCATTTAAGTAATCAACATTGCTAGAGCTCTCAATAGAAGAAGCAGGAGCAGGTTTGGGAAGAAATTCAAAAAAAACATAGAAGATGACAATCCAAGTTATACAGGATGACAGTTCAACACAGTCATTCTTATTTCGACAGGTAGCAATTGACAATGAAGGATTCGGCAAGAATACTCAGGCAAGCACTATTGCTGCCCTCGATTCACAGCTCTCCACCCCCGGTAAGAATACCCTTTTATCCTTCGAAGCCTTTCCCATATGCCTAACTGCAAAACTGCAGAGAAAGGGCTGCTGAAATGAGTTTGAAGCAGAAAACGAGAAGACAGCTTCTCTGAGGAAGGCTTCTGTGGCCGAAAGAGGCGTCGACAAGTACCTCAACTCTGCTTCGGCGGGCAGTGGAATGAGAGAGATGATAGGAGAGGAGTTCGCCGGGAGGGGAGGATTCGCCGGGAGGGGAGGGTTCGCCGGGAGGGGAGGAGTTCGCTGGGCGGACCTAGGGCGACGAGGATCTGCGTGAGATTTTCCGATCGAAGTTTTTACGGTCGCGGGATTTATGAGTCACGGGAGTCTCGCCAATTTTCGCGGATGAGAAAAGAGCGAAAGCGCGTATGAGAGAGCTAAATGTGGGGGCTCGGCTGATTCCGGAATAGAGGGAAAAACGGGGTTTTTTAATCCGTGATTTTAAAAGAGCCGCGCATTCAAACGACCTAAAATCAGCTTCTACGGTTGGAATAGAACTTTTCAATCCGCTGGAGCTCTACCAAACAAAGCCTTAAACACCTAATATTAAAAGTGGAGGTTTCAAAATGGAACATGGGGTCTCAAAGTGGCATGCTGGCATTATACAGATAAATGGACATTTGATATTCTCAAATAATGGCATTGATATATTTTCTGAATTAAATTTTGATAATTTAAAATGTTCAGAAAATTTATCATACTTTAATAATAATATTTCAAAGCTTGCGCCGCGTATCACACTACCTAATTTGACGAACCTTTTTATTCAGGGTCTTAGTGGCCGGTCACACCAAAAAGCCGAGCAACGAGCGCGAGAGATAAGCGCAAAATAAAGACAAACACATACAAATAACATGCGTGAAATAACAAACTTGCGCGAAGACGTGCGCAACTCAAAGAAAAACACAACAAATAAAAATAAAATAATGATGCAGACTTAGGTTGCATCAATTCTCCCGGAATTGAGAGAGCTCGACCCCGTCAAGAATATGATAAACCCGCAATAGAAACATTCAGAGGTCGTTCCGAGAAAACGCTGTCACTGCCCTGCTGTGGTAGATACTGGGACCAAGGAAGAACCCAGCATTGTTGCACATAACCTGATGGCACCCCCTCTTTCCTGAAAGATGCATGGAACCAATCACCTTCGAAAAAAATATAATCCACGGTGAAAAGAATCAACCATGGAATTATAAACTTTCGAAGATGCTCGCAAATTGTTAGCCTTAATTTTATGCATAAAATGTAAATGATCAGTAAAAATCAGAGCAACAAATATGAGAGCACAACCAAGAGGAGAGAAGGGTGGATTCAAAAAATGTGGTAAGAAGCAAGGGAGAAAGTAAGCAACATTAACCAGTGGAATCATTAAATCAAATTGCATCATATGCTTGTCTGCTAGACACCCTCGTGCATTTACTAAACCAAGGCAAATCATCTCAATGACATCACCCGCAGCAGTCCCACTAGTGTCACAATTTTAAAGTGATCCCAAATCTAACATTTAAGATTTTCCAAAGAAAACCTTTATGAGGCGTATCCCTGTGAGGAGTGTAAATCCTAGGGATCGTGTTTACCCTCCTAATACAGGCTTTCCTAAACAAAAATAATAATATGAGGATAAATTTTAGCGTTCATGCCCAGATTCAGAGGATAGGGAAATAAAGAGCGGTTTCCAAATACAAAGTCTATATATGGTGGTGACTCTATTGTTACTTGCAAGTGTCCACCAAGCACAATGTCTGCGTCCTCAAGGGTTTGCGGCTGCAGTGGGCTAGGGGAGTCGGGACATAAGAAGATCGAGTCTATGTCACCTAAGATGAGGGGCTCATCACTAGCCAACTTCTCCAGGAAAAGTGAGAATGAAATTGTGTCATCCAAGGTAAGTGACACATCAATAGTAAATTCTTGTAGCGGGGCCTCGGGAATACACTTGGCCTCTAAAGGTTGTAACACAGTGTGAGCAAGCGGAATCTTCATTGCAGTCGGGTCGACGAGATGAGGAGGAAGAAGATTTTCCTGGAGCTGGGGCTCAAGAAGAACCTCCTCGACTGAAGGGAGTGCTTCAGTGGAGACAAGTGGGGCCAAAGTGCTAGCGGGGGGATCAACAAAACTAGTAAAACGACTCTTAAGATTTTGAAGTCCTGGTTCCACTAGTTGATAAGTAGTTGGGAAGTAATTTGGAAAAACATATCGGTTGCGCATTCTCATTTCAAGTTTCTGTACATCATCGCACAATCATATTAGACTCCGCGTGTAATCTGCAGCGACTGTGTCGACCGACTTCGTCAGATCATGCATTCGAATTGCTAAGTCGCCTAAGGTGGCTCCTACTCGATCTAAGCGACTCTCCATATTTTTTTTAAAACAAAAATGAAAATTTTTTAAACAATTATTTTTAAAACTTAAATTCAGGATCGTCCGATTCACAATAGAAGTGAATCGAACCCGCTCTAATACCAAACTGATGTACACTAAGATCCCCAAACTATATCTTAAATGTTAAATTTGAGAACTCTAAAAACTGTGGCGCAAGTGGGAATTTTTACGAGCATTATCATGCGATATTCGACCGTGTTTACGCATTGTCACTTAAATATCCAGCTTCCAGCAAAGACTTAATTTGCGCCGAATGAATTCCACAGGTGACATTCGGAAACGTCGAACAAAGAAATTGAAAATTAACGGCAAAAGATAGATTGAAACTTAGGGCAAACTCTGATTTTAGATCATTTAATTTTAAACACAAAATTAAGACTAACTGAGATTAAGCACTTAGACAGTGAGGGGTATACCAACTGTAGATGGCGGTGGCGTGATGGAAACAACCGACGGTCCCTTGACGACCTTGAACGGGAAAGAACAAGGAGAGGTCTTCAGCGTGCAAGAGCTGCCGGGAAGAGTTCGCAGGAACTGAGGCAGCCCGTCGAAGGAGTTCTGGAAGCAAGGCGAGGTGAGAGGAAATTGGAAGTGGCACTAGAGTTGCTGGAGGGCGTCGAGCACGCAGGAGAAGGGCCCGGGAAGGGTCGCCAGGGTCGGAGCGGGCCTTCGTCGGCCTCGGCGGAACAATCCGGGAAGAGGACGGGCACTGGAATGAGGCGAGTAATCTTCGACTGGCCACCGAAAAGAACATAGAAATACAATGTCTCGTTCTCTTCAGTTTTCTGCCAGCTAGCTTTCACGTGGGAGAAGGCTGGAATTAAATAGGCAGAACAATGCTAGGCTGTATTAAATTGGAAAAAAGTGGAGTAGGAAATACTTGATGGGCTGGCTGTTACTTTTCTTAAGAGAGGAATGGGGAAATCATTAGAGGTAGAAGTTACCAACATTTAATATTAAAAGATAATAAATAGGTAGAGAGGTTTCCAAAAGCCGGCAATTTTTATTAGAAATACCGGCTACTGTTACAAAGGATTTAGGACTTAAACACTTAATATTAAAAGTGGAGGTTTCAAAATGGAACAGGGGGTCTCAAAGTGGCATGCTGGCATTATACAGATAAATGGACTTTTGATATTCTCAAATAATGACATTGATATATTTTCTGAATTAAATTTCGATAATTTAAAATGTTCAAAAAATTTATCATACATTAATAATAATATTTCAAAGCTTGCCCCGCGTATAACACTACCTAATTTGACGGACCTTTTTATTCAGGGTCTTAGTGGTCGGTCACACCAAAAAGCCGAGCAACGAGCGCGAGAGATAAGCGCGAAATAAAGACAAACACATACAAATAACATGCGTGAAATAACAAACTTGCGCGAAGACGTGCGCGTCTCAAAGAAAAACACAACAAATAAAAATAAAATAACGATGCAAACTTGGGTTGCATCAAAGGAGATCTCTTTTCTTTTCATATTTGCGTATTTTTTCATTTTTGTCTGTGCTTGTTGTAATTGTTGTTGTAGCTGTAGAAGTAGAATGTCTCTGGATGGGGCATTTGGTAATAAGTGGTCGGCCGAAGCACCATCTGTTGCGCAAGCCAAAAAATTTGGTGGTGGTCGGCCGAACATGGCCTCAAAGGGCGACATGCCGGCAAAAGCGTGATAGCTGGTGTTATAGTGGTATTCTGCCCAACTTAATAGTTGAGCCCAGTACATAGGATGTTGATACGAAAATAAACGTAGCTACTGATTAATGCAATGGTTGACGCGCTCAGTTTGTCCATCCGTCTGCGGATGGTAGGTAGGCTGAGCTAAAACGCAACTTCGTCCCGTTATTTTTAAAAAAAGTTAACCAGAATTTACTAAGGAAAATCGAATCTATCTGAAACAATTGTTTCGGGTAGACCATGCAATTTGCCACAATACTCCCAACATAGGGGCGGTATAATGAGTTGGGAATGGTGCAAAATGTGCTCCTTCGGTTAAACGGCCCACCATAACTAAAATTGTTGTAAATGATTTTGATCTAGGTAGATGCGTTATAAAATTGATTGAAATGTCAGCCCATATTTTTGATGGGATTGGCAATGGCTGTAGGGTGCCATTTGGTAAGTCGTTACGATCTTTGCCTTTCTGGCAAGCATCGCAATGCTGGATGTATAAATGCACCTCTTTGTGCAAGCCTGGTCAATAAAAATAATGTGCTAGTCGTTTTATGGTGGTTGTTATTCCGGAATGTCCACCAATTCTGGTATCGTGTGCCTCACTAATCAATATGGTGCGTAAAGAAGAGTCCGGAATATAAAGTTTTTGTTAATAAAATAATTTTTGGCCTACTAAGGCCCAATTTGGTATTGAACTCGGGTTATCTTTTAAAATAGAAAAGATTTATGTTGTTGTTTTGTCCGTGAGATACAAAAATTCCAATTCCTCAAATAAGTTGGAATATGAAAAAGAGATATTTTGAAATTTATTAATGGTTACTTCGTCTGTCGGTTCATATAATTGAGACAAGGCATCCGCGGCTGTATTATCCTTGCCTGGTCGGTATTGGATTGAGTAGTTAAATCCTAACATTTTTGAAAAGAATTTTTGTTGCTCAGACATTGTCATTATTTGAGAGTTTAGATTATGCAGGGTTTAATGGTCTGTTAAATGGTAAACGTAGATCCTATTAGGTATTGTCTCCACTTACTGCGGTCGTGACTGCCAATAGTTCACTGTTCACGTATATATGTCGATTTTGCCTGGTCTTTTGAAGATAGCTTTTTACTAAAGTATGCGATTGGATATCCCTTTTGACTGAGTACTGCCCATATGCCCACATTGGAGGCGTCACACCCAATAATAAAGGGAAGGGAGAAGTTCGGTAGTGCTAGGACTGGTGTCGACATTAAGAGTTGCTTGATGTTTTTAAAAGCTTGTTCACTTTTGTCCGACCATAAAAATCCGTTTTTAACCAAAAGATCCGTGAGAGGCACAATAATAGTTGTGTATTGTCGGATAAATCGACGGTAATAACACGCTAATCCTAAGAAAGAGCGTAGCTGTTTCTGATTGTGTGGGGTTGGCCAGTTAGCAATGGCTTCTAATTTACCCGGGTTTGGACACACGACGTTTGGTGTTAAGTGTCCTAAAATTCGATTGTAGGCACAGCGAGAATACATTTGGATGGTTTAAGAGATAAATTATTTTCCTTGATGGTAAGAAAAACTTGGCGGAGGTGAGAGGTATGAGTTGCGGCCGATGGACTGTAAATTAACATATCGTCGAAGAAAATTACTACAAATTTTCGGAGAAACGGCCGGAACAAGGTTTTCATATGTGCCTGAAAGGTAGCCGGTGCATTCGTAAGGCCGAAAGGCATTACGAGGAATTCATATAGTCCATTGTGGGTTTTGAAGGCTGTTTAGTGTGCATCTTGGGGGTCCATTCGAACCTGGTGGTATCCCGAGTGAAGGTCTTAATTTTGATAATATTTTGGCCCCATGTAATTCATCTAATAATTCGTCAATAGTAGGCATGGGAAAACTATCTTTAACTGTAATGGCGTTTAGAGCGCGGTAGTCTACACAAAAACGTCATGTACCGTCTCGTTTTTTTATGAGTAGAACGGGGGAACTAAATGAGGAATTGCTAGGGCAAATAAAGCCTTGAGTCAGCATTTTCGATATTAGCCGTTCTATTTCATTTTTTTGGATATATGGATAGCGGTAAGGTTTGACTTTAGCCGCCTCTGATTCTATTATTAATGGTATTTTGTGATCGAGAGAACGTTTGGGTGGTAAGCCCGTGAGTTTACTAAACAGTGTTTGAAATTCCAAGAGGAGGGCCTGGACGGGAAGATGTTTGGTTGTTGGTAAAGGGTCCCTGATATCTACGTTGTCTGTTTGTACCGATTCCGTTTGGAAGCAAAGGAGCATTGATTCAATTGAATCTTCTGCGACCAATTTGTGTATTTGGGAAGAGGATACTGACCCTGCATTTAATGCCCGATCTCCCGTAATGACACAAGGTGGCCCTTGGTATGTAAAGGACATTTTTCTTGTCGTATAGTCGATGGTGATAGGACCTAGTGTTTCTAACCAATTAAATCCTAAGATTATATCAGCCCCATGGAGATCCGTTATGAATAAGTCCAGAATAAATTTTATTCGTTGTATATATAGAGTGACTTGGGGGCACATTTCTTTACAAAACATATTACTGTCGTTTCCGACATGTACCTTAAAGAGTGGAATAGATACTATTGGCAGTTTTAGGAAGATTGTCGCTCGTTTAGTCATAAAATTGTGTGTGCTTCCGTTGTCCAGAAAAATGTGAACTGTGGACTGACCTATCTTGTCGTGAACCCTAAGTGATTTTGACAGAAATGTTCCCATTAACGCATTAACACTTATTTCTAGGTTGGAATTGTCTTCTGCCCCGCGTTCACCTTCCTGATCTTCGTGGTCATCGTGTTCCTCCTCCAGTTCTCCGTCGAAGTAATACAATGTTGACTTATTTTTACATTTGTGACCTGATGTATAACGTTCGTCACACATGAAGCACTGTCCACGCTCTCTTTGGGATTGCATTTTTGAAAGAGTTAGTCGTTTTACGCCCATCCTGTCATTTTGATGGTGTTGGTTAGTTTGGTGATTGGTTGATTGGGTACCGTTAGTGTGTGCACGAGCTGGTCATTGTTTTAAAGGTTTAACTTCGTCCATAATTTGATCTTCAAAAAGACGTGTCATTTTATAAGTGTCGTATAGTGTTGTGGGATGGTGAGCAGTGATAGCCCGCCGGATGTGTGGTTGTAGTCCGGAAATAAAATTTCTACGAAGAACATCTTGAGAAAACCCATCTACTTGACAAGCTAATAATTTGAATGCATCTTGGTAAGCGGAAACTGTAGATTGCGTTAATTTCATAAACTTACCCAGGGGGTCTTCGTAATTCGAAGGTCCAAAGCGATCCATTATGGCTCCCTTAAAAGTGTGCCAATCTTGGCAGAGACCATTGCGAAGCAATCCTTGAAACCATTGGGTTGTTGGTCTGTCCAAATGCATAGAGGCAATAAACACATAATCTAGTGGGTTTGTGTTATTATACCTGAAAAACATTTCGATCTTGTAGATCCAGTTCGTTGGATCTCGGTGGAAAATACTGGGCAATCGAATTTGGTTGGCGCGTGATTGTATCATTCATTTCTTTGAGGTATTTGCTCTGGTTTTTGAAGGATCGAATAACTTGTTTGTTGTGTTATATTTTGGTATGGATTCTGATAAGGAATTGTTCGTGAGTGGTATGGATGGCCCCGATTGTGCTAGAAGGGAACCCAAAATGTCGGGCCGTGACGAATTAACTCCACCGATGTCGATGATCGGAGCTCGGAACCGGGACGAGCCTTCCGTCGTGCCTAATGGTAATGATGGCGCGCGTGGCGGAGGCAGACCGAGGAAGCTGAGTGATGATGATGTGCCTCTGACTTCAATATTCTGAGCCTGCGAGGGAACCGCAAAATCCCTACTGTTTCTGGGTGCATGTTCTTTAAGAAACTTTGCAATTCGCTGCGCAAACTCTTGAATTCTTGGCATAGAGATTGGTGTGATTCTTGTATCTGTTCATGATTCTTCTGTAGCGTTTCTTGATTTTGATTTGATTTGGCTATCGAAAGATGAATTTGTTGTAATTCTTGAGAAAAGAGGTCTTGGGTGTTTTGGATAGTGTCGCAAACAGTGTTATGTTGTTCCAAGTACATAGCATGGCGGCGATCCAAATCATTCCAGGTAACTTGTTGAAATGGAGTCGTGATTCCGGCGGATGTTGAGGTGGGTGGTGCTGACGACGGCGGCACCACCGTCGTCGGTGATGCTGTCGTCCCCTCCATAGAGAGGCGATCTCAACGAGAGCACCAGTTGTTGCGAGTCTCACGGGTTGTCGACGGGAAAGGGCTCAATGAGCCAGGGGAAGAGAGAGAGAGAAGAGGAGAGAGACGAAAAGATTAATCTTCATTCATGCTTACCATTTAATTACATGCAGTGTTTATTTATAATACTTTCCTAATCTAACCGTTAAGGCCTGGCACAAGAGATTGCCAGCTCATAACCTGTGGCTTTATATGTAGTGCTTTTAATAATATCATCCATATAGATGGCTACACTCGCTTCCTCCCCTTCCCTTCCAAGCCCTAGTCGCAACCCTTATCACTATTGTTGTGAACTTGGTCGCTATGATTTTGGGTGTTTAGTTGTACTAGTATTCTATATTGTAACTAATCATGACTTACAGGATCTTTGATGTTTGCACGTTTTGGCTTTGGCCCTCCCAACGGAAGAAAGCCGAGCATGCTTGTCTTTTAAAATTGTCAGAGTATTGCTTAGGATATGTGTTTAATCTTTATGCATTGATAATTATTTGCAAATGTCGTCGGATCACTTGTTGAATGCATACATCATGGGTTAGATAGGAGTTTTCCCCAACAGCACGCCTAGGGTTGCATTGTTAGATTCCACCTTCACGATGATGTAGGATAGGCTGAGTCTGTGAGCTCTAAATATGCAATCCTAGGTGTAATGTCAGGAAAAATTAGCCAACCTATCCTAGGATGATGTGTGCAACCAATACAAGATTCAATGAAAATATCACAAACAGTAGATAAACAATAAATGCATGCAGTTAATTTTAAACAGTGCAATTAATTCTTAGGCGAGCAAATATAGGTTTTCCTCTGCATGAAGGGCCTAAAGCTAGAGTGTGTAAGTAAACAATTCTAGCAAATGAAAAGGAATTACAAAAAACAAACAACCACCAAAGTCAAAGATCCATAGTAAGATGAGTAAACAAATCCATACAACAATGAAGAGAATATAAATCAGTACAACGACAAAAACACTCGCAAAATAAGGTGGTCATGGGCAATGGCGCGGAGATCTGGAGGTTAGAGACGCATTGGCGGACATCCCGGAGTTGGGGCTAGTGGTGTGATGGTTGGAAGGAGGAAGAGGAGGCAGAGGGCTTTGGGATGGCTAGTAGTGGCTGGACGCAAACGCGCGGGGGGGATGGATGGTGTTGTGCGGAGATGGAGGGGTAAGATAGGGTGGCATCGGCCTTAGAAAGGTCGGTGGTGGCTGGAGACTCCCCCCCCCCCCCCCCCCCCCCCCACACACACACGAGGTGCGCAGTTGGATGTTGTTTGGGAAATGAAACAGAGTCTGTAACAACCCAAGATTTTAAATCAATTTCAAGTGGGGGTTATTTTAATGGCAATTTTGTAATTTGCCTCACCTCCCCCCCCCCCCTTAATACCTAAACCGAGCCACCCCCCCCCCCCCCCCCCCGTTCTATTTTCCGGATCCCGCCTCTCGCGAGTCGCACGCAGCCGCAACTCCCCTGTCTCTCGCGCGCAGCGCAAGTCGCCGCTCCCTGCTGCTCCTTCTGTCGGCGCCGCTCCCTCCTGCTCCTCCTGTCGTGGCCGGCGCTTCTTCCCTCCTCTCAAGGCCGTCAGTCGCCTCCTTTTTCCCCTCTTGCTCCAGAGCCGACAACCTCCCATCCTAGAGTCGGCAATCTCCTCTCCAGAGCCGGTGGTTCTTCTTCTTCCTCATGTCAGCTGCCACTCCTTCCTGAAGGGGTCGACAACCCTTCTCTTTCCTCCTAGGGGGGCGGCAGCAGTCTGCATCTCCTCCAAAGGTCCGGCAGCATCTGTTCTTCCCTTCCGATTGGGCCGGCTTTGCAAGAAGAGCACCTAGGGTTTCGCTCGAAACCCCTCTTCGTGGATTCTTGAGCCCAGATCTGGTCTCCTTGGGTAAGGAACTCCGCGAACCTTTCGTTTTCAGTTTTGCCCTAATTTGTCGTGATGATTTGTGTTCTCCGATCGACGTAATTTCGTCGGTCCCTCTTGTGTTTATCGTATATCCGTCTAATCCCAAGTTTGTTTTTGTTTCCGGTGCCGCTCATCAGATCAAGTGGTGGAATCGCTTTGAACCCTCTCTGATTTAGGGTTTTCCCAAGCCTAAGCGCCGCCAAGTCTCCGTTTCCGCGTGGTATTCTCTTCTCCCCTCACTTTTGAGGGAGGTAATCTGTTAAATCCCTCTTTGTTTAATTTTCGCGTCGTAGAATACTTGAGTTAGCGTAGTGAATTTTGCTATATCGCTTTCATTGTTCTTAAGCAGGTTCGAAATATGATTTCTGTTTTTGCTTGCGCCGCTTCGCCGCCGCCGTCAATTTCAGCCTCACCTTAAGGCAAGTAGAGATCTCTCTCTTGCAATCATTGAATTTATTTAGTTTGTCTGTTCTTATGATTTTCTGACTTCGCTTTGAATACGTGTTTCTTCAAATACGCTCAGTTCTTGAATACCTGAATTGACTTGTAAATAAATTGAGGTATTACGCGCTGGAATAGCACGAATTGTGAATGAAAATGGTGGTTACTTGAATATTCACTGAGATGAATTTCGTCTCAGTTGATGAATAAATGGAAGACTAGTAGTTCTTTTTTATTACGAGCATTAATTATTATAATGATAAATGTTAATATTCTTGCCGGCAACTAGGTGAATTGTGTTTGATATAAAATATTCGGCTCGACCACATGCTTACTTGGAAGATAATCATTTGTTGGAATGGATCAAACTAAATAAATACTTGGTATCCTAGAAAATGATGGATAGTAATCTTATTACTCGTGAATACTTGAACCCGCAAGTTTCAAAACTCTCTTTCGAGTTCTTTAAGTCATCGAATCATGTTTCTTATGCATGTTTGGTTGAAAGACTTGGATAAAGTGTATTTCTTGATTTAATATTTTTCTTTAGCGTGAGTCTGTCCCAATTAGAATCAACAATATATGAATCTTTTAAATTATCTAATGTCATGCACCTCCGTTCACGTTGGTAAAATTCTACTATTATATATTTGAATCAGTTTTTGGTTACATGTCTTGATATGCTAGAACCACTCACTCATGAATTATTTCATTAATAACACAAGTAAACAATTGAACGGTAGGGTTTTAATTGACGCAACTCCTTGACTTGGGTTCCCTCTTGAATCCCTAATGGGAACAAAGGACCGGTCATAGCGAGCATAAATTTCTGAATCTCCTGAATCTGTACTTGAATCTGTCTAAATAATGAATCCTGCGCGTCAAACAAAAACACCTACACTTTCACTTGTTACAACTTATGTTATTACATGATCATCTTTATATGTTTTACTTCGGACTAGTTTAATCATTATAGATATTTCTGCTTGTCTCACTTGCTTGTCTGCCATGTTAGCTTTGCTTGATGAAAAACGGTACATATATATTCTGTTTCCCCTGCTCGTATTTTATTTTGCTTTGATCCTGTTTATTTCAATGTTTTGAGGTTTTTCCTTCTGATTTTTAGAATTTGCCTTAGCGTTCGTGTCTGCGCCGCCTGCTTCCTGTGCCAATATGCGTCAAGTATCAGGTTCAATATTTATGTTTCATTTCTTTTACTGTCTGATATTTCTTTTATTTAATAATTATGATCAGCCATTTTCTCCTGTTTCATGGACAACTGCTAGACTAAATAATTATATGTACTAGAATTTGACATATTTGCATGCTCATTCATCTGCGATGATCACTGCATAAAAATCGATTTCAAAACTTGTATCATAAGTTTTTTTTTGCAAAAATGCATGTGCACCTGTTTCAAACTATCATATTTTAACATTTCCGCAATAAAACAAACTGTTTTCCTCCAAACTAATTACCTTAACTTATTATCATCATCTCTGCTTCCGCCTTAGCAGGCATGATTTTCCTTCTGCCCATGCATGTGGCATCACGGCCCGCCCCGTAGCGCACTCTGACTTTTGTCGAGACGGGTCGTGACAGAGTCGGCGGTTGTTGATTGTAGCCCTGGGCACAGATCGATTGGCTGGAGGAGGAGGGTTGCAAAGGGGAAGGAATCTGGGATTTGGAGGGCCGAGGATGGCCAAGAGAGGGGAAAACAAGGAAATAAAATGTAATACCTAGGAGTCGGCACTTAGAACCTCACAGAGTAGTCGTCGCGAGAAGATCACCGAATTCTAGGAAGATGATCTCCAAAATCTACAATCCCATGCCGACTGCACCCCTCTCCTCATATTTGTAATCAAAACTCACTAAGGAAACCCTACATCAATGGTTGTGATTGACTGTTAATACAATGGGCCATATATAGAAAAATAATACGTGAAAATAATAAAATAATAGATGAAAAATAGATAAACAGAAGTCTGGATGCATCTATGGTGTCGGATCATCGATCCGGTCAAGCTCTTCTGCGTGAGTAAACAAAAGTGGGTCCCGCTGTGTGATGGTGGTGAATGATCCCCATCGCACGGCCTACCTTGCGTCAACTTGGTTAATTCATACCACACCCAGTACCACTGTCATTTCAAAGTAGGCCTTTGGATAACATAATTATGAAGATTACAAAGGAACTACTCTAGAAATTTATTTTTTCAAGTGTGAACGTAAGTTGAAGACAATGTATTATGATTTGATACGTGCACGCGCTCACATCTACTTTATGCCTTCTGTTTTTAGCAGTGTTTTGGTAATTTGATGTATGAGTTATTTTCTCCCCATATAAGGGGGTTAGGTGGGAATATTAGGTCACTATTGGAGTCTTTGTGTTCTCCTATTTGGAAAACAATTCCGGGAGGGAACCAGACCTCAAGAACAAAGGCGCGAGTTTGTCACGCAATTGAATCTTGTTTTTTATCATAATGCGGTCGTCTTTCCTGATCGTATCAATTGGTATAGCATCATTATCTCCGCTCGATGTTCATACAGTCACCGGTTTCAAACTTAGACCCCTTCCTCGCCAACCCTGATACTCCAATACCACCGGTCTTTGTAAGCCCTTGTATACCTCCAGATTGTAAGCTGACAACTAGCTTGTGCGACCCAACCATTGTCAAGCCCTCCTACATTCTGAGCGTCCAACCCAGTGTTTCGATTGTTTGGGATTCCTCATTGCTCGCAATTCCATATAGGGTTGATCTCTCTGGTTGTTGGTGCCAATTGATTTTCCATGTTGAGGCAACGCGGTCGAGGCTTGTTGATCAATCCATGTTAGTGCAATTGACGACGTTCGTTGTCATTGCCTAACTGCATGCTTCTGACAACCTAACTTTGTGCTTCGTGGACACTCCTTATTGACGCAAATCCATCTCTTCATCCAACAACAAAAAATCTAAAGAAATTTACAGTCTCTCGCAATCACACCACTCTCACAATCTGCAAACAATTATGTCCTGACACTTGTTGTGGCAGACTACTTGGGCACCTCACCTCCTCCAACCCTCCAGTTAATTATTGTCACCCATGCAATGGTCTGCAAGGAAGAACTAGGTCTCCCAGTTTCCTCCCTATTTGATTGCATACAAGACGTCGAGACTCTAATAAACTCATTGTTGATATTCCTCCCTCATAAAGGACCATTGAACCCACTGCCATACTCCATTCCACCTTTAGCCCCAATTCAAGTCTTCTTCATCGGATAGGCATCTTTGTTTTCGACTGCATTGTGCCCTTAGGGTGGACTGCTCACGCCGAGCAGTTTTTGTAATTGAGTGTACTAGATAATCAGAATGTGCTCTTGTCCACATTCTAAATGGAAGAGTATGCTCTCCACTGGATTAATTGAACACGTCAAACAAATCCTTGTCCTGGACTCTCTCGAAGGAAGAATTGATATGCATATACGACCCCAGCCAGCCCGGTAATGCATTTGAACACCTCAGCGTTCAAAACCAATATGAGTCAATAAATGCCCACATTGACGACCTCATTAAGTAGGCACTCATGTTTTGGGTCTTACTCTCGCACATTACTTGGGTTGATTCTTTCATGGACTACACTCACCAAAGCAATGGAACAAGTGCACCTCATGGAAAACAAGTTACATGCCTTATCAGCTATTACACCACCCCGATATCATCCATCCACTCTGGCACACCGATTTACGTCACCTAGCACAAGTTCCACTATTGAGCCTCTATAAGACAACTTAAAGAACAACTATCACCTCAATTGTTCATACCCAACCTTCCCCCTTCCACGCCCATATATCCATCAAACCACATAATAACCCAAGCACTTATCCCACAAAGAGTATTGTTGGAACCAAGAAACCGGTTCACAAGAGTTCGGACCTAAGGGGTTAGCCTGAGGTTACTGATCCTGCAGTCAAACACCACAGACTAGATGACAAGAGCAAGAGAGAGATCAGATTGCCTACAAACAAGGCCCGTGTGTTGCAGCGAGGAGGTCCCGCCACACACCCAGAAGTTTATAGAAACTTCCCAACCTAAAGTCAAAGTTGAGCTAGGCACAAGAGAGGTGAGCTCTAAAGACAAGGGGAACCTTGAGGGGGGTCCAAGTGCCTCATTCTTGTGCACTGGGGTCATATTTATAGACAATCCAAGGGGGGTATGCGAATAGCCGGACCCGCCTTTGCTAAATACCTAAAGCTGATGAGTTGAATTCTGACGAGCTGAATTCTGCCGAGTTGAAGGCTAACGAGCTGAATTCTGACGAACTCTCCCCTGACGAGCTCTCCTCTGGTGAGGTCTCCTCTGACGAGGTCTCCCCTGTCGAGGTCTCCTCTGATGAGGTCTCCCCTGTCGAGGTCTCCTCTGACGAGGTTTCCTCCTTATGTATATCTGATCTCGACGAATTACGACCTTACGAGTTATACATGTACCTTAACCTACACCGTTATGGGCTCTACTTCTATTATAATCAACCGCATTCCTATACATATAAATGTCACAGTTAATAATTATGCATGCTCCTAGGCAGTGAAGATGAATACATCGCCATCGCTAATTTTGAAGCTCATGAGTGCGATGATGGTCATACTTGAGCCCTTACAGAAAGCTTAAAAAGGAAACTCAAAAGCAGAATCAATAAGTGAATCAATCGAAGGCAAGAGGTAATAATCCTTTGGTAAAGCTTGATTTAAGTTTAGACCTCTCCTACAAACTTAGCATTTAGAAGTTTCAACTTCTTTTATTGGCATGAGTGTTGTGGCAATCTTTTTTTTGTTCTACTTTATTACTATGGCATGGGTCAGTGTTAAGATGCACGCATGTTGATGTTAACCCCAAGTAACTTTGTCACTAACCAAGCGAATGCATCGAGGTTTTTAACGAGACACTTCATCATTTGTTGTTTGGACTCCAGGACAGCTCCGCGTCTAAGCTCTGTTTGGCTCAAAGATACAGGAGTTGTGTGCCGCTGATTTTGGAAGTGTCGCGCCAAGCAGTCATTTTAAGGGTAGCAGTTGGAAAATCCACCGCTCCCAAATCGCGGTATTTTCACGACTTCCAGTCGTGGATCAGCCTTCACGTTCCGCTTTCACGTTCTACCATTCCTGACCCCGCTTGGGTTCCGCGCGGCCTTTCCTCGACTCCTCCCGCTCGCAACGGCTCCAACGGGATCTATTACTTTCGATTTTGAGAGAGGCAAGTAGCATCATTACCTTTCCCGAACCCCCTTCCCTAGGGTTCCGACTTCTTCTTCCTTGTTTCGTTGGTTGCTCGATGTTCTCTTCCGGTGCTGCTTAATTCGGACAATATCGCATAGCGTTGAAGAGCAAGGAGAGGGAGACATGAGCTGATATTGCTGGAAGAGATTGCACTTGTTAGTAATTTTTGTCGGTTTCTTCCAAGTGGATTTAAACACCTGGTTTTAAATGGATTTCTGCATAAATTTTTAGGGATTTCTATTGTTTTTTCCAAAAAAATCATGCATGATCATGCTTGTTTGGGGATTTCTGCACCTAAAATGTGAATGTTTCGAAGCATGGCTTTCGAAACTGTTCTCAAATTATGTTAATTCAGAAAAATCCATGCATTATATTCCTTGTTTTCTGCTAATTATTTGTCAATTGTTCTCAAATATGTGTATTCAAAAAAACTTAGATCTATAAAACAGTTTTCAATTTCTGAGCAACACTAGAACACTGCACTTCCAAACAGTTGCACTGATTTTCCCACCATTATGCAAAACAGCAGATTTTCTCACAATTGTTTCTCCCATCGCTGCAATCGAGCCAAACAGAGTCTTATACTCAGCGTCTTACCATGGACATCTACCAGAATGGGGAAATGCGAGGGGCTCTCAACAACCGATTCCTAATCGATATTACTGACCGTGCGAATGTAACATCATCTAGCCACCGCATTGATCACCACTTGCGTCTTTTTAAGGATTACCGACTGTAGACAGGTAAACACTAGAGAATGTGATGATCCCTGAAGGAAGCGGGTTAGAACTCATTGAAATTAGTGCAACCTCTCTCATCCTCAAATGTTTAAGGCTCGCATTCTTTCATGAATCTAGGCCAACCCAGTCGTGGATGACCTGAACATTGCGGGTTGATTCTGGGGAATTACTGTGGAATGACGAGCCTCGTCAGCAATCCAATTTCTTTTATCTCTTGGGTCAAAGATTGCACAAATTCGCGCAACTTGTCATGTTGAAGTAATTTCTCTAAAAACTCCTTCAATTGGCGACATTGATCAGTGGTGTGCCCCACGCCCAATAAAGAGAATGGTTGTGAGTGTTCACTAGGGTAGTATATTGGCTATGGATGCTGGAAGTAAGGCTCGTTGCGGATAGCATGCACCACTTGCACTATAGGTAGATTGAGCTTTGGGAGAATGATTTCCCTTGGCGTATGATTATCTCTTGTGGGGAGTGAGTTGTTCAGGAATGTCGAAGAAGTTTGCCTCTCCTAGAGGGGATCGTAATGAAGTTCCAGTTCTGTCAGATTGTGAAATGGCGTTCTCTAAGATGTAAGAAAGTTCGCTCTCTACCCTGACCAGTGTGCGGGAGCTCTCTTACTTGTTGACCAAGGCATTGTAAAGGCAAAGAATCATTGTTGTTGTTTGCCATTATTCCTATTTCAGATCCTACACTGTCTCCACGCTCGTCGCACCTTTAAGGTGTTAAACTATAATTGACTATAGAAATCTCAGAGAATACTTTATCCATAATTTTCATATCCTGAAAAAGAAGACATATTTTCTACTGAATAAAGGCTTATATAGCTTGTGAAAAGAAGATTTAAAGGTGCCACATTGTGGCATGCATGACTGAGTCATTACATATGATGGTTGTAGTCTAATCGTAATCATCTTAATTTATTATTATCAAAGATCTCCTGCGGAAGAAATGATCTCCATGGAATTGTTGATTTTGTCTTGTAATACTATCTTAGGACGCATGTTAGTTCCCACCACTAGTAGCCTTGAATATGTGCATAAGCGAGGTGTACTGCCCGCAAGAGCGGATATCCCCTCTAGATGAGAGAATGAGAGTATTGGCGCTTACTAGGGTTGAGCATATTATTCAAAACTCGAGAGTCGCTCAAAAATCGCTCGAATATTGAGCCGAATCGGAATCGATAGCAATTGATTTGACTCAATTTGAGTCGATTCAATTTGACTCGAATCACATTGTGAGTCAATTTCGAGCCGGCCTTGAATCGCTCGAAATATGAATCGAATCAGCTCGAATTGATTAAAATATTATGTACTTATTAATATATTATTATTTTAAAATTAAAAACACAAATTTAAAACTAATAAAAAGAGTAAAGTCTTTAAGTGTTTCATTTGCTAAATTTAGAGGATGCACAATTTAATTTCGAGACAACAAGGAATAAAGAGAAAAATTGTTCAATTTCGAGCCAGCTCGATTTGACTTCGAGTCGGCTCAGAATGAAGTCATTTCAAGTCGAGCCGGCTCTACTCGAAATCGATTTTGATTTCGAGTTGATTTCGAGACGAGATCAACTCAAAAATTTCGAGTCGAGCCCAAATCGCCCGAACTCGACTCGATATCAGCCCTAGCGCTTACTACCTCTATTCCATAAGACCAATTGCGTTGCGTGATTATTCATGCTTATGAATGATTTCTTGCTTGTGAGAGGGGGTGTATGTCCTCTGTACTTGTGCCTTCAAATAGTCACATTAATCAATAATCACTTGCAACCAGCCCTCCTAGGATCGACGCCCCATCGCCACGACACCCCGCTCCTCTTAGCAACAACACAAGGTTCTGTCTTCGCCTGCTTTTCCCGTCCCCTTAAATCGAGACCCTAATAAACACGCCAAGTTATTAGTTGTCTTATTAGGCGTATCATCTTCATGTATATAAGGGGAGGCATAGGAATATGTACATTATCATGGAATTGTGTAATCTCACATGTTAGAGAGGGGCCTTTAAAGAAACCAGTCCTCAATAGCAGTGACACGAGCTTGTCTCGCGAATCTATATCTCTTCTCTATATTCTGGTAAAATCTTATATTCGAGTTCATATCAATCTGGTACCTTCATAATCCACTAAGCTATTTCTGAACTCTTGTAAAATTTCTATGAAAATCATCTATTTTTAACTAAAATCCCATTCCAAATCAAGTTTGATTCAACTTTAAAATTCTAATTTGTATATTGTCTCTCAATAGCATAATCAAAAATTTAATAATATTTCTCAATTATTTATTTTCATGCACTTACACTACCATAATTACTATCATATGTTATGTATTTAAACTTCCTATTATAGTTGTTTTAGGATCTTTCGGAAAAAAAATTCTTACGAATACAAAAAAAAATGTTCTTTTTTACTTATTTTCTCCCCCTTTAGAACTAAGGCTCTACTGGAAAAACAAAAGCATAGTACATTAATGTACATGATTTGAATCGATCAACTTTTATAACTTAAATGCATGCTCATATTGCCAACCTAAGAGAAAAATCAATACAATGGTGGAGATAAATGGAATGAAAGGACCATACTTGAGAATCACAAATAAAAGAAATTATCCTAGTATTGTGTAAAAAAATTGAACCATAATAGAGATAGAACTGTGAGATTCAGCATACCTGCAAAATTGGGTTCGGCCGATCACAGGAGTAATACTCAATACGAAGAAAGCAATTTCTAACTCTGGGACCAAAGACAATATCAACAAATCTCCTGTAGTAATAAAAGGAATAATAAGACCATATATCAAATTAATTAGATTAAGTAGATGCTAAACTGCACTGCCATATCCATCCTGAGACGAAACTATTCATTCAAGCAAATAAAAGAAGTCTCAAACACATTCATGAGTTTAAGAGAAATGAACACTCATCAATAAGGGAATGAGCATGTATACTAATATGGGACAATTTCACACAAAAATCACATAATTTGGTTTTTGGGTCCTGAAGCAAAGCTATCGAAATTTTTGAAGTGGCATCCCCATACTAATCCCTCCAATGGATGTGATTAAAAAACTAGTTGGGATACCAAAAACTTTAATTATGAAATGGAAGCTTGTTCTGCTTAAAATGTTTTGATCATGTTGTTGAACAGCACTCTTAGCACCAAGCAACAAGAAGTTTGTGTGCTTAGGTGTTCATATTTTCAAATTTTATTAAGGTTCTATTTGGGAGAGTGGTGGCGGTTGTGAACACAGGGCATCATTTCTTTTACTACCACAATTTCATACACCATTCAAACACCATTTGTCCCAAACAGTTCCCAGGTGAATCAACTGAAAAAAAGAAACCGGTGGAAACTCTTACATCGGTAGTAGTAATAAGGCCCCAATAACAAGGTTACAAGAATGCCAATTGTTGGTTTCATCTCTAGGCAAGTCATTGGCAATATTACATACATAAGAATGATATCAATTGCTTTTTCTGCCATACCATGGGAAGACGTGAGCATGGACTTCGTGTTAGGCCTTCCCCCACCCTTCGACGTCACTACTCTATTCTCGTCGTTGTGGATAGGTTCTCCAAAATGGCCTACTTCCTCCCGTGTAGTAAGACCGACGACGCTTCTCACATAGCGAAGCTGTACTTTAAGGACGTCGTTAGTCACCGCGGAGTGCCGAAGACTATTGTCTCGGATAGGGACGTAAAATATACTAGCTACTTTTGGAAAACCTTATGGATTCTTATGGGAACCAAACTACTATTCTCTGCGGCTTATCATCCGCAAACTGATGGGCAGACAGAGGTAGTCAATAGAAGCCTAGGAAACCTTCTTAGATGTCTAGTGAGCGATCATAAAAGCACGTGGGATCTTCTTCTTCCTCACGCCCAGCTGTCCTATAATAACTCCAAAAATTGGTCCACCGGTCTGTCTCCGAACGAGATTGTTCACGGGAACAAGGCCCCTGTGCCTCTTGACTTGGTTCCGTTGCCCCCAACGTACAAGGCAAGTCAGTTCGCACAATCCTTCGCCCAACATATTCATGACTTACATGCACGTATACGAGCTACCTTGACCGATCAATACGAGTCTTATCGCACGCACGCTAATTTACATAGGAGGGTGTCACACTTTCAAGTCGGCGATCTGGTTTTAGTACGGTTAGTTCCCGAACGAATGCCAACTGGCACCGTTAAAAAGTTAGCACCAAAGCGTGCCGGCAGTTTTGAGCAACAATCAAGCTTCATGGGCCAGAAGAACATGATTCTAGCTGATCCAAACAAAATATTTGTTGGAGCCAGGGGCGGATATAGGGGGCTGGGGGCGGCCGCCAGGGCCCCCTAAGAATTTTTGTAAAATGGATGGTGAATTTGGATTCCTCTCGTCGAGGTAATGAATTTCGACTACTTATACGTCAGAAACAGTGTTCGGATGAGGGAGAAAAGGGTCCGCAAAGATGGAGACGCTCAAATTTATTTTTGGTTGAAAGAGAAAGAAAATGACATGGGAGCTAACTGGTTTAATTAATTTTTGTGAGGTGACATGTGTAAATCTAGTTGAGATAGTTGCAATCAATTTTGACCTTGCCAAGTCTACATTCTACTTTACTCATAGTTTCTTCGGAATCTCTGAAAGAAACATCGGCATCTTCGGCACGATATAGCGCGACAACTTCTTTACTCAACTCTTGTAATTTTGCTTATTTTGATAGTGTCCCCTGTATTACACCCTAAGAGTACACGAGATCGGGACCGGTTAATAAGCTCTTCTCTTAAAGAAAACAATATGTTAAGTAGTATGTTTTAATACTTTTTAATATTTATTCATTTTTTTCATATTTTGATCTTTAAATATATACACACAAAAATCGAAACAAAAAATAATAATAGAGATCAAGGACATATCTAGCTAGATGCGAGAACGAAGCAGCCACTGACGAGGATGGCTAATTAGGAGCACGATTTCTAATTAGTGCATTTTTATATGATCCTCTAATTGATATTTTTTTATATAGATATGTGCACTAAATATATAAATATTCTCTTGGTTGAATTTTTTAGTTAGTGCCCCTCACACACAAAATAAACTGTCATTTGACGTCGTTTATTTTTGAAAATCAAACTCCAACACTGTATTCGTTGATTACGAGTTTCTCAAACTTCTTGAAAGGTACGGGCCCCCCTTGTTGAAGCTGGATCCACCCCTGGTTGGAGCTAGAACTTCTTGCTAAAACTACACATGCATCTTGGAAAGAAGGATAGATTTTCATAAATTCAAATTTGCTAACACTATTAAATACATGGAATATTGATGTCAACTGCTACAAGATTAGTTGCAAAAGAACCACCTGTAAACAAATCAAACAATTCAAATTTCAGTATTGAGTAGCCCACTTGAAACACTCAAGTTAAAACAACCAAAATGCACATCCATAATGAATAACAAAAAATGACCTGAATTCTTCAATTTGCATCAAATGAACAGTTCACGGTTCGAAGATCATGGCCGAGTGCAGATCCTAATTGGAATAATCCTTTGAGCAACTAGTTGGCTCCAAAAGAGAAGTGTGTTACGGACCGACTCGAAGGTCGCCGGAAAAGTAGCCGGAGGTGGAGATGACGGAGGAGATACTACGGAGCCTTGACCGCGGCTACCTAGGCGGGGCGTGCTCGAGAGAGAGAGAGCTTCCAAGATCTCGTTAGGGTTTTGGGAAATAGACTTTCTTCATGCATACCGATACAAGACTCACTAGGTTCTTTAAATAGGACTTACAATCGACACCAAAAAGGAAATAACACTAAAGGAAATAACGACAAACTTTGACACACGACTAAAAAGGACACGACACAAATCAATATAAGGACGCGACTCTTATGACATAATAAAAGCATATATGGAAATCAATAATAATAATAATAAGACCCATAACATCTCTCCCGGCCTTCAAATTGAGCTTGTCCACAAGCTCGAGGGAGATCAATGGTGTCCCCGTCAGCCGACGCCCTCATCATCAGAGTCCTCGACCTGTAGATAGAAAAGTCGTTTGCACCTGTGGTCGCGAGTGTACTGTTCGTCGCAGTTGTAACATAAGCCTTGTGCGCGTCGCTTCGTCATATCGGCCTGAGATAGTCGACGAACTGGTGGGGCTGAATGACCCTCGGTGCGGTCTTGCTGAATGCCCATGTTGGTAGGTGGGTATGCCTCCTGTGCAAGTTGGAGGCGACGGTCACATAACCTGGCCAGACTCATAGCAGTCACTAAGTCCGGAGGAGCCTCAAATTCGACATCGAGTCGCAGGCGATCGCAAAGTTCGGCGGTGAAGATGCCGACCTGCATCTCTGGGGAAAGTGTGGCGTGCGCCAGAAGAAGTTGAAATTGGTCCAGATAGTCGTCCACGGAGCCTGTCTGACGTAGTGTTGTGAGGGCACTCAGGGGGTTGTTGCGGATGGGAGGGTCGAAGCGCAGGTTGCAAAATCGCTTGAAGTCGTCCCACGTTAGGCCCGGCTGATCAGTGAGTAGACAAGTGGCCCAAAGTAAGGCCGGGTCGAGAAGGTGGAAGGAGGCCAAAGGTAGTCATTCAGCTGCCGGAGTTTGTTGATTGCCAAAGAATTGTTTGCAACTGGTGAGCCAGCCCAGGGATCAGTTTTCTCATCGTATGTGGGAAATTCCAAACGGGTATAACGTGGCAGAATAGCAGCTTCAGGGCGTAAAAGGGTCTGTGGTGGCGGCTCATGACGAATGAGCGGCGGTAACGGAATTTGACTATTGCTGGCGTGATACGTGGGTGGGGTGGTAACCACTGGAGGTGCTGATGTTAGTCCGTTAAGCTTGGTGGTGAGGGTTGTCATGTCGTCCTGATGTCGTGCGTCGGCGTCCCGAAAGCGTGTCTCCACGTCGCGAAGGCGTGCATCTATGGCGGATATAACTGTGTGGAGCTGGTTCATAGCTTCCAAGAAGTCGGTCGACTCTACCATATTGTGGATGGAGGTAGCACGAGATAAGGAGCGGGTGACGGGACGGCTAGATTGCTCGGAGGCGGCTGTTTGTGAGGTGCCGCGAGATCCACGTCGTTTTCCAATGATGGAGAATAAATATTCCCCCAGAATAATGCCCTTGATTAATTCCTATGCGCAAGGTTCGATAAGAAAAGGGGTGTGGGTGGCTCGAGGGAAGCGGCGGAGCGCGGAGTCGCGCAGGGCTCGAAACCGCAGAAACAGAGGCGCGGGAAGCTCTGTCGAGGGCTCGATGCAGGTGGAACGGAGGCTGCTGTGCGGGGTGATGAAGACGCAGGCGCTGCTGTGCGGGGGTGATGAAGACGTCGACGCTCGACGAGCAGAAGGGCGCAGAAGGCGCAGAGTTGACCCGTCGGGATGGGCTTCGACGAGCTTCGATGGTTGTGCTGGGGTTGCAGCGGCGAGTGCCAGGAGGCGGTGGAGATGCGCAGGGAGAAGGAGACGTCGGTTGGAGATGCAAGCAGAGGTACGGGATCGAGCACGACTGGGATCGATCGACGGAACGTGTCTGAGACGAAACGTTTGAATCTGTCAACAGAGACAGAATCGTTCAAATATGTCATTGCTAGCAGAGGAGCTCTGTGGCTGCGGGGACGGTACGACTGATTGGACTGGATGTCGATGTTGGCGTGCGTCGGCGGAAGAGGACCAAACCTACCTCTGATACCAAGTTGTTACGGACCGACTCGAAGGTCGCCGGAAAAGTAGTCCGAGGTGGAGATGACGGAGGAGGAGATACTACGGAGCCTTGACCGCGACTGCCTAGGCGGGGCGTGCTCGAGAGAGAGAGAGAGAGCTTTCAAGATCTCGTTAGGGTTTTGGGAAATAGACTTTCTTCATGCATACTGATACAAGACTCACTAGGTCCTTTAAATAGGACTTACAATCGACACCAAAAAGGAAATAACACTAAAAGAAATAACGACAAACTTCGACACGCGACTAAAAAGGACACGACACAAATCATGTGTCATATAAGGGCGCGACTCTTATGACATAATAAAAGCATATATGGAAATTAATAATAATAATAATAATAATAATAATAAGACCCATAACAAAGTGATGCTCTAACATTATACAAGACTGAGCCTTTCTGAGATGTTTACACAAATCACCTTGCAATTAAATTTAGAGAAACTACCAACTTTGATAGGGTTACATATTGAAGAAGTATCAAGAGTTAGGGCAATAAAATTGGGAGGTATCGCCAGCTTTACCGGTGAAAGGCGTAAGGTATCGCCAACATTATCAAGAGTTAGGGCAATTATTTTGTAGTGAATGAAAGATTGCACTGTAAATGAAAAATGGATACAAAGTCACTATGTATGCTCGCATCAAGCTCTGAGGGACGGTTTGATACAAGAGCTTCTATCCAAAAGAGAGCTTCACCAAGATGATTCCTAAGCCTCATCCGCACTGCTTTACATAAGTAAAACATTCTAATAACTAAATTATCAAAATGGCATTTAAAAGGCAAAGACATGATACTAATTAAAAGACAATATTGATAAACGGTAAACTAAGAGACTACTTTGAGTCGTAAAGCAGTTGTTAGTCCACGTATCAATAGTCAATACTCATCTCTTTGAAATTGACATTGTCCTCAAGGTCGAGTCCTCCTAGGGCCATCCTCGAAGTCAAAAGCCTCAAAGTCAATGATGGTGATGTCTTCTTCTTTAGCACCAGATAGCATGCGCTCGTTATTTGGACAATTGTGTGTGTGGAGGAGTAAGACTGTTTGCATCCAAAATAGAGACTCTGGTGGAGGTCGAGGTAATCTTGGTATGATAAGTTGTGTGGTATGGAATTCGTCTTAAGAAGGCGTACTGGTGGAGTGGTGGAAGATGGGATAACGACAGTATCAGTGACTGATGCGGACGCGGGCAAGTGCACCATCACCATGGTCGTACAAGTAAAATAATAAAACGAGGAGTTACCCCCGAGTATCGATCTCACGTGGAGCACGGAGGGGTGGAGTAATCTTTTGAGACAATACTTGAGATAGAAGTCTTTAATCGGTGTTTTAAGGGGATTTTGATTTGTGCTAGTAACTACTTGCAATTAAAGAAAACTAACTATGCGGGTCGTCGGCACTGCTTCGCTCCTCCGCGGGTCGCCGGCCTCAGCATCGCACCTCCGCGGGTCGCCGGCCTCCGCTTCGCACCTCCGCGGGTCGCCTTCCTCCGCTACGCACCTCCGCGGGTCGCAAGCCTCTGCCTCGCACCTCCGCGGGTCACAAGCCTTCGCCTCGCTCATTGTCGTAGTAACACACAACACAATCCCAAATCACAAAATCAAAACAAAGACACAAACTAACTAATCCAAACCATCCACAATAGAAGATACACCTATGAGCATATACATTCAATGGTCATGGTGTGCATATGTTTTAGAATATACCACATTAAGAATACGAACATCTCAAATGAGAGAGAAGAGATACAAGTTACTACTCCGAGATATGGAGGAGACGAGACACACTTCCTCAGGTTCGTAGGAGAGCTTGACGTGGTCCACCGACTCTTCCAACTCCGCCTTGGCTGTCGTCCATGATACGTGAGAAATCGTCACCCTCTCCTAGACATGTCTTCTCTCGGGGTTTGTCGTCTCCACGTCAAGTGCTCCGGACTTAGAGCTCCAATGGAACCTTGGAAATCGACTTCTGCACCTTTGGAATGTTTGGGGAGGTTGGAGGAGGCATAGGGGCGAAACCCTAGCAAAAATGGTGAAATACGGGCGCTGGAAAATCGGGGGAGAGGGCTGAAATTGCGAACATGCATATTTATAGCCGGAGCAGAAAATTGACCGGCGCACGAGCAGTCGCACGACCGCGAAGAAAAGCCCTCTACTCGTGCGAGAAGAAACCTGGACTGGCGGGAAATATTTGGCAGGGGGATTGTTGAACGCGCACGACCAGTGGTCGTGTGATTGCCCTCGTGCGTACACCCGTGCGTTTTCAAGGGGGCTGTCGGGTCGATTTTATCAAGGGTCACTACTCGTGCGAGAAGAAAAACGCACGAGTAGTGGCCTCCTCAATGAAAAATTGCCGAGACGCCCGGGGGACTACACAAGCACTGTACCTGCAGCAAGCGCATTCAACATCTCCAGAAAATAACATCCTCACAGCCACACACAAGATATCTAAACATACAATTGAAATGAGAGGGTGAAAAGGTCTCTCTCATGCATGAAAATGCTCAAACACTACCCTATCTAGCCAAAACAACTCACAATGCAATCATTTTCATTATTAAGGGTTTCTAAGATAAAAACAGTAAAGAGATGAGCGATAACAAAGAAAAATCATGCAAGAATAGGGCCCAAATCTCTATACTAACTTCGCTCATCAGTGGCGGTGAAGCTTCATATTGATGAATGTGGGAGCTTAAAAGGGAGACTTGAGAGATGTGAGGGAGTATCAGTGTGGCAATTTTGGGGGTTGGTAGTGAGGTCAGGTAGTACCTAAGGAGGCAAGGAACTACACTCCAACAAAATGGGCTCACTCCACGGTGAGAGAGAGAGAGAGAGAGAGAGAGTTTGAATGAGGACATGAAAGTGTGGTTGGATGTGGGGTTAAGACCAGTGAGGAAGTAGACGAGGTAGTGTTCTGCTGAGAGTAGGTGGTGATCAACTCTACGTAGCAAACTGTCCCAAATTGCTCAAAGGAACTGATCGCTTGATACCTATCACATCAACAAATAAGTTTATCTTCGAATAGCACTCACGTTGAGGATGGATTTATTTGACGGGCTCCATTTATATAGTGAATAAATGGACCTTCTGAATCTTTGGGATGCCTTATAGCTAGAAAATTTGATCACCACGAACAATCTACGTGAGGGGATTGATCATGTCGAACACTAGGATATCGAGGCGCCGACAATGTAAGGGGCGAGCACCGATGAGAGGTTGGAGGACTGCAGTTGACGAACGTGCCACTAGAGGGGCATGTCGACTGTGAGTGGTTCTGGGGTCGCGGTCATTGGCAGTTTAGTGTTTGATCGACTAACGAGGAGGACGTAAATCTCACGCAAAATGATATGTGATTCAATTAGGAAGTCTTGACACGATTCATGCGGACTGAAAGGTTTGAGACCGTGAGAGTTATGTCCTCTTTGAGGGCAGTCACCAAACGAGTGACTGGTATGCACCGAAAGGACGGCAACCAAGAGGTTGAGGAACCCTAGAGGGTTGGACTATTGTTGAAGGGGGCACTAGTGTATGAAGAAACCACATACGGGGGGGTGAAGAAATTGTCACGGCAATGGGACATTGAGGCGAAAGAAGGTCAATCATAGGGGTAAAAGCAACATGAGGCATGTGGACAGTAAACCTGGATGTGTGAAAGAAATGTTAGGTCACTCGAGTCCCGAGTGGCTTAGGAAGACAAGTTACGTTCAGGCGAAGCAGCTAGGGCGGACAGCACGCGTTCAACAGGCGATGCGTGAGAAGGCGCTGAAGGTGGGAGAGGGTTCACTAAGGCATGACGAACATGGGATCGTCATTGTGGTGGATCCCGGTGTGCGGTGTTAATGGAACAGAGGTTGTCTAGCAAAGATAAATGGATTCTCAGTAGCAACACGTAACCACATTAGGGTTATATGCAGGTTGTCGGCGGACGGATGAAACGGTAGGAGACACAGCGGGTCGGGCAAATTGATTTGTATTGAACGAAAGATTGCAATATAAATAAAAAATGGATACAAACTCACAATGTATGCTCGCACCGAGCTTTTGAGGGTTGGTTCCCTCCAACGGCTTCTCTCTAAATGAGAGCTTACAAAACTTCACCAAAATGATCCCTAAGATTCATCTACACTCCCTTATATAGAGAGATAATACATTAATAGTTAAATTATCGAAATGCTATTTAAAAGGAAAATTATATAAAAGCGTGATACTAATTAAAAGATGATAATAATAGAAGGCAACGGAGAGATGACTCTGAGTCCTCAGAATTCGAGAGTACTGTCATCCGCCAATGTGTATCCGTATCAGGGCGTTGGTACTACATGCAGTAAGTAATGGTGGACGGAAACTGGAGGGGGTATGACATGGGCGATAAGAGATAAGAAGTTTGTCCTCTTAATTTTTGGCAAGGCTTGTGTCTTGAGATAAGGATGTTGATCGGAAAGCTTGCACTTTGTGTCAGATTTGTAGATTTAAGGACAAAATGTAGCAGCTGAATATACGCGAGACGAATAATATGGTGGTGCAATTGGCAAGTGTTTCAAATTCAAAGTATAGGAAAGGATGACGGTTTATTGGATGGGTATAGAAAGAGCGTATTGATAGCCGATAAATTGCAAAGCTTGTTGTACAACCCCGATATTCGTCAGGTAAGGAAGTCAAGCGAGACGGGAGTGGCGAGGCCCAGACCTCGCCGAAGACTGACCCTCAGCCGATGAAACCTCGGCAGACCACCAAAATAGGCACCGAGGTCCTCGCGAGGCGACCCTCTAAAAGAGACGCCGCGGGCAGTATTCGCGAGAGGACCCGCGAGAACTCCTTCAGCAAGGTTCTCGCGAGGCGATCCCCCGGAAGAGATATCGCGGACATGACCTGCGAGAAGGCCTGCGAGAGCTCCGACAGTAAGGTCATCGCAACCCCTTATGCATAAATCATTAGGGTCAACTTACCATTTTACCCTTGGTGGTCTGCCCTTAGCCTCTCCAAACAGCGGAACTTGGTTGTTAGCAGACCCATTTGGGGTGCAGATAGTAAAATCTAAAGGCGGAATCCTGTTATTTGCAGACCAGATCAGAAAATCTATAAATAGGACTTTAAGGGCACCTTTGGAGAGGATCTCACTTCAGCTTCCCTCTCCTTAGGCTTCCTTTGGTTAGCATTTCTAGAGCTCTCCAAGGTGCCCGAGTCTCAGCTTTGGCTTGGGAGGGGAAGCGCTCAACGATCTTCCGGGTTAGTGGAGGGACCTCCTCGCTGTGACTAAGGTCTTAGTCAGTTTCCTAATCTTCCGCCTACCCTCCTCGAGGGATTAGTAAGGACTAGCCGCCCCTCATCTCGGTGAGGGCCCCGAGCTCTACGAGAGACCGAGAAATCGGTTTCAACATTTTGGTGCGGTGAGCGTGGAGCGTGGTTGGTTCAAGAAAATTCCAGCGAAGGGTTATGGCGGGAGATGAGCAGGGCGAGGAGTTCGGCGAGACTCCTCAGGAGGCGATGGCTAGGATGCTCGCGGATTTCAGAAAGGAGGTGCTCGACACCTTGGGGTTCACGGTGTCGGCTCTGCGAAACGAGTTTGCGACCCCAGCCCCTCGGGCGCCCCCTCCCCCCACAACAGTCGGCGAGGAGGCACCAGGGGGAAGGGCTGGAAAGGAAGTTGTCGTTGGTCTAGGTCAGAGCAGGGAAGGGCGAGTGTTGTTCGCCAGTCCGGCGAGCTCCGTGCCGGCGAGCTCAGTGTTGGCGAGCTCCGTCCCAGCGAGTGCGCGCCAAGAGGAAACGGCGACGGTCGGGGTGGTTCCGGCGAGCACCGCCCTCGCGAGCACAATCCCGGCGAGTTCAAGTTTGGTGAGCGAGCTCGGGGGGCGAGTGGAGCCAGGAAGAGTGACAGGAGGGGGAAGCCCCTTTTGCGAGCTGGTGCTTTCCGCACCCGTCCCTGGGGGATTTGGAGAATGGGACCGGGTGTACTACAACGGTAGAGATGACCCTGTCCAGCACCTGCAGAGTTTCGAAGACTCGGTCTCCATCAGGCCGATGTCAGATGCCTTCAAGTGTCGGCTCTTTGCCGTCACCCTCAAGGAGAAGGCCAGGGACTGGTTCCATCATCTCCCCGCAGGGTCAATCTACTCGTTCGAGGATTTGCGCCGAAGTTTTTTGCTGAGGTTCTCGACCTCAAAAAAGAGGAAGAAGGACGTTGATTCCCTCTTCGCAGTGAAGCAGGGACCCAGGGAGTCGCTGGCTCAGTATGCCGATCGGTTCCAGGAGGAAGTACAGCTCACTCAGGAGATGCCTGGGTTTGCACTCCAACTCGCCTTCACGGTCGGGTTGAAAGAGAGTTTCTTCAAGATGGCGTTGAAGAGAAAAGCCCCCGTCTCCTTTGAAGAACTGATGGAGAGGGTGTCGGAGGAAGTCGCAAGTGAGGAAGCCAATCCGGAGCTCACCAGGAGGCTAGCAAAGCTCAGTGAACCGGAGGCGAGGCAGCAGGAGGTCAGGAGAAGGGAAGAGCCCCGGGCCCCGGAGGGAGAATGGAGGCCGCAAGGTGGAGGAATGCAAGGGCAGGGAAGGGGTTACGGCCCAGGAAGGGGTAACCATGTCGGAGGTTAATGGAGGCCCCCCCAGTTAGGGTGGAGGCAAGGTCCGATGCAAATGCATCCCCCTCCCCAACAGGCCATGGCGATCGGAAGGGGAAGAGGAAGAGGAAGGGGAGGAGAGGCAGAAACGGCAGCCGCTAGGAGGAGAAGGAACAGGGTGGCAGAGGCCGAGGCAAGGGAAGTGGCATTGCCATATTGCATCTTCCATGATGTGGAAGGTCACTCGACGGACACCTGTCCGGAGTTCCTGGAAGTAAAGAGGGGCAGAGCGCCCGCGCCACCACAGCAGCAGCCAGTAAGAATCGTGGAGGTTGAACCTCGAGAGGAGGATGAGGAAAGATGTGAGGATAGAACCGATATGGGAAGTAGAGGAGGGATCGGGGTGATCCATGGGGGGTAGGGGTGGAGGCGACCCGCAAGGCTAGCCTCCATACCATCTACCGCTGGAGCGTGGCTTCGACATCCACCGCTCCGCCCCCGGCCGAAAAAATCGTTTTCACCCAGAAAGACATGCCGGGTTACGAGGACCCGTTCTGCGACGCGCTGGTCATCCAGACGGCGATCGAGAACTTCACCGTCTCCCGGATCCTAGTGGACAACGGAAGTTCGGTCAACGTCATCTTCAAGAAGGCGTTTGACAAGATGGAGGTGGAGCCTAGGAGGGTGCTGGCCTCAGATGGCCCTTTGTTTGGATTCTCGGGGGAGAGGAAGGAAGTAGAAGGGGGAGTAGGGCTTCATGTGACCCTGGGTGGGCAGTCCCGGAACTGTCGTTTTGTCATTGTGGACGCCCCAAGCAGTTACAGCGCTATCTTCGGACGGCCACTCATTAGCGCGTTCCGCTGTGTCCCTTCCACCTTTCATCAATGCCTCAAGTTCAACGACGGAGGGGTTCAGGTGCGGATCAGGGGGGATCCCAAGGTGGCAAGACAGTGCTACGTAACGGCTGTCAACACCATCTCCTGGATGGGAGAAGCTGAGGAGTGGGATAGGATGATGGAGGAGGAGGCCGAAGCCGGAAGTATGGGGGTAGCCGAGGAGAAGATGGATGGAGATGAAGTCCATGCCCAGGAAGGGGTAGCTGAGGTACCCCGGGCGGAAGGAAAGGAAGAAGAAGAAAAGGCCCAGGAGGGAAGGGCGGAAGAGCTGATGGTGGTAGAGAAGGAAGTAGAGGAGGAAACCCAGGCTCCCACGTGTGCCGAGGAGGAGAGGGCTTGGGGAGAGCAGTCCCGGTTGGAGGATGTGGACGAGGTCGTACAGCTCGAGGTCACCACCCGGCTGGGGGTAGTGGAAAAAGTCCGGGTCAGCGGAGAACTCAGCCCGAAAGATCAAGCGGAGATTCTGGCTTGCGTACAGAAGAACGTGGACGTCTTCGCTTGGAGCGCCGCGGAAATGCCCGGGATCGACGCGGATGTGGCTTGCCATCGCCTCAACCTCGATCCCGGCACCCGCCCCATCCGCCAGAAGAGGAGGGCTATCGCCGACAAGCTGGAAGGACCCATCCGAGAAGAGGTGGGTAAACTTCTGCAGGCAGGTTTTGTATCAGAGATCCAGTACCCAGGCTGGGTCTCCAACGTAGTTATGGTAAAAAAGGGAGGAGGTAAGTGGCGTATGTGTATCGACTTTTCGCTTCTTAATAAATCATGCCCGAAAGATTGCTACCCCCTGCCCAGAATCGACGCGCTGGTTGACTCAGCCGTTGGTTTTTCTGTAATGTCTTTCTTAGATGCTTTTTCAGGTTACCATCAAATCCGCATGCACCCCCCGGACATCAAGGATGTTTCCTTCATCACGGGGGATGGATGTTATTGCTATAAGATGATGTCCTTCGGGCTCAAGAACGCAGGGGCTACGTACCAAAGGATGATGGATAGGGTTTTCCGCGAGCAGAAAGGAAGAAATTTAGAAGTCTATGTTGACGACCTCATGGTGAAGAGCTGAGACCTTGGGTCTCACCTCCAAGACCTTGAGGAGACGTTCGGGACCCTGCGGCGGTACAAGATGAAACTCAATCCCTTGAAGTGTGTCTTCGGGGCAAGCCGAGGAAAGTTCCTAGGCCACTTACTCACCCCCGCGGGGGTGGAGCCCAACCCGGATAAGGTTAAGGCGGTCATGGAGTTGGGGTCACCAAAGAATCCAAAGGAGGTTCAGAGCCTTACAGGGAAGTTGGCTGGGCTCAGCAGGTTCCTCTCCAAGGCGGGAGAAAAGTGTGCACCTTTTTTCAAGGTGCTGCGGGGCAACAAGAAGTTTGAATGGACCCGGGAGTGCGAGGAAGCCTTCCAGGCTCTGAAAGAACAGCTCACCCAAACCCCTCTGCTCCAGGGACCGAGGCCAGGAGAAGACCTATCCCTGTACCTGGGTGGTGGAGACCAGCCTAGATCAGGTCGACGCAAAAGTGCCCGACGCCGCACCCGTCCGGACCTCTACCGGCCCTGAATTATTGCATTTGAATTTTGTTAAATTTTGCAATTTATTTTAATGTGTTTTTATTATTTTGCACGCCTGCGTGCGTAGCCATGTCCCCCATTATTGTATTCTCCTTTTTATATGTACATATATATATATATTTACACTCATCTATGAATATATATATATATATCGTTTTATACTTGCTGTCAAACAGGAACCCGCATACCTAGCGCCGGTTCTGCCAACCCCGCCGATCCCTCTTCTCGACCGGCTTGAAGTGTTCCCGCAAACGCACGCCCACGGCGCCGCCCACGTCCGCCACCTGCAAAAGCTCCCCTCCAGGCGGTTACGACAACTCCCGACCACAACCGCCTACTCCACGAGAACGACGGGGTGCGATGGGGTCAGTTTTCTGGTTCGTGCAGATCTATAAAATAGGCGGCGATGCTTCCTGTAGGAGGGGGGGGAACATGATGTTGATGTTTTTTTTTATTTCGAAATACGATATTGGTGTTTATGTGTGAGCGTCCTTCCATGAGAATGGACATCGCTGAATTCTCATTTTACTGTTTTCCCGTTGTTGAAGATGAACAGTTGTTTATTGCTGAACCTTAATTTTGCCCTATGGAGTTCTGATTTGTTTCCGTAAGCCTTGTGAAGAAGGAGAACAGTAGGGTTGATGTTACTGTTGGATCATTTCTTTTCCTGATTGCTGAATTGCAAATCGTGTTATACTATTTGGGTTGCTTCCGTTGAAGAGCTGTTGGCATGAGATTATTTGAGTATGTGTCTGGCTGTGGCTTTGCAAACAGAGGAGTGATAGTGAGATTTCGAGGAACCATTCTAGAGTGTGTGAGAGAGCGAATTTATTCCGTGGTGACCTTGTGTGATAGCGGTCGTCCACGGAGCGGGAGATCGGAGGTGACGAGAAATTCCTCGCGGGATCGCCGTCGACTTCGGTTGCGGAAAGACGCCTCTTTCCGTGGGTAATTTGTTCCTTTCTTTTCCTTTGTGTGCGTCTACATTTTCTCTTAGGTTATTAGATTCATCGTGAGTTTTTCGCCCGGGATTTTGTCAGCGAACGCTACGTCGAAAACTCCAAACGGAAACGTATTTGGAGTTCACGATTTCCGTTTGCTACAACAAGGGGAACAGAACGAAAGTTGCGACTTCCCTTCCCGAATTTAGAATTGAACCATTTTTTAAGAAATTCCATTTTAGACAAAATAGTAATTGTATGCTTTACAAAAATCTAGTTGCTTAATTTCTTAAAGTTCGTGCACACCCGCTCAAAGTTCAATTTTTAAATTGCATACATTTAGGGTTTCCTAGAAATAGCCGACAGGTGCGCAAACCCTACGCGCCGTCCTGCATCAATTTGGTATCAAAGCCAGGTTGCGAAATTTTTCTAAATTTCGAAATCCGCCCTGCGTAGAATAGGAACCCGCAGCATTTTAATTTTTCAAAAAAAAAAAAAGTTTTATTTTATTTTTAGCATAATCATCATCTTAATTGTGTGTTTACATGCATCTGCGTAGTGGTAGGTTAGTGAGTATGAGTTCACCACATCACACCCCACCTGAACACCCTCAAGAGGTAAATTCGGAGATGCGTCGAATTGAACGCGGCCAAGCGAGTCGTGTGAACGAAGGGACGGAACCGCCCCAGTGGTTTCTACCTTTCGCCCACCAAATGGCAGCGTTAACCGAGAGTGTTTATCAAGTGAGGGAAGGGTTTGAAAACCTTAGTGTTAGGATGAATAGTTTAGAAGTACCTCCTCGAGTTCCAATGCCGCCTCCAATTCGAGATGAGCATTCTGTTCGTCCACAGTACGAAGCCCCTCCACACTATGGAGACAGGTCTACACTTAGGAGAAATCCTCTATTTGAGGAAGAGGGTCGGAACCCCATAGATAGGCACGAGTTTGCGCGTGATCAGGGTGGGAATTTTCCAAGGAATTTTCCTGAACCCCAACGAGGGCCTATATTAGGCATGCGAGATAATTATCAGGAGAGACCACATTATGACGTAGCGAGAGAGGAGCATCCTCGAGACCATCATCGACCTATACCGGTCATGCATCGTGATGATCGCCCTAGAGATTGGCATCGACCGCCGCCCCCACGGCGTCGAGACTATCGTGATCCTTACGATGATGATTACGACTATCCTCCCCGGGATAGGCGACCGGATCTCACACGAGTGGTGAAACTTGATCCACCACTTTATGATGGATCTATGGATCCCAAAGTCTTTTCAGATTGGGTTATTGATATTGAGACTTATTTTGACTGGTATCGTATGACGGAGGACCAAAAGGTTCAGTTCGCCAAAATGAGATTGACTGGGCGAGCGAAGATCTTTTGGATAGGCGAAGAGCGTAGTCTAGAGAGGAATGGACACCCTCCCATTACACTTTGGCCCCACATGAAGGCCGTATTAGAGGAGCAGTACATTCCCCAGCATTACCAGTCCCGTCTACGAGACGAGCTGATGGCTCTACGTCAAGGGTCCAAATCAGTTTCTGACTACTTAGCTGAGATGAAGGATCTTATGATTAGGTGCAACGTAGTAGAACACCCACGTGACACATTATCCAAATTTAAGTGTGGACTGCGATCTGAGATCCGAGATGAGTTGATTCGATATGGCCTCTATTCTCTCCCTGAGATCATATCTATCGTCATCGATATCGAAGAGCATCAGAAGAGAACCTCCCGATTCAAATCTCAACCTAAAACGAATATTTCTTACAAGAAAGAAGAACAGAAAGGTAAGGAGAGTGCGTCGAAGCCTACCTCGACCTACACCCGAGATCAGAATAGGAAATCCCCCATGGGAACTGTGACCCCTTCACAGATCCGATGTTATGAGTGTCAGCAGATGGGCCATATTTCGAGGGATTGTCCCAAGAGGAAAGGCACGTTAGTTATTCATGAGGTGACTGAGGAGGATGAGCATGTAGAAGAAGTTGGAGTCGAGAGGGACTCACACGTTTTGAACGACGAAGTGTACGGTACGCCTAGTGATGAGGAGATAGATCTCGGCGTTCTAGTGGTGAGATGCATGCTATCTACACCACAAGAATCAGCCGATTATTGGCGGACGAACATCTTCCAGGCCTACTTTAAGGCTGGGGAGAAAGTGTGTCGATTAGTTGTGGATAGCGGGAGTTGTATGAATGTGATAGCTGAGACAGCTCTAGCCCGCATGGGACTCACTGCTGAGCCGCACCCATCCCCATTTCAGGTAGCTTGGGTTACCAAGATTACACTATCGGTGACTAGGAGATGTTTAGTGCCCATCACTATCGGAACGTACTCCGATAAGATATGGTGTGATGTTATGCCTATGGATGTGTGCCACGTATTACTTGGGCGACCTTGGTTATACGACCGAGATGTCACCCTACATGGTCGGTCTAACACTTGCTCCTTTCTACTGGACGGGAAGAGAGTAGTGTTGACCCCAGTGCGACCCAAAGCACCGCCATTCCGCGCGAGTAGTAGTGCGAAAGAATCTCTTCCTCCCACTGAAAGGAAGAAGACTCTTAGCATTATACGAGGTACTGAGTTCCATCGAGAGAGTTTTGACGGTGGATTTATGTATGCCTTAGTGGTTTTACAGGCATCTGTTCTATCAGAGACATATGAGTCTACTCCTATACCTGCTAGGAGACTCTTAGAGGAGTTCCAGGACCTGCACCCTGACGAGCTTCCGGCTGAGTTACCTCTCATGAGGTGTATTCAGCATGCGATAGACCTTGTTCCTGGAGCTTCTCTCCCTCATCTACTGCATTATCGATTGAATCCTGCCGCCCACGAGGAGCTGCAGAAGCAGATTGGAGAGTTATTAGATAGAGGCTTTATTCGCCATAGTCTTAGCCCTTGTGCGGTGCCTGCCCTCCTTGCCCCGAAAAAGGATGGTACATGGCGTATGTGTGTTGACAGTCGTGCTGTCAACAAGATCACAGTGAAATACCGATTCCCGATACCCCGACTGGATGATATGTTAGACATGTTGACTGGGGCCACGATCTTCTCTAAGATCGACCTTCGTAGTGGTTATCATCAGATCCGTATACGCGAAGGAGACGAGTGGAAGACTGCCTTCAAGTCGAAGGATGGACTTTATGAGTGGCTTGTGATGCCCTTTGGGTTGTCCAATGCCCCTAGTACTTTCGCTCGGATGATGACCCATGTCTTCAGACCTTATATTGGGAAATTCGTAGTAGTTTATTTCGACGACATTTTGATCTATAGTCAGAACGAGAGTGAGCATTTGACTCACCTACGTACTATTTTCGAGCTCCTGCGAGCCGAACGACTATACATCAATTTGAAGAAATGCGTTTTTATGGCTGAGTCTGTTATATTCTTGGGATATATAGTGAGCTCCACTGGCATCACCATGGACCCCGAGGAGGTCCGAGCGATTCGTGAGTGGCCTACACCCCAGAACATTCACGATGTTCGTAGTTTTCATGGGCTAGCCACCTTTTATCGTCGATTCATTAAGAACTTCAGTTCTATTATGGCGTCAGTCACTGAGTGTACCAAGAAGGGAAATTTCCAGTGGATGTCATCGGCAGCTAGAGCCTTTGAGATCATCAAGGATAAGATGTCCACTGCACCTGTTTTGAGACTCCCTGATTTTAGTCATGTGTTTGAGGTATCCTGCGATGCCTCTGGGGTTGGGATAGGAGGTGTACTTAGTCAAGAGGGTCATCCCGTTGGATTTTTTAGTGAAAAGCTTTCAGGCCCAAAGCTGAATTATTCCAACTACGAGCGCGAGTTCTATGCGATTGTGCAGACGTTGCGTCATTGGAGGCATTATCTATTGCCCAAGGAGTTTGTCCTCCACTCCGATCATCAGGCGTTGCGTTATATCAATTCGCAGCATAAGTTGAACCCCCGACAGGCTAAGTGGGTATCATATTTGCAAGAGTACACCTTCGTTCTCAAGCACTGTAAGGGAGCGGAGAACCGGGTTGCCGACGCCCTTAGTCGAGTCACTCTCGTATTATCACAGATGCGTACTCAGGTGATAGGATTTGAGCGTATCAAGGATGATTATTCTAGTTGTTCCGATTTTAGCGGAATTTATGATGCGATACGCTCTGATCCACTTCACGATGAGACAGATTATCTCATTCGAGACGGATATTTGTTTCGTGGAACCCGTCTGTGTATTCCCCGCACCTCGTTGCGAAATTTCATCGTATGGGAATTACATGGCGGAGGCTTAGGTGGACACTTTGGACGAGATAAGACGGTAACCTTAGTAGAAGAGCGATTCTATTGGCCCGGGATGAAGCGGGTTATCGCACAGATTGTCAATAGTTGTCGCACGTGTCAGGTAGCAAAGGGCAACAAACAGCCCGCTGGATTATATACACCGTTACCGGTGCCCAGTATTCCTTGGGATGATGTTAGCATGGATTTTGTGCTTGGATTGCCACGCACATTTAGGAAGCACGATTCCATTCTCGTAGTAGTCGATCGGTTTTCTAAAATGGCGTATTTCATCCCCTGCAACAAAACCGACGACGCCTCTCATATTGCCCGAATTTATTATAAAGAGGTTGTCGCGCACCGAGGGATACCCAAGACTATCGTTACCGACCGAGATGTCAAGTTCACCAGTTATTTTTGGAAGTCACTCTGGAGACTATTAGGTACTAAACTTCTATTTTCGACCGCCTATCATCCACAGACCGACGGTCAGACTGAGGTTGTTAATAGGAGTTTAGGAAATTTACTACGCTGTTTGGTAGGAGATCGCCAGGGGAATTGAGATCTAATTCTTCCCCACGCTCAATTGGCCTATAATAATTCGAAGAATAGATCTACGGGTTTATCTCCCAATGAGGTTGTTCATGGTCACACCGCACGAGTGCCGCTAGATTTAGCCCCACTACCACCCACTTTTAGGACTAGCCAGTTTGCACATGACTATGCATTGCATTTGCATGATTTGCATAAAGAAATTGAGCGGAAATTGCATAGTACTTATGATTTATACGCAACTCAAGCAAACAAGCATAAAAAAGCTATTAGTTTCAAAGTGGATGACTTGGTGATGGTTCGGCTAAATCCGGAACGGTTACCTTCGGGTACCGTAAAGAAGTTAGCTGACCGTAGAACTGGACCCTTTAGAGTGGTCAAGCGGATTGGGCAAAATGCGTATGAACTTGAGATGCCTTTCGATTGGGGTGCAAATCCGGTTTTCAACGTAGCCGATCTGACTTTATTCCACGATTACCCGCATGAATCTTTAGATTTTCCATTGCCTTCTCCTCCATTTGTTGCTTCTGGGTTGGAGAGTGCTAGTGAGGAGCCACATTCAGGACATACCGGCACTCATTCAGTTACTGACACACCACCTGCAGTTCTACCCTTTTCCACTGACAGTTTTCAGGATGAGTATGAGACACCAGGCGATTCTTTCATACCAGTTCCCAGAGCCGCTGACAGACTTCCGCGACAGATATTGGTTCCCGAGCAGATATTGGATGACGAGACAGTGACCACTACTGATGGTGGTTTTCAGAGATATTTGGTTCGTTGGCATGGCAGACCAGAGACCGAGACCAGCTGGGTCTTGGCCGAGGAGTTACAACGTATGGATGCCGATCTTCTACAACACTACCGGTCGGAACACTCACCAGAGGTGAGTGATTTTGAGAGGGGGAGAGTTGGTGGAGACCAGCCTAGATCAGGTCGACGCAAAAGTGCCCGACGCCGCACCCGTCCGGACCTCTACCGGCCCTGAATTATTGCATTTGAATTTTGTTAAATTTTGCAATTTATTTTAATGTGTTTTTATTATTTTGCACGCCTGCGTGCGTAGCCATGTCCCCCATTATTGTATTCTCCTTTTTATATGTACATATATATATATATATTTACACTCATCTATGAATATATATATATATATCGTTTTATACTTGCTGTCAAACAGGAACCCGCATACCTAGCGCCGGTTCTGCCAACCCCGCCGATCCCTCTTCTCGACCGGCTTGAAGTGTTCCCGCAAACGCACGCCCACGACGCCGCCCACGTCCGCCACCTGCAAAAGCTCCCCTCCAGGAGGTTACGACAACTCCCGACCACAACCGCCTACTCCACGAGAACGACGGGGTGCGATGGGGTCAGTTTTCTGGTTCGTGCAGATCTATAAAATAGGCGGCGATGCTTCCTGTAGGAGGGGGGGAGCATGATGTTGATGTTTTTTTTTATTTCGAAATACGATATTGGTGTTTATGTGTGAGCGTCCTTCCATGAGAATGGACATCGCTGAATTCTCATTTTACTGTTTTCCGGTTGTTGAAGATGAACAGTTGTTTATTGCTGAACCTTAATTTTGCCCTATGGAGTTCTGATTTGTTTCCGTAAGCCTTGTGAAGAAGGAGAACAGTAGGGATGATGTTACTGTTGGACCATTTCTTTTCCTGATTGCTGAATTGCAAATCGTGTTATACTATTTGGGTTGCTTCCGTTGAAGAGCTGTTGGCAGGAGATTATTTGAGTATAGTGTGTCTGGCTGTGGCTTTGCAAACAGAGGAGTGATAGTGAGATTTCGAGGAACCATTCTAGAGTGTGTGAGAGAGCGAATTTATTCCGTGGTGACCTTGTGTGATAGCGGTCGTCCACGGAGCGGGAGATCGGAGGTGACGAGAAATTCCTCGCGGGATCGCAGTCGACTTCGGTTGCGGAAAGACGCCTCTTTCCGTGGGTAATTTGTTCCTTTCTTTTCCTTTGTGTGCGTCTACATTTTCTCTTAGGTTATTAGATTCATCGTGAGTTTTTCGCCCGGGATTTTGTCAGCGAACGCTACGTCGAAAACTCCAAACGGAAACGTATTTGGAGTTCACGATTTCCGTTTGCTACAACAAGGGGAACAGAACGAAAGTTGCGACTTCCCTTCCCGAATTTAGAATTGAACCATTTTTTAAGAAATTCCATTTTAGACAAAATAGTAATTGTATGCTTTACAAAAATCTAGTTGCTTAATTTCTTAAAGTTCGTGCACGCCCGCTCAAAGTTCAATTTTTAAATTGCATACATTTAGGGTTTCCTAGAAATAGCCGACAGGTGCGCAAAACCTACGCGCCGTCCTGCATCACTGGGGGTAGGGTCCGAAGCAGTAAGTTCCGTGTTGATCCGGGAGGAGGGGAAGAAACAGTTTCCTATCTACTACGTCAGCCGAGTGCTGAAGAAGGCAGAGCTCCGGTACCCGATCTTGGAGAAGTTGGCCTTCGCATTGGTGGTGTCAGCCCGGAGGCTCCGGCCTTACTTTCAAGCTCATTCAATCAAGGTGGTGACGGACCACACGCTCCGTAAAATCATGGAAGGAGTGGAGCACTCAGGGAGGTTGGCAAAGTGGTCCGTGGAGCTAAGTGAATTCAATATCACGTTCGTGCCCAGGACGTCCATCAGGGCTCAGGCGGTGGCAGACTTCATGGCCGACTATGCAGCCGAAGTGGGGGAGCACGAGCCACCTCCCCCAGAGGCATGGAAGATGTTGGTGGACGGAGCGTCGGGAAAGTACTCCTATGGAGGAGGAATGGTCCTGGTAAGTCCTCAGGGGACTCGGATTGAGCAAGCCTTGAACATCCGTTTCCCAATCACCAACAACCAGGCTGAGTACGAAGCAGTGATAGCGGGCCTTCGGCTGGCCCGAGAACTGGGAGTGCAAGACGTGGAGGTCTCCACGGACTCCATGGCGGTAGCATGCCAGATCAAGGGAGACTTTGAAGCAAAGGACCCGACCCTCCTGCTATACCTGGAGAAGGTTAAGGGGGTCATCGGGCAGTTCCGCACCTTCTCCATCAAGCACGTGCCGAGGGAGGAGAGCACCCAGGCGGACGGACCTCTTAGCTAAGTTCGGTCCCCGAGCGGGAGGGACGACTTCGGAACTCTTCCGTCCCTCCATCGAGGAAGGAGAATTGATGGAGGTGGATCATCGAGCCTCGTGGATGGATCCGTTCATCACCTTCCTATCCTCCGTGCAATTCCCTGGAGAGGACGTGGACAAGAGGCGCTTCAGGTATAAGTCCGCTTATTACTCCTTGCATGCAGGAGGGCTATATAGGAAAACTCTCTCGGGACTCCTGGCCCGTTGTGTTTCCGAGGAGGAGGTTCCGAGAGTCCTGGAAGAAATCCACTCCGGGGAGTGCGGCAGCCACTCCGGGAGTCGGACCCTGGAAGGGAGGGTGTTGAGGCAAGGCTACTTCTGGCCCACTCTCAGCAAGGATGCGGCAGAGTTCGCGAGAAAGTGTCCGAAGTGCCAGCTCTATGCTCCGCTCCAACTCCTCCTAGCTCAAAGGCTCCGAACCATCACGGCTCCCTGGCCCTTCGCCATATGGGGGCTGGATCTGGTCGGTCCCTTTCCCCAAGCCAGCGGCCAGAGGAAGTTCCTGCTGGTCATGATCGACTACTTCTCCAAGTGGGTAGAAGTGAAAGCACTCGCTAAGGTAACTTCTCAGGTTGTAAGGAATTTTGTATGGGGAGAAATAATTTGCAGGCACGGGTTACCTCTAGCTATAGTGACGGACAATGGGCCGCAGTTTGCTAGCGAAGAGTTTGTTGGCTTCTGCACTCAGCTCGGCATCGACCTCAGGTTCGCGTCGGTCCACCACCCGAGGAGCAATGGGCAGGTGGAGGTCGCGAACAAAATAATCGTTAACCTATTAAAAAAGAAAGTAGAAAACCTCCGGGGAAACTGGGTAGAACAGCTACCCTCCGTCCTCTGGGCCATGAGGACCACCCCGAATACCGACACCGGGGAAACCCCGTTCAAGCTCTCTCACGGATCCGAGGCCGTTCTCCCCATAGAGTTCGAGGTAAAGACCCCCCGGGTGATCGCTGCGAGCGAGGGAGATGAAGAGTGGCTAGAAGGTAACAATGCAGAGCAGAGGTTGTCTTTGGACCTGGTGGAAGAACTCCGGGACTTGGCCACCATCAGGCAGGAAGAGGTCAAGCGGCGGATGGCTCGATATTTTGACAAACATATCCGGATAAAACACTTTCAGAAAGGAGATCTCGTCCTGAAAAAGGTCGATGCGGCCGGCAGAGGGGCCACGGTGGGTAAGCTTAACCCCAACTGGGAGGGTCCATATATTGTAAGCGGGGTGCTCAAGTCGGGAGGGTATCACCTCCAGGATGTGGAAGGGGTACCCCTCAACCGAGCCCGAAGTGGGGATGATTTGAAAAGGTTTTATCCTTGAGAGTTTTATTATGTTGTTTTACTCCTTTCTTATGATGCTTATAACTACTGCCGTGCCGGCGTGACAAAGGTAACATATGTTGGTGCTGGAATGCCCCAGATCGATTCCGCTCCCGGGCTCTCACTAGACGGGGGGTTCAGGTTGATCTCTGGAGAGGCTGGCAAGGTGACAAGTGTTGGTGCTGGAATGCCCCAGATCGATTCCGCTCCCGGGCTCTCACTAGACGGGGGGTTCAGGTTGATCTCTGGAGAGGCTGGCAAGGTGACAAGTGTTGGTGCTGGAATGCCCCAGATCGATTCCGCTCCCGGGCTCTCACTAGACGGGGGGTTCAGTTGATCTCTGGAGAGGCTGGCAAGGTGACAAGTGTTGGTGCTGGAATGCCCAGATCGATTCCGCTCCCGGGCTCTCACTAGACGGGGGGTTCAGGTTGATCTCTGGAGAGGCTGGCAAGGTGACAAGTGTTGGTGCTGGAATGCCCCAGATCGATTCCGCTCCCGGGCTATCACTAGACGGGGGGTTCAGGTTGATCTCTAGAGAGACTGGCAAGGTGACAAGTGTTGGTGCTGGAATGCCCCAGATCGATTCCGCTCCCGGGCTCTCACTAGACGGGGGGTTCAGGTTGATCTCTGGAGAGGCTGGCAAGGTGACAAGTGTTGGCGCTGGAATGCCCCAGATCGATTCCGCTCCCGGGCTCTCACTAGACGGGGGGTTCAGGTTGATCTCTGGAGAGGCTGGCAAGGTGACAAGTGTTGGTGCTGGAATGCCCCAGATCGATTCCGCTCCCGGGCTCTCACTAGACGGGGGGTTCAGGTTGATCTCTGGAGAGGCTGGCAAGGTGACAAGTGTTGGTGCTGGAATGCCCCAGATCGATTCCGCTCCCGGGCTCTCACTAGACGGGGGGTCCAGGTTGATCTCTAGAGAGGCTGGCAAGGTGACAAGTGTTGGTGCTGGAATGCCCCAGATCGATTCCGCTCCCGGGCTCTCACTAGACGGGGGTTCAGGTTGATCTCTGGAGAGGCTGGCAAGGTGACAAGTGGTGGTGCTGGAATGCCCCAGATCGATTCCGCTCCCGGGCTCTCACTAGACGGGGGGTTCAGGTTGATCTCTGGAAAGGCTGGCAAGGATAAGGTCTTTATGCTAGAATACTCCGTCTCGCTCGGCGGACCTGTCCGTTCGGCAAAGAGAAATTTCGCACGACGACGGGCGAGTGGCGAGAATCAATCGTACACGATCCCGGACAACTGGTCCTCGGCAGAAAGGTTGCCGACACCGGGTAAGAGGCGAGCCCTCGCCAAGAAGAAAAACGCCTTGCGAAACCTAGGAAGAAATACGCATAACCCGAAGGGTAGTAATCCTAAGAAACGACGGAAGGGCCGAGCAACCAAAGTATCCTATGCCTATCTATTCAACAACGTGTGACGCGAGAACAACCAACGCGAGAATAGCCTCCGCGAAGGCGGATATCGAGATAAGCGAGAGCGAGACATTCAACGCATGAAAATAACAAGACAAGGAAAGAGAAGACACAATGAACAAAATGAAATTTACATTCCACAGTTCATAGCTTAGTTACAATCCTCAGCGATCTCGCCGATCGTAATTACAGCGCAAAAGAAAGGAATAGCGGCGAGCTTCAGGAACCACCCTCCGATCCTTCTTCGTCATCACTATCCTTCACGAGCGGAAGAGGGAGGAAGAGTTCCGGGACGATGTCTTCCAGAGTCATGTCGGCCGCATTATCAGCCAAGAGGCCGATAGCCATCGCCACCGAAAAAATGTAGCGAGCTGACTCTATAGATCCCACGCGGATCTCTTCATCTCGCGTTCGCCGGTCTTCTTTTAAACGGCGAGGCGAGGGGGGAACAACGGCGCGAGTAAGGTCGTTGTTTAGGGCCTTCAGCCCGGCCACCTCGCCCTCCAAATTCTCGATGCGAGCGTTGGCTCTCTCGGCGGCCTCGACATCCTGCAAATAAGTTCAGTTAGAGGTGAAACGGCCAAGGGAAAGGAGGATGAGGGAGGTCTAGATGACTCACCGCACGGCCCTCCGCGGCGAGCAGCTTCTCCTTCAGCTGCGTGTTCTCGGCAAGAACCCCCTGGTAGGCCCTCGCAAGCTCCACATTCTAAAGCTCCAGCTGTAAGCAACGCCTCCCCGTCATGTGGGCGAGCTCGGCGGAGCGCAGCTGGGACCTCGCGCTCTCATAAGCAAGGGTCCTCGCGGTCTCATCCTTATAAGACCCCGCATCCTCGCGACCATACAGGGCGAACGCGAGGTCAAAAGCATGACCACTGACCGTCTCCTTCTACACCCAGGAGGGGAGGATAGAAGAAATGTCCACCCTGTTGGTCTCCGGCTTCCAGGTGACGAGGGGCTCACCAGTCTCGTCCCGACGCCTCTGGCCGAGCCCGAAGTTGTAGTGGTTCACCGGGATGGGGAGGGCGGAGGTCCTGACCGCCTCCTGGCAAGGCTCTTCGTCCTCGCCCACCGAGAGGCCGGTGAGGTCAAACTCGTCGAAGGCGGCCTCGCGAGGTTCCTTACCTTTCGACGGAGCGAGCGAGGCCGCACTTTTCTTGCTCTTCTTCTTGGGCGGAGATTTTGAAGGGGCAGCATTACCGGAAGCCCCCGATCTCTTGCGAGAAGAGGGCTCGGCCGGAGCGACGACGCCTCGGCAAGCTTCCGCCCCCATGGTAGCGAGAGCCATAGTAGCGTCGGTTTTCCGATTGCTCGCGTAGGGGGGATGAAGGGGAAGATCTCGCTCGCCTAAAAACAAACAATAATATGGATAAGTATAATATGCTAGCGAATTAAGACAAAGATATTAGGCTAGATTTTTACCTTCTCCGACGAGAACCGGAGGAAGCGAGTCTAGGTTACGGCGGAGGTAGACGACTTCGAAGTTCTTCTTGCAGAAGAACTGATGGAGGAGGGCGTCATGGCCGCCGAGGGCGGTGGGCCGGTAGGTGGTCTCGCTGTGTTGAACCGGCGAGAGGGGAATGTTGCCGAAGTTCCCCTTGACGACGACGAACTTCTGGGCCCAGAAGTGGGCCTTGTTGACGGTCTCAACCACCTTCGGGCCCGTACCCACGAAGTAAGCTGTCCCATCTTTGTAGGCCCGAAATGAGAACAGCTTCCGGAAGACCGGGAGGCTGAACTCGATTCGCTCCTCGCGGAGGTAGCAGGCGAAAGCGGTGACCACCGCCATGGCATTGGGTGTGAGCTGGCCGGGAACCACGCCATAATGCTTGAGCACCTAACCGACAGCGAGAACAGGATTAATCTGCGTGGCGAGCGAGGCTCGAGTGGCAAAAAATAAGAAGCAAGCGAGAACGATTATTACCTGGCGAACTTCTGGCCATAAGGGAAGGCGCAAACCGACCGCGAAATGGGCGGTAGGAATGGCCAGCTCGTCGACCAACGGGTCGTTGATCACGTCGTCCTCGCTAGGGCGGCGTGCCTCGAACAGGGGGGGGTGACGTAATCAGCGACCGCGCTGAAGTACTCCTCATCAGTCAAGTTGCAGGAAAAAAAGCTATGCTCGGCAAAGGCCTTCGCGACCCTTCGCCGACCCTCCGACTCCGCGTCGCCGCCCATCTAGAAAACCTGTGAAGAAGGGAGGAACGCGAGAACGAGAAAGAGCGAGAGCTCTGCAGCAGAAGAAGAAGAAGAAGATCGAGAATAAATGCGGTGGTTGGCCCTGTCAAGACCACCTATTTATAGCCGAAGCGAAAGGGCGGGAAGAAGTCCAAACGTCGGCGAGCATGAGTATCAACAAAAACATCACATCATGGCCATGGGCGAGGTGAACCTGCAAGGTTAGTATAAACATCTTTGCGGAATACGTCTAGCGAGAATAGAGGGTCTTCGCGAGCACAATATAACAGTTAAAATAGATCCATGGACAGCGAGCAAGAAACCATAAAAAAATAACGGTAATTGTCAGAAGCCAGCATCAGTGGCAAAAACGCGAGCCACGAAACATATCGAGATAGTTCAAAAACAGTGACACCTATTACAAGTAATTCCACAACATAGCAGTTAGCGGGAATCATGGGGTAGCCATTTCCAGCGGCCGCCACCCCGCGACCCTGACCTCGGCGGCGCCCTAGAATTATAATAGTCCTCTGCCAAACGACCCTCCCGGTCCATGAGGTAAGCGTAGTCTCTCATTCTCGCTATGTGCACCTCCGGCGTCGTGGCGATCTCATCCTGATCGCGGTGTCTCGCTTGCCGGAGCCTCGCGCACTCCTCCATCAGGACCGCGTGCCTATCCTCCGCGGCTTCCCTATCCCGCCTCGCCTGCATATTGAGATCCATCAGCATTCGCCCATGCTACCTCAAGAGTTCCGCGGCTCGCTGCTTCATCGTCTCCGGATCTCGCGGATCCCCTAAGAATTCCTCCACCTGGTCAGGAAGGGGAGACATCTCGTCATCACCCAGCTCGGAATCGGTATGTGGATTCTCGGCATTGTCTGCAAGATTTTAAAAGGTTAGATGACGAGCGCGAGATCACGCGGGGTTTCGGCGAGGCCCTAACGCTTACCGAGAGGGCGGCGAGAAATCGAAGGACGGCCCTGGAACACATTGCCGTAGTGGGGGTAGAGGGATTTGCCCAGGCCGGCGGGATAAGCTGTGTTGTTGGTCGGGGGAATCTTTGGCGGTGCGGAGCCACCGGTCTCCTCGCTCGTCAGGAGCTGGAACCCGGGCTTATCTATGATTTTGCCTGGAGGGGGCGGAGATGGCGGCCGCGACGACGGGCGGGCCGGGGACTTCAGGGGCGAGACTAAGAAAAGAGTAACGAAGGTCATATACGGGTTAAAAAAGTATTACGGTATGCGAGATTAAGATCATACCGGTGACATCTTTCCGCGCAAGGTTCAGGTCCGCCTGTGGACTCTTGCGAGACCCCTCAGCGAGTTCTCCAATGTTCTCGTTCGGCAAAGCATCCTGCGAGTGAAAATTAGTGAGGAGCGATTTATCGACGTGAATTCGAGTAGCTCATACCTCCTCGGGACGGCGATCATCCGGGGAGGAGTCCAACATCACAGAATCGTCGCCGGAGCGACGAGCCGCCTTCGCCTTCTTAACTTTCGGCGATTGAACGGGGGGCGGCCGATTCATCCAGGCGGGGACCTTGGTCGAGGAAGGTAGCCCACCAGCTCTCATCGCCCTCAGGCGAGCCTCTGCTTCTTCGGAGATCGGCATCTCCAGGCAGCTAAAATAAGAAAGGGAAGAAAAGGAACGGCGCGCGCCAATAGGTGTTCGGGACGATATTTATAGCTTACGGGGTGGGTCCCACCAAAGATTCCTGACAGGTCATCCGGGAGCGGTCGAATATCAGGGGTTGGACGATTCTTCGCAAGGACATCAGTCCTCGCGAAGAGCGGGGATTGTGTACAACCCCGATATTCGCCAGGTAAGGAAGTCAAGCGAGACGGGAGTGGCGAGGCCCAGACCTCGCCGAAGACTGACCCTCAGCCGATGAAACCTCGGCAGACCACCAAAATAGGCACCGAGGTCCTCGCGAGGCGACCCTCTAAAAGAGACGCCGCGGGCAGTATTCGCGAGAGGACCCGCGAGAACTCCTTCAGCAAGGTTCTCGCGAGGCGATCCCCCGGAAGAGATATCGCGGACATGACCTGCGAGAAGGCCTGCGAGAGCTCCGACAGTAAGGTCATCGCAACCCCTTATGCATAAATCATTAGGGTCAACTTACCATTTTACCCTTGGTGGTCTGCCCTTAGCCTCTCCAAACAGCGGAGCTTGGCTGTTAGCAGACCCATTTGGGGTGCAGATAGTAAAATTTAAAGGCGGAATCCTGTTATTTGCAGACCAGATCAGAAAATCTATAAATAGGACTTTAAGGGCACCTTTGGAGAGGATCTCACGTCAGCTTCCCTCTCCTTAGGCTTCCTTTGGTTAGCATTTCCAGAGCTCTCCAAGGTGCCCGAGTCTCAGCTTTGGCTTGGGAGGGGAAGCGCTCAACGATCTTCCGGGTTAGTGGAGGGACCTCCTCGCTGTGACTAAGGTCTTAGTCAGTTTCCTAATCTTCCGCCTACCCTCCTCGAGGGATTAGTAAGGACTAGCCGCCCCTCATCTCGGTGAGGGCCCCGAGCTCTACGAGAGACCGAGAAATCGGTTTCAACACTTGTACCAGACCTTCGGAAAGGAACGAATCATTGAATATAAAGTCGCAATTGTTAGGCCCGCTGAAACCAAGCCAAGGAGAGTAAGGCCATCCATGTGGAATGATGTAAATCAAAGATTTTTGTAGGTAGAGTTGTGACAATACATAAAATTTGGTATAATGGGAAATCCATTTGGAGGGATCGGTGTCCATCAAAGCAATGGAAATTGATTATGGTTAGGGTGAGTGGTAAGTTATATGGTTACAGGGGGTATGATAAATTTTCAAGGTGCTTTCATTTAGTCTGAGCTGCTCGAGGAAACCTTCGATGGAAAAGATAGATTCAGTGACAGCAATAAGTATGTCGAAGATGGCAGATATGCGATCGGAGTTGATATTAAATAGGTTGGCGAGAGCGGAGATTGCTTCATATAATGTGCAAAGGCATGTATTGTCTCCACCATCGGGAGAATGGGTTGTATTGTCGAATTATATGAGACAAGGGCTCTGACAACATAATAGGTGGCGGCATCTACAAGAACGCCGATGATGCAGCATACATAGGAAAGGAGTACCAAAAGCTAGGGCAACTCATGACGAAGAGGAGATAAGAGAGCAAACTCAAACTTTAGGGTACTACAACTTATTCAGCATTCCTTCATAAAAACAGCACTTATAATAGATATCTAGGGCAAAATCTATGAAATGAGTGTGTGTCATTTTGCGTCTGTCGCCGACGACAGCCTTTCTGAGCATCACCGGAAGGTGACGGTGTTGTTGTTGAGGGCAACATAGGATGGAGGAGGGAGATAGGGTAGAAGGAGCCATAACAAACTTTGCCCCAAAAACAAACAGTGTATATAAAATTCATAAAACAAATCCATCCACATAAATAGTAAGCTTGAATCCTACTCTATTTAACAAACCACACAAGTGAAGCCTCATATGCATACGTTCCCAAGGGTGCAGTGCTTTACTAGGTTAAAACTTCATAATGACCTAACTTGTCCGATACAGAATCTCCCATCACTGTTAATCACGCGGCACTCCCCCGCCACTACGTACTAAGAAAGAAGGCTGGCGCTGAGTTCTGATCGGGAAGAAATTCAAACTCCATATAATATAACGAGTACTAACCAAAAAATTAACAAATAAATCAGTTTTTTCTTTCGATTTGGTCACTCGAGAGATGAGACGTGGAGAAGGATGTGTTCCTTACAGAAAATAATCGTAGGCTCCGGAGGTGATAAAGCGGTGGATCCGCTCGACGAATGTGTCCTCGAAGATAGGCCAGTGGCCGCAGAGGAAAGAAACGACCACCAGGACAGTTATGGCGCCGTGCAGCGCCAGCGCCCACTGCAGCGCCATCTTCGCCGGAGCGGAGCACTGCCCTTCTCCTCGTCCTCCGGAATTCCAGAATTAGAGAAGAGATGGGTTTCCAGATTCGAATAACATCGATTCCTGCCAAATTTTGGATTGGCGCAACTCAACGATGAAATTTTGGACAGATTTTTGGGACAGATCTCCTGTTCGGAAACTGAAATCAAAAAAGTAATAAAAGGGTTAGTTTGGGGAAAAAAATTTTGGTGGCCCGAGACACCATGCTCTACGTGCCCCAATAAATAGTCATTTCAAAACCCGGGCCCACCCCCTCATTATTTCGAAAAACGAAAATTTTCCTTGGAGCCCCGCCGGTTCCTCTTCCTCTTTCCTCGCCTAAACCTTCTATTAGGGTTTCGAAATTATACGGGCGTAGAGGAGGTGGAGGTGCCCGAAGATTTGATCCGTCGGCTGAATCCAGGTTTTCGAATACTTGTTTTCTTCCATTTTCGCCAAAACTTAGATGAGACCAAAACTTGAATGAAAAAATCCTTACAATATAAATTACATGCATGTCTACAATCGTAGTTACGGTTGTAACGTAGTATACAACTACCAAACAATGCAACTCATTACAGTTGTAAAATGCCGGAACTTACAGTTACGGTTGTAATTTACAGTAACATACAATAAATTACTGCATTTAATACAGCACTTACAGTCGTAATTTAATATTTACGATCTTTTTACGACCGTAACTTGAGTAGAAAGGCACAAAAAACAGAAACTTAGAAGTTAGAATACAGTCATAACAGAGTAACCTAGCATTTACGACCGTATTTTAGTATTTACTCATTGCTAAAATTTTACAACCGTAACCTAGCATATGGTTTCATAACGAATGAAAAGCGGAAAATACGGATATATTACGGTCATAAGGCCACAATATGATTACAATATCGATCAATCGCGTCCAAAACTACAATATTCAGCGCGAAAATTATTATGGAGGTTCGAAACGCCGAAAAAATACCATCTCTTCCTCTTCCACCCGCTGTCGTGAAACTGTTTCGGATCGTCCTTGGAGTCCTTCCTTCTTCCACCACAGACGACTCCCCCTGCAATGTCGAGATTGGCCGCCGGAAGTTCAGTCGGAATGTTTTTGAAAAACCTAAAAAAAGCGGAATGAATAAACTTCGGGAGGAAGGGGAAGAGGAACCGGCGGGGCTCCAAGGAAAATTTTCATTTTTCGAAATAATGAGGGGGTGGGCCCGGGTTTTGAAATAGCTATTTATTGGGGCACGTAGAGCATGGTGTCCTCGGGCCACCAAAAAAAATTTCTAGTTTGGGGGGGGGGGGGGGGGGGGGGGGATTTGTTGTGGGGGCCTACGATGCACAAATTTATTGTGCACCGCGGATCCCACAAATTTTTGACTTTTACTACATCTCATTGGTGGGGACCTTGTTCTAGGTTCGATCGGCGGACCTAATTATTTCTCTCGTTTGAGAGGGCGGCGGGCCATCAGTGCGGGAGAAAAATCCGCCGGAAGGCGGAAAAAAAATGCCCAGGATGCCCGGGGCGGGGTTTGCACCTGATTTTGCGATGAAAACGGAGAAACTGCTCCGTTGGAGAAACATGCTCCCTCCCACCGGTGGTGATCTCTGGTGTCGTTTGCTCCCTCGCTGAAAGGCCGCCACACTCTCAAATAGAGCCTGTGCTCTAGTGTGGTTGCAGCGTTTGTGACCTCCGTCCAGAAGGCCATTTGTTTTTTCGTTGTTCCCAGCCGCCACCCCCTACGAACAGTGAAATACCGTCGTTCCGAGCGGCGCTCTGTTTGGGTAGATGCCTGTTTGGGAGGGCGTCTGAGCTCCGGAGCAGTTGCAGCGAATGCTACAACCGTCTAGAAGGCTGTTTGTTTTTCCGCCTTTCCTGTCGTTCCCAGCCGCCACACCCTATGAACGGTGAAATAACGTCGTTCCCAGCCATCGCCCCTACGAGCGGTGAAATACCGTTGTTCCCAGTCGCCACCCCCTACCTCCATTCTAAAGCTCCGGCGGCGTTCGTCTTCCTTCCCGGCAGACGTCAGAGTCCCAAACAGAGCCTAAGAAATAGAGGGGAGTGGTGAACCCGTTCGATAATCAAGCAAGAGGGGAACCCGGAGTCCGGGGCCCGGAAGCAAAAAAACTTTGCGTAATTTTGGCAAAAAAGTAGCCACGTCCCAGACTCCGGTTAGGGGATCAAAATGATCTCCCAAGAGATCATTTCGATCACCTAATTCGCTAACCTCCCTTCTTTCCAACTCCACGCGCAAAAATGTATCACACGTGCCCCTTCCTGATTAATTCCAGACACAAATCTTGGGATGGAGCCCGGTTCAAAAAAATTCCCGTAATTTTGTGGGCGGAGAGAAATGTTAGAAATTTGTAAATAAAACATTTATTTATAATGTTTTATTAGATCATTTATGGTGTTTGGTGTATGGCTATTCACATTTGATGAAAAGCGCTCCAAAACCAAAATTGGAGGGAACCCAAATTTTTTGGAGGGAAACTTTTCATGAATGGAAGGATGAACTCATTAGTCCCACCATGCTCATTTGCTTTCTAGCTAAAGAGTATATATTTGTTTTCACTCTTTCTTATTTGTTCAAAAGAACATAAGGAGAAACTATGAACCACACACACGCGCACGCACCGCACCGGATCCGGATTTGGTATTTGGTGAATAATTGAATTGAATTGTGTTTTTTGTACAAAACAGTTTTAGACCTTTTATTCGGATTTGTGTCGGTTCGACGAACTCCAACCTGCGTTCGACGAACTTGCCAAGGTTCTGCGTTCGACGAAATGCTTTCTGCGGTCGACGAACTTGCCAAGGTTCTGCGTTCGACGAAATGCTTTCTGCGGTCGACGAACTTCTGTCTCAGCGGTTGACCAAGTCTCAGCGGTCGACGAATTGATTCAGATCGACGACGACAGGTCGTATCGTCGATTGCGAGTCTCGACGATAAGTTGTATCGTCGTGAACAGGTCGTATCGTCGATTGCAAGTCTCGACGATAAGTTGTATCGTCGTTACACGCGGTCTCGACACGTTTTGTCTTCGAATAGCAGCCTAGTCTCGACGATAAGTTGTATCGTCGATTGCAAGTCACGACGATAAGTTGTATCGTCCTGTAGTCTCGACGTTCGGTTGCTTGGATTTGTTTTCCGACGTTACGTCGATATGATCTCGACGTGACCTCATTCTTTGACATTTTCTCTTGTAGTTATTACGCATGTTTTCTAAATCGCTTACGCGTGCTTTTCAGCATTAATTCCGTACGTTGGGAATACAACGTTTTCCTTCCCAATTTTTAGCCTTCCAATTATATCTGTTCGTATTTATTGTGGCTTTTATTATTGCCGTTTTACGAGATCCTATTTTGGAGGAGCCTTGCGGTCTGAGTTTTATATTCGTTCTTTCTACAATTCTAAAAATCATCCTCTTTAGCTCTCTCACTCACTCACTCGCTCATTCTTGCGATTTTCTTCTCTTTACATTTGCTTCATCAAGTGGGAGTTCGGGTGTTCTGTGCTTCTTCGGTGTCCGCGCACATCGGAGCTTTCGGGATCTAGCCGGGTGTTGTACCTTGAAGGAGTGAGCATCGGTTGAAAGCCCTACCGGAAGGTGGTGCAACTTCTTTAGGGCTGTGACTACACGCCTTACCCAGGCTTGATTCTAACCTATAGATTACTCTCTTTTATTTATCACCTCCTTCATGCAATTTTTGATATTGTTGTTCATATATATATACTGTGTCTGCAAAGTTTTTAAAACCGAAAATATATATTATTTTGTAAATTAATATAGGAATATAGAAATATTATTCCAACAGTCTAAAGAAGTTGCAGATCACATCACATAATCTCTTGTGAAAGGGCCGTGTTGGGCTAGTTATCCCACAAACCGCCTAGTACCTCCAGAACGCGTCATTGGGTATTCGTTGGGAAGTTCAAGAATAACAAGATAAATAAAATCAAATAATCAAAATGATTATCTATGTTTTATTGTTTACATGCACTGTTATTTATTATACGTTTTATAAATTCCAAAAATCTGTAATGACAACTAGATCTGAGGATTCTGCCGGGATTAAACCCGAGAAATTTAACGGAAACGGTTTCCGTCGTTGGCAAGCACAAATAGAATATTGGCTGAACACCTTAGGTCTTCTATCTACGATATTTGATGTTCCTGCTGTAGAAACAGAAAACCCTAGCGTTGCAACTGTAGTAGCTTCAACTCTACCTCGTCTTCATCCTCCAGTGCAAATACCAGTAGGACGTACGTTAGATGTATCCCTTATAGAGATCTGGTAGATATAGAATATCATTGTCGCAACCGAATTCTTAGTGCCTTGTCTGACAGTCTCTACGATGTTTTCCTTCAATATCGTACTGCCAAGGATTTGTGGTATGCTCTTAAAGCACACTATAACCTAGACAATGCTGTTATAGAACGTTACAACGTTTCTAACATCCATAAATTCAAGCTTGATGACTCCAAACCCATAAATCCTCAACTCCATCAACTTGATGAGATGTTGTCCAAAATCTGAGCCGATGGCTCAATTCTTTCCGAAAATTATTTAGTGGCATGTCTTATTGATGCACTTCCTGATTCCTGGTCCGGCTTTAGCACTAGACTAAGGCATGACCAGTCAAACCTTACTTACGTTCAGATCCAAAATGCTATCCGCATAGAGGAGGAACATAAGTCTAAGAGTTCTAAAGCTCCCAAAGACCATGCTCCTAAAGTTAATCTAACTGAATCTCATGGCAACCCTTCCTCCAACCATCACTTCAAAGGCAAAGGCAAGATCCATAAGAAACCTTTCCGTCCAGGTTCCCGCCTTCAAAAACCCAATCACCCCAAGCCTGGTCCTTCAAACCAAAACCCAGGTAAAGGGAAATGGTGCTTCATCTACGGCCGCACAAACCATCTGTCTACCAACTGCTTCTATAAGAAGACACAACCCGTGATTGGCAAGTCTCATGGAGACAAGCCTCAGGCCAACATGATCCAAGCACCGGATCAACCTATCTTCAGGTTAGATTATTCTCCAAATCTTCTTCTCACTTGTTCATCAGATTGGTGGCTTGATTCATGAGCAAATGTTCATACTTGTTTTGATCGTTCTTGCTTTGCCACCTTTCAGGACATCAGTGGAGGAAGCGCAATCTTAGGAGATGCTTCTTCGGCACAAATACTTGGACGCGGGCGAGTGGATCTTAGGTTGACATCCGGGAAGACACTTGCCTTGCAAGATGTGCTTTATGTGCCGAGAGTTAGGAAGAATCTTGTAAGCGGATCCTTGCTAGTGAAGAAGGGTTATAAAACTGTCTTAGAGACAAATAAAGTTGTAATAATATTTAATGATGTTTTTATTGGTAAAAGATATATCTGTGATGGTCTATTCAAATTAAATATTACTGATTTAGAAATAAATCAGATTTCATCTTCTTCTATTTCATGTTCAAATTCAGATTTTTGTCATGCTAGATTAGGACATGTGAATTCAGATTCTATGAAAAGAATGATGTCTTTAAATCTAATTCCGAAATTTAATATTGCGCCAAACTCTAGATGTGAAATATGTATACAATCTAAATTTTCTAAAAAACCTTCTAAATTAGTGGAAAGAACTTCAAAACCTTTAGAGTTAATTCACTCTGATGTGCGTGACTCGAACCGCCAACCTACTAGAGGTGGAAATAAATATTTTGTAACTTTTATTGATGATTTCACTAAATATTGTTACATATATTTATTAAAACTAAAGATAGAGTCTTCTCGTATTTTAAGATTTTCAAAGCGGAAGTAGAAAATCAATTAGGATCCTCGATTAAAATTCTTAGATCTGACCGAGGTGGAGAATACACTTCAAATGAACTAACCCAGTTTTGCCAAGAACATGAGATTATCCATCAAGTGACTGCTCCATATTCTCCCCAATCGAATGGTGTAGCTGAACGCAAAAATCGGACCTTGATGAACATGGTCAATGTCATGTTAGCCGAGTCCGGTGCTCCAGAAAATCTTTGGGGTGAAGCGTTGCTCACCTCCTCTTTCATCTTGAATAGAATTCCTTCAAAACATAATGACAAAACTTCTTTTGAATTATTTAAATTGAGGAAACCTAACATCCTAATTCTTCGAGTGTGGGGGTGTTTGGCTAAGGTTGCAATTCCTGAATCTAAAAGAAAGAAAATATGACCTAAAACATTAGACTCCATCTTTATAGGTTATGCTTCCGATAGTAGTGCTAACAGGTTTCTTATCACCAACTCTCTAATTAGTGAAATATCAAACAATACTATAATAGAAGCCAGAGATGCCGTTTATTTTGAAGATAAATTCCCATATAAAATGGACAACACATCTCAACCATCTTCTAGCTCAATTCAACCTTCCTCTTCTATAGGTCCATTAGAAATTGATGAACCTAGAAGAAGCAAAAGGGTTAGAACCAAAAGAACATTTGGAGAGGACTACTTCACTTACCTAGTTGAAGGAGATCCAAATTCATATGAGGAAGCTATGACCTCATCTGACTCTCCATTTTGGAAAGAAGTCATAAATGCCGAAATTAATTCGATTCTAGAAAACAAAACCTGGATTCTAACTAATCTTCCATCTGGTACCAAAGCCATAGGTTGTAGATGGATCTTCACGAAGAAATTAAATCCTGACGGTTCCATAGAAAAATATAAGGCTCGTCTTGTTGCTAAAGGCTATGCGCAAAAACAAGGGATAGATTATTTGGATACCTATGCTCCCGTAGCTAGGATTACATCCATTCGCATTCTAGTAGACTTGGCTTCGATCCATAAATTAATTATTCATCAAATGGACGTAAAAACCGCTTTCTTGCATGAAGTCTTAGATGAAGAAGTCTATATGTCTCAACCCGAAGGTTGTGTAGTTAAAGGACAAGAAACCAAAGTATGTAAGCTAATTAAATCTCTGTATGGTCTAAAACAAGCACCAAAATAATGACACCAAATATTTGACTCCACAGTATTATCATTTGGATTTAGATCGAATGAATATGATAAATGCATTTATGCAAAACAAGAAGAAAATGAATATGTGATTTTGTGTCTCTATGTAGATGACATTTTAATCTTTGGAAGCTCAATTAAAATTGTTAATAATATTAAAAATAATTTATCATCTAAATTTGATATGAAAGATTTAGGAAAAGCTAATGTCATTTTGGGAATGAAATTAGCTAAATCAGATTCCAATGTTTCATTATCTCTTTCTCACTCGATTGAGAAAATGTTACATAAATTCAATCTATTTGATTCCGCACCTACTTCTACTCCTTATGACGCTAGCATTAAGTTGTGTAAGAATTTAGGTGAACCTATTGACCAACATAGGTATGCACAAATGATAGGGTCACTGCTTTATATTGCTAATCGCACTAGGCCCGATATTTCATATGATATAGGCAGGCTTAGTAGATATATTAGCAATCCAAGTGATGATCACTGGATAGCCTTAACTAGAATCTTTAAATATCTTCGCGGAACTTTAGACTATAACTTAGTGTATACGGGTTATCCCGAAGTTTTGGAAGGATATTCAGATGCCAATTGTGTAACTGATTCCTTAGACGTTAAGTCTACTACCGGCTATGTTTTCCTCCTTGGAGGAGACGTCATTTCATGGGCTTCTACAAAACAAACCGTGATTTCAAGAAGTACCATGAAATCCGAGCTGATAGTTTTAGACACTACGTGTGCGGAAGTCGAATGGCTTAAGAATTTACTTACTGAAATTCCTTTACTTAGAAAACCTATACCTGCCATTTCTTTGCATTGTGATAATAAATCTGTGATTGATTTAACTGGTTCAAATAATACTAATATAAAAATGAATAAGTTCATGAGAATCAGGTACAAGTCCGTGAAGCAAACAAGAAAAGAAGTGATATCACTAAATTACGTAAAGTCATAATTGAATCTGGCTGATAATCTTACCAAGGAATTATCCCGAAGGGGGATATTGTTGTCATCGAGAGGAATGGGGCTTAAGCCCACACAATTTGCTGCCAACGGTGGATACCCAACCCATGTGATTGGAGATCCCATGAAGTGGGTTCAATGTGGTAGAAACGAAGCCGAAATAACTCTCATGAAAAATTAAGGATTGCGCATGACCATTAACGCGCCCACCGCCATAACCCAAGAACAACCAATCTTTTGTGTGCTTATCTAACTTACCGGTTAAAGTTTATAATTCAAAGCCTCTGGCATATTATACTCTTCGGTAGAGAAAATAAGTACTAAGTATAAATTCAAGGTAACCATCCCACCTATACCCATTACAATTGATACAACTTGATGAAACAAATTTGTATTTGATTTTATTTATCATTAGTAATATCATACTTATGAAGTTCGTTTTGGTTTTTCGCTTTTGTGGGGATTGTTAAAAATTTGCAAATAAAACATTTATTTATAGTGTTTTATTAGATCCTTTATGATGTTTGGTGTATGTCTATTCACATTTGATGAAAAGCTCCAAAACCAAAATTGGAGGGAAACCTTTCATGAATGAAAGGATGAACTCATTAGTCTCACCATGCTCATTTGCTTTCTAGCTAAAGAGTATATATTTGTTTTCACTCTTTCTTATTTGTTCAAAAGAACATAAGGAGAAACTATGAACCACATACGCGCGCGCACGCACCGCACCAGACCGGATACGGATTTCGGATTTGAGATATGGGGAATAATTGAATTGAATTGAATTGTGTTTTTTGTACAAAACAATTTTAGACCTTTTATTCGGATTTGTGTCGGCTCGACGAACTCCATCCTGCGTTTGACGAACGACGTGCTGCGTTCGACGAACTTGCCAAGGTTCTGCGTTCGACGAAATGCTTTATGCGGTCGATGAACTTTCCAAGGTTCTGCGTTCGACAAAATGCTTACTGCGGTCGACAAACTTCTGTCTCAGCGGTTGACCAAGTCTCAGCGGTCGACGAATTGATTCAGATCGACGACGATAGGTCGTATCGTCGATTGCGAGTCTCGACGATAAGTTGTATCGTCGTGACGCGCGGTCTCGACACGTTTTGTCGTCGAATAGCAGCATGGTCTCGACGTTAAGTTGTATCGTCGATTGCAAGTCTCGACGATAAGTTGTATCGTCTTGTAGTCTCGACGTTCGGATGCTTGGATTTGTTTTCCGACGTTGTGTCGATATGATCTCGACGTGACCTCATTCTTTGACGTTTTCTCTTGCAGTTATTACGCATGTTTTCTAAACCGCTTACGCTTGCTTTTCGGCATTAATTTCGTGCGTTGGGAATACAACGTTTCCCTTCCCGATTTTCAGTCTTCCAATTATATTTGTTCGTATTTATTGTGACTTTTATTATTGCCGTTTTACGAGATCCTATTTTGGAGGAGCCTTGCAGTCTGAGTTTTATATTCGTTCTTTCTGCAATTCTAAAAATCTGTCTCTTCTGCTCTCTCACTCACTCTCTCGCTCGTTCTTGCGATTTTCTTCTCTTTACATTTGCTTCATCAAGTGGGAGTTCAAGTGTTTTGTGCTTCTTCGGTGTCCGCGCACATCGGAGCTTTCGGGATCTTGCCGGGTGTTGTACCTTGGAGGAGTGAGCATCGGTTGAAAGCCCTGTCGGAGGGTGGTGCAACTTCTTTAGGACAGTGACCACACGCCTTACCCAGGCTTGATTCTAACCTATAGATTACTCTCTTTTATTTCTCACCTCCTTCATGTAATTTTTGATATTGCTGTTTACATATATATATACTGTGTCTGCAAAGTTTTAAAACCGAAAATATATATTATTTTGTAGATTAATATAGGAATACAGAAATATTATTCCAACAAGAAATGTTTTTGCTCGAAGTTTCGACCAGATTCTCTCTTTCGTGTGAACATTAGAAAGTCATGCACCGTGTTTAAAAAAAATGTACCGACACCTTTGCCTATGGCTTGGCCCTAAGTTCATTCCAGGGATTTTTAGTTTCCGGCTTTATTTCCAAATCCTCACCTGGGTGCCCGAATTCGACAAGTGAACTTGTATGAGAAGGTTCAGTATAAAAAAATTGGCGAGCTACGATGTTCTCTACTTGTACTTGTACAATCAATTGGGCTTCATTGCTCTCTTCTTCTGCAAATAATCGGACTTCCCATCCTCTGCCAAAAGTGGTTGCTCGCTTCTTCTCTTAGGCTTCGTTTGTTTTGCTGTTTATCCGCAAGTGCGGAGCAGACGCCACCGCAAGGTGGGAAAACAAACACCCGTCGGTGCCAAACGGCGGCGTCTGCTCCCTCCAGCCCTCTGCGGAGCGGAGACACCGCTCAGTTCTGAACCTCAGCTCCCTCCCTCCAGTCGCTACCTCAGGCGGCATCTGCACCCGCCGGCCGCCCCGTCTGCGCCCGCCTAACCAAACAATGCCTTAATTGCTTCATTTCTCCGGCAAACAAACGTCGATTATTGATCGGGGAATAACCGGACCTCGCGTCTTCTGCAAAAAAATGCTACTCACATCTTCTCGAGAGAAGAATGGAGATGAGGAGGATAATTCTGCTTATCATTATCTTATTGTGTTTACAATTTTATTAATCATTTTTTATTTGGTATAATATAAATATTTCTCATGGTTATTATATTGCCTTTGGGGTCTCTTTGACGCGCAGTTGGCTCTCCGGCGGCGGCAAGGAAGAAAGCGATTGCCCCCGCCGATCGAGACTGGAGGATGGGGGTTGAGGGTCCGAACGGAGCGTTTGTTCGGGTTTCCTCGCAGAAGCGGGATCAAACGCCGCCACGAGCTCGCACGGTGGCGTTTGTTTTCCCGCCTTGCGGCGACGGTTGCTCCCGCCCCGAAGCTCCGACGCCGCCCCGAACGGACCGTTAATCTCTACCAAAACAGAAGAAATCTCGAGCATATAACATTATCTTCTTTGTTGATTTTATTTCATGGCGCTACCTTGTTTATAGGCTGCCAAAAGAAAAGAAAAAACACTAAGTATTTATAGGAGGTGAAGAGTAAATCTATGAAATGTACTATCAATATGTTAGTAGAGTTAGATATAGCATTCGTAATGAACACATTATTTTGGCCTAGTATGTACAGAAAAATGAAATCTAGTTTAATGCCCTCTTTGCCCATCCATAAATTTAAAATGTACATTATGTTTATACTTACCGGTGTTTTTGTTGGGGATTCGGACGGGAGTCATGTAAAACTCATGTAACTTTTTTGATTAGGCCCACCAAAAATAACCAACCTTCATTCCTAGTTTTCTACACACTAGTAAAAATATGATCGTAATGTAACAAACCCCCTTTTGCACTGTGAGGTATTGTTCGCTTTGGGCCCAGTCCGTACAGTTTGCCCTCAAAAGATGTCTCACAATGGAAAGATGTCGCTCTATCTTTTACTTTGGGTGGTGTTAGACAAATCCTGACAATTCGGTTCACAACAAGGTTCGTGACATGTGTCATGCACTTACACAGTGCTCACCACCCATTAATGAGGATTCATCCCCAATCATGGTCTCATTCACTTCGTCCTATGGTCGGTCATCGAGCGCTTGTTAAATGGCAAGGAGTTGGGTGCGACTCAAGAAAGTAAGACTATTTATTTCCGCCCGTTTTGAGTTCTGGATCAAGTGAATTTCGATCCAATCTTTGGTTTGGATGAGGCTTGTTAGGGCTCGATTCATTTCGTGTATGATCCTCAAGAGCGGGAGGGGGGAGGGCGAAGACCTATGGCTTTGGAGTTCATGCCATTTGAGACGATTTAGAGCTCTGAATGAAGAGTCGAGGTCAAATTTGAGAATATCTCTCCATTCCGGTCTTCCATCACCCATCTTTCATGATTTTCCATGACGTCAAAGAGAGCTCCAAAGTTAACGATTATTCCACCTGGGTATATGATTGTTTGTATGCCCACGCCTTCCGATTTCTTGCATTAGTGGAATTTCTTCCCACCAATTAGTGGAGGGTATGAACTCTTTCGGTTCATTCGAACCTCGAGGAATGAGATTGCAACATTGACATGATTGTTGTAGAGAATCCGACATTCGAGCCTGGATTAAGCATGGTATATGAAGTCAACCTGTGGTCATGGGCCCGAATTGGTGATGTTGTTTGATGTTGCATTTAGGCTCCTTTAGTTTGTATGTCGAAGAATGTCTCAAAGATAAACAGTGCATTGAATGTGGGGTTTCTGTACATCAGATGATTTTGGATGTTTATAATAAAACCCATGTCGATGGTCGTTAGAAAGAGAGATTAGTGGTTTTCCAAAACAAGTGGATATTTGGAATGTGGTTATTGCTTGTTGTCGTGAGGGTAGTCCATGTGATAGGTAGATTAAATGTATGATTTGTGAATCAAATGTATATTGCACGTGCTATCTTTTATACATTGCTCAATCTAGAAAATTGATTGATGCATGAGCCTTCACATTGTGAAACATAGCTTTTACTTTTTGCTTTAAATACACGTTGCTTGCTTTGTGTTCCATACTTGCAGGTGTTCGGTGACTTGCCCTGGAGTCCGCTAGGATAGCTTGGGGAGGGATCATTACGCAGTTATGGTCAACTCATAGTTGACTCTCATTTTCCTCGTTTCGTATTTGGTTGGAGATGACAAAATGAGTAGTGGTGTATAGCGGGCTAAGCCCAGGCTGTGCCAAAGAAATAAATTACTGCAGAGTTTAGCTCTTTCGTTTTTGCTTCTTATGTTTTTGGCTTGCAAGCCGATGAAGTGATATGCATGTTTACATTTGTGTATGTATTGTTTTTGACTTGGACTTGTATTGCGCATAAGTTCGAACTATGTTTCATTCCTAACTTTAGTGTGAACATTATGACTTCGTTTGGCGTGACTTATTTGCTCCGGTGAGTTGGGTCAAAAACACCATTATCATAGATTGTATGTTTGGTAAGACAAAGATTATGACCGCTCTTCCAAAAAATAAACTAGTTTTGAGCATAAAATGCATGAATTTTTTTAGGTGTGGTCGGGCATTCACGAACGACAGTTCATGACCCCGCGCTCACCACCGCCACGATCACCACGCCAAACAAAGCCTATATGCTAAGTTTTTGTTTTTCATCTTCAAACTCTATTGTAGTAGAAGTTTTAATTGTGTATTATCTTTTAATATTTAGCTTGTGGACGTGATATGTTGCGGGGCCCTGGCTGGACCGATATTATATTATGTTTGTGTGTCGAAGGTTAAAGTTTAGTATCAAACTTTAGACAATCTATCCTATATTGGGTGGTGTTAAAGACAAATCAGAATTGGCTAACCAATTTCTATGAGTTATTACGCGTCTTTTGAAAATACGCTTTGTACATGTATTTTTAGGAAAAGTGTTCAACACGAAAATTGTAGATCTAGTCGAGATCTACAATTTTCGTGTTGAACACTTTTCCTAAAAATGCACGCATAAGGCGTATTGTCGCCCTGATCGTAACGAATTTTCTGAAAATACGTCTTGTACATGCATTTTTAGGAAAAGTGTTCAACATGAAAGTTGTAGATCTGGACGAGATCTACAATTATCGTGTTGAACACTTTTCCTAAAAATGCATGTAAAAAGCGTATTTTCAAAAGACACGTAATAACTCATAGAAATTGGTTGCCAATAGCCAATTCTGGTCTGCCTTTAACACCACCCTATTCTTTAGGTTTGTGGGTGAACCTTTTTAAGGGGTAATGTACACATGTAGTGTGACTACATAAATGACTAGTTTCAAGATGAATGTTCACTTAGGAATGAATGTGTTTACTTGCTTTAGAACGCTACTGTTCAATATTTGTTGATTTAATTTGTTTTTTGGTACCTAAATTATGTGTTTCACGTTTATAGTGACAGATATTACGAACAAGTGACATGAAATTGGGGATTACATTACAACCAACTGTTGGAAGGACCACCATCGACAACGAGACCAAACATATTACTAACATTGGATAATCGATAATGAAAAAATGTATGTAAAAGATTTTGTAATAAAATTTATTTAAAGTTTATTTCAAATTGTAATGCAAAAATTATTAATATTATTTTTTTCTTCATATTTGCAAGGTAAAAGAATGGTGTTTTGAGAAGTTTATTTTTATATCAATGTATCTGGGGTGATATTATTTACAAATTTTCAAATTTTTATTTTTCAAAAAAATGAATTTACTAATAACTATTTTGAAAAAAAAACTGCGGACATCAAATAGCTGCGAATAGTGATGCTAAATTGCTAATAACAATTGTCGTCGAAACCCAAAAGATATTATTATATATTATGTATACAAACAATAGAGTATAGACAGATCATTTAAGTCCGAACAGGTCAACACGTGTACGCCCTGATCATGCCGACCACAAATTAAATAGTCATGGATCAGACGGCATAAATGCTGCCACGCTCATGATCCCCGTAATCGCCAGCCAACCAATCACAGAAATTCCCGATATTCTATGTTCAAACTTCGAAACCTCCTCGGGCTCCAGTCTCCGTTATATAACCCAACGCACTTTTTCGAAGAAGTATCTTGCGAGCGATTTGCATCCCGTCGGAATTCCGCCACCGTCTTCGTCACCAGTTGTAGGGTTTGCTCTAAGATTCCATTCAAGATGAGTTCGGCAACATCGGCCAAGAGCGGGCGCGGCAAGACCAAGGCCTCCAAGTCCGTATCCAGATCACATAAGGCCGGCCTGCAGTTCCCCGTCGGCAGGATCGCACGTTTCCTCAAGGCCGGAAAGTATGCCCAGCGCGTCGGCGCCGGTGCTCCAGTATACCTTTCCGCCGTACTCGAATACCTCGCAGCCGAGGTTTGTATTACGTATCTTGTCTATTATAGGGTTAGGGTTCCTGATCTCCCGATTTTAATCATTTTCCGTCATCATCTTGTCGTTTAGGTGCTCGAGCTGGCAGGAAATGCGGCGAGGGATAACAAGAAGTCTCGGATCGTTCCCAGGCACATTCAACTCGCGGTGAGGAACGACGAAGAACTCAGCAAACTTTTGGGCACCGTTACAATCGCCAATGGCGGTGTTCTGCCGAACATACACCAGACTCTTCTGCCGAAGAAGCAGGCAAAGGGGAAGGGAGAAGTTGGTTCTGCATCACAGGAATTTTGATGTCATCTTCTTTTGAGGTTCTATGCCTGAGAATAGTGATAGTTTGAGTCGTTTCTTGTCAATACAGTTTTTTTGGAAGAAGTACTATGTCATTGCCATTTGCAGCATGCAAATTTTTTTTCCCGTGAAATAGAAAATTGGTTGACCATCTGAGTTTTTGTTCTCAGTAATTCACAGAGATTGCATGATGATTGATTATTTGTTTTCATTGTTCGTCTTTTTGATCAACTATTCCACTACAGATATTGCATAAAGATCGATTGTTCTTCATATTAATTGTTTCCATACTACTTGAACATGTTACCATACAACATTCAGGTTTTGTCTTGTTAGTTGAAATAGGAATTGGAGGCCAATTTTAATGAAAACGAACCTTAAGTTGACATTAGTAGATTAAGGGCCTGTTTTGTATAGTGGTGGTTGCTGTGAACACCATTGCTATGAACTGTCATCATTCATGAACACCCAATCTCACCTAAGAAACTTCATCTAACTTTATGCTCAAAATTTGTTTTTTTCTTGGTGGCTGTTTTAATTGTTGCCATGTTAAACACATTTCATGATGGTGGTGTTTTGGTCCAAACTTACGGAGCAAAATTGCTCCTGTGCTCATGACAGACTATTTGTTTACATTGTTCGTCTTTATGATCCGCTATTCTATTGCAGAGATTGCATGAAGATTAATTCTTAGGGTGCGTTCGTTTGGATGGTTTTGAGGGAAGGAATTGATTTTGGGTACTTCAAAACCAATTCTTTTGTTCGTTTCGTGCTGTTAGAGGATGGAATTGAACCCATCGGTTTTGGGAGGAAGGTTTTGGCCTCAAAACCAATGCCTGCGTTCGTTTGGGGTTTTTTATGAAGGGGATTGACATTCCCAAAAAAACCCATGGGTTTTTAGATTTCAAAAATCAGCCTATCCCCAAAACTTACCTATTTTGGTGGGTTTTGCTAGGTTTTGTGATCATCTTCTCTCACGTAATCATCTCATTAGCATTCCTTCGCTGTTTGCAAATGGCCAGGAATCAAGGTCAGCGACGTCAGTCTCACCGGCAAGGATTCCGCGACCTTCCTCGAGCGTCTCGTCGTCGCCGATGTTGGCTGCCTCCGCCCGGGCACCGACACGCTCGCCATTGACGACTCCGTGGCCACCAAGGTCAGCGACGATCACATTTACCTCGTCGTCAACGCCGGCTGCCGCGACAAGGATCGTTCTCTACAGTTGCTGCTACTCTTGAACCGATGCTCGCTAGAAAACGATGGCCGACTCGTTGAAAACCTGCTGCTACTCTTCCATGGCCGACTCTTGGCCAAACTAGGTTTTGGAGAAGATGATGAACAGTAGATTCCTCCCCCTCCAAAAACATTCAAATTTAGAATTCCTTCCTCTCAAAACCTTCTCCAACCGAACAAGAAGAGGAAGGTTTTCACCCATTTCCAAAACCCACAAATTTTTAGTTTTGGACAAAACCAATTCCCTCCAAACAAAACCATCCAAACGAACGCACCCTTATTGTTCTTTGTTTCCATACCACTTGAACATGTTACCATACAATATTCAGGTTTTGTCTTATTGGTTGACATAAGTAGATTAAGTGCATGTTTGGTATGGCGGTGGTTGCGAACATGGTGGTTATGAACTGTCATCATTCATGAACACCCAATCTCACCTAAGAAACTTCATCTAATTTTATGTTCAGTTTTTTTTCTTGGTGGCTGTTTTAATTGTTGTTAAGTTAAAAACACATTTCAGGACGGTGGTGTTTTTGTCCAAAAATTGTTGTGCTCATGACCAACCAAGGCATGTTTATCAATTGTCTTGATTTTGTTCCCTAATTAGGGGTAGTGTTTAGGGCATTCACTTTTGCTAAAATGTAATATCATGATTGTATTTTCTCTGTACTCATGGTGAGGAGTATTTTTGATGTAGCCAATTGATCTTTATTCCGCTCTTTTCTTTTTTGTACTATGAATTTCTCCATTTGAACCCAAATGACTTATATCTATTTCACAGTCTAGATTTATTGGTGGTTAATCTTATGGGTTCACTAATCTCATCCTTTTATATTTTCTTTAATTGAAAATTATTAACCTTTAGATAAAGTGTGTGAATCAATTATCACTATGAAATTTTGACGTTCGAACTATTTTTTGAATTCTGTTTGGTGTTTACACTGTATTGTTGTGTAGAGGATCTAACGGTGGCAATTAAAACTAAAAAAGCTAAAGAGTTGTTGTCAACCCGTTCAAACCCAGCGTGGTTTCCTAGGAGATTATATTTCGATCTCCTTGAGATCATATTTCTATCTTGTAGGTGATCTACCTGGAGTCCTGGCCGAAATTTTTTGCCCCAAATGGAGAGTATCGTTTCCCTCTTTTGCATCTTTTTTTGGGATTCCTTGTGATTATTTTTACTCCTTTTAACTTTTATGAGCATAGTTGAACGTAGGCTCTGTTTGGTTGGGCAGTAATTGATGAAAAAATGTTGATAGGAAAAATGCTGAAACTAGAAAACATGATTTTGTTAAAAAATTGTTTGGGTTAAATGGAGTTTGTAAAATGAAGTTTTGAAAATTTTGTTTGGAAACAAAATGGAGTTTTGGATAATTTTTTTCCAAAAAATAATAATCAGCCGCATAAATTTTTTTTAAAGTGTCATGAAAAAGACATTTTTCCAACCAACTCTCCTCACAATCTTGTTTTACATTTTACTTTCGTACAACTGATTCGCTATAATATAACGAAGTGCGATCATCTTGTCTACACCACCTGCTGTATCAGAGCATGTTTCTCGCCGCCCCTATGAGCCTACCCCGCCATCCCCAACCTCTTGCTCACACTCATTGAAGTCAATATCCACTCGCAAAGGGTGGCGGCGAATGAAATTATATAAAGTCATCGTGACCATCAGAATATCTGTCTGTTTGTCAAAGCGATAGCTTGACATGTCCCGCAGTATGACCCACTTTTTCTTCTAAACGCTGAATGATCATTTTATCACACTTCTAAGTGATGAATGCGCATGATTGAACATCTCTCGACGTTCTTCTGCTCGACGACCACCACATGCAAAGTCTGACAGATGATACCTTGTATCTTGATATGGTTTCAAATATCCTCTTTATAGAGGATTATCAGAATCAACCAAGTAATATTTTCCTGAAGAATATAAAAAATATTTAACAACAAACAAGATTTAAAGTAATAAATAGATGAACTGAATTTTTATTATCTTGAGGCGGATGAGAGAATTTATAACGAGGATCACTTATGATATAATTGAAAATGCGAATATCGAGCGCAGATCTCTCCCAACCCGCCATAATAAAAGTGAAGCACATGTTGAAATCACAAGTCGCCATGACATTTTGTGTCAGTCTGCCCCGTCATAGGGTACTTGACTTCCAGCTGGTATACACGCGTCAACATGTGCTCTATTTATTGCCCCAATGCAATCTTTAAAAAAGTCATATAATGTCTGTCATATATAATCTTTGGCGGAGTGCAGCTGAAAGTCCTATCTGATGGCTGAATCACTTCCTCCGCTAATTGCAACAAAGTACGAACCCCTTGAGTAAAAAATCTGCTAGTTGTCTCTGTTAAGTGCTGAAAGCGCTTTCGTGTTTTTCTCAATGATTTATTGTGTGACAATATTTACACTGTCACTGCTATCACTTCTCTGGATGCAGTCCTTGTTCCCTGAAAATCACACATCTCTTCCAGAGAATGCAATAGATCCATAAACATTTCTTGACTCGTCATGAATGTGTCATGAAATCTACTCATCATGAATGAGTCATGAAATCTCACTCGAGAACCACGAAGTAGTTCTCCAACCCATTTATCACCTGTTTACTTTGAAGTCATGGTTGAGACCGACTCGTTTAGTAGAGAGGTGTGTTCGGAGACAAAACATATTGCTACTACTAAATTTTAATATGGGGCGATAACATAATTTCTTCTAATGATCTGGTGCTCCTCGTGCTCTTCTGTGATATTCTCAGAGTCATCACTAGACATTTTCTGTTACAAACATGCATTACCAAGAATTATAAATAGAGTACTAAACAATATCATTATCACTACAAAAGTAAATTTGAAAACATCAAATGTTCATAATGTTCGTACAACAGTAAAAAATATAAAACCCACACAACAATACAAAAAATCCGTAGTTCATAAAAGTGGCTAATGCAAGCAAAAATAATGTCTCGTACTACGCCCCACGTGCATAGCGGCTACGAAGCCATTTTATGTTCATGCTTTCCGGAAGGCACATGAAAGTCTTTTTATGTTTTGTTTCCATCAAATATGTGATGACAAAATCATAGTAATTTTCATTAGACTGCACTTCTGAGTACATGCATGTTTTTTTGAGTGCCTGTCGAATACTAAAATGACAAGATGAACTCCTGGGTGGCTCCTGGATACATTGACATATGATCTTCGAGGACTAGGCCAAATCTTCTAACACCGAGCTAGCAGCTTTCTTCTTTCCTTTTTCTTTTTTTGCTTGTTTCAGATGTATTTGTGGTCTCAGGTAAAGCTGTCACATAAAACTGAAAATCATAATCTTAACTGAAACCGAACCGGAACTGCAAAGAACCGGACTGAACCGTTTGCGAATTATTTGGGTTCCGGTTTGAATTTTGGAACCGTGAACAACAATGGTCTGGGTGTGGTTCTTTCATTTTATTATCAGGACCGGAATCGGAACCGGTGTAAGACCCTATTTTTTTTTTTGCAAAAACCACCGGGTCTTAGGCCCAGAACCGCCGTTTTGCGGTGACACCTTCGCTCGAGAAGGTCGCCACTACAAAATGCCGATCCTGCCGGCCAAATCGATCACAAGAAAAGTAAGCTAAACTGATTAGTAGAACAAGCTAAGTCCACGTCACATATATAAATAACTCATCGAAAGATGTCCACAATGTAACTGAAAAGAAAGGAAATAAGATAGCTAGGGCCTTGCCCAATACATCAGATCCTCACTACATGATTCACTCGCGGAAGCAAAATAACTAAATCAACACTCACGGATCCTGTCATCTGAGCTCCTGAGCTAGACTGCCCCGCCTCCATTTGCACCGGCCTCCGGTGCTGCTCCGTCGCCGCGGTCTCCTAAAATGATAAGGTCCACCGACCGTCAGTCATAAAGACTCAGCCAATTCCCCACCCCTCCCCCCAAGGCTCCTAGGCACCGGATGGGAAGGAGGAAGCGGAGGACAAACAAGGGGTAGAACAAATGCAGGTGACAAGGAAATATCTACGCTACACAGGTGATATATATATGTAAATGAAACCAGAAATAAAAACAGCAGGGTAAAGTATAGGTAAAGCAGTAATGAGTAAATGTAGAAACAATTAAATATTATAATATTAACCATTGATTTATGGGAGTGCCCATACAAACCTATAGACCAAGGGGTCGTTTAGCAGGGCCTATCGTATAAAAAGTCCCATACCAATTTATACGATAGGTGTCAGGGGTTGAATGCAATGGTTATGCTATGACATGCAAATATGTTGTTATGCGGTGATCAAACAAGTGCAACTCACCCACTACGACTCTATGCGCATAGACCTTTAGTTCCCCCTTTTTGGAGCGAGCTAGACTCCCCGGATACTCCCGTAGTGGCAAACGGAAGCGGTGGGTTGGGCCCCGCCCACCTCTAGGTTGGTAAATGCACTACCCGACCTAGACCTATCGTACGCCTCCACTAAACCCGCGGAGCGTCTGCGTACTCTTACTGACTGGACCGCCAGATTTTATGGCTAAGTACAAACCCGCACTAGCCGAGCCCAAGTATCAACGTCGGTGCAACGACCGCCAACACTAAGGACCCACCACCTTATGCACATGCAAGATATCTTCCAACAACACCGAGCTACAAGCTCCCCGGGCTAACCCGCCCGCCACCAACAAACATCTCCGAAACAAAAGATCACCGGATTAAACCGGCCAGACTTCCACAAACACATTCTCATAATAACTTTCCTGCTATAGAAACTTAGGTGCTAAAAGACGCTTAACAGGAAAAGACGATCTTTCGTCAATCCCCGGACGACCTATTCCGAGGGTGGCACTCCACCACCCTAAGACTTACCAAACCCTAACTCCTCTAGGGATCCAAACATAACACAAGGCTACTACCCAACCTTCATCACCCCAGACCCAAGACCATCAGTTTGACCTTTAACCCCAAAGTTGTCTAGTTGCTAAACGCAGACCAACCTTAACGTTTTGATGCTCATAAAGAGAGGTACACTAAATAACCATCTCCTTGACCCAAGGGATTTACTGGGGACCCATGCTACCTATTTCAGACCAAATCTAGGGTTTCATAATTTTTCCAATAATAAAAGTATTTTAAATAATTTTCCAAAGGACCATTTTACTAAGGTTTGAACTACAAGTGTACTTTCCTGACCTCCACTGCCTACTCCAATTTTTACATAAATCCATAGTACCTAATAAACAGTAGGTATAAAATTTTAGGAAAAACCAACAAGATTTACTATTTTTAGAAATTCCAAAACACAATTATTTCCAATAAATTACAAAGGAGGTACCCTCATATGATCTCTAAACCTTTTGCAAGTTGGTACAGTGGTGTCTCATGATATGATATTCAGTCCTACAAAGTTTGACCATGTTCCACAGAGGGCATATTTGTAATTACATCCAAGGATATATTTGTAATCTCTTCCAAAATGAACTAGAGGTACCAAAAATATTGATCCATAAATTATGGGAAAATTACAGTGGTTATATATTGTTATGAAAAGACAACCAGCAAAGTTTCATGCACTTACAGTAACTTATCATCATAAATTTAACCAACCCAAAAATTGCCAACAATGAGGAATATTACAATTTGGACCTCCAAGGGTTAACTCATGTTCTAACCAATTCTTCCAGAGATTTATATCATTAAAACCATGTTTATGACAGAAGATGGTAAGTTGATAAGTACTATTTCTCCCTAAAATCCCAAACCCTAATTATTTACAAATTTACCCAAGGGTTTATTACCTAAGATGGGCAACTCCAAATCCCTCCAAATTCTCACAGTAGCATTCCCTAGTCACTAAGGCCACCTCCCCAAAATTTCAAGTCAAACCATTAAGTTTTGTCCCCTCTTCCTTCATTAGCTTCTAATTGCACCCCTTAAGGGTTTAGCCTAGGGTTAGGGTCTAAACTTCTCCAATGGCTCTAATAGGAACTCCAGAGATTTATGATATCAAAACTTAGTGGGTGACAGAAGATGATTAACCACAAAGTAATATTTCTTCCTAGAACCCCAAAACTTAAACATTTACAAATCTACCCAAGAATTAATTACCTAGGTTTGACAACTCCAAACCTCTTCAAATTCACATGGGAGGTTCCTCTGGTCACTATGACCTTCCCTCCAAAATTTTAGGTCAAACCATTAAGGTTTGACCCTACTTCCTTCATTGACCTCTATTTGCACCCCTTAAGGGTTTAGCCTAGGGTTAGGGCCTAAACATCTCCAAATCCACTCAAACCTCTGGGGAGGGGATTATACCACTCTTAGGACTCAGAGAGGTCTATTACACTTCTCCCCATGGGCATTTACTCCTACCTCCTTCACAAACCCTAAAAGGCACCATAAACTCAACCATTAGGATTCATGGGCACAATAGGTCCTAACCCACCCCAAGTGGCTCCTTGGGGTGCCTCCTACCTCCCAAGGCAGTGACCAAAGTTACCCCAACAATCAGTGGGAGGAAACCCCTCCACACTCCAAAACTAGCTTAGGTTTACCTTTACCCTAAACATAACCTTTAAGTGAAACTAGTCTCAAAGATCTCCCTACCTTGCCCATGTCCATACTACTCACTATACTGACCATGGGTCAGTGAAAGACCACCCAAAATCCTACCAACATTTGGTGGGGAGTGGAATTCCAATGGGTACCTATTTGGGGTGCAAATAGCAATTTAGCCCCTTTTTGATTTACTAGGGCAAAACCCCTCCAATGGCCACCAAACTTGGACCAGAGGTTGGCATGGGGGAGGGTGAGGTGCACCCCAAATATGGAGCCAAAAGACCTTGTGGAAGAGTGGGGGCACTCACCCAAAGTTTTGCCTAAACCTAGGGAGCCTAAGGCTATTTTGGTGGAATACCCTACCAAAACAACTCCATAAATCATGATATTTTAACCAGGGCCTATACATACCCCTTAGGACCACCCATCCAAGTTTGGAAGGGTTTTGAGGTGTTTAGGACACCTAATTAGATTAAACTAGGATTATTGGTCTTTCCCAAAAATTAAGAAGAAAACTTCTCCAATCCTTGTGATCTTTGGACATGACCTAAGTATGCACAAGACTAGACTACACCCCAAAAATCAAGTCATTTGGAGTTCTATAATGGGGTGGGCATCAAAAATGAGTTCTGATTAGACCTAAAGACAGCCTCCACTAGAATGAGTGCTGAGCCCTAACCAGGACTCCGAATTGAGTGATCTCAATTTTGTATGAAACTAGACCCAAAGGGCTACATTTTCTATGTTGACTACTTTTCATGATTCGGCCTCTAAGTATTTTTCCCAGATTTAAATAGAGGCTGCATTTTAATCACAGAATTAATAAGGATTGAATTAAATTAGCACGAATCTTAAAGCAGATCGGGCGGCGCCGGGTCATCGTCCCCAAGAAATCAGCGGCTGAGATTTACCGCGCCTGGGCCGCCTTGATAGGTGATTTCCCGGCCACCTGAGCGCCGCCCCGGCCGACCAACGCCACCACCACCTCCGTTGAGGTGGGGGCCGGCGATGAGCGGTGTTTGATCGGCCGGAGGTGGCCGGAATCGCGTTCTGTAAGAGGATACCCAACCCGATCAACGGGGGGCAAGGCCGGCTTGATTCCCGGCCAATTGGCCACGGATCGAGCCGCCGTCGATTTGGATCTAATCCTTAGAGTTCAGGGAGGAGAACGGGACCTGCTGGAGGGCTTGCCGTCGGGTCAACCTCGAGTACACCATGGGAGCTGCCGTCGGTTGAGAAGCCATGCCAATTCCTTCCTACAGTGCACGAAATCCTCTGGAAGCTTGGGGGTTTCTCTCCTCTCAGGTCTCTGAAGGTGAAGGGGGTTTCGATTGGGGGTGGTGATGGCTTTAAGCTCCATGGCCATTAATGGCTTCTTCGGTTTCTCTCCAAGGCCGGCCCCTCTTCCTCTCCTTGCCTTAATTCCCTTGTGTAACTGATGGAAACTTCTCCCAGCTGGCTGAGGAGTTGAATGGAGGCATCAATTGGGGGGGCCAAGAGGTAAAACCTCTTAATGGCCATGAATGGCCTCTTCTCTCTCTCCCAAAAATGGTGAAACCCCCATTTTCTCTCTCCTAATCACCATGGTCGGTTTCTACACTCTCTCCTGAGTTTAATGATGGTCCACATGGGCTGGTTGACCATCCAATTGAGCTAGCCCAAAGAGATTGGGTTAGGTTTGAGCATTTTGACCTAAATTGGGCAATTTTGACTTTTGGTCAAATTGGTCAATTGGGGAACCCTAGGATGGGGCTTTTGGGTTCAATAGGTTCTAAATTAAGTTTAGGAACTAATGGTGGAGTCAATTTGGTCATATGGTTCTTGGTTGACCCAATCTAAGATGATTTGACCAAAATAGGCTAAATTGACCTTGGTCAAATTGAGCCCTAGGGTTGACTTGGTCATGGGGCTTTTTGGTCCACTAGCTCCCCTATGACATGATAGCCCTATGGGTGAGGTCAATTTAATGTGGTGAAGGTCAATTGGGGTACTTGAGAAGAAAGGTCATTTTGACCTAAAAAGGGCATTTTGGTCAATTTGCACCCCTGGGGGTCCCATGATGGGGCTTTTGGGTCCACTAGGTCTATAATGGTATTCTAAACCTAGGGGTGTGATCAATTTGACATGGTAAGGGTTGATTGGCTCTAAATGAGCTACTTTGACCAATTTGAGGGTTTATGTTGACCTTAGTCAAATTGGTCTCTTAGGTTGACTTCAATGGGCCCTTGGTGCCCTAAGGGGACCCCTAAAGGGTTAGGGACACTATGGTGGGGTCCAAGGGTTAAGTTGAAGCCCTAAATTCCAATCCCAAGCTTGGAAGATGGGAATTGCTATTTGCAGACCAATGTGGCTTCCTCCTCCTTTCCTAAGCTCTTAGGTTCAAAAAGGTTCTTCCTATGGTTTTGTCATGACCCAGTCATGACAAAACCAACTTAGGGGTCTAGCAGTTTGGGTGATGTTACAACCGGAACCGGAACCGCAATATATAAGTCTCAAGTTTTTTAGAACCGATCCGAGCCGGACCGAAGCAGAACCGAACCGCAACCCGTTTATTATTATTATTAATAATATTATAATATTGTCATTTTTTATAAAATATCTATACTTACTATTATGGGTAAAACTGATGCGGTTTGAACCCAAACCGCATTCGCAACAAAGGGGATCGATTTTGGACTGAACAAAATCGCACCACACCAAATCCATGGCGTGTGGTTTGACATTGATGCGATTTGGAATTTATTTTTGCGGTGTACTTTTGGTTTTTATACAGTCATATAATGCTTTTTCAATTTCTCACATATTTTTCTGAAATATTTTATTTTAAAAATATAAAGAATATAAAACTACTATTTAATAGTAATTATAAAAAATAAATCTAATTGTAGGTGATAAATTAGTCAAATTGAATTAACTAATATATTATTTAAACAAAATTTTAATTGTAAAATAAGATTTCAAGAGCAACAATTCAAAGTTATTTACCCTATGTTGAGTCGTGATCTTCAGCAACATGAACATTGCATTAGCATTAAACGATCGTGATCTTTGAATTTCTAAAATCGGCACGGTCTAGTGTAATTTTGTGGTTTCAATTTTTAACTTTCAGCCCGACTTACTATATATTATACAAAAAATATTTCTCCTTGGTGTAACACGAAATTCCTGCGCCCAAGCCTCAGACTTTGAAGTCCCTCTTGCAAAAAAAATCAAACGGGTATACTTTTTCACTCAAGTTTTTTATTTTTGACCTCCCTCATTCATTCTGCCAAGTTTGTTTTTGGTTCTCGTTGGAACCGATTGGAACCGGACCGAACCGTATAGAACCGGACCGAACTGTTAGTGGTCGGTTTGGTTTTGGTTCTTGTTGAACCGTAACCGGAACCGTTAACATGATGGTTCCAAAAATTATACTGGAACCGGAACCAGAATTGGAACCGGTCAAACCAAATATGGTTTTGGTTCTAATTTGAAGAACCGTTACCTTAGCGGTTCGGTTCATGGTTTTAGTAGAACCGGAACCGAACTGGAACCGTGACAGCTCTAGTCTCAGGTGAATGAGAAACTGTGCTAACCTCAATGTCATCTTGTTCACCCTCTGACATTGCTATTTCATCAATAGACTTCGTAGCAAGATTCCTGGAGTGAGGGGTGCAGGCATGATGTCCTGAAGCGACGATCGAACTGAACATCATGTTTTGTTTATCCTCTAACTCTGGGCGGATTCCTGCATACCGGAATTTCTTTGCTACCGGGATAACCTAAAAATTATAGTTTTTTAAAATTAGACATTGAAAAATTAAAAAGTAAGAAATATCATTTACTTTAATAAATGAATACCTTCAATCTTTCGTCCCACCACTCGTCTGAGGCGTCTATAGTCTTTCTTGATGCATTCCAATCCAAATCGATCTCACTACGTTTCAACTATGCCCATAATTTTCACTCTTTCTTCAAATAATCTCATTTATTCTTAAGTTGGACTTTACCATATTTTTTCCTGTCAATTCTTCAAATTTTTTCATCAGATTACTCCAACCTTCTTTATTAAAATGTGTAGTAGGTCGATTTTCAAGCTCTATCTCTTTAATACATATATCACAGAAGAGCATGACATCTGTGGTGTCCCACATAGCGACCACCCCATTATCTTTTGTTTTGCCATCCTTAGAAAACAAAATAAGACAAACATTCATACATAGAAATAAATTATTCATAATAGACACACCAACACATACATACAAACACACACCACACATACACACCTACACAAACACACACCACACATATACATACACACCAACACAAACACCACACATACACACAACAACACACACATACAAACACACACACACACACACACACAACAACAACACACGTATATACATACACACCAACACACACACACCAACACCAACACCAACACATATATACACACACCAACACATACATACAAACACACACATACACAACACCACATACACACAACACCACATACACACACACAAATGCACAAACACACCACACACAAATACACAAATATACACACACAGCCAACCCAAATGCACAGCACACATTCATATACACAGCCAACCCAAACATACACATACATATACACAGCCAACCCAAACACACACCACACACACACAGCCAACCCAAACACACACATATACACAACACCACATACACACACACACACACTGATGTAGGGGTAGGCTGTGGGTGCACGAAACCTAGACTCTAGGTGGGTGTGAGATGCGACCCGCTAATCCAACTCTAAAGATGATGCAACGATTACTACGATGGAATTTAATAATGAGCAATATAAATTTTGTTTAACACCACGCGCAATAAACAGAAACGAAGCAAAATTCAATTTGGCAATTAAGCGAGGCTTTCCTCCGCTCGGAGGGCCTTAAGCGAATGTGCGGCGAATGCGTCCCACCTGCAATTGATATTCGTATGCAACAAACAACCCACCAAAATAATACCAAACAAATAGAGGGCTACAAAATGAATAATATCAAATCACAATCCACAATATTACAAAATACTCAAGAGTAGAGGGCTTTACCGAGGCGATGTAGATTTTGGATCCGGAATAGTAGATCGGCGATCAAACGCGTCTCCGGTGGCGTGGAAAAAGTGGAAGTGGCTGTCCTCGGCGTCAGAAGGCAAGATCGGGCCGGAAATGTGTAGATCCGGCTACTAGGAGAAGGATCCGGGCAAAGGGTGGCTAGATCCGCTTTGTAAAGGGCGGATCGGGCCTAGGAAAGGAGATCGGGTGGTGGAAATAACGGATCGGGGTGGGAATTTCAGATCGGGATAAATCTGAAATTTTAGGCTAGGCGGAGGTGGATCCACGGAGGGCAAGTAGAGGAGGGGGCGGTTTGGGCGGTTGAAGGTGGGGAAGAGTAGGAGGGAACGGTTGGATGTGGGGAAGGGGCTGCAGGCCGGGAAAGAGGGCTGAAAGGGGGGGGGGGTACTGTAGCAGCGGGCTGTAGGAGTGGTTGCTGTAACAGCGATTGTAGCAGCGGTTTGGAGGGGCAAGGAGGGGGCGGCTAGGGCTAGTGGACTCGAGACCTCCAAAGTGAGAGGAGGAATAATCATGACACCTAGACATAATGAAAACCTATAGACTCTACGACTGCGTATCGAAAAGTGCGCGTAACCTCGCTTTGATACCAAAATGATGTAGGGGTAGGGTGTGGGTGCACGAAACCTAGACTCTAGGTGGGTGTGAGATGCGACCCGCTAATCCAACTCTAAAGATGATACAACGATTAGTACGATGGAATTTAATAATGAGCAATATAAATTTTGTTTAACACCACGCACAATAAACATAAACGAAGCAAAATTCAATTTGACAATTAAGCGAGGCTTTCCTCCGCTCGGAGGGCCTTAAGCGAATGCGCGGAGAATGCGTCCCACCTGCAATTGATATTCGTATGCAACAAGCAACCCACCAAAATAATACCAAAAAAATAGAGGGCTACCAAATGAATAATATCAAATCACAATCCACAATACTACAAAATACTAAAGAGTAGAGGGCTTTACCGAGGCGATGTAGATTTTGGATCCGGAATAGTAGATCGGCGATCAAACGCGTCTCCGGTGGCGTGGAAAAAGTGGAAGTGGCTGTCCTCGGCGTCGGAAGGCAAGATCGGGCCGGGAATGTGTAGATCCGGCTACTAGGAGAAGGATCTGGGCAAAGGGTGGCTAGATCCGCTTTGTAAAGGGCGGATCGGGCCTAGGAAAGGAGATCGGGTGGTGGAAATAACGGATCGGGGTGGGAATTTCAGATCGGGATAAATCTGAAATTTTAGGCTAGGCGGAGGTGGATCCACGGAGGGCAAGTAGAGGAGGGGGCGGTTTGGGCGGTTGAAGGTGGGGAAGAGTAGGAGGAAACGGTTGGATGTGGGGAAGGGGCTGCAGGCCGGGAAAGAGGGCTGAAGGGGGGGGGGGGGGGGGGGGGGGGGGGGGGGTACTGTAGCAGCGGGCTGTAGGAGTGGTTGTTGTAGCAGCGATTGTAGCAGCGGTTTGGAGGGGCAAGGAGGGGGCGGCTAGGGCTAGTGGACTCGAGACCTCCAAAGTGAGAGGAGGAATAATCATGACACCTAGACATAATGAAAACCTATAGACTCTACGACTGCGTATCGAAAAGTGCGCGTAACCTCGCTTTGATACCAAAATGATGTAGGGGTAGGGTGTGGGTGCACGAAACCTAGACTCTAGGTGGGTGTGAGATGCGACCCGCTAATCCAACTCTAAAGATGATACAACGATTAGTACGATGGAATTTAATAATGAGCAATATAAATTTTGTTTAACACCACGCACAATAAACATAAACGAAGCAAAATTCAATTTGACAATTAAGCGAGGCTTTCCTCCGCTCGGAGGGCCTTAAGCGAATGCGCGGAGAATGCGTCCCACCTGCAATTGATATTCGTATGCAACAAGCAACCAACCAAAATAATACCAAAAAAATAGAGGGCTACCAAATGAATAATATCAAATCACAATCCACAATACTACAAAATACTCAAGAGTAGAGGGCTTTACCGAGGCGATGTAGATTTTGGATCCGGAATAGTAGATCGGCGATCAAACGCGTCTCCGGTGGCGTGGAAAAAGTGGAAGTGGCTGTCCTCGGCGTCGGAAGGCAAGATCGGGCCGGGAATGTGTAGATCCGGCTACTAGGAGAAGGATCCGGGCAAAGGGTGGCTAGATCCGCTTTGTAAAGGGCGGATCGGGCCTAGGAAAGGAGATCGGGTGGTGGAAATAACGGATCGGGATAAATCTGAAATTTTAGGCTAGGCGGAGGTGGATCCACGGAGGGCAAGTAGAGGAGGGGGCGGTTTGGGCGGTTGAAGGTGGGGAAGAGTAGGAGGAAACGGTTGGATGTGGGGAAGGGGCTGCAGGCCGGGAAAGAGGGCTGAAGGGGGGGGGGGGGGGGTACTGTAGCAGCGGGCTGTAGGAGTGGTTGTTGTAGCAGCGATTGTAGCAGCGGTTTGGAGGGGCAAGGAGGGGGCGGCTAGGGCTAGTGGACTCGAGACCTCCAAAGTGAGAGGAGGAATAATCATGACACCTAGACATAATGAAAACCTATAGACTCTACGACTGCGTATCGAAAAGTGCGCGTAACCTCGCTTTGATACCAAAATGATGTAGGGGTAGGCTGTGGGTGCACGAAACCTAGACTCTAGGTGGGTGTGAGATGCGACCCGCTAATCCAACTCTAAAGATGATGCAACGATTAGTACAATGGAATTTAATAATGAGCAATATAAATTTTGTTTAACACCACGCGCAATAAACAGAAACGAAGCAAAATTCAATTTGGCAATTAAGCGAGGCTTTCCTCCGCTCGGAGGGCCTTAAGCGAATGCACGGCGAATGCGTCCCACCTGCAATTGATATTCGTATGCAACAAGCAACCCACCAAAATAATACCAAACAAATAGAGGGCTACCAAATGAATAATATCAAATCACAATCCACAATACTACAAAATACTCAAGAGTAGAGGGCTTTACCGAGGCATTGCAGAATTTTGGAAGAAGAGATTTTCGGAATTCCTGCGATCCCTCCCGGTGCCGATGCCGTGGAAGTGTGGAACCCTAGGTGGTGATTCCTAGGTGCTATCCTCGCTCCCCAAGGTACATACCAACCATAGCCACTTTCCCCCACCTCCACAACCCCTTTATTCCCACCCGTCAGCCCCCGTCAACAATTTCCGCCGATGCTACAGTGCTGCTACAGGATTTCTGCTACAGTGTTCCGCAGCTACAGTGCTCGCTGCTACAGTACTCCGCAGCTACAGTGTCCGCTGCTACAGTAATCCGCAACCTCTTTGCATCCGCTACCCTCCATCCGGCCTCCTTTCACCGGCCGGCCTCCACCACGCCTTCCCACCACCAAATCTATCACTCCTTTCATTTCCTTCCCTCCAACAACAACCCCACCTTCATATTTTCGTGGATCCACTTCCAAACCTCCCTAAACTTTATAGATCTATTCAGATCTGGAGTTTTCCGTTTCCGATCCGTTTTTTCCTCCACCATACACCTCCACGTTACCCGGATCCGCTCTCCAACACCGGATCTACCACTCCCGCACCCGGATCTTTCCAAATCTGGACAGATCTGTCCTGGTCCAGTCCCGGACATCGAACCAGCCCTAAAACGCCTCAAATCCGCAGCCAATCACTCCTCTTCCGTGGATCCACCTTCCCCTTACCCGATCTAGTCTTACACCACCCGAAACACCCCATATTATCTCCATACTTCCAGTTTTGCTTAGTTTATTGCAGCCCTAATTTTATTCCAGATTTTATTGTGCTTGTTGTGTGTGGATTTAGCTTCAAAATCTGCATCTTAGTTGTTTGATGAAATGCCTCAAAGGAAACAACACTCATGCATTTTGTATTTTCTCTCAATTTGAATATTTCCTATTGTCATTTTATTTTGGGGCTATTTTTGTCACTCCTTTGGTGGGGCTTAGAGCGCCCTAACCCGAGCGCGCTTTACCGTCCTACATCACACACACACCACACACACACACACAAAAACAATACAAATACATACACACATAAATACAAAGCCAAAATCTGAAAAAGAAAAGAAAAAAAAACTGAAAATAGGAATTTCGGATGTATTAGGGCAAAAATCATGAGGAATTAAAGTAAAACAATTATAAACCCTAAACGAGGAAGAAGGAATCATACCTCTAGCAGATCTGATGTGTTAGGGAATAGAAAATCAAAGAAAAGTTCAGGGGAGATTAATGGCCTGCAAATGGGGAGAGAAATTCAAAAAACAACTTGCGTAGAACCCTAAGCGACAGGTGGAGAAGGAAATCAAACCTAATCAAGGTCGTCGCTGGGCGGCTCGCTGTCAGAATGGAGAAGGATCGTCGTCGCCGGCTTCTGCAAAGAGGGATCGGGAGGGGGAGACCGCAGAGGCTGCGGTGAGACGTGCTTCAAAGGCGCGTTTGAGGATAGGTTAGAAGGAGTGTTTATTAATAAACGCAGATTCACAAATCAGCCAACCCAAATACTGCTTATTGCGTAAACGGGGTTTTCTCCCAACCGCACAGCAACCAATAGCAACAACCAATAAGCTGAACCAAACGCCACCTTAATGTTGTGCCCTTACGATGAAACTTTGGATCCGTTTGGTGTTTGCTTTTTGCCATTGTTTTTTTACCCTTTTCAAACAGTGGACTTCAGGTTTAATTCAACTGTAGCAAGCCAAGATGCATGTAGGCCCCGTTTGGCGGGGCGGATCCGTGCCGGTCGGGCGGACAAAACCGCCTGGCTGCGATTTCCGCGCGTTTGGCGGGGCCGCGGTCGAGCGGTGTGGCTCCGCCCCGCCACTAGCAACCGCGGAAAAGGTGTGGATCTCATGCTCGCCGCTCCGCCACACCCTGCCAAACGAGGCCATAATTTTTATGAAAAAAAATATCAATTTTCATAGGCTGAGAACAATTTGATTGTTAAATTTTGATAAGTAAATGATGTAATTCTATGTTGCGATATTTTTTGGGCTACAAATAAAGAGTATCCAGCTGGTGTGAATATAGATTTGTTTGGGGATACAGATATATAGGGAACCGTATAGTGACATATGGTATGCTAATTACTTTGCGCTATTTCAACATCCTTCTTAACACTACCTGCAAGCTACATTATCTCCCTACCTAAACCTCCTAAACCGTCGCTGCTATCCGCTCATCCAGACTTCCTAAAGACTTCCTAAACTGTCGCTGCAATCCGCTCATCCAGACTTCCTAAACCGTCGCTGCTTTCCGCTCATCCAGACTTCCTAAACCGTCGCTGCTATCCGCTCATCCAGACTTCCTAAACCGTCGCTGCTTTCCGCTCATCCAGACTTCCTAAATCGTCGCTGCAATCCGCTCATCCAGACTTCCTAAACCGTCGCTGCTATCCATATAGCGAGGCGGTTGATGTCGTATCCACTGTGATCTGTGTGGTGATGGGGGAAGGTCGTCGGCCTCATTCTCGTCGAACAGGTTCTGCACTGTGTTCTCTGAATTGGATACGGATTGAATCATTTGACCTTCCTGATAAGGGGTGTAGGATATAAATACTAAAGCATCCCCCTTTTGAATCATTTGATTTTGACCTTAATTATATGGATGCAAGAAATTCTTCTTCAAAATCAGTTTACTACAAACTTATAGTAATTTTCAAAGTCAGTTCTGTCTTTTTATCTCTGTATCAATTTGGGATCACGCAGCACTTCAAGTTTGATCAATTTGGGCTCTCTTTGGGGCGAAAATTTTCTGTGCGTGTAACGCACGGGGGGGGGGGGGGGGGGGGGGATCGTGGGGGAAATACAAATTCTTCCTATATTTTTTATCTTTTCACAAAATAAGTCATGAAATATTGATCTATGTATTTTGACGCTCATTTTAAGCACCCATATGACGTTACTTTGGGGCGAAAATACAACCGTAAAAAGGTCCTTTTTTGAACTATTTTTACAACTGTAATTTACAACTAAAATACAATCCCTTTTTACTATGAATGAAATTACTGTTAGGGTTAGAGGCGCTCAAGATAGTCCATAGCCCTCATCAAGTTTGGAATGAGGGTTATATAGTATCTCCAGCTTAGGGCGGAGCCCTAGGTCGACACGCAACCTGTTAAGGCTTATCGTGTCGGTTCGGACACGCGGACATAATAGTTAATGCGTTAACAATCTCCTCTTATGTCCGCGGTAAACCCGACGACGATGAGGGTGGTTTGTGTAAGTTCAACCGGATCGTGAACAGTACACAACTGTGTCCAACACCTGCAAAAACTGATTAGACTCAAAGAAAATAGCATGCACGCATAAAGATAAACAATAAATCTCAGCTGCACTACAAAACAGTCTAAAGTACGATCATAGCACAAGTCCAACAAACGTAGTGATTAGAATCAACACAAAAAGCAAAAGTCTAAAAAGCAAGTATATCAAAGAGAGCTAAACAGTGCTCTAAGCAGAGATAAAACAAAAGAAAGCAAATAACACTCTAACTGTCGTCGACCTCAGACGTCCAGCAAATCATCCTGCTCAGGATCCCATCCTGCCAGTGCTCCTCCATTAACAGCAACTCCTGTAATTTCCAACAAGGAATGTCATTAGAAATGAATTCATGCTTTGAAAATGTATAAGTATCTAGTTCAACAAAGGGAACGTAGTACTTAATAATTAAGTTTGAAGGAGTATTTAGAGTATTATAGGTTCAACCTCAGAATCTAACATCGGTTTTCAACGAAATGATTTATAGACTTCTGGACACCGCAACGATATCTGTGTTCCAATGTGGAATGTCCGGGTTATTGTTCTTCTAAAGCTAAGTGGAGATCATCAAGTTTGGAATGAAGACCCCTTAACAGAAGAAGAGTCAACCGAGTCAGATTGTGTTATCAAATTTGGAATAACACTCTCCTCCAAGGTAAGAGAAGACGAATCCAGGTAAAGTTATTAACATCAGATTTGGAATGAGATAACTTACCAGATTCGTGCTCAGCAACCAAAACATCAACGGAGCACAACTTGCTTGCTTTGACAGAGGAAATCAGGGAAAAATCAAAACATCGATGTAGGCTAAGGTGATCTAAATCGCCTGTAGTCCCAATTCCCCCACTGTTTTGATTAACCGGTCTTTGGGCATTCCTTTCGTCAATGGATCAGCTAGATTATCTTTTGATCGCACGTCGACCAAAGAGATAATTCCTTGTTCTTTCAGATAGTTTAGCAGAGCGTGTCTCAGTCGTACATGTCTCCTCTTAGTATTGTAGAGGGCATTTTTAACAACTTGGGCTGCTGCTTGGTTATCGCAATACAAGCTCAGTGAGTTGACTTGTAACCTAGACAAGGGAATATCTAGTATCAGATTCCTGATCCAGTCTGCCTCTTCACCAGCCGAAGCTAAGGCAAACAACTCGGCTTCCATAGAAGACAATGCTATACATGTCTGTCTTTTGGATTTCCAAGTGATAGCAGCTCCACCTAGAGTGAATATGTATCCACTGGTAGATTTGCTGTTACTGACTTCTGAACACCACGAGGCATCAGAATATCCATCCACAGTAGGTGGGTAACCAGTGTAGCACAGGGCGTGATTCTTAGTACCTGACAGGTATTTCATCAGCCTATCGAGAGCATCCCAATGCTCTTTGCTCGGACAACTGGTAAAGCGACTCAGCATGCTAACAGAGTAGGCAATGTCTGGTCGAGTACAGCTTGTGGCGTACATGAGACTCCCAATAATTTTGGAATATTTGACTTGATCAATGCTTATTCCAACACTTGGACTCAATTTTACATTATGATCGAAATGTGTCTCTACAGGCCTACAGTTTTCATATCCCCAGGTCGAAAGAAGTTGCTCAATGTAATGAGCCTGACTAAGAGTAACTCTACCCTTATCAACTCTTACCTTCATACCTAACAGGGTATCGACTGGACCGAGGTCCTTCATATCAAATTCTTTTGCGAGTGTAGATTTGATATCCTTTACTGCAATAAGATCTGAACCCAGGATCAGCATGTCATCCACATATAGACATATGATGACTGTTTTATTTGACATAGAGCGGTGGTAAAGGCATTTGTCTGAAAGACTAGACTGGAAGCCAAAAATTTTTACCACTTGGTCAAACTTCATGTGCCATATCTTGGGTGCTTGTTTAAGCCCATAGATGGATTTGTCTAATTTGCACACTTTGTCTTTTAGATCTGGATGGACATAACCTTCAGGTTGTGTCATATAGATCTCTTCATCGAGCTCTCCATTCAAGAAGGCTGTCTTGACATCCATCTGATGAACTATGAAGTTCTCGATAGAGGCCAAGGCGAGAAGAATTCTAATCGTGGATAGGTGACACACAGGTGAATAGACGTCAAAGTAGTCAATTCCCCCTTGTTGCTTATAGCCTTTAGCGACTAGACGCGCTTTGTATCTCGCTATAGACCCATCACTGTGCAATTTCTTCTTCAGCACCCACTTGCATCTAAGTACTTTGGCTCCTTTCGGGAGGTCCACTAGATGCCAGGTGTTATTCCGTAGCAGCGAGTCCATTTCATCATCTATGGCTTCTGCCCACATTAAAGAATCTCTAGATCGCATTGCTTCCTGGTAGGAAAATGGATCATCCTCTAAGTGGTAGGTGATAAAATTTTCACCAAAATTCTTAGGGACTCTATCTCTTGCAGATACTCTTACAGGGATAAGATTATCCTCTACAGGTTGGGAAACAGTGCCAGAGGGGCCAGCTTCAGGTGCTACAGGAGATTCGGAAATCATCTCAGTAGACCCAGAGACTGTTAAACCATGATCTTTGATAAATTTATTTTCAAAGAAAATAGCATCCCTAGATTCTATCACAGTATTTGTGGACAGATCTAGAAACCTATCTGCTGCACTACCTAGATATACACAAGTTGTTGTTCTAGGTCCCACCTTAGGTCTCTTAAGGTCTTGTGTCCTAACGTAAGCAATACATCCCCAAGTCTTTAGAGTGTCAAATCTACAAGGATGGCCATGCCACAGCTCATACGGAGTGGAAGTGAGCTTAGCATGAGGCAATCTATTCAGAATGTGATTAGCAGTTCAGACTGCTTCTCCCCAAAAGGAATTAGGCATGCCAACAGTAAGGAGCATAGAATTCAGCATTTATGTTAATGTTCTATTCTTTCGCTCAGCAATACCGTTAGACTGGGGTGAGTAAGGAGCAGTGGTTTCTAGGATTATACCCGCGGAGGCACAAAAGTCTTGAAACCCTGTTGCAGTATACTCTCCTCCTCGATCACTTCTAAAACGCTTAATCTTCAGGTTTAATTGATTTTCAACCCGGGATTTGAAGATCTTGAAGATCTCAAAAGCTTCATCTTTCGATTTCAATAAATAGACATGACAGTATCTGGAATAATCGTCAATGAACGTGATGAGATACTTCCTTCCCCCTCTAGTGGCGTGACTCTTTAAATCACAGAGATCTGAATGTATCAAATCAAGAAGTTGTGTACTCCTAGAAACAGACTTAAACGGTTTTCTAGTGATCTTGGTTTGTGCACACACCTCACATTTATCAAATCGAATAGAAAGATCTAAGGGGATGTTATGACTGTTAGCTAGATCTCGCATTTTCCTGTAGTTCACATGTCCTAGTCTGTTATGTAACAATTTAGGATCTATTAAGTTTGAACTCACTTGGTTTATGCTATCATTATTAAGGCTAAGTCTATACATTACGTTGATCAAGTAAGCACAACCATAATAATGGGAATTTACTGTTAAAGTTATTCTACCGCTAGAGGTTGTGAAGGACATTCCTGCTTTATCTAACAAACTAATGGAAATTAAGTTTTTAGTTAAACTAGGAACTACTCTAACATGTAATAAAATTAGAGTTTTACCTGAAGAGAGAACCAGGTGTGCTGTCCCAGCATACTTGACTTCAGTCTCTCCTCCATTGCAGTTTTCTACCTTGTCTCTGACCTCAGTAACGTCAGTGAGAAGAGCTCTGTCATTCGTCACATGACAGGTTGCACCACTGTCCAGCCACCACTCTGAAGACGAAGTGCGGTGACTACTTCCAATCATGGCCACGAAGGACGAAGAACCGGAGATGTCAACCAGCATGTTTGTAGTGTTCGGTGGGGCTTCCTCCTTCTTCTTCTTCTTCGGTCCTTTGCATTCAGCTGCCCAGTGACCCCACTTGTCGCAGTTATGGCACTTGCCTCTTTTCCTTTTGAGAGATGGCTTTTTGGCCTGTACCTGTGCAGAGGCATCACTTTTGGGAGCTGCGGGCTTCCGAGGAGGCTTACTGGGTCGTGAAACGAAGTTGGCAACCTGTGAGGGTTGGCCAGCTTGCTCCAGGCTTTTTCCAGCAGCGTTTTGGTCTTCGATGTGGATGAACCTTTTGAGTTCATCCAATGCGATCCGCTCCTTCAGTCTGTGCATTTCAGTCTTGAAGGTATTCCATTCAGGAGGCAGCTTGCTCAGGATCAGACTGATGAATAAATTATCAGACATGTCAGATTGTTCATCTTCCAGCTTGAGGCGCAGATTCTCCAGATCGATCAGTTGGGAGGTGACTGACGAGTTTGCATTGAACTTGAAGTTGAAAAACTTCTCCCAAGGAGTGTCTTTGACAGTCCCTCTTCTTTCTGAAATTGTGCGTTCAGGCGATCCCAGATTTCCTTCGCAGTTTTGTATGCACTGTAGGTCATCGCGAGGCGAGGGTTTAGAGAATTCAGGAGATAGTCCCGACAGAAATCCTCGTCCTTGCTCCACTGGTACTCGTCCACGTCTTCGCGCGTCGTAGCAAAGTCACTGAGGACGGTATAGAAAATTTCGCGCTCTTTCATGCCCAATTGGACATGGATTTTCCAAACGTGGAAATCCGTAGCGTCGAAAGACTGCAACTTTACTATGTCGTAGGAACTACGCTTCGACATTTTCACACAGGAAAAATAAAATAAAATAAACCAGAACGCCGTCACCTGATCCGTGCGAAGATGACCGGTAAACTTCAGATCCAATCCAAAAAAAATTATTTGCTTGCTCCTCTCCGACTGGGCACAGTCGCCGAAGACAAGATCTGCACCCTTTCACAATGAAAAGATCAAGCTCTGGACTTCCACTATAATCCCTCTTGCAGCAATGAAAATCACGATCATGGCAAAACAAGAGACTTGAGATTTCGATTCCAGCACAGAACTCCAGGGAAATAAAAAGAAGAGCTTCTTCCTTGGTGGAGATGTTAACTCTATATCTTCCTTTCCAAGCAAAGAGAAGACCTCCTCAAGATGACAGATTCTTTGTTCTGGGTTCTATTTCAACAGAGGAGCGGCAACTGCGGCCGAAACAGGAAATAATGGCGCAGGACAAACCTCCTTGCGATTGATTTCAACAGAGAACAGGATCTGCTTCTCACGCGGCGCCGGGATCCTCGCACGGCAGTAACAAGGCGAGATCGGCGAAGAACAGATTTTTTTTTGAGACCGACAATCGTCACAGCGACGGGCTCTATCCCTTCCAGCGACAGGCGAGATGTAGCTGTAGATCTGGCGACGAACAGAGGCGAGGTCTGCAACCTCCAAAACTCACTCTTCCTACAAATCGGCTGAAGTAGCAAACCAAATCTGGATCGAAAGAAGCAGCAGGCCAGATCTGGATCTCTATCGGCAGAAGAACTTTCTTAAACAGATCTGGATCTCACCTTTGATTCGACACAGGGGAACCTTCTTCTCGAACGAGAACGGCGTCGGGATCGAGAACAACACCTTCTTCTTTCTTGGCGGCGCAGGGGAACGATGGACTTCGCCGGCGCAGAAACGAGGACAACGGACTTCTCCTTTTCCTGCAGAAGCACGCAAAGAACGCAGACCTTTCCTCGATCGAGCGCGCACAGCGAAAAAACAAAAATGAGAACGACGATCGATTTCTCGCTTCGAGCGGCGGCTGGGGAAAACGCAGAGCGCGAGCACGAAACCCTAAAACCGAAAGTAACTTGAGAATGTTAGGGTTAGAGGCGCTCAAGATAGTCCATAGCCCTCATCAAGTTTGGAATGAGGGTTATATAGTATCTCCAGCTTAGGGCGGAGCCCTAGGTCGACACGCAACCCGTTAAGTCTTATCGTGTCAGTTCGGACACGCGGACATAATAGTTAATGCGTTAACAATTACAGTTGTATTTTTGTATTAAAAAAAGATCCCGCACAAACCTCCCGTGTATTACACACAGAAAATTTTCTCCTCTTGGGGACAGTTGTGATGGTAGCAAAAACGGTGGTGAGAAATTATTGGTATTGGTGAGAGTAGAGAGGTCAAAAAACATTGACGGTAAAAATAGTAAGAATGGACTTGAGATGTGGGCTTGTGAGAACAAAAACGTAAAAATCCCGAAAGCCCTTTTTTGTAAGTGGTGTGATTCAGTGCTTTCTCTAAAAGTCCGATGGCAATGAGAATAGAACTTTTTCCAAAGTCATTGCCGCGCCAAACAGAGCCTCATAATTAAGTGAAAGATGAAGTACCATCGTCCATTTCGAGTCCTTCGCTTAAAAATTCCACCTGCCTCTCTCCCCTTGTGGCTAACAAACTTGAGAGAGCTTATCAACGGGCGAGTGGAATTGTTCGTCTCTTGTAATCTACTCATTAGTAAAATTTCCTCGCAGGCGGATTTGGACCATTGGAATTGTTCGTCGCTTGAGTTTTGTATGACATGATTTCAATACTGAGAAAGAAGTTGGGAGTCGAACACTTTCTTCAATTACACGGTAACCTCATACGTTCTTTGTGATTGATGATAGAGTTTCAAACAATTACTAATGAAGGATTGAAGGGGGATTTTTCTCAACCTCCTCGTGCAAGTAAATCATAAGGACGGGTTTCGGTCGGGGAAAACATTTATGTTGCGCACCAATCTCCACAGAGTCAAAATGCGCAAAAGTGCATTACATTGAAAAAAATGAACGGGACACACAAATGGGAAGTTTTTATTGGCCAAGCACTACCTAAACAATCAATAAATATTCAATTGCTATGAATTTGTGATCGTGAACTTCGTTCCTCTAAAACGATATTTTGGGTCTAGCCATCCATTCGTGATTGGTCAGCGGTCGCAAATGCCCGAACCCCAAAATAATATTGGGCTAACAAAGTTAGCTAGAAGATACAACATTTCGACTTCGGATTCACGCGATCCTAAAGAAAATAGCTAATAATCGAGCGAGTAGCTCTCACCGTGTCATTTTATCGATAAAACCTGCAAATCATCGTACGAATACAATATATATTATTTTTCTTCTTCTTCTAAGAAGGAGCATGTCTTAGAAAAGAATGCAAATGAGCTTATATATAAGCTTTTAATACAGATATCGTCTCAATGCATTCATCTGTTGGGTTCAGGTTCCCTCCTAGGTGGATAAAACCCGCGGTGAGGGACGTCGAGAGGTTCGTAATGGGATGGATCAAGTCATGATCAAAGTCGAAGGCGATCGAACCACTTATGCGATCGGTGGCTTGAATCATTTATTATATATATATATAATATTCTATTATTTATATATATAATATATATTGGTTATATAGAGAGAGAGATAATGGAAATAAAGAATAATTCCTAAATCTTTTCCCTTCCCAAAAATCTGCCCGCCTAACTATATGGAAAAAGATTTTTTTGTTTCTTTTTAAAAAACAGCAGGCTTATGCAATATATGATGAATAAAACTTATTCATTTTGATTGAGCCCGTGAGAGCCTTTTCCCCCGTGAAGAGTAAGAGAAGCCGCCTGTGCAAGCCTTTCCTCCTCCATCTCCTCTTCCTCCTCCGGATCAGGACTTTCTTGCCGGCGACCTTTGGTGGTGCCAGAGCCGGACAAGCAGCGGTGGTCGGAGGCCTTGAGGCCGCGTACGTGGAGTCCGGAGTGAGGTTTGACGGCGGCGATTGTCGCAAGGGCGGAGGCGCCGAGGACTCCATTTACGAGGCTGTTGCGGAGGCGGTGGCGGTGCCATATTTGTGTGGCGGTGCGGCGGTGCACGTGTGCGGGGGAGCGGCGTAGACGGAGGCTGATTTGGGCGGAGCCGGAGCGGCATAGGCGGTGTTTGGCGACCGCCATTTGAGCTCGGGAGAGCAAGGACCGTTGAAGCATCAGCGGTGTTGCCGGATCACGGTCGTGGTGGTGCAGTGGTGCAGAGTGCGCATCTTCGCGCTGAGGACAGCGGTTTGCAACCGCCGTATTTTACTCGGACGAGTATATTGGGCCGTATCTGCGGCTAGTGGCGTTCAGCGCAAGGAGGCATCTTAGCCTCAAGTGGACGTTGGTGGCGAGACATCTGGGCCTCGAACGGGGCAACCTACTGACGGGTTGCGGACTGATCGGAGTCGCCGGTGACGTCGTGTGTCGACGTAGGCGGACAGCTTGGCACAATATTGAAAGATCTTGGAAGGCTGCAGAGGATTCAGAGAACCAGTTTGGAGCGAGTCACTCTGACTCAAACTTGGTCGTCTTTGTCGGTATACCTGTATCTTTTTCTTTGTCTTTATATTTGTGCTAGCTGTAGGATCCATCTGAGGATCGCGGGGGAAAGCCATTGTATTGTTGAATATTATATAGTGGAGGCTTTCCGGGTTGGACTCCGATCGTCCCGTGGTTTTTACCCTGCTTTGGGGGTTTTCCACGTATACGTCTTTGTGTCTGATTGTTATTGTTTTGTTGTGCACTTTTTCGCTGACTTTTGCAGGTATCTCAGCTCGCACCATCGCGTACACTCAGGTCCGTGAGAACGTGTTTCTCACAACATCATCAGCCCAATGTATTGCTGCTCAAATCATTGATTTGTATTACTACCCAAATCACTCCATTCACATTCAGAGTCCGTTTGTCGTAATGTTTTTGGCGTTTGCTGCAACCGCACCGGAGAAAAACCGGATTCCCAAACAGAGGCCAAGGGTTCTGATAGGTTGTTTTAGAGAGGCGTTTGAAAATAAAGATGCTCCGGTTATGAACTAAATAAGACAGAGATGCAGTAACAATGACACCAAACACAGAAGGAAGCGATATATGATGAACAAATATATATTAAAGACAACCACAAGCGCGTGGATCAGATAGCCTGAGTAAACCGGCAATCTCGAGTTCGAGTTATGGGATTGCGTTAAAGCTCGGTTTGGAGATCATTGCCGCCGTTTATTCCCGGGCTCTTTCAGAGTTGGCTGGGCCAGTCTTGGTTATCCGATACCACATGATTTAAATCCAATTCTACTTAAAGACATTCCTCTCCATTTGAAGTAAGTACTATCAATTTCAAAATATTTTGAGCATTTAAATAAGGGATTGATATTAGCAGTCCGGAACTGGATATTCCATAAATTTTATTTGTAGTCCAAAAATATATTTGCACCCCACTCCCATCCCAAAAAAGTGAAGCACTTTATTGATTTATTAAGCACTAGAAGTCTAGAGAAACGTCTTAAAGACTCTAAAGCAATTTAAAAATCCAGCAGAAAAATAAGTTAAATGACATGCATAGAGGAATCAACTCTAATACAAGTTAAATGACATGCAAACCTTCCTCTAACAAAAAACTGACTATTTTTTTGGGTTTTTCGTTGGATAATTTCATTCTTTTTTGAAGAAGGTGAATCTAAGAGGGGGAAAGACAACGCGACCGATACGGCTAGGGTTTAGGCAACGGGAGGAGAGAGATGGAGATGAGGAGATTATTTGATGGGGTGCAAGTAGCGATAATTTGACTCCAATATAGTTAGTTTTTTTTTTTTTCCAATTTTTGGGATGCGAATGGCGAGAATTGGACTGCTCCGAATCTTAAAATAAATCTCTCCATTTGATCTAAAAAATCACCATCTGTTCTGTCCAGACTCCAGAGAGACTCGGTAAAATTTTCAATAAATTCTGCAGCTTGGTAAAAATTTTAGAGCATTTTGCAGCTCGGTAAAATTTTACTAAATTTAAAATTTACAGGAAATTACAGATGAATCGCTGTAATTCACTTCGGAGAAATATTAAAAAAAAAAGGCTCACACCTCTTGTCATCCACGTGCGCCGCAGCAACGTTGTCAGAAACAGCATGTGTGTGCTGACTCAGACATCCACCCGAGACCCCACTTCTGTCTGTCCATTCACTGCCCTTCAACTTTAAATTCTTTTCCAAATAATAAAGAGTGAAGTTATTATTTACATCCCATCATTAATATCAATTTCACTGTTTTATAAATTCTATGGTTTAGACAGACGCGGATCCGGTGAGGGTAAAGTGCAGCAAATGCATTTTATCATGCAGTGCGGGCAATCTGACGGCTGCGAGCACATCTCAGCTTGCGCAGAGATGTGTGCACGCTTTGAGATGTGTGTGTTGAGACGTGCACGCATCTTCGCGCACTTGCACGCATCTCCGCGCACTCGCATCCGTCGGATTGCAATGTACGGTAAAGTGCAGCGGCGACGGATCGAGCTGCACTTTACCCTCCCCAGGTCCAGCACACCCCGTCATAAAATCCGAAGCCCTAGCCTCCCCCTCTTTCTCCCCTCGCGATTCCCAGTCGTGGCTCTCGCCTTTTCCGGTGATCATGAATCCATCGACAACCTACAATTTCGCCGGCGAAATCGCTTGCAGATAGCTTCTCTGCTCCCGACGAAGCTCTGGCCGCCCTCCTCTGCTCCTCGACTTCGCTTCTGTTCGAGTACGCCGACCGAATCGTTCACGCCCCTCTGCAGATCGCACATTTTTTCAGATTTTCCTTCATCTTCTTTCTTCCTCTCAGATTTTCAGGAGTTATTACCGAATTTTTTGTTTTGATTTCATGTTTTTGTTGTAGATGTCATTTCCTAAAAAAAGGTAGGTTTTTTCATTACTTACAAATTTTTAAGGTTTTTTCAGATCCAGAAAATGTCATTGACACTAGTTAAAGTACTCATCACTCTCTCACAAGTAGATATATGGAAATCATTTTAAAACAAGCACAATTTTTTCGAGTAAAGAATATTTAATAGAACGGGTACGTACCGTGACTCTACGTGTTGGTTTTGTTGCTATTATTCAAAGAGCCGATCCTCTAAATGATAGGTCGAAGCCTAAGATAAAACTTGGTTGTGATAGAAGGGGTTTCACTCGTTCAAATTAACAGAAGAAAGACATACTATATTAAGAAAAAATTACGAAAGACGAGCTCCAAACGGTGTGGATGCCCATGTCTTCTACAGGGTCAGAAAGCTCAGGGGTTAGATGAATGAACATTAGAGGTGAAATGTGAACATCACAATCACGAGTTTGTACATCTAGAGGCACACTCCTACGCAGGATGATTAAATCAAAATGAGCAAAAGGTAGTTGAGGAGATGCTTGCAGCGGGTGTGTAAATCCTAGAAAAATATTGGCCACTTATTTCTAGATTTATTTCTCATGGACTGTACTTGTAAAAGAAATCAATATCGTTTACCACTTCTCTTTATAGTTGGGTTGACATCCACCAATTTGACATTTTTTGGTTCATTTGCTTTTATGTCTAATGAAACCAAAGCTAGCTATATATGAGCTCTCCAATGTTTTAAAGAAACGATAGATAAAAGTTGTCTAACGAATTTATTGGTTATAGATCGAGAGATTGCTTTAATTAATGCTATTAAACTTGTGTTTTCTCAGTCCAAGATTATTTCATGTCATGTTCACATTAACCACAACATTCTCGCAGGTTGCAAAAAATATTTCAAAAAAGGAAAATAATGCGAAGAATTTTTAAGTGAATGACAACATTTAGTGAACTCTCAAACAGTGCATGATTACAATACAAGGTTCAATTCCATGTTAGATGAGTACACTGGTGTTGCGGGTCGCACACGGTTCTTCCGTGGTCCGGTCTAAATTGACCGCCTTAGCTCGAGAGTCGAACCGGTGCGCGCAAACAGTCAAAGTTGACGGTAATGGACAAGGAGAATTTTACCGTGGAAAACCCCAAGGCGGGGTGAAAAACCACGTCGTCGGAGCTGGCGCCGACTAAACTTCACTATTTTGCTGGAGATTACAACCTTTAGAGATACAGAGGGCGACAGGCCGCGCCTCTTTACAATTTTGAATGAGGGAGATGATCGGAGGGTGACAGACCACTTCTCACGATGCTGAATAACTTGGGAAAATTCTCTAAGTCTTGGACTCTTCAGTTTCTGGACTGGACTCCTCCAGGATCGTGGCTTCACTTATGCTCTAAGCTTTGCCTTGGGTGAGAGCCTCGTAGCGCACTGGGAGAGTGCGAACCTTGGGGAAGAGTGCACACGTTGAGGGTATGCGCACGTTGAAGCGGAGTGTGCACGTTGCTCACGTTGATGGAACGGACGAAGCTCACTTCCGCGGAACGGAGGAGGCACGTAGGAGGATTTCCCGGAGGCAGGATTCCTGTAGAGAGAGAAAGAGAGAGAGAGATTTCCCAGAGAGAGAGAGTCTGGATCCAAATGAAGACCCATGGGGTCCTATTTATAGGATTCCGGGATAGTTATGGCGGTTATGGTGTGCGGATAGCGCATTTTATTTAAATAAGTAATTAAATAAATAGGAAAATAGAAAGATCGGACGGCTCATACGTGTCTCTACCATGATCGGGCGGTTTGGCAACCGCCGGGTGGTTATCTCGCCGGAGCGGCGGCGCCGGCTACCGCCGGACTCCAAAAAATGGGCGGCGGTGGCGGCGGCCTTCTTCCTCGCGGGGAAGAAGGGCCGACCGCCGCCCTCCCTCAAGGAGGGAGGGGCGGCCGACCTCCTCCCTCGAGGAGGGAGGGGCGGCCGGCCCCCTCGAGGGAGGGGCGGCCGGCTGGGCCGACCCCCTCCAAGGAGGGGGCGGCCGGCCTCCTCCCTCGAAGTGGGAGGGGCGGCCGGCCGGGCCGACCCCCTCCAAGGAGGGGGCGGCCGGCCTCCTCCCTCGAAGTGGGAGGGGCGGCCGGCCGGGCCGACCCCCTCCAAGGAGGGGGCGGCCGGCCTCCTCCCTCGAAGAGGGAGGGGCGGCCGGCCGGGCCGACCCCCTCCAAGGAGGGGGCGGCCGGCCTCCTCCCTCGAAGAGGGAGGGACGGCCGGCCTCCTCCCTCGAGGAGGGAGGGGCAGCCGGCCCCCTCGAGGAAGGGGTGGCCGGCCGGGCCGACCCCCTCCAAGGAGGGGGCGGCCGGCCTCCTCTCTCGAAGAGGGAGGGGCGGCCGTCCGGGCCGACCCCTTCCGAGGAGGGGGCGGCTGGCCCCCGCAAATGGGGGCGGCGGCCGGCGGCCGGCCCCCTCTCGAGAGAGAGGAGGCGGCGGTTAGCCCGGATTGGGCTCGACGGTTCGTCTCTCGAGGGCGGTTACGCGGAGCGGGCGGTTACGCCAAGTGGTAGTTACGCCGAGCGGCGGTTATACGAAGTGGGGTTGACCGTTTGACCGCCACGTTGGAGATAGTGGGGAAGCGGTTTGACCGGCCATGATGGAGAGGGTGGAGTTAGTGGGAATTTGAAAAACCGCCCACTAACCACCCTAAATCGGGCTATAAATATGAGTACGCATCAACTGGAAAAAAAATATGAATTACAATATATACAAGTTCAATTCCATGTTATTTGAACAATAATTTATATTAAATATCTCTTCTTGCATATTTTTCATTTCATTTCATTCATTGGGGGTGTTAATAAAATTGGACTACAAATAAAATTAGACTATAAAAAGCCAAAATAGGAATGCTTATAACATCACTCATAATAAAAGGGCGTTTATATTCGCAAGTTATAATTTGTATTTACAACTCAAAATATATTATTTTTAACACCTAATATCTCCAAAATCTCCCTATTTGCAACTCGCTGATCTAGTTCTTTGTTTCCACTCTCCCCATTCTCGCGCTAAACTCCAACCCCATTCTCCACCACTCTTCTCCTGCCGCCAGCCTGCTGCTGAACTCCAACCTCGCCTCCAGCCCTTGCATGTCGATCATCCGCCTCAAGCTCGGCGAGATCCATGCCGTTGTGGTCTCCTCCTCCTCCGACGCAAAAGAGATCATGAAAACTCGCGACGTGATCTTCGCCTCTCAACCCATCTTCCCCTCCTTCAACGCCATCTTCTACGGCGGAAAGGAGATCGCATTCGCCCCTTACGGCGAGTTCTGGCGCCAGACGAGCCGCCTCTATCTTCTCGAGCAGTTGAGCGCCAAAAGTGTCCATTCCTCCATAGAAAGGATAAACGCACATAAACACCACTTCAAATATTAGAATAAATGCTTTATGAAAGAACTTGTAGCAACTGCATTTGATGACCGTTTTAATTTTTTGAATAATTTAGTATATGAACGTGTGTGTCGAGACCGACTCGGTAGTGACTAATGAATTTTGTGTCGTCCTAGGGCAAGACTTTACATTGGAGATACTATATAAGGTCATTCCAAACTTGACGGTCATTAGTGGATTACTTTGAGTGGAACCAAACCATAACATTCTCAAAGTAACGTGTGTTAGGTTTTCTCGCTCCCGCTTCGCACTCGCGATCTTCTTCCATCGTCACACATTCTTCTGTTGCTCCCGTGCACAGATCTTGCTCATCGTTGCTCAGTCGAAGGAGTAGCGATTTTTCGCTCTCGGTTGCTCGTCGTCGATTGACATGGAGTAGGAGTTCTTCGAAGTCCTCGTTCCCACAATCGTCACCGCTAGGAGGTGGAGGAGATCTTTCTTCTCCGCTCCCGCTGCTGCAGTGTCTTTGTCGCCGTTGGAGATCTTTCTCAAGACCTAGTCGTTGCCGCCAGGAGGAGAACACTTTCTTGCTCTCGCCGTTGTAGATCTGCTGTCGTCGGTGCCAGATCTAGGTCTTTGTGGTTTCTTGCTGGGCAGATCCTTTGGGTTCTTAAGTTTTCGTTGTATAACCCGTAATTCGTCGAGATCAGAAATGCACGAGGATAACACAGAAGACCTCCCCCACCTGGGCGAGTACAGAAGGCCTCCCCCACCTGGGCGAGTACAGAAGACCTCCCCCACCTGGGCGAGTACAGAAGATCTCCCCCACCTGGGCGAATACAGAAGGCCTCCCCCACCTGGGCGAGTACAGAAGACCTCCCATAGCTGGGCGAGTACAGAAGGCCTTCCCCACCTGGGCGAGTACAGAAGACCTCCCCCACCTGGGCGAGTACAGAAGACCTCCCCCACCTGGGCGAGTACAGAAGACCTCCCCCACCTGGGCGAGTACAGAAGACCTCCCCCACCTGGGCGAGTACAGAAGAACTCCCCCACCTGGGCGAGTACAAAAGACCTCCCCCACCTGGGCGAGTACAGAAGACCTCCCCCACCTGGGCGAGTACAAAAGACCTCCCCCACCTGGGCGAGTACAGAAGACCTATCTGCAGCCCATTTCAGAAGGCGGGAGCAACTATTCGAAGTCCATTTGGATTTGCCTATAAATAGGACCCCAAGGCACAAGTAGAAGACACCTTCACCCCCCCTATGGTGGGCGAGTACATTGCCTGCCTCTCTTGTGCCAAGCTCAGCATTAGCTTTAGGAGGGGAAGTTCCTATAGACTTCCGGGTATGTGGCGGGACCTCCTCGCTGCAGCGCGCGGGTCTTGTTTATAGGCAGGTTAGAATGGTTTTGCATGTTCTCTAGCTTCTTATCACCTTGTATCACGTGGGTCGATCACTAAACGAGTAGACTTTGGTCACCCCCAAGTCTCGAACAGTTGGACCGGTATCCGGGTTCCAACATTTTTGGTACGGTGAGCGTGGACTGTGACCAGAGTAAGAAACTTTAATGTGAGACCTCACGGTGAGCCTTGATGAGAAGGGAGCGAGGCGAGTACCTGGTCAGGCGAGTTCCAGCTCTGGAGAGCTCAATCAACTCGCAGTTGTTCTACTCGCAGATATCTTGCTCGCATGTGTTCTACTCACAGATATTCTGCCCGCAAGCGTCCTACTCGCGAGATGCGAGGCGACCAGGAAAGAGATATTCTGCCCGCAAGTGCCCTACTCGCAAGATGCGAGGCGACCATGAGAGAGGTGCGAGGCGACCCAATGCAGGTGATCTCCTCAAGGGAAACTTAAGGCCAGGCGAGATATTCTGCCTGCAAGTGCCCTACTCGCAAGTGTGAAGTTGGCGGTCTGGGGGGTGTTCGCGCGGTCTGGTCTAACCGCGCGACCTGGTCTAACCGCGCGACCTGGCGGTGTTCCGGTCTGGTGACTGTCCGGGTTCTTGTTGGTGCGCGCCGACTAAGGCGCTCTTAGTCGCGCGGTCTCCTTCTTTGTGTTCGCGGTCTCTGGAGGAGGTCTCGTGTATGCGAACACTGGTGGTGGACGTCATGACCGTGCGAGTTGTCATGATCGCGCGGCTTCTTGAAGGAGTGGCGATCTCCGGTCAGGTTTGAAGTCGGCGAGCTCACAGGCGCAGAGCAATCTTCTGACCGTGCGGGTAGACCGGTCTTGGTTGCACGGTCAGGGCGGTGACTCTATCTCATAGGGTGGTGACTGGATCAGGTCGCACGCCTATAAATAAGAGCCACTGTAGCAGCAAAATAATCACACCAAGTGTAAGTTGAGCTCGCGCATTGAACTTGCGGTCTATTTTTTGTGACCGGGCGGTTTGCTGATTGAACTTTCCTTGTGCAGCTTCTGCGGATTGTGCGGACAGCAGCGGTCACCTCTTCTTCTAAGGTGTTCGGGCGGTCTTACGGCTTGCAGTGCGGGTTGCTGGAGTTCGGGAGAATCAGTGGAGTTCGGGAGGTCGCGGAGTTTCAGTTGGTGTTGTTCAAGTCGCCGAGATCTGTTCGCGCGGTCTCCTTTTCTAGTCGCGCGAACACCCAGGTCGTACGGTCAGGCGGTCTCAGTGTTCAAACCGCTAGTTATCTTTCTTCAGCTGTATTTTTTCTTTTGGTTTTGTGTACTGGCGAAATCATGTCTCGCCATGTATATCTTGCTCTGTAATGAAGATTTCTGCTATTATCAATAAAGATTGTGTTGCTTCATGTGCTTCTGGTTGTTGGTTGTAACTTTGAGTTGTACAATTCCTGCTTACTTCTAGATCTTCAGAAAATTTCACATGGTATCAGAGGTAGGTTGGAGTGGATAGAGCAGTGAACAACTTAAAGTTGTCATCGCCTTTGTGAAGAAGGAACCAATGGTAGAGCCATGGAAGCAAGAGGTCTTGGAATTGAGATGCTTACCTCGACTAACTTCAAGAAGTGGAAATCGTGCATGCAGAGTTATCTTCTGGGAGAGGATCTTTGGGAGGTTGTTGGAGGAGATAGTATGGAGGAAGTTGTCCCAGTTGGGGATAATGGTCATGAGGTGAGGAATTGGAGGAGGATTAATGCGAAGGCAGAATTCACTCTGAAAAGGGCAATATCACCTGACCTATTCGATCACATCTTGGGGTGTGGATCAGCTGCCGAGAATGGAGAGCCCTGAATGGGCTGTTTAACAAGAAGAATGTAGCGAGACTACAGTTTCTGGAAAATGAGCTGGCTAGGTCGGCTCAGGGAGATCTGTCTATCTCAACGTTCTTCCTGAAGATGAAGAACCTGTGCGCTGAGATTTCTGCACTGGATCCTGATGAGCCAATTTCTGAGGCGAAGCTGAAGAGGCACATCATCCGCGACTTGCGGAAGGAGTATGTGGCCTTTGTGACGTCGGTGCAGGGTTGGGCAAATCAGCCGTCTCTGCTGGAGCTAGAGAATCTGCTTGCGTTGCAGGAGAGCTTGGCAAGGCAGATGGCGGGGGTATCAGTGTCTAGGGGAGAAGGCGAGGTTCTCTTCATAAGGAAGAAGAAGAAATGGGATAAGAAGAAGAAGACCGCTGGAGGCAATGGGCCTTCAACTTTTGGACATCAGGAGAGGGGCTATGCTCCCAAGGCTGAAGGGAAGAAGAAGGGAGAAGGACCCAAGTGCTTTAGATGCGGAAAGCTTGGTCACATCAGGAAGGATTGTCTGGTGAACCTTCAGCCAGGGCATGCTGCTGCAGGGAAGGAGGAAGCTGAGGCCAGGCAAAATGATGGAGGATGGGGAGGAGCCTTCTAGGCTTCTGTCGGAGTTGCGTCTCCTATCAACTATCAGGAGGACTGGATCGTGGACTCGGGGTGTGGTCATCACCTCACCGGGGACGAGTCGAAGCTTTCTTCAGCGCAGCCTTACTCAGGTAATGATGACATCATAACTGCTGATAATACGGTGCATACTGTTGGAACATGGTCTTCCGCATCTCCTAGGTTTGAGAATAACAAATCCTATGTGTATTTGATCTTGTGTGTTTAAGTGTGCAGGTTAACATAGTCCATATGACTCAAGGAGTACTCATGATGATTGCCCCCAAAAATGAGACCAAAATTCAAACAGGCTCACTAGCGCCGGCGGTAGCACCTAGCGCCGGGTGCTAGCGATGAAGAGCGCAATTCCGGGAGCTGTTATAGAAGGCGCTAACGCCTGGCGGTAGCAGATAACGCTGGTGGTAGCGTGGCGCACAAAAGGCATAGAGCAAAACGTTGCCGCGGATGGGAGATCCTGCCGCGCAAAATCTTTCCTAATCCGGGCTAGCGCCGGCGGTAGCGCTAGCGCCGGCGGTAGCGCTTGGGCTATATAATGGACCCCTCACCTCTCGTTTCATACGGACATCAGAGAGAGAGAGAGGTAGTGCTACAACTCCAGAGGCTATCTTGGCCGAAACTTGAAGTCCTAGCGAAGCTCTGCAATTTCTGAAGGAGAATTCTATCACGCCGAATCCAGACGAAGTCCGCTTCGACAAACGCTGATTCTACAGCGGATCTTCGTCTCCGACTTTAGAAGTTCATCTTAAGGGAAGTTTTATTATTTTATTTATCTTTCTTTGTAAACGGTAGTGAAATCGCCTCATGTTGGCGACTAGGTCTGGGGGTAGGACTTAGGGCTGAAATTCGCCTCGTGTTGGCAACTAGATCTAGGCTAGGTCTAGGGGGTGCTCGAGGTCACATCCGGGGAAAGATTGGCTAGAGCGGCTTGAGGCCGAATCCGGGAAGGAGAAGGCTAGGGCCACCGGTTCGTGGGGAAGCGAGTCGGGATAGAAAACGAAAAGAGCTTTAATTATTCGCCTCCGATCTCTAGCGCCATTGAGATCAAGTTTTGTAAAACTTATTTATCATTAATAAAGCTTGTCTCTCCTTTTGTTTTACTTAACTTCTTTCATGTCATTAATCTTGCAATAATTCAAAGTTTTCTAAATATAATCTAAAGTTTTTGAAAACCCTTATTCACCCCCCTCTAAGGGCGCCGACCGATCCAACAAGTGGTATCCGAGCGAGGTTATTCCAAATCGGCTTAACAACCGGGAATAATGGCGTCTCATGATCTCGCTTCTACTAGTGGGGTAAATTTTTATGAAGAAGAAAAATCTCCTAAACCACCTTTATTCGAAGGGAGAAATTATAAATGGTGGAAATTATTAATGGAAAAATTTATTAAGACTTTAGATATCGAAGTATGGAATTTAGCCATTGTAAGACCTGCAGATGAATTAAATAAAAAAGAACGTCAACTAAATGCAAAAGCCAAACATTATTTATTTTGTGTTCTATCAAATGAAATTTTCAAATTAATATATTGTTTTTCTAGTGGATACAAAGTTTGGCAATTTCTTGAAGAAATGTATGATTTTCCTCTCGCAGGTATGGAACAAACACAAGAAGAGAAAAAAGTCCAAGCATCCACTATCATTCAAGAAGATCTCTCTCGGAGCAAAGCCATGAAGAATATTGAAATAGAAAAGGAGAACAATACACCAAGAGAAAGAGAAGATATAGATCCATCTATAATGGAGGAAGAACTAAAAGATGATGAAGGAATTTCATGTTCACAATCTGCCTCCTCCAAAAGCGTTGTAAGGAAGACTAAATCTTCTTCTTGTGTGATAACTTCCATTTCTAGTTTCAATATACTAAAAACTGCTAAACGTAAGATCAAGAAATTGAAAATTACTAATAAAAATTTACGTTTAGAAAATAAGAGATTAAAAGCTAATGTTAATTTAGAATCAAATTGTGATGTGGTTTCACCATCTTGTCCTTTACTTGAAAATACAAAACCTTGTTTTGATTGTGATAATTTTAAGGAAAAACTTAAGGAACTTGAAAAAGAAATTATTTTTATAAAAGAACAAAATGAAAAATTATGTTTAGAAAATTCATCTTTGATAAATGATTGTGCTAAGTGCAAAGACTATAAAATTGAAATTAAAGAGATGGATGAAACATTTGATGAATATAGAAATAACTATCAAGATCATATAGATTCAATTGTTTCAACTCTTAAAAATAGCACAATCAATTATAATAAAGCTAGACATAGTTTAAAAATCAAGAATGATGAATTAAAATCAAAAATCAACTTGCTTATGAAAATTGTAAATACAAATTCCCAATATCAAACTATATCTAAAGATAAGTTGAATATGAATATGAACATCGAAACGAAGTTTAATAATGAGAGTAAGGAACATAAAGGACTTGCAAATAAAATCAAAATCACCATTATTTACAAAATCGTGTTTCTCCCAACATAAAAATAAAACTACACAAATTTCCTATGAACAATACTTTTAATAATCATTACTATCATAATCATCAATATAAAAATAATCTCAATGGAAATGTGATGAATAAGAATAACATTAAACCAAGTTTTGAATGGAGGCCTAAAATTAAAAATGAAACATTCACTTCACATGAAAGGACTCATTCATCTTTGTCTTCACAAAAATCATCACGATGCATTTGGGTACCCAAAGGAACCATCACACATGGTCAACTTTGGATACCTAAATCTCTTATCTACTAGTATCATCCAAATGCATGAAGTAGAATATTTTCAAAATGAAATATAGAAATTTCTACTTCATGATATGCCTTAATGTCTTTTTCTTTTTCTTTTTGTTTTCTTATTTTTAAGCTATCATGTTATGGTCATCCTATATAGTATCGAAAATATGATCTTATCTCTTAAAAGCTTAATATGTTTATAAAATCAAATTGATCAAAGTTCAAAAGTCATATCTATTTTTGATGACCTATCTATCTCTCTCATATTCATTATCTATAAATATCTTTTATCATTCATATAAATCAATTTCTAAATTTGCTATAAGATATTTTAAAATTAAATCAAGTCATTTGGCTATTATGCTGTTTAGCCCTCACCAACAAGTGGTTTAGAGAAATAACATAATCTACAAGAAAGTTCAAGATCTAAATAAAAGCTCAACTTTCTATATGATTATCTTTGTTTGCAACAAAAATTATATTGTGTTCACTCCTTGATGTCAAACATGATCTAAACCATCACTATTGTTCACCTATCAAAAATCACATATATATATATTCAAAATTCTTAATGAAAAAAAAATCACTAAAATGTATTGAAAGAATTTATAATGAATATTGATGTCACTCGCACCACCATGATCTATTGATGTCCGTTGCTAAAATTCTCTAAAATCATATAACATAACTCACATCAAATATCTTCTAAAAACAACTATCTCTATCACATCCATATGAATTATATGATGACAATCAGCATTATAATTGCTTACCATGGTTAGTGTTATGGTGTATTATGTGTGTATTGTGATTTATTTCAAGCTTAGACCTTAGAATCATTTTGATATCAAATCAAATAAATCATCACTTTATTCTGGGTCTATAAGTTGAAATACTATCAAACCTTGGTATAACATTAATCTCAAACTTATCATACTAACATTGTCGACTAAAGAATTTTTGTGTCTATGTTAGGCTTTATATGTTTACCAAGATATACAGGCTGAGTATTCTCATCTAGGACTTATCCATGTTATTATTGTGCATGAACATTATTGTTAATCTCGAAAATCATGCATATTTGATTTATTCATTCATGACCTCTCATGCTTACATTTCATATCATTTTCAAACTACATTGGTAAATATAAGCCTTAAACATATTAAAATGGTGATATAATGAAATATATCACTTACAAAGTTTAGTTGGTAAAGTCATATACAAAATCGCTAATGTTTCATGAAATTTGCACTATCTAGACATTTCCTAAAAATCTGAAATTTCAGCATGAAACTACTATTATGACACTTAATCAAGATCCAAAATTAAAATTTCCAAAATCCTAAAAAATCGTTCACTGTCTCCCGCGCTAGCGCTACCGCAGGCGCTAGCGTCCATGTTCGATTTTCTGTATTTTTTAAAATTCGAAAAATCCATAAAAATATATAAATCTATATTTTCTATTTAGTTTTTCACTTCTGTTTTTCTTTATTTTTTGAAAAATCAAATACAAAAATACAAAAGCCAAATTACAAAAATATTATATGTTTTGCCTTTGTGGTTTGTCATTTGTTTAAATTCTATTTCTTAAAGCAAAAATCAAATACAAAAATATAAAACGAAAAATTATCAAAAATTGTTAGGTTTTGAACTTAACTTTTTACCTGTATCTTGCGAAAGGGTGATTTGGGCTATCGTCCCATCATATCACCTAGTACCGGGCGAACCTTTCACAAGGTAGTCCTCGGGAAGTCCAAGATCAACTTTTATGAGTTCAAGCTTTAAATAAAAATTATTCCTCAAAAATATCAAAAAAATATTGTATGGACTTCATTGAAAATCAAGCATGATTTAATCTATTATTTAGAACTTCTATAATGTTGCAATTTATCTTTTCAAACTACTTTGAACATTGCTTTCATCATGCTTTGATATATCTATTAATATGTGCATCAATTATATTGAAAAAGTTGTGTAGAACTATGCGTAGCATGCCTCTAAGTATGAGTAATGTTTTATGTTTGATAATGATCGCTATTCACTCACTTATTTTGGCATTGTCTACTTATGTGTTTAATCTAAAAATGCTTGTGTATGTTTTGTAATAGTACAATGAATTAAAATTGCACAAGTATCTTACCTACACAACCTTTATTTGCACTTTTAAAAGTTAAGAAAAGTGGTTATGTTTTTCATAAATTATATTGGTTTGCAAAACAAGTGTATTCGGAGAACTTTGTACAAAACAAAATCATACAATAAAGTGACAAAGATAACTCCACCAAGCACTACTTGAACCTCCTGATAAGTCTTAATAAGCGTTGTGAGGTTGAGCACCTTGGAAAGAATAGTAAAGTATCTTGTGCAAATCAAATCTTTCTTTCAAAATAAAAACCACTTATTCTTAAGTACACTGGATCACTAGTTTCAATATTAAAAAATAAAATAAAATATGTGATCCCCCAATCACTACTTTGCACCCTGATAAGTTTTAATGAGCATTGTGTGTGCAAAGCACCTTGGTAGTTGTACATTTTTTTGTGCATTGAAGTGTGTGGAAGTAAAATTATTTGTGTTTTATTGTGCTCTTTACTTTACATATCTCTTGTATTTTTGATTAAAACATTTGTTTACTCTATTCAAAATACACTTATGTGCACATCATTATCTTCCATAACACTTCTTCTCATGAGTATTGGATCCTAATGCTAATTTTATATTACTCTTTATTTATGAAATGCACTAGATAACCTAGCATGCTTTCTACAATGTTTGGTATGTTTTGAAATTGTGAATTAAAGTAACATTGTAGTAATCTCTTTTTGATAACGTTATTTCATGCTTGGTTACTTTATTGTCAAACTTAAAGATTTTAATTGAAAAATGATTTACAAAAACATCTTCTTTTTGAAATTTAATTCATATAACTTTTTATGGATCATCATTGATTACAATAAGATGTTTCTTGTATTTCTACAAGTCTTCCGCCTCATAACCATATAATTATTTTACCTTGCGCTTTCATGCTTATTTAAAGTCTTTTATTTTGTGTGCATCATCACTTGAATCCCCAAATTCCTTTCTTGCAACAAGTGGTAGACTTGCTTGGTAAACTTTATATTGGATGAATTTGTTTTGCTATAAAACTCTGATTTATTTCTATGAAAATATTATTACGCTAAAAACTCTGATTTATTAATGGACTTCAAAATAGCTATGTGAGTGCTTTCATAAATTCAAATAAAAATATAAATCCATATGCTATGAAATTTCCCATTAGATTTAAATGCTTAATGTTTCCAATAATTATTATTCGTGACTTCATATCTCACCATAGCGGGGGCGTAGGGTTGTAGACATTAGATAACCTTATCTCTAATCATGTCTTGTCCTTAACCGAGGAGGGTTCCAGTGGGGTCTTGCGAGGCACTGGGGGAAAGAGTGATAGGTTGAGTTTTGTCGAGTGTTTGCATATGGGACTAACACCCCAACCTACGGCTTGTTTGCAGCTCCTCAAGTCAATCCGTCACTTAGTATGGGGCTAGGGTGTAGATATATTGTCTGGGTAGATTGGTTACTTGGAAATCATTACTTTTTTTAAATATGCTTAAAACTCTTATATAAAGAGAAAATCATTACTTTTATGCTAAAAACTCTGAATTCCTTCTATGAAAATTTTTGTAATGCTTATAACTCTGATCTATTTAAATGAAAAATAATTCTAAAACTCCTTATCATTTACTTCAAAAGCTCGATCATGCCTTATTTACTACTTTCAAACTTCTTTGGTGCTTTGTTTTCCTACCCACTTTTGCTAATAACAAAGGGGGAGAACTAACATGATAAATATAACCCGCTATCAAAAAACCCAACATGACCAATTAAGATGATAGCTTACATATTAAAGGAGCATTCACTTAGGGGGAGCATGTATTTAGGGGGAGCAATTCTAAATGCTAAAATCAATAATTATCCTAAGTCATCACCCACACACACACACAAGTAGAGTTTCATCATGCTTATTTATTAATGCTTTGATTTATCATTAATTGATTTGTTATTATCAAAAGGGGGAGTTTGTTGGAACATAGTCTTCCGCATCTCCTAGGTTTGAGAATAACAAATCCTATGTGTATTTGATCTTGTGTGTTTAAGTGTGCAGGTTAACATAGTCCATATGACTCAAGGAGTACTCATGATGACTGCCCCCAAAAATGAGACCAAAATTCGAACAGGCACACTAGCGTCGGCGGTAACACCTAGCGCCGGGCGCTAGCGATGAAGAGCGTAATTCCGGGAGCTGTTATAGAAGGCGCTAACGCCTGGCGGTAGCAGATAACGCTGACGGTAGCGTGGCGCACAAAAGGCATAGAGCAAAATGTTGCCGCGGATGGGAGATCCTGCCGCGCAAAATCTTTCCTAATCCGGGCTAGCGCCGGCGGTAGCGCTTGGGCTATATAATGGACCCCTCACCTCTCGTTTCATACGGACATCAGAGAGAGAGAGGTAGTGCTACAACTCCAGAGGCTATCTTGGCCGAAACTTGAAGTCCTAGCGAAGCTCTGCAATTTCTGAAGGAGAATTCCATCACGCCGAATCCAGACGAAGTCCGCTTCGACAAACGCTGATTCTACAGCGGATCTTCGTCTCCGATTTCAGAAGTTCATCTTAAGGGAAGTTTTATTATTTTATTTATCTTTCTTTGTAAACGGTAGTGAAATCGCCTCGTGTTGGCGACTAGGTCTGGGGTAGGACTTAGGGCTGAAATTCGCCTTGTGTTGGCGACTAGATCTAGGCTAGGTCTAGGGGGTGCTCGAGGCCACATCCGGGGAAGGATTGGCTAGAGCGGCTTGAGGCCGAATCCGGGAAGGAGAAGGCTAGGGCCACCGGTTCGTGGGGAAGCGAGTCGGGATAGAAAATGAAAAGAGCTTTTATTATTCGCCTCCGATCTCTAGCGCCATTGAGATCAAGTTTTGTAAAACTTATTTATCATTAATAAAGCTTGTCTCTCTTTTTATTTTACTTAACTTCTTTCATGTCATTAATCTTGCAATAATTCAAAGTTTTCTAAATATAATCTAAAGTTTTTGAAAACCCTTATTCACCCCCCCCCCCCCCCCCTCTAAGGGCGCCGACCGATCCAACACATACTGTCGAAAAGGTGGGGGTTGTTTCCTTGGGCAGTGATAGAGGGCCACTAACGTTGAAGAGTGTCTATCATGTGCCTGGAATGAGGAAAAATCTCTTCTCCGTGACCAACGTTGTAGACGTTGGGTATCACGTTCGGTTCGGTCCAACAGAAGTGAGGTTTCTTCGAAACGTTGAGGCGTTAAAGGCGGATGTCGTTCATGTCGGGAGAAGGGCAAAAGACTTGTTCTTTTTATCGATAAGTTCTTATGTTGACAAGATAAGGACAAATGATAGTGATGTTATATAGCACGAGAGGTTGGGGCATGTAGGGATGGATAAGCTGAAGGCTATGACGATAAAAGGTCTAGTCAAGGGCGTGCCTAGTCTATCTTCCTACGGTGACGGTCATGTTTGCGCGGGATGTCAGTTCGGCAAGTCTCATCGACTGCCGTTTGATAAGTCGCAGACAAGGAGTAGTGTGTCGTTGGAGTGTATCCACGGTGATTTAATTTGATGGGACCGACTGCTACCCCAAGCCTCGGAGGCAGCAAATATATGATGGTGTTGATCGACGATTACACCAGATATGTCTGGGTTTATTTTCTGAAGGAGAAGGATGAGGCATTTGCCAAGTTTGTGGAGTTCAAGGAGCTAGTGGAGGGTCGGCTTGGTCTGCGGATAAAGAAGCTGGGAACTGATAACGAGGGGGGGGGGGGAGTTCACCTCTGGTGAATTCTCTAGTTTTTGCAGGAAGGCGGGCATCTAGAGGGAGCTTACTTGTGCACATACTCCACAACAAAACGGAGTTGCAGAGTGGAAGATCCGTCATCTGACGGAGACCTGCAAGTGTTGGCTGCATGCTAAGAATATTCCAAGGTCCTTCTGGGCGGAGGGAATGTCTTGTGCTGCTTACGTCATCAACATGATGACTCTCAGTCCCATCAACATGTTGACCCCGCAAGAGATGATGTTCAAAGAAAAGCCAAGCGTGGCACACCTTCGGGTGTTTGGTTCCACCTGCTATGTGCACGTTCCAGATGCGCTTCGGACGAAGCTAGGTGCAAAAGCAAGGAAGCTAGTCTTCGTGGGATATGATGATCGGAAGAATGGCTGGAAGTGCATGGACCCAGAGACGCGGAGATTTGTTGTATCTCGCGACGTCGTGTTCGACGAGGTGACATCATACAAGGGAAGTTCTGGTGTTGAGTTACCAGAAAGCAGGGTGGAGGAGCAGGAGAGAGCTGTGGAAAATCTTCAGGTGGAGCTGCCTTTGTCACGAGGTGGTCCATCCATTTCTAGTTCTGAGACGGAGGCTTCTGGATCAGGAAGCAGGGGGAGCGATGCTCCTAGCACGTCTGGAAGGGGAGCTAGGGAAGAAGCAGTTGGGATAATGCGAGTCAGGAGAAGGTGTTGAGGAGATCGAAGCAAACGGTCATTGCTCCTGATCGCTATACAGGAGAAAACATGGTGAGCTTTGTCTCGTGTTTCTTTGCTGGTCCCCTGGATGAGCGGGAACCAGTGAGCTTTGAAAAGTCCAAAGGCGTGAAGCAGTGAGACATTGCTATGGAAGAATAGATGGCAGCTCTTGAGAAGAATGAGACTTGGTCTCTGGTGCCCAGGCCCAAAGGGCATTACCCCTGTGACATGCAAGTGGGTCTATAAGATAGAGAAGAAGGCAGACGACAATATCGAGCGTTACAAGGCTCGCCTTGTGGCTCGTGGATTCTCGCAGCAATACGGTGAAGATTATGAAGAGACATTTAGTCCTGTGGCGAAGATGACTTCAGTTCGGTTCGTGATTGCCTTGGCGGCGTTTTATGGGTGGGAGATTTGACAACTCGACGTAAAGAATGCCTTCTTGTACGACGAGATTGACAAAGATATCTTCATGATCCAGCCGCCAGGCTTCGTATCTGAAGATTTTCCAGACTATGTCTGTAAGCTGAAGAAGGCCCTGTATGGGTTGAAGCAAGCGCCGAGGGCGTGGTACGAGAAGATTGCAGAATATCTCCTATTCTGTGGATTTGGTGCTTCAGACTCTGATTCAAGCTTGTTTGTCAAGAAGAACGGGGAGCTTCAAGTCATCGTGCTGCTTTACGTCGACGATATGATCGTGATGGGGAATTCGAAGGAGGAGGTAGCAAAGCTTCAGGCTGAGCTATCTATCCGATTTGAGATGAAGGACTTGGGTGAACTCCACCATTTCCTTGGACTCGAAGTGCAGAGGAAGGAAAGTGGAGTGCTGGTGTCCCAGGCTGGATATGCGGAGCGATTCAGCATGAAGGAAAGGAAATGCATTTCTACACCTCTGGAGAAGGCCACGAAACTTTGGAAGGATGAGGGGAGGATTCTGGAAGATCCGATTGTGTTCCGAGCTCTGATTGGGAGCTTGATTTATCTGACGATCACTAGGCCGGATATTGCGTATGCAGTTGGCAGGGTGAGTCATTATATGGCGGAACTACGGATGCCTCGTCTACTAGCGGCCAAGAATATTTTGAAGTATGTCAAGGCGACTTCAGATATGGGTCTCCTATACAGGAGGGATGCGAGCTTCGAGGTGCATGGGTACATGGATGCTGATTACGGGGGAGATTCAGATGATCGGAAGTTGACGTCTGGATTCGTCTTCATGGCGGGCCCTACGGCTATATCATGGTGCATCAAGAAGCAGGATTCCGTGTCTGTCTCTACCACGGAAGCAGAATACAAGGCTTCGGCCTTGGCAGCTCAAGAAGCCATCTGGCTTAAGAGGTTGGTGGGAGACGTCCATAAGGAGGTTCGGGGTTCGACTCTGCTCCGCGACAACAATGAGAGTGCACTCAAACTGGTTACTAATCCAGTGTGTCACGCGAGGACCAAACATATCGAGATCGAGCATCACCTCATTCGTGAGAAGGTGCTGGAGGGGTCTCTTTCGGTCGAGCATGTTCGGAGTTAGGACAACGTTGTTGACATATTCACAAAGGCGCTGGCGAAAGGGTCGTTCACTCGGCTGAGGAGTTTACTTGGGCTGTTTTCAACTTCCCACTTCAAGGGGGAGTGTTGAAAATGTTGAAGTGTGAAGTTGGCGGTCTGGGGGGTGTTCGCGCGGTCTGGTCTAACCACGCGACTTGGCGGTCTTCCGGTCTGGTGACTGTCCGGGTTCTTGTTGGTGCGCGCCGACTAAGGTGCTCTTAGTCGCGCGGTCTCCTTCTTTGTGTTCGCGGTCTCTGGAGGAGGTCTCGTGTATGCGAACACTGGTGGTGGGCGTCATGACCGTGCGAGTTGTCATGATCGCACGGCTTCTTGAAGGAGTGGTGATCTCCGGTCAGGTTTGACGTCGGCGAGCTCACAGGCGCAGTGCGATCTTCTGACCGCGCAGGTAGACCGGTCTTGGTTGCGCGGTCAGAGCGGTGACTCTATCTCATAGGGTGGTGACTGGATCAGGTCGCACACCTATAAATATGAGCCATTGTAGCAGCAAAATAATCGCACCAAGTGTAAGCTGAGCTCGCGCATTGAACTTGCGGTCTCTTTTATGTGACAGGGCGGTTTGCTGATTGAACTTTCCTTGTGCAGCTTCTGCGGATTGTGCGGACAGCAGCGGTCACCTCTTCTTCTAAGGTGTTCGGGCGGTCTCGCGGCTTGCAGTGCGGGTTGTTGGAGTTCGGGAAAATCAGTGGAGTTCGGGAGGTCGCGGAGTTTCAGTTGGTGTTGTTCAAGTCGCCGACATCTGTTCGCGTGGTCTCCTTTTCTAGTCGCACGAACACCCAGGTCGTGTGGTCAGGCGGTCTCAGTGTTCAGACCGCTAGTTATCTTTCTTTAGCTGTATTTTTCATTTTGGTTTTGTGTACTGGCGAAATAGTGTCTCGCCATGTATATCTTGCTCTGTAATGAAGATTTCTGCTATTATCAATAAAGATTGTGTTGCTTCATGTGCTTCTGGTTGTTGGCTGTAACTTTGAGCTGTACAATTCCTGCTCACTCCTAGATCTTCGGAAAATTTCACAGCTCGTCTAGCGAATGTCCTGGAGGGTGTCGAATCTTCTCCACCTCCAGTTGAGCTCGCTCGTCTAGCGAATGGCCTGGAGGGTGTCTAATCTTCCACACCTCCAGTTGAGCCTCGCTCCTGGAGGGTGTCGACTCTTCTCCACCTCCAGTTGAGTCTCGCTCCTGGAGTGTGTCGATTCTTCTCCACCTCCAGTTGAGCCTCGCTTTTGGAGGGTGTCGACTCTTCCACACCTCAAGTTGAGCCTCGCTCATGGAGGGTGTTGACTCTTCTCCACCTCCAGTTGAGTCTCGCTCCTGGAGTGTGTCGATTCTTCTCCACCTCTAGTTGAGCCTCGCTCCTGGAGGGTGTCGACTCTTCTCCACCTCCAGTTGAGTCTCGCTCCTGTAGGGTGTCGACTCTTCTCCACATCCAGTTGAGCCTCGCTCCTAGAGTGTGTCGATTCTTCTTTACCTCTAGTTGAGCCTCGCTCCTGGAGGGTGTCGACTCTTCTCCATCTATTTTAGTTGAACTTGCTCAGCTAGCGAAGGGCTTGAGAGGAATACTGAGTGACATGTCATCCACTGCCCATCTCTCCGAACCACGGGTCCTACATTGTTTTTTCGAGCTCGTACCGAGCTCGAAAAAAGCGGGGCTTGTGTCTAACCCGTAATTTGTCGAGATCAGAAATGCACGAGGACAACACAGAAGACCTCCCCCACCTGGGCGAGTACAGAAGGTCTCCCCCACCTGGGAGAGTACAGAAGACCTCCCCCACCTGGGCGAGTACAGAAGACCTCCCCCACATGGGCGAGTACAGAAGGCCTCCCCCACCTGTGCGAGTACAGAAGGCCTCCCCCACCTGGGCGAGTACAGAAGACCTCCCCCACCTGGGCGAGTACAGAAGGCCTCCCCCACCTGGGCGAGTACAGAAGGCCTCCCCCACCTGGGCGAGTACAGAAGGCCTCCCCCACCTGGGCGAGTACAGAAGGCCTCCCCCACCTGGGCGAGTACAGAAGACCTCCCCCATCTGGGCGAGTACATAAGACCTCCCCCACCTGGGCGAGTACAGAAGGCCTCCCCCACCTGGGCGAGTACAGAAGACCTCCCTCACCTGGGCGAGTACAGAAGACCTCCCCCACCTGGGCTAGTACAGAAGACCTCCCCCACCTGGGCGAGTACAGAAGACCTCCCCCACCTGGGCGAGTACAGAAGACCTCCCCAACCTGGGCGAGTACAGAAGACCTATCTGCAACCCATTTCAGAAGGCGGGAGCAGCTATTCGCAATCCATTTGGATTTGCCTATAAATAGGACCCCAAGGCACAAGTAGAAGGCACCTTCACCCCCCCATGGTGGACGAGTATATTGCCTGCCTCTCTTGTGCCAAGTTCAGTATTGGCTTTAGGAGGGGAAGTTCCTATAGACTTCCGGGTATGTGGTGGGACCTCCTCGTTGCAGCGCGCGGGTCTTGTTTATAGGCAGGTTAGAATGGTTTTGCATGTTCTCTAGCTTCTTATCATCTTGTCTCACGTGGGTCGATCACTAAACGAGTAGCCTTTGGTCACCCCCAAGTCTCGAACAGTTGGACCGGTATCCGGGTTCCAACATTCGTCATCTGGAGTTCTCGTCGACAAGTGATTCTGTTGACTGGAGCTCTCGTGGACAAGGTCGAGCTTCTCAACGACACAAACAGTGGTCTCGACGACAAAGAGATGGTCTCGATGACAAAGAGACGTGTCGACTTGTGAAGATAACATCTACTTGTGATCTCGACTATATCAGCCGTCTCGATGATATTGGTCAGTCGTCTCGACGATATTGACTAGTCCTCTCGAAGATATTGGTTAGTCCTCTCGACGATATTGGTCATCTCCATGGACGGACCCACAAAGAGACACACCCGGGCACGTGCCCGGGTGTGTATTTGTGAGTCCGCCTAATCTCAGTCTTGCCCGCCTCGATTTAATCCCGTTGAGCATATTTCGTGACGGTATAGGGGGCCACTATTTCAGTGGTAATCTGTGAGCAGCCACTTTGTGCATCTATTGTCAAAGGTTCGGTCTTTCTCCTCTGAGAGAAGCCACTTTGGGCATAGGGCCAAAGGTTAGGTCTGTTTCCAATCTTCCCCCGCCCATACCCCCAATGATTGGGGACTATATGGGTTCTGTTGTTGTTGTTGTTGTTGTTGTTGTTGAGCATATTTCGTGACCTAGGTTTATGCTCTGACTTGCCTTCGAGGTCAGCGAGAGTACGATGACAAGAGAACGCAACTGCGCATTGGAACGACGGTGAACGCAAGTGCGATGGTGACTGTGCGCCGACCTAGGCCTGCATGGGCTGATCTTTCTTCTCCTTCACATCTGACTAAGTCGTGAATGTTGTGAAGCCCTCTACCATGAGTACGCCGTGTTAGTCATCTGTCGCCTCTCCTCCTAGACGCATGAATGCTTTATTCTGCTCTTTAGTCCCGCCGAGGCACAGTTCTTGCTTGAAGGTGTTCCATCCTCCCTGAAGCTATGAGGCTCTTCTCCACTCCATCAGCAGTCGACGAAGACCAAAGGTTAATCTTAGTTTTTGAGATCTGATAGATGGTTGGTAGCAGGTTTTATTAAATGAATGTGTTTTGGCTTTCATAGGCTCTATGTAACAGCCTTTTGCGGGCTCTGTGCTGCTTTCCAGTACTTGCCCGCATCTGTTTGTAGACTGAATATTGTCCCGCCCTGCTTTGTCCTTTTTACATTTGAATAGGCAATATATTGAGCTATTGGTGTACCTGCAGTTGTTACAATGTAACTAAGAGGCTCAACTGCTTGTTTTCATTTCTTATGTGTTATCTTTATCATCGAATTCAATTTTTCTCCATCAGGTTTACAATTAGTTGACTATTATATTCCAGTTTCAAATGTGAGAAAAAACTCACATTCATTAATTGTTTTTGGCTCTACAAATCTATGACTTTTAAAAAAAATTAACTTTCTTCGAAGCTATACATAATTTTTAATTTACAATTTTGATTTGAAGTTTGAAACTCAAAGAGATTTGTAATTTTATCAGTTGTTGAGATCATATGAATTATGATGACTTTATCTATTGTTGGGCGATCAGATTTAGTGATTTACCTTCAGAACTTGACTTGAGGCATTAATGTGAGAGAAATTAAAATCTATGCAATATTACTCATAATTATATTTTACTTCTAAATTATTGTGCCCGAGCTGTTTGAAAATCCTAGTTCTGCCACTAGTCATCTCGAAGATATATGTTTGTGATCAAGATGACATCTGCTTGTGATCTCGACGATACGGCTTGTGATCAAGACATCTGCTTGTGATCTCGACGATATTGGTCATCTCGACGATATTGGTCAGTCTTCCCAGTCGTGTCGACGATATCGGTTAGTTGTCTCAACGACATTTGGCAGTGGTCTCGACGATATCGGTGAGTCGTCTCGACGATATTTGGTAGTGGTCTCGAGGATATCGGTCAGTCGTCTCGACGATATTTGGCAGTCTTTCAGTCCATTCCATGGCAGAGTTCTTTCTCGACGACAATGTTATGTTCTCAGCCAACATGAGGAGTGAACTTAGCTCTTGATTGGATCTGAAGTGGATTGACTCGTCTCTACTCGGATCAGGTGATTTCTTTCCAAGTTTTTCTGCTTAAGTCAAAGATGTCGAAGTTAAACGCATACGACATTGTTAAGTTGCAGTCTTTCGATGGTACTGACTTCCACAGTTAGAATCAACACGTCCAACTGGGAATAAAAGAGCGTGAAATCTTCAACATTGTTCTTAGTGGTTTTCGCCACGACTCGTGAAAACGTGGATGAATATTAGTGGAGCAAAGGCGAGAATTTCTGCAGGGTCTATCTTTTGAACTCTTTGAATCCTTGACTTGCAATGACTTACAGTGCGTATAAGACTATAAAAGAGATTTAGGATCACTTGAATGCACACTTTAATAAAGAAGGAAGAAGGAATGTCGAAAACTCTCTACGGAGAGAAATTTTTCAACTTCAAATTCAATGTGAACTCGTCAGTCACCTCTCAGCTCATAAAACTGGAGAATATGTATCACAAGTTGGAAGGCGATCAGTCTGAGATGTCTGATAATCTTTTGTGAGTCTTATTCTAAGCAAACTGCTTCATGAGTGGATCACCGTTAAGACTGAAATGCTCATAATGAAGGAGAGGATCATACTAGATAAACTCAAATGGTTCATCCACTCCGAGGATCAAAACGTTGCTAGTAAAAGCTTGAAGCAACTTGGTCAGTCTTCAAAGGTTGCCAACTTCGTTTCTCGATCTAGCAAGCCTCATCGGAAGCCACCGACATCTAAAGATGAAGCCTCTGCACAGTTGTCGACCAAAAAATCTTCTTTTAAAAGAAAGAAGAGCAAGTGCCACAACTACGACAAGTGGAGTTACTAGGCCTCAAAGTGTAAGGCTCCGAAGAAGAAGAAGAAAACTCCACAGAATACAACTAACATGCTGGTAGATAACTCTGATCCCAAGTCCTTTGTGACTATGATCGGGAGTAGTCACCGCAGTGTATCTTCTGAGTGGTGGCTGGACAACGGTGCTACCCGTCATGTGAAAAATGATAGAGGTTTTCTAACTGAGGTCACGGAGGTCAAAGACAAAGTGGAGAACTGCAATAGAAAAGAGACCAATGTTACTCATGCTGAAATAACGGAGCTGCTACTCTCTTCAGGTAAATCTTTAACTCTGAAACAAGTTTGAGTAATTCGTAGTTTAGATGAATGTATTGATTTATCAAACGATAATCCCCATAAAAATAAATTGCCATCATCTTCTTCGATTACAATCGGTGAGCGGACACAAAAATCTCTCCGTCTGGAGGGCAATGCTCGTTCAATTCTCACTAATCACATCCTATCGAATAACCTCCTCCTCTCCATCTCTCTCTTCCCTTTGCCTAAATCATAGTCGTAGTTCTATCGGTCGCGTCGTCTTTCCCCCTCTTAGATTCACCTTGATTAAAAAAGAAGGAAATTATCCAGTGAAAATCCAAAAAAAGTAGTTAGTTTTCTCGTTAGAGGAAGATTTGCATGCCATTTAATTTGTTTTAGAGTTAATTCCTCTGTGCATGCCAATTAACTTGTTTTCCTACTAAGTTTTTAAATTGTTTTAGAGTTCTTAAGATGTTTCTCCAGACTTCTAGTGCTTGATAAATCAGCAAAGTGTTTCGCTTATTTGGGATGAAAGTGTAGTCCAAATAAAATCTTGGAATATAAATAAAGTTTATGGACTACAAATAGTGATGAACTGCGAATAGCCGGTTTTGAACCGCTAATATCAACTTTCATTAGTAAATCCCACGTGTCAGGAATTCCTTGGGTCTGGTTTTGTAATTGGAGATGCGGCCTTGCATGACTTCTTGATGTATAAAATGAGGTGATTTTAATGTGCCTCTTGGAAAAGGAGCCACGTCGTTGCACAGTCACTCTTTCGGCTCCTAAAGCGCTCCTTTTGAGCAGATATTAATTTTCTTTTCTATCCAAAAAAAGAAAATAAAACATAATAAAAAATTCAATATAATATTCGATAACGAATATTCGAAGCGCAACGCGGCTCACCCCATGAGAAAGCGTTTGGGTTCGTGTCCTCCTACTAAATTTTCTTTGGTTGAAAAATCTATTATTCACCATCAATTTTTGATAAAAGCAATTTGCTATGAGCCTATGACCATGGAATGTTTGGTCAACGATTAGATAAAACATTTATATTTTAAAAAAATGATTTTAAATAATGTCTCTTGCCACCTTGGTGCTGAGACAGGGCCGAGCTGGGCTCCGTCCACTTTTATGTTCAAAATTAGTATGTTTTTCTCGGTGAGCAAAAACGATGCGCTTTTGGTTTATATTCACGAGCTGTTAAGCAAAGGTTTGAGATAAGGGAACTTCGCTGGTGTTTTCCTCACCAAACGGGTCTGTGCTTTATGTTGAATGTTTTAATATTATGTACGCGTGTGACGGAATCGTCTCGATAGTCTTAACGGATTTCGTGTCATCCAGCGGTCATGCTTTACATTGAAGATATTATATGAACCTGCTATTCCAAACTTAATAGGGTTACATAAAATATCTTGAGCGGAGCATCCCAACTCTTTAGAGTTGGAAGCCGAGTTTCTTTCTGACCCTCCGATTGAATTATTGTTCGTGTTGGCTGCTGACTCTAGAGATGTTTTTCTCGTGTCACAAAAAAACACACTAAACAAAAATCATATCTAAGTGAATGAAGTCTTACAAACGATTCTTCTCGGTGCTCATTTTATCATTTGAAATAAGAAAGCATATTTTATAAACCAATACATAAAGTTTACTAAGGCTTTATTTGGCGCAGCAGGGGCGGGCGGAGACGGCGGGTCGATCCACGGTTTTGGAACCGGAGGGGGGTAGCGGGGGTTGGAGACGGAGCGGGAGAGTTCATTTTCCTCCTTTCCGAGGGTCCAAACGCCGCAAACGTGAATGACGTTGCGTTTGTTTTGGCATTGTGCGGGGGCGTTTCCGCCAAACGTGGCTGCTAAACGCTACGCCAAATGTACCATATGGCTCAGTTTGACTTGGCGGTGGCGGTCGTGAACGCGACGGTTATGAACCGTCGTTCGTGAACGGCGGCCTCACCTAAATATCTTCATCTATTTTATGTTTAAAACTAGCTATCTTTTCGTGGTGGCGGTCATAACCATTGTCATGCTAAACATGCAATTTATGACGTTGGTGTTTTTGTCCAAACTCGTCGTAGCAAAAAAAAAAAGTCACGCCAAATGAAGCCTTGATCTCATTGTGACCTTCAACACGGATATTTTCATACATTTTAAGAGAAAAAAAATCAAATCTTTAAAAAATCCATGTTTATTAAGCAAAAAATAAATTTTGTACACGATATGATTTAGGGTTTAAGCTTAATACTTCCATAGAATGAGCCATAATTTTGTCCAAGCACAACTCTTGTTTTAATTTAAGAACATTGTTACGGGCACACACAAATAAAAAAATTAAACACCATTAAATGGGCGATGTCACGTGCACACCACAACCTAAGCGCATATCCTGATCAGATCCTTCTCGCGACCTACCCGAATCCCGAACGCTCGCATCTCGCGACTCCCAGCCCGCGCGCCTCCTGCCGCTGCCGGTCGACTTCAAGACCTCCTCCGCCATCCTTCTCTGTATCCTCCGGCTCCGACGAACCACCCGACCGCCGAGCCTCCAGCTGCCGCACTTGAAGATATTCCCCCCTTTCCAACGCTGCAGTTTCGACGGTAGGTGAACCGAGAACCTAGTTTGATTTCGTTGTTGATTTCATGTGATTATTTCTCGTGGATTCAAGGCTAGATGAAAACTAAAGTGAATTTTTGTGAATTTATTAGATGGACGACAATGTTTCACCTTGATTTGGAGTATTCGTTTACCAAAAATAGTTGAGGTGTGGTCTATTTTCTTTCTCCTTCAACAACCCTTGATTTTGAGCATTATCCGTTGATTTCGTTGCTGATTTTGTTTCCACCTTGTTTTGAATTATATAAGGTGTCCAAGCAAAGAAAAAAATAATAATCTATTTTTATGTTTATTTATTAATTTGGCCTGCAAATATATTTGTATGACGTATACATATCAATGATGTGCACACAACCAAAAATAATGTGCAAGTAACACCATCCTTAATTTATTAAGCAAAATGATACATTTTTAAAATGATAAATAAAATAAAACGAACTTACATAAATCATTATAAAAAAATGATAAAACAAATTTTGTATGGGTGACGTGTACCGGCTCTCTGGGCTTAATTTATTTTGCTCGAAGCTCCATGCTTATCACTATTAAAAAAAAAAAAAAATCTTGCATCATAGAAAACGATCACATTTAGTTCATTTTTGGTTGATGTATTTTTTTTTTGGATTGTTATTCGCACTGCAGTTTTGGCTATCCGTACTTTTTTGTATGAGTTATCACGCGCATTTTGGAAATATGTCTTGTGCGTGCATTTTTAGAAAAAATGTTCACGTGTTGAACATTTTTCCTAAAAATGCACGTATAAGACGTATTGCCACCCTGATTAAAATATGTACATAACTATTAGGGGTGCAACTCGGGTCGGTTCCACCTAGAACCAAGAACCGATCCATATAGGTTCGGTTCCGACTTTTTGGAACCGGAACCGACCCATGTACTCAAGGTATAGAACCAGATCCGAACCGAAAAACTCGGTTCGGTTCCGGTTCGGTTCTCGGTTCCAGTCACGCATCACAATATTTTTCATATAAACTTATGTATTAGTAGCTATTTTTAACTATTATATTCTTTGAAATGAAATAATATGATCAAACAATCATATATGTTTAGAAGAGCAAAAAAGTGTTGAGGCTCCGCTCAAGATAGTCCACAATACCTCATCAACATGTGGAATGAGTATTTATAGTATCTCCAGCGTAGAGCGAACCCTAGTGACACGGAACCCATCGGGTCGTTCCGAGTCGGTCCTGACACGCGCGGACATATTAATAATAATAGAACTAACAATCTCCTCCTATGTCCGCGGTATACCGACGTTGGAAAAGGGTTGGTGTGTGTAGTGTTCAACCAGTTCGACTCATTACACAACCGTGTCCACAAGTACCTGTTATAATATATTGGACTGAAAGAAACAGGAGTATGTATGCACGCATAAGCATAGAACATAAACTAAGCAGCATCACATCAGAATCCAAGTACAGCCAAAGAGATAGGTACCAGAAGACCTAATGTCTCATGACTAACAAGGAGTAGGAAATTGTTATATACCCGTGAAGGCCTCAGGATGCGCCCAAAGGAAACCTCGCAGAAGAGAGATGGGGGTAGCGATCGAAGCACACACGAGCCCCAGATATGTACACAACCGCGCGCAAAAGCGCACGGCAGCACGCGGGCTGCACCCTTCGCCGCAAGGAAAATGGCCGACCAGGTCGCACCCCTCAAAGGGGGTACGGGCCGACCACACCCCCAAGGGGGTACGAGCCGGCTACACCCCCCAAGGTGGTGCCGCACCCCCCAAGGGGGTGCGGCCCGGCCGCACCCCTTGAGGGGTGCGGCCAAACCGCGCCCCCCAAGGGGGTGCGGCCCGGCCGCACCCCTTGAGGGGTGCGGCCAAACCGCGCCCCTCAAGGGGGTGCGGCCAAGCCGCACCCCCCAAGGGGGTGCGGCCAAGCCGCACCCCCCAAGGGGGTGCGGCCCAGCCGCACCCCCCAAGGGGTGCGGCCCAGCCGCACCCCCCAAGGGGTGCGGCCCAGCCGCACCCCCCAAGGGGTGCGGCCCAGCCGCACCCCCCAAGGGGTGCGGCCAAGTCGCACCCTCCAAGGGGTGCGGCCAAGCCGCACCCCCCATGGGGTGCGGCCAAGCCGCACCGACCCCTTGGGATGCGGCCGATCCGCACCCTCCCTGCTCGGGGGTGCGCGGCCGTGCCCACTCCTTCTAAGGGTGCGGTCCGGCGCCCGCTCCTCTCCGGAGGACTTCAACCGCTCGCTATGGAGCGGCTCCTCGATTCACCGTCCGTCTGAGGCATCTCCCGGGGCCCGTCGCGCATTTGGGGAGCTTCAGCGCTAACCCGCGCTCGGAACGTTTCTGAACACAGTCGGGAAGCCTTCTCACTTTTTGTCTTTCCGGCTTCTCACTTTTTGTCTTTCCGGCTTCTCACATTTTGGGTTTCAGGCTTCTCACTTTTCAGGAACAGTTAGTCGCCTTTTTCACCTCCAACAGAACTGCCCGAACTGCCCAAACTGCCCAAGCTGCCCGAGGGGCAAGGTGGTCATTTACGAAAAATAGTGATCCGAGGGCCCCGAACCGGAGAATATGATTCGTCCACCGAGCATTTATGGAAACTGCCAACGGCAAAATTACCGGGCCGCCCCCGACAAAAACTATAAAAGGAGCCCCATGGCTTCATTTGAAAGGACGGGGACTTCTGGACTCAGGAGAGCTTCTTGCAGACTTTTGCGGAATTCTCCTTCGGCACTTGAAGATCTCCTTCGGGACTTGAAAATCTCCTTCGGGACTTGAAGATCTCCTTCGGGGCTTGAAGATCTTCATCTTCCAGAAAGACGACGAGCCTTCTCGATTCCGAAAGGCGACAAGCAGTTCTCAGAAGAGAAAGACGACGAGCCTTCTCGATTCCGAAAGGCGACTAGCCTTCTCGATTCCGAAAGGCGACGAGCAGTCCTCAGAGGAGGAAGACGACTAGCCTTCTCGATTCCGAAAGGCGACAAGCAGTTCTCAGAAGAGAAAGACGGCAAGCCTTCTCGATTCCGAAAGGCGACAAGCAGTTCCCAGAAGAGAAAGGCGACGAGCCTTCTCGATTCCGAAAGGCGACAAGCAGTTCCCAGAAGAGAAAGGCGACGAGCCTTCTCGATTCCGAAAGGCGACAAGCAGTTCTCAGAAGAGAAAGACGACGAGCCTTCTCGATTCCGAAAGGCGACTAGCCTTCTCAATTCCGAAAGGCGACGAGCAGTCCTCAGAGGAGGAAGACGACTAGCCTTCTCGATTCCGAAAGGCGACAAGCAGTTCTCAGAAGAGAAAGACGGCAAGCCTTCTCGATTCCGAAAGGCGACAAGCAGTTCCCAGAAGAGAAAGGCGACTAGCCTTCTCGCTTCCGAAAGGCGACTAGCAGTCTTTGAAGGGAAAATGACTTAGTTTTTTCGTGAGGTGGCCTGTCACCCTCGAAGCTCTCTTTCTCCAAGTATTGTAACGAGTAGCGGTCTGTCGCGCTCGAGTTCTAGCTTCCAAGTTGTAACCCCTCCAGAAGATAGTGAAGTTTGGTCGGCACAGCTCCGGCCGCGTGGTTTTTTACCCTTTCCGGGTTTTCCACGTTAAAAAGTCTCTGCGTACCCATCAAACCTCTAATTGACTGTTTGCGCGCTTAGCACGCTCACGAGCTAAGGCGGTTCAAGTGAACCGGTCTACCAAGAGCCCTAAGCGTTCCGCAACAGAAATAGTCCATACAAAACAGGTAAAGAGAGCTAAACAGTGCTCTAAGAAAGAGAAAGAAAACCAAACAGATACTCTAGAAACCATCATCCAGCAGATCATCCTTTTCAGGATCTCAGTCTGCATGTGCTCTTCCTGCATTGCTCCTCCTGCATCAGCATTTTCTGTAATTTCCAACCGAGAATTTCATTTAGAATGAATTCAACAATGAAAAATATACATGTATCTAGTTCTGTATATAAGAACGTAGTACTTAATTATGCTCAGAGGATATAGGTAGAGTATTTCAGGTTTAACCGCAGAATCTAATAACTGTTTCCAAACGAAACGATTTCAGACTTCTGGACAACGCAGCTATATTTGTGTTCCTATGTGTGATATCCTGGTTACTGTTCTTATAGGGTTAATTGAAACTCATCAAATGTGGAATGGAACCAATCAACAGGAGAAGGTCCAAAACAAGTTAGATCGTGTTATCAAATGTGGAATAACACTCTCCTCCAAGTTAAGGAAGACGAATCTGGATGAGGTTGTTATCATCAAATGTGGAATGAAACAACCAACCAGAAATTCGTACTCAGCAACCAAAACACCAACGGAGCACAATATGCTAGGTTTGACAAAGGAAGGAATCAAAACATTCGGACTTAGGCTGGTTTCAAACCGCTTTGAGTGACATTTCCCCCACTGTTTTGATTGAACGGTCTCGGGGAATTCCTTTTGTCAGTGGATCAGTTAGATTATCCTTCGATCGCACATCGACCAAAGTAATAATGCCTTGTTCTTTAAGATAATTCAAAAGAGCGTGTCTCAGTCGTACATGTCGTCTCTTAGTGTTAAAGAGGACATTCTTAACAACTTGGACTGCTGCCTGATTATCACAGTACAGGCTCAAAGAGTTGATTTGAAGTCTAGACAAGGGAATGTCTAAGATCAAATTCCTGATCCAGTCTGCCTCTTCACCAGCTGAAGCTAAGGCAAATAACTCGGCTTCCATAGACGACAAAGCTATGCATGTCTGTCTCTTGGACTTCCAAGTAACTGCAGCGCCACCCAATATGAATATAAATCCACTTGTGGACTTGCTGTTTGATACTTCTGAACACCAGGAGGCATCCGAGTAACCTTCCAAAGTAGGAGGGTGACCAGTATAGCACAGAGCGTGGTCTTTAGTACCTTTGAGATACTTCATCAGCCTATCTAGAGCATCCCAATGCTCTTTGCCTGGACTACTGGTAAAGCGACTTAGCATGCTTACGGAGAAAGCAATGTCAGGTCTAGTGCAGCTTGTGGCGTACATGAGACTTCCAATGATCTTTGAGTACTTGACTTGATCAACGCTTGTTCCTTCATTCGGACTCAGCTTGACGTTCGGATCAGTGGGTGTTTCAACATGCCTACAATCTTTATAACCCCAGGTATTAAGAATCTGCTCTATGTAGTGAGCTTGACTCAGAGTGATACATCCCTTGTCTACTCTTACTTTCATACCTAGTAGGGTATCAACGGGACCAAGGTCCTTCATATCAAACGCTTTGGTGAGAGCGGACTTAATATCCCTCACGACAGCTAGGTCTGACCCCAGGATCAACATGTCATCCACATAAAGGCATATGATGACAGTTTGGTTCGACATTGAGCGGTAATAGAGACACTTATCTGAAAGACTGGACTGAAATCTAAAGCTCTTTACCACTTGGTCAAACTTCATGTGCCACATCTTAGGTGCTTGTTTAAGCCCATAGATAGATTTATCGAGTTTGCACACTTTGTCCTTTAGATCTGTATGGACATAACTTTCAGGTTGTGCCATGTAGATCTCTTCATTTAGCTCTCCATTCAAAAAGGCTGTTTTCACGTCCATCTGATGGACGATGAAATTCTCGATAGAGGCTAACGCTAGAAGAATTCTAATAGTAGATAGGTGACAGACAGGTGAATAGACATCAAAATAGTCAATTCCCCCTGTTGTTTATAACCCTTAGCGACTAGACGTGCTTTGTATCTGGCTATAGACCCATCACTATGTAACTTCTTCTTCAGTACCCATTTGCATCACAGGACTTTAGCTCCTTTCGGTAGGTCCACTAGATGCCAGGTATTATTTTGTAGCAGCGAGTTCATCTCATCGTCGATGGATTCTGCCCACATTAACGCATCTCTCGATCTCATCGCTTCCTTGTAGGAGAATGGATCATCTTCTAAGTGGTAGGTGACGAAGTTCTCACCAAAATCCTTAGGGATTCTATCTCCTGTAGATACTCTAAGAGGAACAGGTTCGACCTCTAGAGGTTGGGGAGCAGTGCCAGAGGGGCCAGCTTCGGGTTCTACCGTAGACTCTGAGATCATGTCAGTAGATCCAGGAACGGTCAGGCCATGGTCTTTGATAAATTTATGCTCAAAGAAGATAGCATCTCTGGACTCTATCACTGAATTAGTGGATAGATTCAGAAATCAGTCAGCTGCACTGTCTTCTGCACTGCCTAGATAGACGCAGGTTGTCGTTCTAGGTCCCACCTTAGGTCTTTTAAGGTCTTGTATACACACATAGGCGATACAACCCCAGGTCTTAAGAGTGTCATATCTACAAGGATGGCCGTGCCACAGCTCATAAGGAGTAGAACTGAGCTTTGAGTGGGGCACTCTATTCAGAATGTGATTTGCAGTAAGAACTGCTTCCCCCAGAAGGAATTGGGCATGCCAGCGGTCAGGAGCATAGAATTTAACATTTCTGTCAAAGTTCTATTCTTACGCTCAGCGGCTCCATTTGATTGGGGTGAGTAAGGAGCTGTAGTTTCAAGGATTATGCCCTCAGTGGCACAAAACTCCTTAAACCCAGTTGCAGTGTATTCTCCTCCTCGATCACTTCTAAGTCTCTTAATCTTCAGATTTAACTGGTTTTCTACCCGAGATTTGAAGATTTTGAAGGTCTCGAATGTCTCGTCTTTCGATTTCAATAGGTAGACATGACAAAATCTGGAGAAATCGTTAATGAAGGTAATTAGATACTTCTTTCCCCCTCTAGTGGCATGACTCCGAAAGTCACAGAGGTCGGAATGAATCAATTCCAAAAGTTGTGTGCTCCTAGAAACGGTCTTGTAAGGGTTTCTAGTTATTTTAGTTTGGGCACAAACCTCGCACCTATCAAACCGAATAGAGAAATCTAACAGAATGTTGTGACTCTTAGCTAGATCGCGTATTTTCTTGTAATGAACGTGTCCAAGTCTATTGTGAAGTAGCTTTGGATCTAACAGAGACGAACTCACTTGATTTATGCACTCGTTTTCTAGGCTAAGTCTATACATTCCATTGATTAAGTAAGCGCAACCAAAGTAATGTGAATTAACAGACAGTGTTATTCTACCGCTAATGGTTGTGAAGGACATTCCAGACTTATCTAACAAACTCATAGAAATTAAATTTTTGGTAAAATTAGGAACTAATTTAACATTTTGCAAAAATAAAATTTTACCTGAAGAGAGGACGAGCTTTGCCGTCCCAGCATGCGTAACGAAAGTCTCTCCTCCATTGCAATTTTCAACTCTGTCTCGGACTGCTCTGACCTCTGAGAGAAGACTTCTGTCATTTGTGACATGACAGGTAGCACCGCTGTCCAGCCACCACTCAGAAGACGCACTGCGGTGATTGCTCCCGATCATAGCCACAAAGGACTTGGGATCAGAAGTATCGACCACCATGTTTGCAGTATTCTGTTTGGGAGGCAGCTTGCTCAAAATTAGACTCGCAAATTGATTCTCGACCGTTTCAGACTGCTCGTCTTTTAGCTTGTCCCAAATCTCTTTCGTTGTCTTACATGCTCTGTAGGTCAAGGCAAGGCGAGAATTTAGGGAATTTAGAAGGTAATTCCTGCAAAAATTCTCGTCTTTGCTCCACTGACATTCATCCACATCCTCACGGGTAGTGGCGAAGTCACTAAGAACAGTGTAGAAAATTCCACGTTCTATCATTCCTAGTTGGACATGCAGTTTCCAACTGAGAAAATCAGTGGCGTCAAAAGACTGCAATTTAGCGACATCGAGCACACTTTTCTTCGACATCGCATCAGAATTCTAAAAAGGAAAAACTGAAACAAAATCACCTGATTCGCGTGGAGACAAAGTAAATGTGGTTTGCACCTCCTGCCTGACTGAAGACAATCACCGAAGGCTAGATCTCGGTGAGATTCCTCCCTTTCTTGAGTTACACAATTAGAGCTTTCTCCTCCTCTGTCCAGACCTCACAGAAACGGCGACAGATCCGGCGAACTGAGAACAGTGATCCGATGGGAAATCTGTCAAGAATGGAGAACGACAAGTGCAATCTGAATCAGGAAACGAAGAGCAGCGATCTCCTTCACGAAACGGCAAGCAAACAGATTTGGATTTGGAAAATACAAGTCCAGCTATGGAGATCTATGGAGATCTGGATCTGAAAAATACAAGTCCAGCTATGGAGATCTATGGAGATCTGGATCTGTGAGGAATCAAGAATCCAAATGGAGATCTCCTTCAACAATTTCCAACTGAGGAACTCCGATCTTTTGAGCAGCAGATTCTTGAAAGAAAGATCAAACAGAGAAAAAATTTCTCAGAGCTGGTAGAGATCGGCAAAGGAGATTCTCTTCCACTTGAGACAGGAGATCAAGATCAGCAAACAAGAGATCCGAATCTGCTTTAAACCTCCCTGATCGGCAGCACTAAGCGAGCGATGATGGAACCTGGTGCAGATCGGCGTCGAGAAGAAAAACTGGACGGCGAAATAGATCTGGCAGAGGTAGATCTGGAAAGGACAGCGAATAGATCTAGCCTAATCCTTTTTTTTATCTATGATCAGGAGAAGACGGCGAGGCTCCTCCTTCGAGCGACTAGCGACGACTCGAGAGCTTCCCTGCTTGCGATTGACGAACAGCAGTAGATCTGTGGGCGACCTCCTTTCGTTCTGCGAACAGCGAACAGGAAGAAGAACCAGCGATTTCTGCAGGGATCGGCGCTAGGAACCACGAACGGCGGCAAGACTCGCGAGAGAAGGAATCTGCAGGTATCTCCGATGAAGCACGCCGACGGGATCGCAGAAAAAGGAGAGCGGCGGCCAAACGGAAATCGCAAAAAACGGGAGCGGACAGACGGGAGAGCGGAAACCCTAACTCGTATCTTGAGAATGTTGAGGCTCCGCTCAAGATATTCCACAATACCTCATCAACATGTGGAATGAGTATTTATAGTATCTCCAGCGTAAAGCGAACCCTAGTGACACGAAACCCATCGGGTCGTTCCGAGTCGGTCTTGACACGCGCGGACATATTAATAATAATAGAACTAACAAAAAGTTCATACATAATCATCTTCAATTTTCGCTAACATGCCCTTAGAAGAGCCAAAAAATCAAAAAATGTCGTTAACTAATTTTTGAATACAACATTATTAGACTTATATTGAAAAAACCGTGGATATGTAAGAAAGATGAAGTTTTTAGGTTTAACTTAACCTATATTATTTTAGAAGGCTCGTATTAAATGAAATAAGGATCGGATGACTCATATATTTTTTATACTTAAATTCAATAACTCGGTTCTCGGGTCGGTTCTGGGTACCCGAGTGTAAGAACCGAGAACCGAACTGAGTGGTCGGTTCTGAAAATTTTGGACCCAGAACCGAACCGAGGCACATGAGAACCGACTAGAGCCGCTTGGTTCGGTTCGGTTCCGGTCTGGTTCTCGGTTCTTCGGTTATTTTTGCACACCCTATTAACTATAGTGAATTTTTGGAAATAAGTCCTGTAGACATATTTTTAGGAAAAATGTTAAACAATTTTTAAAATTTTCGTGTTTAACATTTTTCAAAAGAGGTAAACTTAGGTGCGCAACTCTCACCTAATAATAGGTGGGGGAGAAATACAGCCATATGATCTTAGATCGGACGGTATATAAAATACTGACATTATTGATTATTAATAAATACAGAAGTATTTAGAAAAATACAGAAAAATACAACCGTATGATCTATGATCAACGGCTTAGATAAGCTCCCTCTCACCTATTATTAGCACCTATTATTAAGTGAGAAATACTCACCAAAAATTTTTTTCTTTTCAAAAATAGGATTTGTATCTAAAATTTAGGAATTTTTTGAAATACATAAAAAAGTGATCTTTATCGTCAGTGAAAAATGAAAATATGATGGCCAAAACGGGCACCTGAGCGGAGGTGGCGTCGCGTGCGGCGAACCAGGCGAAAGAATCACCGCCATTAATATCCCTCCATCGGCCTGATCGCAAATCAATTGTTTTTAAACTTTTGAGAATTGCGAGGCAAAATAAGCGTTCTGCTTTCCCACTGGTCTGCGACACTCGTACTCCCCAGCCATTTCTCACCATCACCTTCTCTCTAGTTTTGCCCCCACCGGAGATTCCAGTCGCCCTCGGTGGGGATGGGTTGCGCGCAGTCTAGGATAGAGAACGAGGAGGCGGTGGCGCGTTGCAAGGAACGGCGGCAGTTTATGAAGGACGCCGTCGCAGCCCGCAACGCCTTTGCCGCCGCCCACTCAGCTTACGTTGTTGCCCTAAAGAACACCGGCGCCGCACTCTCAGACTTCGGTCAGGGAGAGGCTCCGGATGACGCCTCTGAGGTCGCATCAGTCGCCCGCGTTGGTCCCTCCTCTGTTTCAGGCGTGCCGTCCGCCTCTTCCGCCTCCGGCGTCGCCCCGCCCATGGAGAATCTCCCGCCTCCTCCTCCCCCTCTACCGGACTTCTCCCCCTCACCTCTGCAGCGCTCAATTAGCATGCCGGACCTACCTAAGAAGTACAGCAGCAAATCCCCAATCGATGTCGCCATCCGCGAGGAGGAAGGCGATGAAATGGATGAGAGCGTCAGTGATAACCATGTAGGCGCCCGAGGTGCCGCGCCTTCCGGCGCTGCTCCTGTCGGACCATCCCCCTCTCCCTCGCCGCCACCTCCACTGCTATCGATGCAGAAGCCCTCACCTTCTCCTCCCCCGCCGCCAATGCCGGAGTCCGGCGGGTTGGGGACATGGGACTACTTCTTCCCCATGGACGAGAACATGTCTATGCCCGGGCCATCTCTGAGTCAGGCCGACGAGATTCACGCAGTGACCGAGGAGCCAGTCCTACCGCCGCCGCTCGATCAGTCCTCAACCGGAGGTGATCTTGAGGAGGAGCCTCCCGCGACTCCGGAAAAGGTGGTGGTTGAGCCGCCGGTGACATTAAAGGGAGCAAAGAAGAAACAAGGCGGTATGGTACACCACCAGCACGCCGTCTCCACCAGCGTCTTGGAGACGAAGAAGGGAAAATTGGCAGCGTCGACTTCTAATGTCAGTCTGCTCCAGGTGCTGATAGATCTTGACGAACATTTCCTTAGGGCATCGATGAGCGCGCACGACGTTTCTAAGATGCTGGAGGCAACCAGAATGCACTACCACTCCAATTTCGCTGATAATAGAGGTGAATTTTTTGACCTAGTTTCTCATCTTGCTCTTTAGGTTTCTGAGTTTTTCTGTTCACAATAAGCAGGACACGAGCCTTCTGTCATCATCCTCTCTGAAAGCTACAGATCCTTATCGGTTTATCCACTTTCAGATTTCTTTTTTCTTCTCTCTTTTAGACTTTCTTTTACCTTTTAAATTTTATAAAACTGTGATTAAGCTGGTGAAGTTGTATAAAACCTAGTGTTGTCTAAGTTGAGTGTGTTAGAGATCAGGATGAATGTTTAACAAAATTATGATTTTGAAACTCAGTGTTTGTGGGTGTTTTGATTTAGTATTATTCACTAACACATTGATTAGTATTAGGAGTAGGTCTTGTAATGACATTGAGAGAGTTTTATTACACCATAAAGAGATTCCCTCAGGGATTTGAAGATGGTGTCAAGCCTCAAGAGTGGGGGATCAAAGAGCTTAATCTAGTCAAGATAATAATAAATGGCTTATGTGTTCCCCCACAGATCTCTTATGTGTCAATATACCCATTCTAGCACGAAGTATAATAATGGGTGGCTGCACAATGAAATAAATATCGTTACCGATTAGGGATCTGTTTGGCACGGCTGTGGCGGTTCTGAACACGATGGTTACGAACTATTGTTTGTTTGGCTCGGTCTTTTGATTTGGTGAGTTTGGACAAAAACGCGGTCGCCATGAAATATATGTTTGACATGACAACGGTTATGACCGCCCCCGTGAAAAAAAAAACTAATTTTAAACAAAAAAAATGGATGGAGTTCCTTAAGTGAGGTCGGGCGTTCACGAATGACGGTTCGTAACCACTGCGTTCACGACCACCTCCATCTTGCCAAACGGGCCTTAGGTCTAATACAACAACACCACCCAAGCCTTTATCCCACCATAGTGGGGTCGGCTATATGGATTCTTTGTCGCCATTGCGCCCTATCTTTAGTCATTATCTCACTAATGCCTAAGTACATCATGTATTTCCTTATAGTTTCATTCCAAGTCTTTTTTGGTCAACCCCTCCCCCATTTAGCATGCATAGTGGCTAAGCTCTCACAACGCCTAACAGGTGCCTCTAATGGTCTCCTTTGTACGTGTCCGAACTATCTTAATCGAGCTTCTCGCATCTTCTCTACAATTAGTGCCACTCCCATTTTATCCCTGATACATTCATTCCTAATTTTATCTAGTCTCGTGTGTCCAATAAATTTGTATTTTAGAGGGTTTGACTTCCCAATGACTTCTTTGGACTCTCATGCAAGGATTTTTGTCGAGTGTCTCTACTCAATGCTTGTGCCAAATATTCTGTTAAATGTCCCTGCCGAGTACTTGTTGCTAAGTAAACTGTTCTGGGTATCCCGCATGAGTAGGACAGGCTTGCTTGTTTTCATTTAGGTAGATTTATTGAGCTGGAGTTATCCTCCAGAGATCGTGTCCTTGATTGTTGACGTTGGAGGTGTGTTCTTGTGTCCAATGGGGCTATATTTGGGTGATAACTACCACCATTTTTCCACGACTTCGAAGGTAATGAAATGTTCCTGAAAATTGAAGTGTTTCCAAAGAATTGGAGCCTGATAGATTGTTATCAATGCCTTTGGACAGCTGGTTGTGGCTCTCCCTTCTCATCTTTTTCCCCTTTTTGGTAACCAGACTTCACCTTGCATCGATAGGTTGGTCATTTCCAAAAGGCTACTTGCTACTTTCCAAGGCGAGGAGTATGCCAAAGAGGTTGCTTTGAAGGAGGGAGGAGAATTACATGGAGATGAATAATGCCTTCTCCTTAAGTGAGTGAGGGAGATTTCTTCAATCTACCCTCCCCAGAAATGTTGTAGGATGGTGGTGGTCAAAGAAAAGCCTTATGGGAGGTATTTTTGCTAATCTTGGACACTTTTTCTCACCTCCGCTATTAATAGAGGTGGTCATTGATCACTTTAAAGTACTGCCCTCGTCCACTTGATGATGCAATCATAAACAAGGCAATGCTAGAGGAAGCATTGGTAAGAAAAAATAGAAGAAGCATATAATTGAACAAGAAAACTTGTTCAAGTAATTGTTTTTGACATATCCTTATATTCTACTATGGATGAGATTCACATCTCTTTTAAGTATTTTTGGCCTTTCCCCTAATTATTGAGTGAAAACTTGTCACCTTTTAACATTGGTGCACAAGAAAATGTAGTAATTAATCCTTTGCTAATTATCGGGCCCACAAGGACCGTGATTGAGCATTGTTTGACCATTTTTCTCATAGAAAGAAGTGAGACACGATTAGAGGAATATGCAGAGAGATGTGCTTTTGTTTAGTTCTTAGCAGCCTTGATTTTTGTAGGGAACAATTGTTTTAAGGTAAACTTGTGGATTATTTTCGAAATATAAGATTTGAATATAATTTTTTTGACAAAGAAAATGGTATATGAAATGAATAACCAAACATGATAATAGTCAAATTCGAGCAAATTTCTCCATGCTATAACTTTGGGCTGATTTTTTTCTCACCAAAATAGTATATGCAAAATCTGCAATTTGTAAGTGTTGTTCTAGTTATAAAAAGTTTATCTATACTATAATATAAAGGAAAAATTCCCTTTGGTGCAACATTGGTCTTTCCCAAATTACCCCTGCAGTTTAATCAAAATTACTCTCTCTCTCAAGGACCCCCCTCTCTCTCTCTCTCACATCGTGGCTAAAGAAATATTTTTTTGTCCCCCTCTCCATCTCCCACCGTGGCTCTCAATGTTTTTTTTATAAATCGTTATAGATATTATAGATTTTATAAATATTATCAATCTTCATTTTAAATCTTATAAATATAGTATTTATAGATTATTTTAAATCTTATAAATATTGGCGTGGCGTGGGTTTGTGAGCGACGGCAATGTCGTGGTCGGAGTACTGTCGTGGTTGGGGTACTGTCGCGGTTGGTCATAGGAGCGGAGCCCCGTGCCTGTCACTCGTTTATAATTAAGAACCCGATTAGTTCATTTTGCGAGTCTTCATTATTTTTTTTTTCAATTTTAGTTTGCATTCTTTGGAAGATCAAGTGAAAAGCTCATTTACTTGCATTTTCTCATATGAATCTTGTTTACTGCTATGATGGATCCAACTTCCATATCAACTCAAGATTGATTCATTATTGCCACTATAATGGTCCACACAGTTCCTCTCTTTTTATTCCCAAGCACAAGTTGAAATAATTTAAGTTTTATGATAATCAAGTTGATTGCATGGTTATAAGTTAATAACTCCAGTGTGGAAAGTATCTACTAATATTCCTGGAAATACTTGTTCCCGTTGGAATTTTTTATTTCTATTGGTGCAAATTCATTCACTCCATTTGGGATGAAACTTCCGAGCGTAGAAAATCTTTCATGACCATCAAGAAAGGTCTGTTTAATATCGTAATAAAACTAAAGCACATGACATACTTGAGTGATTGATGAGTGAGTAGTCGTAAGAGAGTGTCTTTGGGAGGGAACTACTGAATTGAATTCTATCCATGAATCCAAGAAGTCAACAATTGGAGGATCAGAAGGCCCCGAGTCAGGATCCACATACAAACACAGAATTTACATACATAACACAGAATTTACATACATAACACAGAATTTACATACATACAAGACCGGATACCTTTTCAAATGATAATTGGAGGATCAGAAGGCCCTGAGTCAGGATCCACTGACTGTTCTGGTAGCATAGCTGGATCTTGTGTACTTGTCTTCTTTACACGCCGAGTATATACCTGCCAGGGCGGAGGTGAAGGTGGATGAGGCGTAGGAGAGGAACTCACCTCCACCAGTATAGGAGGACTCACTTCCACTGGTAGAGTCTCCCCCTGAAGTGAGGGATACAGTGGAGGTATATGTAGAGGAACATAGGGGACACCCGAAGGAGGGGAAACGGTGGTGGAGCTGGCATCAGCCGGAGGGTAACAGGACTCGGATTCACGGAATGTGACATCCATACTGACAAGCAATTTCCTGGTAGGTGGATGAAAACACTTGTACCCCTTTTGCGTCGGTGAGTAACCAATAAAGACACACTTGAGAGCACGAGGATCAAGTTTGGATGGGCGTGGGTGGTGTATATGAACAAGCAAACACAACCAAACACTCTAGAGGGGAGCCGGGTAGGGGGTACATGGAGAGTATCAAGGGGGGTAGAATTCCCAAGGACACGTGTGGCATACGATTGATGAGGTATGCAGCAGTAAGAACAGCATCGCCCCAATAGAATTTTGGGAGATGCATGGTGGACAATAGACACCGAGCAACCTCCAGGAGATGGCGCTTTTTCCGCTCAGCAACACCATTTTGTGCTGGGGAATAGGCACAAGTAGTCTGGTGGAGAATGCCGTGATCAGCAAGATAATTCTCAAACTGCGAATCAATGTATTCGCGGCCATTGTCACTACGAAGTATTTTAATTGTGGATTGAAATTGGGTGATCATATTATGAAATCGGCGAAAAATAGAAAAACATCACTTTTGTGACGCATCAAATACAACCATGTAGTGCGAGAAAAACAATCAATGAACGTAACAAATCACACAACCAGAAATGGAAGGGAACGAACATGGACCCCAGACATCCGTATGAATAATAACAAAAGGAATAGAACTAGGTAACGAAACATGCGTAAATGAAGTGCGAATATGTTTGTTTAAACTACAGACATCACGCACAAAAGTCTCAAAAATAGCAGTAAGCATAGTTGGAAACAACAACTTCATAACATGGATAGAGGGGTGTCCTAGGCGACAGTGCCAGGAGTACAGAGGATGGACAGTGCTAGAATGAAGAGCAAGAGCTGGTGGAGGTGCGCCAGAGTCGAGCACATAGAGTCCATTCACCATGCTACCAGAGCCAATCACCTTCCCCGTCGTCAGGTCCTGAAAAACACAAGAAGACGGAAGAAAGGTCACAGAGCAATGCATGAAGTTAGTTAAGTGACTGATTGAAAGAAGGTTACGAGTAAATGTGGGAACATGAAGAATAAAGGACAAGGTAAGAGAGGAGCAGGGGATGGTGCCCTTCCCGGCAATAGAGGAAAGGGAACCATCGACAATGCTCACCTTGTCACGCTCAGAGAGAGGAGTATAGGAAACAAAACCTGTAGAGGACCCGGTCATATGATCCGTGGCCCCAGAGTCAATGACCCATTGAGTGGAGGGAGGAGAAACAGCAGAATGGGCACCTGGCAGTCCCGTGTGAGCGTAGGAGGAAGAGGCAGAAGGCTCCGCAGAAAGGCCCTGCATCATGCGTCGGAGAGCCAACATTTCGTCCGCAGTAAAGCCACCAAGAGTGGCAGAGGCATCAGTAACAGAGTAGCCCTGAGAGATATCGGCAGCAGCATCAGTAAGATGGGCCGCACGTGGAGCAGTATGACGTCCTGAGAAGCGTCCAGAACCACGACCACCACGAGGTGGAGCACCCCCTCTTGGGGTAGGGAACCCATGAAGCCGGAAGCAGGTATCCCGAGTGTGGCGATTCTTACCACAATTATCACATAGGAGATGATCCTTATCAAAACTCTTCGACTTGGGGTCCCGTGATGGACGCATACCAAGAAGAAAGGGGGTAGAAGCGGCAAGGGCAGAGCTCTCCGACACAGAGTCAGGAAGGAGGGTCTGACGGCGATCAAATTCCTACTGCACTAAACTGTAGACCTCAGGAAGAGAAGGTATCTGTGGGCGTCCCAGAATCTGAACACTGATTTGATCGAAGTCGCGGTGCAATCCATGAAGAAATTCAAATATGCGATTGCGGTCATCCCTGGCTCTAACCATTGCCGCATCAATAGGGCTAGCAAAGACAAGAGGATCAAAATGATCATACTCTTGGTAAAGCTGCGTGAACTCCAAGTAGTATGCTGAAAGAGGACGATCACCCTGCCTGAGTAAACAGATTTTGCGGCGCAACTGTAAGATTTGAGCAGCATTGCCACGGCGAGAGTAAGTAGACTCCGCACGACGCCAAATATCAGTAGCATTGTCCAGAAATAGATAGTTGCGGGCAATGGACTCCTGCATCGAATTAGTGAGCCAAGACATGACCAAGGAATTCTCGGACTCCCACTAGGGCCACTCAGGAGAAGTCCTGTCCGGTTCCCTCTTGTGGCCGGAGACATAGCCAAAGAGGCGCCGACTTTTGAGCGCCAGGGTGATAGAACGAGACCATGTGAGGTAATTGGATTAATCAAGCCGGATAGTAGTGATCTGAGAGGTATTGTGATTAGTGGTTCCACGGTAGAAGACCGACGAAGGAGGACCACCGGAAAGAGGAGGCGGAGTAATACCGGAAAGAGGAGGTGGAGTAACACCGGTGGAGGGAGAGGGAGAATCCGATCCGCTAGATCCCATGACTCAGAAAAAGAACCGGAATAGAAATCCGGGTAAGGGGAAAGCCCAAGAAATTAGGGCATCAAGAGACAAAGATATCCATCAAGAGGGCAGGTGGTGCCGGAGAAAAACAACTCAAGAGCAGAACACCGGTGCCATTAGAAGAGGGCAGAAGAAGAGGCGGACTGGCGGTCGCTGGAGCGGGAGGCGCGGTCGCGGTCGCTGGAGCGGGAGGCGCTGGAGTGGGAGATGCGAGGAGACGCGAGTAGGCGGAAGCGGAAGACGCGAGAAGGCTTGCGCGCGCTGGAGCGGGAGCGGGAGACGCGGTCGCTGGGGCGGAAGCGGGAGCGGGAGCGGGCGAGAAGGCGGAAGCGGAAACGGCGGGAGCGACGGGAGAGTTAGGTCACGGCTGGCTTTGATACCATGTTGAAACGGGAAAAACTTAATAACATTCCAATAATAGGCCCCCTATATATAGAGGGGTTACACTAATAACAACCAAATAACAAAATAACAAAATAACAATAATATTTAACAGGTTGGTATAACTTTTTTAGCCTATTATACCTTTTTTCTTTAGTTTATATCAATAGGATCTCTCACGCTAAAATTGATGTATTCAACCATAAGTGCCCCACTACTATAATTATAACATCTCCGATGAGAATAGTATCAATTGTGCATGGTACGTTTGAGCAATCCTTTGTTTTTTTTGTTTATGTGCTTATTTTTCACTTATATAGTTCTTCATCTCTCTGCAATTATATTGATTTTTTCTCATTATGCTTGTGCCACACTGTGTTAGTGCAAAAATCATCCATTAAGATTTCAAATATCTTCCAACCCCAAATCGTTTTGACTAATCTTGTATGCTTGTTTGCGTGAGCCATGACTAGTGATGACATGCATTCTAAAATCTAAAATTATTCTTGTCGAATGACTTGAATTCAGGTTTGGACGTCAATCCCTTGTTTTTGGATTTGAGGATGCATTTCCAATTTGAAATGCTAGTTGCCATTTTGTTAATTAATAGTGAAATCCCTCAACTCCTATAAAACAAAAATCATATGCGATGGTTCCGCAAGATGAGTCAGAGGTTGTATGAAATCGAGTAGGCATTTCTCATATGCATACACTATAGTATTCTAAGGGAGGTTATGGTGATGACGCTTGCGGTTTTGGAGCCAATCATTGCCCGCCAGGACCCGTATAGGTTTACTCTCGCATGAATAGTGTTAGTGTCGTCATCGTAGACGACATTGCCCATCCCCAAGCTGACCTTATACCTTCACCGCCATACCATGCCTCCTTTGCCTACCCATTTAATGCCTTCACCGTGCCACTTTCGGGCACCCTACAATAGTCCGCCATCTGCACTAAGGCACATTAAACTGTTAAAGATATTGTATATGGTTGATATAACTTAGGCTCACCTCGAATGTTGTGATCACCCTCTCATGTATATATACCCTATTGTTGAGTAATTTTCATGATTCATTACTTCTATCATGGTATCAGAGCCATAACCCTAATCCCCCTCTGCAATGAAGCCTTCCGCGAGCCCTTCGTCGTCGATCGAAGCCTCCCACAAGCCCTTCGTCGTCGCGCCCTCCCGTCTGCGTGTCTGTCGATCGATTTCTCCCGCGACCGACAAATCTCCATCGCCACCAGAACCCTCTTCCAGAACCCCGACATCAACCTCTCCTGCGCCTGCGGATATCGGAATCGAACGGTGGCTCTTGCGGCCCTTTCGTTTTCTCCCATCGACTAGTCCGCCGACATCCTTGCCGACCTCCTGTAGTGATCCAACGACCTAGGGAAACTCCTGCTCGCGTCCGCCTCTCCTGCTCGTTTCGCCGAGCCCGTCCGTCGCTCCCGCTCGTCTCGCCGAGCCCGTCTGTTGCCTCCCGCAACCTGCCTAACACCATCGGCCTCCTCCGCTGCCTCCTGCAACCCGCCGGATCCCGCCGGCCTCCTCCATCCTCTCCCGAGTGCACTCTTGATCTAGCCGACCACCTCCGTCCTCCATTGGTTCGATGGCATCGCTTCCACCGCAGTCTTCTCTTGCGTGTGCTCCACTGCTGCTTTCGCCTGGTTATAGTGCTCTGGTGCGCCCTGTTCCTCTCCCTCCTTTAGCGCCCTCTGCTGCTTAGTCTGGTGCTCCTCGTCATCCGCCTGTCCGCTGCCACTACTGTCACTGTCTTGGTCATGTCAAATCTGAGTGTCACAAGCTTCAGATGGCGCATCGTTCTAGTCAGCAGCGTGCTCCTGGAGCACCTTCAGTTCACTTTTCTGCTCCAGTGCAGTCACTCTCTGTTTCTGAGCTTGCCTAACAGATTGCCCAGCAGCTCTCTCACGTTTCACTGCCTCGCTCCTCTGCCTCCAGTGCCCCCAGACTCTTTGTCTGTCTCCTCCAGCGAGTGTCCTGTGGATGATCCTCCTGCGCGTCGCTACCCACTTCGTGAGAGACATCCTCCTGGCCGCCTTAGCCTTGCTACACTACTGCTGGACCCGCCTGCCCTTTCTGCTACTGCATGTGGTACTCCAGAGCCGACTTCCTACTGTGAGGCTGTCCAAATACTTGAGTGGCAGACTGCCATGTCTGCTGAGTTGGAGGCACTTGAGCATACTTGTACCCGAGAGTTCATTCCTCTTCCACCCGATGCTGTTCCTATTACTTGCAAGTGGGTCTTCAAGGTCAAGACTTGCTCAGTTGGTTCTGTGGAAAGGTACAAAGCTCGACTTGTGGCTAGTGATTTTTAGCAGGAGCGGGACGAGACTATGATGAGACTTTTGCTCCGGTCGCCCACATGACTACGATTCATACTCTTATTGCAGTTGCAGTGCCAGCTGTTCACCACTGGTCTCTGTTCCAGCTCGACGTGAAGTTTCTTCACGGCGACCTTCAGCAGGAGGTGTACATGCTTCCTCCTCCCGGTCTCTCCTCTCCTCCAGGTCTTGTTTGCCGCTTGCGGCGAACTCTTTATGGGCTCAAGGAGGCTCCCCACGCGTGGTTTGCACGTTTCAGCTCAGCCATTACAGCCGCCGGTTTACAGCCAAGTCGACATGATCCAGTCCTGATTGTGCACTCCTCTCGTGGCCGGACTCTTCTATTACTCTATGTGGATGATATCATTATTATTGGTGATGATCCTTCTCATGTGGCCTTCGTCAACTATCACCTTCAGCAGCAGTTTCAGATGACTGACCTTGAACAACTGAGCTACTTCTTGGGCCTTGAGGTCACCTCTACAGACCATGGTTTTCAACTCTCTCAGCGGCGTTACTCATCAGATCTCTTAGCTTGAGCTGCTCTCTCTGACTCTCGCACCTTGGACACTCCTATAGAGCATCACCTTCAGCTACTTTCGGATGATGAGGTTCCACTCTCTGATCCTACTCGCTATCGTCACCTTGTTGGGAGTCTCATCTACCTCACTATTATTCGGCCCGACATTGCACATGCTGTTCATGTGTTGAGCCAGTTTGTTAGTGCGCCTACCTTTGTGCATTATGGTCACCTACTGCAGCTCCTGCGCTATCTCCGGGCGATGACTTTACGTGGTCTCTTCTTCTCCAGCTGTAGTTTTCTGTAGCTTCGTGCTTACTCAGATGCTACCTGGGCTAGTGATCCTGTTAACCGTCGACCTGTCACTGATTTCTGTCTGTTCTTGGGTTCTTCACTTATTGCATGGAAATCCAAGAAATAGACCGGTGTTTCTCGTTCCAGCATTGAGGCTGAGCTTCGGGCCATGGCTACCACCGCTGAAGACATTATTTGGCTCCGCTAACTTCTTGAGGACCTTGGTGTCTCTTCTCCAGATCCCACTCCGCTCTACTGTGATAACACTGGTGCCATTCAGATTACTTTGAACCCGGTGAAACACTCTCTTTCCAAGCATATCAAGGTGGATGCTTTCTTCCTACGTGAGCAGTATGGTCGTGTCACTCTTGCCCCTTACTTTGTTCCTTCTGAGCAACAACTTGCAAATTTGATGACTAAGCCACAGACGCGGACCCAACATACCTATCTATTGTCCAAACTCTCGGTGTATGATCCCGTGCGAGTTTGAGGGGGGGGGGGTGTTAGAGATATTGTATATAGTAGATATAGCTTAGGCTCACCTAGGGTGTTGTGATCACCCTCTCATGTATATATATATGTATACCCTATTGTTGAGTAATTTTCATGATTCATTATTTTTATCATAAATAACTTTTTTCTTGCTCCCTTCTTAGCCAACCACATCCCCTACCCCCAACAACCACCTTCAACCTCTACCCCTAGTCCTCCTTACCACCATTTCATCCCATTCCCAACGAGACAAACCCGACATCCATCTTGCCCTTGCCACCACCGGGTTGTTTCATACAACCTCATCGCGTCGTCATCTTCTTTCATTGCCAACCACCCCCAAATTTCTACCACTACCTCCATATCCTCAGGTTTCTCGTGCATTTGTGAGTCTTTATATTTGTAGCATCTTATTTCACATCATTTGTACGAATTGATCATATCCATCATTGATACTTTCTCACAACTCTTTGTCTCTCTTGGATCTTTATTATTTGCAGGGTCCTAGATCGCGGGATGTTTAGTTTAAGCGCTCTTGCGGCAAACAAATTTTCATTTGCAAGTTATCTCTAAACGTTTTGTTATCAATTGTGTTTGTGGTGTGCTAGATTAATACTCTCTTTATTAATTTCATTTTTTTGTCAGAAATTGTCATTGTGTATCACTTCATTACTAGGTCTTAGTCATTCCTCATCACTTCACTATTAGGTGGCAGTTCATCACCAGCACACCCTTACCTTACCCTAAATCAAATAACGTTTAAACTTTAATAAAAAAGGAAGCATTTTCATCTCACTAGAGTTGATTAAAAACGAAACATAGTAAAAAAATCATGTTCATTCTTCATGTTTTTGGTAGGTTAGGTTGTGCGAGGTGATGAAGATCCTCGACATACATACGTCTATTCCCGCAGGAGGCGGTGATCCGCTATTCGATCGGACGATCCGAGTCCATAGATGCGTCTGGATGGTCGCTTGGAGTTGATTTCATGTACCTATTTTTTATTTTTCGAGTGTTATTTGATACTCGATCAGTTCGAACATTTTGAGCCGTCCGATCCGGGTGCCCCAAACGTTATACTTTTTTTATACTTGCATGTAGCGGTTCTGAGAGGATATTAATCGTTTTGGACTCTTTTCAGAAACCACCGGTCTCCTCCTCATGATGTGACTTTGTGAGGCTCTACTTGGTGCGACTCCAAGGTTGTTTCTGACTTCCTCTTCCCCGCTGACCACCCACTCCCTCTCCACGACCACTCCTGCAAGCCTACATTGTGACACCTCCTACCTCCACTAACCACAATCCCCGTCTGCGATATCGATCCCGCCCCCGCCTCCTGTCTGCGATCGCAATCCCCACCTACTGTATCATTTTGAATCCCTCTTCCGACTCCGATCCCGTCTCCCACCTGCTATCCCGATCCCCACTTCCTGTTTTGTTCCCGATCCCATTTTCAGTCGCCAACTGCGATCCCTTCTCCCACCCCCATCCACTATCCCCCTTCCCTGTATCTATCCTGATCTCATCTTTCCCCGCAAATTCTATTACCTATCACAGCCTGCAAGCCCACATCTCTTCTAGGCTTCCAGCCACACTCCGACACCTCCCTCTCGGCCATAGTCCCCACTCGAGCCTCTTGGCCCTCTAGTCCTCTACCCAGCAACACTCATCTCCAGTTGGAGCCAGCAGTTCTCGGATCTTCGTCATTGCCACATTTCGCTGCCGCCTGCACATGTAAGTCAGAGTTTGGTGTTTGGGTTTCTCTATTTTGTGTGCTTGGACTATTTAGTGGATGTGATATCGTATGTTTGTTCTTCTGTGAGATTGTCTGACTTGCAGGTCTTATTCGTCGCACACTTAAATTACTTGCGCCTCAATTCCTTGCGAATTATCGTTTGTTTTTCCAATTTTATTACCCATGAATGACTGTGCTCTTGATCAAGATTTATTTTAATTAATTGTTAATCGGACTGTCAGTAAGCGCACTGCATTCCACTTAGGGTTGCATTTTAGGGTATCAATTCATTCACAACCTACCCTTCATCATGGAGTTTGCTGTTTTTGGTTCTTCTGTTTAGGAAAAAGTGCGGAAGTGTATTTTAGAGCAAAGTTTACTCACAATGAATGATGGCTTTACCTATTCAACTTGTAAATGTATTATTCATTCATTTTGATTAAATTACTATGCATTGGCATGCAAAAACTATACCTATACATGTATTTTTCCTGTAGGTCATATCGATCATTCTGCAAGAGTCATGCGTGTCATCACATGGAATAGATCATTTAAAGGTGTCCCTTATGCAAATGATGGGAAAGATGATTTTGATAATGATGAGTGGGAAACTCACGCCACTGTACTGGATAAGATGCTAGCATGGGAAAAGAAGCTCTATGATGAAGTCAAGGTAATTTGTATTTCTTTATATTATTTACTTGAGAGGGCATGCAAGGAGTAGGGGTTCGGTAGCCCCCATGGTGACTCGGAAGTCTTGGGTTTGGATTGAAACAGGCTATTTGTAGTGCAAGGTTGAAGCGTGTACTTCAAATCCTCCCTGTTTATATGATCTGCATGATATTTGATGCTTGAAGTTTTTTTTTCAGTTTTATAAGAAATTTACTTGGTTAGTTCATTTTCCAGTTCAAATTTGATCTCTTTGAATGAGTGTACTATTGTGGCCTTATCATCATCATCATCATCAATAGTCTAATCTCAACTGTTTGGATTTGACATTGTAAACCCTTATTTTACATTCATTTATGTTAAGTGCTTCTTGTGGTCTTATACCTAAACCGTTGAAATCATCTTGTAACTTTCATCAAGTAACCTTATGCCTGCCCCATCTCCTTTATTTACTCGAATAACCGATGCACTTTCAACTCTTTATTGTACATGATCAAAATACCTAAGTTGATTTTTCTTTTTTCTTATCTTCAATAGATGTCACTCTCACTATTCTCTAATAAGATCTTTTAATAAAGTCATTCTTTAATTTAATCGTTATATACACCCATCCTAATCTCATTTATACATGCTCTAGCTATATATAAATGATTTTTTTACTCGTATATATACACATCGCCATACTAATTGCTTTTCTATTCATTTTACCTTTAAGTCTCTATGATATCATAATATCACATGATACTTCCGGCACACTTCTCCATTTTATCCATCAATCCTTAATTTTAGGCTATATTAATATTGATAATTGTTAATATTACCCTTATTAAAATTATTTATCAGACATTGAGTCTTTGTTATTGAATTCTAAGCCATCTTCTAAATTATATCACTATTGTTCTAATTTTTAAGTTATTAGTGGATGTCTCATCAATTAGAATTGTCATATACAAAAGATGGTCATAACCTACCTCCTACTCTCCCTTGTCTAGGGAGTGAAATCTCATCTACCTAAATTATTAAAAATGCCACCAAGGCAAAAATATAAAAAAGACAAGGCTTAATTAAAATACAATGAAAGATAAGCTTGGAGAGGTGGCTTTGAATCCTCTCTTGTCGTAAAGAGGTCGTACTAAATGTCGTGTTAGTATCAATACTCCCCCTTCAAAATTGACATTGCCCTCAAGGTCGAGTCCTAGTGTGTCTCTCTTCAAGCTCAAGAGCCTCAAAGTCAATGAGTGATGTCTTCGTCTTCAAGGCTAAGCAGCATGCACAATTTTTTATTTGGATATTTGTGTGTATGAGAGTAGGCTTGTTTACAATGAAAAAAGAGTCCATGAGACGGAGGTCTAGGTAGTATTGGTGTGATAAGCGTTGAGGTGTTGGGTTCGACTATTGTGGGGGTATGCGTAGGGTGTCAGAAGGGTGGGTACATGCAGTACAAGTGGTGGTGGGGTTTTAGGTTGATGGATGTGGGAGCTAAACGCGGGACATTGGAGATGTGAAGGGTGTATCGTTGTGGCTGTTTTGGAGGTTGGTAGCATGTCGGGGTAATGCCCAAGAGAGCATAGAAATACTCTTCAACAAAATGAGCTGGCTCTATGGCCCTAGGGAGAGTGTCGATTTTGAGCACGCAAAGGCGTATCCGGATGTGGGGTTGTAGCCCGACGAAGAAGTAGCTCAAGTAGTGTTATGCTAAGAGGCAGAAAATATATGGCTCTGCCTCAATGAAGTCATCAATTTAGGTGGTCACTGAATCTAGTTAAAAAACTGTACCATTTCACTCAAATGCGTGCTTGTCGGAAGACTATCATAGTGACAAATGAACTCTTCTTTGAATAAGATCCACATTAAGGATAGACTAGTTTGGCGGGTTCAGTGAAGCCAATGTTAAGCAGAGCCTTTCATGTATACGGTGGAGAGAAGGGCCTTATGAATATCTAGGATGCCTTGTAATTTGAAAATTACTCGACACAAGCAAATCCACCTGAGTGGATCCGTCCCATCGAACAATAAAATGTCGATGCATCGACAGGGTGCGGGTGAGCACCAACGATGCGTTAGAGGACAGAGGTGGGCGCGGAACTGCTATAGAGGGTGACATGTCAACTGTGAGCAATTTCGGGGTTGCAAGCACCGTTTGCGATGGGTGTGTGACCAACAAGGAGGGCGTAGTTCTCTCGCACATTGAGATGTCATCAGACATGGAAGTCTCAACATAATCCATGCAGCTTGAAAGGGCGACGCCTGTGAGAGCTATATAATCTTCGCGAGCGGTCATTGAACGAGTAACATGCATGCACAGAAAGGGTGGTTGCCAAGTAGCTGAGGAAGCATGGTGAGCTCGATGACTGGTGAAGCGAGGGCTGATATACGGGAGCTGAGGCGAGGCCGCGTTGTTGTTCCACGTAGGAGTCAGGGATGTCGAATTCAACGAGGGAATGACGTCATGCGTGGCTACGGTAGGGAGCTCGCGTTGGGGCAGTCGAAGCGTGATAAGCCGTTGGAGGCGGAGGAGGCATCCGCTAGTGCTCGATGTCGATGATCGAGGTGTTCCACTGTGTATATCGATACACGTAATGAAGCTCAGAGTTGGGTCCGACAGAGGTGGCCGTAGAGCTTGATGCCAATTATTGAGGCGTTCTTGCGTATATCAATACAAATAAATGGAGCTCAGAGCTGGGGCGCTCACAAAGGGTGTACGAGGATTGGATTTTAGATGGCCGCACACTAGGTATGGGTGGCATGTCGACCCGAGGAATTTGTGGGCGGCACTGTAGGTCAGACCAATCGATAGCAGTTCAAATAAATAACTGCATTAAAAGAGAACACATGATACAATTGTGAGACAAGCTCGAGCGTTAGTTCTTAAGGACTTACTCTTTTTACGAATTCCTCTCAAAGGAGAGCTCAAAACACACATTACTCAAAAGATGGTCATAACCTACATCCTACTCTCTCTCATAATGGAGTGAACTCTCTCTGTCTAAATGACTAAACTACACCTGGAGAGGTGGCTCTGAATCCTCCATTGTCGTGAGGAGGTCATCCTGGACGGTGTGTTTGCATCTATTATATCTTTTATTTTGCACTCTTTACTTTTAACAAAAACTTTAGATTTATTATAATCAATGTAGATCTCAGTAACTTTTAATTTTTCCACCACATGGTGATTATTCATTCATTGACATAGCATGTTGCGTGCCCTTGAAAGATTACCCATCCCATCGTGCAGCAAACAGAAACCCTCGAGCCCGACGCCTCTCTGCATGATCGACACCATCGTCCTCTCGTGAAGCTCCAGCGACCACTGTCGTCCGGTCGCGGGCGATTCATTGTCGTAGATTCCTTGCACAACTCGATCCTTGCGCTTTCTTCTCTGGGAAGCACATTAGACATCTCTTTTTTGAGCCTCCTGTCTCTACAACTATCGAGTTGTCGTTTTCATCTTGAGCCCGACGCCTAGCAAATTAAGTGATGCAGGACGGCGCGTAGGATTTGCGCGCCTGTCGGCTATTTCTAGGAATCCCTAAATGCATGCAATTTAAAGATTGAAATTTGAGCGGGCGTGCACGAATTTTAAGAAATTAAGCAACTAGATTTTTGTAAAACATAAAAATACTATTTTTGTTTAAAATGAATTTTCTTGAAATATGATTCGATTCTAAATCCGGGGAAGGAAGTTCGCAACTTTCGTTCCGTTCCCCTTGATGTAGCAAACGGAAATCGTGAACTCCAAATACGTATCCGTTTGGAGTTTTCGACGTAGTGTTCACTGACAAAATCCAGGCGAAAACCCACAATGAATCTAATAACCTAAAGAGGAAATATAGATGCACACAAAGGAGGAGGAAAAAACAAGTTACCCACGGAAAGAGGCGTCTTTTCGCGACCGAAGTCGATGGTGATCCCGCGAGGAATTCCTCGTCACCTTCGATCTCTCGCTCCGAGGCCGGCCGCTGTCGCACACGGGCACCACGGAGAAAATTCGCTCACTCTCACACGAAAGTGGTTCCACGGAATCTCAAACACTCACTAGTGCAAGGAGATCACAAACTAAACAACCTAACTTTCACTCGCTCTCACACCCAAGGTGGATCCACGAAAACTCGATCACTCAAAGTGGTTCATCAAAATCTCTAGTCGAGTGAAATGGGAGACAGTATCTCACCCACAAAAACTCACGGCAGCAACACTCCCTAAATAGCACCAATACAAGTTTAAGAAGAAAAGGAAATCAAACAGTCAATTTGATGATACTATTCATCGTATCAACATGGAACATCTAAACACTCGACCACTGTTCTTTATCTCCGCTGTTCATCTTCTCCCTTGACGGAAGAATAGCAGCGCACAACAAATTTCAACACACACCAACAGGAAATAACAGGGGAGCAACACCACTTCTCACGGAAAACAAACACACCAAAAACTCTATTTTTTATCATTCACCACTGAAATTACACAGGCAATGCAAACGGAAGTCTTACACAATACTCCAAATCAAAATCAATATCAATCCCCCTTTTCTCCTCCCCAATCTCCTCCTTATATATCATTTTTGTAAACAGGAAAAATAAAAACTGACCAAGCCATCGACAACCGACGGAGAGTTCGTGGACGAAGCATCATGGAGGGTTTGACCTCAACCGTCAGAGAGGAGGCCGTGGTTCGATGTGGGTGCGGGAGCTTCTGGAGTAGCGCCAAAGACGGGGACATGCGCTGGGACTCCTATCGCGAGCTGCCACTACAGAAATTCCCGTTTCTGCGGGGTCTTCTGGCCGAATCAGGAAGAGGAAATCGCTGGGAGGCTGAACCGGCTGTAGGTCTTTTTAACAGGGAAATAGTTTATATATATGTATGTGTGTGGAATTATACATATATATATATATGTATAATGGGGAATACAATAAAAGTTCCAAATATACGGCTACGCACGCAGGCGTGCAAAATAAAACGCAAACTAAAATAAATTGCAAAATAACAAAATTAAAATGCAATAATTCAGGGCCGGTAGAGGTCTGGACGGGTGCGGCGTCGGGCACTTTTGCGTCGACCTGATCTAGGCTGGTCTCCACCAACTCTCCCCCTCTCGAAATCACTTATCTCTGGTGAGTGTTCCTACCGGTAGTGTTGTAGAAGATCGGCATCCATACGCTGTAACTCCTCGGCCAAGACCTAGCTGGTTTCGGTCTCTGGTCTGCCATGCCAACGAACCAAGTATCTCTGAAAACCACCATCAGTAGTGGCTACTGTTTCGCCGTCCAATATCTGCTCGGGAATCAAGATCTGTCGCGGAAGTCTGTCAGTGACTCTGAGAACTAGTATGGAAGAATCACCTGGTGTCTCATGCTCAGCCTGAAAGCTATTAGTGGAAAACGAAAGAACTGCAGATGGTGTGTGTTACGGACGCGCCCGACGAGGAGCCATCGTGGAGGGTGTACACGCGTAGGAAGACAAACCCGACAGAGGAATGACCGCAGGAGAATTTTATGTCGCTGTATTTCGTATTTTATTTGCTTTCCGAACTTTGGCTATTGGCACCCCTCCTCTATATAAGGGGGTGTTTGTATGTTATTTGGTATGCTTGGATTAATCTGAAATTAGGGCTGCTCCCTATTCCTCTCCTCCTCTCATCTTCTTCTCTCTTGCCCCCTCGGCCCTCCCCCTCGCCGGATTCCTCCCCGAGCACCGTAATATTTGGTCCGACCTGCCGCTCCGCCTGCCTTCCTCGCCGCCGGAGCCGTATTTACTGCGGTCTGCCTCGACCCCGCTTCTCCCGTCCGCAATCCCGCCCGCTCCAGGCTTCGCCATCGGGCGCGCCTTCGTCTACCTCTTCCGCTCCAGGTTCCGCATCTCGGACGTCGCCGCATTCCGCGCGGGTGCAGCACCGACCGTTCCCCGCGTGCGTCCTCCGGCCCTGCTCCAGGTTCCGCATCCCCCATTTCCGCCCCTGCCCTAGCGTCGTTGCTGGCATCCCGCTTTCCGATGGCGCCCAACACTCGATCCTCCGACCCTTCCGCGGCGGAGGCCTTCGCCGAAGCCCTCTCCCGCCACGTGGAGGCCCAAGATCGCCTCATCGCCACCATGCATGAATCCCTTCTCTCCCTCCACTCCAAAATCGATTCCCTCCATGCTTCTGCCGCCCCCGTCGCCCCGGGTTCGTCCTCCTCTGCCGAGGGCGGGTCCCTCCTTGGTGCCGCACCGACCATTCCACGCGCTGCCGCTCCACCGCCGGCCCTTCCGAGCCGGTCCGCTCTCTCCCTCGACATTCCCTCCTTTACGGGCGTCGACCCCTTGGGGTGGATCGCCAAGGCCGAGCAGTTCTTCGATCTCAATCTCACGCCGGAGTTGGACAAGGTGTCCACCGTCATGGTCGGTCTGGACGGCTCCGCCCTCCATTGGGCCCGGTGGCTCCGTCAGACCAATCCGTCCATCTCCTGGCCTGACCTCAAGCAGGAGATGATCCGCCGCTACGACCCTCGCTCCTCGGGGTCCGCCATCGAGCGCCTATGCGGCGTTCGGCAGACCGCCGGCCTGGATGACTACATCGATGAGTTCGTCGCCCTGGTGGCTCATGTTCCGGGCCTTCCGCCTGATCACTACCTGGGGTTCTTCATGCAGGGCCTCCTTCCCCACATCCGCTCCCGCCTTCGCACGCACCATCCGCGCACGGTCGCGGACGCTCTCGACATGGCCCGTTTGGTCGAGGCCGACCTGGGACCTCGGGCCTCCGCTAGTGCGAGCAAGGGCCTTTGTTTCCGCTGTCGCCAGCCCTACTCCCCGACACATGTATGCCCTGTCAAGGAGTTTCACGCCATCATCGACGATTTCGACTCGGAGATTACAGCTGCGGATTTTGAGGCCCTCGAAATCTCGGAGGACGACGTGGCCGCGGACCCCACACCGGCGCCTTTTGGCCGCCTGGAGTTACCATGTTTTTCGGTGGGGGGTCTCTCGGGCCCTCAGACCATGAAGCTGATGGGGCAGCTGCAGACCCGCCCCATTGTCGTGATGGTGGACAGTGGCGCGAGTCACAATTTCTTGTCTACACAGCTCGCCCAGCAGCTCCAGCTTCCGCTCACTCCTACCCCGGAGTTCACCGTTTGCCTCGGTGATGGCCTCCGCCGATCGACTCAGGGGTGCTGCCACGACCTTTCCCTCTCGGTGGGCCCTTGTACGGTGACAACGGACTTCTATGCCTTCGGCCTCGGCGGGATCGACGCCATCTTGGGCGTGGCCTGGCTCCGCACACTCGGTGACGTGCGCGTCAATTGGGCGCGTATGACGATGCAGTTCCTCCAGGGGGGCCGTGCCTGCAGCCTAGTGGGGGACTCGGCCTTACTCCGCACGCCGGTCTCCTTCCGGGCCCTTCAGCATACCGCCGACGTTGACTTCTCCGCCTGGCTGTGGCCTTTGTCTGCTCCGCCACCTCCTACTCTGCCACTGAGTGCGGACCTGCAGGAGCTCCTCTCCGAGTTCGCCGATGTCTTCGACACCCCGACCGGCCTGCCGCCGGCTCGGCCGACGGACCACGCCATTCCCCTTCAGCCCGGCACCGCGGCTGTGTCAGTTCGACCCTACCGCTATGGCCATGTGCAGAAGGATGAGATCGAGCGGATAGTACACGAGATGCTGATGGGGGGCCTCATTCGGCCCAGTGCTAGCCCATTCTCCAGCCCCGTCCTCCTGGTCCGGAAGAAGGACGGCAGTTGGCGCTTCTGCGTGGACTATCGCGAGCTCAACAAGTCCACCGTCCCCGACAAATACCCGATCCCGGTGATTCAGGAGCTTCTGGACGAGCTCCATGGCGCGCTCTTCTTCACCAAGCTAGACCTCCGAGCTGGGTACCATCAGATTCGGGTCCGGCCTGCCGACATTGCGAAGACGGCGTTCAGGACGCACGACGGCCACTACGAGTTTCTGGTTATGCCTTTCAGCCTGACCAACGCCCCTGCCACCTTCCAGGCCACGATGAACGACATCTTCCGGGCGGTACTTCGACGTCGCTTCATTCAGGGATACGGGGCATTGGCGCGGCCCCTCACCCAGCTTCTGATGAAGTCCGCGGAGGGCCCCTTCCAGTGGTTGGCCGCGGCCGCTGCCGCTTTCTCCGCCCTCCAGCAGGCCCAGGTCCAGGGCCCGGTGTTGGCCATGCCGGATTTCACCCGGCCCTTCCTGGTAGAGTGTGACGCCTCCGGCTCCGGGGTAGGAGCCGTCCTTATGCAGGCCGGCCGACCGGTCGCCTACTTCAGCCGTACCTTCTCCAGCACCATCCGCAGCCACTCCGCCTACGAGAACGAGCTCATGGGCCTCGTTCTCGCCGTTCAGCATTGGCGCCCGTACCTACTGGGGCGCCCCTTCGTGGTTCGCACCGACCATCACAGCCTGCGCTACCTCCTTCAGCAGAAGATTGCCACCCCCGCCCAGCAGGTCTGGGTCGCCAAGCTCCTCGGGTACGATTTCACCATCGAGTTCCGGCCCGGCAAGGCCAACCGCGCGGCGGATGCACTCTCCCGTCAGAGCCAGACCACGGAGTTGTCGGCCATCTCCCGCCCAGTGTGGGAGGATGCGGCGACCATTCAACAGGAGGTGGGCGCCGACCCCGTACTAGCCCGCATCCGCACCGCTCTCCTCGTCAACGGAGACGCTCATCCCCCGTACTCGCTCATCGCGGGCCGTCTGTTCTACAAGGGGCGCCTAGTCGTTGCATCTTCGTCACCGAGCATTCTTCGACTCCTGGCTGAGTTTCATGCGTCCCCTACCGGCGGGCACGCCGGCGCCTTCCACACTTACCGCCGCCTCGCAGCCTCCCTGTACTGGCCTAACATGTTCCGCCAGGTCAAGGCGTACGTGGCCGCCTGCCTGCCCTGTCAGAAGGCCAAGTATGAGGCTACCTTTCCAGCGGGCCTCCTGCAACCCCTTCCACTTCCGGACAGAGTTTGGGAGGACATCGCCATGGACTTCATCACGCGTCTCCCACGATCTCAGGGCTTCGATTGCATTCTGGTGGTGGTGGACCGCATGTCCAAGTACGGGCACTTCATTCCCCTGCGCCACCCCTATACCGCCGCCTCCGTGGCCGACAGTTTCATCAGCGGCATAGTACGACTCCACGGATTCCCGCTGTCGATCGTGAGCGATCGCGACCCCCTTTTCCTGAGTACCTTTTGGTCCACGCTTTTTCGGCTGCAGGGCACTCGCCTGCGCATGAGTACGACATACCATCCCCAGACAGACAGTTAGTCTGAGGTCCTCAACCGCTGTCTGGAGACCTACCTTCGCTGTTTCGTGAGGGAGCAGCCTCGGACATGGGCCAAGTGGCTGTGCTGGGCCGAGTACTCGTACAACACCGCCTACCACCTGTCGGCGGGCACCACCCCCTTTGAGGCTGTTTATGGCCGACCACCGCCCTCCATCCTCCGCCACTTGCCGGGCGAATGCCAGGTGGAGAGTCTGTCCCACTCCCTACGGGACAGGGACACCATTTTGGAGCACCTGAAGCAGCATCTGTTGCGAGCACAACAGAAGATTACGACCTTCGCCAACCGGAAGCGGCGGGACCTCTCCTTTCAAGTGGGGGAGCGGGTTTTCATCAAGTTGCACCCTTACCGTCAGCTGACAGTGGCCCGACGCCCGTGCCCGAAGCTTGCCCCGCGGTTCTTCGGCCCCTTCGAGGTGTTAGCGCGCATCGGCGCCGTGGCCTACCGCCTCCGCCTCCCCGCCGGGAGCCGCGTTCACCCGGTCTTCCATGTGTCCCAGCTACGTCGCGCGGTGGGCGACCACGCCACTACAGAGCATATCCCCCCCGACATTGACCTCGCCGGCGAACCGTCATTCTACCCAGCCCAGATCCTTGATCGTCGTTGCCCGATGCCCGGAGACCCCACTTCCGAGGAGATCCTCGTCGCGTGGGTTGACCACCCCGACTCGGATGCTACCTGGCTACCCCGGGAGGATTTTCGCCGCCAGTTCGCGGACTACTGCCTTGAGGACAAGACAAATTTTCCAGACGACGGTATTGTTACGGACACGCCCGACGAGGAGCCACCGTGGAGGGTGTACACGCGTAGGAAGACAAACCCGACAGAGGAATGACCGCAGGAGAATTTTATGTCGCTGTATTTCGTATTTTATTTGCCTTCCGAACTTTGGCTATTGGCACCCCTCCTCTATATAAGGGGGTGTTTGTATGTTATTTGGTATGCTTGGATTAATCTGAAATTAGGGCTGCTCCCTATTCCTCTCCTCCTCTCCTCTTCTTCTCTCTTGCCCCCTCGGCCCTCCCCCTCGCCGGATTCCTCCCCGAGCACCGTAATAGTGTATCAGTAACTGAATGAGTGTCGGTGTGTCCAGAATGTGCCTCCTCACTAGCACTCGCCAACCCAGAAGAAACAAATGGAGGAGAAGGCAATGGAAAATCTAAAGACTCATGTGGATAATCGTGGAATAAAGTCATATCGGCTACGTTAAAAACCGGATTTGCACCCCAAACAGAAGGCATTTCAAGTTCATTCGCATTTTGCCCAATCCGCTTGACCACTCTAAAGGGTCCAGTTCTACGGTCAGCTAATTTCTTTACAGTACCCGAAGATAATCGTTCCGGATTTAGCCGAACCATCACCAAGTCATCCATTTTGAAACTAGTAGCTCTTTTATGCTTGTTAGCTTGAGTTGCATATAAATCATAAGTGCTATGCAATTTCCGCTCAATTTTTTTATGCAAGTCATGCAAATGCAATGCATAGTAATGTGCAAATTGGCTAGTCCTAAAAGTGGGTGGCGGTGGGGCTAAATCTAGCGACACTCGTGCAGTGTGACCATGAACAACCTCATTGGCAGATAAACCCGTAGATCTATTTTTCGAATTATTATTGGCCAATTGAGCGTGAGAAAGAATTAGATCCCAATTACCTTGGTGATCTCCTACCAAACAACACAGTAAATTTCCTAAACTCCTATTAACAACCTCAGTATGACCGTCGGTCTGCGGATGATAGGCGGTCGAAAATAGAAGTTTAGTACCTAATAGTCTCCAAAGTAACTTCCAAAATAACTGGTGAACTTGACATCTCGATCGGTAACGATAGCCTTAGGTATCCCTCGGTGCGCGACAACCTCTTTATAATAAATTCGGGCAATATGAGAGGCGTCGTCGGTTTTGTTGCAGGGGATGAAATATGCCATTTTAGAAAACCGATCGACCACTACAAGAATGGAATCGTGCTTCCTAATAGTGTGCGGCAATCCAAGCATAAAATCCATGCTAACATCATCCCAAGGAATACTGGGCACCGGTAACGGTGTATATAATCCAGCGGGCAGTTTATTGCCCTTCGCTACCTGACATGTGCGGCAGCTACTGACAATCTGTGCGATAATCCGCTTCATCTCGGGCCAATAGAATCGCTTCTCTACTAAGGCTACAGTCTTATCTCGTCCAAAGTGTCCACCTAAGCCTCCGCCATGTAATGAAATTTCGCAACGAGGTGCGGGGAATACACAGACGGGTTCCATGAAACAAATATCCGTCTCGAATGAGGTAATCTGTCTCATCGTGAAAGGGATAAGAGCGTATCGCATCATAAATTCCGCTAAAATTGGGACAACTAGAATAGACATCTTTGATACGCTCGAATCCTATCACCTGAGTACGCATCTGTGATAATACGAGGGTGACTCGACTAAGGGCGCCGACAACCCGGTTCTCCGTTCCCTTACAGTGCTTAAGAACGAAGGTGTACTCCTGCAAATATGATACCCACTTAGCCTGTCGAGGGTTCAACTTTTGTTGCGAATTGATATAACGCAACACCTGATGATCAGAGTGGAGGACAAACTCCTTGGGCAATAGATAATGCCTCCAGTGACGCAATGTTTGCACAATCGCATAGAATTCGCGCTCGTAGTTGGAATAATTCAGCTTCGGGCCTGAAAACTTTTCACTGAAAAATCCAACGGGGTGACCCTCTTGACTAAGTACACCTCCTATCCCAACCCCAGAGGCATCACAGGATACCTCGTATACGTGACTTAAATCAGGGAGTCTTAGAACAGGTGCAGTGGACATCTTATCTTTAATGATCTCAAAGGCTCTAGCTGTCGATGACGTCCACTGAAAATTTTCCTTCTTCGTACACTTAGTGACTGACGTCATAATAGTACTGAAGTTCTTAATGAATCGACGATAAAAGGTGGCTAGCCCATGAAAACTACTAACTTCGTGAATGTTCTTGGGTGTAAGCCACTCACGAATCGCTCGAACTTTTTCGGGATCCATAGTGATGCCAGCGGAGCTCACTATATATCCCAGAAAGATAACAGACTCAGCCATAAAAACGCATTTCTTCAAATTGATGTATAGTCGCTCAGCTCGCAGGAGCTCGAAAATAGTACGCAGGTGAGTCAAATGCTCACTCTCAGTCTGACTAACGAACTTTCCAATGTAAGGTCTGAAGACATGGGTCATCATCCGAGCGAAAGTACTAGGGGCATTGGACAACCCAAAGGGCATCACAATCCACTCATAAAGTCCATCCTTCGACTTGAAGGCAGTCTTCCACTCGTCTCCTTCGTGTATACGGATCTGATGATATCCACTACGAAGGTCGATCTTAGAGAAGATCGTAGCCCCAGCCAACATGTCCAACATGTCATCCAGTCGGGGTATCGAGAATCGGTATTTCACTGTGATCTTGTTGACAGCACGACTGTCAACGCACATACGCCAAGTACCATCCTTTTTCGGGGCAAGGAGGGCAGGCACCGCACAAGGACTAAGGCTATGACGAATAAAGCCTCTATCTAATAACTCTCCAATCTGCTTATGTAGCTCCTCGTGGGCGGCAAGATTCAATCGGTAATGCGGTAGATGAAGGAGTGAAGCTCCAGGAACAAGGTCTATCGCATGCTGAATACACCTCATGGGAGGTAACTCAGCCGGAAGTTCATCACAGTGTAGATCCTGGAACTCCTCTAAGAGTCTCCTAGCAGGTATATGAGTAGACTCATATACCTCTGATAAATCAGATGCCTGTAAAACCATTAAGGCATAAATAAATCCATCGTCAAAACTCTCTCGATGGAACTCAGTACCTCGTATAATGCTAAGAGTCTTCTTCCTTTCAGTGGGAGGAAGAGATTCTTTCGCACTACTACTCGCGCGGAATGACGATGCTTTGGGTCGCACCGGGGTCAACACTACTCTCTTTCCGTCCAGTGGAAAGGAGCAAGTGTTGGACCTGCCATGTATGGTGACATCCCGGTCGTATAACCAGGGTCGCCCAAGTAATACGTGACACACATCCATAGGCATAACGTCACACCAGATCTTATCGGAATACGTACCAATAGTGATGGGCACTAAACATCTCCTAGTCACCGATAATGTAGTCTTGGTAACCCAAGCTACCTGAAATGGGGATGGGTGCGGCTCAGCAGTGATTCCCATGCGGGCTAAAGCTGTCTCAGCTATCACATTCATACAACTCCCACTATCCACTACTAAATGACACATTTTCTCTCAGCCTTAAAGTAGGCCTGGAAGATGTTCGTCCGCCAATAATCGGCTGATTCTTGCGGTGCAGATAACATGCATCTCACCATTAGAACGTCGGGATCTATATCCTCATCACTAGGCGTACTGTACACTTCGTCGTTCAAAACGTGTGAGTCCTTCTCGACCCCCGCTTCTTTTACAGGCTCATCCTCCTCAGTCACCTCATGAATAACTAATGTGTCTTTCCTCTTGGGACAATCTCTCAAAATATGGCCCATCTGCTGACACTCATAACATCGGATCTGTGAAGGGGTCACAGTTCCCATGGGGGACTTCCTGTTCTGATCTCTGGTATAGGTCGAGGTTGGCTTCGATGCACTCTCCTTACCTTCCTGTTCTTCTTTCTTGTAAGAAGTATTTGTTTTAGGTTGAGATTTGAACCGGGAGGTTCTCTTCTGGTGCTCCTCAATATCGATGGCGATAGATATGATCTCGGGAAGGGAGTAGTGGCCATATCGAATCAACTCATCTCGGATCTCAGATCGTAGTCCACACTTAAATTTGGATAAGGTGTCACGTGGGTTTTCTACTACGTTGCACCTTATCATAAGATCCTTCATCTCAGCTAAGTAATCAGAAACTGATTTGGACCCTTGATGTAGAGACGTCAGCTCGTCTCGTAGATGGGACTGGTAATGCTGGGGAATGTACTGCTCCTCTAATATGGATTTCATGTGGGGCCAAAGTGTAATGGGAGGGCGTCCAGTCTTCTCTAGACTACGCTCTTCACCTATCCAAAAGATCTTTGCTCGCCCAGTCAATCTCATTTTGGCGAACTGAGCCTTTTGGTCCTCCGTCATACGATACCACTCAAAATAAGTCTCTATGTCAATAACCCAATCTGAAAAGACCTTGGGATCCATAGAACCATCATAAAGTGGTGGATCAAGTTTCACCACTCGTGTGAGATCCGGTCGCCTATCCCGGGGAGGATAGTCGTAATCATCATCGTAAGGATCACGATTGTCTCGACGCCGTGGGGGCAGAGGTCGATGCCAATCTCTAGGGCGATCATCACGATGCATGGCCGGTATAGGCCGATGATGGTCTCGAGGATGCTCTTCTCTTGCTACGTCATAATGTGGCCTCTCTTGATAATTATCTCGCATGCCTAAGATAGGCCCTCGTTGGGGTTCATGAAAATTCCTTGGAAAATTCCTACCCTGATCACGCACAAATTCGAACCGATCTATGGGATTTCGACCCTCTTCCTCAAATTGAGGATTCCTCCTAAGTGTAGGCCTTTCTCCATATTGTGGTGGGGCTTCGTGCTGTGGGCGAACAGAATGCTCATCTCGAATTGGAGGGGGCATTGGAACTCGAGGAGGTACTTCTAAGCTATTCATTCTACACTAAGGTTTTCAAACCCTTCTCTCACTTGATAGACACTCTCGGTTAACACTGCCATTTGGTGGGCGAAAGGTAAAAACCACTGGGGTGGTTCCGTCTCTTTGTTCACACGACTCGCTTGGCCACGTTCAACTCAACGCATCTCAGAGTTTACCTCTTGAGGGTGTTCAGGTGGAGTGTGATGTGGTGAATTCATACTCACTAACCTACCACTACGCAGATGCATGCAAACACACAAGTAAGATGGATGATTATGTTATAAAAATTAAAACTTTTTATTATTTTTTTTTGAAAAATTAAATGCTATGCGGGGTTCCTATTCTACGCAGGGCGGATTTCGAAACTTAGAAAAAATTCCGAACCTGGCTCTGATACCAAATTGATGCAGGATGACGCGTAGGATTTGCGCGTCTGTCGGCTATTTCTAGGAATCCCTAAATGCATGCAATTTAAAGATTGAAATTTGAGCGGGCGTGCACGAACTTTATGAAATTAAGCAACTAGATTTTTGTAAAACATAAAATTACTATTTTTGTTTAAAATAATTTTTCTCGAAATATGATTCAATTCTAAATCTGGGGAAGGAAGTTCGCAACTTTCGTTCCGTTCCCCTTGTTGTAGCAAACGGAAATCGTGAACTCCAAATACGTATCCGTTTGGAGTTTTCGACGTAGCGTTCGCTGACAAAATTCGGGCGAAAACCCACAATGAATCTAATAACCTAAAGAGGAAATATAGATGCACACAAAGGAGGAGGAAGAAACAAGTTACCCACGGAAAGAGGCGTCTTTCCGCGACCGAAGTCGACGGTGATCCCGCGAGGAATTCCTCGTCACCTTCGATCTCTCGTTCCGAGGTCGGCCTCTGTCGCACACGGGCACCACGGAGAAAATTCGTTCACTCTCACATGAAAGTGGTTCCACGGAATCTCAAACACTCACTAAATAACACCCAAGGTGGATCCACAAACTAACTTTCATCGAACTTTCACTCAAAGTAAACAACCTAACTTTCACTCGCTCTCACACCCAAGGTGGATCCACAAAAACTCGATCACTCAAAGCGGTTCATCGAAATCTCTAGTCTGAGTGAAATGGGAGACAGTATCTCACCCACTAAAACTCACGACAGCAACACTCCCTAAATAGCACCAATACACGTTTAAGAAGAAAAGGAAATCAAACAGTCAATTTGATGATACTATTCATCGTATCAACAGAGAACATCTAAACACTCGACCATTGTTCTTTATCTCCGCTGTTCATCTTCTCCCTTGACGGAAGGCTAGCAGCGCAAAACAATTTTCAACATACCAACAGGAAATAACAAGGGAGCAACACCACTTCTCACGGAAAACAAACACACTAAAAACTCTATTTTTTTATCGTTCACCACTGAAATTACGAAGGCAATGCAGATGGAAGTCTTACACAATACTCCAAAATCAAAATCAATATCAATCCCCCTTTTCTCCTCCCTGATCTCCTCCTTATATATCGTTTTTGTAAACAGGAAAAATAAAAACTGACCAAGCCATCGACAACCGACAGAGAGTTCGTGGACGAAGCAGCATGGAGGGTTTGACCTCAACCGTCGGAGAGGAGGTCGTGGTTCGACGTGGGTGCGGGAGCTTCTGGAGCAGCGCCAAAGACGGGGATGTGTGCTGGGACTCCTATCGCGAGCTGCCACTGCAAAAATTCCCGTTTCTGCGGGGTCTTCTGGCCGAATCGGGAAGAGGAAATCGCTGGGAGGCTGAACCGGGTGTAGGTCTTTTTAACAGGGAAATAGTTTATATATATGTGTGTGTAATTATATATATATATAATATATATATATGTATAATGGAGAATACAATAAAAGTTTCAAATATACGGCTACGCTCGCAGGCGTGCAAAATAAAACGCAAACTAAAATAAATTGCAAAATAACAAAATTAAAATGCAATAATTCAGGGCCGGTAGAGGTCCGGACGGGTGCGGCGTCAGGCATTTTTGCGTCGACCTGATCTAGGCTGGTCTCCACCATTAAGGCTCTGTTTGGGACAGCTTATGCTGATGGATAATCTCTATTCAAAATGCAAATGTAGTTTTACAGCTGTTTGTTTGTGCAGCTGTTAGAAAATCACTTATTTTAAAATAGTTGATAAGCTGTTTTTTCATCAGCTGTCCGGGTCCAGCTTATGGCTTCCCATAAGCGCGCATCTCTTAAAAAAACTATAGGCTCTCATTGAAACCCGTCGCTTGCCCTCGTGATTCCTCCTTCCTCTCATCCCGTCGAAGGGTTAACGTCGCAAAATGTCAGTTAACGACATAAATAAATAAAAAATCTTTTCGATCAGCACTTATGCACAAACTGTCCAAACAGTCTGCAACTTATTCATCACTGCTTTTATAACAGCTAGCTCTATTCAATCAGCTCTATTCAATCAACAACTTTTTTATCAGCATAAACTGTCCCAAATAGAGCTTAAATTTCGATTAAATAGTCACTGATCTTACAACCACCATTGTTCTAATCCATGGACAAGCTACCAGCAGTCAAGCGCCTCCACCGCCACTTACACGCATCGATCCACCGAACCCAGTTGATATCCTGGCTAGTCCAACCGTCCTACAACAACCGACGCCTAGTGTGGTGCTTATTCAGATGGACTCCCCGCTGCCGTACATTGACTGTGCAAAGATCGTTGCGGACACTCCTCTCACTCACATGAAATTTGTGACGATCCAGCGTAGTTCTCGGGCATCTGCGGATTATTCTCCACCACTACTTCAATCATTTCAAGATCATGTTGCGGGCTACTCTTCGGTCTTATCTCCACACATGTTACGACCTGTCGACACCATCACCATCATCCTTGACGTCGGTGATTACGAAGAGGGCTTGTCGCTCTCTGCAGCCCCAGCTATAACAACGCACTACAAGGAGCTATTTTGGCGCGAAATAAAGGAGCCCGATGACTTATTCGGCCGATCTTCGTTCGAGCTTGAGGACAAACTCAATTTGAAGGTCAGGTGAGATGTTATGGGTGACGGGCCACGGGTGACGGGTCACAGGTGACGGGCCCAGTTATTGTATCTTTAGTGTCTTTTATTATTATTAGTTGTGCTTAGTTGTTAGATGGTTAGGGTTTGCATTTTAAATTGTCTTGTAGCCTATTTAAAGGCAAGTGGAGTTTGTATGAGGGTATCAAAGATGTATTTTCTAATCCCTTTTCTTGAGTATGAGATTTTGGTATATCTCTCCTCTCGAGCAAGCCCTGCCTAGGTAGCCGCGGTTCCGGCTCCATAGTATCACCTCCGCCTATGACTATTACTCTGGCCAGCACACACCACATTCCCTCAACGATCTTCATCATTTAAACACCAAATACTTTTGAAAATCGAATGTGAGGATATGCCTTACAAGCGAGTGTTGCACAATCTTTATAGATCTTGCGAATCAGAGATACATTGACGAGTATTCCCAAGTGTCTGATGATAGAGGCGTACAAAATAAAACAATAGCTAATTGCTACAAAACTTTTATCCCCTGAGTTGTGGGAATACTTCTACATTGCCTACCACTAGGGACAATATGCAACCTTCAGAGGCCCGTCACATATATGAATTCAACGAGGGAATGCCGTCATGCGTCGCTACGGTAGGGAGCTCGCGTTGGGGCAGTCGAAGCCTGATAAGCTGCTGGAGGCGAAGGCATCCGCTAGTGCTCTATGTCGATGATCGAGGTGTTCCACTGTGTATATCGATACACGTAATGGAGCTCAGAGTTGGGTCCGACGGAGGTGGCCGCTAGAGCTTGATGCCAATTATTGATGCGTTCCCTGCGTACATCAATACAAATAAATGGAGCTCAGAGTTGGGGCGCTCACAGACGGTGTACGAGGATTGGATTTTAGATGGCCGCACGCTAGGGCTGGGTGGCATGTCGACCGGAGGAATTTGTGGGCGACTCTGTAGGTCAGACCAATCGATAGCAGGTCAAATAAATAACTGCATTAAAAGGAGAACACATGATACAATTGTGAGACAAGCTCGGGCGTTAGTTCTTAAGGACTTACTGTTTTTAAGAACTCCTCTCAAAGGAGAGCTCAAAACGCACAATACTCAAAAGATGGTCATAACCTACATCCTGCTCTCTCACACATAATGGAGAGAACTCTCTCTCGTCAAAATGAATAAACTACACCTGGAGAGGTGGCTCTGAATCCTCCATTGTCATGAGGAGGTCATCCTGGGCAGTGTGTTTGTATCTATTATATCTTTTATTTTGTTCTCTTTACTTTTAACAAAAACTTTATATTTATTATAATCAATGTAGATCTCAGTGACATTTAATTTTTTCAACCAAGTGGTGATTATTCATTCATTGACATAGCATGTTGCGTGCCCTTGAAAGATTACCCGCCCCCTCGTGCAGCAAACAGAAACCATCGAGCCCGGCGCCTCTCTGCATGATCGAGCGCCATCGTCCTCTCGTGAAGCTCCTGCGACCACTGTCGTCCGGTCGCGGGCGATTCATCGTCGTAGACTCTTTGCACAACTCGATCATCGCACCTTCTTCTCTGGGAAGCACATTAGACATCTCTCTTTTGAGCCTCCTGTCTCTACAACTATCGAGTTGTCGTTGTTTTCATCTCGAGTCCGACGGCTAGCAAATTAAATTTCGATTAAATAGTCACTTCATTAATTTATATGTTGAATTATGGGTGAAACGTCCGATCAAATGAGTACACTAAGGAACATGATGCAAATGTTCTTGGCATCCCTAAAATCACACATTCAAGATGCCGACACACGTCGCCGGGAAGACTTTGTCACTTTCTCCAATAAGCTCACTGATCTTACAACCACCATTGTTCTAATCCATGACCAAGCTACTAGCAGTTAAGCGCCTCCACCGCCATTTACACGCATCGATCCATCGAACCCAGCTGATATCCTGGCTAGTCCATCCGTCCTCCAACAACCGACTCCTAGTGTGGTGCTCATTCAGACGGACTCCCCGCTGCCATACATTGACTGTGCAAAGATCGTTGCGGACACTCCTCTCACTCGCATGAAATTTGTGACCATTCAGAGTAGTTCTCGGGCATCTTTGGATTATTCTCCACCACTACTTCAATCATTTCAAGATCATGTTGCGGGCTACTCTTCGGTCCTATCTCCACGCATGTTACGACCTGTCGACACCATCGCCATCATCCTTGACTCCGGTGATTACGAAAAGGGCTTGTCGCTCTCTGCAGTCCTAGCTATAACAACGCACTACAAGGAGCTATTTTGGCGTGAAATAAATGATCCCGATGATCAATTCGGCCTATCTTCGTTCGAGCTTGATGACAAGCTCAATTTGAAGGTCAGGTGAGATGTTATGGGTGACGGGTCACAGGTGACGGGCCTAGTTATTGTATCTTTAGTGTCTTTTATTATTATTAGTTGTGCTTAGTTGTTAGATGGTTAAGGTTTGCATTTTAAATTGTCTTGTAGCCTATTTAAAGGCAAGTGGGGTTTGTATGAGGGTATCAAAGAAGTATGTTCTAATCTCTTTTCTTGAGTATGAGATTTTGGTAGCTCTATCCTTTCGAGCAAGCCCCGCCTAGGTAGCCGCGGTTCCGGCTCCATAGTATCATCTCCGCCTCCGATTACTACGGCGAGCACACAACACATTCCCTCAAAGATCTTCATCATTTAAACACCAAATACTTTTGAAAATCGAATGTGAGGATATGCCTTACAAGCGAGTGTTGCACAATCTTTATAGATCTTGCGAATCAGAGATACATTGACGAGTACTCCCAAGTGTCTGATGATAGAGGCATATAAAATAAACCAATAGCTAATTGCTACAAAACTTTTATCCCCTAAGTTGTGGGAATACTTCTACATTGCCTACCACTAGGGAACAATGATTAAGCCGAGTGAGAAGTAGTTAAACCAACACTCTCTGCAGTGGATAAACCATTGTATAGAAAAGGTGATTCTATACCTTTTCAAGCAAAGGTGGTAGTCACATATAGTGGGGAAATAGCAAAAAAAATATTATCCCCAAAGATTGATCTCGTACCGTTGCCATCACTGAAAACCTACCTATTCCTCTTACTCGTCTCCAACTCTGAATGCAACGTGATCTCATCCCATACCGACTTCTATATCTTTGGAATTTACCTCACACCCTATACCTCCACCAACATATCAACCAGAAATTTCCCTCCACATCCTTATCAGCCACTCCTCTCCCGACGCCCATCGCATAGACGATTCCATCAATGACACCAACGTCTTTCTCCACATGGATGGTAGTAACAACATCTTTATCCAACCGGGAATCTCCAACGCCCCTACCTTCTAGTCAAACTCGGTAACATCATTCTTTGTTATGGTGTGCAACGACAAACTTAATTGCACCGACATACAATGGATACAACTATTTGGCCATGTCACCTTCATCTACTCTCAACTCATAATTAGCTTCCTCGACCAAGCCCACTGTATAACCCTCCAAGTTGTCCTCACAACTAAATTTCACATCATACAAACCCGCTCAATTCACGTGCTACTATGATCATCGCATTCACCTACACCCTTAGTTATTAAATGCACAAAGGGGGCTCAAGGCGCAGACGTGCGCTTGATGAGGGCAAGGCGCAGCCACATTCATTTTAAATAATCAACATCAAATGATTCAAACATCACTTCATCTTCTTGATCAATTTCTTTATCTATTCTACTCATTAATCATTCATTACTATCATTTATATTTCTTAAAAAATAGAATCAATATGATCAATTGCATAATATCTAAGTCTTAACGCTCGATTATGCTTCACAAACACTAAAGCATGCAAAAATTATTGAATTCTTATTATTTATTTCTTTATTTTGGAAAAAAGTTCACAACAGAACTCACACCGAGGCGCGCCTTTTATGCTCTAAAGACTCAAAAAAGGCGCACGGAGGCACAAACCTCTGAGCCTGATGAGCCTTGAGCCTTAGTTGCGTCTTTAACAACATAACCTACACCTAACTCCAGCCCCATCAATACTCACTCTTATTGTTCCCCCATCTTCTAAAATAGGAGCTTGAACAACAAGTCGCCACTATATTCACGGTGAGAGTTAACAATCTAACACTAACATGGTCTCACAAATCCTACTGATTTGCAAGAAAGTTGGTTCATTAATCTTCAGTATCTACTACAGAGTCCTTGATGCTCTCACCATCAAAGAAAACTTTTCTATTCAAGCTGTCGATGACTTATTCGACGAAATTCACGACACTACTTACTTCTCCAAACTGTACCTTCACTACAGATTCCACCGAACTTGCATCATCCAAACCGCATTAAGGTAATTGCCTTTTCCACCCACTTAGTCCATTATGAATTCTTAGGCATGACTCTTGACATGACCAATTGAACTTCCACTTCCAACTCTGGTGATTTATCCTAATTATTTGGCGTCGTCTCACCTACAACTCTACCATGTCCAACCACCTGAAGCACCTCACCCTAGTCCTCCAACTTTGGGTCCATTCTAGCATCTTTGATAAGCCCAACAATAACTGGAATACCTCAACTATGTTATCTCGAGTCTCGATGCAAGGGTCCAGGTTGACCCCGTCAAAACATTCGTCATCACTGATTGGTGCTGATATCCCTGCATGCACTATGCATTTTCACCACCTCAATTCCTACTGTTAGCGCTTGGTTAACTACAACCTCTATTTCCGCCTCACTCATCAAATTCATCCTCAAAGGTGCCTTTCTCTTGTGCACTTATGCAGAGCTCGCCTTCTCCCTAGCCCCCACCAAAAAGCAACAACTACAACCTAGACACCCTTCCTCCACCTCCCGAATTTCAACTCGACCTTCACCACTGACACTGATGTGTCCAGAATCAACATCAACGTTGTGCTCTCCCAACACAACCACCCACTTACTTTCTACCGCCGCAAGCTATCGCCACGAGCAATCCATCTCTGCCTACGTTTGTGAGATGTATGTCATCACCGAAGTAGTCCACAAATGGCCTCATTACCTTCTCTCTCAAGAATTCATCATCCACACTCACCGCTAAAGCCTAGAACACTTCCAACAACTCATCCAAACCCCGACTCTACAAACTCACCTACGCTTACCACTTCACATACAAATCTGGCCGCAAAAAAATAATGTTGATTCCTTGTCTCGTCTCCATACTGTCAAGTTTTTACACCTTTCTAACCTCTCTTGACTTCCATTTTAAATTACTTAGATCATCTTCACACCATGATTCACGAAGACCTTACCTTCCAACAACTCGTGGACAACATCACCACTGATAGGATCATGATATCGTTGTCAAAATAACTTTAGTAAAATACGAGATACACTTATCGATATGTTCGATACCAACCTTTGAGGGCAGGGTCCCTTCAAGAGCCACTCTCCTATGAGAACCTAAACCTAAACAATGGTCCAATGTAAAATAAATGACTCTCCCCCACTTCCTTATATAGGCGGGAGTGGGCATACATAAATAACGGTAATGCTACTAGGGCCTATGTTGCACCGACACCGACACCGACACGTGACACGCGACACGACACGACACGACACGCGATTCGTCCATTCTCCTAAACTACTAATATTCGACACGTTCGGACACGTTTGTTAAATTCATATTTTTTAATTATAGAAATTGTAAAATACTAATAAATAGACAAGAAATGAACAAAAAGCATATAAAATTGTCATTTTCATACTTACATATTATATATCATCTAAAAAGATAACTGATTCCATGTCCGGCTCATCCAGTGAGAGATTTGCAATTTCCAGCATACCAACATCTTCGAATGTATCAAAAGCATCCCCGTCAATATCCCACATCTTTATTTCTCCTTGTGTATATTGTGGATTTTTTCTTGAAAGTAGACGTAGATTGCTGTGTATGAAAACCAGATCTTCTGCACGTTTTGGTGTCATTCTATTTCTCTTCATTGAGTTCACAAAAGAATATGTACTCCAATTTCTCTCCGCACATGATGATGAGGACGGTTGTGCAAGAAGCTTTAAGGCTAAGCTTTGTAGAATAGGAGCACTTGCTCCATGAACAACCCACCAAGCCTTGGGATCCATAGAATATCTGCTTTGAATTGAATCAAAATCTCTAAAATCTCCATTTATGTATGCAAAATTTGCATACTCTAAATTCACCCGTGTTCGCTCCTCAATATCCGGAAAGTATTTCCTAAAACATTTCTTAGTTTCTTGAATTATCTCACTATCCTTGTATGGAGAAACTCTTGAAGGATCTTCATTGAGCCATTGTTCACTATAATACCTAATGTAAAAAAAAACACAAGTATTAATAACATAAACATTAACCATTAATATAAATATTAAAAACACATGAAAAGTTAAAACTTACTTTGGATTCAAGGAATGTGCTAAGCAATGAAGAGGGGTGTTGTTCTTTGACCAACGATCAAGTAATATTGCTTGAACAACATCATAAAAAGTTGATTGCTCCTCTAACCTTTTAACCTCATGATCATAAATAGTTTTCTTCACTTTTTCAATCATAGAATCCCACATGTGATAGACTAAGTGAAGGCAAGGTTTATCTGTATCACAAAACCTCAGCATTTCATAAATTGGAGTCGTGAAGGATAGGATGTAATCAATAGAGTCCCACCATGAATCATCTAGTACTTTTTCCTTCACAAATCTTGCTCTTCCTTGATTATCATCTCGATAAATATTCCATTTATCACAAATGACCATGCTTTGGAGACCATTTTTAATGAGCTAAATCTTTTTAACATCACAATCATTGAAGCAAATCTTGTTTCAGCAATGGATAGCAATTTCAAGTTAACGAACTCATTGTAAATTGCTAACCTCATGGAATGATTCATGATAAAATTCTTTACCTTCAAAACATTAGAAACAATTTCAAGTTAGCTAAATCATTAAACATATTGCTAACTTCATGGAATGATTTATGATAAAATTATTTACCTGCATAACATCAGAAACAATTTCTGATATCCAACTGCATTCCAAATAAACATCTTGATTTACCTCTGTATTCTTTGGATCACATATATTCTTCAATGCAAGATTCAAAGTGTGCACCACACAAGGAGTCCAAATAATGGAAGAAAATTCTTGTTCAATAAGTTGTCCCGCAGCCTTGCAATTAGCAGCATTATCAGTTATTATTTGGGCAACTTTCTCATGTCGAATTTCATTTATAACCTCTTTGAATAGGTTATAAATAAAATGCATATCCTTTATCTCACCCGAGCAATCAACAACCTTCAAAAACATTGCTTCCCCATCACTAACTGCCATGAAGTTAATAAGTGATCGGCGTTGGGAGTCACTCCATCCATCGCTCACTAGGCTAACACCCTTCTCCTTCCACATATTTTTGATAGGTGCACACAACCTTTCAATATTTAATTTCTCCTTTTGCAACAAGGTTGTCCTAAGCAAGTTGTACTTTGGTGGTACATATCCCGCAATATTATGATTTGCAGCATAAGTAAAAGCGGATATAAAGTAAGGATTCCTTGCTAGATTAAACGGCAAACCTGCTGAATAAAACATCCTCGCAATCTCATAGTCTAACTGTTCTCGTTGACCTATGTTAAATGCGTTTTCAAGAGCTCCTTTTCCACCACTTTCAACGTTTCTTTTTTTTTGTAAAATAATCAACCCCAGAGGTAGATCCACCTGAACTACTTGAGATGCTAAAAGGGGGTAAAGAAACTTTTCTAGGAGCAAGACTTGCAATTCTAGCATTCATCTCTTTTTCTAAATTTTCCATCTCGATGAGATCACTCTTTTCTACTTTGGCACATTTTCCAATTCCTTTACCACTAAGCATTAACAAATGTGCTCTCACTCTTGTATATGAACTTATAAAACTTTTGTCACAAAAGTTGCACTTCCAAGATAAATTACATCCCGCCTCACCATGAGTAGCTAGCTTACTGACAAACCTCCATAACGGTTTATTTGGATCATCAATAGATATAGGCTCTTGTGAACCATCATTACTACCCTTGCTTGAAGACATTCTACAAAAAAAAAAATTCATATACATGTATGTATGATGTATCTATAAACAGGACTGCATTCAATGAAGAAGGTGTTGTGAAAACTGAAAAAATAATCGACAATATGCAGGGTGAAATCGACAATATGCAGGGTGCAGGACATTGCTAAAGCCTAAATGTATCTACAAACTGTTCACTGTATAGGCAGATCGACAATATGCAGTGTGCGGCAGAGTCCAATTTAGCCGCAGTAGCAGTCGAGTGAAGATGATGCAGTCGCAGTCGAGTGAAGATGATGCAGCCGCAGTCGCAGTGAAGATGATGCAGCCACACAATTGGCTAACATCTCTCTTGCCGCAACACCCGTCTCAAAGAAAACTTTCACAATACATAACTGTTATGCCCCCGGACGACATGCGCTTTCAAGGATTCAAGTACGCCAGACGACCAAAAGGAGCGCCGGGAAAAGACCGGGCTGAACGATCCGGTTCAGCCCGCAATTAGTTAAATAAGAGAAGGAGGGCTGAACCGAACCGGTTTAGCCCTCACTTGGGGCCGGCCGACCCTAGGGGGAGAGGGTTCACATAAATACCCATCTCACCCCTCTTTTGGATCATGCTAAATCTTATTCAGGTATTCTCTTTTCCTAGAAACCCTAGCCGTCTTCTTATCAATCGCCTGTCCTACCTTCGAAGCCACGGCTGGGTTGATGAAATTATGGGTACTCCCACTGTCCACCAAAATGGTCACTCGCTCCTTGCCCACCCGGCCTGTAAAACGTAGCGTCAAAGGGGTCGCACACCCCTCCATAGCCTACATGGAGATCCCGAACTCTGCTAAATCCAGGTCCTCCACTTCGACATCCCCAAGTGGATCCTCCTCTCGCAGCATAAACACCTGGACCTTCTGGCAAGCGTGCCCTCGGGTATACTTCTCATCACAATTGAAGCACAGTCCTTTCTCCCTTCGGGCCTGCATCTCGGGCCATGTCAGTTTCGTCACCGTGGGTCGTATGGCGGTAGGTGGGTCTCTCCGTCATCCCGTTGGAGCCGCTAGTGGCTTAGTAGCTGTCCGACTCTTCTGTCTGTTGAAACGCTCCTCCTGTATCCGAGCAATGCTAATGGCATGGCTCAGACTGCGTGGGAGGTAAGCATGAACCTCGTCGCGCAAATGGTCCTTCAGCCCTGAGATGAAGCAGCTCAGCAGTGTCTGCCCACCCCAGGTCACCCGGTTCGCCAACCTCTCGAACTCTGTCCGGTACTCCGTAACTGTACCCCTTTGCCGCAGCTTCTGCAGAGTCGCCTCTACATCCTCATACTCCAGTGGCCCAAATCGGGCCGAGAAAGCCTCCGTGAATTCCTCCCAGGGAGCCGTGGTGCGTCCCCGGAGGAACCATGTCGTCCACTGATACGCGTCCTCCTCCAGATGGAAGGCCGCCAACTGCACCCACTGAGCCTCGGGAACCTCCTGGTATTTGAAGAACAGTTCCGCCTTCTGAATCCACTCGAGCGCGTCGCCGTCCTTGAATTTAGGGAAGTTCATCCGGGTCAACTTCGGTTGCATATAGGGGCGCTGATGAGCTCCGCCAAATCCACCTCCCTCTTGGGCCATCTGCCCCAGTTGCTCCGGACCTCCTTGCTGCACCCCTGGATTCCACACCGGGGGTCTCCCTTGTCCTTGGTTCGCCATCTGAGGTCTCACTCCACCCACATATGCGTTGTCGTACCCCAAGTTGGGAGTTGGTGCGGGTTGAGGATGTAGAACTCCAGCTGTACCCCCATGAAGTGGAGGAACAACTCCCGCCGGGCCCCCGAGAGGGACAGCATTCGCTCCCGTAGGGCGAAACAGCCCGAAACCCTGATGTTGCGGCCTCCAAGGCTGTCCCGAGTGCTGGCCGGGCCCCCACTGGGCTCCCCCTCCTTGTCCGACACCTCCCCCTTGCCGCTGAAGCCCCGCCGCCCCCTGGGCATGCGGGATTGGCCCCCAAGGGGCTGCCGCTCCTCCGTTTGGCCGCAGCAGCCCTGCCGACCCTGGTAGAGGCGGATCGGCACCCCAGCCACCAGCGAGAGCCCCTCCGACCCCCGCAAAGGGCGCTGCGACTCCTCCAGGCGCTGAATAGAAGCCGCCGGCCTGCCCCGTCGCTGCGTAGGAGCCGACGCCCCCATTCCAGCCTTCCGCCGCCCTGCTGGAGCCCGCGTGCATCCCGTGCGGCCCCGACTGGCCGTCTGGGCCCCATCCCGTGGTTCCCCAACCTTCCATCCAGCCGCCGCCTAGCCGCACCCCCTGATTTAGGGTTCCGGTTGTCATTTCTTCCGCCGGTTCCTCTCCTCCGGCGTTTTCCCTTCCGATTCCTTCTCCGTGCGGGTTGTTTGACGCGTCGACGTCGGATCAGTCGCCGGAAGTCCCCTTCCCTTTCAGATTTTGCACAAGGAGGGATTTCAACTCCTCCATCTTCGAATCGAAACGCTCTTCCATATTTTTTTGAGAATTTTTCATGGATTCTTCGAACGCCGCCACCGAATCCGCCAACACGACGTAATTTTCTTCGATCGCGGCCAAACGTGCCATCTCCGCCTCCGTGCGTGTCACCATGGTCGCGGGAAGGAGGCTCAGATACCAAATGTTACGAAACTACAACGGAAAAACTAGAAAACGGAAAGCAAAGGAAGAAGACGGCTAGGGTTTCTAGGAAAAGAGAATACCTGAATAAGATTTAGCATGATCCAAAAGAGGGGGGAGATGGGTATTTATGTGAACCCTCTCCCCCTAGGGCCGGCCGGCCCCAAGTGAGGGCTGAACCGGTTCGGTTCAGCCCTCCTTCTCTTATTTAATTAATTGCGGGCTGAACCGGATGGTTCAGCCCGGTCTTTTCCCGGCGCTCCTTTTGGTCGTCTGGCGTACTTGAATTCTCGAAAGCGCATGTCGTCCGGGGGCATAACAATAACATATTAAAACTTGCGCCAATCATCACCACATCGAATTGGAATTCGCTGCCCACAAGTGGGTCTTCATCCGCCCCTAACTCACCACATCTCCCCCACCAAACTCAGTCAGTACTACAACTCCTCTCAGATTCTTACTGGTATCAGCTTCCTTGTCCACAAACTACTTCATCCTTTAGAATCCGCATCCACCCAATATTTCATGTTCCATTGCTCAAACTACATAGCAGATTGCTTCCTCCTATCACAAAAATTCGCAAACGTGGACTTTCCGCTGCAGGATGATCCGTCCTCTAATGACAAGACCAACTCCAACCTTGAGGGCCAGGTTGTTCTTGAAGGGGTGTGAGATGATACGATCGCTGTTCTGTCAACTCTCTGATGCTCCACGCCATTTTGACGCCCGCCTTAATCAACTATCAAGCATCCCAACGAGAAGTTTTGCTAGCCATGCATACCAAAATTATGACGCTAACCGCTTGTGTCTTAGTAACCCACTAATCGTCGCTGACTTATCAATCATTTCCTTTTTTTTTTCTGAAATGTAATCCATTTCGATATTTTTCAAGTAAATTTTCAAGTTCTATATAATGAATAGGAGGCTTTGGCCGCAGCCCGCAAGATGCATAATAATTAAACTTTTAATTTTCCCCCTCATTTTCTCGTCTCTGTTCTAGGAGTTAACATCTTGCTTGAAAAATCGTATTCTCCGACTTATTTATAACGCAGACTTGTTTTGATATGCGAGTTTGAAATTTCTGAGTTTTGCGGACGGCCACATTTACAGCATTACCCTCTCTTCGAATGAAAGATCAATGCCCTCAATCTGTTATCCAAGATTAAATTTTCTATAATTTTTTCTCAAGTTACCCAGTATGAGTTTATTTGCTGGTTTGATTTTATTAGCTGTTACATGCATTTGCATTTCATTTGTGTTTATTTCAAGTTTAATGATGGTTTAATTTGGGGAAACCAGGCGGGGGAGATCATGAAATTTGAGTATCAGAGGAAGGTTGCTTTGTTGAATAGGCAAAAGAAGCGTGGGGCTAATCCTGAATCAATTGAGAAGACCAAGGCAGCTGTCAGTCATCTGCACACCAGATACATTGTTGACATGCAGTCGATGGACTCCACCGTCTCGGAAATTCAGCATTTACGCGACGATCAGCTTTATCCGAGACTGGTTGACCTCGTCGACGGGTAAATATTTCTCATATTTTTTTTAAAGGAAAATTTCTTAAATTTATCTCAAAGCCACAGCTTTTGTAAGTTAATATTCTCAAGTTTCTTTTCCAAGCTCATAAACTTTGATTTTTGATACATTTCCTTAGATCCTAAACTCCAAACCCTTAAATTTCTAAATCATGATTTTATTACATTTTCCGGTTGCATGTTATTTCATTGAACCTCTGCAGATTCTTAAAAGACCTAGTAAAATACTCTCCAAGTCATCCAATTTTATTATAATTTATTGCGAAATGATAGAAAAATAAAATCTTAAAATTTTATCATTGTTTTGTTTAGTTATTATAATCATGTTAAACCACCGCACTCATTTTCCATTCCAAAACCCGGGTCTAAGATAGAAGAGGCGGGGCCTATTATAAGCACGAGTGGACCGTTTGGGTAGGCGGTGTGAGACTAATCTTGGCATGCCTTTTTTTGGTTCATGCTGGACCGTCCAACACGTTTAGCCACGGTGAAGCTGGACACGCCTGAGACCTGGTTGAAGCGTGGGATTTTCGGGGAGACCTTTTGCACAGAGGCCTCTCTTACTCAAAACCGTTATTTGCGCCCGAGATATGCTTTCAATTGTTTTCACCGAGTACACGAAGAAGCATCAAACACGCATATCACCGGTGACCATGCATGCGATAATTTTCAAGTTAAATTTCGACGAAAAACATAATAAAATTTGAATTCTTGATTAATTTCGGGTCCTCCGAAATATAGTTCTTGAGATGCCCATAGAACTAGTTCAGTAAACTGATCATGCTCTCCATTTATTCCTGAACAGGATGGAGAAAATGTGGGAGACCATGTTCTTCCATCACGACAGCCAGCTCAAAGTTGTTATCGACCTCCGAGTTCTCGATATCTTGAATACTCCGAAGGAGACGAGCGAGAATCATTACAGCCGCACCGTGCAGCTCTACGAGTTCGCGAAAGCGTGGCAATCGCAGTTCCAGAAACTCATCGGCCACCAAAAGGAGTATATTCAGGCCCTCAACAGCTGGCTCAAGCTGAATCTCAAGCCAATAGAGAGCAGCCTCAAGGAGAAAGTCTCGTCCCCGCCGAGAGCCCACCATCCCCCGATCCAGACCCTACTATACGCGTGGAACGACCAGCTCGAAAAGCTCCCCGACGATCTCGCAAAGAGCGCGATTTCGAGCTTTTCCGCCGTGATAAACACCATCATACTGCTTCAGCAGGAGGAGCTGAAGCTGAAAGATAAGTGCGAGGACACGCGGAGAGAGCACACGAGAAAGTCTCGAGCTTTCGAGGACTGGCTCCACAGGTACAGTCAACGGAGGGCGGGATCCGGCGTCGGCGGCGACGCGGAGAATGCCGAGGCGGGGAACGTGAAGGACCCGGTCATCGAGAGGAAGTTCTTGGTGGACACGTTGAAGACGAAGTTGGACGACGACATCGAAGCATATCAGAAGATATGCAAGCAGGTGAGGGAGAAGACTCTCGGGAGCCTGAAGACCCACCTGCCGGAGCTCTTCCGGGCGATGTCGGATTTCGCCATGAGTTCGTCGGATATGTACAAGAAGCTGAAGGCAATTTCTCCGGCACAGGATCGGGAAACTGCGGGCTAGGCGGAGGGATGCGGGTGAAGATCATACTAATCTTATGTAGTATGCAGCTATGTAGCTGAATGCCTTCTACTTTGTATCTTATACTCTTCGTGTTTTCACGAAAATTTGGCATCGGAACAATAAATTATTATTCGCTATTTCGCGAATGTATGATTGGTAAGCTAGAGCGGATAGAATGATTGGAGGAGAGACACTGCGCACTACTCGCATGTCTCATTGTTCAAGTCGTCTTGTAAGTTAAGCACCTCAAAAGTTGGATGCTGATAGGTATTTGTAAGCTGCCATAAGTAGGCTCTGTTTGTGATAGCTATGATGATTGAATGGTGTCGGTGCGGCGGCTTTTTACCTGAGTTCATCATAATTTTTGGCACCATTTTTGCCCAAAACTTAGACCACATTTTGATGTTTATGGTGACAATTTAGTTTAAAATATTATTTTTGAGAAATTTTGTTTACGATCGCAACCGCTACGCTTCTTTCGCAACTAAATTTTTGTATCACTACTATTGCAAACAAAAGGCAAGACTAGTCTTACATTCTTGCGAGTACAAGAATCTAAAACTGTTTTCCCCTCCACCCGTTATATATGAGTGCTGTTACTAGCAAATTCAATTTGATTTTTATCGAATTAAAGAATTAATTATTTATTTTTAAAGGTCTTTTTTTCCCTAGATTTTTATTTTTCCCCCATTAATTTTTAATTTTTTTCTAGATTTTTATATTAGCAAACCACTTTCAAACACTTCATCTTCCAGGCTATCCGATCCGGCCCCAAATCGTTCAAACCCGTATTCCCATCAAACTTTTCGCCTCTCCTTTTTTATGTTCATGCAGTTTTGAAAATTGAACTGGACCAGGTCGTCCACCACCGCAAACCAGTGAGCAAGCCGAAGGTCAACACCTGAAACCGATGCCAAATCGGAGGCCCGACCGGTCTGCTCGTGAAATCGTAAATTGGAACGGGTTTGGTAGAACTGAGCGGTCTTGGCCGTGCTAATTTTATGAAGTTTTAAAACCTCCAAGGAAGCCTAAGATCGAATCTGAACAACTGAGGGATTAATTGTCTGGTTGCAATATATATCTTTAACTACTATATACAAGAAGTTGTCTTTGATGCAACATTCAAAATTGTCAACTATAGCCTCATTCTTTTACTTGAATGACTTAACATATATTATGAAAAAAATTAAAATTCATAAAATATAATAGCTATTTTTGTAATTATATTATATCCCATTATCCCTATAATAAAAATAACGATAAAAATTCATAAAATTCAAAAAAATTTAGTAGACCTCCTACACCTACTATGGTAGGTAATAATTAGACCTCCTAGACCTATTTTTAAATTAAAATATTAATTAAAAATATTAAATATTTTTGAAAAAAATAATTGTAAAATATTAATTGAAATTTTTGTGCGGTTATTTTGAGTACTCATATGTATATGTTGTGGGCGCAACCGGCTTGATGTGTGCGCATCCCGAAGCGTCATGGGCGTATCCCGCCGGGGGGGGGGGGGGGGGGCAAAGCCCGCCTGCGCGAAGCCCATCAGGGGTGGGCAAAGCCCGCCGTCGCCGGCCGGGTACTGTCGCGCTTGGCAGTAGGGGCGGAGCCCGTACCTGTCACTTGTGTGTGTATATATAATGTTATAAACTTATATTTATATATATAATGTTATTCCGGAAAACTTATATATATATATAAAAGTTATATCATATTTATACTAATGAATTAATAAAAATAGTGTTATTATACTATAATTATATATATGATTTTAATTTTAATTTTAATTCAATTTTCAAATTTGATATTTATCAAATTATATTTAATTTGATATTTCTTATATTATTTAGTTATTTCACATCCACATGTTTGATGTTTCTCATTATTATTATTATTATTTTCATTATTTAATTGATTGATTAATTTAATATTTACAAACAAGATCTTTCTCCCAGCGCGGCACGGAGCGTCGTACCGGAACCTTTGAAGTCGCTCCGGACATTGACGGCGTTAACGGATATATCTATACTATATATACAAAGATGTATGGAGCCTCCTTTGGTGTAACACCTAAGGCCCATCAAATAAATCTGAACCGTTAAAACGTTAGATCTCCGCCGTATGATGATATCCCGCTCTCCACATAACCCTAATCTCGCTACTCTTACTCGCCCGTCTCCCCGCAGAAAACCCTCGCCGGTCCCTCCTCCCGTGCACTCCGCAGAAGATTACCAGAAGTACCTCCTCAACCTCCGCAGGTAAATCCCGCTCTCCTTAGCCGCCCATCTCCCCTGCAAAAAACCCTCGCGTCTCCCCCACAAAAAAACCTCGCCGATCCCTCCTCCCCTGCGATATCCCCCTCCATGCTCTCCGCAGAAGAAATCTTCTGAGGCGCCATTTCCACAAGTGCCGGTAAATCCTACGTTCTACCTACTCACCGTTTGCAACGCAGAAGAGTTCTGCCGAACCGCCTCAAGCACAAAAATCTCATCCTCCTCCTCTGTAAGCCTTCCATCCTCTTCTTCCTCCTTCTCCCCAATTTTTGCCTCCCTCGGTAACCTCATTTCTCCCACTCTCTCTCCTTTGCTACTCAGAAGGACGTCATTTCTGCCCCATTTCTGAATTCTGCGAACATATAATTTAAATCCTGATGCACATTTAATAAAAACTTTAGTTCTCTGGCCCCATTTCTGAAATCTGGCCCCATTCCTGAAAACTGGCCCCATTTATAAAATCTTTCACATTATCTCCCCAATTGTTCTTCACAACTACAGTTTTAACTGAAACTGTTCAACTTCCTTTTTCATCACGGAAAAATTGTTTGACTATTTTGTTCACGTCACAAATTTCATGAGTTCTTCGCATTTTCAGTTTTCCAAAGGCCCTATCAAATTAATGAAATCACTGCTTCCTTCATTTTAATTTAAGTTGGGAAGATGATTTATGTTTCAATTACAGTTTCCCAAAGGTCATCTTCATGAGCACTTGGATATTCATCCCTGTGTTATTACATAATTGGAAGAAGGCTATGATAAGGCATAGTATCAAATTAACATTGCATGCTACATTGCCAGCGATTTCTTTGCTACATTTTCGTATCAAATTAACATGGCATACCCCTACTCCACTTTATGTTTCAATTACAGTTTCTGTGGTATTCCGATGGTGTTAAGGAGTTCATATTTTATGTTTACTCCAGTGTTGTTTTACTGCATCTTATGGTGTTTTACTGCATCTTATATTAGGAATTGTATACTTCTATTACTAATTCATTATACATTCTAATGCCATCTTATTTGGCATTTGTTTACACAGTGACAGTCGGCAAGCAAGAAGATGCAAGGCTGATTAGTTTCTGTACCCGGTTCTTTCATCCTAAAAATGGACCGGCAACGAAACACCAACACAAGAACACCATTAACACAACAACAACGGGATGCACGCAATGCAAGACGGCGAGAACTACGAGCTATTCGACAGTCAACAAACCAAAATCAACCATACGTTCTTCGAAATACGATTACTCAAGAGCAATTGGACCTTCCAGCAACTACTGTCGTCACCAACCCCAACAATACCACTATCCAATCACCATCGGCTAGCGGTACAAATTTACTTTAACTAATAACTACAACTAACTTCAATAAATAATCCTCCACTCCGCAGAGATTATTCAACAACGAAGAGAACGAACTCGAGTTCGAGTTCAACGTTCGAGGGCCCGAATGTCTACCGAGCAACGTCAAGCACAAAATGCACGGAGACGAGAACAACGTCGCGGTCAGGCTAATACACAACCTACTGCACAACAACCTCTCGGTTTACAATCAAATGAACCAGCAACGTCCGTTCAACCTACACAATCATCTCATGGTAACAAGCAAACACCAATCCTTTCCCATCATCTGTTTTCAGATTCTACAAATATAAATATATAACAAGCAGATCAAGCTCGGCAACACCGTCGTACAACAACGACGCGTTCAAGGAGAAGTACCACCTCAAGCCATAATGCGCAAAATACACTAGACATGAGACAACGTAGGAGCCATCAACGCACCACAGAACAACACAATCAAAGACAACAACTACTACGCCAGAGACGAACAACAACTTCAGAAACATCGCCTCAAACAAATACCAACCCCGAACAAACTGACATCTTACCAACGACAACAATACCCGCAACAACAACTGAGAACCCTCATATGTCACTTCCATTTTGTAACATTGCACGAAACTGCTACCCAGCGCGCAATGTCCCTGCGGCCACTTTGCTTCCCTCAAAACTTTGCAGACACTGTCAAGCCAAACTTTTTCACAAAGAAACACCAACTATATGTTGCACCGGAGGAAAGGTTTCTCTTCAACCTATACCTGTGCCGGTTGACCTGTACAACCTTTACACTGCTCAAACAACTGAAGGACGGCACTTTAGACAAAATATTCGTGCTTACAACCACGTTTTCTCATTCACGTCAATCGGCATTACAATAGATGAGACCTTGCCGGCTCTCAACAGGGGTATCTATAGTCTCAAAGCACACGGCGCAATATATCATCGAATCGGTTCTCTTCTACCTGCTCCGGGATGCAGACCTAGGTTCTTACAAATGTTCATTTACGACACGGAAAATGAATTACATAATAGATTGCAAGAAAATGATGGGCTGCTTGAAAGCTTGATTCAAAAGATCACTGACATTTTAAATGCTTACAACCCATTCGTTCAAATCCTACGCCATTTAGCAAGACGCACTGACATACAGGAATGCAGACTCCTGATCAAGGAGAGACCCTCTAACCAACATCAGTACTCACTACCTACAGCATCTCAAGTAGCCGCAATATTGGTTGGCGGAGAAGACTCTTTCGATGCAACCAACAGAGACATTGTGGTTCAGACAACTGCAGGGAATCTACTAAATATAAAGGAATATTCTGGATATTATGATCCACTACAATACCCTCTTTTACTACCATGTGGTACATATGGCTGGCATGGCGATCCCCAAATGCACCGTGGGGAAAGGGTCAGCTGTTGTGACTATTACTCATACATACTACAGGTACACTAGCTCTTCTTCCACAATAGACTTTGCTAACACATTTTTAAATAACAACATTTATTTCAACATACTCAGATTCGTGGGGCTACTCCAACAATACTACTACACGGGGGGGGCGTCTTCTTCAACAATATGCAGTGGATAACGCAGTAAAAATAGAAACCCAAAAATTGAGTTGGATAAAATCACACCAAAGCGACATTCGAGTTGAACTGTACCAGGGACTGCAAGATTGCTTGGATTCGGGCGAGAATGATGCGGGTTTGTCATTTCTATCTTCACAAATTACTTAAATTTACATACAAAAAGATCTCTCTTAAAGCATCCCCTAACTATACATTCATTTCAATCTTTTACACACATCAGCGAACGTCGGTCGTAGAACTGTCTTGCCATCTACCTTTGTTGGAAGTCCAAGAGATATGTATCAGAGATACCAAGACGCAATGTCTGTTGTGAAAAACTTCGGAAAGCCTGATATTTTTTTAACAATGACATGCAATCCATCCTGGGAAGAAATCAAAGCTGAGCTCCTACCTGGCCAGACTCCACATGACCGTCCAGATTTAATAACTAGAATATTTCAAGCTAAATACGATACTTTAAAAGATGATATCTTCCACAAAGGTGTTCTAGGCAGAGTCGTCGCACATGTTCATGTTGTCGAGTTCCAAAAACGAGGTCTACCGCACGTACATATGTTAATTATTCTATGTGATTCTGACAAGCTATCCAGTCCAGATGATTATGACTGCATCGTAAGAGCTGAGATACCATACCAAAGTGAAGAGCCAGAGCTTTATACTGCTGTACTAAAACACATGATACATGGACCATGCGGACCTTTCAATCAGAACGCATCATGCATGAAAATTAACGGTTGCAAGAAAGGCTACCCAAAGCAATACTGCGAAACCACTACGCAGGGTTCTGATTCGTACCCACTGTACCGACGAAGGAATGAAAACAGATACATTGCACTCGATCGAGAAGGTGACATAATGATCGACAATCGTTGGGTCGTCCCCTACAATCCATGGTTGCTTCTAAAATATGACTGCCACATCAATGTCGAGATATGCAGCAGCATCAAAAGTATCAAATATTTATACAAATACGTCTATAAAGGACCTGATTGTGTATCATTCGAAGTTCGACCAGGACCAAACTACGACGAAGTTAGCAAATATGTTGATGGTCGTTGGATATGTGCTCCGGAAGCTATGTGGAAAATATTTAAGTTCGGTCTATATCAGACTTTTCCATCCGTAGTCCGCTTGCAGGTACATCTCCCTAATAGACATCACGTTCAATTTCGTAGTCGTCAATCAATATCAGATGTTCTAAGTGATGAAAGGAACAGTCGCACAATGTTAACTGAATTCTTCCGATTTTATAACGAAGGAATCGAGCAAACAAATTACTTATACGTCGAGTTCGCCAAACATTACAGGTGGTTGATCCCATCGAGAACATGGACCCCAAGGCTACGAAATCGAAGGGTGATCGGACGGTTGTATGTTGTTGCACCATCCGAAGGTGAAAGATTTTATTTGAGACTACTATTGAATCATATCCCTGGGCCCAAGTCCTTCGATGATCTCCTAACTGTCTCTGACGTGCGTTATTTAACTTTTAAACAAGCTGCAGAACGTCGTGGCTTTCTAGAAGAAGACAACAGCCTACGTGAATGCTTAACAGAAGCTCGCCACTCCAGAATGCCTAATTCACTGCGAAGGCTGTTTGCAACAATTCTGTTATATTGCGAGCCTACTGCAGTAAGAGAGCTATGGGACGAAAACTATATGAACATGACAGAAGATTACGCATGTACAAGCACTGCGAACACTGCATACTTAGTGAACAAGCTTCTTCATGATTTGAACAAAATTTTTCATCAACACAAACGCAATATATCTGAGTTTGATCTACCCCGTATCAGCGAAACCTTCGAAGATTTAGACAGCTTCTCCAACCTTATCGAACATGAAATGTCAATTGTCGTTCCAGAGGCCGATGTAAATGGTATTGCAGGTCTAAACTCCGGACAAAGGCTCGCTTTCACAGCGATTTCTACATCTATAAGACAACAAGATGGTAATATTTTTTTCCTCAACGGTCCAGGGGGAACTGGAAAAACTTTTGTCTATCGATCTTTGCTTGCAGCTTTCCGAAAAGAAGGCAAAATAATGTTAGCCACCGCTTCTTCCGGTATTGCGGCAACCCTACTTCCAGGAGGAAGCACAGCGCATTCTAAGCTCAAAATTCCAATACAATTTACACCAATGTGCATGTGTAATATTAGGAAGCAATCTGATCTGTCCAATTTGATCAAACACACGTCTGCAATCATTTGGGACGAGGCGCCAATGACCAACAAGAAAGCATTCGAATCTGTTGACCGTACATTTAGAGATATTACGGACATAAATAAGCCATTCGGAGGCAAGGTCATTATCATGGGAGGAGATTTCCGCCAAGTAATGCCAGTGGTCGTGAACGGCACTAAATCAGAAATTATTTGTGCAAGCATAGTTGAATCCTATTTATGGCCTGAAATTAAATTGCTGCAACTAACTAAAAATATGAGAGCTCGCAACGACACAACCTTCTCCGAATTTTTGCTTCGTGTTGGCGACGGAGATGAACCAACAATCGATGACGACATGGTTCAAATTCCTTCTTCAATGGCTATGCCATGGGAGGGCGAAAGATCTATTCAACTCCTAATTGAACGAGTATTTCCAAATTTACATTCAAGCGCACATGAAGATAATTACATGGAGACAAGAGCGTTACTCACTCCGTTGAATGAGGATGTAAACTCATTAAACACAAAGTGTCTACATGTTTTTCCTGGAGAAAAAATAACTTACTACTCATTCGACTCGGTGGCCGAAGATGCACGTAATTTGTATCAACTTGAATTTCTGAACTCAATTAATCCCGGTAATCTACCACCACACAAGCTTGAACTAAAAGAGGGCGCACCAATAATGCTTTTACGAAATATCGACCCAAACATTGGATTATGCAACGGCACAAGACTAATATGTCGTAGATTTGGCAGAAATCTAATCGAAGCTGATATATTAGGTGGTCAATTCAAGGGACTGCGCATATTCCTACCGCGCATACCACTAAAAACTGCCGAAGACGCAAAAATGCCGTTTGAACTAACGCGAAAACAATTCTCAGTTCGTCTGTGCTTTGCATTAACTATTAACAAAGCTCAATGTCAAACAATTGGCAATGTAGGAATCTACCTTCCAAATAATGTCTTCGGACATGGTCAGCTATATGTAGCACTATCAAGAGGTGTTTCAGAACAAAACACGACAGTACTGGTGAAACATGGCTTAATAGAAGGCCATGAAGGTGTACACACGAAAAATGTAGTGTACAAAGAGGTCTTCGCTAAGGTGATCTCAAAGAAACATAATTTACACTAAGGTACTTAAGAGTCAACTTTCATTCTACTACACCTTCAAAAAAAAGTTAATACGTCAACATTCAAGACGCAAATTCTAAACATGTCAACTTTTACAGGAATTCCGATGGTGGAAGAAAATGCAGAAATCGATTGTTTTTTCCTATTCAGTTCGCCTGCTACTCAGCTCCAAAGGTTTGCCTATTCTCTCTGCCCGCCACCAAAAATAATTAATCTTCATTGATTGTATCATCGAATGCTTTCTCCTTTCCTCAGGGTGGAACACATCAGGTCAACCTACTATTCAGTACCGAAGGTCTGCCTTTTGTCTCTGCCCTCTTCCATGTATTATTATTCTACAGTCATTGAAAATTATATGAAATTTATACATAAGTCCATCTACCTAAGTTATGAAGCTTGATTCTAACTGAAGTTTATAATGCTTGATTGCATGAAATACAAGCAAAAAACATAAATTTATATATAATATATTCTTTATATTTAATATTTTTTTTTGGGAATTTTCTAAAATGAAATACAAAAAAATTTAAATATATCTGGGTGTGTCGCGTGCGGGCGAAGCCCGCCGGGTGCGGGCGAAGCCCGCCGGGTGCGGGCGAAGCCCGCCGGGTGCGGGCGAAGCCCCTCAGGTGCGGGCGAAGCCCGCGTGGGGCGGGCGAGTACTGTCGCGCGGGGCACGAGGGGCCCCCGTGCACTGTCACTCGTATATATTTAGGAAACTATTTGTTGACCCCTATTTGTTAGGGCTTTCACTTCTATTTTAAGCAAATGACGCCCGTCAATTCTCAGGAATTGCCCCACCCGTAGTAATCTAAACCAGCGATTGCCGCCGAGCTCGGGCTGGGAAGACATGGGGATTTCTCATTCTTCTCGAACCGCGAGCACGATCCATGAATTCACCGTCAAAGTGAGATGCCGATTTCTCTTTTCCGTTCGATTCGTGAGTGATTCCGATTATCTGCTCAAATTGTGTTTCGTTCTCATGGCTGCAGAATAGCTCCGGCAAGGACGTCGACTTAGGAATCTACAAGGGGAAAGTTCTGCTTGTCGTCAATGTCGCCTCTAAATGGTGCTTTCTTCTTTTTCCGTCTTCCTTTTTTATTTTTCTTGATATGACGTGATTTTGTAATTTTATCTTTCTTTTATGATTTGGAACAGTGGGTTGACAGATAGTAACTATACCCAATTGACGGATCTCTACAATAAGTACAAGAACAGAGGTTAGAGGCTTGTCTCTTGCTTCCTTGTGCCTGTTATGGTGATGTTCAATCAAGCTAAATTTTTTAATTTCTGGAATTTTGTGTTCCTGGTGTGGTATATATAACACACATGTGGAAGACTTGTCTGCCTTGTGAATAATAGATCTATTTTTGAACTTGTATGAGGGAGTATGGAATATATGCTTAGAATGATTACATCAATTTGGTAGAATCATTTTGGCTTCATGCTGGGAAATTTTTTTGAGAAATATATGGATTTTGAAAAAGGCACATGATAATGATTTTATATTAAGATAATTAGTGGATAAGTACAGAGAAAAAATATTCATATGATTTTTTATTGATTTTGAAAAGACAGTCGAGAAGGGGAGCCTTGGTGCACCGGTTGAGGTGTTGCCGTGTGACCTAGAGCTCACGGGTTTGAGTCCTGGAAGCAGCCTTTTGCAAAAAGGAAGGGTAAGGTTTGCCTATATTTCACCCTTGCGGTGGGACCATTCCCTAGACCCTGGTTGCACGGGGATGCCTTTGTGCACCGGGCTGCCCTTTGAAAAGACATGGTCGAGTATTGGAAGCAGCCTCTTGCAAAAATGCAAGAGGTTTGTCTACATTTCACCCCTGTGGTGGGACCCTTCCCCGGACCCTCGCTGCGCTGAAATGCTTTGTGCACCGGGCTTCCCTTTTTGAAAAGACATGGTCAAGTACCAATGCACCATGAGAATTGATTTGGTGCACATTAAGCAAGATGTTTCGTATTTGGTTCAAGGTTTAGCTTTGAAGTGGAGTTTTTTTTTCTTGTATATTTTGTGTGAAGCCCGATCAAAGGAGTTGTGAATTCTGATGTAAACCAGAAAAATGAATTCAATACTAAGATGCTTTGAGACAAATTGGAATCACGTTGCACGTACTTACTCGTAGAATAATCAAAATTAGGTGTTAAATATAATCTCGGCACACTAGCCCGATGACTTCATAAGGATTCAAAATAGAGGGCCTTGTTTCCCACAATTTAATTCACGCACACAATATGAAAAGAGAAGATGGTAACAAATAAAGAATTGAATAATTAGGTAAGCTCAATCATAGTGGAAACAATACTAAACATAAAGATCCGCAAATAGCATGGAGCGCAAAAGAGATGGAGATAGAGATTACCTGGCACTTTGCTACAAGGGAAAGCTCGAATCCGATGCGGTACGTAAACGGCTGGAAAACACTGGAACAAGGAAGGCTGTTTGGGGGGGGGGGGGTCATATAGATGTAATAGACTAATAGGAAGGCTAGGGGGATGTGGAAATATTTGGCGGAGGAGAGGAGGTAGGGCTTGGAGAGGGGATTTCCTCCTCCTCAAAGTCCCAATTTTAGCCTCCTATAATTTGAGATTTCTCCCCTTTAAATAGATTTCATATCCGCAGAAATTAGAAAAGAATCTAAAATAATATATAGAAAAATCGAGATTAATATCTTGCTCCTTTTACGAGCTCTATATTTATTTGATGATATTGTTTACCTAACTATAATATTCCCTATTTATTATTGGTCTTTTTTATTTAAGGACTTATTAACATATCATTCCAATAAGTCGGTAATGTTAAATATAACATATAACGACCATACAAGAGTTTAATGTAATATATGACAAAACTATCAAAAATAAAAAACTGCCAAATAAAATGAAAATACATAAAATGAAATAAAAATCGTAAATACATCTTTAGTGCTGAGATGGTCTGTCTATCAAAATTGATGCAACACATGTTGCACCAAATTCACAGATAAAGCTTTGGATGCAGATTTGGAGCAGCAATCACAACATATTGCAGTAGTCTTAGTAACCGAATTCTCAAGTGTTTGTCTCCCCAACTCCTTCCCAGTCATGAAATCATTAGATATCGAAGGTGGTGGTCACAACAAAAGGAAGAAAGAGGAACTATGTTTCTTCTGATGGAGTATCAACAACTACATGATGTACAATTTAGCATGCGTGATATTAATAATTATTAATCTATCTTATATTCTTATTAAAAGATATACATAGATACCTAGGTGTGAGATGTTGAAATATTTTGGATCAATTATTCATAAGAATGAGGATACAAATTCTAGAGCTATGATTGAGTGATTAAAATGGAGATGTACCTTCTGAGTATTATGCAATAAGAGGAGTCATGAAGACTTAAAGGTAAATTATATAAAATCATAGTTGGAATAAGAGGAGTCATGAAGATTTAAAGGGAATTATTGTATGAGAGGGACAATGAGTAATATATATCGAAGATAAGATAATAAGAAATAGATATAGGTCGTTTAGACATGTACATTGAAGTTCATAAAATATACCAATTAGACAAATAGCTAGAGTTAATGTTGAAGGATTATGAAGAAAAAGGGATACACCTAAGTTGATGAAAACTGTTCAAGTTGGATTTATGTAGTTTAGTTTTAACACTCAGGAAAAATTCAACAAAAAAGAATAAAAGCCGAGGTTCATAAGGCTAACTGCAAAATTGTTGGGATAGAACTCGTGATATATATATATATATATCATATGTGACATTCCTTTTGATGAGTTTTTTTATAAACTTCTCTATGAGATTAGTTGTTGTGCATCTTTTTTCTCGTTTTTGTATATAGACTTTTGGGCATATATAATATAATATTATTATTTGTAATAACAACATTTTGTGGAATGTGGCTCATGTTAGGAATAATTTTTTATATTCTTGTAACAATATAAATTATATAATTTTAATTGTCATGTAAATGTCCTGTATTTATAAGATTTTTTGTGTCCCGTGTCAGTATCTGTGGTGTGCCAATGTCCACGTGCCCGTGCTACCTAATTTCTATTCATGTTCTGTTGTGTATTCTGTCTTTGTTCTATCATTGCCTTCAACAAGTAGTCTGTTAGATCCTCCAGTCAATTTAGAGACCTGCCTAAAGAAACTGAGGCTGGGAATATGTGTCTACTTCAGTAAAATTAGCAGTTTCTTTGTTAGGGCACAACTACTAGAGAGATTGAGAGAGGAAGAAATCTAGAGGAAGAGAGGGGAAATTAGGTCTAAAGAGGGAGAATACTAACCATGAATAATCCTTGCATACCCCAAAAGGGGGGCTGCCCGGGTATATAAATACCCGGGCAAGGAGGGGGCCGGCCGGCCCCTCCAAAGAGGGCTGAACCCGCCTGGTTCAGCCCTCGGCCGGCCGGTTCACTGCATGGGGGCTGAACCGGAAGGTTCAACCCCGTTGTTTGGCGCGCCTTTGCTCCTCCGTATGTAATGACGCCCCGTGAAACGTAGCGGGGGCGTAACATTCCCCTCCCCATCAAGAACCAACTTGTCCTCAAGGTGGTAGTCGGGGTAGAGCTCCTTGAAGTCGAAGAAGTCCACCCAAGAATTATGTGCCGGAGTCAGGTTCTTCCATTTTACCAAGAGCTCGGGCCGGTATTCCGCGCCCTGTTTCTTCCACTTGAGCATCAAAATATCTTCAGGAAGTGGCCGCAGCTCACCTGCCGAAGTGACCTCAGGTAACAAAGTGCTCGGCTGGACGTGCGGCCCTATCTTCCGCTTGAGCAAAGAGACATGGAATGTAGGATGAATGCGCGAACCCTCCGGTAATGCCAGGGTATAAGCCACCGGTCCCACCCTGCTGACAATCTGAAAGGGACCGTAGTAGCGTGGGGACAGTTTCTGGTTGCCACGACGAGCAACGGACAACTGCCGGTACGGATGGAGCTTGAGGAACACCTCGTCACCAACAGCGAACTCCCGCTCAGTGCGGTGCTTGTCCGCCTGGGCCTTCATGCGATCCTGGGCTAGACGGAGATTCTCCCGAAGTGTGACCAACATGCGTTCACGATCCAGCAGAGCGCGATCCACCGCCGGAAGAGCGGTGCTCCCGGGCTCATAGCTGCCCAAAGTAGGGGGAGGCCGGCCATACACCACCTCAAATGGTGTCATCCTGCTGGCGGAGTGGTAGGCCGTGTTGTAACAGTATTCGGCCCAATGTAACCAGTCCGGCCAGCTCCGCGGCTCATCCATCACAAAGCAACGCAAATAAGTCTCGACCCCACGATTAAGCACCTCCGTCTGACCATCCGACTGCGGGTGGTTAGCCGTGCTGAAATGTAAGCGAGTGCCCTGCAGCCGGAACAGCTCCTTCCAGAACCCACTGACGAAGGTAGGGTCCCGATCAGAGATAATGGCGCGGGGAAGGCCATGCAGGCGAACGATCTCTCTAGCAAAGAGGGCGGCCACAGACTCGCCGGTGTAGGGATGGCTGAGCGCCAGAAAATGGCCATATTTGGACAGCTTGTCCACCACCACAAGGATCACAGACTTCCCTTTAGACTTTGGCAGCCCATCAATGAAGTCCATGGACACCGTGTCCCAAATCTGCTGCGGAATCTCCAACGGTACAAGCAGCCCTGCCGGAGAAGAGGTCTCATATTTCTGCCGCTGGCAGATCTCATAGTGGCGAACGAACTGCTGAATGTCCCGGCGCATGCCTGTCCAAAACACGTTGGCTCGTGCCCGCTGAAGTGTCCTGAGCACCCCTGCATGCCCTCCTGTAGGCGAAGAATGGAACTCATGCATCAACACAGTCTTCCAAGCCGAATCGGCAGGCACAACCACCCGCCCCCGATAGTAAAGCCAGCCATTACACAAGTGATAGCCAGCTGCGACGGTCTCTCCCCGCTGTAAAGCCTCCACCAACGGACGCAGCGTGTCTGATCGCCAGACCTCTTCCTGAATATCCTCCATTGAGTCGACCAACGGCCCCGAAATATGAGCGATAGCAGCCTTCGGAAGACGAGAGAGGGCATCGGCGACAACATTCTCTTTGCCACGGCGATACACAATCTCGTAGTCGTAACCGAGAAGCTTAGTCACCCACTTCTGCTGTAGCGGTGAGGAGACCCGTTGGTCCAGGAAATGCTTCAAGCTCTGGTGATCCGTCCGGATCTTAAAGTGTCGACCCAAGAGATATGGCCGCCAAACAGCCACGGCGTGAATAATTGCCAACATCTCCTTCTCGTAGGCCGAGAGGCCCAAAGTACGAGGGGCCAAGGCCTTGCTGTAAAAGGCGATCGGTCGTCCTGCCTACATCAAAACCGCCCCGATGCCGACACCTGAGGCATCCGTCTCCAGAACGAACTCCTGTGTGAAATCCGGTAAAGCCAAGACTGGCGTAGTGGTCATGGCCCGTTTGAGGGCCTGAAATGCCTCCTCCGCCTCCTCACTCCAAGAAAAAGAGTCCTTCTGCAGTAGCTGTGTCAGTGGCCGAGCTATTTTGCCATAGTCCTGGACAAACCGCCGGTAATACCCCGTGAGCCCCAGAAAACCCCGCAAGGCGCGGACTGTAATCGGTCGCGGCCAAGACTGCATACTCTGAATCTTCCGTGGGTCGGCCTTGACGCCCTGACCGGAAACCAAGTGGCCCAAATACTCCACCTCCTCCTGACCGAAGGAGCACTTGGAACGGTTGGCATAAAGGTTGTGCTGACGTAGTCTGGCAAGGACCTGCTCCACGTGGCCCACGTGGTCCTCCCAGTTTGCGCTGTAGATGAGTATATCATCGAAGAAGATCAACACAAACACCCGCAGGAAATCTCTAAACATCTCGTTCATGTTGGCCTGGAAAGTAGAGGGCCCTCCGGTCAGCCCATTGGCCATAACCAAGAACTCATAGTGGCCGTCATGAGTCCGGAAAGCCGTCTTATGGATGTCCTCCTGTGCCATCAAGATCTGGTAATAGCCGGAGCGAAGATCCAGCTTGGTGAACCGCTGGGCCCCATGCAACTCGTCCAACAACTCTTCGATATGGGGAATCGGGAAGTTATCCTTGACCGTAACGCCGTTCAAGGCACGATAGTCCACACAGAAACGCCAGGACCCGTCCTTCTTCTTGACCAGAATAATGGGAGCCGAGAAGGAGCTCGTACTTGGCCGAATGATGCCGGCCTCCGGCATTTCGCGGACACTGCGCTCGATCTCCGCCTTCTGAACGTGTGGGTAGCGGTACGGACGAACATTCGTGGGCTCGGCACCCGCCTTGAGCGGAATGCGGTGATCACGAAACCTCGGCGGAGGCAGAGTGCATGGTTCCTGAAAAACATCAGCATAATCTGTCAGAAGTAACTGTAACTGAACCGGTACCTCTGAAGGCGTCGGCTCGCCGGTCGGGACCTCCCGCAGGACGGCCATCATCTGACCACCCCCGCTCAACCGCTGCATGCTGCGAAGAGAAACCTCCTTAATAGGAGAGGACATGAGACCCTGCAAGCAAAACTGCCTGTCGCCATGCACAAACTCCATCGTCATGTGCTCCCAGTCGAAAGTCACCCGCTGCAACTGGCGCAGCCACTGAACTCCCAGCACCATGTCTGAGCCCCGAATAGGCAACATGTAGACGTCAGTCCGTCCCACATAGCCGTGTAGACGCAGCTCCACGCCCTTCAGTACCCCTTCGCATCGAAGCTTGCTGCCGTCCGCCACCATAACATGAAAGACAGCCCCCTTGTCAATCACGTGCCCAACTCGGCGTGCCACGTCGGGATGTATGAAATTGTGGGTGCTCCCACTGTCCACCAGAATAGTAACCTTTTCTTGGGCGATCCGGCCCGCCAGCCGCATAGTAAGCGGGGGAGCGCAACCTTCAAGAGCATGAAGAAAAACCCCGAACTCCGTCTCGTCCAAGTCCACCACCAACTCCTCATCTGGAGCCGGCTCGTCGTCCCCATCCTGATGCAACATGAAGACCTGTATCTTCTGGCATTTATGGCCAGGTACAAACTTCTCATTGCAATTAAAACACAACCCTTTTTCCTTCCGAGCGGCCAACTCACTCCACGATAACCGAGTCACCGTCGGTTTGCTACCCGTGGGCTGCTCTCGTCGTGCTGCTGTGGTGGGGGCCGAAGGAGGTCGACTCGTGATGCGTGCTCGCTGCCTGTTGAACCGCTTCCTGGATACGCGCCAAAGTAATGGCGTGGTTCAATGACCGAGGCATGAGTGCCTGTACCTCGTCACGAATGTGCTCCTTGAGACCCGATATGAAACAGCTGTAAAGTGTCCTCTCCGGCCACTGAACCCGGTTCGCCAGCTTTTCGAACTCGGTGCGATACTCCAGCACCGACCCTTTCTGACGAAGCTTCTGAAGGAGGGCCTCAACGTTCTCGTACTCAAGTGGACCAAATCTGGTCGTAAATCCATCCACAAATTCTCCCCAAGGCACGTACTCCCGTCCCCGTAGGAACCACTGCGTCCACTGGAAAGCGTCCTCCTTTAAGTGGAAGGACGCTAACTGCACCCACTGACCTTCAGGCACATCTTGATACTGGAAAAAAAAGTTCAGCCTTTTGAATCCATTCCAATGCGTCGCCGCCCTCGAACTCCGGAAAGTACATGCGAGTTAATCCGGGAGTCAAGCGTTGGCCCCCATGACCTCCTTCCCGTCTTGCAGGCTCACCTTGCTCGAACCCGTCGTACCCTTGATGCTGACCGTTTCCCCGAGGAGGAGGTTGTTGCTGTCTAGCCCATGCTTGGCCAAATCCGGCCATGCCCGGCGGCCCAAACCCACGGGGAGGAGGGAGAAGCCCCCCCCCCCCCCCCCCCTTTGGTATCCCGCGAGATCTGGAGGTCGCCGGAGCCCAGTCGGCTCTTCCCAGCCTCGACGAAGCGCTGCCGGCTCCGCCCAGCCCTGCCGGCCCTGCCCCCAGGCCGCTCCGGGGTCGACGAACCCCCCCGCTGCCGATCTTGGCGGGACCGGCCCCGCCGGACCCCCAAAAGCCACAGCCGAGCCTCCCGCTGCAGATCCTGGCGGGATCGGCCCCGCTGGACCTCCGTAAACCGCTGTCGAGCCCCCCGCTGCTACGCCATACGCCGACGCGCCCCCTTGCCAGCCCGTGCCAGGCGGATTCCCGCTGATCCGTGCGCGTTCCTCTTCCGATTGCCGCACGCCGCCGATCCCGTCTGCAAACCGCGCGCCTGTAGCGGCCAAATCGGCCCCCGATCCGGCCGAATCTTCACTCGCCGATGCCTTCCCTTTCAATAAGGCCTTCAATTCCTCCATCCGAGCCTCCATCCGTCCTTCCATGGCTGCCATCGAGTCCGTTAGGCCAACAACGTTCTCCTCTAGGGTTTCAATCCGTGAGGACTCCTCTTGAGAGCGAGTGTTCACCATGTCGGAGAGATGAACGCCTCTGATACCAAATGTTAGGGCACAACTACTAGAGAGATTGAGAGTGGAAGAAATCTAGAGGAAGAGAGGGGAAATTAGGTCTAAAGAGGGAGAATACTAACCATGAATAATCCTTGCATACCCCAAAAGGGGGGCTACCCGGGTATATAAATACCCGGGCAAGGAGGGGGCCGGCCGGCCCCTCCAAAGAGGGCTGAACCCGCCTGGTTCAGCCCTCGGCCGGCCGGTTCACTGCATGGGGGCTGAACCGGAAGGTTCAGCCCCGTTGTTTGGCGCGCCTTTGCTCCTCCGTACGTAATGACGCCCCGTGAAACGTAGCGGGGGCGTAACATTCTTCCACATGAAATCTCTTTATTGAGGCATTGTCCATGCCTGTTTTTCAACGTGAGAAGCTGTATTGACAAATTAGAATTTGAGATTATGTATGATATTTTTGATTCGTCACTAGAGTAGCAGTGCTTCTATATTAACAGCTTGACAATTAGTGTTCATTTAAAAGAAAAAAAATGGAAACTTGTATATAAGTTTTGCTTCGTTAATCATTTTTTCGTATTATCTGGTTATACTAGTCTTTCTGTAGATAGTTGTTTCTGCTTTACGCCGAAATTAATGTTGCTAATTGTAAAAAACTGGCAACTAAAATCCGAGAAAAACTTAAGTTAGTATAGTAACTAAAAAAACAATGGAAGTTGTAAATTGTTTTTGTTGAGGATGTGAAACGCTCCTTTGCTCGAAGTAATAGTCATCGTCAATCTAGTTGAAGAGGACTTTAGCCTCGGAGACACAACAAGTCTGCGTAGAGAGTAGAGGCACCAAGGGGAAGTAAGACAAATAGATTTAACCTTTAGACAAGTATAAAATCCTTATCTGACTTCAGATCAAAACTTCACAATAGGGAATAGGGAATGGAGGTATAAATGAATTCTGGTTTTGGAGTTCCATCAATTACCCGAAGTGAAACTCCTACTCTTACAAGAAACAAACAAACTCATAGCTTCTACGAATAATCCTTGGCTCTTATACTAATAAGGAGGAAGCGAACCTACTCTTACAAGCATCAAACAAACTCATAGCTCTACGAACAATCCTTGGCTCTTATACTAATAAGGAGGAAGCGAACGGAGAAGTAGAAACTCCTACAGTTAAGAGAGAAATTAGGCCCAAAGCTAATGGAAGCATGGAAACTAGCACAAGCAGAACGGCGAACGTTCTCAGCACAAGCAAGCAACAATCCTTCTTCAGAGGAAATGAGATCAAAGTTAGAGCAAGCATGAAAATGGTTGTCCTTCATGTAAGGTAGAAATAGTAAAAAATGACCCCATTTTTTTCTTTTAAGCCAACAACGCACCCCTTCCTACTTATCAAAGAAACTTGTATCCCTTTAATAGTTAGGACACAGCCACACCAGAACACTCCAACGAAAAAAATAGTCCAACTTACCACCTAGCAGCCCAATCATAAAAATAAATTAAAATAACAGCATAGTGTTACAACCTTCTGATTGCGAGCGGGTGCACGGTCTTGAGCGGGAGAAGTCTTGGAGAGGATCCTCTCGACCTTTCCTTAACCTAGCCTTCCCAATGATGAAGGATACAACGGGAGCCGTGCTCAACTGAGAGATGATGAAGAAGAAGGGAGCTTTGCTAAACCCTAACAATAACTTTAGAAGATGAGAATGAGAGGAGACTATGAGAGAGGCTAAGAAATAACTTCATGCATATCCCTAATGCCCCCTCCTTACTCACATATATAGTGATAGGGGAAGGTCGCCAAAACATTGCATTAATGCCCATCACTCGAGCTACAAGATATTACATTACTGCACAATATGTGAGAAATATAATAAGACAATATGTGAGAAATATAATAAGACAATGTGAGAAATATAATAAGACAAAATGTGGAAAATAATGATATAGGTAGACGTCCATGGCCGCGCGTCGTCACTCCCTTCATGGGCCCATAACATCACCCTCCCTGTGCAGATCAAGCTTGCCCTCAAGTTTGAGTGGGCAAGAGTATAGGGCTATATCCGTCCAGTCATCTTCATCGTCGTCGTCCGGGGGATTGTCAACTTCTAGTCAAAAGAGGTGCTTGCACCGGTGTCCGATTGTATGTGGGTCGTCGCAGTTGAAACAAAGCCCTTGGATGCGGCATGCCACTATTTCCACTAGTGAAAGACGCTTGGTGGCCTCGATGCTTCTGTAATCCTTGCCCTTGGATGCCGTGGAAAAGCTACTGGGGTGTCCTCTACCCCTGTTCCCGCCATGGTAGTTGTCATATAGATTGTCCATGATGAGACGTTTCTCCTAGATACGAGCCAGATTCATGGCCGTGTTGAGGTTCCACGAGCTTCGAATTCTACATCCAGACGCAGTCGATCTTGTAGGCCGACCGTAAGGACACTTTATGTTCCGCCAATATAGAAGGGACACGAGTTAGTAACATCTGAAATCTATCCAAGTGACCATTGATTGACCCCGATTGCTTGAGGGAGATGAGGTCTCCTAAGTGGTTGCTGCGGAGAGGTGGTCTGGAACGTGGATTGCATGACTGTTTGAAGGCCGCCCAATTTAAATTGGGTGTCTTTTGCGCAAGTTGGGCGTACCACAATTGTGTCGAGCCCATGAAGTCGAAGGAAGCTAACCCTGTCCATTCTTCCAATAGCTCTAGTTGGTTGGTGAAGAAGTGCTCACGACGGGTGAGCTAGGATAGGGGACTGCTCTTGCCATCAATTATGGGAAAATTTAACTTCACCTAACGCAGAGCACTGCCTCATGTGGACCGATGTTTGTGAGAATTGGAGTGCATGGCGTCCTGTGAATTGTCCTGAGTGGAACATTCGCGGGGTGGTGTCCCGACTGGAGTGGCATATGTTTTCCATTCAGGCGGCAATCAGGGCAGTGAATGCGGAGTGATGTTGAGCTTGGACGACCATCATCGTTTGCATTGCCTCCATAATCTAAGCGAGGGTAAGAGAACGAGGAAGAAGCTGGTGAACGTGGTAGACTGAGCACTAGGGAGGCTAAGGAAGAAGCGGGTGAACGTGGTAGAATGGCTGAGGAAGAAGCGGGTGAACGTGGTAGAATGGCTGAGGAATAAGCGGGTGAATGTAGTAGAATGGTTGAGGAGCTCTTCGAAGGTAAGTAATGATCAATCAATCGGATGGAAGAGGAGTTTTGTTGGCATAGGAATTGCTCGAGTGAGTGTCAGGCATTGGGAAAGTCGGGACATGCGTGCAGGAAGGCTCGTCGATGGTGATGCCGAGATGAATCGACCTAAGGAGCGGGTGTTGAGCTGCCCTTAAGATGTTGAGAGTGATTCAAAGAGGGGACCAGTCAAGACGAAGGTCTTGACCCACGATCGACGTCATAGGCGGTGTCGACGAGGCCAGTGATGATAGCTGGCTTCGACGAATCCATTGTTTTTTGTTGTTGAAGAGATCGAGTTGCGCTACTTAGGGTTTGGTTGAGTTGCAGGATAAGAAGCGACGATTGGATGGGATCAGCTAACTGCGAAGTTCAGAGACTGGATCAGAGTGCTGCTCTGATGCCAAGATGTTACGACCTTTTGATTGCAAGCGAGTGTGTAATCTTGAGTGACAGAAGTCTCGGAGAGGATTCTTTCGACCCTTCCTTGCCCCAGCCTTCCCAATGGAGGATACAATGTGAGTGGAGTTCAACTAAAAGATGAAGATGAAGACGGGAGTTTTTCTCAAATATAGCCCCTACTTGAGAAGATGAGAAGGAGAAGAGATTAAGAGAGAGACTGAGAAATAACTTCATGCATCACAAACGGTGCATGATCGGCATCACATGCGGTGTCGACAAGGCCGATGACGGCTACTGGCTTCGACTGGTCCATCATTTGTGGCTGGCGGAGAGATCAAGTTGTGCTATTGAGTGTTCGGTCGAGCTGTAGGACGGGAAGCGACTATTGGATGGGATCAATTATCTGCGAAAGGGCGGAGATTAGATTGGAGTTCTAGTATGATACCAAGATGTTACGACCTTCTGATTGCGAGTAAGTGCGTGGTCTTGAGAGGGAGAAATCTCGAAGAGGGGAGCTTTGCTCAAACCTAGCCCTAGCTTGAGAAAAGGGGAGCTTTGCTCAAACCTAGCCCTAGCTTGAGAAAATGGGAGTTTTGCTCAACTGAGAGATGAAGAGGGGAGCTTTGCTCAAACCTACCCCTGCTTAGGGTTTGGTCGAGTTGCAGGACAAGAAGCGACGATTGGATGGGATCAGCCTACTGCGGAAGTGCAGAGACTGGATCAAAGTGCTGCTTTGATGCCAAGATGTTACGACCTTGTGATTGCAAGCGGGTGAGTAGTCTTGAGTGGCAAAAGTCTCGGAGAGGATTCTTTCGACCCTTCCTTTCCCTAGCCTTCCCAATGGCGGAGGATACAACATGAGTGGAGCTCAACTAGAAGATGAAAAGGAAGATGGGAGTTTTGCTCAAATCTAGCCCCTACTTGAGAAGATGAGAAAGAGAAGAGATTAAGAGAGACTAAGAAATAACTTCAGGAATCACAAACGGTGCATGTCCGACATCACGGCGGTGTCGACGAGGCCGATGAAGGCTACTGGCTTCGACGGGTCCGCTATTTGTGGTTGGCGGAGAGATCGAGTTGCGCTATTGAGGGTTCAGTCGAGCTGTAGGACGACCTGGACGGGAAGCGACAATTGGATGAGATCAACTAACTACGAAAGTGCGGAGATTTGATTGGAGTGCTAGTATGATACCAAGATGTTACGACCTTCTGATTGCGAGTAGGTGCGCGGTCTTGAGAGGGAGAAATCTCGAAGAGGATTCTTTCGCCCCTTCCTTGACCCAACCTTCCTAATGTTGGAGGATACAACGGGAGCCGAGCTCAATTGAGAGATGAAGAGGGGAGCTTTGCTCAAACCTAGCCCTAGCTTGAGAAAATGAGAAGGAGAGGAGATTAAGAGAGACGTTATGTATAGTGAGAGGGGCCGTACTCACCTATATATAGTGCGAGGGGAAGGTTGCCGAAACTTTACATTTGTGCTCCTCACATGGTCTACACAATTCGTGAGAAATATAATAAGACAAAATGCGAAAAATAAAAATATAGGTAGACGTCCATGGCCATGCCTCGTCACTCCCTTCGTGGGACCATAACACATAGATGAAGAAATCAGGAGATTATACATAGGAATAAAAATTTCTATCACAAATAAAAAATAACAATGAGCTAGAAGATTCCGGTTCTCAAAACTATGTTCCAAAGAATCGGGCCAACAAGCCCAAAGCCAAACATATTAAGCTGCGTTAAATTATAAGCACAAGATGTGTCTTGTACAGTTAACGAAATAGCAGGGAAAACTATTCTAAAAAAACATCAAACTATTTGTATTAGATTATGTCTATTCAATAAATACAACTTGTAATTAAAGATAAATGATCAATTCATTTTGAAATTTAATTGTTTTATTTCACTCCGCCGTGATGAATAAACATCAAGTTGAAATATGCACCACCAATTAAATCATTATATTTTATTCAGTACAGTCAAACTTAGTAGCAAGAAGCATTCAATGACATCTGATCCCTTTTATCCCCTATTCTAGATTTTGTGGTTCTAGCCTTTCCTTGTAATCAATTTCTGAAACAAGAGCCTGGAACAAGCGAGGATGCAAAGGAGTTTGCATGCACAAGGTACAAGGCAGAATATCCAATATTCCAAAAGGTAAGTGAATTGTGTTGGAACTTCTGTTAGTTCCAATAAAAAGTTCAGATAACTTATACTTTTTTCTAGATCAAAGTTATTTTAGCCTGTCATATTGTGCTCAAGATACAGAGTGGTGAAAGACTGAATCATCTTCCATTTTTTCTACTTCAACCTAGATATTGTTTGAGCTTGTGGTCTATCATGGTTTTTTAGCAACTTACTAGAATGATAATTCGTATAATCACCGCAAAGTTTGAAATATTATAGTATTAATTAGTGACCTGCTTTTATTTCTTAATAGTTACTAATATTGAACAATATATATGGATTATTAATATCTTCCCATCAGGAATTTTCATCACGAATTCCATCTACATCTATAGCCAACATGTTCTACGACGCGGGGTAGGCTGTGGAGGTGCACAACTCTAGTGCAATCCTACGTGTGAGGTACCGGGAAGACTCACCAAGGACTACCCAATATGATGCGATGCGTGAAAATTAAAGAATTGCTCAGTAATGAAGAGTTAGGCAAAAATGGAGTCACAAACATTTGTAAAATATTTCAAATAAAGCAAACAAGTATGACGTCCTTCGCAGAAAGGTGAGATCGAGTGCTAGGAAGAGCGTGGGAGAAGTCCCTCAAGGGATTTGAGTCCTTTTTCCTAGATCCCGATGGAGCTATGGTTGCGGAGGAGAAAGCTGGAGGAGAAGGGCTCAACTTTTTCGGCGTAGGAGAGACCGGCGTTCGCTTGCGGGAAGCGGGCGAGCTGTTTCGGCGAGAAGAGTAGGTTACGGGAATTAGAGAGAGAGTGAAACGGAAAAGAAGAGAGAGAGAGAGGGAATTAGTTAATAACTTCTTGATTTTTCAGTCCTTCAAACCAAGACATCAAAATAGGTTCAAGCCCTTCACTTGGGCCATGCGGCAGCCGGCAAGTGAGTAAAATAAAATATGCGCGACATAATAATTATAAATAGTGCGACGAGAAAACTATCAATCCCTGGTGGATTGGATGCGTCACTGATACATGCGCCCCAATGTGGGTCCATAACATCTCCTTTCCCGTCGAGAGGCAGCTTGTCCTCAAGCTGTGGCGGCAAACGAACGAATGGTTCAGTCGGAGGGGCACCCACAAATGGCTTCAGTTGAGAGACGTATATGCGGGCCTTCAATGAGAGTTGGAGCTGGTATGCTACCCCGCCGATGCGATGAACGATCAGAAAGGGTCCTTAAAATTTGGGGCCCAATTTGTTGGAAGGAGTGGAGGCTGAACTTTGGCGGTTTTGTCGGCGTTTCATCCAAACCTAATCCCAATGGAAAAAAGAAAGCTCTCGGTGGCCCTTGTTGTAAGCCAACTTCCATGCGTTGTTGCGCCTGGAGGAGTTGCTCCCTTGCGGTAGACAGAATCTGATCATGGTCGTGGTGTGGTCGACAGTATCAATCATGGTGATGCCCCCACTGTCAGACAATAGACGGGGAGGATCCCTCCCATAAATCAAACAGAAGGGTATAGTATGTAGCGCTGTGTAATACGAAGTGTTGCAGCAATACTCGACCCAAGGAATCCATCGAACCCAATCCTTGGGGCGATCCCTTGTAATGCATTGTAGATATACCTCCACTATGCGGTTGACCACCTCGGTCTGCCCATCAGACTGTGGATGGTAGGCTGTGGAGAAGGCCAATTTGGTGCTCTATGAGTAAACAACTCCTTCCAAAAGCGGTTGGTGAAAATCTTGTCACAGTCGGATACGATGCTCTCCAACATCCCATGGAGGAGGAGCAACAAGGAGTCGAGCCAAGGCAATGAAGCCTGCCCCCTTGGAGAAGCGGTCGACGACGACCATAGAGTACGGCCTTGCCCGTGGAAGTCGGCATCCCCTTCACAAAGTCCATGGACACGTATGCCGAGATTTGAGTCGGCACTGGCAATGGCTGCAAGAGGCCTTTAGGTAGGAGATGGATCGTCTTGTTCTTCTTGCAAACGGGGCAGGATGCAATGAAGTCTTGCACCCGGCTGTGGAGGCCCTTCCAAAAGAACTCTGTGCGGATGCGCTAAAGGGTCTTGTGGACCCCCTCGTGCCCGCGACCATGCATGCCCTCCAAAATGGTCAGAACAAGGGGAGAAGTGGACTCCAAGTATAACAGGTCCTTGTAGAAGACGAGGCCTTCTCGAGCAGTCCAACACAGGGGCAGGAGGCCCTCCTCAATGTGGTGGTGAAGCTCTGATGATTTCGGGGCGCAAGATGAAGAGGAGTGTGGCTGTGGGCAGGTGATGGTGAAGATAGCCCCCTCAGTGATATGCTCGCGGAGGGATGGAGCATCAGTTCCCTGTTCAAGGCCCCTGCCTCCACTCGAAAGTTGAATCTGAGGAGTTTGCTGACCCAAGACTATTGCGACACAGTAGTGAGGCGCTGCTCCAAAAGGTGTACTTCAGGTTGAAGTGGTTAGTGCGGATCACAAAAGTGCGGCCCCAAAGGTAAGGCCTCCAGTGTTGCACGACAGTGGCGAGCCCGATCAACTCCTGCTCATATGCTGGTAACTTCTGATGGTGGAGCGCGGCCTAGCGAGTGAAGTGTGCAATGGGGTGTCCCTCCTGGTGTAAGACGTCCCCACAACCCTGGCTGGAGGCGTTGCACTCCACATGAAACTCATGTGAAAAATCTAGCTGGCGCAAGACAGGTGCGGAAATCAAGGCCTGCTGGAGCGCCTGAAAAGTCGTTGTGGTGGTGTCACCCCGCACAAAGGCATTCTTCCGCAAGAGTGCCACTAATGGATCGATAATGGTATTGTAACCTCAGATAAAGCAGCGGTAATACCCGGTCAGCTCACGAAATCCGCGGAGGTCACGCGACATTTGGGATGTGGGCCAAGCGACCATGCCCTGGATTTTCTCTGGTTCAGCTGACACTCTCTGATCTTACACCACGTGGCCTAAGTAGGCGACGCTCCCAGTGCCGAAGGAGCGCTTTAAGTCCTTGAGAACGAGGCGGTGGCGATGGATCAACTGGAGAACAATGCGAAGGTGTTGTAGATGTTCAGCCCAGGACTTGATATGCACCAAAATGTCATCAAAAAATACTAGGATCGACTTACGCAACAAGGGTTGGAATACCTCATTCATCGGGGCCTGAAAGATAGAGGGGCATTCGTGAGCCCGAAAGGCATCACCAAGAATTCAAAGTGGCCTCGGGGTGTCCTGAAAGCTGTCTTCTCTACATTGGTGGTCGCCATGCACACTTGATGATAATCCTAGTATAAATCCAACTTGGAATATGAACGGGCTCCATGTAACTCATCCAGAAGCTCCTCCGCCACCTGTATGGGAAACTTATCCTTCGTCGTCTTGGTATTCAACTCCCTGTAGTCGACACAAAAGCACCGTGTATCATTTTTTTGTGCACAAAATGAATCAGCGACGAAAACGGTGAGACACTATGGTGGATGATCCCCTGCTGAAGCATCGTTGTGCACTGTCGCTCAATCTCATCCTTCTGGAGGAACGGGTAGCGGTATGTCTTGACGACCACGGGTGGTGTGCCCAGTAGAAGACAGATGTGGTGGTCCTGATTGCGGATCACAGGAAGGTCGATCAGTGTTGTGATAGTCTCTCCAAAATCCTTTAAGAGTTGATGGAGGTCGGGAGAAACGCCCTTCGGGGTCAAGACAACCGCCGAGCGTAGAGCTTCTTGGACCAAGAAGCAAGAGATGTCTGCCATCTGGGAGTGCCTGTGCCACCCAATCCACTGCGCCATGGTGCCAGCACATAGTGAGACAGTCGAAATCCCAAGTTAGTGGCCCTAAAGTCCGGAGCCAGCGTACACCAAGCACCACCTCAAACATCTGAAGGTTCACCACAAGTAGGTCTACGAGGGAGTGATGGTCTTCCACAACGGGAATCCTGCGGCAAATACCTGGGCACTCCATCTGGTAGTTGTTGTCCACATACACATGCACACGACTGCGCGGTTTGACCGGAAGGTGAATGCGGTGAGTTGTAGTCTGGCTGATGAAACTGTGCGTGCTGCCCGAGTCCATGAGTGTGAGGAGGGTTTGACCCTCCAGTGTAACGACCATCTGGATCGTATGACCTTCTTGAGGGCCGGAGATGGCATGCATGGAAATCTCTGGAACTCCTGTGTTTGTATCATCATCAGAAGGGTCTTCCACTTCCACCTAGAAGAGACGCTTGCACCTGTGGCTTGGTCCGAAAGTCTCGTCGCAATTGAAACAGAGACCCTTGGCGCGGCGGTCAGCCATCTCAAAGACGGAGAGGCAGCGACGAAAGGGATGGCTACTCAAATCGGCCCCCTTCGACGATCCGAAGGGCGGTTACCTTGAGGAGTTGCTGCCTCGAAAAGACCCTGTCGTATCCATGCGGCTGCCCTGGGGTCGGTCTAAGAGGAGGCGTTTCTCACAAACTCGCGCAAGATTCAACTCGGTCGTGAGGTCGGGGGGGGGGGGGGGGGGGGGGGGGGGGGGGGCTGGAACTCCACGTCGAGGCATAAGCGCTCATGAAGACCCTCCGCAAAGAAGGGGACCTGCTGGGAAGGGCTCACAGAGGGAGTACAAGCAAGTAAAACCTAAAACTTCTTCAAGTAATCGTCGATGGGTCCCATTTGCTTGAGGGCAATGAGGTCGCCAAGAGGGTTGCTGCCTAAGGGGGGTCCGAAGCCAGGCATGCAAGAGTCCTTGAACTCCTCCCATGTGAGCTGGGGTTGCTCCCTTTGTAGCTGAGTGAACCTTAGTTGGGTTGGGCCCATGAGGTGGAACAAGGCAATGCTAAAGCGGTCTTCCCACGATGTCCTTTGGTTGGTGAAGAATAGCTCGCAGCGGGTGAGCCACGTGAAAGGGTGATGCAGGACGACGCGTAGGGTTTGCGTGTCTGTCGGCTATTTCTAGGAAACCCTAAATGCATGCGATTAATATTTGAAATTTGAGCGAGCTTTGCACGAACTTTAAGAAATTAAGCAACTAGATTTTTTAATAAAGCACAAAATTACTATTTTGTTTTAAATGAATTTTCTTAAAAAATGGTTCAATTCTAAATCTGGGGAAGGAAGGTCGCAGCTTTCGTTCCGTTCCCCTTGTTGTAGCAAACGGAAATCGTGAACTCCAAATACATTTCCGTTTGGAGTTTTCGACGTAGCGTTCGCTGACAAAATCCGAGCGAAAATCCAACGATGAATCTAATAACCTAAAAGAAAATGTAGACGCACACAAAGGAAGAGAGAGAAACAAGTTACCCACGGAAAGAGATGTCTTTCCGCAATCGAAGTCGACGGCGATCCCGCGAGGAATTTCCTCGTCACCTTCGATCTCCCGCTCCGAGGTCGGCCTCTATCGCACAAGGGCACCACGGAATAATTTCGCTCAATCTCACACTAAAGTGGTTCCACGGAATCTCAAACACTCACTAGTGTAGGGAGCCACAAACTAAACAACCTAATTTCTCAATCACTCTCACACCCAAGGTGGAACCACGAAATCTCAATCACTCAAGGTGGATCCACGAAATCTCACAAACAACAAATTAAGTTGTCTTTCCACTATTCGAATCACAAGTATTAAGAAAACACGCCCGCAGTTTAATTTTAATTAAACATTTACTACTATCACTGAGCTACAAGACTCGACGGGATACTGGAATGCCAATAGCCTACACCAATATCATTTTCTACAGTAACCTAAATGTTAAATGTTACAGTAGATTAATTTAAACTTTACACACACAAAATCAAACTACTGTTCATCTTCAGCAAACGGGAAACAGTACAAGGAAAACTTCAGCGATATCCATTCTCACCAAAGCACAGCCAGCCATTTGCCCTCAACTATTGGCAATAGTAGAAATGGAAACAAAAAAAAGATGCAATGTTAAACTCTCACGGGAAAGAAACGAACTTCAGCACTCCAAACTATTCCTGTTCATCTTCTACAAACCTCATACGGAATTTCACAAGCAAATAGCAACTTTAATAATCAATTAAACCTAACACCTAATTACAGGAAATCAACTCTGGAAGCAAATACATAAATAATTCAACAACCACCACCTGGACTCAAACGAAGTCATAATAATCAACTCCTAAACACTATTCATTATCCCTGTCACCGGAGGGGAAATACACAGAAAAATCGAATAAATATTTCATACATCACCTGATCTCTTTAGCCGCCCAAAACGAAATAAAACACAAGCTTAAATAACAGGGGACCTCCTCCCCACGATGGCAGAACCAGCGGCTGGGAATCGTCGGGGGCGTGCTCTGGCGGTTGCTGAAAACTCCCACGAGCTCGACGAACGGCTGAGATCGTGGCACGGAAAGGACGTCGTCGCTGCTGGCGGTTTGGAAGAAACCGATCGTGGTGGGATTGAGGGTGGATGACGCGTCTGCTTCTCGTGGTGCGGCGCTAATGCCAGGGAGGTGCGAGTCGAGCCCTAACCTTCCGTGAAGATAAACAGGGATCGGGTTGCTGGCGCTGTGCGGGCTATGGATAAGATATATATATATGTCTATATATATATGTATGTATATATATTTATATATATAGGTGTGTATATATATACGCTATACACGTAGGCGTGTACAAAATACAATGGTTCATCACAAATTGCAAAATAAAATAAGATGCAAAATGAACGGCAAGCAATTAGGGTCGATAGAGGTCCGGACGGGTGCGGCGGTGGGCACTTTTGCGTCGACCTGATCTGGGCTGGTCTCCACCAGAGGGTCTTTGCGGCCTTCAAAAATGGGGAAATCCATTTTTCTCATAGCAAGGAATGTCGCTACCTTTAGAGCGAGCTAAGTTATTAAAGGCACGCCTCAGGCGCCAGACGCACCAGGCCGCACCTTTGACAGGCAAAGACGGGTGAGGTGCCCCAAGCGCGCCTAGGCGCGCGCGCCTTAGCTGATGTTCAAGGTGTGCCTTGCATTGTTAGGTTCAAAATAATTTTTTTGGCTTGGTATAAGCTCACTCTCGGGCGGTTTATTAAGTTAGGGACTACCCAAAATACCCCAAACCTCGCAGATCGAGATCAGCGCTAACGTCGTCTTTGGGTTAGGATTCGAGCCATAACAGTTTTCCTAGGAGTACATGGACTTTGATCTGCATGGAAATACAATAAGTAAAATATTGTATTGTAGATTTATTTATTTATTTTCCTTGAAGTATCCTGTCATTTTGCAGTATTGCACTTAGTGGGTTGTTCCTGAGGTGCACTAATATATGATTGTAATACAATCTTCATTTGTAATTTAATATTATACATATAATTGTATTGTTGTGGTTTGCTAGTGGATGAAAAGTTTTATTATACATATAAATAATCTTCATTTGTAATTTGCTACTGGATGAAAAGTTTTGTTGTGGTTCGTTGCTAATTGTTAGATTATACATATAAATGTCTTATTGTAAATTTTAGATTATTTTCTCGCATATTGCCATCTAGTCCTTCATTTATTGTTTACACGTAGTGTACCTTTATTATATATATAAATATTTTATCTATCAAATAAATCACTTTTTCATTGTTGACATTAATCTTAGTGTGTTGCTATGTGATAATTCTATTTTATGTGTTTGCAGTTAATAAACTAGATATTGCTTCTTTTTTATTTTTTGCTCCCCACGTGCTTCAGGCGCACGCATGCGCCTAGGCTCCGGTACCCATTTGTGCATCTTGCACCTTTAATAACTTAGGGAGCGAGGGTGGCCATGCTCGGGGCGGTGGCTGCTGTAAGGGCCATCATTGGAGGAGTTGGATGCACGCGGTGGGGGTTGTATGGAGTTGATCCGGGCGTGGAGGAAGGCCACCATTGATTGGAACATCTCCATCAATTGGTTCATGGTCACACCCCCTTCTTCCATTGGTGCACGCGGCTGTGTGGGAGGGTGCGAGAGGGCAAAATGTCGGAATCGCAGCAAGGTTGGATGGCCGAAAGGCCCTCGGTCGCAGCAGGGGCAAGTCGGACCGCTAGGAAGGAACCCGGGCTGGGACGAGGGGCTTCCGGTTGTGTCGGACAAAGGGGCGTAGGATGGCCTCGGCGCGAGCGGTAAAGGGGGAAAGGTGTTGTCGGCAGCATCGGCGAGGAGTGGCTCTGATACCAAGTTGTTGTGTGCTCCGGTTTGAGATCGAGTGCTAGGGAGAGCGAGGGAGAAGTCCATCAAGGGATTCGAGCCCCCTTTCCTAGATCCCAGTGGAACTATGGTTGGGGAGGAGAAAGCCGGAGGAGAAGAGGAGAAGGGATCAATTTTTCGGCGGAGGAGAGACCGACGTTTGCTTACGAGAGACGGGCTTGCAGACGTATCGCGCGGGCGAGCTGTTTCATCGAGAAGACTAGATTATGGGAATTAGAGAGAGAAAGAGGGAAAGGGAGAAAAAGAGAGAGAGAATTAGATAATAACTTCTTGCTTTTTCATTCCTTCAAACCAAGTCATTCAAATAGGTTCAAGCCCCTCACTTGGGCCATAAGACAAGTAGTAAAATAACATATGCGAAACATAATAATTATAAATAGTGTGACAAAAAAACTATCAATCCCTAGTGAATTGGATGCGTCGCTGATACGTGCGCCCCCAACGTGGGTCCATAACATCTCCTTCCCCTTCCAGAGGCAGCTTGTGCTCAAGCTGTGGCGGCAAACGAACCAATGGTTCAGTCGGTGGGGCGCCCACAAATGGCTTCAGTTTGCTGTTGGAAGCAGGGAGGGGTGCCTATGCTGCTTGAGAAGCGGGGAGGAGGAGGCGGCGGCTTCGTGCTTTGGTGAAGGGAGGGGCTGTGGTTTGGTGGTTAGGAGTTGGGAGGGACTGCGTTTTCATGGCTTAGGGCTGGGATGGGCTGTGGCTCTGTCGATGGAAGCAGGGAGGAGGCGTCTATGGTCTCGGATCACTGATCTGATTATCGCATCCCATGCGAATACAAATACGCGGGGCCCGCCAAGCGGTGGCCTCCACCGTTGATCTTACGGGTGATCCCCACATTCTACCTCTCATCTCTCTTGATTCTTTTTTTTTCCTGTGTTCAGCTTCACCTTGTACAGGATACTCTCCCCTTCACACTTTTGGCAGAAGAATCTCTATGTTTCTTAGGGATCACCATATGGACTTATAATATAAAGGGACACTGAATTACAAAAAGGTTCCTTATTTATTAACTACCAAACCTACGTAGTCAGCATCTTTATATATCTCAAGGATTAGCCTAATTTTCTTTTTAAATAAAATCCCTTTACTTAAGTATCTTTAAGACACTGCAACAACCAATTAACATGTAAATAAGTTTTCTTTAGATTTTGCATAATCTGACTAATCATGACAACTACATAAGTTATATCTAGTCTTTTATGAGACAATTGTCGGTATTGATACATCTCTCTATCTACAACAATATCCTCTACTTCCCCGAGATTATGAATTGAATCTATTGGTGCGCTAGTTGGCTTACATGTCAGTTTTCTTGTTTCTTTGAGAAAATCCATGATACTTTTGTTGGGAGATAAATATAGGGTGGTGTTAAAGGCACACCTAAACTGGCTACATGCACATCAATTTTTAGAAAACCCCCGTACTTTTATCTCTATTCAATACTAGTTAAAGGCACACCCACATATTTCCGCCCGATACCGATCTGCCTTCACGCGCGATCCATTATTTCTCGCCCTAGGTCTCCCGAAGCTCGTCCTCTTCCTCTAATCGAGCCGACGACCGCTCCACCCTCCGGATTCCAGATTTCCAGGCCGACGAACTCCTCCTCCGCTCCAAGCCGAAACCCCTCCTCCGCTCCAAGCCGACGAACCCCTCCTCCGTTCCAGGCTGACGAACCCCTCCTCCATTCCTGGCCGACGAACCTCTCCTCCATTCCAGGCTGAGCTTCCATTCCAAATTTTCTGTTGACCAGATTCGTGATGCGGATGGGAGGCGGGATTATTCCAAGTTTTCTGCTTACAGGAAGGAAAAGAAATTGAATAACAAAAACCTAATCTGATGCGAAAATCTTGGAGAGTTTCTCACTTGATATGCTTCCCGTGACCAATAAAAAGATTTTGAGAAATGTTTCTGTATTGTCCAAGTCTCTGATACAAAATGGGGAGAAATGCAGGCCCACGCTTTTGGATTTGTCTCTGGTGGTGACCGGAAAGCCGGCGAAAACTGAATTTTCGGGTATGTACAAAATGGAGAGGTGGCTGACTGGATCTGATACTGGCAAACATGTGTCGCCGGAGAAGCATAAGGGTGCGGTGGTGGCGAGGTCGAGGATGAAGTCGTGATTTTTTTGTAATTGTGTGCATTTAACAAAACAGCCTGCATTTAAAATATAGTGGTGTGTATCTATCACTGGTGTGCATGTAGCCAGTTTAGGTGTGTCTTTACCACCACCCTAAATATATCTATTTTGGGGTGTGCAACATCAATTCCTATGAATTACTTCAACGTTTACAAATATTTATTCTTAATTTTCTTGGTCAGATATTGCTTCAGGGATCATCTCTCCTTTTCATCATTCCTAGTCATGACGATGTCGCCAGCTTATACCATAAGATTACAACTAGCTGTGATTGAATCTTACGTCTACACTATATATGCTACTTTATCTGAATTTAAATATTTAACAAATACAGTGTGATCTCTCTCGTTCCACCTACATCTTTTATCTATCTTACTTCATTAAATTATCGGTTGACCTAGTTCCCGTGGGTCCACCTTGTCTTGTGGGACCACGATTGTTGGAGTATCCCCAGCGTGACCCAGTCTCTTGTTGGTTGACCTGCTTCCAGCGGGTCCATCGTGTTGTCTGGGACCACAATTGTTGGAGTATCCTTGGCGTGGCCCGGCTGTTGTATTAATTCCACATTGCCTAGTTTCGTTCACACGCATGTGCTTATAGGTCTCAGGCCCCACATCCTTTCACCTCAGGCTTTTGGGAAGGAAGCCACGAGTTTCTGCCTGGTATCAGAGCACTGGTTTGACCCGCTGCGGGTGTGTGTTTGTTGAGCTGATTGCAGCACAACATGTGGACCCGTTGGAAACAAGTCAAGTAACACGCCTCGCAGAGGATCAGAACACTGCTTTGATACCAAGTAAAAATCTGCTACTTCTATAAGCATATGTTGGTGAACGAGGGTAGGCAATGTGGGATTAATATAGTAGATCATGCCACACAGGGGATACGCCAACAAGCGTGGCCCCTTATGACACGATGGACCAGCGGGAATCAGGTCAACCAACACAAATCCTTCAAATTAAACTCTTGAATATTGTTTGATCTCATACAAGGCTTTCTTAACTTTACACCTTTTGATTATTATTTTGTTTCAAATCCATGGGGATTTTTCATATAATTTTTTTCTTCAAGATCTTCATGTAAAATGACATTTTGCATCAAATTGTTGCGAAGCCCAATTAAAGTTGGTTTCCAATGGTAATATAACCCATGTATTTTATACTGTACATTGTAAACCCATGTACATCCTATTGATTTCTTCCATACAGATAAGTTCACAAATTGTCATGTCTTATTCTTCTGTAAAGTCTTCATTTATGTGTTCATAGCTTGCTTGTAATGTTCATTAGATAATACCCCAAACAAGGTAGTTAGAAAGGATCCACCTATTTAACAAAGGAATTTTTATGTAATGGGGAGAACTTGACACCAGATACTACTTGAGATAATGGATATTATGGTCGTCTAGCATATTCCCCCACTCCTTTCTTAAGGAAAGAATTTTTTTTTTGAAACTGTGGTTCAGTTTGTGAATGAGAATTGAGAACTGTTTCCTAATTTTTAGGACTTGGGTAAGATAATTGAATTTGCACAAGTTCATGAAGAAGCTTTTCTCTTTTAAGTTTACTCACCAATCATCCTGCTATTAAGAGCATCCTCAAACTCTATTGTTAATAAGGAAGTTGCAAATACATATGCACAGGTTCAGATAATTTGGGTACACGGAACGAAGGGAATAGACACTGTTTGTTTCTTTGGGAAGATCTTTGAGAGATTCATATTTTCTGTGATTGAACTCTCTTCCTGAGATAAGATGTGGTGAAATAAGGTTCATTTTAATTAAATGGGAGGCCAACAGAACAACGAGCTTATTGGATGAGGGATGATTAACACTTACAAATCTTTTATGTTGAAGATTATCCCACGAACACACATTTAACAACTCTTAAATCTAATTTTCCTCTGTTTCGACTATGAACATGGACAAGAGACGCACAACCAAATATATTGAGAATTAGATGATTTGTGATACTTATATAATAAATTTTTTTGAGAGCACAGATAGTGTAACGACATGACCCATTGGTATTGTCATCTTTAACTCAGTCTAACCCATATTAAGCTGAACGTTGCGGTTTTATCATTCTCTGAGGTGGTTCACAAGAAATTCCCAGTTGGTATTCATCCCAGAAATATTCCACTCGAGCACGATTACTTGAGAGTTCATATCTGAACTCTACCACATGCTCTAGAAAGGAGCCTCACATGTATGGGGTCTAAACTATTACCTATACAGTCCAAATCTCAATTTTCAATATCTTATTTAATTCATTCCCGCACAGTTATTTTGTTCATGCACCTATTTTCTCTTTGAAGTTTCTCACCGTAAAACCCTGTCAGGAGCCGCTCCTTGTCTGGACCTCACTGCCCTGACGACACTCCTTTCTCTCTCGGATTGCGCTCATCAAATTTGGGACATCCCATCCCATCGGGTTCAGCCTTAAACCATACTATAGGATACCGAAATTTGATACTATTTATAGCGTCTCAGTCTCCAATATGTAAGATATTACCCCTTTGGCTCAGCCCAACCAAGATTAACCTGAACCTCACACGGTTTTACCCTTATCTAAGGTCTTTCATCCTGGGTATACTCCCACCCTAGAACAATTAGCTGAGTTCAGAATTAAACTCCACTGCAAAAGATACCTCATATATTTGGGTCTAAACTATTATGTAATCCATTAATCATTCCTGAATTTTCGACGTGGGATTTATTCATTCTTGTAGTTTGTTCTCTTTTAAATCTTTCATTCTAAAATCTTGTCAGGAGTTGTTCCTTGTTTGTGGCTCATTGCCCACACTCTCTACCCTCAACATATTTGAGATATCACATATTAATCTTTTGAAATCTAAGACCAAAATAAACGATTTAGGAGGTGTGTAGATGTGAAAATACCTTCTCCCTAATAAGATTTAGGCACAGTGTTGAAACAAGAGGGCTCTGGTGAGTGACTTTTTTTCCTTTTACACCCAATCATTACGGGGTATGAGTGGAACCGGATAATAGAATCGTATATGTGCCCTAAACCGGGCATACATATATATAGCGTCAAGAAAAATAAAAACATGAAAAACACATCATAATTAATTTCAACTCTCCCCCTCAAGTTGGGAATATATATTGATCATTCCCAACTTGTTTGTGTTGTCCTTGAAGTTGTCGCTGTATAAACCCTTGGTGAAGACGTCCGCAAGCTGATCGGATGAGTTCACAAAAGGAGTGCAGATATTCCCTTTGTCTAGATGATCCTTGATGAAATGTCTATCAACTTCCACATGTTTGGTTCTATCATGTTGCACTGGATTGTGCGCAATACTGATGGCGGCTTTGTTGTCGCAGTAGATCATGATAGGATTGTTTCCCTGAAGGCCAATGTCCCGAAGGAGAGTCCTCAACCACAATCCTTCACAAACACCTTGTGCCATTGCCCTATACTCTGCCTCTGCACTTGATCGAGCTACCACATTTTGCTTCTTGCTCCTCCACGAAACGAGGTTGCCTCCCACAAAAGTGCAGTACCCAGTAGTTGATTTTCTGTCATCTTGGCTACCAGCCCAATCAGCATCGGTAAACACTTCAACTTCTAAAGATTTGCCGTTCTTGAAAAGGATCCCACGGCCGGGTGCCTTTTTGAGATACCGTAGCACTCTAAAGGCCGCCTGCTGATGACGAATGGAAGGAGAATGCATATACCTACTGAGGACCCCCACAGCATACGTAATGTCAGGGTGAGTATGGGACAGGTATATGAGTCGTCCAACCAAACGTTGGTATTTTGAGACATCTACCTTTTCTCCACTAGTATCTGCATCAATTTTGTGATTAGCCTCAATGGGGGTGTCCACGGGTGCGCACCCAAACATCCCAGTCTCTTCAAGAAGATCTAGAGTATACTTTCTTTGGGAGATGAAGATCCCTTGTTGAGACCTTGCCACTTCAATTCCCAAGAAATATTTCAGCTTTCCCAGGTCTTTAACTTCAAATTCCTTGCCCAGTTGTTCCTTCAAGTAAATGATCTCCTCCATGTGATCCCCGGTAATGATGATGTCGTCCACATACACAATCAGAATAGAGACCAGGGCATCTTTTCTCTTAATAAAGAGCGTGTGATCAGCATGACTTTGAGTGTACCCAAGTTGAAGCATGAACTTGTAAAAACGCCCAAACCACGCTCTCGGAGACTGTTTCAAGCCGTACAGAGATTTTAGAACTCTGCACACCTTCCCCTTGGACCCTTTGATAACAGAGCCCGGTGGAGTATCCATGTATACCTCCTCCTCCAGATCACCATTCAAAAAAGCATTCTTCACATCTAGCTGAAGTAGTTCCCATCTACGACTTGCAGCAACAGAAAAAAGGACACGGATCGAATTCATCTTAGCAACAGGAGCAAAGGTCTCCTGGTAGTCAATGCCCTGGGCCTGGGTATATCCCTGAGCCACCAAACGAGCTTTATACCGCTCCACAACACCATCTTGGTTTTGTTTAACTGTGAACACCCAACGGGATCCGACCGTTCGCTTCCCTGGAGGAAGGCTCACCAGCTGCCATGTTTTATTCTTGTCCAGGGCACGCAATTCCTCCTCCATTGCCGCTTTCCATTCAGGTATCTGAGCAGCCTCCTGTCATGTCTTAGGAATAACAATAGATGAGAGAGAAGAAACAAAGGCTTGATGTGCCTGAGAAAGGTGATCATAACGAATGTAGTTGGCAATGGGATGTTTAGTGCTACCCTTCTTACCTATAAGGCGAGCAAGAGGAATATGGAGATCGTCATCAGAATCTGGGTTGGAGGCATTCACCGGAACTGGCGGGACATCTTCAGTCTGCACATGCTCAACAGTCGTGGGACGACGGGAGTATGTATATATGATCGGAGGAGCGGAGGTAGAAGGAACAGGAGCAGGTGGCGGAGTAGGATCAGGTGGAGGAGCAGGAACAGAAGGTGGAGGAGCACAAATCAGAAGCGGGGAGTCGGTCATCTCGGCACCTGTACTAATCATCTCCCCCTGACGAGGACCAAAGTACGACTCCCCCTCACGAAAGGTGACATCGACGGTACAATAATACCGACGTGTCGGAGGGTGATAACATCTATACCCCTTGGTGGTAGAGGAATACCCAACAAAAACACAGCGGAGGGACCGCGCATCAAGTTTATCACGATGCGGGGTATGGACATGAACAAAACACACGGAGCCGAAGATACGAGGGGGAAGGTGAGAGGTGTGGACAATGTGTTTTTGTTCTAGGCGAGAGAGAGGCGTAGCAAACGAGAGAGCACGGGACGGAAGGCGGTTAATGAGATGTGCGGCGGTAAGAACAGCATCCCCCCAATAAGATTTAGGGAGGTGCATAGAAAGAAGTAAGCACCGGGCCACCTCCAGCAACTGCCGATTCTTCCGTTCGGCCACCCCATTTTGAGTGGAGGTGTGGACACATGTAGTTTGATGAATTATACCATGGTCCGCAAGATAAGCCCCAAAGACACCGCGATCGTCATATTCCCCACCATTATCACTACGTAACACACGTATTGTGCCTCCGAATTGTTGGACCACCATCTTATGAAAATTTTGAAAGCAAGAAAGAACGTCACTTTTCTTTTTAAGCATATAAAGCCAAGTAGTGCGAGAGTAGCAATCAATAAACGTCACAAACCATCTAAATCCAGATAAAGAGAGAACAGGGGATGGACCCCAAACATCAGAGTGAATAACATCAAATGGATACAGACTAGGGACAGACAAATGAGTAGAACGACACCGTACATGTTTAGATTGCTCACAAGCATCACAAGAAAAAGACGGAAGTAAATGAGAAAAAGCAGGAAACAATTTAGTAAGATATAAAGGAGAAGGGTGGCCAAGGCGCTGATGCCATCGTCGAAGGTCATCAAGGGTCGGAGATCTGGTGGAAGATAGGGCACTGGGAGAAGACTGGTTCAGCAAGTACAGGCCGCCGACATTACTACCACTGCCAAGTGTCCGCCTCGTAGCCAGATCCTGAAAAACACAAACATCAGGGAAGAATGTCACAGAACAGTGTAAGGAGTTAGTCAAGTGACTAATAGAGAGTAAATTTCTGGGAAAAGAAGGAACATGTAAGACAGAGGAAAGTGATAGGTCAGGAGAACATGAAACTGTCCCTTTACCGGCAATGGCAGAGAGGGAGCCATTGGCAGCAATAACCTTATCACGACCAGAAAGAGGAGTATAGGAGGTAAAACCTGAGGCAGAGCCAGTCATGTGGTCGGTCGCACCTGAGTCGATTATCCATTCGGAGGGTGTGGAAGACACGGCATGAGCACTGGACAGACCTGAAGTGGCAACAGCAGCATGGGAGGAAGCAGGAGTAGAGTCAGTGTGAGCGCAACAGGCGACGGAAGGCCTCTAACTCAGCGGTAGACAGGCCGCCAGAAGTATCATCCAGAACGGCAGTAGAGTGAGCAGAAGACTGAGAGCGGCCATCAGAGGGACGACCACCACCACCACCACGGTATCCTCCTCTACCACGGGTACTAGAGCCCCGACCACTTGGAGCAAGGTGCGGGTGCAAACGAAAACAGGAGCTTTTGACATGGCCTGTCTTCCCGCAATGACTACAAACAGGAGAAGGGCCACGAGACATACTTGTCAGCGCAGAGTGATCGGTAGCAGAACCAAGGGTGCGACGGCGATTCTCATCGCTGAGGAGCATGCTGAATGCCTCCCGAAGGGAGGGAAGGGGATCACGATGGAGGATGTGCAGACGAACAGCATCAAACTCCATGCTAAGGCCCATAAGGAAGACATGAACACGGAAACGGTCTTTATCCTTCTGAAGGGTCACCGCATCAACCGTACAAGCAGCAGTAAAGGTACTAAAGAAGTCCAACTCCTGATAAAGACGCTCAAACTCAGAGTAGTAGGCGGCAACGGTCAAAGTCCCCTGTCACAATTCCAGAACACGGCGAGTGAGCTCATATACCTGCATCGAACTGCTTGCCTGGGAGTAAGTATCACGGGCTCTCGTCCAAATATCATATGCGGAGTCCAACAGCATATAGCTGCGATACACCTGAGGGGACATCGAATGAAGCAGCCACGAGACGACCAAAGAGTTGTCCGCATCCCATTTGCGCCATGAGGGATCGGAACGTGATGGCTCAACAATAGTACCATCAATAAGACCATACAACTGGTGACTGCGAATCGCATGTTGAGCCGCCCTAGACCATTCCAGGTAATTTGTGCCATCCAAGGCGACTGTAGTAATCTTCAAAGACTGGCCATGACTCCGAGGAGGATCACCCGAGGAACGATGCAAAGCATCAACCGGAAGAGCCGAAGATGGAGGGGCGGAAGATCCGGGAAGAGCACCGGATTGAGACGAGGGAGAATGTGTGGACGGATCTGGGCTGGAATGATCTCCCATAGAGAAAAAAACTGAAAAATCTCAAGAGGAAAGAGGGAACATCCACCGGGTGCAAACTAAATCTGAAAAACGAAGAGAGCACCCGAGGATGGAAGAGGGGCGTCGCCGGCAGCCCCCATGGAGGACAAAACGGCAAGCCGAAGGAGACGGCGGAGCAGGAGAAGACGCGTCGGCCGACTGGAGAGAGCGTCGGATAACGCATGGAGATCGGCGAGATCGGCGAGATCGGCGAGAGGAGGCGGGGCTTGCAAGCGGCGAGAGGGGCGCAGGAGATCGGAGCGCTGAGCAGGCGAGCAGGCGAGCGCGGGGACGCGAGCAGGGACGCGAGAAGGCGAGCGGAGCGGGGACGCGAGCAGGCGAGCGGCGGAAGATTCCCTCCCTCTGATACCAAGTGGAACCGGATAATAGAATCGTATATGTGCCCTAAACCGGGCATACATATATATAGCGTCAAGAAAAATAAAAACATGAAAAACACATCATAATTAATTTCAACTGTATGGACACTCAGAAGATTTGTGAATTGATTTTTCTTTTTTGAATTATGAAGTTAGAACATGATTGAAATGAACGTTAGCATTGTTGTCTTCTAAACCTTTGACCTTCACATCAAATTGATTTTGCACTATCGTGTGACATTTAGGAAGAATTATTACTTGCATAGTACTCCTATGGATAAGATTGAAGGGAACAAAACTCGTAACAGTAAAGATGACACATTTGTGTTTTGGTGATTTCAGCATCTTGCCCTTTAAACAAGGAAAAATAAATTTAATAGTGAAATAAAGATTTCCAAATCCGCATGCACAGTTGCTCCCCTTCCGTCAAGCATGAGGTGGTTGAGCTTCCTTGATCTCGTCAAGAGAGTTGGTTTTGCAACCACTCCAAGCCTTCCTCACCCACACATACTGGGATGGATGCAAGACGGTGCTGAACCCGAGGTCAAAGAACAATCCCGCCTACGCTTTGCCAACACACACGACTATTGCATGAACCCGTAACGCCTTGCATGGCGACTTCCATGCTATAATTTATGAGTTGATGCACGATAAGATAATACCCGCACATACTGGGATGGATGCAAGACGGTGTTGAACCCGAGGTCAAAGAACAATCCCGCCTACGCTTTGCCAACACCCACGACTATTGCATGAACCCGTAACGCCTTGCATGTCGACTGCCATGTTATAATTTATGAGTTGATGCACGATAAGATAATGCATGCTAGAAGAGCCCGAGGAATTTTAATTTGGTGTCAAAAACAGTATCTGCCAAATCCAACTATGGTACTAAATCTGCTAGAACCCTCCGCTTTAGGATAGTCAAACTCTGTTGGAGTTCTTTTCAAGGTAAAAAGAAGGGATATCGGATGACCTTCACGGGCATAGTCATCCGAAGCAGCATCCGATGACGGACTGGCCAGCTAAATTATGGAAGGCGTTGAAGTCGAAAAGCAGTGAAAAAGGCCTTAGCCGCAGCAGACAACGATTAAGTCACAATAGTTTTATCAGTTTTTTGTATAGTGTGTGTTAGTAATTTATTAGTTGCTGGCAATGCATTTGTTAATAATTTCCCCCATTTTCTCAGGTTCGAGTAAACGGATCAGGCGCCAGTCCAGTATATAAATTCTTAAAAGATAGCAAATGCAACCTTTTTGGATCGCGAATCAAGTGGAACTTCACCAAGTTCCTGATTGGCAGGGATGGCAAAGTCATTAGTCGCTACAGCCCCACAACAGCTCCTCTGTCCATCGAGGTATGACTGCCGCCTCTCTTCTTAAAGCCTATATAGACCTGAATTTATAAATAGAAAATGGGACGTCTATCCGAAACAATAAGCGCTGTCCAAAATGCACAGAAACGGCATTCCGGCGCCTCGCTCTTTCCGCAGGAATGCTGAGCTTTTGCGACCTAGCGTACAACGGCATGCAGCCTTAACTTTCTGAGGGAGCGCAGCCCTGCCTGGAAGTCGAACTTAAAATGATAGATTTGTATGCTCATGGTTGGATCCATATTTATGAATTCATGGAAGTCTTGGTGTGCGCTTTTGGAGAGGTAAGAGACTCTAGGGTTGTGGGTTGATGAAGAAAAGAGGACGATACTTTCGGACCCTAAGCCTTAAAATCTTAATGCCCAGTCCAGTAGTACAGCTTTCTAGCTAGATTTTTTTTGTAGATGACTGGATATTGGCCTGCTACCGATCTTCCTGTCGACTTCGAATGGGCCAATTTACTTTGGCTTAAGCTTTCCGCTGCTCTCAAATCTTTTGATGTCAGGCCCCAAGTTTTCCTTTAGGAATACATGTTCTCCAACTCTAAACTCCAAATCACGGTGTTTCAAGTCAATGTCCCTGTGTTTCACATCCTTACAGTGCATTCCCTGGGTGAGGAAGATCCGCGGTTGTTTACATCGTCTCGTCAAGATGCTTTGTTGTACTTTCTTTTCCGCGAGGCACTTAATTATATTCCTCAGAGATGTGGTGCCAGCCTTTCTTTTTGTCGCACTCGTGTTCCGCCGCATTGATCTAGAGCATTGATGAGTGAGTGCTCATCGACCTGATTCGGAGATGATTTTTTGTATATAGTAGTGAAAATAAAGGTCACTATTTTCGTAAAGCATGGGTTGCATCTCCAAAACACAGTTTTTATCCCGTCGGGCGAAGTTCTCCTTGTTTGAGTCTCAGACGGTTTGCAACTGCATTTGACCATGCATTAAAATGCTTTCAACTTGGACCAAATTGTGTTGAAGGCAGCTCCCCCTTGTTATATACATTAAAACAAATATTCTTGATTACTTTTATTTTCTTCTATCTTCTTTTAATAATACGAGCGATAGTGCATGGGCCGTGTGGCCAACGACATTACCCTGGCCGCGACAGTGTCTAAGTGCGACGACACTCCCGTCACTCGCAATCCCCCGAGCACACGATTGCAGTCCCAAGAGCATGATGAGGGAGATTTTTATTTAATTAAATATAAAAAATAAAGAGGAGAAAATGATTGAATGGAGGGCTAGAGGATTGCTTTGATGGTTCACTCCATTACATCATAAGGGGATATCTATATAGATAAAACAAGTGCAGTGCACGGGGGCCCACCGTGCAGCCACGACAGTACCCAGGCTACGACTACCTCCACCCATGCACACCATCATGCGGACGGAGGTACTATTGTGACCTTGGTAAAAAAATAAGAGCTTTAGTATATTTTATTTTCAATCAATGATCAAGATTGTCATTTTCTTGAAGAGAATCGGTTTTGATTTAACATGGACTGCCGGGATGAAACAATAGTTCACACCATTACACCATAAGGAGATATCTTTATATATTAGTATATGTATTATTATTTTTTTCTTTTATTTCTGTAATTTTTAGTTGATATAATTTGCAGAAGGACATTCAGAAGGCTCTGGGAGAGATCTAATAAGAAGAGTGCGGCTCAGGTTGAAGAAAATGTTGGGATGTTAATAGAAAGCGTCTTCTCCTCTTTTTTTTCTTCCCTATTCATCGTGTTTGTTTTTCTTCAATTGTATTTGTGTGAATTAAACGCCTGCTGGCTATATAACTCTCGTTGAGTCAATGAAATCTGATTATTTTCGCGTCAAAAATGGTGATCGGATGAGGGAGAAACGACTCCGGTAAGATGGAGATGTTCAAAAAAAAATGCTAGTGGAAGACAATGTCTGCCCCCAATCCTCTTGTTGAACTTTCTGGATCCGCCCCTGATTAGTGTATACATCGTTGAACGGATTTGAGACCATGTTGATAAAATTTTGTTCTACGAAAAATTAGTATTGCACAAAAAATGTTCGCCTTTAATGGACGCTACCAATTTACCATGTGGAAAAAAAAATCAAGAACAGTCTCTTAAATGAATAAACGTTATATACTAATACCAAATTTCTTAATTATAGGATGCATCGTTATTTAAATTTATAGAAAATTTAAAAATGGAAAATGGAAGTCTCATACACATCCTATTGTTCATAATGACTTGAGTTATACTAAGCCTCTCTTAGGCCTAGTGGCGACAGTCGTGAACACGGTGGTTCATAATTGTCTTTCGTGAATCCTGGATCTCACGAGTAATTTCATCCACTTTTATGTTTAAAGCTAGTTTTCTTTTCTTGGCGATGGTTATAACTGTTGTCATGCCAAATATAGTGACAGTGAACGGAGCTGGACAAAAAAATTAAGTATGACACGTGTCCCCGCTTGATTGGTCCGGACAAAATTTGGAAACATAGCCAAATATCTCCAGCTGCGGAGGCATGCATAATTATACTCATTTTAGTACCCCCATTAAAGAATTCTCAAGGTTTAGGATGAACTTTTCTTGAATTTAATATAATTATGGAATTATACACATTCATTACCTTTATATATATACACACACACACGAGTGACAGTGCACGGGAGGCCCTCCGTGCCACGCGCGACAGTACCCTACCCGCTCTGGCGGATTTTGCCCGCCCCAGCACGCACTTAATTTTTTTTAATTTTGTAATTATATTTATTATTATATACATTTTTAGTTTTTTTTAAACAATCTGTATTTTTTAAAAAAATTTAAAAAAAATTTATAAAAATATATGTTCATATATGTATAATTATATTATAAAATTATATATATATATTATATCTATTATATATATTATATATCTAATTTTAAGTAATTTTACATATTATATAATAATATACACACACAAAAACGCATAATAATATATATAATTTTATGTAATTTTATATATTATATAATAATATAAACAAAAAAGTGAAAAACGCATAATAATATAAACTAAAAAAACGCCGATTCCCGCCTCCTCCGCCGATTCCCTTCCCCGCCGCCTGCCAGACCGGAGCCCATCGTCGAGTTCGTCGGATCCCAGCAAACCTGCCGGGGATAGTCCGGCAGGGCCACCGCCGGCGGTGGTCCTGACCGTGAGGTCCAGATTTGGGGCACACGGTCTGGTGGCCCTGCCGGAGCGCCGCCAGACTACCCCTGTCAGGTTCGCCGGGTACGGCGACCTCGCTGATGGGCTCCGGTTAGGCCGGCGGCAGGGAAGGAAAACTTCGGTGAACAATGATGTCGGGATTTGGCTCGGGAGGCTGGGAGAAGTATTTCAGGATTTGGCTATTTGCAGCCCAGATCTGCATGATCCAACGGCTGTATTTCATAATGGTTGTAATCTGGCTTCAAAATGGGCCTGAAAGTATTTCTTTTTTTTTCTTTTTTTTTTAATTATTTATACGGTATTCTATTATAATTTTTCGGGAAAAAAACTCTACACAAGTGGTCTGTGAATAGCCAACCAGCGCAAAGCTGTTTGACTATTCGCAGACTACGGTGGTCTGCGAATAGCCAACTAGTGAAAAACTGAAAGGGTATTCGCAGACCACCTGCAAATGAATAGGATCATTTGAATCTTGATTCGACGGCTCGTATTCAATTATCGATCATGTGGGTGATATCTTTATATAATAGTATTATAGTACAGATACATATTGAAATTAGAAAACTATTATTTCCTTTGCCACCCCCTACCACTCAGGCTCCGTTTGGCACAGCGTTTTTGCTCCAACAAATTTTGACTAAAAAGAAGGTGTTCATAACCACCACCATGCCAAACGGAGCCTCAACCAATAAAAGTGTTCCTTGCCATCACTATTTATAATATTAGTTTACATTTTATAATGTTCGTTGCCATTTTTGAATCCTGATGGTTTCGAGAAAAAAATTTGACTCACAGATATGTCCTAATTGACCTATGAGTCTGTCCTTCAAATTTAAGGTATGAAAGAGAACCAGGCGGCAAAAACTTCGAAACCTAGCCAGCACGACAATTTTGAGTGTTCGAGATCATTGCAATCGCAGGCAATCAGAAAACGAATGCTCCAAGACCCAGATTCAAAATTTATTTTCAGGATTGAAGTTGCCAAGTCGCGGGAGGGCATATCATCCATTAAAATTTTGAAAGCTGGTCTGGGACGTTCGCACGATCATTTTTTTTATCACGCGCAAGCTCATTGTGATCACACGCGATAATCTACTAATAGGATCCAACGAAGGACGATCATCTGGATGCATCCAGGCCGCAGATTCATAAAAACAAAGAAAACGGGTCACGATGCCTACCCTGACAATAAAGTTAAAATGTTAATCCTTCGTCAAAATTAAGAAAAGGACCAAACATATGTTAAGAGCTTATGGAATAGGAGATATTAAATAAATATAATAACAGGAAATCCATTTAATTTTACAAAATTAAAATTCAAAGTTGGTGAAATAATACCACAAAAATAGGCAATCTTATTTTCAGACTTTGGCTCTGTTTGTGGGGACTTATTTTCATCGGTCAAGCGGTTACGACCGCACGAACCGGACCTTAATTAGGGTCCGGTTCATGCGGCCGTAACCGCTTGACCGGTGACCGCATGAACCGGACCTTAATTAGGGTCCGGTTCATGCGGCCGTAATCGCTTGACCGGTGAAAATAAGTCCCCCCAAACGGAGCCTTTGGGATGCACGTCGTGGCTTCTTGGGGAAATGAAGATCTCATCCTCACCTAACCAAACCGCGCCTGATTTCCACGCCACCTACGCCGCTTCTCCCACCTCTCTCCCAAACAGCATCATATACGATGGTTTGAATATAATAGAAGGCAATTGTTACAAGCACACCAGTTTTGGCTATTCGCAAACCAATTTCTATGAGTTATTACGCGCATTTTGAAAATACGCCTTGTACATGCATTTTTAGGAAAAGTGTTCAACACGAAAATTGTACGAGATCTACAACTTTCGTGTTGAACACTTTTCCTAAAAATGCATGTACAAGGCGTATTTTCAAAAAAACGCTATAGTTACGATCAGGGCGACAATACGCCGTGTGCGTGCATTTTTAGGAAAAGTGTTCAACACGAAAGTTGTAGATTTCGACGAGATCTACAATTTTCGTGAACACTTTTCCTACAAATGCATGTACAAGGCATATTTTCAAAAGCTGCGTAATAACTCATAGAAATTGGTGTGCGGATAGCCAAAACTGGTGTGCTTATAACAATTGCCTAATAGAATCGATTCCATCATAGTCACGCGCATCAGAAGGGTTTTAACGAAAATGCATCGCATATCTCATAGTAAAGTTTATCTACACAATACAGACATGTATATATATATATATATGTTCAATATAGAGATCCCAAAAATATACTCGGAAAAAGAAAAGTGCTGGTTTCACGAAACCGTTCAATATTTACAAAAATGCCTCGAATGAAGCTACCACCAAAAGGCGAAATAGCTATTGGGGCAAAAGTATCGAGTATTGTAGCATGCCTATTGGTAACAGCAGAAAGGCGTCTCAAGTCTCACATAATTCCCAATCATCGAACGAAATCCTGCCAACGTCGATCAGATCAGTACTATCTTTTACTATCGGATGCTTTTCAGGGATCTCCTTTGTCAGATTCGTCGTGGACGATGATAATGCTGACGGTCTATGATCATCCGAGTGCGTCCGTAGATATTTAGCGACGGGAGTGTGGCCGCCTTCTACTTTTAGCTTCATGGAAAGAATATCTTCACAAATAATGGCTATTTCACCTCTGTGAATGAAGCACGGGTTCAGGTTGCAGATTACAGGTGAGTGCATGCATATTTATACGAGTGCAACAAAGATCAATTTCGATTGTAATTGAAACACTTACTGCAACGAATCGACAGCACGGCCTCGCTCCATCAAAAATTCCCTCAGCTGCTTTGCATCAAAATAGTAGATAATATAAGACAAACCATGCCGAAGATTCGACATGGTATAAATATTTGATCGATCGACAATACATGAAAGGGGCAAACAATTACCTTTGAGTTCTCCTCTGCTTCTTGCTGCAATTTCTGGGACTCGGCGACAACATAATCCATCATTAATTCATGATCTTTTAGAGATTCCTGATCGACTTTCCCCCTTTCCAGCTTTTCTAACTCGGCCGAAGCAATTTCACTTTCGGCGGCAGCTTTGCGTGCATCCAATGATCTAGACAACTGTATGAGAAATTTAAATGGTATAATTCCCTCTCGGATTCACCAAGGGCTCTGAAAATTGGGAGTCTACAAAACTACTATAATATAACTATACTATAGTATAAGTGAAAAAAAAACCTTTGGTGCAACATTGATCTTTCCCAAATTACACCTACAGTTTAAACAAAATTACTCCCCTCTCTCTCTCTCAAGGACCCCTCCCTCTCCTCTCTCTCTCTCTCTCTCTCTCTCTCTCTCTCTCTCTCTCTCTCTCTCTCTCTCTCTCTCTCTCTCTCTCTCTCTCTCTCTCTCTCTCTCTCTCTCTCTCTCTCTCTCTCTCTCTCTCTCTCTCTCTCTCTCTCTCTCTCTCTCTCTCTCTCTCTCTCTCTCTCTCTCTCTCTCTCTCTCTCTCTCTCTCTCTCTCTCTCTCTCTCTCTCTCTCTCTCTCTCTCTCTCTCTCTCTCTCTCTCTCTCTCTCTCTCTCTCTCTCTCTCTCTCTCTCTCTCTCTCTCTCTCTCTCTCTCTCTCTCTCTCTCTCTCTCTCTCTCTCTCTCCCACCGAAGCTCTCAATGTATTTTTTATAAATCGTTATAGATATTATAGATATTATAGATCTTATAAATATTATAAATATCATCAATCTTTATTTTAAATCTTATAAATATATTATTTATAGATTATTTTAAATTTTATAAATATTGGGCACATGGATTTGTGAGCGGCGGGAGCGCCGTTGCGCGGGGGCAATAAATACACGCATCCTTTCGTGACCTCCCACATGACTTTCGAGCCACCTTCCGACACATCAGTACAGATCAACAGTCCAACCGCTCCTTTTGCAGTGTCGTCGATCCTCCACAGAACATTCACCATCTACCTCTTATGCCCAAGATGAGAAAAATGACGAACAATGATGCGGATGCCCTTGAGCGTGCTTTCACCACCATCAACCCTCGCCACGACACCCACGATGAATAGTTTGCATCAGTCTTTGAGTTGCTTCATACCTTTCATTCGGGCTAACCCTCGGGGGCCAATGTCGCCTCCACCCTAGGATCCCCAAGCGAGTCATTCCCCGAGGATATTGCTTCTACCGGATTGCATCCCTCGACTCACCACGAACGATATCCGAACATTTAATGGAATCAACTCATCAACATGGAAAGCTGATTTTCCCAAGCAGAGCAATATTTTGACCTTCACCAGACAACAGAGGCACAGAAGGTCTCCACAACCCTCGTCGTGTAACGACCCAGCTTTGGCGTTCGAGCGGGACCCAGTCCACGATCTGTCCTCAGCTGGCATCGCTACCGGGCTGCAGCCCAAGCACCCCAACCCTTCTCCGCCCACTGGCGGGTTGTTGGTGGCCACAGCCTCCCTTTTGATGAGCTAAACTCGATAGTCAAGCATGCACCACGGGGACTTCCCAGGAGGTCACCCATCCCAGTACTACTCCAACCCGAGCACGCTTAACTATGGAGTTCTTTCACTTCTCATCACCAATTGAGCTGTTGTAAGACCCCATTTCAGGCAGGTAAATTTCTGCAGTTCTTTGCGCTGTCGCCCAGGCGACAGTGGCTGTCGCCCGGCGATAGCGTTGTCGGGTGGCGGCTAACGCTGGCGACAAGGTGACTGGGGTCATGCAGCAGTGTGGCTGACTGGTCAAAGTCGGTTCTTAACGCTGTCGCCCAGGCGACAGTGGCTGTCGCCCGGCGACAGCTCAAAGTTGGACTTTGTGGCCGAAATCAAGGGCATTGATTGCACTTTGACTTTGGGGGCTGGTTTTGGCTTGGGGGGCTCAGTGGCAGCATAGAAGGCCGAAATCCCCCTTCTTTCTCATTATTTCCTAAGTGTTTAAGGAGGAGAGAGAAAGAGAGAGAGAGGGAGAGCTTGGAGAAGAAGAAGGAATAGTGAACCCTAGCTTGGAGCTTGGGTTTGGAGGAGCAACACTCATCCAATCCTTTCATTGTTGGTGGCTACGCGTAGAGGACGGCAAGGCGCTCCTTTCCATCCGTGCCAAAAGTCGAGTCATGGGCTCAAAGCGGCGTTTAAGGGTAACGAACTCTTCTAACCCCTTTTGGACATGTTCTAGTCCTTTCCCATGCATCGTTGAGGCACCTACCCAAAAGGGAGAGGTCGTGGCCTCCGACGGGTCGATTTGTGCTATCCCCATCAAAGCTTGCATACATATAGAGTCCGTGCGTAATACGGACGTAGGCGCGCTGTGTGAAGCCCATCCGAGACGGTCCGTCCGGATTGGTGATGCCTTGTGATATTGTGCGTGCTCGGGGAAAACCCCGTGTTGTTATCCTGCTTCGTAGGACTAGAGAGTGCTACTGCATGCGCAGCAACGCCTGGGGGTGTGCCCCGTGAAGCACCCGAAGTTGGATGCAGAAAATGAGTTCTGCTCACTGTCGCCAGGCGACAGTGGCTGTCGCCCCGGCGACAGCTCCCGGAATTGGTTCTGGTGACTGTTTGGTGTTCTGAGGCAGTGGAAGTGCTACTGCATGCGCATCAACGCCTGAGGGTGTGCCCCGGGAAGCACCAACAGCTGGAAACTAAAAGGGGAATGTTGTCCACTGTCGCTAGGCGACAGTGACTGTCGCCCAGGCGACAGCTCCCAGACATGGGTCTGGTGATGTTTGTTGTGCCCACCTGTTGAGGGGACCTGTGGTCGGCATGCCCGACCCGTAAGGGTGACCTGGTGGATGACTTAGCGGCCCGTGAAGCCAGCTAATTGAGAATACCTGGGCTGAGGGGACGCCATACCCGCATTTCGTGTCGTACAACGAGTGTGTGAACAACGGGCATTTGGCGTACCTGCACCCGAACCATTGCAGCACCTGATTAGTAAGGCTCGAATAGCATGTCGGGAGGCGATGGGGAAGAGTCTTCGGACTGCGTAAGTTCACAATTAAAGCACGGGGGAGCCCTGGTATTCGGGTCGACGACTTTAGCCTCGAAGGGCAAAACCATCAAGAGTGGATGGTGGTGGAAGGCGTAGTACACCAAAGAGTGCCTGAGTGCACGAGACGTGGAGGCCATTCCCACGTTTGTGTTGTTGCATATGTATGAAATGTTGTGGGCTCGTCTAGTCGCACTCTTAGATATGTATATGCTGTTGAGACTGTTTTGCAGGGACGGTTAGCACCGCCACCACCTCGAAGGGGTGGGGTCGTTATAAATTGGTCAGCTTTAGCTGACCGTTGCCCTGTTTTGCCACCGTTTTTGGTGGGCTTGTTGTACAGGTGCTGGACCGAGCGGGAACTTGGCGGGCTGAAGCCCCTGCGCTGCTGCAGCCCTTGAAGGCCTTTGATGTTCCTTCTGTTTTTCATGTATGGCCGGCCTGCGCGCCGATGTTGGTAAACTGTAAGGCCGTCGTGCCTCTTTTGTGTTGTAAAACATTTTATTCCAAGTTAATAGAAGTGGACATACCCGAGTTCGGGTCTTGTGGTTTATAATTCTGTCTCTCTCTTTTACTTCCGCATAGAATGCTCTGAGTTAGGCTTCGTGGTATAGTGTCGTTGTATATTCAATAGTGACGTTCCCGTTTGTTTTGTAGTATATGGCGTGGGGCCCCGGCCGGACCTTCTGCTATATGCTTCTTAACGGATGGGGGTGTTACACGTCGACATGGAAGGGTTCACGCTCCACTGGATCTACTGGCTCCGCCAGTCCTCTGCGGGTCTCACTTGGAGCACTCTCAAGAATGCCCTCATAGAACATTACAATCATCGCTATTCGGGCAATGTGATCGAACGCTTGTGCGAGGTCTACCAGATTGGCTTCATCGACTCCTATGCAAATGAGTTCATCAAACTTGTTGCAGGTTTCGGGTATTCCACCCGACCGTTACTTGGGCCACTTTATGCATGACCTACAACCTTGTATTCAAGCTCATCTCCGAACCCTCTATCCGTCTATCATCAAACCAGGCTTTGAACCTCTCCCTACTTGTGGAAGTCGAGTTCATTGCAACCTCAATGGACCCACACTCTACCTTCACTCCCTCCAAGTCCCCCCACCCAACGCTATCACGACCACCCACCATCTGTCCACCCAACAATCATCACTCACAGCCTATCCAATCATGAGTACCGTAGTTTGAGGAGTAAGAGATTGTGTTTCCTCTGCAAGCAACCCAACTCTCCTATTTATGATTGCCCTATTAAGAGCTATGTGTCATCATCCGCGATGACTTAGATAACCTCGGTATAGCTGGCTTCGAGGCCCTCGAGATCAACGGCACCACCAGAATAAGCCTCTGACACATCAATCGAGGCCAACCCACGGGTGTACCGGTACAAATCACATGATGGAGACTCGACCCTGAGGACAAGGTAGGATTTTCAGACGAGATGTATTGATACGCCCTTGCGGACACAACAACCATGAGTGTCTTTACTCTCATTTATGTATTTTCCTTTATGAAGGGCATTTTGGAAAATTATAAGTGGGTCTCATTCCCTATATAAGGAGAAGACTGATGAGTTTTAGGGTCAACTTCTATCTCTTAGGGTTTTGGAAATTCTCTTTTGGGAGAAGGGCTTCAAGAAGGAACTAGTCTTTGGGTGTTAGGCATGAGCATCTCTCGTGATTTGTATCTTATTTTCTATTACAATCAATTTTCTTGTTTGGTAACACACCAAGCCTCCTATTGCCAGCGTCTTTATGCGCATGTGTGTGTGTATTAAAATTAGTGCCACATGCATTACGCTCAACTGTGTAACTGCACCTAAGATATATTTCTCTGACCTATGCCCCGTCTCATCATAAGTATGACTAGTTTTCTTGAATCCCTTAAGAAACTAAAAGATAGATTCTAAGGCAGGCTAAGGCATGAAACTGTAAACACCGGCACGAAAAACACCATGATGATTCAGTGCAAAAGTTCCATCATCTGGTACAATGGCAATTTTCAGAATCAGGCTGCACTGAACGAAATTTCAACAATAAAACAAATAATGTCCAGAAATTTATAACAGCAGACGTAATAATGATATATCCAATGCTTGGTCGATGCAGTGTTAAGCATGTGTAGTAAAATGGATGCTATCTCATGCCAACACAAGAAAAATGTTTCCGGACCTACCATAAAATAAAGCTAAATTATTACGTCACTATGGCAATTTCTTCATGGTTCTAGGCACCATGGGACTATTAGAAAAATATTCATAGTAAATAATAGTTGTAGCTTTCTGCCACCTTATAACCAAAAGGGCAGAAGAAAATGTGAGAAAAGAGAGTATAGGTTAACATTCATAAATAGGCAGTCAAATAGCACTAATATACTATCAAATAAAGAATATATTAATTCCAAATCTGAATGTTATTTTGATCTTGTGCCTTCATTTTGGAAAGTAATTTCAAATTACAAGAAATCTTTATAAGTTTAAGCACAAATCATCAATTATACAACATAAATGAACATAACTTCCACGATAACAAATAAACACACATTTTCAGATCATTGTTAAGAAACAAATTTAGTTAAATTACATGTTGCTAAATGGTACAGCAAGCCAGCAAGGAATACATGACTAAAAGTTTATCTTTCATGCTCTATCAAATATGAAACATTCAGATAAGGAAAATTCAAGGATTATAATAGCGCATATATCTAATACTATTAATAAGGCAATCCGACACTACGCCGTCAAATTCATCAGTCATCCAATAAACTTCATTTTTTTAATAATATCATAATCAATAAAATTAATTATAAGATAAAATAAATATAAATATTTAAACCAAAATTAAATTAAATAAGATAAGATAAAATATAAAAAAGAGAAAAAGAGAAAAATAAAAAATAGAAATAGAATAAAATAAATTAGATAAATAAAAATAGGAGAGAAAAATAAAGTATCACACGGTAAAAAAAAAATTATGTTGTGATTGAACATGTTATGGTAGACAGTACACATGGAGACCGAAGTATTGACATTGTCGGCTATATCTTTACTACTATAATAGAAGTATGAAACCCATGGCTACGAAATTCTAGCCACCGTTCGATCATCGTTTGATAATTTAGCCACCGTTCGATCATCGTTTGATAATTCAACACTCTCTCTCCAAATACTAAAATAGAAATACAATGGCTTCGAAATTAATGGAATCAAAAAGCCATAGGAAAGATCTCAACCGTCCGATTATGCCTCCATCGTGATTTCATATGCTTTATTTTGAACTCCCAACTCTTCAAAGCGCGATTCCATTCCTTCTTCTCCTGCTCTCCATCGATTGAAACCCTCCCCCGTCCCCACGCCTCACGATATGTGGCTCCTCTTCGCCTATCCACACCAAACTCGCCCGAAACCCTAACTCACTACTTCCGCAGCTCGCGACGCCTTCATCCTGACAACGATCCACAGTTGGCAAACCCTTCATCCCAACTTACAACTGTGGAAGGTTCCTGATAAGAGATTTCCTTGATTTTAGTTGTCTTTGGTCGATTCGTCCACCACGACGATGAAATGTGTTGTTCTTTTTCCTATCTTTCACGCCGCTTTCTTGTCGGCACATCTCCCGGTCCTCATCTTTTTGTCCGCGAGGGGTTTAAACGATCAAAAAGTTTGTTTGTTTTTGTGATTTCCTAGTTCCTACAACAATACCAACAAGATTTGGTTTTAGATTAAGTAATAAATAAGCATTTTGTAGATTAATCCTAAAAGACCCACATTACTTGCATGAAGTGAGTACTACTACTCTCTTCTCCCTTGGTTTGTTCTGCGATTCTCCCTTTTTTTCTTCTTTTAAATCCAAAGCTCTGCTCTAACGCCGCATCTGTTCAGTTTCTGTTGATATTCAACACCTCTGAAGCACAGTTGTTGAAATTTCCATTGATTTATTACAGGAAGCGCTCAATCCAAGACCTGGAACAGGTTGTTGAGCACAAAACATGATCCTAATTTTGAATGCCGCCCAGTTGTAGAAGAAGATTTAGCAAGTATTTCTGCTGGATTTTTCAACCATTTCCGATTTCTTCCTCCGGCGTGCTGTAAAACCCTTATCTTAAATGAGCTTTTAGGTATATTTCAGATTGGGAACTTGACGATGTATTTCCGCAAGATACTCCTCATCTTAAATGAGCTTTGATGTATTTCCGCAAGGTATATTTCAGATTTTGAGCTTTGTATGTGCTGTCATGGAAGAAGTTTTCATGAAATTCTCTCCGAATCATAAAAATTAGGCTATTAATTATACTTCATTTTTTCCATATTCAACTCTAAAAGATTGTTTAACTTTGCTGAGTAGGCTCATTGTTCTGTTTTTTTTATGCTCTATGGACGATGATTAATCTCAATTGTAGGGCAAATTTTTCATATTGGCATGAATGTTATCTTTGATTTCCTTGGTGAATCCTATTGCGCAAGCCTCCACCCTCCCCGAGCCACCTTCCTCCTCCATAACACTTACCTCTTCGGTCGTTCTCCTCCCCGAGCCTCTTCTGGACAACAACAAACCCCTTCCAGCATACATGGTACTCTTGATGCACATATGCAATTGCCATGCCAACCATCATGCCAAATCTCTGTTTCCAGATAACTTCAGATGCAAATCTGAACATAATTTGAATTTCAATTGATTTCATGAAGCCCTAGATTTAAGCTTTTAAGCACTCATTTTAATTTTTGGTGATTTTAAGCACTCATTTTTATTTTTGGTGATTTTAAGCACTCTTTTTTTTTGGTGATTTTAAGCACTCGTTTTTAATTTGAATTTCAAATCTCTGTTGCTTCCCGACGAACTTTGCTGCCCCCGCCGAACGTTGCCGCCCCCGCCGAACGTTGCCGCCCCCACCGAATGTTGCCGACCCCGCTGAATGTTGCCGCCCCCGCTGAATGTCGCCGCCTGCGCCGAATGTCGCCGCCCACATGGGGCCCAGTGCCTTGTCACATTCTCGAAACAACCCTTTCTTATGGATTCCAATTTCTTAAATAATTTTCAAGAATTACAGAATCCTTTTTCATTCTTCTATGAAGCACTGAACTTCAGGTCGGACTTGAATTTTGTTGTTTTGCTATCTGTAATACCGTTAAGATCCATTAAGCTCAGTACAGTTGAAAGTTAACGTATTTTGATTATTATATTCAAATCTACATACTTTCTGCAACACACTTGGGTACGAGAGCTTGGTATAACGCCCTCTCATAATGTCCAACAATTTCATATGTTGTTGTTCTGTCGCGGACGCACGGGGGCCCCCTGTGCACCGCCAAACGTCGCCTCCCCCCCCCCCCCCGAATGACGACGCCCCCGAACTAATGATGTTGCCACCGTCGAATGATGCCGGCCCCGACGAATGACGCCGCCCCCAACGAGCCTCCCCCGCACGGGGGCCTTGTGCCCTATCACTCGTGTGTGCGTGCGTGTGTGTTAAAAGGGAAAAACAAAAACACTCTTTGGTGAAACATTCAACTTTCCGATTTTACCCATCTTTATTATAAAATTTTCAATTTCTTTAACTTGTGTTTTTTTTATTTTAAAAAATATGCTCTCATATAAGAAAAATCTCTTACCCGCACTAAAAAATATGCTCTCTCCGCCGCTCGCAAACCGCCGTGCATACAAAAAAATGAGCGACGGGCAGAGTATAACACTCGGGGGTTTGCGAGCGATGGGAGCGCCGCCGCGCCGGGGCAATGTCGTGGTCGGAGTACTGTCGCGCGGGACACTGGGGACCCACAATGCATTGTCGCGATTGGGGTACTGTTGCAGTTGGTCGTAGGGGCGGAGCCCCGTGCCTGACACTCGTGTGTGTATATGTGTATATATTATATATATATGTGTGTATATATGTATATATATGTATGTGTATATGTATATATATGTATATATATGTATGTGTATATGTATATATACTATTAATTAATTAATGCGGAAAATAGTTATACGCTATTTTTATTTTTGTCAAAAAAAGCCTCATCATGATTCATATATCATTAATTTTTAAAATCAAAATAATGGTTTCCATCATTATTTTTTCACATCAACTTTAATAAAGTTGACATGCCTAATGACAACCTACCAGAGTGGGTATAGGTGCTCTACTAAAAACTTTTTCAATTTTATAGATTTTCATCATTACTGGCTAAGCATTATCTAACATGCAAAAAGAAAGAGGAAGTAAACATCATCTAGCATGCAAAAAGAAAAAGGAAGTAAACATCATCTAGCATTCAAAAAGAAAGAGCAAGTAAACATCATCTAGCATTCAAAAAGAAAGAGCAAGTAAACATCATCTAGCATTCAAAAAGAACGAGCAAGTAAACATCATCTAGCATTCAAAAAGAACGAGCAAGTAAACATCATCTAGCATTCAAAAAGAAAGAGCAAGTAAACATCATCTAGCATTCAAAAAGAAAGAGCAAGTAAACATCATCTAGCATTCAAAAAGAAAGAGGAAGTAAACATCTAGCATGCAAAAAGAAAGAGGAAGTAGACATCATCTAGCATTCAAAAAGAAAGAGGAAGTAAACATCATCTAGCAAGCAAAAAGAAAGAGGAAGTAAACACCATCTAGCATGCAAAAAGAAAGAGGAAGTAAACATCATCTAGCATGCAAAAAGAAAGAGGAAGTAAACGCACCTCCTCAGTGATTGAAAGATATTCATTCCTTTCCTCCGACATTTTGAGGAGCCGAGACTGCAATTCTCGAGCTTCAGCTGCTAAGATGGAGCGCTCTCCGTATACTTCTCCAGCATGCTGTGAATAGCAGTAAAGACCATCAGGTTTCCCTATCACCCACTAATCGGGTATGTAGTGAAGAGCATGAACATCAAGGGAATAGAGAATACAACCATATCATTTTCATCTTTAGATTGCTTCAGGATCTTCTGGAGTTCCTCAACCTTAGAAAGAATATCATGATTGGCAACTACACTATCTGCCTTTACCTGCTTAGCCTTCTCTTCAAGAAGCTCAACTTCTTGCATCTTATTCGCCATAGATTCCAAGGTGGATAGCAAAGTTTTCTACACCAAAACATTAATAAAACTAGTGCCACGCATCTGCTAAATGATTACTAAAAATGCACCTAGACTTGAATAGCAAGTGAATTTCAAACTAAAGAAGGTTCCATGCCAGATATATGGTTACAGTGATTTAGATAAAACAAATGCATTTTGCTATGGAATTTCATTCAGATGACAACGTAGAGCCGAAATAAATGAAATTAAACTCATGAACGAGTCAGCAGGTCGTACTTAATATTCTAAAGTTTCCTACAAGAATAAAGAGCAGTTTGCAGCTAACAAGCCTTTTATTTGCTTCCCTGGCATCTGTGGGTCGGTTACGCTCTACATGGAGAAACCAAATATCGGTGACAGAAAGCTTGAGTTGATCCGGACATCGACATGTTCAGATGGAGTGAACAAAGGACAGTTTGCCAGCAAACAAGCCTTTTTTTTGCACTGCATGTGATATATATGGTTGTTTGTTGTAGGTGCATGTGCTTTGATACTCACAGATTACTCAATCAAAGGAACAGATTTGTAATTTCCGTTACACGCACATTTCGTTCCCAACAAGTGGTATTAGACCCAAGTAATGATGAATGTACGACCCGTACTCGACGAGATCCAGAATACAGACAAAACAAGTTAGAGCAACTAGAGGGGACACGAGGAGGAGCTCGCAACTACCTCACCCGGGACCCACAATCACCTCGCCGGCTAATCGGTCAACTCGCAAAATCCAGCCAAAGACCTGATGTACCACATAGGGGTGGGCTCCACCCTCTGACAACAAGATATTGATGCAACCTAGGTCGCATCCGGCGACAATCCTTAGTATTTTCATATTTATGTTATTTATTTTCAGCAAATAACATTATGTTATTTCCGCGCGCACGCACATTTTCCGTTTGAAGACGACTTACTGGGTTGATTGTCCATTAAGATCATGAATAAAGAGATTCAGTAATTTAAGATAATTTAGGAGAAAAATGCAAGCTTTAATTATTTAAATAACAAATAAAAATAAAGAGGGAGGATATCATTTGATAATCAAAGAGAATAATTGAACTTTGGAAAGAAAACAAACCATTTTAACACCGATCGGCTAGCATATAAACTCCTACATAAAATGGATTATCAATGTGCTTGGTTATAAATTAGCCAAAAAAGCACAAAGGGAGGCCAAAATCGCAGAGGAAACGAGAATCGTTCTCGTTCCCCTCTGTCGACCGAGACTCAGGAATACCTCTCGGAACCCTCCAGCAATGCTTGTCCCCCCAGTCGCTCGCCTCGATCAGTCCCTAGCCATCGGCACCAGGCGGCTTCCGCGACGTCCGTCCCAGCGAACCTGACTACCGTCGTCGACCACAACGATCCTCCCGACGACAGAACTTCTTCACGACAACACGCCCCACGAACTGCAATCCTCCTGTGTTTGATTCCCCCGTGAAAACTTACAGCGCCCTGTCGACGTCTGTGATGGAAACGAGAATCGTTCGTGTTTCCCCTCTGTCGACCGAGACTCAGGAATACCTCTCGGAACCCTCCGCAATGCTTATCCCCCCAGTCGCTCGCCTCGATAAGTCCCTAGCCATCGGCACCCGGCGGCTTCTGCGACGTCCGTCCCAGCGAACCAAACTACCGTCGTCGACCGCGACAATCCTCTCGACGACAGAACTTCTTCACGTCGACGCACCCCGCGAACTACAACCCTCCTGTGTTTGATTCCCCCGTGAAAACTTACAGCGCCCTGTCGACGTCGACGCCAATCCAGGAGTTGCTCTTCCGTACGATTTACCGCGGGCCACTGTCGACACCGACACCTATTCCAATGGTCTGATTCGACTCCACCGATCTTATATTTCAGATTTCGTTTCGGCTTGTTTGGACTGGACACCTTATTGCAGCTTTTTGATGTGCTTGGTAAACGTCCTCAACTTCTATAGTTTATTTTCATCACAATATTTTTATTTAATTCCTTGAATGATACTGAGCTTGCCTAAATCTCCCTAATTATTCAAATTGTTTCAATTTTCCATAAGTTATTTTATGCAAATCTTTGCTTGTGGAATCATCGACCCATGAAAGGTCCCAACCGCAAGCGCAAGTGAAAGTCCCTCTCGAATTTTGATTAACAATTTAAATAAACAATATTCGACTGCTCTGAGATTGAGAGCGTAACGAACTCCGAGTTGATTTTATCTTAAACTTTGCCGAGTTTATTTATTTAAAATTGAACCGAGAACACCGGTTTACATCAGCTTGGTACCAGAGGATTTTTGATTCGCCCCTATCGCGAATCAAGCGATCCGAGTTTTTTAAAATAAAAAAAATAAAAGTGCTTATATTTAAGATTTAGAGTCCAAAAAACAAAAAATTCTCTTTAAAATATTCTGAGCAAATTTTCTATATTCAAAAAATAAAATAAAGTAATTTTAAATTAGATCTACTCTTTATATATATATATATATATATATTATTTTTTAAAAATATTATTTTTAAAAAATATTATTTTTAAAATATATTTTCTTTAATTATATATTATTTTAAGCAATTTCAAAATTTTATTTTTTTTTAAAATCATTTCCTTATTTGAGTTTAACTTTTAAAAGGGTAAAAATAAAATTAGAATTTTTATATTAAAATAAACAAATCAATTAAAATTTATTTTAAATTTATGAGAATTCAAGCCAATTAATTTAAATGGAAAATCATGTGGGTAATTTAGAAAATGGCTTTGCCGATCTGAGCGCACAAATTAAAAAATTGACAAACAATTGAGGTGTTGAGTACGAATGTTACCGCAAACATGCGAGATGTGGAGCAAGTGATAAATGGATTACGCACATGTGTTAACACTTTAGAGGCCAACCAGCAGTTAGGGATTACCCCACACCAAATCAAAGAGGATCCTAACCCTAGGCAACCTAAAATTGAAAACCCTAATCCACAAATTGAGCAAGGGCACTAAAATGTAAATGATCCACCCCGATGGGATTTAGGAGTCAAGTTAGACGTTGGTGATTTCGAAGGGCGTTTAGAACCCAATGGATGTCTAGATTGGTGCGATAGGATGGATCGTTTCCTGGCTTGGAAGCAATTGCACCAAGCTAGGCAAGTTGAGTATGCTACCCTTAGGTTAAAGGGATTCGTTTTGGTTTGGTGGGGTCAGCTAGAACGTTCAAGATTTAATTTAGGCATGTCACCGATCACCACATGGACTGAATTTAAGACACAACAGCGCAAGAGGTACGTGTCATCCAATTATTTGAGACCCTCTACCGTAGGTTCCACAACCTACGACAAGACAAGTTATCGATGGATGAATATACGTGAGTTCTTAGTACTTAAGTCTCACCTCGACCTCTGAGAGGATGACGATATGAATGTATCTCGTTATCTGAATGGGTTACACAATACGATTAGAGACCAATTAGAACTATATGATTATAAGGACCTAGGAGAGATCTCAAGTCGCACCCGCAGAGTAGAGTCCTTACAGAAGCGAACATCTGGACTTAGGTCTACTGATAGACCCTTATCGAGCGTCACCACTGCCCCCACTGTCAGGATCTTAGATTCCCCTCACTAGCCCATCATTGTTGGAACTCCGACTCCCCCACTAACCCCTCCCGTGGTAAGGAGATTATTGGGACTAAGCCCAACACTGGAGTATTCTGATGCTTCAAGTGCATGGAACCGGGACACAAATCTTCTGAGTGTCCGCAATGCCACTTCGTCGTTATTATTGATTCTACTGATGGAAGTGAGCCTGAGTATGAAGTTTACATTATTGATTCTACTGATGGAAGTAGAAGGCAAACACGCTGAACATTTACTCTGTGTCTTACGTTATAGTTTGATCACCCATAACGAGTCTATTGATGATGACCATAGAAGGCACGATATCTTCCGCACTACTGCACACATCCAGGGACAATTTCGTTCCATTATCATCGTTGATGGTAGTATGGAGAACTTCGTTTCTTAACGTATGGTCGACACATTAGCTTGAGACGCACCCGTTAGATCAACCCTACAACTTATCTGGAGTTAATAGTCATTTGATTATGTCTAGTAGAGTTTTCTATAGGAAACACATATCAGGATGGAGTGTTATATCATGTCGCCGCCATGGATGTTTGTCACATCCTATTAGGATGATCATGGCAGTACGACCGGCATGTCATACACGACGGCACGAGGAACTCTCACTCCTTCGAGCATTATGGACGCAGGATTGTTCTTCTGTCCCAGAAGAACTGCCTTATTCCAAGGGTACCTGAGAGGACCTCTCCATCATCGAGTTCACCTCCCGGTGAATCCACCACATTACAACTTACCACACTCCCTCCAGAACCCCCACCCTATGAAGAGTGATCCAGATGTGCCACTCATCCCACATGACCTAAGCTCGATCCCACATTTATCGATTTTTGGACTGTCACCTCGTATTTCTCAGTTTTCTCATATTATATCCGATGACCACTTATTCCACACACCTCATTATATCGATTTCATATTTGAATATCACGTTTTTATATCACCGCGTCATTTGGATATAAGCGAACATGTTGATTGTCATTAAAATATTAAGCTTTTAATGATATATCTCTGGAAAACTCTTTGGGGATGATTTGAAGTTTCACTCGAGTTTAGTAGCGTGTTTCATTCTCGGATGGAAGAACAAAGTAAAATTATTAATCGGACTTTGGGAGAGTTTATCAGGCATTTGACCGGAGCGAATCCAAAAACAGGAGATCTTATGTTTCCACAGGTTGAACTTGTATTTAATAATTCAACAATTAGAGCCACCACTAAAATTCCATCTAAAATTGTTTATGGCCTTTTTATTTCATATCTATATAACCGTCATTTTTCATCCTTTCATGGTCGCATTTCCTTTGACGCTCAGTCGCACATTAATTATTTAAGAAAACTGAATAAAATATTTGCTAATGATGTGCAAGTGACCTCTGAAAATTATAAATCCATGATCGGTCATTATCGTCGTGGGATATACTTTTCAGAGGGAGATCAGGTGTTTGTTTATTTTATGAAGCAGTGATTTACACCTGGCACGTACCATAAGCTACAACAGAGGAAGCCCGACTCATTTCAACTCGAAAACTAATCAATGAAAATACCTGCCTACCATATCTGTCTGTTGGATTCAATGCCCTCCCGACACTCGAAGTAGCTGGTCTTACGCCATTCGATGGAGATCCACTCAGTATCAGACTCCGCCAGCCTGCATCACTCCCACGGATATCGTCAGATCTAGAGTCACTAACAACACCAGCCACCACCAGTCTTTGCGAGTTCTTGACGGGGTCAAGCTCTTTCAACCCCGGGAGAATTGATGCAACATATGCGCATCCGGCAACAAACCTTAGTATTTTCATATTTATGTTGTTTATTTTCGGCAAATATCATTATGTTGTTTCCGCGCGCACGCACATTTTTCGTTTGAAGACGACTTATTGGATTGACCGTCCAGTAAGATCATGAATAAAGAGGTCCAGTAATTTAGGATAATTTAGGAGAAAAATGCAAGCTCTAATCATTTAAATAAAAAATAAAATATAGAAGAAAAATATCATTTGATAATCAAAGAGAATAATTTAACTTTGGAAAGAAAACAAACCATTTTAGCACCAATCAGCTAGCATATAAACTCCTACCTAAAATGGATTATCGATGAGCTTGGTTATAAATTAGCCAAAAAAAAGAACAAAGGGAGGCCAAAATTGCAGAGGAAATGAGAATCGTTCTCGTTCCCCTCTGTCGGCGGAGACTCAGGAAATCAGGAATACCTCCCAGAACCCTCCAGCGATCCTTGTTCCCCAGTCGCTCGCCTCGACCAGTCCCTAGCCATCGGCGGCTTCCGCGACGTTCATCCCAGCGGACCTGACTGTCGACGTCGACCGCGACGATCCTCCCAACGGCAGAACTTCTTCACTACAACGCACCCCGCGAGCTGCAGCCCTGTGTTCGATTCCCCCATGAAAACTTACAGCGCCCTGTCGACGTCGACGCCAGACCAAGAGTTGCTCTTCCGTATGATTTACTGTGGGCCACTGTCGACACCGACACCTATTCCAGTGGTCTGGTTCGACTCAACCGATCTTCTATTTCAGATATCGTTCCGACTTGTTTGGACTGGACTCCTTATTGCAAGCTTTCGGATGTGCTTGGTAAAACGTCCTCAACTTCTGCACTTAATTTTCATCACAATATTTTTATTTAGTTCCTTAAATAATACTGCGCTTGCCTAAATCTCCCTAATTATTCAAATTGTTGTTATTTTCCATAAATTATTTTATGCAAATCATTGCATGTGGAATAATCAATTCGTGAAAGATTCCAACAGCAAGCGCCAGTGAAAGTCCCTCTCGAATTTTGATTAACAATTTAAAGAAACAATATTTGATTGCTCTGAGATTGAGAGCGTAACGAACTCCGAGTTGATTTTATCCTAATCTTCACCGAGTTTATTTATTTAAAATTGAATCGAGAACTCCGGTTTACATCAGATATATACCCCTCTGTAATTGCCTATAAAGACGACGCATTGTTGACGGGGAGGCAATGCTAACAGGTCCCAGGGAACTCGCCCAGTGTAGTTAACTTGTCTATTCCTAGCTTGAGTATGTCTATCTCCCCATAAACCTAGCACATCATTTGTTTGAGAGGGGAAATTCATATACACAGCTAAGTATGTGGCAGGATCTCCTAGCTTGTAGCACACACATTCTTCTGTAATTTGAGCAATAAAGATTTCTAAAAAACTTCTTGTTTGTCGTGCGACTGTAATTGTTTCTTTGGTGAGCTAATAACTTCAATCATACTCAATCCAAACTTTGCGAGACGAGTTATTGGCAAAAACAGTAAACAAACTTAGGCAAAGTAGGTGACAACCATTAATTTGCACCCTATCTTCATAAATCATAAACCTTGGCAATTGACTGAGTAAGATTCAGAAGTCAACTTTGGCAATTGACTAAGATTCAGATGTCAATTTTGGCAATTGACTAAGATTCAGATGTCAATTTTGGCAATTGACTAGATTCAGATGTCAACTTTGGCAATTGACTGAGTAAGGAATGAAATCCTCCACAAATTCAGCGATGGATGGGACTAGGTTTCATTAGAAGGTTCATTAGAAGGTTGATTCAACTGATGTCCTCGTGTAGAAAACTATAGACCCCCCCCCCCCCCCTATCTCAGTTTTTTGCCTTCTTTTTGAGGTTCATTAGAAGGTTGATTCTTAGATTTCACTGAATTACCTTTCTTCAAAGGCAGGTGAAGCCAATTTTGAGGAACTCATTCCAGTAAAGGGTAGATTTTTTCTTGCTCCAAGCACTTAGAAGGTATATAAAATTATAAAACATAACTGAAAAATTGTGATTATTATTGATTTTATTTTATTGTTTATATAGATATTAAAAGGTTGTAATTTGCCAAGATTTGTCATCTTCATGTAGTTTATTATGTAATTTTTACTTTTTTATTTATTGAGAATATAATGTTTCATGTGTAGCCTTGTTGGGATGGATACCATAGAGTTGCAAAAGAAGCGTAAAAGAAATGACATTATACAGTCGGTAGTCGCCAAGGTTTTAAAAACCGAACGGGATGTTGAACCGGAGCAAGAAAAGGTTCAAAGTCCAATCGGTTGGCTCGGTTTGACATGGTTGAACCGAGATAATATATATTTTAATGGATATAAGTATAAACATAATATTTTTTAAACAATTATATATATCTTTATATTATACGACATTACCATTTCCTTCATATATGTAGAGAAATACAGAACCTTGTATATACTTTCTCAATAATGAATTACAATGTATGAAAACAAATATATAGGAGGGAGAAAGAGAGAGGAAAACCTTATACACAATGTGGGACTAAAGAGAGAGAGAGAAAAATAAGAAAATATATGGGCTCCAGAATGGGCCATTACATGGGTTTTTCTAACACTCCCCCGCAAGCTGAAGCGTACAAGTCATAGGCTCTCAGCTTGGACAGGAATTGATAAAATAGGGTGCTTGATAGGGCCTTGGTGAGAATATCAGCAACTTGGTCGGTACCCGGAACATGCTTTAATTCTATCTTCTTCATTTGAACTTTCTCCCGGATGAAGTGACAGTCCACTTCAATGTGTTTCGTTCTTTCGTGGAAGACCGGGTTCTTAGCTATGTGTATAGCAGTTTGACTGTCACATAGTAATATAGCAGGTGAGGAAAGTTTTACTCCTAGATCAGCAAGAAGACTTTCAAGCCATGTGAGTTCAGAAACCACTGAGGCCATCGAACGGAATTCCGCCTCAGCTGAAGATCGAGCAACCACTGCTTGTTTCTTACTACGCCAAGTAACCAGGTGACCCCCAAAGTAGGTACAGAAACCACTAGTAGACCGTTGATCATCCAGGGAACCAGCATAATCTGCATCAGAATACGCAGCCAATGTTGGAGTAGAGGACGAGGTTTTGTATACCAACCCTTGACCGGGGGCTGTTTTCAGATATCTTAGGATGCGTTCGACGGCCTGAAGATGGGACATTCGAGGGGAATGCATAAATCGGCTGACAACCCCAACAGCAAAGGATATATTTGGTCTTATGACTGTAAGGTAAATCAGTTTCCCAACAAGTAGTCGATAGTACTCTGGATTTGGAAGAGCAAGATCATCATCAGAGGCATGTGCACACAGCTTGTGATTGACATCCATAGGAGTATTAATTGGCTTGCATCCAGAGTAACCAGCATCCTGAAGAAGATCGAGACAATACTTTCATTGAGAGAGGACAAGTCCATCAGGACGTCTCGCGATCTCAAGACCAAGGAAGTATCGAAGGTTCCCCAGATCTTTAGTTTGAAAGACGGAACCAAGATGTTGTTTGACCGCTTGTATTCCTTTTGAATCATCTCATGTGATTAGGATGTCATCGACATATACCAATAGAAGAACAGTGCCTGTATTTCGATGTCGAGTGAACAAAGAGAAGTCTGCCGAGCTCCGAGTAAAGCCAACCTCCCGAACAGCCTTACTGAATTTATCAAACCATGCCTGGGGGGATTGTTTGAGACCATAGATGGATTTCTTAAGATGACATACTCGGGACTCCACCGTGGTCTCAAACCCGGGAGGTTGTTGCATGTATATTGTTTCTTGTAGGTCGCCATTTAAAATAACATTATTGATATCCAGCTGATGGAGAGGCCATTGGCGATGCACAGCCACTGAGAGAAGGACGCGAACTGTGTTGAGCTAGGCCACCGGAGAAAATGTTTCCTCATAGTCGAGACCTTGTTGTTGAGTGAAGCCACGAGCCACCAGTCGGGCTTTAAGACGGTCAATTGTCCCATCCGGAGCATGCTTGATTACAAAGACCCATTTGCAACCAACAATAGTCTGGCATGGAGGGAGAGGAACCACATCCCATGTTTGATTGGCCCAAAGAGCTGTCATTTCGTCGTGCATGGCTGCCCGCCAGCCCGGATGTTGGAGAGCCTCATGCACAGAGTTAGGGATAGAAATAGAGGATAGAGAAGTAGCAAAGGTGTATAGCGGCGGAGATAGGCGATGTAAAGATACATAGTTCGTCATGGGATGAGCGGTGGAGGCCGGTGCCGGATCAGCAGGTTACAGAGTGTCAGAGGTCGAGGCCGACTGCATTGGGGCGACGGAGCGAGGAAGGCGACGAGTGTAGACACGGAGAAGAGGAGGCTTGTTGGGAGCGGGAACCGGGACAGGAAGGAGGGATGGTGGAGAGGTGACTGGGATTACAGGTCTAGGTAAGGTGGTGGAGGAGGGGGGTTTTGGTTGGAGAAGAAAGGTTGATCTTCCCGGAAGGCAACATCAACGGAGACTGTCACCTTGCGGGTAGTAGGAGAGTAGCAGACATATCCTTTCTGAGTACGAGAGTAACCGACGAACACGTGTTTGGCTGCTCGTGGTGCCAACTTGTCTGTCGATGGACCAAGTAAGTGAACATAGCAAATACATCCAAAGATGCGAGGGGTGAGAGAGAATGGTGGAGTAGAGGGGAAGAGGAGACTAAACGGAGTAGCATTATGAAGTACAGACGAAGGGAGACGGTTGATGAGGTAGCATGTTGTTGACAGCGCAAAGTTCCAATAAGCCTTGGGTACCTGCATTTGAATCATGATGGAGCGAGCAACATCAAAAAAATGTCTATTTTTGCGTTCAGCACACCGTTTTGTTGGGGTGTATAGGCACGGGATGTTTGATGAATAATCCCAAATTCTAAGCAGAGGTTGGCAAATTCATGGCCAGTGTATTCGCGAGCGTTATCCATTCGGAGGGTTTTTATTGGTTCGGAAAACTGAGTGTGAATCTCAAGGACAAACGTGCGGAACACACGGGGAAGTTCGGAGCGATCACGAAGTAAGTATAGTCATGTAGTTCGAGAATAGTCATCAATAAACGTGATAAAGTAGCGATAACCAGAAACACTTGTAAATTTATACGGGCCCCAAATATCATAATGTACTAAAACAAAAGGAGCAGAGCTCCGAGTACAATGAGGAGCAATAAAGGAGGTCAGGTCGGCAGCACCACCAGTGTCAAGAGTCTGTAGATCCGTGATGATGTCATATAGGTGTTGGAGACTGTCCTTGTCGGAGTAGAGAGAATGGAGCTCATCCCACATTGCCTTGGCCGTCTCGTGATACATGGTCATTCGATAGGGTTTGCCATCAAGGGAGTTAAGGAGCCAAGTATGAACACGATCATCGTGCCGTAGCCAGTCATCTGTAGGTGCAGAGGGAGGATCCTTATTGAGATGATACAAAAGTCCCTTAGATTGGAGGACCCGTCTGACAGAATGCACCCATTCAACAAAATTCTTCTTTCCGGCAAGGGAGATGGTGGTGATTCTTAACTCATCACGCACCTCCGGAGACGGAGTCATGCGCCCTGCCGGAGAGGGAGTAGGCATCCCCGAGGAGTCTATCAAAGATCCCATGGAATTTTAGCGCAGAGGCGACAAGACAACAGGACTGCGCAAGCAGGGACAGGGAGCAGGGAGACCGTAACAAGCAGAAGCGAGCAAGGCAGCGAACAGGACTGCTGGGAGGAGGCCGCACGGTCTGCTGGAGGGAAACCGCTGGGAGGTCGGTGTAACGGCCCAAATCGTGCAGTGACCCAAAATAGATAATAAAATGAAATAAAAGTTCGTCCCCTATGATGAAAATATAAATCAGTGTTAACTCGGCGTAGCATTGTATGAATTCTTTGATGCTTTGCGGCGCTCGAAATTGTTTAGCGGAATATGCATTTTTTGTCCTATAAAATGTTGACAATCTTTATAAAGGTATTTATGTATATTGGTACAGCTTTGGGATGGTTGTAATCATCTGTTATGCTGGATCGGTTGGTTTTGGTTTGGGGTTATATATATTACCTGTTATGATATATGTTAACTACATTGAAATATGTTAATTTCTAAATTGAGGCGGTGGTTTTATAAAGCACCAATAGAGAAATGTTCCCCTCGTCTATTGCGGCCGCCGACCTTCTCTTACGCCCTCATCCATATCGCGGCTAGGGCTTTCGGAGCCGATCTTCTTCTTCTTCATTTCTCCTACTCTTTCCCCCTCTATATCTTGAAAACGCATGGGATCCCTGAACTGCTGTCGGGATCAGAGACTGGCAAGGTGTGGCTTGGCCTGGGTTTAGTCGAACTTGCATTGTGTGTGCTGAAGTGGTTCGACTCTCCTAGATTCACTGTAAGCCTCCTCTTTCTTTCTTCCACTTCCTTCCAGCAACTGATTTTGGTTTATTGTCCGACTGGTCGCATGATGAGCTTATCTCGTGGGGTTTATTGAGAGCTTACATATGAGATAGAAATTTGTTGGGAAGGTTTTCACTGTTTAAATTTGTCCACCAGCTGCTATATTTCTCTTCAATTGCTTTCATGGTGTTGGGTTTCTGGGAGAAAATATATGCAGAAGTGTTGATGAATATGTTTTAGGGGCTCTGTTGGGTTTTGTTGGTCGACTGATATTGCTCCCCATTTCCGTTTTGTTTCACTGTTAATGGGAGAAGGCAGCCATGGTTTTCTCATATTTTCACAAGCTCAAGTTGTTATCATTAAGCATTAATAGTACCTTACCTTATGGGGTTTTTACCTTGCTGGCCGGCTGCTACTTTTCCCTTCCTGTAATTGTTCTGATGCTTACTGCTCTTCTCAGCTTATGATTGAGTCTTGGAATGCATTTTCTGTTTTGATTCAGTGGCCACAAACTGATTTCACAAAAAGGGGGAATTGTGTGTGTGTTGGTCAGCTTCTATAGTACAGCTATGGTTTAGTTGTGGGTTTAATCTTAGTGAACTATTGTTATGATGCCCAACTTCACTGCAATGAATATTGGGGATTTTCCTCAGCTGCTCTAAGTAATGTGTTGTTTTGGGAAGGGCTTCTCCTTACTATTAACTGCTCTTATTATTGTTTATAGTTAGAAAAGCTATATGGGTTTGAGTTTGGGAGGGAGTTTAAAGTGTTTCTTTTAGCGTTAACGAGAAGACTGGTTGAGTAGCCTCCAAATGATGTCATCATATAATATTTATTGTAGCTATAGCGAGGTGCAACCCCGATATAAACGCCCTAAATGATATGATGCTATACAGATACTGTGAAGGATGGCACCTCCATATAGACATGACAATGACTTGAATTACTGATGGTGAGAGCTACCTGTTTCATTTAAGCTTTATTGTTTTATGTTCTTTTTACATATGCACACTTATTATACTGAATGTTAAATGCATAGTTGCTATCACTGATACTTATTGTCGCTATATTGTATGGCCTTGATAAAGGCAAACAGGCAAATCACTTCTGAGGGGATTATAAACTGAATAATAAAATGAAGAACTCACTATTATGAAAACGTGTCGACACGAGGTTATATTACGGGCGACTTGAACTGCATGCACATGAATGATATGAATATGAAGAATTGCCAAACCAGTCGAGCCGAAAGGCATAAATGCGGGTTGACCGTACTAGTTTTGAAACATGATGACCCTTCGGGGTGAGCCCAAGGAATGAAATATGAATAATGAATATGGATTCAATCGCCCTTAATATTACCTAAGGAACGAAACATTCATAGAAATACTGATTTAAAGGGTTACACGGGTACATTGATAAATGCTTATAAACAGAAAAATTGATATGATGTGACGTACTGGCACTGCTTACATGTTCCATAACTTATATGAATGCTAATGTTTCATAGCTGCTTATACTGTTTATGATTACCGCCATGTTCCTACAGTTATTATGTTCTTTCACAGATACTAATACATAGAAATACCGAGATAATGATATACAGAGACATTGATATATTGATATACTGTTACACTGATATACTGATACATGAATTTATTGCTTACACGGATACACTACTTTAATATTACATTGTTACATGATATGGTTATGATCCTATACTGCTCATACTGTTTTATTGATACTAATATGTTCATATAGTTATATGCTTCATAAGTTCACTGCTGAAACAGAAAAACGGTTAGTATGGTAAATATGTTTTGAAATGCGTAAGTTTATTTTAATTGGATACAGCAATGAAAGAGGTATATCCTCACTTAGTCATATTTTTATGACTAAGCCCGTCGTCAAATTTTGTAGGTAACGGACGTGACTTTGGATACGCGCAACCAAAAGAACTGATTATAATAAGACAGAATAGATTCGGTGAATAATTCAAGGTATGAAAGTAAATTTCTATTATGTGTTTTTATTTTGTATTCACTAGCCTTACTTCTGCCTGGGACACATGTTATAAACATAGCTTAGATACAGATGTATGTGAGGTCTAAATGGGGGCCTCACAGTCGGCACGGCTGCTGGGAGGCCGCACGGTCTGCTGGAGGGAAACCGCGGGGAGAGGCAGTCCGCTGAAGGAGAGGCTGCAGGGAGAGGCCGCTGAAGGAGAGGTCGCTGAAGACAGGCCGCAGGGAGAGGCCGTTGAAGGAGAGGCAGACCGCAGGGAGAGGGCGCTGAAGGCAGGCCGCAGGGAGAGGCCGCTAAAGGAGAGGCAGGCCGCAGGGAGGAGGTCGCATGACCACAAGGAGCTCGGCACGAAGTTGCTGAAGGGCGCTGAAGAGGTCGCGGCTAGCAGGAGAGACCGCGGCGAGCAGGAGAAGCTGCGGCGAGCAGAAGAGGCCGCTGAAGAGCGCAGCGAGCAGGTGGGACCAACGGAGGAGGAAGGATAGGAGGAGGACCACGGGAGGCGCAGACCGCAGGTGCGGTTGCGGTTTGAGAAAGCAAGGGAGCGATTAGCAGCTGCGGTTTGAGAGAGCAAGGGATGTGGTTAGCAGAATGCTAGCCGCCCAGATGCGGACCGTGGTGAACTTCCGTAGGACCGAAGGCTCTAATACCATGTAGAGAAATACAGAACCTTGTATATACTTTCTCAATAATGAATTACAATGTATTAACACAAATATATAGGATGGAGAAAGAGAGAGAAAAACCTTATACACGATGTGGGACTAAAGAGAGAGAGAAAAATAAGAAAATATATGGGCTCCAGAATGGGTCATTACATGGGCTTTTCTAACAATATAGAAAAACGTTTATGGGTTTATAACAACTTGCAACGTGACTTAGTGGGTGGGTTATTTATCAAAGTCTGGCTGGTTGCGGGTTCGACTTTACCCAACGCATTTTTGCAAGCAAAAAAAAGGCCGGCCTGGTTAACAAAATTCGGGTACGATTTGGCGGGTCAGTGGTTTGACCGGCCAAATGCGGTTCGAGATTGGGGAAATTCCTTATGCTCACCTGGACCGGACTAGATCCACGGTTCAACCAGCTGAACCGGCCGATCCGGTCCGATTTTTAAAACAATGGTAGTCGCAACGACTCTTGGTGCAACTGCAGTAGTTATGGATTACATTCCTAAACACCCAGTAGATGTTGTAGACAATGACGCACTACGAGTTACCTTATTAAAACATTTATACTCTAGACAAAAGATAAACTGTTTCAACCAGTTACAGAAGGGTAAAAGACCTTTCAACAAGCTCTGTTAGTTAAAGTGTGAAAAATTATGTACTGATAAGGCTACTGTAGTCATGCGGAAACCGCTACTGAGACGATAAACGAGATGGATGCAGAGTCAATTGCGGAACATAGCAACAATACACATGAACGGGCTACAGTTGATGGCCAAGGAAGCAGCAGAAGGGAGAAAAAAGAGAGCTATTAGGGGTGTTGATGCAGTGGCGGTGGCCATACATAATTTGGTAACTTCCTTGCAACGTAGTCGGTACCAAGCATATTAGATCGTCTACATTCATCGAGTAATGTTGATGGCATACATGCCACATTTGCTCAGATGTCTGATTTGGACAAGCGTGAATTATTGATAGTCATGGATAAGCTTAGTTTTGATAATATCAAGTATGACCTTCCCGAGAGTATCTTCTTCCAACTGACCATCTTCAGCCACTTCGATTCTCACCCAGATTTGGGATAACATCTCGATGGACTTCATCGATGGCTTGCCTACTTAGCGCGGGAAATCTATTCTCATGGTAGTGGTCGACCATTTTTTGAATGGGCGCACTTCATAGCCCTGAGTAGGCCACTGACAGTTGAGGGGGTTGCACATACCGCGAAGATTTTCGGTCCCCATGGCCTTCCCGAGGGCATTGTCTCGGACTAGGACAAAGTCTTCATGAGCAACTTCTAGAAGGAAATGTTTACTCTCTGCAGCACCAAGCTTTCCTTCTCGTCAGCCTACCATCCGTATTCTGGTAGCCAGACAGAGGTCGTCAATCGCACTGTGGAAATGTGCATGCATTGCATTATCGGGGATCGACCAAGGAATTGAGTCTGCTAGCTCCCGTGGGTGGAATATTGTTACAATACATCCTACCATTCGTCGCTATAGACGACGCCCTTTCGCCTGATTTACGAACGGGATCCCCCTCCGCCTATTGCCCTACGAGAGCAGCATAGTCAGCATGGATGTTGTCGCTCGCGACCTTCAGGATCGACACCAGATTCTCTCACTCGCCCAGGAGCAACTTCTTCAGGCCCAAGGGTGCATGGAGACTCCTACAATCGGGTCTATCGGGAGCTAGCCTTTTCCCCGGTGGAGTGAGTGTGGCTTAGGAGACCGCCCTTATCGTCAGACCTCAACAACCCAAACCCCATCTCACAAGTTGGGTCTCAAGTTCTACAGGCCCTTTGAGATCCTCCAGCGCATTGGAGAGGTTGTGTACCGCCTTCAGCTCTCACCAGAAGCCCGCATTCACAACGTATTCCACATCTCCCAGTTGAAACAATTTTGTGGTTCACCACCCAGGGCTCCCTTGGTGAACCTTCCCCCAAAGCTCGATGACAAGCTTGAAAACAAGCTTGATCTCGACGGGGGAGATGTTATAGACCTTGTTGATGCTTAACTTATTTAATAAAAGAACGAACCCGCACTGGGGGTCACCTGCCATTACAGCCGCAGGACTACATGCGGGGACTAGAGGAAGGCGCATTCTATATAATCCATCATTTATTTCTATATTATGTTTTCATCTGATAGTCCGTTGTTGGTGTTTTTATTTTCATGTACACACATTTTAATATTTTGGACGTAGTATGGCTTGTATTTTTTTTATCCTTCCTACTTAGGAAGGAATAGGGGACGAAATGAAGGAAGCAAGCGTTAACCCATATTTCTCTCTCTCTCTCCCTCTTCGATCTCTCGCTCTCCCCTTTCCCGAGCCCTAGCAGAAACACGCAAGCCGCATCGTGCATCGATCATAGGTTCCCGCGGATCTAAAAAGGGGAACTCCAACCTCCTTTGCGATTTCCACCTCTCCCGACCATGAACGAGGTCTCAATCCGGGGCTCCTATCACAGTCCAATGCAGGAGGAAAGGCATAGAAAAGAAGCTTCTAGTATGTCTTTCTACTTTCCTTTTAAAATTCTATTACTTTATAAATATTAAAAAATTAAAAGCCTCGGCTTTTATTTAAAATTATAACATTGTTACTCAAGACGCAAAAAAAACACCAATTTGACACAAAGGGTGTAGGTATTTAATTATTCATAGGTATTGCCCCTTTAGCTTGCATTTAAATGGATTTGAAGAACCTGAACATTTAACACTTGGTGATCTGTAAAAAATTTATCCTTACAAAACAAAGGAAACCATAGGATTCAATAGGGAAACTGAATAACAGTGAACGCAAACAACCTTAAAATATCATACCTTGCTATTTTTGGCATCCCGAATAGAATCTTCAAGTAAATCTATGGCAACTGTGTGGCCTGATCGAGTAGATAAACTTAAAAGAAGGGTATTAGAATTTTCATTTTCATTTGATAAAAGCTCCGTAGAATTCTCATCAAAACTAATTAAGTTTTGATTTTCAGAGCCAATGATATCCGTGTATTCTTCAGCTGCACAATCTTGGTAAATCTGATCGTTCTCATCAACAGCTGGCACGCTAAGCATGGATGTATGAGCTGTTTGTGTATTAACTGCAGTTTCCAAGTCAAGTAAATTCAAGGGTCTGCATGCAATAGTTGAACCACTTTTATCATAAACGGCTGATAAATTAGTTTGATCAACAAAATTAACTGAAATATTATCCTCAAGATGACAAGCTTCTTCAACATTAACATGTTGAGAACTATTTGCACATTCTAGCCCATCAGAATATTTAGCATGGTGTTCTGCAAGAAATCCTTCATCAAACCCTCGATCTGAGTGCAGTTCAAGACGGAATTGTTGATTATCTGCCTTATTAAATGTAACCTCATCCACTTTCTCGGGCAAGTGAGTTATGTTTAAACTCAAATTGTTATTATGATCAGATGCTTCCAGTCTTTGTTTTGATCTTGGATTTGCATCCACATACAACGACTGAGGTGGCAATAAACCAGGTTCGTCTGTACTATCTGAAACAAAAGAGTGCAGTTCATTGTTTTCAGCTTCTCCAATACAATGTAACGTGTCAAGAGAAGTTGGGTCGTCTTTCGAAACAGCGATATACTCAACTCCTTTAGATCCTACATTAGCCAACAAACAGAATCTAGCACTCAACAACTCAAGAAGACGGTAAAAAAAATTATTGGTAGATAATGACATTGTTTAGTACACTTTTTGCTCGAATGACATTTTTTATTCACCTCACCGGAGAAATGGAAGTGTTTGGGCCTTTGGGCACCACTTTATATCAGTGGGATCGGAAAAACAACAAAATTCTTTTTGAGCTTCACTCTCACTCCATTTCCCATCAGAGCTCTCTTTCTCACCAGATCCACCGACACCACTCTCCCAAAGAGAGGGAGAGTGTGTCTCTGTTTGTTTGGGTAATGGGCCTAATGGCGGTAGCAAATGGAGCAGTGGGAATCCAGTGGTGAGAAATGAAGAAAATTGTTCGGTAAAATTTCGTTTGTAGAGTTGTTCAGAAATAAAATACGAATAAACTGTTTGGTAAAACAACAGTGTAGTGTCTAAATCATGTGATACTATCATACTACTCTATGCACAGTTTTCATCTTGGCTTGCAATAATAACATAATTAACAGCATATCTAATAACAATAAAGATAAAACAGTCTTCAAGCTTGTTTTATAGCATCCAATAATATAGACATTGTTTCATCGACATACAAAAGATAATTCAAAAACTGCAACAAAACACTTTGGCTTCGAAACCCAAAAGACCTGCCAATGTTAGCCAATAAGAAAAATAATCATTAAAAAATATATATTTAACTATATAAAATTTCTAAAATTTACCGTATTTGTTAGCATTATGTAATTGGTCAGCAATTATACTTGTACTACAATACTTCAACCGTACCTATGCTAACACCTTGGCCTGCCCTAATTTCATGAGCCCCTAGGAATACTAAATTTTCACCCTCACATGCTATAAAATCAATGTGCGCATTTGATGAATGTCTACGAATGAAATTATGAATAGCCATTGCCTCCGCCCCAATATCACGCAGCTTGGCAAAACTATATTGGGGCATATCGTGAAGGATAGCCATTTCTTTTTCCAGACTCCGAAAGTACGCTATATGATACTACCATCGATGAATGTGCTTGATTGAATTTTCCCGTCATCCTTGAACGGGATAATTTTCGCGTGAGAAATCCGCTAAATGATATCTAATATTTGGGGGTTTTAAAATTTCCCTATGCAGTGGATACTCAGCATCAACCAGATAATATTCTTGTAGACATGATAAAATAAGTCAAATTATGATATTTAGCAAATAACATGTAGTCAATATTGAGGAAGCTGCGGAAAATTCCATCCTGGGTCCATAATGGCTTTTTTGAAAATAAGATTGTCATGTGTTGAGCCCTCACATCCAACCATGACGAATGTAAAACTCTTTTTAAAGTCATATACAACCATAACATTTTGGGTAGGTACACCATGACAACTAATGTATGTGTGAAAGGAGAAAAAACTAAATATAATTTTGGTATTTTTCATTAATTTTCATGTACAACTGCACCATATATATATATATAGGGAGACAAACTACAAACAAACTCTCAATACACAATGTGGGACTAATAAACAAAGAAGACTATATAGGACTTAACATGGACCAAATGCAATGAACAGGGATAATGACTATTCTATGGGTTTTGATTCTACATTCTTCAACACTCTCCCGCAAATTAGAGCGTACAAGTCGTAGGCATCAAGATTGGAAAGGAATTGGCAATACAGTGGACGATGTAAGGCATTTGTCATAATGTCTGACACTTGCTCTATAGCAGGTACATGTCGTAAAATCAGCTTCTGAGTTTTAACCTTTTCTTGGACAAAATGACAATCGACTTCGATGTGTTTCGTACGCTCATGAAATACAAAATTCTCGGTGATGTGGATAGCAGCTTGATTATCGCATAAAAGGATTGTTGGAGACGAAAGTTCAACGCCCAAATCATAAAGAAGACTCTCTAGCCATGTAAGTTCAGAAACAATATAAGTCATTGAGCAATACTCAGCCTCGGCAAAGGAGCATGGAATGACAGTTTGCTTTTTGCTTCGCCAGGTGACCAGATATGCCCACCAAAATATGTGCAGAATCCACTCGTAGAGCGATGATCATCGAGATAGCCGTCATAATCAGCGTTAGAGTAGGCAATGAGAGAAAGAGAAGAGGAAGGTTGATACACAAGCCCTTGTCTAGGGCCATTCTTCAGAAACCTGAGAATACGTTCCAACCAAACGATGGTAGTCTAGTGACAGTGAGATAAATGAGTTTACCAACCAAACGATGGTAGTACTCCGGATTAGGAAGAAGTAAATCATTGTCAGAGGCATAAGCGCATAATTTGTGATTGGCATCTATAGGTGTGTCAGCGGGCTTACATTCCGAATAGCCTGCATCGCGAAGAAGGTCGAGGTAATATTTTTGTTGAGATAAGGCAAGGCCATCAGGACGACGAGCAATCTCGATACCCAAGAAGTATCGGAGAGGACCCAAATCTTTAGTCTGAAACTGTGAGGTCAAATGCTTCTTGACCAAATTGATGTCGGGGATGTCATCTCCTGTTAGAAGGATGTCATCAACATATACAAGAAGTACCACTGTGCATGTTGGACGACGATGAATAAACAAGGAGAAGCCGGCAGAGCTCCGAGTAAAACCAATATCACGAACAATTCGACTAAATTTGTCAAACCATGCCTGTGGGGATTGCTCGAGACCGAACAGAGATCTCTTACGGTGACACAGAAGAGATTCCCCTGTGTTTTCATAACCAGGAGGATGTTGCATGTACACCATTTTCATAAGATCGCCATTGAGAAAGACATTCTTTATGTCGAGTTGGTGTAATGGACAATGTCGATGGACCGCTAGAGAGATTACTACTCTGGCGGTATTGAGCATGGCAACAGGAGAGAACGTCTCTTCATAATCAATGTCATGTTGCTGAGTGAAGCCACGAGCAAAAAGACAAGCTTTGAGGCGCTCAATTGCCCCATCAGAGTGATGCTTGACGGTAAAAACTCATTTTTACAACCAACTGGAGAGTAACCAAGGAAGAAAGGGAGCAAGATCACATGTGTGATTGGCCCATACAGCTGCCATTTCCTCAACCATTGCCGCTCGCCACCCAGGATGTTGAAGAGCCTCCTGCACAAAAGACGGGGTTGAAACAGAGGACAAAGACGTTGCAAACATGCGAAGGGGAGGAGAGGCGGTGCAAGAATACATAATTAGAAAGGGCGTGAGCAGTAGAAGAACCCATATCCTGGAAGGGAGCTGTAGGCGGATCAACGGTCCGGGGAGCAACATCAGTAGGCAGCAACGGTCTTAGAGCATTAGACGGAGAACGACGGCGAGTGTAAACTTGTAGAGGAGGAGAGGGAGTGTGGGAGGAGGTGTAGGGAGTAAGGGAGTAGAGGGGGGCATGGGAAGAGGGGTAGGAAGCAAGGGAGGAGAAGTGTGAGTGGGAACAGCTGTACGTGAGAGAGCATTGGGAGAGAGAGCTGGAGGAGGTGCTGAGTAGAACGGTTGATCCTCAAAGAAGGTAATATCCGCAGAGGTGATTATTTTCCCAGTAGTAGGAGAATGGCACACAACCTTTCTGTGTCCGAGAGTACCCAACGAAGATGTACTTGGTAGCACGAAGGGCCAACTTATCGTCAGGAGGTTCGAGATGATGGACAAAACAGGTACATCCAAAGACCCGAGGAGAGAGGGAGAAGGGTTTGGTGGAAGGATACAAAATGGAGAAGGGAGAGTAGCAAAACCAAGGACGGTCGATGGCATGTGATTAATTAAATAGCACGCTGTTGAAATAGCAAAGTGTCAATATTGCTTTGGAACGTGCATTTGGAACACAAGGGAGCGAGCAACCTCCAGAAGGTGGTGGTTTTTCCGCTCGGAGACACCATTTTGTTGTGGTGTTTAGGCACAGGATGTCTGGTGAGAATGTCGAGGAGGTTACAGTTGTCTTGAAATTCGCGACTGGTATACTCACAGGTATTATCAGTGCGAATAATTTTAATGGTGTTTGAGAATTGAGTACAAGTTTCATCGATGAAGGAGTGGAAGCACCATAACAATTCAGAGCGATCAAGCAGGAAGTATAACCAGGTGACACGAGAATGATCATCAATAAAGGTCAGAAAGTATCGATAGCCAGACAAACGGGCAGTTTTATACGGACCCAAAATATCCTAGTGAACCAACTCAAAGAGAGCAGAGCTCCGAGAGCAACTAGGGGGATTGTAGTAGATCAATGTTGATTGTTGTAAACTGTGTTATCAAGGCGTGCGCCTGAGGCGCCGGGCGCACCCCGTTGCGCCTCAGCGAGGCTTAGGCAGGCGATGTGTCTGAGGCGCGCCAAGGCGCACCCGAGGTGCACCCAAGGCGCACATAGGCACCCAATTGCTGAATTTCAGCGAATTGGGCGCCCAATTCGCAAAATTTCAACGAATTGGGCGCCCAATTCACTGAATTTCCATGAACTGGACACCCAATTCGCTAATTTTCCATGAATTGGGCGTCCAATTCACTGATTTTATTTTTTTCCCATTTTTGCGTCTCACGTGCCTCAGGCGCGCGCCTGTGCCTTGCGCCAAGGCTCCGGGGCCCCTTTGCGCCTCGGTGCGCCTTGCGCCTTTAATAGCATAGGTTGTAAACACAAGTTTCACATTGAATCTCAGTAAACAAAAAATCAGAAAGAGATTTTCATAGGATGTAAGAGGAGCATGGCAAAGTCGACGATGCAGTCAACGAAAGAAAGTAACCGATGATAACACGGGGGCGGTGATGTCCAAAGTGTAGAGCCCATTTGACAGTCGATCGGTACCAATGATACGCCGCGTCCGTCGATCCAGCACCACAAAAGAAGATGAGAAAAAAGTAACGGAACAGTCATGCTCTTGAGTAAGGCGACTGATAGAGAGAAGATTAAAGGTAGAGTCAGGGACATGAAGAACAGAACGTAAAGAAAGAGAGGAGGTCATAGCAAGATCTTCGCATCCACAAACAGGGATGATAGTGGCATTCGCAACTGTGATAAATTTGGGAGCAGTGCAGCGAGAGGGATTTTGTGGAGAAACGTGATTGGTGGCTCCGGAGTCCATAATCCAAGAGGAGCCAAAAGGGCAAAAAGCGGGGCTGGCATGGAAGGAAGAGGCCACGAGGCCAGTTGGGCTGGCAAGTAGCTCCCGCAGAAGCTCCCGCAGTTGCTTAAGTTCATCCCGCAAGATATCGAATTCAGCGTGGGAACTATTGGATAAAGGTTGAGCTGCAGAGCGGGGAAACAAAGCTGGAGTCCCCATAGAGAGCAGCGGGAACAAGACTCAAACAGTTGCGGCCATAAGTAGCAGAGGTGGTGACAAGCCCTTAGAGCCAGGGGACGAGCACAACGAGTCCGCGAGAAGGCGAGCAAGGGTATCGAAGCACGTAAGGATGTGTGCACATGATCAGCGAGCACGAGTAGCAGAGAAGCGACCTGGGTCAAGCAGCGGGACAAGGGAGCTCGGCGCACCACGCGAACACAGCGGACAAGCACTGGTTCAATGGACAGGCGCAGCGCGCATAGTTATACACAGGTTGAGGGATCAGCGAGCTTAACAGGAAGCAGGATGGTCGCGGGAGAAAAGGCCGCAGAGGTTGCAGTAATCGCAGAGGAGCGCACAGTTGCAGATTGCGGCGGTCACATAACAGGAGCACATATGCACAGTGATCGCAGGAGGAAAGGTCGCAGAGGTCGTAGTAATCACAGAGGAGCACACAGCAGGCTGAGCAGCGAGCTTAGTGGTTGGAGGAGCTCGGCAGGAGCCACGGTCATAAGATTGGCGGACAGATGCAGCGGGCTCAGCAGCGAGTTGAGCAGACGGAGGAGGAGCACAGCAGTCACAGGAGACGCGGATGAGCGAACACAAGATTGGCGAGCCCAGTCGCAGGAGACAAGGTCTCAGGAGTCGCGAAATCAGCTTGCACAAGAGCAACCGCGGTCGCCGCGAGTGCGGGTCAACAGAGAAGGCGCCAATCGATCTTCCTAACCGAGCCTATAAATTCAGACGGGAGGCAGAGAACAAATCGTGACAGAAATCCATACGGGAAGCACAAAGAGGTGTGTGCGATCACGAAGTGAGAGCAAATGCAAGATATGCTAAACGTACGTGAGTAGGGCTCAAACGTGTGAGGTATAAAACAATCGGATACCTAGCTCTGATACCATATGAAAGGAAAAGAAATTAAATATAATTTTTTAATTTTTCATTAATTTTCATATACAACTACACCTTATACATATAGAGAGACAAACTACAAACAAACTACCAATACACAATGTGGGACTAATAAACAAAAAAGACTATATGGGTCTTAACATGGGCCAAATACAATGAACAAGGATAATGGCTATTTTATGGGCTTTGATTCTTCATTCTTCAACAGTATGGAACTTGGTCTTCTGCATCAATGTGCGAAATGTGTGTCACCATGTGTTCTATCTATTGCACCAATACAATCTTTAAAATATGACAGATAATGTTCGTCATATAATATTGATAGGAACTACTAGGGCAAACTAGAGAAATAGAGACTAGTAAGGAAGAAGACGGCTAGGGTTTGCTAGAAAAGAAAATACCTGAAGATAATTATGCATGAGAGCCAAAAGAGGGGGGAAAGGGGTATTTAAGTGAACCCCTCCCCCTAGGGGCTGGTCGGCCCCAAGTGAGGGTTGAACCCGTGCGGTTCAGCCCTCCTCCTCTTATTTAATTAATGGCGGGCTGAACCGGATGGTTCAGCCCGGTCTTTTCCCGGCGCTCCTTTTGGTCTTCTGGCGTATTTGAATCCTCGAAAGCGCATGTCGTCCGGGGGCATAACATTCCCCTCCCCATCAAGAGGCAGCTTGTCCTCAAGCTGAAAGTCTGGAAAGAACTCCCGGAACTCTAGGAAATCCACCCATGTGTTGTGGGCCTCGGACAAATCCTTCCACTTGACCAGAACCTCTGAGTGGTACTCCGTGCCATGTCTCTTCCAGCGGGACAGCAGTATATCCTCGGGACTGGGGCGTAGCTCACCAGTCGTAGTAGCCTCTGGAGGAAGGGGGTCACAGTGACCGCCGCTCCCAGCTTCTTCTTCAGCAGCGACACGTGGAACGTGGGATGAATTCTGGACCCCTCAGGAAGAGCGAGTGTAAGCAACCGGTCCCACCCGATGAGTGATGCGGAACGGCCCATAGAACCGGGGGGCTAACTTCTGATTGGCCCGGCGAGCAACTGAAAGCTGTCTGTACGGCTGGAGACGTAGAAAGACCTCGTCCCCTACCTGAAACGTCCGCTCCGTTCGGTGTTTGTCAGCCTGTAACTTCATCCGGTCCTGGGCGGCACGGAGATTGTCCCGCAGGAGGACCAAGGTCTGATCTCTGTCCCGTAGAGCTCGATCCACTGCCGGCAGATCTGTGCTACCCGGCTCATAGGACCGGAGAGAAGGTGGTGGTCGCCCGTAGACAACCTCGAACGGAGTGATCCTGCTGGTTGTGTGAAACGAAGTGTTATAGCAATACTCCGCCCAATGTAACCATCGTGTCCAAGAGCGGGGCTCATCCACGACGAAACAGCGGAGGTATGTCTCTACCCCCCTATTGAGGACCTCGGTCTGACCATCTGTCTGCGGGTGATGCGACGTGCTCATACATAATCGGGTACCCTGCAGCCGAAACAGCTCCTGCCAGAAATTGCTAATAAATACCGGATCGCGGTCGGAGATGATCGAACTCGGAAGACCATGTAAACGCACCACCTCCCGGGCAAAAAGATCGGCAACTGTCTCCGCGGAGTACGGGTGGCTGAGGGCGAGAAAGTGGCCGTATTTGGACAGCTTGTCCACGACGACCAAGATCACGGTCTTGCCCTGGGACCGGGGCAACCCGTCGATGAAGTCCATCGAGACCGTCTCCCAAATGTGCTGAGAAATCTCCAAGGGCGTTAGCAGCCCAGCAGGTGAGGTCGTCTCGTACTTCTGGCGTTGGCACACGTCACACTGCTGTACGAAACGCTGAGCATCGCGGCGTAATCCCTTCCAAAAAACATTGGCTCGTAGCCGCTGGAGGGTACGGAGCACCCCAGCATGGCCTCCGGTCGGGGACGAGTGGAACTCCTGTAACATAATTTCCTTCCAGGTAGAAGAAGCGGGGATGACCACCCTCCAGTGGTAGTACAAGTGCCCGCCAACCAGTTGGTAACCTGGAGGAGTGGGTTGGCCTTGGGACAAGGCCTCCACAATCGGTTGGAGCTCGGGGTCCGCGGCGACCTCCCTCTGAATGTCATCAAGGGACTCAATCAGTGGCCCCGAAAGGTGGAAGATGGTGCTCTCCGGTAGGCGGGACAGGGCGTCGGCCACCACGTTCTCCTTGCCCTGTTTGTACACGATCTCATAATCATACCCCAGCAACTTGGTCAGCCACTTCTGTTGGAAAGGGGATGCCAGTCTCTGATCCAGGAAGTGCTTCAGGCTCTGGTGATCAGTGCGAACTTTAAAATGGTGGCCCAGCAGGTATGGGCGCCATAGCGTCACGGCATGTAAGATCGCCAGCATCTCCTTCTCGTACGTGGAGAGGCCCAGGGTCCGAGGTGCCAAGGCCTTGCTGAAATAAGCCAACGGCCTCCCCTCCTGCATCAAAACCGCCCCAATGCCAACTCCGGAGGCGTCCGTCTCCAAGACGAACTCCTTGGTGAAATCCGGCAGGGCGAGCACCGGTGTGGTCGTCATAGCTTCCTTGAGAGCGGAGAAGGCCCGCTCGGCTTCATCATGCCAGGTAAAGGACTCCTTGTGGAGGAGCTGGGTAAGAGGGCGTGCCAGCTTACCATAGTCCTTCACAAACCTCCGGTAGTAACCAGTCAGGCCCAGAAAGCCTCGTAGCGCCCGCACTGTAGTGGGCCGCGGCCACTCCACCATGCTCTCGATCTTCCTTGGGTCCGCCCTGACCCCCTGGGCCGAAACCAGATGACCCAAGTACTCCACCTCTGGTTGCCCAAACGAGCACTTCAACAGCTTAGCATAGAACTGATGCTGCCGTAGGATAGTAAGAACCTGCGCCACGTGCTCGATGTGCTCCTCCCACGTCCGACTGTAGATCAGGATATCATCAAAGAAAATGAGCATCGATCGCCGAAGAAGCGGCCGAAAGGTCTCATTCATCACCGCCTGGAAGGTCGATGGGGCATTGGAGAGCACAAAGGGCATCACCAAGAACTCATAATGCCCATCGTGCGTGCGAAACGCGGTCTTGTGGATGTCTTCCGTTTTCATTCGTATCTGGTGATAGCCGGACCGAAGGTCCAGCTTGGTAAACAAGCTCGTCCCATGCAACTCGTCCAAAAGCTCCTCTATCATCGGAATCGGGAACTTATCCTTGATCGTGGAATCATTCAAGTTGCGGTAGTCCACGCAGAAACGCCAGGAACTGTCCTTCTTCTTCACCAAGATGATAGGGGAGGAGAAGGCGCTGGTGCTCGGCCGTATGATGTCAGTCGCCAACATCTCCTTCACACTCCTCTCGATCTCGGCCTTCTGGATGTACGGGTACCGGTAGGGCCTGACGTTTGGGGGAGCAGCCCCCTCTTTCAACTGTATGTCATGATCCCTGAATCTGGGCGGCGGAAGGCCCCGAGGCTCCCCGAACACATCCTCGAACTGGGACAACAGTGTCTGTATCTCCTCAGGAATGTCTGGGGGGGTTTGACCCAACGTCTCCATCCCCACCACCATGGCCATTGGAGAGCCCTGCTCCTCCAACAGCTGTAAGCTCCTCACAGAAATCTCCTTCAGAGGAGAGGACCGAATGCCCTGCAAGCAGTAGTCCTTCCCCTGCTGGGTGAACTCCATCGTCAGCCGCACCCAGTCGGTGGTCACCCTCTGTAACTGCCGCAACCACTGGACTCCCAACACCATGTCCGAGCCTCTGATCGGAAGCAAATACATGTCTGTATGGCACAAGTAGCTCTGCACGCGGATTTCCACCCCATTCATCACGCCCTCGCATTTCAGCTTGCTTCCATCTGCTACCATCACCTGGAACGCCGCTTCTCTATCAATCGCATGCCCCACCTTCGAAGCCACGGTCGGGTTGATGAAATTGTGGGTACTCCCACTGTCCACCAAAATGGTCACACGCTCCTTGCCGATCCGGCCTGTGAAACGGAGAGTCACCGGGGCTGATCCCCCATGCATGGCCTGTATAGAAACTCCAAACTCTGTCAGGTCGAGTGCCTCAACGTCGACACTCTCCAGTGGATCCTCCTCCTCATCCTCCTCTCGCAGCATAAACACCTGAATTTTCTGGCAGTTGTGTCCCCTCGTGTATTTCTCATCACAATTAAAGCACAGGCCCTTCTCCCTCCGAGCCTGCATCTCCGGCCATGTCAACTTAGTCACCGTGGGACGAGTGGGAGGTAGCTGATCTTTTCGTCCCGCTGCGGGAGCCGCGGGTGGCCGGGTCGCCGCCTGGTTCCGCTGCCTGTTGTAATGTTCCTCTTGTATCCGCGCGATGCTAATAGCATGGCTCAGACTGCGTGCAAGTACGCGTGCACCTCATCGCGTAAGTAGTCCTTCAGACCCGAGATGAAACAGCTCAACAACGTCTGCTCTCCCCAGGTGACCCGGTTGGCCAGCTTCTCGAACTCCATCCGGTACTCCGTGACTGTGCCCCGTTGGCGGAGTTTCTGAAGGCTGACCTCCACGTCCTCGTACTCCAGTGGTCCGAATCTAGCCGAGAGAGCCTCTATGAACTCGGCCCAAGGAGCGTGGGCGCGCCCCCGCAAAAACCATTGTGTCCACTGGTACGCGTCCTCCTCTAGATGGAAGGCCGCCAACTGTACCCACTGAGCCGCTGGAACCTCCTGATATCTGAAGAACAGCTCGGCCTTCTGGATCCACTCGAGCGCGTCGCCTCCCCGGAACTTCGGAAAGTTCATCCGAGTCAGCTTGGGTTGCATGTAAGGTCGCTGAAATGCCCCACCCAACCCGCCTCCATTTTGGCCCAACGCTCTGTGTTGCTCATGATCTCCTTGAAGTCCTCTGTGATTCCACCCCGGGGGCCTCCCCGGCCCCATGTTGGCCGGTCCATATCCTCCGTTCGGAGCGTTCGCTGGTTGGGGAGGAAAAAATTCTGTTGCGCCTCCGAGAGGAACCGCATTCGCCCCGGTTGGGCGAAACAGCCCAAATCCTTGGTGTTGCGGCCTCCAGGGTTGTCCTGTGTGTTGTCCGGGTCCAAACAGGGCTCCTCCAACCTGTCCGGAGCCCCCTCCATGCCGCAGCAGGCCGCCGGGTCCCTGCAGGGGCTGTTCGAAACCCCACTGAGCCGCTGCACCTCCGTCGACCCCCCAGGGGGCAGCTGCTCCTCCGCCGACACCCCAGGAACCTCCTGCGGTCTCCGTCGGTCGGCTGGAGCCAAACCGGAGTGGTTCCGGTCTATGAAGCACCGACACTTCAAACTGGCCAGAGTGTCGGTGTCGGACTCTCCGACACGCGTCCGACACGGCGACACGCTCGGACACGCGTGTCGGAAAGTCCGACACGTTAGCTAATGCGGGACATGCGTGTCCCGCAAAAAAAGACACGCGTGTCCCGCTCGACGCTGTTAATAAGCCACGACGGCTCCCCGTCTCCTTCTGTATTTACCCCCGCGTGAAATCTCGCGTGAGCCCTAGCTTCCCGAACCCCCTCCTCACCCGATCCTCGCCTCCTTCTTCAGGCCGCCGATCGTCCAGACGTCCACAGTTCTCCTTCTCCAGGCCGCCGCTCCTCGCCTCCTCCACAGTTCTCCTTCTCCAGGCCGCCGATCGTCCACAGTTCTCAGTTCTCAGCAGGCACTAGCAGCAGGTAAATGCTTAGTCCTCAGTCCTTAGCAGCAGCCCAGCTTCCTTAGCAGCACAGCTCAAGTTCTCAGTTGAGATCCTTCCAGTTGAGGCACTACTCAAGTTCTCAGTTCTCACTCCTTAGCAGCAGCCGCCAGCCAGCACCCCAGCGAGAACTCTGGCGATTTCCGTCGACGACAACAGTTCTTTCCCCAATCCTTCTCGATTTTGAAGGGAGAGCTCTCTGTGGAGCTGGGCTAGTCGTGCGTGTCCCGATAGAGGGCTGACCGTGCGATTTCTCTTCTTCTCCCCCCACTGTAAGTCTTTCTCCTCTCCTCTCATTTTTCTTTTCCTTCTTTTGTTATGGATATAAGGTATGATTAAGAAAGTTAGGATTCTCCCACTCCCTCTCTTCTTCCTCTTCTTCCTCTTCTTCCTCTTCTTCATTTTCTGAAATAAGGGCTTCTTTATTTAGAATTGTAGTATACCTATATGAGTCTGTTGTTTGAGATTTTGCTATACAAATGTTGTTTGAGATTTTGCTATACAAATGCTGTTGGAATTTTCTATGTTGTATTGGCCGACAGTTTGAGGCTTTTGGCTTTGAGAATTTTGGCTTAGTATGGTTATCCTCTTGTTGGTCGGATGGTAGGATAAAAGTTAAATCATCTTAGGAGTCAACAGGCACCCTGCATATTGTCGATTATATTTTCAGTTTTCACAACCCCTTTCTTCATTGAATGCAGTCCTGTTTATAGATACATCATACATACATACATGTATATGAATTTTTTTTTGTAGAATGTCTTCAAGCAAGGGTAGTAATGATGGTTCACAAGAGCCTATATCTATTGATGATCCAAATAAACCGTTATGGAGGTTTGTCAGTAAGCTAGCTACTCATGGTGAGGCGGGAGGTAATTTATCTTGGAAGTGCAACTTTTGTGACAAAAGTTTTATAAGTTCATATACAAAAGTGAGAGCACATTTGTTAATGCTTAGTGGTAAAGGAATTAGAAAATGTGCCAAAGTAGAAAAGAGTGATCTCATTGAGATGGAAAATTTAGAAAAAGAGATGAATGCTAGAATTGCAAGTCTTGCTCCTAGAAAAGTTCCTTTACCCCCTTTTAGCATCTCAAGTAGTTCAGGTGGATCTACCTCTGGGGTTGATTATAGTACAAAAAAAAAGAAAAGTTGAAAGTGGTGGAAAAGGAGCTCTTGAAAACGCATTTAACATAGGTCAACGAGAACAGTTAGACTATGAGATTGCGAGGATGTTTTATTCAGCAGGTTTGCCGTTTAATCTAGCAAGGAATCCTTACTTTATATCCGCTTTTACTTATGCTGCAAATCATGATATTGCGGGATATGTACCACCAAAGTACAACTTCCTTAGGACAACCTTGTTGCAAAAGGAGAAATTAAATATTGAAAGGTTGTGTGCACCTGTCAAAAATATGTGGAAGGAGAAGGGTGTTAGCCTAGTGAGCGATGGATGGAGTGACTCCCAACGCCGATCACTTATTAACTTCATGGCAGTTAGTGATGGGGAAGCAATGTTTTTGAAGGCTGTTGATTGCTCGGGTGAGATAAAGGATATGCATTTTATTTATAACCTATTCAAAGAGGTTATAAATGAAATTGGACATGAGAAAGTTGTCCAAATAATAACTGATAATGCTGCTAATTGCAAGGCTGCGGGACAACTTATTGAACAAGAATTTTCTTCCATTATTTGGACTCCTTGTGTGGTGCACACTTTGAATCTTGCATTGAAGAATATATGTGATCCAAAGAATACGGAGGTAAATCAAGATGTTTATTTGGAATGCAGTTGGATATCAGAAATTGTTTCTGATGTTATGCAGGTAAATAATTTTATCATAAATCATTCCATGAAGTTAGCAATATGTTTAATGATTTAGCTAACTTGAAATTGTTTCTAATGTTTTGAAGGTAAAGAATTTTATCATGAATCATTCCATGAGGTTAGCAATTTACAATGAGTTCGTTAACTTGAAATTGCTATCCATTGCTGAAACAAGATTTGCTTCAATGATTGTGATGTTAAGAAGATTTAAGCTCATTAAAAATGGTCTTCAAAGCATGGTCATTTGTGATAAATGGAATATTTATCGAGATGATAATCAAGGAAGAGCAAGATTTGTGAAGGAAAAGGTACTAGATGATTCATGGTGGGACTCTATTGATTACATCCTATCCTTCACGGCTCCAATTTATGATATGCTGAGGTTTTGTGATACAGATAAACCTTGCCTTCACTTAGTCTATGACATGTGGGATTCTATGATTGAAAAAGTGAAGAAAGCTATTTATGATCATGAGGTTAAAAGGTTAGAGGAGCAATCAACTTTTTATGATGTTGTTCAAGCAATATTACTTGATCGTTGGTCAAAGAACAACACCCCTCTTCATTGCTTAGCACATTCCTTGAATCCAAAGTAAGTTTTAACTTTTCATGTGTTTTTAATATTTATATTAATGGTTAATGTTTATGTTATTAATACTTGTGTTTTTTTTACATTAGGTATTATAGTGAACAATGGCTCAATGAAGATCCTTCAAGAGTTTCTCCATACAAGGATAGTGAGATAATTCAAGAAACTAAGAAATGTTTTAGGAAATACTTTCCGGATATTAAGGAGCGAACACGGGTGAATTTAGAGTATGCAAATTTTGCATACATAAATGGAGATTTTAGAGATTTTGATTCAATTCAAAGCAGATATTCTATGGACCCCAAGGCTTGGTGGGTTGTTCATGGAGCAAGTACTCCTATTCTACAAAGCTTAGCCTTAAAGCTTCTTGCACAACCGTCCTCATCATCATGTGCAGAGAGAAATTGGAGTACATATTCTTTTGTGAACTCAATGAAGAGAAATAGAATGACACCAAAACGTGCAGAAGATCTGGTTTTCATACACAGCAATCTACGTCTACTTTCAAGAAAAAATCCACAATATACACAAGGAGAAACAAAGATGTGGGATATTGGCGGGGATGCTTTTGATACATTCGAAGATGTTGGTATGCTGGAAATTGCAAATCTCTCACTGGATGAGCCGGACATGGAATCAGTTATCTTTTTAGATGATATATAATATGGAGGTATGAAAATGACAATTTTATATGTTTTTTGTTCATTTCTTGTCTATTTATTAGTATTTTACAATTTCTATAATTAAAAATATGAATTTAACAAACGTGTCCGAACGTGTCGAATATTAGTAGTTTAGGAGAATGGATGAGTCGCGTGTCGTGTCGTGTCGTGTCGTGTCGCGTGTCACGTGTCGGTGTCGGTGCAACATAGGTTCCGGTATCTCCCGACCTCCCGGCTCTCTGCCGCACAGCCCCGAGCCGTCCTGAAGCCCGTCTATCCGGAATGGGGCCCCGCCTCCTCGAGCGGCGTCGAGCGACTCTCCCGCGCCCGATCCGGAACTGGACGCCCCAGACGGCAGCCCTCCGCTATTCCTCGCTCCCGTGCTGCCCTCATTCGGCGTATTGGCTGCCTCGGTGTCGGATCCATCGTCGTTCGCCGCCTTTCCTTTCAGATTTTGCAAAAGGAGAGATTTCAACTCCTTCATCCTCGTCTCGAAGCGTTCCTCCAGATTTTGTTGCGAGTTCTTCACGCTTGCTTCGATTGCCGCTACAGAATCCGTCAAGGTGACGTAGTTCTCCTCGATGGAGGCCAAGCGCGTCATTTCCGCCTCCGTACGTGTCACCATGGTCGCAGGAAGGAGGCTCTGATACCAAATGATAGAAACTACTAGGGCAAACTAGAGAAATAGAGACTAGTAAGGAAGAAGACGGCTAGGGTTTGCTAGAAAAGAAAATACCTAAAGATAATTATGCATGAGAGCCAAAAGAGGGGGGAAAGGGGTATTTAAGTGAACCCCTCCCCCTAGGGGCTAGCCGGCCCCAAGTGAGGGCTGAACCGGTGCGGTTCAGCCCTCCTCCTCTTATTTAATTAATGGCGGGCTGAACCGAATGGTTCAGCCCGGTCTTTTCCCGGCGCTCCTTTTGGTCTTCTGGCGTATTTGAATCCTCGAAAGTACATGTCGTCCGGGGGCATAACAAATATCTTCAATGAAACATCCCTAAATTTTCAATCAGTGGCAATTATGATCTTCATGTATAGTTTTACTAGAGCATCCAGACAACTAGAAAAATATATATTAATAATCTTAGTTGAATGTTGAAAACGCTCGCATGTGGCTCTTACAGATTCATTTTCCGCCATCACATACAGGATAACTGAAGTAGTTCTTCTGAAGCATCATAACTCATGATCTTGTACATGTGTGTTCAGAAGATCAAAGAAAATTTCTTTTAACATTATAAGCATGTTATGAAATCTAAGTAGATGTATGTTCAATAGTTCTCCGAATCATTATTTATAGTCGGTATTTTATGATTTCATGCATGGAGCCTAGTTTGATATAATATATTATACTTATGTGTCAAACATATAGCGATTAAAAGCATAAGATAGTAAGCATATTGTTACGCAGGCACATTCACTCAAGTGGACCCCCCTCGTCGGAGTTCATGGAGAGCGCATATGGAAGCCGCCATGATATATTCATGGCGAAATATAATATTAATTAGTAATAATTAATATTATATTATATTAGCTATATTAATTATCGTGTTTGTTGTATTATGCCCCCCCCCCCCCCCTCATTTATATAAGGGGGAGAGGCTTATGGATTGGGTATCCCAGAGGACCATAGTTGTTTGGACTCTCTCTCTCGATTCTCTCTCTCTTGATCTCCTCCTCTCCCTTGGAACTCTCTCCTTTATACCTCTCATCTCTCATGTATCCCTTTATTATTATGAATGTTAATGCAATGATGTCTTGTTAAGCTGCACATCAAGTAATCTTGTTCATAACAATTGGTCCGAACTGCCGCCTTCTGGCCGCGGTTTCCGTCGCTGGAATCTCACCAGCGATCTCCTCGACTGTCGTTTGGCACACATCCTTTCCAATAATCTCTTCATTCGTTGCATCCATCCACGAGGGACTTGCTCGGCAAAGCGATACGCTCACCAACATTCTTGCCATGGTGCACCGCTTCGACGCCAAGCTCGATTGAATCGCTCCAGTGGTACATTCCATTATTTCGCTGCCTGCACCGTCACCATCCCTCAACTCCTCATCCATTGTGCATTCCATTGAGGGACTTCCGCTCGAGAGAAGCCGCAGGAATCCGTCGTCCTAGCAATCCTCCCTCGGCCTACCCAGCTTCGCCACATTTCAGCAACAAGGGGCATGCCAACAACTGCTCGCTGGCCCAAGCCGAGTAAGTCCCGACCGACGTGTTTTTGGCCCTCAGGACCAGCCACCAGTCGATCAAGTTGACGATCGCTTTTGGTCGAGCGAGCATGATGAAGTCGCATTTCCCCAAGGAACCTGCGTCATTGTTGTCGCCTGTCGATGGACACAGACGTCCCACATTGTCACCTGATCTCCAGCTCCGCCTTCTTCCAGTTTTCCCCTTGGCCGACGACGGCCTCGTCGACGAAGCACCCGCCCGCACCCCCCCCCCCCCTTCGTCATTGCCACTTGTACGCAAACTCCGTCTGCATCCGATTTTCCCCCCATCCCGCAGTTTCCTTTTTCTTTCCACGGACCCGACGAAAAGATGTCCACTCCTGATGTTCTGCCACAGCCTGCCTTCCGTTTACCCTTTTCAGTTGTCGGGCTCGGCTATCCCGCTCTTAAAACTACATGCCCACAACTTTACTTCCTTCTTCTATCCCCCTTTTCCTTCTTTGGGCACTCACGGATACACCCATGCTTCAAATCCACAGCTTAACCTTCTATTGGCAGCCCCAACTGCGAACAATTACTCTTTTCCCACCACACCAGTTGTCCCTCTCCTCCACTAGCTGCCAAAGCCAACTTTCTTCCTCCCTTGTGTTGTCACATCAACCTTTTTCCTCTTTCGTTATTCTTTTACTCTTCCCAAAAACAAAAAAACAAAAAAAAAGCAAAATTCCCCTCCCCTAGCTGTCGCCGCCCATAATTTTTCTATACACATATGCTGCCATCTTTAGCCCCAAAACCCCTACCCACTCTAGTTATCCTGATTTCTTCTCACCACCCAATAATAACACTTAAAATTTCACCCATTTTTTCGCCTTTTTTTAACACCACTTCATTTGTACTCCTCATGGCACTCACCGCCGCTATTGACCATGCACAACTTCTTCCTCGTCAACATCCTTGAAGACCCTGACAAAAGAATAAAACTCGACCTTGAGGACAAGATCGATTTTCAAGGGCGGTATAGTGTTACGCAGGCACATTCACTCAAGCGCCGCCCCCCCCCCCCCCCCCCCCCCTCGTCGGAGTTCAAGGAGAGCGCATATGGAAGCCGCCCTGATATATTCATGGCTGAATATAATATTAATTAGTAATAATTAATATTATATTATATTAGTAATATTAATTATCATGTGTATTGTATTATGCGCCCCCCCCCCCCTTCATTTATATAAGGGAGAGAGGCTTATGGTTTGGGCATCCCGAAGGATCGCAGCTGTGTGGACTCTCTCTCTCTATTCTCTCTCTCTCTCTCTTGATCTCCTCCTCTCCCTTGGAACTCTCTCTTTTCTACCTCTCATCTCTCATGTATCCCTTTATTATTATGAATGTTAATGCAATGATGTCTTGTAAATCTGCACATCAAGTAATCTTGTTCGTAACACATGTATGGCGAGTGATCAGTCTATTCAAAGTTTGCTCCGAGTCATCACTATAGTACTCTGCATGTTCATCTTCCATTATGAAGTTGCACGCATGATAAACATCAAAAGATTATAACATATTGTTAGGGGTAAGGCTTCACCCGTACCCGTGGGCAATACCGTGGGCATTAGCGGCTCCGAGTTAACCCCCCCCCCCCCCAATCGGCCCCCAATCGAGCTCCCCTAACAGGGTCGCGGCTCCCACACCCCAACCCATCTCCCCGGATCAATTTAATCGAGGCGGGTTGTTGGGGCGGGGAAGCCTTACCCTTAACACATATCATATGAATCACATGGCATAACGATAGCATAATAAGTCGGATAAAATACGTACAATTAGAAAATGTATGACAACATCTGACAACACACCCAAATCCCAATACAATGACTACTAATATGACAACATAAGAGAAAATGTATGACAACACACCCAAATCCCAATACAATGACTACTAATATGACAACATAAGAGAAGTATCTATTGTGAAGTCCATCGGTAGCGATTTTTCAACCACCATACTCTTTTGTCTTCATCAAGGCACAAAAACATTTATCGATTGGTCTTCTGCATCATGAATACCTTTGCAACGTTGTAAGGGAACAAGTCGTCAATAATTTCATGGTGTTTATTTAGTTCACGAACAACTTTAGCAATTGTGTATAGTGGGCAGATGGATTAGCAGCTTCCCTCAGATCAAGTCAAACCGAGTGTGTTTCTTATACCAAAGACCAAATGTTAATTTGCATAACTTGTTTCTTTCTTCCAATATTTCCTTTACCCTATTTGCGCATCTTCTCGACATGTCATTTGATTTGTCGTGTCACTGCGTCGACGGTGCATATGAACCGAAATTTTTGTCCATAGTCAAGGGAGTTACAATAGATTATACCCCATCGTCCTCCATGACTCATTCATTTGTCGTTGGAAATAGGCATTTTCTTAAGTTCAGTGCCCAACAATGTTCTCCGGTCACTATCACTTCTCTGAACATCATGTCTAATTTCTCCTCTAGATTGACTATCAACTTGTGTGGAAGGTTTAAGAGTCCATATCCGTGACTCAAACAAGTTAAGGAAGGTTTAAGAGTCCATATCCGCTAGGGGAGAGACTAGCTTGCTCACACACAAGGAGCATAGCCAAATTTGAGATATCAATCTATGATGCCTTCCCACTTCTTGGTTCCAACAAAAATCTGCTCATGCCGAATTAGAACAAGAGACGAGAACAATACCCCTTTATGAGGAGCGGTAAAGTCAGTTATTCTATATATAAAAAAGTAAAATTGGAGAACGGTCGCTCACTCACAAGGAGCATAGCCAAATTTGAGATAGCAAGTAATGTGTGGATAGACCATCCCATCAACAGGTCAAGCAGTAGATGGACCTTGACATCCAGACCAAAAGGATCACATATGCCGCCGGAAATCGGTCTCACCGGCAGCAGACCCCCAAATAGAGTTCGGCGACAACGATCTCAGGAGAACCGCCTCGCCTACAAATCTCTGATGGAAAAATAAGTTCGCCGGCTACATACCTGAACAACCCAACCACACCGGCGACAAATCTAAGAAACCCGAACTCGACGGCAAGGGAATTTCTCTGATTTACTCGTCCCAACATCACCAGAGGCAAATCTGAGCAACCAGACCTCATCGGCGAGGGGTGTTGCTCTGATTTTTCTCATTTTGCCAACAGTTTTCTCAGATCTGCTCTGGTTTTGTTTCTATGTTATCAGATCTGCACTAATTGTGTTGATCTTTTATATATGCCCATAATGAATCCTAAAACAGAACCTTTTTTCAGATCTGCACCGGTTTTGTTGATTTGTTCTGGTTTTTGAGTTTATACAAGATTCATGTCATTATATAAATGTTGATATGTTTTGGTATTGTTTGTTGAAAATAATGGTTTTGGTTGTCTAATATTCCGTTCTGGTTGTTGAAAATATTAGTTTTATAATGTAAATTTCTCTGCATTTTTTATTTCAGAACCTTTCTTTCAAGAAATGTTAATTTTATTGATCTTGTCTCTGAAGATGTTCTAAATTTTGTAACTTCTCAATTGGGCTTGTGAATCAAGTGATACATCCAAAAAGCGCGTAAATAGAAGAAAAGAAGAGAGAAACAAGCTATGCAGATTAGCATTGGGTCTTTGATAGAAGAAACGCGCTTAGTTGGGTTTGTTCTAAGGTAAACTAATAATTCATCTGCCCATTCATATACAATTGCTGAAATCGTCCGTGAATTAAATAAACACCATGAAACTATTGATGATTCTTTCCTGTACAGCATCGCAAATGTATTCACGATATAGAAGACCAATAGAGAAATGTTTTTTTGGCTTGACGAAGACAAAAGAGTATGGAGGCTGAAAAATCACTACTGATGCATTTCACAACTGATACTTTTGGTATGTTATCATATTAGTAGTCTTGTAGTTGTGCTGTGATTTTGATGTGTTGTCATATATTTTCTAGTTTTATGCATGTCATCTGTCTTATTATGCTATCGCAGTGTCGTGTGATGCTATCATTGTTTTCCTTTGCGGATTGATATGATATGTTATCTGACTTCACATGTTGCTTTCTTTTGATATGTGATATGTTATCCTCTTTTGATGATTATCATGTGTGCAACTTCATAATGGAAAATGGAAATGCAGAGTACTATAGTGATGACACATAGCATACTTCGAATAAATTGATCACTCGTCATACATATGCTTACTATCTTATGCTTTTTAAATACCTCTATATTTTTGACGCACGAGTATAATACATTATATCAAACTATGACTCCATGCATGACATCGTCAAATAGCGGCGAAAATGGATTGGAGAAGTATTGAATGGACATCCAGCTAAATTTCACAACATATTTAGAATGTCAAAATAAATTGTTGTTGATATTCTTAACACACTTTTAGAAGATCATGGATTATGGGGCTCCAGAAGAATCACTTAAAGAGAAAAGCATGCAATCGCAACATGTATGTGATGCCGCAACATGAATCTATAGGAGTCACACATGTGAGCGTTTTTGGCATTCAGCTGAAATATTAGTAGATATCTGTCTAGCTGTCTATTAGGACAACCAACGAAGATCATAACTACCACTCCACTGAAGATATTTTCATACGAAGAGGACTCCCTGGGTCTGCCACGCGTCCCCCTAATAATCAATGAATATTCTATGTAGCCCTAGTGACATTATCATTATTTTATGTATGCCCATTCCCAACTATATAAGTGAGTGGGGGAAAGTTATTGCTATCTCCTTAGATCATTGTTTAGGCTTAGGTTCTCATAGGAGAGTGGATCTTAGAGGGACCCTGCCCTCAAGAGTTGGTATCGAGCATGCACTGATAAATTGTATCACATATTTTACTTCAGTTATTTTGTCGACAATAGCCTGATCTATCATCTGGTCCAACATGCCGCTCACTTAGGGTTTTTGTCGAAACCCTAATTGGTTCTATTTCCATGTTCCAGCCAGTACCCGACTGATTCCCTCGTCTTATGCCGGTCTCGTCCCTAACAATCGCCGCGACCACGCCCTAACAGCTCGAGATTGCGCATGACTCGTCGGCCTTCCCACCCACAACCATCTGAGCGCATCACTTCGTTGCTCCTGCACTGCTCCTCGCGCACGCTCGTCTTCGTCGTGACGGTTTCTCTGTGCAACCTCAATGTCTCTCTCGGCTTGCTATCAACGTAGCTACCAGCGTCCAAATCGTCTCTCCTGCGACATGCACTTCTTCTCAAGCAATTCCACGGTCTTGCTCCTCTCCCTCCTCCTTCGGTGGCCCCGACGACTTTTGACCGCCCCTTGGGCACATACTCTTAGGTTGTTCGCCAGCACACACACCGTTCATAGCAGCCCATTGATGCTCCTCTTTCCCCCAACCCACTCGCTCTCCGACAACCCCACCCGCCATTTGCTGCCTTCAAGCAACCGGTGCACCGCCTTGCACCTCTTTCCAGCAACCTCAAGCGTCTTCTTCGCCCGGCCACAGCCCCCCTTCATTACGACAGACACAATCCTCATCCTCCGACGTTTGATCGCTATGTCCTCTCTTCTGACATTCATTGCATGCCCCGGACCTACTACGCGGACCTTCGCGCCGACGAGGAAGCCTGCACTTATGCCTCAGGCGATTCCACTCGCTTGGATCGGCTCAAAGCTTGACTGACACTACCGCCACACCTCACTCGGGTGGCCACGGACTACATGGGGTTCCCTCCACCCAAATGCGGACATCCAACTGGCCCATCTCCGTCGGATTGAGATTCCTGTGTTCGACATCATCAATCCTCACAGTTAGATCGCCGTGATGAACAATTCTTCAACCTCTAATCCACCCCTGCCAACCAGAAGGTCTGGGCACTATCTGCGTGGAGGGCTCAGCGCCCCACCGGGTGTGTTGGACGCACCAACAGGCCTCTGATCTCTCATGCCCAACATTGAAGGAGGAGCTCTTTCGCCACTATGACACCCGCCAAGCAGGTAATACCTACAAGCATCGCAGCTCCGTTCGCCAGCTTATATCATCACCGCTTACAACACCGAGTTCATCAAGGTTGCCCCACACGTTCACGACCTATCCCAAGACCATTACCTGGGGTACTTTCTCAGGGTCTACAACTCCACTTTGGGCACACCTTCGGGTCTACAATCCGACTACTCCATCCCGCGCCACAGAACAGACTAGTTACCTTAACGAGGAACTCTACAGATCCCAGTTGCCCACCTCTACCAGCCACCCCACCAATCGCTGACCCCGACATATTAACCATCTCTCCATCGCCTAGATCACCTGCCTCTATCTAGACCCCAACTGAATGGCCCACACGCAGCCAGTTCAGCCACTCCTACCTCCACAGGTACCCTGCCACCCCAGCGTTTATATAACCAGCAGTACCTCAAGCTTCAGAACAAGGGCCTCTATTTTTTCTCCCACCAACCGTATTCTCCCACACACAAATGACCTCTCAAGGACTTGTACTCGCGGCTCGGCGCTGAAAATGACGATCCTGCCTTCGGTCACTTGGATCCTATGACGCTCGTTGACGACCACTATGGACGTCGACCTTGAGGACAAGATCGTTTTTCAAGAAAGGAGTGTTGATACGAAGACGACTCCCAGGGCCTGGCGGCCTGCCATGCGTCCCCTAATATTCTTTTAATAAACAATATAGCCCTAGTGGCAATCGTTATTTTATGTATGCCCACTCCTGAATATATAAGGGAGTGGGGAAGAGTTATTTTTATCTCCTTGAATCATTGTTTAGGCTTAGTCTCTCATAGGAGTGTGACTCTTGGAGGAATCGTGCCCTCAAGAATTGGTATTGAGCTTGTCACGCTAGTTGTATCTCATATTTTACTTTAGGTATTTTATCAACGATAGCCCAATCTATAATATTTGGTGCAAATTGTGTCGCACCAGCTATGAAAAAAGGATCCATCCATCACTAGCGATGTTTTCTCTTTTTTTTTTCATTATAGGCCTTTTTCATTTTTGGTAGTTTTCATTATAGGTGCAAATTTGGCTCGGGCCCGGTTGCCCGGCCCGGGTCTGCCCAAGGCTGAGCCCGGTTAGGGCCAGGCCTAAGGGGGCTCACAAGGCCCCTTATTTGGCTAGTGCCCGACCCGGGCCTAGGCCTGCCCAGGCACCAGCGGTGCCTTTGCCTAGTGCCCGGTGTAAGCCTGCCCCCATTTCGGTGCAGGTGTAGCCTGCCCAGCCATTAAAAGCTGGGGCGGCATCCCAGTCATTAAAAGCTGGGCCGACAGCCCCAACCATTAAATGTTGGGGTTGCAAACCCAACGTATAATGTTGGACGGTCAGCGTGCGCTGGCCACCCAGCTCTATTGCTGCCAAATGGCAGCAACAGCTGCCAAATGATGGGGGAGCTAACCAGGCGCGGGCTTGACCTGACCTGGCTGGGCCCATGCTGGTAGGCTCCCCCAGGGGCCCCTTTTAAGGGGGACCGAGCCCGTCCTGGGCCCGTCGGGCCTTTTTTCACCCCTAGTTTTCATATCTATGGCATTTTATTTTGTGTATGGTATCTTCAACTTATTAGTGTCACGACCAAAAAAATCCTTAAATAAATAAGTCCAGTAATTTTTAGATTGATTTGATACTAATATCATGTACTTTCCATGGATATTGACTTTGTTTGTAGATTTATTTGAACTTTAATTAGCTAACAATAGTTAATCTTGTATTTTTCATTCTATAGAAAAATTTTAAGCGATCTTATACATACCAGAGTCAGTATTAGATGTTCCAGCTTCAATACTAATTGTAAGTGATCTTCTTGTATTTCTATTTTTAACATATTATGGAACATATTGTTTTCAAACTTTCTTTCATATTTTGGGTCCATTTGGCGAGGCGGTAGAAGTTATGAATCATCGTTTGTGAATGTCTGACCTCACCTAAAGAACTCCATCCACTTTTATGTTCATAATTAGTTATTTTTTCTTGGTGGCGTCGTGGCGGTCATAACTTTTGTCATGTCAAACACGTTTTTTATGATGGTGTTTTTATCCAAAAACATTGCCACCTGATGTTGATTGACACAGACGTCCCACGTTGCCACCTGATCTCCGGCTCCGCCTTCTTCTAGTTTTCCCCTTGGCCGACGAAGGCCTCGTCGACGAAGCACCCGCAGCCCCCTTCGTCATTGCCACTTGTACGCAAACTCCGTCTGCATCTGATTTTCCCCCCATCCCGCTGTTTCCTTTTTCTTTCCACGGATCCGACAAAAAGATGTCCTCTCCTGATGTCCTGCCACAGCTTGCCTTCCGTTTACCCTTTTCAGTTGTTGGGCACGGCTATCCCGCTCTTAAAACTACGTGCCCACAGCTTTTGTTTTCTCGTAAAGCATCTATATTGATGGACAATACATTAAGAAAGTATGATATTGGTTCTCATAGTAGTTTTCTCTCTATGTGACTCCTAGCTAGGCATATATATATATAATATATATATATAAGAAGAGCTTTTGAAATCATTATCATTTGATTCATAAAGTCTGTTAGTTGAGTCTAATTTTACTAGGTATTTTAAAACTTGCATAATCTAATATACTCACAGAATTCAAATCTCCTCGTGGAATTGTTTGAACTATATGTTTGGTTAACAATACGATCTAATGGCCACTTAGATGTCATTGCATGTATCCTTAGTTTGTCTGTATTAGTACTCATAAGAACAACTCATGATTTGTCAGTTCTTATGGTAAACTTCTTCAAATAATAAGAATTCATTGTTATCCACACGAATATCATGAAAAATGCAGAAATTTTGCACGTTGTTAAAGGCACGCCTAAGGCTCAAGGCTCACCAGGCTCAGAGCTTTGCGCCTTCGTGCGCCTTTTTTGCGCCTTTGGAGCATAGAAAACACGTCTAGCGGTCTAGGTGCAATTTCTATTGTAAATTTTTTATTCAAAATAAAGAAAGAAATAATATAAGAACTCAATATTTTTTTTTCATGATTTAGTGTTTGTGAAACATAATTGAGTGTTGAGACTTAGATATGATGCAAGTGATCACATTGATTCTATTTTTTAAGAGATATAAATGATAGTAATGAATTATTAATGAGTAAAATAGATGAAAAATCTGATTAAGAAGATGAAGTGATGTTTGACGTTGATTGTTAAAATCGAATATGGTTGCGCCTTGCCTTCGTCAGGCGCGCGTCTGCGCCTTAAGCCTTGGCCTAGGCTCCAAGACCCCTTTGCGCCTTGGTGCGCCTTGCGCCTTTAATAACTAAGTTAATCTATCACCTCGTTTCTTTAACAAAGCATCATCAAGTGATAATATGGAGGCAATGTGAATGAATCGTAATGTCACGCATACACTTCAAAAATTATAAAAGTGATATTATTTCTCAATGTTCCATTTTCCACCGCCACCACGCAGACAAACAGAGTCTAAAATAGCCTAACGTCTTGTACACCACAAAGAAAAACTCATGAACGGGATATGCAAGATTGAAGATCAACGAAAAAGATATGCACAACGAAAACCACTTAACATTGTTAATGAGCGCCCTGCCAGAAGTTAAACCATTAGGAACTCATTATAGGAAGAAAATGCGAACTTACCCTCTGGTGTGATGTGTAACTCTGATACTGTAGCTTCATTCAGTGAAAATTCTGACAAGATATATTCAACTGCTTCATTAATGTCATCTCTATGCTCAATGGAGATAGCCTTTAAAATCCGTGCATCGACCTAGGGTAGATAAATCGTTTGCACGTGAATTAGAATAAGGATTATGATCATAGATCATAAGAAACACGTGATTCTTCAATGATAGTAAACCAAATAGGGTACAGGAAATAAATCTAGAAGTTAACAAGATTACAGAGATTTTTCATTCTTATAAAATCCTTTTAGATGTATTTTACCTACAAAGATTTAGAACTTTTTACATAGAAATAAGTAATGTAAGACCAATTTCTTTCAAAATACAAAAATATCAAATCCTTCATTTAAAAAATAAATTTGCCTAAAGGTCTGTTCAGTTATACGAAATTAGGAGCTCCGAAATAGGAATTGGAGGTCTAATTCCAAACAAAATAACCTTCAATTCTAATTCTAGGGCCTCAATTCCATCTAAACAAACTGACTCTAATGTTCGTTGATTTTTTCCATTTCTCAATCTTTCAAGAACAAATTTTGTAATAAACTCGAAAAAGTTTTCATGTATTTCTCAAGTATAAAGAACAATGGTCCCAAATCCGGTACTGGAATCAGGAGTTAGAATTAACTATCATACTGTAAAATATGCTCAACAATGGCTCCTGTTCTCCGATACTGAGCAGAAGAAGATTAAAATTGGATTTCAAAGATACAACTATGAAACCAATTTAAAATGCAATCTAATAAAAAGTGCAAGAATCGTCAAAAATCATACGCAAAGGAAGTAAGGAACAACAAGTGAAACAGGAGGACGAATACTACTACTGCAGCAATAGTTGTGGGCATGTAATAAGTGCTCTCTTCAGCGATAATTTGAAACTGTGTGCCTCACCTGAGGGAAAAGCTCCTGCAGACTTACAAAAACGGAGGCGGAAGACATACTCCGGTCAAGATCAAGCCGGATATTCTGAAACAGATTGGAGAATACCGATCATCCATGAACAAAACATATAAACTATTACCAAAAATTTTGAAACATGCCTAATAGTTCGATCGAACTAACAACCATCAAAAACAACAAGCATCAATTACCGAAGTGAGCTTGAGAGCAAGAGTGCTGGAAGAAAGGCGAGCAGCGGTAAAGTAAAGGTGAAGAAGATGAACCGTCTTTAAGCTACTCTATTGCGTACGGGTGTTAGAAGAGGGGTCGAACCCTAATAAGGGACACCTTGGAGAAGAAGGAAGAGATGGCGACTATTTATTTATTGTTTTTTCTCTTTCCTGATCCCGCGTCTGAAGCGAGAAGAAGCGGTCTACGTCAGAAAAACTACTGGACCGGAATAAAGTAATATATAGATTTGTGCTCGAGAAATTGTGGTCAGAGGGTAGCCCCAAATTTGGAAAAAATTGTTCGTGAGTGTTGCTCATCAAATATTATTGTGCGTTACTTGATTGATAGAAAATATGGTTGTATTGATCGTATTATACTTATATTTTCGTAAAGAATCTCCATCGTATCGTATGATCGTAGAGTTGTATTTTATGCCGCGCTATGAGAATTGTGCACCACCCGTACCTAATTATCTCACCCGAAGCGGTCTTTTCCTCGTGATCATGCGCGGTCAAAAATCGCATGCTATCTCACCCACATGCTATCAAAAAATGTGTACCAAATGATCGCGGCCATTTGGAAAAAAAAATGATCAACCTCCTCCAAAAAAACCATGTATGATCAAATTTGATAGCATGCGATTTTTGACGTGCACAATTTTTTTATCACTGGATATTTTTTCCCGCGTGTTCTCTTTTCATTTCACTCAACCATAAGCGCAAGTCTAGAGCTTGAACATAAAAAACACATGGCGACGCGCTGACACTTGTGTCTTCAAAGTCGCGACCACACGATATTTGGCCCCCTTAGTAAAATCATGAAATATTTTCACTTATTTTATTTTTAGTTCCTTTCAAAACGGATTTACCGCAATACAAGTTGTTCATTTAGTGTTTTTGGATCATTTTTTAATGTTGGGAGGTGTAGTATTGCTTATGATTCTCGTTGATTACATTTTTCATTGAAGTTGGTTCTTGTTTGCATATCCTCGTTCATTCGTTGAATTCCTATTTTTTATAGATGTCCCATGTGAGATAAATGTAGGTGATTGTTATTCGCATATCATATTTGTCTATTCGCAAACAAAAAAATCATTTATTTGAGTTTATGTTTTTCTATTCGCAGACAATGGTGAGATGCTCACATATATTATTTGACGTCTACTTCGTCCAGCTCCCGAGGTTCTCTATGCAGGCAGTCAATCGGATTCATGTACATCCTCGCCGGCGAGATCACAAGCTCCGCCCAAGTCCATGGCCTTCCCGTCGTTTGTTTATCTGATGCATGATGCGGATCCTCTTGATTTTATTAGGGTTAGGGTTCGGATTCCAGCCTGCGAAGTCCCTCAAGGTAGCGTACATCATCGATATGTTGTCGTCGATCTGTGAAGGCCCTCGAGGTAGCACTATTAGGGTTAGCGTCGTTGATATGATGCCCGCATTTGTGGGCTCCATCGTTCTTGAAGGAGACCTGGCTCGAGCTTTCCGGGAGCAACCGGGAGACCGATCTTGGAGGAGGCGAGGGATATGTACAGGGAAGGAACGAGGTGAGGTAAGAGGGTTTGGATGGAAGAGAGCAAATCATGTTGCTTTACTAACATGTTTCGATTGCTTCAACAAGCTGGAGGCACATCTTTTTAAGAACTGTGAGAAAATTGAAGGGAAATACTGTTACAAATAAGCAAAACAGGTATTGCAATATATTCACTAGTGCTAAAAATGGACCAATGGGTCTTACATATATAGGAGAGAAGGGGAGGAGGAAATCCCAATAGACAATGTGGGACTAAAAGAGCACAACAATAAATACAATAAATACATATTTTAACACGCCCTCTCAAACTCAAGGTGGATCATGAACCGAGAGTTTGCTAATGAGATATCTGAATCTTGCAGCAGTGAGTGACTTGGTGAGAAAGTCCGCAACTTGTTCTTCAGAAGCAATGAATGGTAGAGAGATAGTGTTGGCGAGGAATTCCTGACGAGTGAAGTGACAATCAATCTCAATGTGTTTTGTCCGTTCATGGAACACCGGATTCGAGGCAATTTGAATGGCACTTCGATTGTCACAAAATAGAGGATGGGTCCTGTTATTTGTACACCAAGATCGTGTAGGAGACGGCGGAGCCAGATGATTTCAGCTGTGGTGGAGGCCATGGCACGATACTCAGCCTCCGTGCTGGAGCGTGCAATAGATTCTTGTTTCTTACTACGCCAGGAGATCAGAGAGTCGCCCAGGAAAATGCAAAAACCGGTAGTTGAGCGACGAGTCGTAACATCCCCCGCCCAATCAGCATCCGAAAATGCTCGGAGGGTGAATGGAGTAGTTGCAGAGAAAAATAGCGAGCGGTTGACGGAGGTGCGAAGATAGCGGAGAATCCGGAGGACCGCGGCGTAGTGAGCTGAGCGAGGTGCTTGAACAAACTGACTGACAAAGCTAACAGCGTAGGCAATGTCAGGTCTAGTCATAGTGAGATAGACCAGCATCCCAACAAGACGCCGATAGCGGGAGACATCTGAGAGTGGTTCGTCGTCTGTTGGGAGGAGTTTCAGATTGAGCTCGATGGGGGTGTCAACAGTGCGGTCGTCAGTAAGAGCGGCGACTGAGAGAATATCAGAGATGTATTTCTGCTGAGAAACCAGGATGCCGCGTTTGGAGCGGGAGATCTCTAACCCAAGGAAGTAGCGAAGAGGGCCCATGTCCTTCATCTCGAACTGACTGCGGAGATGTTTTTGAAGAGAAGCAATTGTGACATGATCATCGCCAGTGATAATCATATCGTCCACATATAAGAGAAGTATGGCGCATCCCTGAGCGGAGGTGCGAGTAAACAGGGCATGATCTGTCTGTCGTTCAATGAAGCCAGCTTTTAGAACAGCAGTGCGGAAACGCTCAAACCAGGCACGGGGGGCCTGTTTGAGACCATAGAGGGCCCGGCGGAGGTGGCAGACGTGGCCAGGGGGAACGGAGAGACCCGGAGGAGGGGCCATGTACACCACTTCTGTGAGATCCTCATGCAGAAAGGCATTGGTGACATCCATCTGATGGAGGGGCCAGTTCCGGGCAGCAGCGACTGCAAGTAAGGTGCGAACGGTTGTCATCCGGGCAACTGGCGCAAAGGTTTCGTCGTAGTCGATCCCATGTGCCTGAGAAAACCCTCGGGCAACTAAACGAGCTTTGTGGCGTTCAATGGAGCCGTCCGGGCGAGTCTTAACTTTGAATATCCATTTGCAACTGACAGGAGTGACGCCAGGAGGACAGGGGACGAGGTCCCAGGTGTGAGTTCGGCGGAAGGCCTGAAGTTCAACTTCCATGGCTTGCTGCCATTCGGGTTTTCCAACTGCCTCTTGGTATGACTGGGGCTCCCGGTGGGAGTGGAGAGCCGTGTGGAAGGCTTGAAAAGCAGGGGAATAGGAGGTAGTGTGGTGAGAGCCGAAGCGGTAGACCGATCAGGGCTTTGGTCGTAGCGAGCTGGCAGGTTGCGCTGGCGAGCAGGGTTGCGCCGAGGAGGGGCAGGATCCACGGGTGCAGAGGCGGACGGAGCGTCAGACATAGCCGGATCAGAGGGAGCAGGAGCGGGAGGAGGGATTGTGAGCAGCGGAGGAGGAGTTGAGGTGGAGGGGGGATCTTCGACTGGAGGACGGGCTGGTAACAGGAGGGGATGAGCAATGGGAGTTCTGGGACGAGTTGGAATAGGGGGGAGTAGTGGAAGAGAAAGGGGTGGAGAGACAAAAGGTTGGGTGGAAAGAGGTGGTGTTGTGGAGGAGAAAAACATCTCGTGTTCGACGAAGGAGACATGTCGAGAGATGCGAATGTGACGAGTGGACGGATCGTAGCACCGATAGCCTTTGTGATGAGGGCTAAGGCCTAGATGAACACAACGGGATGAGCGAGCAGAGAGTTTATTGCGTTCAGTGGTAGGCAGGAGAACAAAGCAAGTGCACCCAAATGTACGAAGAGGGGCATAGGTTGGTGGACGGCAGTATAGGCGTTCATAAGGAGTTACTCCAGAGAGAACTGAGGAGGGAGTTATGTTGATGAGGTGAACAGCAGTGAGGACAGCTTCGGCCCAGAAGGAATGAGGGGCGGAGGCAGAGATGAGCAGGGCCCGAGCAGTTTCGATGATGTGACGATGTTTACGTTCAGCGACTCCTTTTTGTTCATGGGTGTGCGGACAAGACTGTTGATGGATGGTACCATGTGATTGGAGGAGATCGCGCATGGTGGAGGAGAGAAACTCCTGAGCACAGTCAGATCGAAAAGTTTTAATGCGACGGTCAAACTGAGTGTGAAGCATGGTTGTGAACGTGCGGTACACATCAGGTATTTCAGAGCGATTGCGAAGGAGATAAACCCAAACACAACGAGAGAATCATCAATAAAGTTAACATAGTAAAGGTATCCAGAATGTGATGCAATGGGCGTTGGTCCCCAAATATCAGAATGAACTAATTCAAAAGGGGTTGTTGTTTGGGAAGCACTGCTTGTAAATGGTAGAGCAGGATGCTTTGACAAACGACAGCCGGTACATATAGAAAGGGGGGGAAAGGAGACACGACCCAAAGCTCCAGAACAGATAACACTTCGAAGTCGGTCAAAAGATAAATGTCCTAGACGTCTGTGCCACAAGTCGGCATCAGATACAACGGAAAAAGCAGAAGCTGACGAAGCTGGTGATGGGGCAACGTGGAGATGCTCCATCTGATACAGACCACCAGTCCTACAACCCTGTCCAATCCTCTGAGCTGTCCGTGAATCCTGCACAACACAATCAGAAGAAGAGAATGAAACAGTTAATCCGAGATCACAGAGAGAGCTAACAGAAATAAGGTTCATGTGTAGCCGAGGAGCATGATGAATGTTGGAGAGGGTAAGATGACTAGTAGGGGCAGAAGTCGGGGTGATGGAGCCAGATCGCAAAATGGGGACAGAACCCCCATCAGCAGTGGTGACTTGAAGGGTAGTGGGGGTGGAAGTACAGTTGGTGAGGATGGTGGAGTTGGAGGTGAGATGGCAGGAGGCCCCGGAGTCGAAGTACCAAGGTGCAGTTGGAGTAACCCGAGCAGCAGTAGTACCAGGGGCAGCTAAGAGGCTCTGTTCCGCAGGGGAGCTGGCAGAGGAGGCAGAGGGAAACAGTGGTGAGTTGCGAAATAACTCCTTTAGTCGTTGCAGATGGTCAGTAGCAGCAGCAGCAGTAGGATGGGGTCCAGGGTCACGACCGCGTCCCTTACCACGATCATCACGGCGATTGTCAGGAGGTTTGTGCTGAGCAGGGCGAGGGGGCCGAGTAGGACACTCATATTTCATATGTCCTACCTTCTTGCAGTAGTGACAAGTAACAGGACTGCTGCGAGGATGCAACGCAAGCGCAGTGTCGGGCCTGGGAGCGGTGGAGACAATCACAGGAGGTCGAAGACGGGTTTCTTCATCGAGGAGAGCAATGAGGGCGTCATCCAGAGAGGGAAGGGGGACCCGGTGAAGGAGCTGAGCTGCAAGTAAAGAGAACTTGGGACGTAGGGCAGCAAGGAACTGATGGAGATGACCCTCGGAAAGATGGCGTTGAAAGTCCAGAGAACGAGGACAGCCGCAGGGCAGGGGAATCATTGAGTCCAGTTCGTGCCAGTAGGCACTCATCATGGTGAAGAAATCCTGAACAGAGCGCCCTTCCTGGCGAGCAGATTAAGAGTCGCAGATGAGACGGTGACGCCGAGCACCACCACGGGGGACAAAGCGGTCTCGGAGGTATTCCCACATGGCACGGGCCGAAGGGAGACGGCCGATGGAAGTGAGGAGCGGACGAGCAACAGATTCCAAAAGGTAGGCCCGGATGGCTTGATCGCGACGGCGCCAAAGAGTGGCGTCATCTGTAGAGGTGACGGCTTCAGGAGTTTTGTCTGAGCTGGGAGTGACAGTCTTGGCGACTTCAGTATTTTTGTCTGAGCTGGGAGTGACAGTCTTGGCGGCGGCAGAGCTTGCAGGTGCGGGATGAGTACCAATGATGTGGTCCCAAAGATCACGGGAGCAGAGAGCGGCTTCAACAGTCAGGGCCCAGTCAGGCCAGTCGCTGGCTACGGCGAGTTGAAAGGAGGTTGCTTTCAGTGGTGGGGAGATCAGAGGGGCCGCCATGGACGCGTGTCGAAGAGAAAGAGCCTGCTCGTAGCTGGGGTAGGGAAGGGGCGATCAGGAGATAAGAACGGGGGGGGGGGGGCTGGTAGCTGGCGGTCTAAGGGGGGGAGGACTCAGGTAGGAGTGAGGGAGGCGGTCTGAGGGGGGGGGGGGGGGGGGGGGGCGGTCTGGAGTTGAGGGAACGGATAAGGGAGGAGTGGAGGGTGGCGGTCTGAGGAGGGGAGGAGCGGGGCGGCCTGGAATGTGGCGGTCTGGAGTGATCGGAGGAGGAGGGGGAGGTGCGGTCTGGAGTTGGAGGGGGAGGTGCGGTCTGAGGGGGATTTGCGGTCTGGAGGGGGAGGTCTGAGCTTGGCGGTATGGAGAGGGAGGTGCGGTCTGGGGGAGTTCGGTCGGAGCTTGGCGGTCTGGGGAGGTGCGGTCTGGAGGGTGGCGGTCTGAGAGGGGCTGAGGGAGGCGGTCTGAGGGAGGTTGCGGATTGGAGGGTGGTGGCGAGATGTTGGATTGCGATCTGGAGCGATCTGAGGTGGAGGGTTGCGGGCTGAGGAGGGGGAGTGGCGGTCTGAGCGGGGGGTTTGCGGTCTGAGGAGGGGGAGGGTCGGTCTGAGCTGGAGGTTTGCGATCTGAGGAGGGGGGAGGTGCGGTCTGGAGGGAGGAGCGGTCTGGGGCGGACAGGAGAAGGAGTAGGAGCAGGCTCGGGCGGACACGCGAGCACGAAGGCGAGCGGCTAAAAAAATTTAGGCTCTGATACCATGTTACAAATAAGCAAAACAGTTTTTGCAATATATTCACTAGTGCTAAAAATGGACCAATGGGTCTTACATATATAGGAGAGAAGGGGAGGAGGAAATCCCAATAGACAATGTGGGACTAAAAGAGCACAACAATAAATACAATAATTACATATTTTAACAAATACAAAGGAGAAGAAAGTCATTGCTAGAGTTCCATAATGTCTCGAAAAAGAAAGCCTTAATCGGGGGCATTTCGGAGAAGGTAGGGTTTCACAATATCTCTCCCTTAAAATTTTTCTTTTGTACCGGTGTACAGACCTAAGTTCACCGAGGGGGGAGCTGAGACTCGTGTAGGCGAAGCGTGTGGGGCGAGACGAGTAAGTGATCTCGCCTTGCGGGCGAGGCAAGGAGGGTGCTCGCACACTAGCGGGCGAGACGAATAAGAGCTCGCACCTTGCGACAAGGCAAGTGATGGCTCGCGCATTGCGGCGAGCGGATCGCGAGGGCGAGGCGAGGGCTCGCCGCCCTGCGACGCGCGGATCGTGAATAGGGTCAAGCTCTCCTATCTAGCGAGGTTGAGGCCAGGCTAGGGTCAGCCGAGAACCGACCAGCGAGCCGAGAGCATGCCTCTTCCGGCTTTTGCCTCTCTTGCGAGGTGAGCCGGGTTTTAGGGTGTATTTTATTCCTTTTTATTCAGACCTATCTGCCTATAGCCATTCCAAACAGCGGAGTTTGGCTATCGGTAGACCATTTTGGGATGCGTTTAACAAAACCGAAAGGTGGATTTACGTTATTAGCAGACCCAGTTGAGAAAACTATATATAGACCCCGAAGGACACCTTTCGAGAGGATTTCGGTTTATTTGGCTTCTTTCTCCTCAGGACTTTAGTTAGCTCCTCAGGCTCTCTAAGGTGCCCAGCTTCAGCTTTGGCTTGGAATCGGAGGGGAAGCGTTCTAAAGAACTTCCGGGTGTGTGATGGGACCTCCGCGCTGCAGCCAAGGGTCGGTGTTTAGTTCTAAGTCTTCGGTCAAGTTCTTCTCCGGGACGAGTAAGTGCTAGTTACCCCCTCTTAGGGGTCTGAACTCCTCGTTGGGTCGATTCTCGGTTCCAACATTTTTGGTGCGGTGAGGAAAGCTAGCTTGCTAGGAGAGGCGAGTAGCTCACCAGGTCGTGTCGAGGAGTCGTGCAGGGTCGCGGGGTCCGTGTCCATGGCCGCAGCACCCCCCCCCCCCTCCCCCCGGGGGGGAATGGAGGGCGAGCCACCGTCAGGACCTCGCCTGCTGGTTCTCCCTCGAGGAGCGCGTTCTGCAAGCAAGGAAAGATTTGTAACCAATTTTCAAAGGAGAAAGGTCACCAGCTCGCATACCTGCTGGACGAGCTCGGTGTCGGGCGATGGATCTAAGAGAGATGATCCGCCCTCCCCCGGGTGGTGCCTGACCGTCTTCACCTTTTTTAGCTTTGCGGGGGGGGGGGGGGGGGGGGGGGGGGAGCAGGGCCTGACGAACAATCCATGGCGTGAACTCGACGGTGAGCGATCGTCTGCTCGTCCTCACAACATCTAATTGAGCTTGGGCTTCTGGCGACATGGGCATTTGGGTAGCTACAGTAGTCGACGACGAAAGAAGTGAAGGGAGTAAGAAGTTCCTCATTGCCTATGATTGGTGTCATTTATAGCGCTAGGATGGGACCTACTGAAAGATTCCTGCCAGGTCAGCAGCTGACCGGCGAACACCATGGTTTGGACTTTTCTTTACGAGTTTAAGATAATCTCGTAAAGAGCGGGGATTGTGTACAACTCTAGGTTCGCCGAGGGGGGAGCTGAGACTCGTGTAGGCGAAGCGTGCGAGGCGAGATGAGTAAGTGCTCTCGCCTTGCGGGCGAGGCAAGGGGGATGCTCGCGCCCTAGCGGGAGAGACGAATAAGGGCTCGCGCCTTGCGGCAAGGCAAGTGAGGGCTCGCGAATTGCGGCGAACGGATCGCGAGGGCGGGGCGAGCGAGGGCTCGTCGTCCTGCGACGCGCGGATCGTGAGTGGGGTCGAGCTCGCCTATCTAGCAAGGTTGGGGCCAGGCGAGGGTCAGCCGAGAACCGATTAGCGAGCCGAGAGTAGGCCTCCTCCGGCTTTTGCCTCTCTTGTGTAGTGGGACCTCCGTGCTGCAGCCAAGGGTCAGTGTTTAGTTCTAAGTCTTCGGTGAAGTTCTTCTTCAGGACGAGTAAGTGCTAGCTGCCCCCTCTTAGAGGTCTGAACTCCTCGTTGGGCCGATTCTCGGTTCCAACAACTGGTATGCGAATAACAACTTTTTTGTGAATAGTAAATCTGAGACACTTTACAACTGCAAATAGTAAAAATCTATGAATACAAATAACTAGGCTGCGAATAACAACCGCCTAAATGTATGGATCTAAACCAAAATCCCTATTGTTTTTATCATTGCATCGGAAGTCGATTTCACATTATACGTCTATAACCTCCCTGTCTATATTGTGTGACACTGATCACTTGTGACATTACAACATTTATCAAAACATTTTTGTTTATAGATTAAATTATTTCATGAATTTGATTTTGCTTGACTGTCCAAAGCTCCACTATTCATGCTCTGGATAGAAGTTTGGTACGAATGTATTTGTGGTGTTATTAAGTCTTTTGTTTTATGATCTTTTTTTGTAAGAAAAATAATATAACATCTCAATTGAAGCACATTTAAGAGTTTCTTTTGCTATTTATAGCTCCATTATCTATACTTCTATATTATATTAAAAGAGAAGAGATGTCTTTGTTAAACAGTAGAACTTCCCAAATTATCCTTTCAATAAAAAATATTATTTCAAAAGAAAAAGAGAGAAAGCCACAGTGAGAGAAAGAGTGTAGAGAGATGAGAGAGGAGAGAGGGCATGGTGTGAGAGAGTGGAGAGAGAGAGGGAGAGGGCACGGTGGGAGATCCGGATCCCTTGGAGTTCCTACGGCAACTCCAGGGTGGAGTTCGGGAAATCACAGACGCACGATTAAATTCATTGGCCATGATTTTATTCCTGTTATTTTGGTTTCATTTTTTTCCCGATCCCGCCAACTGGATATCCTCCGCCAACTTCCTATTCTCCCGTCATTAAGACATTATCTCCTGCAGAAGCTCTCTCGCCAACTTCCTATTCTCCCGCCATTACATCTTGTTCTCCCGCAGAAACTCTCCCGTCAAGATCCACTTCTCCCGCCAACACCCTGTTCTCCTGCAGAACCTCTCCCGCCAAGATCCACTTCTCCCGCCAACACCCTGTTCTCCCGCAGAACCTCTCCCACCAAGATCCAGCTCTCCTGCCAACATTCATTTGCCCCGTAGAAGCTCTTCCGCCAACATCCATTTATCCCGCAGAAGTCGCAGAAGCTCTCCAGATCTATTGCAGCCGGCTTCGTTGGAGTTTTCCTTTTGACGAGGCATGGATTTTTTGGAGCCTAAAATCGGTATGAAATTTTGCACTTTAGATGAGGCATGGGTTTTTTGGAAGAATTATTGTAGGAAGATGGGAGTCGATGTTCGTAAACACTATGCAAATAAAAACAAAAAAGATAATATGATTACTTCCAGAAGATTCTTATGTAGTAAAGAAGGGCATCGTGAAACTGATAAACGTGATGATTCATTCAAAGATCATAGAGCAGAAACAAGAGTTGATTGTCCTGTTAGATTAGGCGTTATGTTGAATAGAAGCAATAATAAATATTATGTTCATGACTTTGTGGCAGAGCACAATCATATACTTCACTTTCCTGAATGCGCTCAAATAATGAAATCACAAAGGATGATATCAGATGTGCAGGGACATAAAGTGCATTTAGCGGATGACTCTGGAGTGAAACAAAAAACTTCTTATGAATTTTTTGGGAGACTAGCTGGAGGAATAAAACATTGGGTTCACTCAACTAGACCAAAAAAACTATCTAAGAACAAGACGTCAAAGAGAGATGATATATGGAGAAGTGGGTTGTTTGTTAAAGTATTTTCAGAACAAGACATTAGATGATCCATCGTTCTTTTATGCAGTGCAATTGGATCATTCCGAACAGGTAACTAATATCTTTTGGGCTGACGTTAGGATGCGTATTGATTATGATATTTTTGGAGATTTTATAACTTTTGACACAATATTTTCTACCAATAAAGAGTATCGACCATTTGGTGTTTTTGTTGGTTTTAATCATCATAGAGGACTTATCATTTTTGAGGCAACACTACTATATGATGAGACTGCGGAGTCATTTGCATGGTTGTTTGAGACTTTTCTTGAAGCGCATAAGAGTAAAAAAAACAAAACTATATTTACAGATCAAGATGCAGCAATGGCAAAAGCATTATCTAAGGTCATCCCAGAGACTAGACATGGGCTTTGTACTTGACATCTTATGCAAAATGGTATTAAACATCTGGGTAATTTATTGAAAGATGGTTCTTGTTTCTTAAGTGATTTTAAGAAAGCTATGTTTGAGTATGAAGATGATGAAAAATTTGAAGAGGCTTGGGAAACGTTGATATCGACCTATTCTCTTACAGAAAACAGTTGGGTAAAAGCAATTTATAAAATAAAGGAAAAGTGAGCTAAATGCTACATGAAGACAACTATTACTTTAGGTATGCGAAACACTCAACGCAGTGAAAGTCTAAATAGAGATTTGAAAGACTACTTGAAGTCTAGCTAGACTTAAATAATTTTTTAAACACTTTGAAAGGGTAGTTAGTGACAAAAGATATAAAGAATTGCAGTCAGAATATGAAATAAAAGAGAAAATGCCAAGGCTCAAGGTGAAGACCGTTCCTATTTTGGTTCAAGCTGGAAATATTAATACTAGAATCATTTTTGAAAAGTTTCAAGTAGAATGAGAAAAAAGCTTATCAAATTTTATAAAGAAAAAGAATGAAACATATGATTTTTGTGAGTATTTAATATCATCGTTTAATGAAGGTGGTGAATACAAAGTCATATATCATCCATTTCTTCAAACAACATCATGTCGATGTATGATGTATGAAACTCTTGAGATTCTTTGTTCACATATTTTGAAGGTTCTAGACATAATAGATATAAAATTAGTTTCAGACAAATATATATTGAAGAGATGGACTAGAAAAGTAAGAGAATAAATTTTGGAGAAGCGTAATAGAAATGTTCAGGTGAAGCTCTATTTTTTAATGCTATTTTGAATGTTCTTGTTTCTTATGTGATTTTTCTTTTTATTCAGGGCAATTTAAAGTTGAATATGACTAATCGCTATAGGGAACAATGCCTTAATTTAATCAAGAATGTCGCAAAGGCATCTGAATCTGAAGGCGGGTATCAATTTGTGTTAGAAGAAATTGCAAAAATGAATACTCATTTGGAGCTCTTATATAAAAATCAATGTGAAGATAGTATTCAAACAGTTGTATCATCTAATACTCCACTAATTGATGGTATTCCTCCAAACCATGTTATGGAATATCGTCTTGCAAATGCAAAGGGATTAAAAAAGAAAGATGCTCGCAAGAGAGGCAAGCGATTAAAGAGTTGGGTTGAAAAATAACCTAAAAAGGAAAAAAGAACGAACTCCTTTAATATAAAAGAGGCAGGCAAGAAATTTAAAAGTTTTTTCTATGTTTTTGGCATTTAATTTTAACATGTTTTAACATTTTTTTAAGGATTCCAATGCAAGCAAGCAAATATTAAGATTACCTACACAACTATCAACATCCACAAAATTTAGTGAAGTATTGAATGATAAGGAAGGATTCAGTTTTTTAAAGCTATTGGAGAGCAGCGAGGACATATAATGAAAGTGGTAACATTGTTTTTTGGTGTCGTAGAAGTTTATATGTCCTAGCTAAGTTTAATATAATCCGGCTACTGCCTACTAGCAGTTTCATTATTGTGAACTACCGAATTAAGTACTTTTGAAGAGCTCGCAAGATTTGTGTTGTAAATACCTGCACTTTCAGAAAGAAAAGGCCTCACGTTGCAAGAGACTGCGGGGAAGCATTATAAAGAATATAATGTATGCCATCTTAAGTGCCAACTAGAAGCTCGCCGGAGAAGCTCGCCGGCTGCGATGAAGAGAAGCTTGCCGACTGCGTGTTTGTGGTTTTTTGGAAGAATTATAATGTGAGAAGCTCGCCCGCTGCGATGAGGAGAAGCAAAATTAAGCAAAATTTTTTGGAAGAATTATAATGTATGAAAATTGTGTAGCTCGACGAGACCTACAACTTTCATGTTGAACATTTTTCCTAATTTTGCATGTATGAGCCAAATTTTCGCCCTGGAAATTTCCCAGGTGTCCTTATCTCGTTTTTAGGGTATTTTAGGGGCGAAAATTTGGCTCAAACAAGCAAAATTAAGAAAAATGCTCAACATGAAAGTTGTTGGTCTCATCGAGATACACAGTTTTCATATATGATATGACTACTTTGATCCCCAATTTAGGTTATCTGCATATTTCGCATGGCTAGTTATTCACATATGATCACGCCCCTACATATATTGTAACTTTTTGTCTCATGCCTTCGCTTAGACGTGAATTCACCTAATCTTCTCAATTTTTTTGACAAAATCGAGTACAATTAGAAAACTAATGCATTACACTCAAAATATCAAGGTTCGGTGCAGTCATACAGTAATCTGATTCAGTATTTTAGATTCGTCATAGCTTGATGATGTAGGACACACCGGATTGCGCACAATTAACTCGTACGCGTGAGTGAAGCAATTGCTCAAACACTATGCATGCAACCCAAGCGGATCCACTATAGCTTGCCACTACCACATGCACTATTCCTCTTTCGCGTTTAACACCCACGAACACGCTTTGGCGTGGTGATTCAATCGATTAGTTAACAAAAATTCCCGATGAAATTAAGTTACCGGCGGCACTTCCAATTCTGATCAAAAGAGTCGGAAGACGGCGAGGGGCTATTCAGTGCTCCCAATCACTCGTCGCTTCCGAAATATCACCAAATCAATCCACACACGCAATAACTGAAAATAAATATAGAAGAATCACACAAGGGGAGGTGGAAGGAATCGTTACCCAACCAGACAACGCCGGGCACTACGACCACCCTAAATCGGGCGTAGAAATGTCTCCGTTGCCCACTGTAGATCCGACCACGTCGGCGAAGGGGGAAGCCCGGCACGTTGAGGAAATCACGCCGGCAAGGAAGGAGGAGGGAAATCGGGTCGGGCTATGGCAGTCCGGCGTCCGGAAAGAAACCGGGAAGGAGAGGGCGGCGCGGGACGCACGGATCCGTGAGGGGGAAGAGTAGCCGGAGTCGCACCGGGGTGGGGAAGGGGAGCCGCCGTTGTCGCGCCGGACGGATTTCCGGTGTCACGCCGGAAAAGGGGAGGGGGGGAAAGAATTCCCGTGAACCTCCAGCAAGAGCACAACGCTTTTTTTTTTTGCAAATTTTTATCAATACCCTAAATTAGAATGATGGGGTATTTATACTCTCATAAGGAGAAAATCTAGCCCCTCATCATGAGAGTTAATCCTAGCCATCCATAGTCTTTTTTTGACAAAATAAAATGCAGGAAAAAATAAACGGTGCCGGCTCTTGACCGCCTAACAGTTTGGTCGGCCGGCCGGGCGAAAATGCTGAAAATAAAATAGTAAATAACATGAAAGGCAATAATAAAGTTTGTTCAAAAATTTCGGAGCATGTCGCGGTAGGATTTCCTCGTGTTGGGGCAAAGGTCGTAACCGCACGGCGCGTCGTCGAGTGGAACCGGGTCGGCGCCATCAATCCTCTCCCGTTCAAAATCACTCATCACCGGTGAGTGGGCCAAGCGGTAACGGTGCAACATGTCATCATCAAGGCGCTCCATCTCCGCGGCGGTTACCCATGTAGCATCGCAATTCGGGCGATCCTTCCAACGAACCAAGTAGCGGTGCACTCCGCCATCCGGAGAAGCAATAACTTGGTCGTCCAAAATGCAATCTGGAGTAGAAATCACCTTCGGAAACCTGGGAAAAGCATTAGGAGAAAGCATATAATCAACAGTACCCCCATGTGAAGGTGTGGTGGGTACGTCCGAGGGGTCAACCGGTAAGGGTGGGGGCTCACTCACTAACCCATGAGAATGGCCGGGAGGAGATGAAGAAGGGGGAAGAAGTAGTTGTGGTGGTGTTTCATGAAATAGTGTAAGATCGGAAACATTGAATACGGGGTGAATCCCTCAATCGGGAGGCAAATCAAGCACGTACGCGTTATCACCCAACTTCTTTAGAATCTTAAAAGGACCGGCACGCCGGTTGGCCAATTTCTTTACGGCACCCGTGGGTAACCGTTCGGGAATTAATTTAACCAAGACTAAATCACCGACGTCAAAAACTCGAGCCCGTTTGTGCACATTCACTTGAGCGCGGTATGCAATGTATGTAGTGGTGCGGTGGTGGATCTCGTGGTGCAACGCATGCAAGTGAGGAACGTCATTTGCAAATTGTCTTGATTCATACGCAGGAGGTAATGAGATCAAGTCAAATGGCACACGTGAATAGGAGTCATACACAACTTCATTTGGAAAAATACTCGTGGACCGAATGGTGGAAGACGGAGGGACGTGTTCGGAGAAGTTAGAAATAAGGGGAGCAGCCAAATTTTTTTTCAAGTTGTGGTTCATAACACAATTCAAAGATAGAGTTTGAGGTTCCTCGTGCGCACTAGGATTGAGTGGATAAAGTGATATGTGGGGAAGTGAAAAACCCGGAATAAGGTCGAGGGCGTGTTGGGTATGCCTATGTGAGGGAAATTCGAAGGGAGGGTCCTTTACCATGTCGCTTGGGGTGTCCGAAGCCTCAACGACATTATGTTCGTCATAGATGATATCATCGCCCTCGGAGGTGGGTTCAATCATAGGCACTAACTCCTGGGTTGTAGGACATGCGACGGAGTGGACGAGTTTGGTGCAAGATGTAACATCGACCGTGTTACTCTTCCCCAAGGGTATGCACTCACTCGTGGTGAATTTTTCGATTGGATTGGGTCGAAGGTAAGCGGGGTCAAAGTGAGTAGTGAGAATATTACGCATTTGCGGCCATGTGTGTGGAATGCCACCAACACGATGCTCCTCATTTAACCAAAATATGTTGGCACGGCCTGCTAAATTCGCGCGAGTGACGACAACCTTTTGGAGGTCGTTCAAGTGGTGCCTAGCGTGATAACACTCCATTTTTGCTAGCCAATCCCTACAAATTTTCGGGTGCCCGTGACCGTCAAACTTAGGCGCATCTATCCTAATGCGAGGAGGTATGTGGGGATGGGGTGTGTGTTTTGGAAACCATTGGTGAATGTTTGGGTCAATGTGGTGAGTGTCGTGGTTAATTGAGTGAGTTGGGTGGTGAGATCGCGTTGGACGGCTGCTAGGTGGGCTTGGGTGACTTCCCTAGTATCGTGAGTGTTGTCCATGTTAGTGGACGCGGAGGAGTGCGGAAAGTACACGGTGTCGGAACGTGTGTCCATAAAAGTGAAACAAGAGGACCGGCAAAGATTAAGAAATCTTTGCGCCGAAGTCTGATACCAAATTGATGTAGGACACACCGGATTGCGCACAATTAACTCGTACGCGTGAGTGAAGCAATTGCTCAAACACTATGTATGCAACCCAAGTGGATCCTCTATAGCTTGCCACTACCACATGCACTATTCCTCTTTCGCGTTTAACACCCACGAACACGCTTTGGCGTGGCGATTCAATCGATTAGTTAACAAAAATTCCCGATGAAATTAAATTACCGGCGACACTTCCAATTCCGATCAAAAGAGTCGGAAGACGGCGAGGGGCTATTCAGTGCTCCCAATCACTCGTCGCTTCCGAAATATCACCAAATCAATCCACACATGCAATAACTGAAAATAAATATGGAAGAATCGCACAAGAGGAGGTGGAAGGAATCGTTACCCAATCGGACAACGCCGGGCACTACGGCCACCCTAAATCGGGTGTAGAAATGTCTCTGATGCCCACTGTAGATCCGACCACGTCGGCGAAGGGGGAAGCCCGACACCTTGAGGAAATCACGCCGGCAAGGAAGGAGGAGGGAAATCGGGTCGGGCTATGGCAGTCCGGCGGCCGGAAAGAAACCGGGAAGGAGAGGGCGGCGCGGGACGCACGGATCCGTGAGGGGGAAGAGTAGCCGGAGTCGCACCGGGGTGGGGAAGGGGAGCCGCCGGTGTCGCGCCGGACGGATTTCCGGTGTCACGCCGGAAAAGGGGAGGGGGGAAAGAATTCCCGTGAACCTCCAGCAAGAGCACAACGCTTTTTTTTTGCAAATTTTTATCAATACCCTAAATTAGAATGATGGGGTATTTATACTCTCATGAGGAGAAAATCTAGCCCCTCATCATGAGAGTTAATCCTAGCCATCCATAGTCTTTTTTTGACAAAATAAAATGCAGGAAAAAATAAACGGTGCCGGCTCTTGACCGCCTAACAGTTTGGTCGGCCGGCCGGGCGAAAATGCTGAAAATAAAATAGTAAATAACATGAAAGGCAATAATAAAGTTTGTTCAAAAATTTCGGAGCATGTCGCGGTAGGATTTCCTCGTGTTGGGGCGGAGGTCGTAACAGCACGGCGCGTCGTCGAGTGGAACCGGGTCGGCGCCATCACTTGAGAGTCAATCAAACACACATGCACTCAGTCGTCGGTAGAGCGCTTGTGCTACAAAACAAACTCGTTAATCATATAAGTGCATTGTTGCAGGTGGACATCATTTGCGCGAAGAACGTAGTCGTCAATGTCGCACAATTGTATGGAAACAACTGTGGGTGCGTGTAAGCGCACAATCGTCGGTGGTGCGCAAATATCGATCCTTAGTGTGATCTCGAGCCGTATTAAATAAAGGTCCAATAGCATTTTGAATCATTGAGGACAAGATGTGTCCTTGGGGTAGTGAAGCTTGGATAAATGCAGCTTCTAACATGCGTATACATGTGCTTGGGGGCAGTGAACCGTCTCAATTTGATCGGTTCCGGGTCAATTCTCAGTTCTTCGGTTCTTTTTACACACCTCTAGCAAATATCACAAATAACTCTTTTTTGGAATTCAATGTGGTATTTCATAGGTCTGCATGATTTTTTTCAACATTACAGCCTCGCCGCACTCACCGCAGTCCGTCGCAGTCTCGCGTTCTTCTGCTTCTTCGTGGATCCACCTCCAAGAGCCTCTTTCTCCAATATGAGAACTTGTGATGCGTCTTTCCAAGTCACGATTCAATCCTTTATGTAGCCAATTCATGTCTTGACCATTTTTTTAAAAGCTTCCTTGCACGTGAAACACATGTGCAGCTTGGAGGAGAAAAGTCTTAATCGGCGGCATGGTAGGTAGAGGCGTGAATCACATTGGTTTGAAAAACTAAACAACTCAATAATAACTACATTGTTTTGAATTCCAAACATCATATTCTACACAAAGCACCGTATGCACTAAGCATCATTTGCACTAAGTACTATTTGCACGAAGCACCAAATTGCACCGAACATCTAAACGAAGCACCAAACTGCACTAAGCATCTGCACGAAGCACCACCTAACTTATTGAGGTGTAAGTTGACCTGCTCCAGTCGACTACATCATGCACTAGCTCAAACCGGGAAATTCGACGCAACCGGATCGTGAAAAATGTCTTGTCGCACCAGAGTCTCGAGAAGGCGATCCACTTCACCACCACGACTGTCAATCCTATTGCCAGCCGAAATCATGGGCTCACCACCTCGCATTTGCGGTCCCCATCAGCTGGTATAGGTCACCGCGTTGTATAGCTTGCATGAACGCGGTGTACCCTCGCATCACCATCAGAACTCAATGTTTGGTCGCCCAGCTGTAGCCTTCTGAGTCCAATCTACCCAACGACGCCAGATTCTTATGCAATTTAGGCACCAGTTGCACTCTCTCAAGTCTACGTATCGCTCTATCCTGCATCCGCAAGTTTGCCGTCCCTATTTCTATGACCTCGCATCTCGGTTCATCACCCAGAATGACCGACCTGGTCGTCACCTCTGAGAAACTAAACATCGACGCATTTGAGCAAGTGTGCTGCGATGAACGAGAATCAATTATCCAGCTATCAAAGTCACTATGACTCTCAGTGACGCAGTAGAAGTTATCATCTCCTGCCAAGTCCAATGTCACCATGCCCGCATTCTGGACTTCGCACGAATTATCAAAACTCCATGTACGTTGTGGGCAGTGTCTCCTAATATGACCAACCTTTCTGCAGTGAGAACACATCACTGTCTTCTTTGACGTCGACCGAGACCGTGCACCGCTCGATCCTCTGTCGAACTCCTTCCGCGTCCATGCACTAACAAGATCTGGTCACCCATAGGATTGAGATCCTTCAGTATCTAACTGAATAACAAAGCTGACGTGAATTCTTGCAACCACACTGTATACTTCTCATATAGGAACATAGCCATCATGTGTTTGTATGACGCCGAGAGTGAGGTAAGAAGCAAGAGTGTTTTGTCTTTTTCCTCTACTTTCGAACCAACTACATGAAATTGACTCAAAAGACCGTTGAACACATTGAAATGTTCATGCAGGTTGTCACCTTCTTGCATCTTCAACACATATAGACACAGCTTCAGCAACAATCTCATCGTCACAAATTTTACCATGTACAGTCATTTCAACTTATCCCAAAGCCCGATTGTCGCCTCTTCAGTCCTGATGTTGAAGAGCACTTGGTTAGCGACGCACATCCTGATTATTCTTGTGGCTTTTTCATCAACATTCTTCCATTCCTCATCCTTTACTGTCACAGACAATTTGTCGCGCCTCCGCAAGACTCGAATTAAACCCTGTTGAACCATCATAAATTTCACTCGAATCTCCCATAGACTAAAATTCCCGTCATCGTCGAATTTCTCCACTATAAATCTCTCAAAAACTACATTCTTCTCTACCATGATTGTCCTCGGCAAACTAGAAGACCTGATTTGTGTAAATGTAGGATCTAAAAGGGTGGGAAAAGTACCTAGCCGTTCACCACCGCAATCAAACCCTTCCTTTAACGTTCAATCACGGTCGCCTACCGAACCTGCCTCTAATACCACATGCTGAGATTTCTCACAATCCCCAGGGCACACAATAACCGTATGGGCACAATAAATCTAGAGAAAAACCAATGCACGATAATTAATCAAAAGTTTACAAATAGGAAGATAAAAATACCAATCTGTTACAAATACACCGCTGATGAGACGAATTAGCTTGATCCGCTGGTGGACAAAGGATCTTGGACTTCAATCCTTAGAGGGATGCACAATGTTTGCTCCGGCAAACCTTCGTCATCGTCAAACGACCAACCACCGCCGCCGCCACTGAAGAAGTCGTCGCGGAATAATGTCCAACCCGCGTGTCAGCGCACTGCTCACAACGCCGCTAGCCCCACTACATCCTTGTCGCATTCACTGCAGTCCGCCGCAACTTCACCGCCTTCTTCTCCGTGGATCCACCTCAAATAGCCACTTTCTCCAAGATGAGAATCGGCGGTGTATCTTTCCAAGCCATAATCCAACCCTTTATAGAGTTATTTCATATGCCTTGACCTCTTTCTTAGAAGCCAAAAGTATTAATTGACACGTGGTAGGTGAAAACATGAATCACATGGGTTTGGAAAACTAAATCAACTCAACACTTTGCCTGTCGGGCATATGTCGTAGGCTCATAGCACATAATAACTCACGACATCTCATCATTTTGACTCCTTCAAATGGAGTTTAGGAAATTTTATTTTTCGAACTATTTGACGGGAGAAGAGGAACGCCTAATATGGGTCTTTCAGATCACAAACTCTGACATTTGTACAAGCTTGCCCCCCAGGAGGATCAACCCGGTCAGGTTTGCCGAAGAGAGAAAAATGAAAGTTCTCAAAACTTGATGAAAATTTTAGCTAAGGTTCGTCTCATCGCCACGAGTCTGCTAATGATGACATTTTCTCGATCAAGAGTCTAGAACTTCGACAATCGTCGACAACAAAATTGTTTCGGTGGAATAGCTGCCCTGCCTAAACTTCACAAAAACCTTCGATGGAACAACATATCTTGTGGTATTTTTCAAGAGTAGTCCATCGCTACTTCGTATTGGAGTTTCGACGAGCAGTTAAAGTAATGCGAGTTTCCAAAATTCCAGATTTCTCTTATCTATTAACGACATCAACGCAATCTGGGGTGAAAGAAATAGGAACGAAAGATGAAAGGGTAGGCCGCCCATGTCCACGAGGGGCCTTATGCGACCTTCCCAAGGCCTTCCGGCCATTGATCGGCGGCTGGATTGGAGGGCGGCGCGGGCCTGGGACAGGTCGGTCTAGCCCGGGTCTGGCTGGATTGGGTTGGTTTCCCCGCGAACCACTCCAGATACTATTTGAGGGGGTCAAATAAACTCTGGAATTGAGCGTTCTTGGGCTCGTTGAAAGTTTCACATAAAAGAATAGTCTTGGGCTTGTCATACTCGGGTCTCTCGGGTCCTACGGGTCCTACACGACTACTTTGATTTTTGATAAGTACCAAACAATAATAATAAATAACCCGTGTGGGAGCGAAATTTATTTAAAAATGTTCCTAATAATAACAATAAATTTGGTGCAATCCCATACGACCATTCTTTTATGAGAAACTCTAGATCAAAATTATGTTAAACAAAATTCTAAATTTATGCAATACTTTGCATTTTTTATAAATTTGAAATAAGTTCAAACTTCAAACTATAGTTTTTGTTAGGATTCGTGCAGAGTTTTATTTTTGAACGGGCCTGCAGACCGTACACCCTAACTCATCTCCGCACATGGAGCGCGGTCCATGTGCAGCGGGTTGTTGAGGCGAAGTCTTGAACCCGCGATCTCCTAAATAGAGGGACTTAGCGTCGGCCTCCATCACCCCAACCCAACCCATCACCAACTGAGCTGCACATAGACCGCACTACGTGTGCGGAAATGGGTTGAGGTGTACGGTATGCAGATCTATTAAAAAAATGAAATCCTGCGTGGACCGTAACAATTTTAAATTCGAAATGTTATGAAATTTTGTAGATTTAGAATCAATTTAGGCTCTGTTTGGGACTCCGACGGTGGCTGGGAAGGGAGACGGTCACATCGGAGATCCATACCGGAGGGAGGGGGAGAGTTCAGGAACGGCGACAAAGCTTTGTTCATTGGGCTGCTGCATCGAAACGGAGCCGAAGAAAACGGAAAATAAATGGAGCGATGTACCAGCATTTGCGTTGGCATGTATCACATCGGAGCACCGCCGGAGTCCCAAACAGGGCCTTAGATTTAGAATCAATTTAGACATCCATATTCAAAATTTTTAGGCGCCGTTAAGGGCAAACCAAGACTAATGACATACCAAAATAAAAAGTCAGAGAGATTTGTGAACCGTAAAAACTTGATCTGCCGATAGCCGTTCTTACAGTTTTCTCTAAAACACAGTTTGCCCATAGCTGTTATGGATCTGCCTATATAAATCATAAGACCGCTGTTATGGGTAGACTAATTCCAGCTAAGGGTAGACCAATGTTAATGATAGACCAAAATGAAAAGCTATAGAGATTTGTGAACCCGTAAATACTCGATTTGTCCATAGCCATTCATGCAAATTACTTTTGCAGGACGGTCTGCCCATAGTCGTTATGATTTGCCCATATAAATCATCAATTGTAAATACATGTTAAAATAAGAGAAATCTGCAGGCGAGTTACTCTCACCTATGAGAGGAACTCATCTAGCCGTTGATCAGAGATCATACGGTTGTATTTTTCTAAATAATCCTGTATTTATAAATAATAAATACTGTCAGTATTTTATATACCGTCCGATTTGAGATCATACGGCTATATTTCTCTCCCGCCTAGTTCTAGGTGAAAGTTGCGCACCTAAATTTCCCTCTTAAAATAATGAACATAAATGCATCTAAATGGGAAATGTTAAAAATAATGAACATAAGTGGTTTAAAATTATTTTTCTAATAAATCATTTTAAAAACTATTTTTTCCAACCAACTTAAAAACTACACACGTGCAGCATGATGAAGAATTGAAATAATAACAGAGGATTGTTATCCTCACTACAGTTTTGACTATTCGCATTTTTTTGTATGAGTTATTATGCGCCTTTGAAGATAAGTCTTGAACGTGCGTTTTTAGGAAAACACTTTTTCTAAGAATGCAAGCACAAGACGTATTGTCGCCCTGATTGAAACATGCGCGTAACTATAGCGAATTTTTAGAAATACGCCTTCTACATGCATTTTTAGGAAAAATGTTTAACACTAAAGTTGTAGATCTCGACGAGGTCTAGAACTTTTGTGTTGAACATTTTTCCTAAAAATGCATGTACAAGACATATATCCAAAAGGCGCATAATAACTCATACAAAAAGAGTGCGAATAGTCAAAACTGTAGTGCGGATAACAATCACCTAATAATAAAACACCGCGGCAAATTTTCCTATATATATATAATTAATAATCTTATTATTATGAGATTATTATTATTATTATTATTCTTGGCGGTCAGTTTCGTGTTACTTATAGCCGAAGATCTCAAACTGGTAAAACAAGGAGGAAAAAAAGAAAACGGGGCTGATTGGGGATTAATTTAGCTCTACAATTGGGGATTAGCTTGGATCTTCTCCTCAATTCCCCCCTCCTTCCTCTTCCCAGCATTTAATCGGTAATCTCTCAGGCGAACTGATTGGCGAGGGGAAACATGGTAGTTAGGAGGGCAGGAGGAGGAGGAGGGGAGAAGAGGGGTTGACGGAAATCTGGCAAACATCGGAGGATTGCGGGCTAGGAAGCAGGGGATCAGCGCTGGTGGGGAGGACGAGGAGGATTGCAGGCCGTGGCGTCGGAGATTGTCTTCGATGGCTGTGTCGTGGCCCTCTCTCCTCCGGATTTCCTTTGTCCTCCTCCTTATCGCCGCCTTCGCCACCGCCTTCGCCACCCTCCCAGTGGAAAAGGTAAGAAACCCGTATTACTTGCTTCTATCTGCGATCCAGATGATATTGTGGTGTTTATTAATTCCGCCGGTCAGCGGGAAGATGCTCTTTGGCAGAACGCGAACCGGTTGGTTCTTTCTTGTAGGATTGCGGTCGACTAGGGTTTTTCTTCTCGGTTGTTATAAATGGGGCTTTGCTTTCTGCACCATGTGTTAAATAAATTAGTGTTTTCGCATAAGATCTTCATGTTTTTGTAAGCGGGATTTTTTTATATCAGGTAGGAATTGTCTAATTTCTATAGCATAATTCCAATTTGTTGATATTATTATACTCAATGTGCATACAATCAGAAATTTCGTACGTATTTCGTGAGAGTTATGCACACTCGAGGGTTAGCTAGTTATAACTGTTCTGAAATGGTTGGATCCGATCTCTAGAAATAAGTTCAAGTTGCTTTTAGGAATTAGTTAATATATTATTTAATCGCAACTAAAAGTTTTAGCAGAACAACAGCAATTTATAGCAAACTAATTTGAAAGTAATCAAAAGTATTAAATAGTTAAATATATAGAATTATTAACACATGGGAGGAGTGATAGATGAGAGAAATATTCTTCTTATTATTATTCTCTTTGAATGACCATTACAACAATATATATAGAGAAGGAAGAATGCTCTAGAATTACATAATAATTACATAATAATGGCTGTCACTTCGTGAACCAATATGCATTGAAGATTGGCTGTGACTCTTCGTGAACCAATATGCATTGAAGATTGGCTGTGACTCTTCGTGAACCAATATGCATTGAAGAGTGGCTGTGTCTCTTCAGTGTCTCTTCATTGATGTCTCATGTTTAATACGCCCCCGCAAGTTGAGGATTCGATGTGGCGAATTTGCAACTTGTCTCTTAGGAAGTTAAATCGTTTTGTAGAAAGGCCTTTGGTGAAAAGGTCGGCGATTTGATCTTGAGTGGATATGTAGTGCACTGCAAGATTGCCGTTGGCCACTTTGTCACGAACAAAGTGAAAGTCAATTTCGACATGTTTGGTGCGAGCATGAAATACAGGGTTGGCAGATAGATATAGGGCACCAATGTTGTCACACCACAGAAGCGGTGGTGTTGTTTGTGAGATGCCAAGCTCATGAAATAATGATTGTAGCCACGTGATTTCTGCCGCGGTATCAACAAGAGATTTGTACTCGGCCTCTGTGGAGGAGCGAGCCACTGTTTTTTGTTTCCGAGATGACCAGCTAATGAGGTTCTTGCCTAAAAAGATTGCATATCCACCTGTTGATTTTCTGTCACCTGGGTCACCCGCCCAATCAGCATCCGAAAAAGCCTGTAGTTGGAAGTTGGATGAACGATGAATGAAGAGTCCATGATTATTTGTGTGTTTAATGTAGCGAAGAATTCTTTTGACAAGGGTCCAATCATCACAGGTTGGAGCATGCATAAATTGGCAGGCTTTGTTGACAGCAAATGAAATGTCCGGTCTAGTGAGGGTTAGATATTGGAGGGCACCAACTACAGACCGATATTGAGTGATATTGGGGTGTGGTTCAGATTTTTTTGCATTCTTTATAGTATCAATTGGAGTGTTTGCTGGTTTGCAATCATCCATTCCAGCCTTGTGTAAGATGTCCCCAATGTACCGATTTTGGGTCAAGAGCAGGCCTTGTGGCTTTGGAATAGCCTCTATCCCGAGGAAGAATCGCAAGGGGCCAAGATCCTTTAGATGGAATGTGGTAGAGAGTGCGTTTATGATGTTGGTAACTTGAGTGCCGTGGCTGCCGGTTATGAGGATGTCATCCACGTAAATCAGAATATAAGTCGTGGTCGTTTCATAGTGTTGAACAAATAGAGATGAGTCTGATTTGGACGATTTGTAACCTTGCTGAGTAAGGAAGTGAGAGAGCCGATGAAACCATGCCCGGGGGGGCTTGCTTGAGGCCATAGAGTGATCTGTTTAATTTGCAAACATAGTGTGGATAGTTACGATCTTCAAAGCCCGGAGGTTGTGACATGTATACCTCTTCCTTAAGGTGCCCGTGAAGAAATGCGTTGTGAACGTCCAGTTGACGAATCGGCCATCCTTTGGAGACTGCAATAGAGAGGACAATTCTGATGGTTGTAGGCTTGATGACGGGGCTGAATGTTTCAGTATAATCAGTGCCATATTGTTGGTGAAATCCCTTAGCAACCAGGCGAGCTTTGTAGCGTTCAAGAGACCCATCAACTTTCCTTTTGATGCGAAATATCCATTTGCACCCAATCAAGTTTGATCCACGTTTTGGAGGTACCAATGTCCAAGTGTTGTTATGAATGAGGGCATTGGTTTCATCCGTCATAGCAGTGCGCCATTCGGGGAACTTTACTGCTTGGGTATAACATGTAGGTTCATAGTTGGAGGTGGTGGTGAGATTCATATCTGGGTTTGGCATGGGTTGAGTGCGATTGTAGATTTGGGCTAGTGATTGAGTCTTTTTTGGTGGCGGTGAGTTTGTAGGTGGCGGCATTGGTGACAGTGGAGGCGGAGGGGGATTTTGGTTCGGTGCTGGAGTTGAAGGTGGAGTTCGGTATGGTGTTGGATTGATATTAGGAGTGATAGGGGGAGTAAGGAGAGGTGCAGATGCCCATGGGAGCATGTTATTGTATGTGTTTGGTGGTGATATCGGATGAGTGTTTTGTAGTGGGAAAGTGTGTTCATCAAAGTGAACATGACGAGCTATGTATATTTTATGGCTCTTTATATCCATACAGCGGTAGCCCGTGTAATTTGGGCTATAACCGAGAAAAATGCATGGGGTGGACCTGAAGTCCATCTTGTGAGAGTTGTATGGACGTAGATATGGGAAACATAAACAACCAAAGGTTTTGAGGAAGTTGTATTTTGGTGGTTGATTGTAGAGGAGCTCAAAGGGAGATTTGTAGTTGTTGTTCCGGGTAGGTAGACGATTGATTAGATAAACCGCAGTCTCAAAAGCAAAATGCCAATAATGTTGTGAGAGTTTGCTTTGAGCGAGTAGAGTAAGACCAATTTCCACAATGTGCCTATGCCGGCGTTCAACCGATCCTTGTTGTTCATGGGTGTGAGGACATGCAATGCGATGATGAATACCCAAGGTTTCAAAGTATATTGAGATATTGCGAAATTCACCGCCCCAATCTGTTTGGATGGATTTGAGTTTCGTGTTGAATTGTCTTTCAACAAATTTGTGAAATTTTTGGAATATTGGCAATGCTTCAGATTTGTTTGTCATGGGGTAGTACCAAACGTACTTTGTAAAGTCATCCACAAAAATGATAAAATATCGAAATCCATTGACCGAGGTAAAATGAGATGGACCCCATACATCACTAAACACTAAGCTTAAAGGAGATGTGCTTCTAGAGAGAGTAGATGGTAATGGCAATCGATGAGATTTGCCGAGCGGACAAGACATGCAAGTAAAACATTTAAAGGAGTTACAAGGTAAATCGTTGCGGCGGATGATTTGGCGTAGAGCTTGCGAGTGCGGATGACCAAGACGATTGTGCCATGTTGTGGTGGAGACTTTGGTAGCGGCGTGGACTGATGGAGTTGATGTGTGCGTTGAGGAGACCGGAGGTAGGGTGTAGAGTCCTTTATGGCTCGGTCCAGATAGTATCATTTGGTTGGTTGATTTGTCCTTGACACAAAAGAAAGATGAGTGAAATTCAAAGAACACATGATTATCTTGTGCAAATTTCTGAACTGAGAAGAGATTTAGTGATTGATGGTACATGTAGCACATTATTGAGATGTAGTGATCGTGCAGGGGAGTTCAAAGTGATGGAGCCAGTGTGTTTTATGGGTAGATTCATACCATTGCCAACTTGAACTTGTTCCGGTCCGTTGTAAGGATCATAGGATGAGAGGGACTGTAGATCTGGAGTAACATGGTGAGTTGCGCCAGTGTCTGGGATCCAGTTGTAGTTGCTCACTGTCGGTTGATATTGTGGATAGTATTGGGTGACTTGAGCTGTTGGATTCGTAGGAAATCACATTGTGGAAGGCCGGTTCGGTGGAGCACGTTGATTACGAAAGTATCAATTTTGTGTGCCGTGGTTGTTACGGTTGCAAAGGTTGCACCATGGGCGACTTTGTCGAGTTTGACGACCTCCTCCACGGCCTCGTCCTCGGCCTCTGTTGTTGTTGTAGTCAGTCTTGTTGTGTGATTGCTCAAGTACATTCGCTGTCGGTGGAGTGGAGTTATCGATGAGAGATAACTTCCGAATTTGGGAGCCTTTTAGAAATTCATGGCTGATGAGTTTTGCTTGAAGATCGGGAAAGGGTAGTGGGGTTGGATTGTTCATGAGTACAGGAATAATTTCACGAAAGTCATTCCTGAGAGAGCGATATATGTGGAGATTGAAATTGGCTGTGGTGATGGGATTGCCAGAGATTGCAAGTTCGTCTGCAATGGATTTGGCACGTAGGAGAAACGTTGAGACATCTTCTTCAGGTTTATGGGTGAGATCTTGGAGGGCTAGGTGGAGGGAGAGAATTCGGGAGTTGGAGGTTGAGGCATAAGCTTCATGAATGGCATCCCAAATGGCTCTACTTGTGTCCTTCCCGATGATGATTGGGAAAACTTCTTCAGATAAGGAGGCTGTGAGGAGGCTTCGAATCATGGCATCTTGTTGAATCCATGTGACCTCTTCCGCTGTTGTGGTTGGCCGTGTTATGGTGCCGTCGAGGTAGCCGAAGAGGCCTTGTGCTAGTAGGAATGACTCGATTTAAGCTTTCCAGAATAGGAGGTTTTTACTGGTAAGTTTGATAGATATGTAGTGGTGAGCATTGGGTAGATTGAAGGTGGTGGTGTTAGATGATGGACGAATAGTGAGGGAGGAGCTCGGCGGGGTGGTGGAGTCGCTCGGTGGAGCATTGTCTTGCTCTGATACCATATTAACGTATGTGAGTAGTGATAGATGAGAGAAATATTCTTCTTATTATTATTCTCTTTGAAAGACCATTACAACAATATATATAGAGAAGGAAGAATGCTCTAGAATTACATAATAATTACATAATAATGGCTGTCACTTCGTGAACCAATATGCATTGAAGATTGGCTGTGACTCTTCGTGAACCAATATGCATTGAAGATTGGCTGTGACTCTTCGTGAACCAATATGCATTGAAGAGTGGCTGTGTCTCTTCAGTGTCCTTCATTGATGTCTCATGTTTAATAAGAATTATCTTATTAATTAGTTTATGAAATACTAGTAGTCTTTGCCCACAACTCTTGGTTGCGAACGGTCTCCTCCCGTCCGTACGCTAGAAAAGTTAATAATGTATGGTCTACCTCCCCTCAAAGCAGTACGTTCTCCGCTCATGCGTAACGTGAATATCCGACTGCACTTGGTTGCGAATTGACTCCTTTCATTCCACTGGTCCCTTTGGGTGCCAAATTCCTCGGGTCCGAGTCCCGGACACCCTCGGGTCCGAGTCCCGGACACTGTCCGGGATCAATGAGAATACACCATACAGTGGGCCCCACGCAAAATGCTATTCGCACACCCCACTGTTCACAGTGGGATCCACAGTATGGTGGATTTCGTGGGTTTTCATTGGTCCCGGACGCCAGTTGCCGGACGCAAATTTTGCTCCTTTGGGTGCTCATAGTCTTACCCATGAGCATCTGTAGTAGGTACCTGTTAAATTTGTTTGAACTCTTCTCTAAGGCTTCTTAGCCCTCCCGCCCTTTCACCCTTTCCCTCTATATATCTCTTGGTTTCTCTCTTTGCCTCTCCCTTCGAACCTCAACTGAAATGCTGTCTCTCTTGATGTCAGATTCCACGGTAATGTAGGCTTCTTCCTCTCTCTCTAACATAATTTTTTCTACAGTAATTGATGTAGATCGATCTCTCGAAGTGAATTTAAATAAATAAACTCGGAGGCAACTACGAGAAATTCGACCCAAAGTTCCTTATGCGCTCATTCTCAGTACAATCGAACGTTGCAAAACTATTAATCAAAATTCGGGAATGAAATTTTTTCACGCTTGTGGTTTGAATCTTAACACGGATCAAATGTTCCACATAAAATAAATGCATAAAACAATTTATGAAAAGTAACGATAATCACGAATAATTATAGAGATTAGGGCAAGCTCATAATTATTTAAGGAACTGAATAAAAAATATTGTAATGAAGTTTAAGCATGAAAATTGAGGAGTTTTACCCAGTTCGTAGAAGGCAGTGATTAAGAGATCTGATTCATTGTTGCTAGGTAGTCTCTGAGGGTCGGGTGAGGTTTAGCGATCCACTTGAAGAGTTAAGGAGTCGGCAGTGGACCGCAGGACTTCTGGGACTGAACGGAGGACGAGCTTGAGACCTCGACGTCGACAGGCCTGTGTGGGGCTTCACGGGAAGTCGGAACAGGAGCGTCGGAGCTCGCAGGAGCGTCGGAGTGAGGGAGTTTCACCGTCGGAAAGTTTGTCGAGGTTGACGACAATAGAGTCGCGTACTAGAGGAAATGACGACGGACGCCTCAGGTCGCCGAAGATCTGAAGGATGCCGTTGATTTGCGGAATTGCGGAATTGGTGTTGCTGAAGGATCGGGGAGGGAACTCGTCAGTCTGCCGACAGAGAGGAACGAGAAGGGTTCTCGTTTCCTCTGTATTTTGGCCTGCCGAGTCTTTCAATTCTCAGGTTTTTAAACACATAGTTATTGGGTGTTTGTTTCTTTGGCATGCCTTCACTCTTCTAAATATTTTATCTACTTCCTTTTATTTATTTATTTATTTTGCCAATTTTATTTCTAAACTTCTATTTTTGTTTCTTTTATTCATTTTTTTTTTAATCATGCTATCCTCTAAAAATATTATGCTTCCTAAATTGCATTTATTTCTTATTTGTTTCTTAAATAATGAGAGCTTGTCTTTCTCTCCCCAACCATCCTAAATTATCGAAACTTTTTATTCATGGTCTTACCGGACGGTCAACCCGGTAAGCCGTCTTCAACAGTAAATATGCGCGTGTGCGAAAACAACATAACATAATGCAGACAATAATTAACAAAAATATGAAATTATTAAGGTTTGTCGCCAGATGCGATCTAGGATGCATCGGTAAGAACAATATGTAAAACAAACATTAGAAATATGCAGATATACTTATATGGAAAATAAAATGGAAGTATGAAATTTAGGGATACGGGAAGGAAGTGGATACTTGGAAGGGGCCTCGAAGAATTGGAGATGCTCTAGGTTGAGAAGGCCTACGAGTTCCGTAGCCAGCAACATGAAGCACTCAAAGATGGTTTTCCTATCGACGTAAATGCCAAACCAGCTAAAAAATACCTTTAGAAGTGAACCAACCATATGAACTCGATGTGAATATATGCACATGCAATCAATATTGAAAAACATAACGATTTTATGCCAGCAGACAATAAAGAACCAGAATTTTTGAATATATGCATTACACCATTACGCTATATCAATATAACTACAACTAATTCACACACAATTGTGAACAATATGCATGCACGTCCTAAGCATGTCTATCACCGTTATAGTTCAAACTAAATATTATCAACTGCAATATAATCAAATTAGGACAACTAAGCTGGTTAGTGGTTTCCTTCTGTTTGTAAATTAAACATAAATATTAGAAAATAGTAGGTCTTCCATTAAAGACAGAATATGTATAACTGAAAATTGAATTGAATTGATCCAATTATAAGCTAGACTCTGTGAATGAGCTAGAGAAATGCAAACCAACATTACTAATTGTAAGAATAGAACAACTTAAAATAACATTCAAATGAATAGCAGAATGAATAGCAAAGCTGGTGATGCCTTTCAAAAGGAAATTGTATGGTTGGAAAATACATATAAAGAAAATTTAATGATTTAAAACCTAAGAGATTGTACCGGTGAGACCTTAGATTCCGGGGACTTCCAAGTTGTGTAAGGGAAAAGGTTTAAGGATGAGAAGTTAATTCGAGGAAGAACATAACATTAAGCAGTGCAAGACAATGCAATGATTAAACTTTACTCCCAAAAATACTCACGGGTTGCAAACCTGGTCGGTGCAGTGGAGTGAGGGGGGAGAACTGCCTATGGGACATTGGTACACAGTAACCGACCATTGCACTTATTTTGCTCCCGTACTGCTCATAGTTTCGCTAAGTTGTTGCACTGGAAATGATAAAATCTTAGGCCAAATTTTATAGCAACTTCGTTGATTCCACATAAAAATAGCAAGAATGACGCATGACGGTCCTATGTGATGGGAAAACACATGAATGAACTCCTACATGCGACCATGCATAAATCCGATGGTTTACTTGCAACAATGAATATTTATAAAACAATAATAATTTGATTGGCCACAAAGAGTTAAAGCTCTCAAATATGGAAACACGTGAAGTCGTATAAGTGCAAGAGTGCCAGAAAATCAAATATTATTTAAATGGAAGATTACAAAGACTAAAGCAATTGAATGCAAACTTATAAACCACTATCTCTTCTAGTAGAGAACAAACACAAGACCCAACGGTAAAGAAATCAACACACAAACCTTGATTACCAAGACTATAAAGAGGGGAGGGCCGGAGGCGCTTTAAGAGGGCTGCCGGGACTGGATTTCAGCAAGCAGGGACTGCACTTGGCTGTCCAGGAATGGAGACAACAAATAGGAAGGTGCAGGGGATGTTTTCAGCAGCTAGCAAGAGGAGTCTACTATTCTGGATGGTCTGGACAGCACTCTGGATGGCTGCTAGGTGACTGGATTCAATTGGGAGGGGAGGCTGTAGTTGATGGCAGTAGATGGTGGACCCAGCAATCCAGAACTTCACGTGAGATTGAGAGCTGAGAAGGAAGAGAGTTTCGGCCAGCAGTTAGAGGAAGGTGGGGGATTAGTTATTTGGAGGAAGTGGGAGGTTTCTTTTCACGTGAGAATGTGGGGAAATGTTGGGATATAGTGGGCTGCTGTTGAGGGGGGTTTGAGGGAGTGGCTCCACGTGTGAATGAGAGAGGAAGTGAGGCTTCACGTAAAAAGGGGCTGGAAATTGGGGTTCTGTTGGCTGAGAGAGTTTTGAGGGGAGTGGGGAGGTTGAGATTAATTTTAGGAGTGCCTAAGATTTAGGAAAGAGGAGAAAGTGGGGGTAGTGTGTAGTTATGAAAGTGGTTATGGTGGTTATGAGTAGTGGGGGAGGTGGTGGCTGGTGGCCGGTGGTGGTGGTCGCCGGAGACGTTTTCCGACGATCGCCAGAAAATGCGAAATGTAGGGAAATTGAAGGGGAGGTGTAAGAGGACCGACGGAGGTGGCTGTAGACGTACTCCGGTGATCGCTGGAGATGAAAAATGTAGGGTAAATTGGCTGCTTTTGTGGGAGTTAGAGAGCGGAGGTGGGGAGGGATTATGGTGGCTCCACGACAAGGAAATGGGGGGGAGGGAGATGGAGGGCTGCTGCTTGTGGAGGAGGGGCTGTTTGTGAAGGAGGCTCCACGAAAAGGTGAGGGAGGAGGGAGATGGAGGGCTGCTGCTTGTGGAGGAGGAGGGGCTGTTGGTGAAGGAGGCTCCACGGCAAGGTGAGGGAGGAGGGAGATGGAGGGTTGCTGCTTGTAGAGGAGGAGGGGTTGCTGGTGAAGGAGGCTCCACGGCAAGGTGGGGAGGAGGGAGATGGAGGGCTGCTGCTTGTGGAGGAGGGGCTGTTGTTTGAGGTGGAGGAGAAGGTGTTGCTGTAGCCGACCAAAGGAGGTGGGGGAAGGGGAAACCAAGGCTTCATGCCAAGGATGGATGGGGGGGGGGGGGGGGGCGGGGAACCAAGGCTTCGCACCCCGGCTCGGCTTCGACACCGAAATGACCAAATATTAGGCTACTATGCTCCAATCTTCAATGCCTAAAATGAGAGCCCTCACCCTCTATTTATAGATTCCTAGGGGGGCAACGGACGGCTATGATTGGCCGAACGTCCCGACTAAAAAATACATAAAATTACAGCTCGAAATAAAAAATGACGAACAAAAACTGCTATGATCGTCGATCCGCATAAAATGAATGGTTCTGATTCCCCATCAAAGAACATGCTCATAATGTTCAATCTCATTACATTAATCAGATTATTAATACAAGTAAGAATGAGGCCCAAAGAAGAAGGGAAAATTGCATAAAATAAAAAAACTGCAAGAAAAATCAAGTTGCTAAATAAAAATGTGTTGCTATCTTAAGGGTCAAACACACTTAGTTGGGGAGCCGTCAGAATGAAAATCAGGAGGCCTTCATAATGAATGCATGTCTAGCATGCATAGTGCTAGTGATGAAGAAAACCACATACCTGAGTTACAATTCTTCCTCGCTATTCTTCTCTCCACAATTTTCTTCTTCTTCCTTTCTGCATTTTTTACTTAGCTGTATTCTTGTCCCGTCATAAATATGATATACAAATTGAATTTTTTTCTCCTTAAGTTAAAAAGATAATCACAGAGTTTTTTAATAAATTGCATAATTAGCACTTTGATTTCCTCTTACCCTATACAGAGAGTGACAGAATGAAGAGTATGAAGAAGAGCACCAGTGAGATGGTTTGATGGTGGAAGAAGCTATAGTGGTGTCAAGATGGCGAAGCTTTGTGTGGGAAAGACGTGGACGTCGGTGATCATTGCAGGTGAAATGAACGAAGAGTTTCTTTGAGCTCTGACAGAGTGCAAGGCCGCAGGAGGAACACAAAATCAACAGAGCCTTGCTAGGCCAAAGTCGATGGAGCTGTAGTTTCCGCCGAAGATGATGTCATCAGAGCCTTGCGAGGGGAGGCACGAGCGAAGGAGATGAGACACTGAAAGGGTTCGGGCTCTGGGGTGAAGGAGGGCGTCTAGGTTTGGAAAGGCCCGATGGATTTTAAAAATTAGAGAGCGGGGTGATTTGAATGGAGGGCTGAAATTAACCTAATGGTATTTTATGAGGACCATGGATGAGAGCCCAAGAACTTTGTAAATAGTATAGAACTTTGTAAATAGTATAGCTTTAAAGAGCTCAAGGATTAAATTTCCTAATAAGTGAGTTTGTGCAAGACAAACAACCACTAATGAAATTTATTTTGAAGAAGTTACTTCCAGAACATTTGCTTACAATCTTGAAATACTTATTGTGAAACAAGCTAGTAAAGAGATTTTATTTGTGGGGTTAAATGGGCATTGGAGTGAGCACCCTTGTGAGCTTTTAGGGTCTGTTTGGTTGATGGAATTGAGGCTTCAAAATTGGAATTGAAGTCTAGTTCTAATAAAAATGGACATCTAATTCCAATTTAAAATATTCAATTCCGTCCAAATGAACATGCCCTTAGAGTAGCAAATACTATAAAATGAATTTTTACTTAGGTTGGATGTACTCACTTTAGTTTTCTTCTCTAGCTTATAATTTGAATTTTTTTCATGTTTAGGTCGGGAAAATTATCGTAAGCAAGGTAATCGTACCATATTTATACTCGATTTACCATTCTACATGCGATTCTACAGGCGACGAATGTACAGGCGATGGACGCACAATATTGTATTCCTATATGCAATGTAAACAATCACGGACAAATGCAATGAACCTACGACAATCCCTAAAATAAAATTGCGAACGAATGCACACAATCCGATGAACTTATGACGACTAACTCTAAACTCTATTGTGGTGCTCTTGAGCGATTCAATCATGCACTAACATCACAATATTAATTTTAAAATGTAGCACTAACATCACAATCAATCACAAATATTCTAATTAAGATATTGAAAAATGCAAATTAACTAAAAAAATGCATATAAACTGAATAACAGGGTGAATAAGATTGACAAGTCAAATGAAAGAAAATGAAAATCTAGACAACATTAATTAAATCCAATATTGCAAGAAATATAATGATGCATCCGTATAATGTAATGAATTTGAAAATAAATGCATACTCACAGAGTAATGGGGCTGAGGTCGTTTGTTGCGATCTACGGGGAAGAAGAGAGAAAGAGAGCTATGACTACGAGAAATTAGGGTTAGGGAGAAGATGAACCTGAATAATACTTCCTTGATGCTTTCTCCAAAGAGGGTCCGGTATTATATAGCACCCGGACCCATGGGGGACGGCCGGCCCCCATAGGGGTTGAACCGGTGCGGTTCAGCCCCACTGCTCCTTATTTAATATTGGCGGGCTGAACCGGATGGTTCAGCCCGGTCTTCCTCCGCCTTCTCCTTTGGTCGACGTGCACAGTAATCTTCGGAGAATCTGGTAATGACGCCAGGCGTAACATCGTTGAACCGGAGGATGCCAGAGAAGGGATTTTTGGGGCTGGGGTGGCTGGTGGGATTTAACAGGGCCGAAGCTTAGAAGGGAGTAAGGGAATGAGTCGGCCAAGGCTAACGAAGGCTGGAAGGGGGTTGTTGAGGTAGAAAAATACATAAAAATATGAAAATTCGAACCCGTCGCAATCACGGTCACTGATCGTCCATCCGACGATTCAAAAATGTCGAGAATGACAAATCCCCCAATGTGGCGCGATCAATCTCCATCAATTGCTTATCGTTTTTTAGTATGGTATCGTAATTAAGGTTTTGAATTTGAGTCCGCCGTACCAATTTGATGTGAAGCATATAGTAAAACTCTGGCCATATCTTTTTTTTAGTTTAGGATTTATGGAATATAATTGTGTTCGTGTGACAAGACCACTAATTACTATTGATGTTTGGATCCTAATAGATTATTTGATTCCACATTCAAATAAGATATTATATTTCTTTCAGCGCTGAATTGATGATGGAGATTGTTGGCACACGTACGTGTATCCCCGCAGTAGGCGATGATCCGCTACCCGTTTGGACGATCCGAGTCCACGCATGCGTCCGGATGGTCGTTTCAAGTCATTTTCATGTATTTACTTTTATATTTTGAGTTGTATTTGACACCCAATCAGTTCAAACATTATGATCCATCCGATCTGGGTGCCCTATATCAGCTAGTAGTGTATATATGTACACAAACATCAGTTTGGAGGGGTATCAAGGTTTAGTTTCCACTTGGAACCGACGGCCCCCTCTCTCTCAATGCGACGTCGGGCGAGAAATCCTTGGTGACTCCATGCATCGATCTTCTTCCTCCATTCCCGCCGACCTCCTGCTCACAGTCCTCATCCACTCCCGCAATTCCCGTCCGCGCGCCCCACCATAAGCCTTCGCCGCAACTCCTTCGCTAACCGCACATCGTAACTCCACAACTCCATCATAACTCCATCGCAACAACTCCATCCCTATTAAAATCGTCCAGGATCCATCCCCCTCCTACACGTCCTCTGCTCTAGACTTGGAACCAAAAAACATATTTCTGGGTTCTGGAATTTCAATCAAGAACCCATGTATTCTTATTCTAGCAGTTCGATCCCTGCCCACAAACCCACCAACCTCCCAAATCACTCCCACACACTCTCAAACTCATTCCAGTACCGGCCACCATCAATATTCATTACCCACGTGGAGCCATCAACCTCAGATTTCCACCTTTTACTGTATTTCGTCGCTGCCTACATGTGTAAGTCATAGTTTAGTATTCTTGTTCTCTATTATTGTGTGCTTGGACTATAGTTTGCCGGATACGAAATTATAGGTTTTATTTTCATGAAGTCATTGATTTGCAGAACTTATTCATCGCACACTCAAAATATCTTGTGCCTCAATTGTTTGTGGAATAACATTTGCTTTCCAATTAAATTTTACTGTGAACAATTGTGCAACTGCTTAAGTTTCATTTTAATTAATTGCTTATTGTCAATTTATATCGGACTGCCCATTGCATTTACACTCACACTAGGGTTTGTTAGTAACCGCACCTCATTCCATTTAGGGCTGCATATTAGGGTCTTCATCTTCTTCAGCCTATCCCTGCATCAAATTGGTATCAGAGCCCCATGTGGGTTACATTATAATGTACGCAGTGGCATGTTGTTTCGTTCATCCATGTCCGACTAGAACCTTACCTACGGTTGGGCTGCCAGTTAGAATTCGAACATGACTCCCGCCGAGTTCCAAAGGCTTGTACTTGATCGATTCGAGCAAATAGAAGCCCAGTTTGTCATCATTAGGGTTGACATTGCTAGAGTTAGTATTATAGTTGATCAGTTAGACATCCCTAGAGGTCAGGCCCCACCATTACATTATGATGATCTTCCGGACAATCCCCGGGATGCTACACCACCCCTTGAGAGACGTGTTAGAGACCATCCTCGCCGAGATTTTGCTCCTCCTGCTAGAAGAAATCCCAAGCAGGCCTAAACTATCGACAGGGTCCAGCCCCTCTGAGACACCACCGACCTCTCGACGAACCTCGTCCATCCCTACCAGGTCACAGAGGTCATGCTCCACCAACGCGACACAATTATGATTATGATGATCATTATGATGAATGCTTAGAGCCACGTCGTGGAACAACCGCAATCGAGGATGACATTACCTGGTTCATTCGCATTGACGCACCATCCTTCGATGGTCATCTCGACCCGAAGACATTTAGTGACCGACTTCTGGACATGAACCAGTACTTTGAGTGGTACGAGATGAGTAATGAGAGACGGGTACTGTTTGCCAAAATGAAATTACATAGGGAGGTCAAGATCTACTTGACGAGCTTTGAACGATCTCTTGAGCGAGACGAGTACTACCTCATCACCAAATGGACCGAGTTGAAACAACTGCTGAAGAACAAATATCTTCCCGCCTTGTTCGAACGATCGACCTCACAACGCGAGAACTCTCTCAGAAATGCGACAACCTTTATGGATTATCTTGTATTCCTAGTTAATTATGTGTCTTTTATGCATTTTGTCTTGTAGTGGGTCTCCATCTATATAAGGAGCCTTTAGGGCGAGGAAAAATTATCTTTGGAGATCAATCTTATTTTGGGCTCTCTTTGGAGAGAGGAGTGCTTTGGACGACCCAACCTCCGAGTGCCATGCGGGAGCCTGTCCCTTGAGTTTGTATCTGTTATTCTCATGTAATGCAAGTTCCTTGTTTGTGTTCATAGTTCTTGATGTGGCGTAGCTAGAACGCATCAGGACACTTGAAAACATGCAGAATTTATTTAATACAACACTTTATTTAGTCAGAGTAGGAGTTAGTTTCTCTCACATGACATTATGAATGTTTGAAGAATCATTGAGGGAAATCATATCATTTTTTTATACGTGGGCTTCTTTAGCATAGAGAAAATCATATCTGAAATGTATGAAGGAAAGATAATAGCATGACATAGAGTAGATGCAACATCACATCAACAATGGGTTTCCAAGAAAATAGTTAAGAAGTAGTAAATCGTAACTTCCAGCACATTTTTGTAATAAATGAAGTTTGTTTAGAATATATATAGGTAATAACGTTTCTTAGAACTTATTACTGGGGGAGATATAAATTTTAAACAAAAAAGTGAACCATATAATTCTTAAGGTTATCATTGGACAAGAATAAGGTTATATATATAGGTAATAACATATTCGTAGAACTTATAATTGAGGGAGAAATAAATTCTGAAATAAATATTGAAGCAGGGACGTGCAACTCTCAAAAGCCGCGCCAAACAGGCCCTGATATATTGGGTGAGATAAAAATGTATTTAATGTAGGGTAGGCTAGGTGAGTGTGAGTCCTAAGATGCAACCCTAGGTGCGGTGCTTGAGAAATAATTCTACTAACCTAGGATGTACATGCAACACACAAGATCCGACAAAGAATCACAACCAGTTATTAAACTAACAAATCCTAGGCAATGCAAAATAATTCTTAGAGTGTGCAAATTCCGGTTTTCCTCCGCGTGGAGGGTCAAAGAAAAATCACGCAAGCAAATAGTTCTTGAAATCACGAAGAGTTCCAAAGAGAGCAAACAACTACTATAGAATAACCTCCATAGTCATTTAAGCGTTCACATTCGTACAACAATAATGCAAAACGATGAAACCAAAAAATAAGGAATTCACAAGTGAGGGGTCATAGGTGGGTACTGCTAATATTCGATGACTGTAGAGGCGCAACGGCTTCCTGGATGGGGGCTGGACAGTGTCCATAGAGGTAAGTAGAGGGGTTGGAATGGTGCTTGGATCAGTGGGGGCTGTAGGAATGGTGGGCAAAGGAGAACCTTGCGTCTGGGAGTAAATCTGCTGTGGGTAGGCGGTGGTAGAGGGTCCGGCGGCAGTTTTCTGGGGGTTGGAATGGAAAACCAGCTAGGTGAGGGGAGTGGAACAGCTGGAGCTGTAGTTAACGGGGGTGAAACCGTGGAAGGCGTGACTGCAGCTGGGGGAAGGGGGGGGGGGGGGAGAAACAACTGGTTTAGGGTTAACAGGGTAAGTACGTAGGCGGGCAAGGGAGGGGAGAAAAAGGAAAACACAAGGATAATATCTAGGAGTCGGCACCTAGGGCCTCATGGAGTCGTCACCCTGAGCGGATCACTGGATTCCGGGAAGATGTTCTCTCCAAAATCTTCAATACCTCCATGAAAAATTTATGGAAACGGAAATCCGGACGCTTCCGTGAAGTCGGATCATCGATCCAGTTAAGTCTTTCTGCGCGAATAGACCAACGTGGGTCCTAAGTGCCACGAACCAAGTGCCGCTAATGATCCTCATCAGTATTTATGCTGTATTTTCTTTCTGGGAATTTTATCATTTCAGTTTGATCATTGCTGCGAATATATTATGGTCCCAACTCCCAAGAAGTCCTGTATTTTTTTATTTTTCTGGTTAGGTTCACATCTTTATATGAGGTATAGTTCTAATTTATGTTTATTGAAGCAGGTCTTGAAGGATTTTTTGGTGTGGATTCAGGATAATCTTGGGCCATGGGGTCCTGTCGTGCTGTGAGTAATAGCTGCTCCGTAGTAAACCTTTTCTAATATTTTTTTTCCATATGTTATTAATTGATCGAGCTTAGCTCTTGTAAAATAGCAGGGATATTTTGATGACAATTTTTTCCTTGAAAATTTCAGTTGTGAGATTGTCCATTTGAAATAAAAAACTTTGAAACCTAAACCTTTCCTTAATTGTTTGATTGATTTGATACTAGTTTGATGTACTTTGATCCATGGATATTCACTTTGTTTGTAGATTTATTTGAATTTTAATCGTCTCCCAATAATTAATCTTGTATTTTTCATTCTATAGAGAAGTTACATTGAAGAGTAAATCTATTTGTTGGATACAGGGCGATCTCATACATACCACTTTCAGTTTTAGCTGTTCCAGCTTCGATACTAACTGTAAGTGACCTTGTATTTCTATTTTTTTAAATATTATGGAGCACATTGTTGTCAAACTTTCTTTTCTATTCTATCTTTTTAATGTAATTTCTTACAATATATAATGTTGAAATAAGTTGTACAAAGGACCATCCAATGGCTCATTGGATGCCCATTTCTGTTTCGAAATTAGTCCTACATCTTAGGATGGAGTTGAGCCTTCACTCCTCCTCCCTATATATTTGTATTTATGCTTGTTGTAAAAATACTTCTTTTTATGGGAAAATGATAAAATATTAGTTTCTTTTTCCATTTCCTTTGTTTCTCTACATGGTATCAGAGACTATTTGATCCAATCGGCTCGATTTCGCCCGATTGAGCCTCTACTCTCGTGGCTTGGAACTTTCCTTCGTTTGGCCTATCCGCGGGCTCCTCCCTGAGTAACCGCGCAGAGCTCGCGGTTACCACGCTCTTCTCTTGACCGTCTGGCGTGGTTTCTTAACCCCCTCTGCCTTTTATAGGCTCGGCCCGAGGCTCTCGCCGTCCGCCTCCTCGGCGCCGTGACCGCAATGCCTTCCTCGAAGAAGTTAACGCGACCTCCTCAAGAATGCTTCTTCCTCAAGACTGTGACCTTTTCCTCGCCCGCCTCCTCTACGTCCTGACCGCAGCGCCCGCCAAAGCCCGCAGAGCTAGCTACGTCCGCCTCCTTACGGCTTCCTCCTCAAGCCCGCAGAACCCGCTGTGTCCGCCCCCTTGTGGTCTCTTCCTCAGGCCTCCAAGCCCGCCGTGCCCGCTTCCTGCATTTGCCCTGCCCCTGAGATCGCCGTGCTCCTTCAGTCCGCATCGTCCGCCGCTCCTCCCCTGTCATCTCCTCCTGAGACCGCCACTCCTCCTGTGTAGCAAAAGATACTTTCCCTTCGGTGGTCATGTACACATTTGCGAGATCTTCCCCAACCTCTCTTCCGGCTCTTGCTTCGGCTCCTGCTTCGTCTTCTCAACATGACATCCATGATGAACTTCGGATTACCACTCTTTCCCTCAATGTGAAGAGGAATTTTGTGGAATGAGTGCACTCGGTATGCCATGTCCTTTAGACCAAAGGCCCACTTCATCATGTTACTTGTGCTCCTCCCATTGAACCTATGAAGCAGTGGCTCTGTGACGATGGTCGAGTTCAATCTTGGCTCCTCAATTCTATGGAGTCTGAGCCATACTGTATGGCCATTTACCACGAGACTGCCAATGCCACGTGGGACGAGCTTCAGTCTCTTTACTCAGGACAGGACACTCTCCAACATCTCTACGATATCTTTATTAGGCTTCAGGCACTTGGCCCTGGTGTGACTGGTGACTTGACCTCCTTTGTGGCCACGTCCAAGACCTTCGTTGAAGCTTGACTTCTACACCCCCTCCGTAGATCTTGCTATTTAACACGCGCAGAAGGAGGCTGTGGGCATAGTTCTCATGATGGCACGACTCCCCTCCCGTTTTAACAGCGTCCGGGCAACCATCCTCTTGTCACCCACTGTTCTGTCTCTCTCCGATGTGTGCTCCATGATTCTTAAAATTACTTCACCTCCTGATGTTGTGTTGCCCCCTTTCCTTCCCTTTTGGGCCACACACCTGTCCTGCGCGTTGAAACCAATACTTGGTCTCTCGTGGAGTTCGGGGTCCCCAAAAAGGGGGTGACCGCACACCTACTTCTCTCAAGGGAGAGCGCTAGGCCGAAGACTTGAGAAACTACGAACAGGACCGAGGGCTCAGCGAGGAGGTCCCACCACACACCCGGAAGATCTTAGAGCGCTTCCCCTCCCAAGCCAATGCTGAGCTTGGGGCACCTTTGAAGGCTCTCTTCCCCCACCAAAGAAACCTAGGGGGAGAGTAGCCCAAAGAGAGTGATCTGCCTTCAAAGGTGCCCCCTTGGTCCTATTTATAGTTTTCCTTGCTTGGTCTGCCAATAACCAGACTCTGACCTAAGAGATTACGAAAATGCCCCCAGGTTTGGCCTGCTAACAGCCAAATACCGCTGTTCTGAGACGCTAAACGCAGGTCGCCTCCTCTTCTTGGGGATGGGCGTGAGGGGGCAGACCGTCTCCCCGGCTCGCCACCCTCTCCTTGGGGCTGGGCGAGCGGGAGGCCGCCCGCCTCCCCCGCTCGCCCCCTCTCCTTGGGGCTGGGCGAGCGGGAGGCCGCCCGCCTCCCCGGCTCGCCCCCCTCTCCTTGGGGCTGGGCGAGCGGGAGGCCGCCCGCCTCCCCCGCTCGCCCCCTCTCCTTGGGACTGGGCGAGCGGGAGGCCGCCCGCCTCCCCGGCTCGCCCCCCTCTCCTTGGGGCTGGGCGAGCGGGAGGCCGCCCACCTCCCCGGCTCGCCCCCTTCTCCTTGGGGCTGGGCGAGCGGGAGGCCGCCCGCCTCCCCCGCTCGCCCCCCTCTTCTTGGAGCTGGGCGAGCGGGAGGCCGCCCGCCTCCCCTTCTCGCCCCCCTTACAGGGTCAGCCCAGAAACTCTCCCGCCCCCTCCTTGCCTGGGGAAGTGCTAAAAAATATTCGGCCTAGAGACATCTTGGTTCCCCGGGGCCCACTCGGCGAATACAGGGTTGTACACAATCCCCGCTCTTTTCGAGCGGGTCACACGCTCAGAAAGAATAGTCCAACCCTGCATATTCGTCAGTGCCGCAGAGTGGAGTTGAGAAGACTCCGTGAAAGCGGAGTATTAGTTCTCATTTATTAAAAGTCTTATTTAACTTTGTTTCAAATTAAGTGATATATATTAATATATATATGAGTGTTGATTGAGAAAGTAAAAAAACAAGCACATAACCAGATGACACAAGATATATAGTAGTTCCCCAAAACCTGGGTACATCTACTCTTCTACCCACTGGTAGGAATCCACTAGGAGGTTGTTGATAAGGTGCCCTCTCACCAAGGTGATTTTGATAAGGTGTCCACACACCAATGAGAGTTTTGATCAGGTGCCCAATTCACCTATAAGCTTTTGATAAGGTGCTTATAAACCAAGCTGCAGGTTTTTGCTAAGGTGCCCTGTCACCGGGAGTAAACTTTTGAAGGGAGTTTTAACCCTTTACAGGATGGGAAGGAGAAAGGGAAAAGATATATTGTTCTTCTCTTTTAGCTGAGAAGACACTTGAAAATCCTGATTGGATGTTGAGTTGGATCTTGATGAAGATGGTGAAGAGAGCTCCCCCTGTCTGATTTAGTTGTGGAGGCTCCTTGGTTCCGAATCCTCTATTTCAAATGTATGGAGTGGATCACCTCTCATTGTTCTCTGTCGACCTTCTCCTTATTTATAGCTCTGTGTATTAAGATAACACTATAGGAGAGAAATCAATTAGTAGACAGAGTATTAGAAAGAGATAAATATTTCCATAACTGTTATATCTATAGATGGAAAGAATTCATTTTGATTTATAATAATATCCATAATCAACTTAATCAATTTAGCCAAGAATCAATTAGAGGGAAAGAATGATTCATAACGGCAATAAAAGAATAATATTATTCCATATAAATCAGATTTATAGAAAGAAGGAAAGAGATCTGGTGTTATTTGAATTTAACATAGTAATCGATGTACGTCGATTACAATTCGACGTAAGCGTCGAATTCATCCTGGCTGGACGTCGAGAGGAGAATAAGGAAGGTGCGTCGACTAATGTGCGTCGACTAGAAGTTAGAGCTATGTCGACATAGGATACGTCGAATTCTTATTAAAGTTACTTCGACTCATTCTGAAAGAAACGTCGGCAACACTTCGACGTTGCGTCGAATACTATTCGACGCATATTTACTTAACCTTGATTTTTCTTTCTTAGAATTCATATTCAACTCATTTTGGGGGTTAAGACAAATCATTTTCCCAACAATCTCCCCCTATTTGTCTTAACCCTATTCAGAGAAAAATTGAATCAGCATTTAATCAATACATCAAAGCATATTTTATCGAAAGAGATATATTAGGAAATCAGAAAAATCATTTTCAGAGAATAAGGGGAGAATAGAGAACTAAGTGATATTTGTGATTTCAGGTGTTAGCCTGTGTGAAAAATCAACCTCCCTCTGATACCAATTGAAAGTGGAGTATTAGTTCTCATTTATTAAAAGTCTTATTTAACTTTGTTTCAAATTAAATGATATATATAAATATATATATGAGTGCTGATTGAGAAAGTAAATAAACAAGCACATAACCAGATGACACAAGATATATAGTAGTTCCCCAAAACCTGGGTACATCTACTCTTCTACCCACTGGTAGGAATCCACTAGGAGGTATGATAAGGTGCCCTCTCACCAAGGTGATTTTGATAAGGTGTCCACACACCAATGAGAGTTTTGATCAGGTGCCCAATTCACCTATAAGCTTTTGATAAGATGCTTATAAACCAAGCTGCAGGTTTTTGCTAAGGTGCCCTTTCACCGGGAGTAAACTTTTGAAGGGAGTTTTAACCCTTTACAGGATGGGAAGGAGAAAGGGAAAAGATATATTGTTCTTCTCTTTTAGCTGAGAAGACACTTGAAAATCCTGATTGGATGTTGAGTTAGATCTTGATGAAGATGGCGAAGAGAGCTCCCCCTGTCTGATTTAGTTGTGGAAGCTCCTTGGTTCCGAAGCCTCTATTTCAAATGTATGGAGTGGATCACCTCTCATTGTTCTCTGTCGACCTTCTCCTTATTTATAGCTCTGTGTATTAAGATAACACTATAGGAGAGAAATCAATTAGTACACAGAGTATTAGAAAGAGATAAATATTTCTATAACTATTATATCTATAGAAGGAAAGAATTCATTTTGATTTCAAATAATATCCATAATCAACTTAATCAATTAAGCCAATAATCAATTAGAGGGAAAGAATGATTCATAACGGCAATAAAAGAATAATATTATTCCATATAAATCAGATTTATAGAAAGAAGGAAAGAGATCTGGTGTTATTTGAATTTAACATAGTAATCGACGTACGTCGATTACAATTCGACGTAAGCGTCGAATTCATCCTGGCTGGACGTCGAGAGGAGAATAAGGAAGGTGCGTCGACTAATGTGCGTCGACTAGAAGTCAGAGCTACGTCGACATAGGATACGTCGAATTCTTATTAAAGTTACTTCGACTCATTCTGAAAGAAACGTCGGCAACACTTCGACGTTGCGTCGAATACTATTCGACGCATATTTACTTAACCTTGATTTTTCTTTCTTAGAATTCATATTCAACTCATTTTGGGGGTTAAGACAAATCATTTTCCCAACACTCCGCACCATCCCGGAAGAAATTTACATAGCCTCCCAGAGAGGCCAACCTGCCCTGCCGGCTAGCGAGAGCCCGGCTAGCGGAGCCATCTCGAGGGTAAAAACCACTTAGCCTCCCCGAGAGATCATCCTGCCCTGCCGGCTAGTGAGAGCCCGGTCAGCGGAACCATCTCGAGGGAAAAACTACTTAGCCTCCCCGAGAGGTTATCCTGCCCTGCCGGCTAGTGAGAGCCCGGCTAGCGGAGTCATCTCGGGGGAAAAAACTACTTAGCCTCCCCGAGAGGTCATCCTGCCCTGCCGGCTAGTGAGAGCCCGACTAGCGGAACCATCTCGAGGGTAAAAAATACTTAGCCTCCCCGAGAGGTCATCCTGCCCTGCCGGCTAGTGAGAGCCCGACTAGCGGAGCGGGAAAAACTACTTAGCTTCCCCGAGAGGTCATCCTGCCCTGCCGGCTAGTGAGAGCCCGGCTAGCGGAGCCATCTCGAGGGAAAAAACTACTTAGCCTCCCCGAGAGGTCATCCTGCCCTACCGGCTATTGAGAGCCCGGCTAGCGGAGCCATCTCGGGGATAAAAACTACTTAGCTTCCCCGAAGGGTCATCCTGCCCTGCCGGCTAGTGAGAGCCCGGCTAGCGGAGCTATCTCGGGGGTAAAAACTACTTAGCCTCCCCGAGAGGTCATCCTGCCCTGCCGGCTAGTGAGAGCCCGGCTAGCGGAGCCATCTCGGAGGTAAAAACTACTTAGCCTCCCCGTGAGGTCATCCTGCCCTGCCGGCTAGTGAGAGCCCGGCTAGCGGAGCCATCTCGCTGGAAAAAACTATTTAGCCTCCCCGAGAGGTCATCCTGCCCTGCCGGCTAGTGAGAGCCCGGCTAGCGGAGCCATCTCGGGGGTAAAAACTACTTAGCCTCCCCGAGAGGTCATCCTGCCCTGCCGGCTAGTGAGAGCCCGGTTAGCGGAGCCTTCTCGGGGGAAAAAACTACTTAGCCTCCCCGAGAGGTCATCCTGCCCTGCCGGCTAGTGAGAGCCCGGCTAGCGGAGCCATCTCGGGGGAAAAAACTACTTAGCCTCCCCGAGAGATCATCCTGCCCTGCCGGCTAGTGAGAGCCCGGCTAGCGGAGCCATCTCGGGGGTAAAAACTACTTAGCCTCCCCGAGAGGTCATCCTGCCTTGCCGGCTAGTGAGAGGCCGGCTAGCGGAGCCATCTCGGGGTTAAAAACTACTTAGCCTCCCCGAGAGGTCATCCTGCCCTGCCGGCTAGTGAGAGCCCGGCTAGCGGAGCCATCTCGGGGGAAAAACTACTTAGCCTCCCCGAGAGGTCATCCTGCCCTGCCGGCTAGTGAGACTGTGAGAGCCCGGCTAACGGAGCCATCTCTTGGGAGAAAACTACTTAGCCTCCCCGAGAGGTCATCCTGCCCTGCTGGCTAGTGAGAGCTCGGCTAGCGGAGCCATATCGGTTGAAAAAACTACTTAGCCTCCCCGAGAGGTCATCCTGCCCTGCCGGCTAGTGAGAGCCCGGCTAGCGGAGCCATCTCGGGGGTAAAAGCTACTTAGCCTCCGCTAGAGGTCATCCTGCCCTGCCGGCTAGTGAGAGCCCGGCTAGCGGAGCCATCTCGGGGGTAAAAACTACTTAGCCTCCCCGAGAGGTCATCCTGCTCTGCCGGCTAGTGAGAGCCCGGCTAGCGGAGCCATCTCGGGGCTAAGTACTTTGAAAACTTCCGGCCACCGAGCGATCATCTGCCCTGCCAGCTTGGTGGGATCCTAGTCAGCGGGCCAGCATCGGGGCTAAGTACTTTGAAAACTTCCGGCCACCGAGCGATTCTCGGCCCTACCAGCTTGGTGGGAGCCTGGTCAGCGGGCCAGCATCCGGGCTAAGTGCTTTTGAAACCTTTCGGCCACCGAGCGATCCTCGGCCCTGCCAGCTTGGTGGGAGCCTGACAGCGGGCCAGCATCGGGGCTAAGTACTTTGGGAATTTCCGGCCTCCGAGCGATCCTCGGCCCTGCCAGCTTGGTGGGAGCCTGACAGCGGGCCAGCATCGAGGCTAAGTGCTTTTGAAACCTTTCGGCCACCGAACGATCCTCGGCCCTGCCAGCTTGGTGGGAGCCTGACAGCGGGCCAGCATCGGGGCTAAGTACTTTGAAAACTTCCGGCCACCGAGCGATCCTCGGCCCTGCCAGCTTGGTGGGAGCTTGGTCAGCGGGCCAGCATCGGGGCTAAGTCCTTTTGAAACCTTTCGGCCACCGAGCGATCCTCGGCCCTGCCAGCGGGCCAACATCGGGGCTAAGTACTTTGAAAACTTCCGGCCACCGAGCGATCCTCGGCCCTGCCAGCTTGGTTTTAGCCTGATCAGCGGGCCAGCAACGGGGCATTCCAGCATAAAACACTTGATACCTTGCCAGCCTCTCCGCGAGATCAACCTGACCCACCGGCTAGTGAGAGCCCGACAGCGGAATCATCCGGGGCATTCCAACATAAAACACTTGATGCCTTACCAGCCTCTCCGCGAGATCAACCTGATCCACCGGCTAGTGAGAGCCCGACAACGGGATCGTCCGGGGCATTCCAGCATAAAACACTTGAGGACCCATGCTTAGAAGAAACATTGAAACCAACACATGATGAGTCAAATATGTAATAAATCAATATGAAAAGTTTAAGTGTAGGACTGGGTCATCCCTCACCTGCTCGAGAGAGGATCAACTCACAAAAGGGACTTCCCTCGCCTGCTCGGCGAGTGGTTCGCTCTCGCGGAGTAAGCTCGCAGGCCTCTGTGCTCGCCGGGCTACTGGATAGCCGCCGCCGGGGGGGGGCCGCCGGGTTCCACTCTGGTATGAGGGGGAAAAAGGGGGGGAGAAAAAAGAAAAAGAGGGGGAGGAGAAAAAAAAGGGGGAGGAGAGGGAAAGGGGGAGGGAGAAAGAAAAAAGAAGGAAAGGAAGAAAAAATGAAGGGAGGGAGGGAGAGAACGCGGCCACAATTTGCGAAAGATAGACATTTGGCTCTCCGCGGAGATCCAAATGGCTCTCCGCGGAGAGCCATTTCTCCGCGGATATCTAAATGGATCTCCGCGGAGAGCCATTTGGATCTCCGCGGAGAACTTTTTGCTCTCCGCGGAGAACTTTGTGCTCTCCGCGGAGAGCTTTTTGCTCTCCGCGGAGATCTTTTTGCTCTCCGCGGAGAGCCTTTTGGATCTCCGCGGAGAGCCTTCTGTATCTTCACTGATTTCATTTAAAGCTATAATTTTGACCCATTTGAAAACGGTATTCATCCATGAAACAATTGTTATTATAGACAAACATTACAAATGTACACGAATAATGTTTCTTAATTTACATCAATCAACCACAAAATTTTTAAAGATGTCTGCACAGATCTGGGCTCTAAACATAGACATATTTTTCTGCCAGTCTACGCAACTCTCCCAGCTCAGCAGCCCTTCCTTCGCTATGTGCTCCATATACTTCATAACGAAGACACCGCAGTCCACGGAGTTCTCCTGCTGTGGTATACCAGCAGTCAAGTCGAGTTTCCAATTGGAAAATCCTGCGTGGACTTTTTTAACGGTCGCCTTCTGGAGCGCAGAAATCTGCATTAACACAAATTTGTTCGTACATTAGTAACTCGTAATGTACAATACTACATTGCATGTCAATGAACCGTACTTACAGCTTCTTTAGCGGAAACTTTTCATTGGGCATTACGCAGAGAGTCATGTATAAGCCACTTCTTCTCTTTAACCATACCCACCAATAAATACCAGTGTTGACTATAACATACTGGCATTAGAATCATTTTGATATTGGCGAGATTCTCCTTGGTAATGCCCTCAAGGAATGCAGCTACAAGCTTAGATTCTCCGTCATTGGACCTTGGGAAGTGCAACTACATAATTTGTAACATTTTTTAGCAATGCAAACAGAATTATTAATGTATAAAGCACTGATAGAGAGATCATACCAAAAAGTTCGGACTGATGTACATAAACGGATGATACGGTTCTTTATCCCGATCTCTACGTAAAGTCGAGATCTTTGCGTAGGCATCAATGTGACAATCTTCGACGTATTTGTCTGTCAGAAGAGCATCCATGCCATCTCGAAATCCGACTATATTCCATTTATTGAATGCTTGGTTGTTCCTGAAACATTAGAAAGCCATCGTCAATATCAATGTGCATAGATCAAAATTTTGAAAATATAAAAGTGTATAATGTCAAAAGGGCACCTCGATGGTATGACGCTCATACGCTGATGGATGATATCTCTATCTTCTTCAGCTATTAGCGGTCTCCCCGGATAGTCAACGGGGTACACATCAATTTCATCCGCCTTTGTAGTTTTAATGTCTCTTTCTCCCAATGGGGAGTCTAGAATATCAGTAATGAAAGTATCGTGAGGGGTAGTGAGGGTGGTAGCGTTTTGGTGGGTGGGGGATCTAGAGATACTCGGGCTAGATGATGGCGAGGAATGATGAATGAGTGTGTCTATATCAGCACTCATGGATTCAAGACGTTCACCTACACTGTGACTAAAACTAATTAAATCACTATGTACTCTATCTATTTTTTTGTCTAATCTATCTACAGAACTATCTATCTTGCTATCTAATAATGCAAATTGATCTAATATCCTATGCTGGAAATCAATCCAAAACTGTGCCGGAGGGATAGATGGTGTGCTAGGTGGTGGGGGAGGTGATGATGTGCTGGGTGATGGGGGAGGTGATGATGATGAGGGAGGTGGTAATGATGTGGGAAGTGGTGGCGCAAACTTCATTTTTTTTACTACCCTAGATGGCGAGACTATTGGTTTTCTCTTAAATGTGGGAGGTGGTGGTGTCCACTGTGTTGTCACGTCTGAACATAACAACTTCTCTGCCGGTGATATTTCATCTAGTACTTCCAACACCTAAAAAGAAGAAATACAACTATTGTATTGGATAGTTCAAAAGTGGTTGTTAATCGAATAAACTAAATTATTTACCTGCTCATCCAAGAGTTTTGCAACAGTCCCCATCTCTTTCATTGAAAATGAGACCTTCTCCGACCATCTTAATATTCGTGGCCTCAATGACAGATAGTGCGGAGCGAAGGTGGTGGTGTGCTCGAGGAACCAAATCTATATCAAACATTGCAATAGTTTAGAACATATTAAACAAATTTCATTTTAGGAATTAGAAATATAGATACTTACAACGAGAACATGGGTGCATCCATAGATGTATCCCATTGAAGACTCTGGCCAATGTTGCAGTTGGCCTTCTTCTGCAACAGGTGGCAGCTTCTCCACCATCGACCTGAACGACCTCATAACGAAGGTATAGATCGCTTCTGGCCAATTGAACTTTTGAAATTTCTCCAAGCTGGAGACCTCCTCGAAGAACATTGGCATCCTCTCCGCGCTCGAGGGGAAGAAGAAATTGCACAGAAGGTGCAAAATCAATATCTTCATCGTCACAGGGGACGACCCTTTCTCCATCGATTGAAGTTCCGTCTTCAAATCGGACTTCGTTAGCGGTCCAAATGGCTTGGTAGTCAGGATGACTTCCTCCCCATGGTTCGGCAGACCCAATATCATTGCCACGTCATTGGGGGAGAAGTTTAGCTCCCTCGATCCAATGACGAAGACATCCTTCTCTATATCATACCAGTTTAGTAGACCGTAAAGAAGGGGAGTGTTCTGCGGTACCTTTGGTGCATGGAAGATATGCCAGATGTTGGCATCCATCAGCATCTTCTTCTGATCCTCCTCCAATCGTTCTAGTATTGCTGAACTTAGGCCAACAAATGAGTTTAAATAGCACCTCGAGCTCAAAAAATGGATCTTTTTCTGCCCCATTGATCTGCAAAATTTATAAACATATGTTACAATAGAGGGACAAGAAGAATAAATTGGAGAGAGAAAGAGAGGAAGCAAACGGCTCTCCGCGGAGAGCAAACGGCTCTCCGCGGAGAGCAAACGGCTCTCCGCGGAGAGCTATGTAGCTCTCCGCGGAGAGCCAGATGGCTCTCCGCGGAGAACCATTTGGCTCTCCGGGGAGAGCCATTTGCTCTCCGGAGAGCCATTTGGATCTCCGAGATCCAATTGGCTCTCCGTGGAGAGCCATTTGGCTCTCCGTGGAGTGCCATTTGGCTCTCTGTTTAGATCCAATTGGCTCTCCATGGAGAGCCATTTGGCTCTCCGTTTAGATCCAATTGGCTCTCCATGGAGAGCCATTTGGCTCTCCGTTTAGATCCAATTGGCTCTCCATGGAGATCCAATTGGGTAATGACCTAAATGAGGTACAATTGTATCATGGAATAATAAGTGCAAATTATTGTGTTATTTCCAAATCATTTTTTTACTATAATACATATAAAAAACATACCTTTCAGGGTTTCACACATACTGTTGCAAGCTCTTTTTTTGTTAATATCCTTAACCTTTTGCTTGAGCTGCACATCGGATCGAACCCGAAACTGGTTCATCCCCAACACCCGTGCGACTCGCCCCCAGTACAAGAAACGCTTGGCTAGGCTCTTCCAAGACATTTGATTACCAGTCGACGATTTCACATGGGAGCGCTCTGCTGGACTAGTTAGCAAGTAATTGAGCAGCTCCTTCTCCGATTGGGAGAACGACTCTCCTGTAGCTGGGGCGGGGACGATGGCCTCCATTATCTGATTGAAAGTCGGCAATTGTTGATTTACCATGAATGGAGGACGGGAACCAATCTCGCTGACAGCGGACGAGATGCCCACATTAGGTTCCTCCGTCGTCGTGATGACTGCAGAAGACGCTGGTTGAGTTAAATTATTTGTGGACGGAGTTTCGGCTGGCAATGATTGTGTAACAACCGACGATGGTTGAATGTAGATGGCGTCTTGATCACCGAGCTCCTTTTGCGCTTCGGTATGCGACTGCAAAGTGTTTGATGTCATTTTCCTTTTGAGACGTCTAAGATAATCCCAACGATTTTGAATCTCCTTGTGGGTCATCTGAACTAGATCCTCACGGCGTGCAGCAATGCAAGCGTAAGCTGGGGCGACCACTTTGGTCCAGTGAATGTTGCCGGCATGCCCACCATCAATCTCGTTTTGAACAAGTCGATCAATGATATCGTCCGCTGATCCTTCAATTACTAGATCGGGCGGGGACGTTTGCAGATCTGTTGCAAGGGGCTGACTTGAACTGTGACTTGGGGCGCCGGTTGTAAAAGTGACGCTTCGAGTTACTGTTGTGGTGACAGTCTCTTCTAACTGGATGAAACTATCCTCACGGCCCGCCTGCGTTGGAGCAATCAATGACGCGGCCAGATTTAGTGCAGTAATGATGCTGCGTTTTGGCGCTGCTCGTTGAATTGGCAATCTGAAACGAGACTGGGCAACCATATCCTCCAAGTGCTGTTTAAGAACCTGTTCTGTTTTTGGCCGAATGAACCGTTTGAAAGCGTAATTGGTGCTATGTAAAGCCGAGACAAGAACAGACCAAATTCGATGCAATTGTGGAATATGCAAGGATTCAATTGGAAAATCTTTTAGATCAAGCAGTTCATCGGGTTGAAGAAATTTGAGAGCCACCATTCTGAGTAAGCGCCGTTCGAAGGGGTTGATCATTGGTGAAGTGCTCATCACTTTTTCCCAGAGATTAATGCCTTCTAATGCCGATTGACGTTCATTGCCCAACGCGTTGAGGCTGCGAGATTTTTTATGGTGATTTGAAGAAGAGCTTTGCCCATGCGATGCTGGTCCGGGTTTTCTGCGCTTGCGACTGGACTGAATAGAATGGGGCGTGTTGCTTATATCAGTATGGTTTAGCGGTAGTGCTTCGTCTTCTCCAATGCAGTGATGATCATCGTTCGGAGTCCTCTCCACAGCAGTTGCGGCAACCTCAAGCGCATCGTTCACAATCGCATCGAACGTGTGGCTCGACCAAATTGCATTATCAGCTATTGCTTCGGCAATCATTCCAACGGATTCTAGCTGACCTGCTGGAATTTCTGGAAGTTGAGGAAGGGATTGTCTAAATGCCGCCGTTAATCCAAACTCGCCGTGGCAATCCTCAATCGAGAGAGGCAACATATGAAACATTGTCGACAGAGACGTTTGGGAGGGAGTTATGCCATCGGTCGAAAGAGCTGCGAGATATTGAGTGAGAATGATATGCATACCAGAGATTGGCAAATATGCCCAGCGAGGATCAAATTGGAGTTCGCCGCGAAAGTTGATTTGAGCGACCACGGCATGGAGTAGCAAGATCCCTCCATCCAGGGACATAGTCTCCGGGAAAATGGCTCGTCCTTGACGCCATAAGTTTTCGTTCTTCCCCGATCCACGGCGTAGAGTCGAACGGAAGAAGCGATCCACGACGGTGTTTGACGCCCCTACAGGCGGTGTTAAGCAATTTCTGATGTGCTTTTTCTGCGTCTCGTGGCAAGATAGAAGTTTGGTCGTCACAATGCGCTTCGACGGTGGCACATCATTCTCGTTTTCCCAGTTTTTAATTCGATCCAACAATGCATCCAGTTCAGCCTCAATGATGGAGCCTTCCCGCATTGAAGCATGTCCATTGCCAACAATGATTTCGGCCACGCCAGCCATAAATAGTTCCTGCCGAGCACGATCCGTGCCGTTCGAATTGTCCCTATACCTCGTGATCAGGTGATGATTGTCTAGGAGAACAATGATGTTGTCGAAATCTTGTAGCCATTCTCGGTCATCGCAGCACTTGTCAAGGTACATGATGAGCAGAGAAGTATCAATATTGTAAGCATTGTACCGGTTCTGCAAACTCCGACCAACAAATCGACGCTCTGCATTGCCCGTAGTCGATGTGAATTGATGGGAGAGAATTTGTTGGCGCTCGTTCATGACGGAGTGCAATCCTTCAACGGGGGAAAATTTCCTGCCATTGAACTCGTCCGTCAATTTCATGCGTCCCGGCACGTTGTGATGATGGTCAGCCGAGAGATGAGTCCCGGTTATGGCGCCTTCCATTCGGTTGAAGAAAGAAAGTTGGCAAGCAATGCAGTCATTGATTAGGCGTGATAGCGTTGATTCCACTGGACCAAGAGTGCCATTGTACCCGTTACAATGCTGAAAAAATGATGGGAAATCAGGGAACACTGCTGGATCCTTCTGCCATGACGTTTGCCCAATTGCTGCATCCCATAAGCGCATATCCAAATACCACGACACGTGACCACGATATAGTGCGGCTTGACGCATGTATCGAGTCGTTCGTGCACAACGAATCACCTTGGCTGCATCAGCAATGCCGGAACGGGACGTGTACAAGTCGTATGCCATTTGAACAAGACCGACGTCGTGTGCGCTCTGTTCGAAAAGCTGCACAGGATAGTTAAGCATGATGTCTGTCGGGATCAACTTCTCGTTTTTTGCCTCGTCCATGACCTGGAACGTGGCACCACAGCCGCCGGAGGTGTTCGACTTCTTGCACATGTATCTAGCACTGATAGAGAATGCAGTGGTGTCGATGCAATCGACAACTCGCGGGGCACTTAATTGCTTGCGGGAAAGAAAGCCGACTTTGTTGCAAGATGGACATGCACCCGCTGTCACATTGACGCCGTACTGCCGTTCCGGATCAATCACGAACAACGGTTTCAAAAGATACGCATTCAGGTCAGGTCGCTTGTTCCACAGTGGCACGGGCGGATCGATTCGGATGGGAAGGCGAATGCCATCCTCCATCATTTTCACTTGGATCTTGATCCAATCTTCCTGAATTTTGTTCAACGTGCCTGATTGCTTCCCACAAATGCACGGCTTAGTAGTGGGGCGGTCGAAGACTGACGAATAGAATGGAGGCGTTTGCGTCAGAATCGATTCAGGTAGAATTTCAGGGCAGCGATGAACGAGGGTCTCTACTGATCGTTGTGTTTTCGCAATGTCCCGCAGCACAATGTCAACACCATTCATTGCCGATAAAGACAAATAGTCAAATAATCTAGTCACCAAACCCAAAGGTTAGATTAGTAGCCATAATACTAGGATCCTATTTTAAGTAACTATAATTGGTTATAGTAGCTTGCCTAGGTTATTTCCTACCTCACCTTCCAAATTATATGCTAATTATAATTTATTTCCAAGGATTGTCATAGAAGAATGAACAAACAAACGTATTTCCTAAAAACAGAAATTAAAAATTTTGGGCTCTCCGCGGAGAGCAAACGGCTCTCCGCGGAGTGCCAAACGGCTCTCCGCGGAGAGCCAAACCGCTCTCCGGCTCTCCGCGGAGAGACAAAGGGCTCTCCTCGGAGAGCCAGTGGATCTCAGCGGGAGAGTCGTTTAGCTCTACGCGGAGTGTCATTCTATCCTCACGACGGATAGCCATCAGCGGAGAGCCAAACAGATGCGATACGCGGAGAGCCATTCTACTCTCCTCGGATAGACATCCTTCTCTACGCGGAGAGCCATTCTACTCTCCTCGGATAGTCACTGGCTCTGGGTAGAGTCGTTTATCTCTTGGGTTCGAACATGATAATGGTGGATGCGATACATACCTTGCGGAGAGGAGGATGGGTAGGCTGCGCCGGAGAGCTCTTGTGTATAATCGGATTGGAGATGGAGCGCCGGAGAGCTGTGTGATTACGGCCGGAGACGATGGGGGAGGCTTTGCCGGAATCAAACCCTAGAACGCCGAAATGCGAGAGAGAAATCAGCGAGGAGAGCGAGGAGAGCGGAGTACGGAGAGGAGAAATGAAGGGGCGCGGGATTGAAGCGATGAAAATCGTTATATTTTATATTTTTTTATTGTGGCGCTGAATATAATAATAGTATTCAGTCGGATTCAGTCGGATTCAGTCTACCAGAGTGAGGCCCGACCGGGGGGGGGTCTCGCCGGGTTCCACTCTGGTATGAGGGGGAAAAAGGGGGGAGGGGGGGGGGAGAAAAAAGAAAAAGAGGGGGAAGAGAAAAAAGAGGGGGAGGAGAGGGAAAGGGGGAGGGAGGAAGAAAAAAGAGGGAAAGGAAGAAAAAAATGGAGGGAGGGAGAGATGAATGCTCTTTGTAGTGATTATTCATATCACCGAGATGACAATTTGGATCTCCGCGGAGAGTCATTTGGATCTTCGCGGAGATCCAAATGGCTCTCCGCGGAGATCCAAATGGTTTTCCGCGGAGAACCTTTTGGATCTCCGCGGATAATCATTTGCTCTCCGCGGAGAACCTTCTTGATCCTTGAAAATGTTGCTTCATTAAACACTTATATAAAACATTTCCTAGAGTGATATGGTTATTATTTTAATTTTTACAAATCATTTTTTTTCTTTTACGATGATCAATTGTTCACGGAAGCATACCATGATATGGTATATATAGTTGAAGTTGATAGCAGTCATTTATTCATTTTTTTTAATATTCAACTTTTTTCCAAGTAATTATGTACATCTGAGATGACCATTTTCATTAAATTATCTGAAATTCTCCATTAGCTTGAACTCCACGCAAAACATTCTTGTGGTTTATAACTTTCTAATATATATAATAAATGGTAAAATTACATTGTGTAGATCCAAAGATGTTTTCTATAGTTTGTATTCTCAATATGAATTTGTTGAAAAACAACCTCATAGTTTTCATCAAAAGATGAAAATGCATCTAATTTGCAGAAAAAAATCTATCATCCCTTATTGAAGTTGTGGTCTTTTCATCTGTTGTCTTTTATCTTTTTTTTTTGAATAAAATAATACATTTATATTTCAAAATAATCATTTAAGTTTTAATTAAAAGTTATTTTTTGTCAAAATCAAATATTCATTATTAATATTTTGTCAAAATCAGTTGAAGATCAACACAGGAGAAGACCACAACTGTATCATATAAATGTTGAACCAACATGAACATTCATTGTATAAACCTGCTAGTTTTTGAGTTGATTTCAACACAATTTATTCCAATTAATTTTCAAAAATATTTTATTAACTAATCAACTGCATCACCAACCTCTTAATACTCACCATTGATCCTAGGGAAGAGTATTATGAATTTTTTCAACTAAGCATTTTTTTCCCGCGGAGGAAGATTTATCGAAGAAAAAAGACGTTAGTCACAACACTGAACCGATAATTTCACAGACATGCATTTAATAAATCTTAAAGATGAACGCCTCAATTTATTGTAGTATGAAAATCTATATTTGCATATATATTATATAGATTTAAAAGACGTTAGCCACAACACACCACACCACACCATACTGACGCACCATAACAAATTAATAAAGTTCTGTTCAGATATACAACTATTTGATGCACAGACACAACATATATAAGCCAGACGGACTTATGTTTGACCAAAATAGCTTTATATATGTTATAGTCTCATCAATATTCATCCCCATTACTTTACTTTTTAATCTATTTCTTCAGTAGCTAACATTTCTGTGCCACTCTCAGTTTTCACTTTGCCCAGATCTGCAACATGATACTGCGCGGCGTATTTGTAAGCAGGTCCTTCTGTGGCCTTCACCGAAGGTTCATAATCATTCAGGAATGCTCAATTGCTCCTTGTTCCCAAGAGGATCATTCAGGAATGCCCAATTGAATAATGTTGCCTAATACATGTTTCTCAATTGAATTTAACAGGAAAATCTACAAACCGCTGTGGTCGAAAAAATATGAAATATTATAAATACAAAAGAGCATCATGAAAAAAAGTTGGGCTTACCTTTTTAATAAACTATCCCTATGAAATTTGTCAGAACTGCACCAAAGCAATTTATAAGAACCGTAAGGGTGCAGTTTTGAATCACTGCACCCATGCATTTTTGGTAAACTACATGGGTGCAGTTTTGATAAGCTGAACCAATGTAGTTGGACTGAAGTGAGGCCGAACATTATATATATATATGTTAATTTATAGTAATTCTGATAAAAAAAAAATCCAATTCAATTGGATTATGTTAAATATTGCATTTAAAATGATAGGTAGAAATTCAATGTTTCATATTTCACAAAAAATTTATATGAAATGATATCATTATAAAGGTCTCCCCGGAGAGCCAAATGGCTATCCCCGGAGAGCCAAAAGGCTCTCCCCGGAGAGCCAAATGGCTCTCCCCGGAGAGCCAAATGGCTCTCCCCGGAGAGCCAAATGGCTCTCCCCGGAGATCCGGAGAACCGCGAAGATCCTTTTGGCTCTCCGCGGAGTTCCTTTTGGCTCTCCGTGGAGATCTAAGAGGTTCTCCCCGGAGATCCAACGGCCGAGAGAGGAGAAAGACGTCGCCGAGAGAGATCTGAATTGAAGACGTCGTCAAGTCCAATTCAGCAGACTGAATAAAGTCAAGAGGGAATGGAGGACTGAAATTGTGGAAATAAGAGTGGATCACGCCGGAGAAGAATGGATCTCGCCGAAAGTGAGGCTTGGAGCGAGCCGGAAGTTTTGGCCATGAAAGGGGCGGTCAGATCTGGGGAGGAGAAGCTCGGACATGATGGAGAGATCTCTAGGTGGGAGGAGTTGGGTCGGCCTTGGATCGCCGTTATAAGGAGAGCAGAGGAGAGCTGATGGCGTGCTGTTGGAGGTCGAGGCCGCCGGAGTTTGGAGGGGTCGCCGACGTTTGAGCGGAGAGAGAGAGAGAGAGAGAGAGAGAGAGAGAGAGAGAGAGGGGGGAGCGGGAGAGAGAGCGGGGAGAGAGAGAGCGGGGAGAGAGAGAGAGAGAGCGGGGAGAGAGAGAGAGAGGGGAGCGGGAGAGAGAGAGAGCGGGGAGAGAGAGAGCTGGCCAGCTGGGTGAAATTTTTTGCGTTTTTTTTAATATTATTCAGTCATATTCAGTCTACCAGAGTGAGACCCGACCGGGGGGGGGGGTCTCGCCCACCCACCTCTGCTCTACCCCCTTTGGGCGGGGCGAGTGGGGGCCGGATGCCTCCCTGCTCGCCCCCCTTTGGGGCTGGGCGAGTGGGGGCAGACCGCCTCCCCACTCGCCCCCTTGGGGCTGGGCGAGTGGGGGCAGGCCGCCTCCCCACTTGCCCCCTTGGGGCTGGGCGAGTGGAGGCAGGCCGCCTCCCCACTCGCCCCCTTGAGGCTGGGCGAGTGGGGGCAAGCCGTCTCCCCACTCCCCCCCTTTGGAGGCCGGGCGAGTGGGGGCCGGATGCCTCTCCACTCGCCTCCGTAGGCACCTCCTTCCCGGGTTGCCGACCGGGAATGTTCTCGCCCATCTGCTGGGGCGGGACCTCCAGACCGCCTCCTCTTTCGCATTCGCCTCTCGTGGCGAAAGTCCACTGTAAGGTCTGCAGGACCTCCCGCTTGAAGTCTTCAAACATTTCCATCGTCACCACAGCCACCGGTGACTGCGAGTGGCCCGGGTCGGATCCATCTCCTCCACCTCCGCCCATAGAGCCCAGCTTGAGATTTTCCGTGCTGGTCACTCTCCACGCTCACCACACCATAAATGTTGAAACCAATACTTGGTCTCTCGCGGAGTTCGGGGTCCCCAAAAAGGGGGTGACCGCACACCTACTTCTCTCAAGGGAGAGCGCTAGGCCGAAGACTTGAGAAACTAGGAACAGGACCGATGGCTCAGCGAGGAGGTCCCACCACACACCCGGAAGATCTTAGAGCGCTTCCCCTCCCAAGCCAATGCTGAGCTTGGGGCACCTTTGGAGGCTCTCTTCCCCCACCAAAGAAACCTAGGGGAGAGTAGCCCAAAGAGAGCGATCTGCCTTCAAATGTGCCCCTTTGGTCCTATTTATAGTTTTCCTTGCTTGGTCTGCCAATAACCAGATTCTGGCCTAAGAGATTACGAAAATGCCCTCAGGTTTGGCCTGCTAACAGCCAAATCCCGCTGTTCTGAGACGCTAAACGCAGGTCGCCTCCTCTTCTTGGAGCTGGGCGAGAGGGGGCAGGACGCCTCCCCGGCTCGCCCCCTCTCCTTGGGGCTGGGCGAGCGGGAGGCCGCCCGCCTCCCCGGCTCACCCCCCTCTCCTTGGGGCTGGGCGAGCGGGAGGCCTCCCGCCTCCCCGGCTCGCCCCCCTCTCCTTGGGGCTGGGCGAGCGGGAGGCCGCCCACCTCCCCCTCTTGTCCCCCTCTCCTTGGGGCTGGGCGAGCGGGAGGCCGCCCGCCTCCCCCGCTCGTCTCCCTCTCCTTGGGGCTGGGCGAGCGGGAGGCCGCCCGCCTCCCCCGCTCGCCCCCCTCTCCTTGGGGCTGGGCGAGCGGGAGGCCGCCCGCCTCCCCGGCTCGCCCCCCTCCCTTGGGGCTGGGCGAGCGGGAGGCCCGCCTCCCCGGCTCGCCCCCCACTCCTTGGGGCTGGGCAAGCGGGAGGCCGCCTCCCTCCCCGGCTCGCCCCCCTCCCTTGGGGCTGGGCGAGCGGGAGGCCGCCAGCCTCCCCGGCTCGCCCCCCTCTCCTTGGGGCTGGGCGAGCGGGAGGCCGCCCGCCTCCCCGGCTCGCCCTCCTCTTCTTGGGGCTGGGCGAGTGGGAGGCCGTCCGCCTCCCCCGCTCGCCCCCCTTACAGGGTCCGCCCAGAAACTCTCCCGCCCCCTCCTTGCCTAGGGCAGTGCTAAAAAATATTCGGCCTAGAGACATCTTGGTTCCCCGGGGCCCACTCGGCGAATACAGGGTTGTACACTGCGCTCTCCTTCTGGGTCTCGGGGTGGTTGTTATGGCTCCCGCGACGGCAGACGTGATAGTCACACTCACTCCTCCCGACCCAATAGTCGACTTTGTACTTATTGCGGCCGCCCGAATCTTACCGAGGCCACTTGTTTCAAGAAACTTGGGTTCCTGCCACCGCCCACTACTACGCCTCATGCCTCTCCTGTCATGGACGTTCCTTCCACCTCCTGCTCCAATATTAACGCTCTGCACGAGGAACTCCAACTGCTTCGGGGGATGTTTACTCGGGCCTCTGACTTTGTCGCCTCTTCCTCCCTTGCAGGTATCTCCTATTTTTCCCACAGTCCGGTGTGGATCGTGGATTCTGGGGCTACCAACCACATTCCCCCCCACAAACCTTCTCGGTATTCAAATGTCTCTTCTCTTAAGTTTAGCATGATTACTAATGGTGATACCACCCCTGTCTGCGGGTCTGGCGATGTGCCTCTTACTCCATCTCTTCCTCTCCGCTCAGTCCTTCATGTTCCCGACTCTCAGTTTAAACTACTCTCTATCAGTCGTTTAACTCGGTATCATGATTGCTTATTCACTTTTTCTTTTTCTTCTTCTTCTCTTGTGATGCAGGATCGACAGACTCAAAATATCATTGGTAGGGGCCGACTGTCCAATGAGTTCTATACCCTGGATCTCCCCTCGGTTTTCTCCCCCGCCACTCCACCGCCTGACACCACGTCTTGGGCATGCTCCTCTACCTATCCTCAAGCGGTCTCTTCCTAATTTTTCGTTTTCTGATTTTCAGTGTGAATCTTGTATTTACAACCAACAACATCGTTCTACTTTTTCTCCTCTTGTACTCGGAGCGCTGCTCTTTTTGATTTAGTACATTCTGATATTTGGGCCCCCTATAAAACTGCTAGTATTTTCGGCGATCATTATTTTTTTACTTTTATTGATGATCATTCATGCATGACGTGGTTATATACAATGCGCGATTGTTCTGAGTTACTGCGAATATTCTGCTCTTTTCTCGCCGAGGTCAAGATCCAGTTCTCGTGGTCCCTAAAAATGCTTCACATAGATAATACGCGCGAATATACAAGTCATAGTTTTCAGGATATATGGGCTACGCTAGACATTCTTCACCAAACCTCTTATCCCATATACATCACAACAAAATGGTGTAGTCAAGCGGAAAAATCGTCACCTCCTCGAGGTTGCCAGGTCCCTCATGTTCCAACTGGTTCCCACAGTTTATTGACATTTCACAGTTTCCACCGCCCGCTACCTTAGTAATCGCATGCCCTCCTCTGTGCTAAACTTTGTGACGTCATATAATATCCTCTTCCCTTCCACCCCTCCCTTCGCTTTGATGTCTCGTATCTTCGGCTGTGTTTACTATGTCCACCATCTTGACTCTGTCGTGAACAAGTTGGCTTCTCGTGCTACCAAATATATGTTTGTTGAGTATTCTCGCACCCCGAAGGGCTATGTCTATTACTCTTCACCAACTCAGAAGCTTATCACCTCTGCCGATGTCACCTTTCTTGAAAATCAACCTTTCCACAATTCTGACTCATTATTTCCTTCCACTCTAGGCCTTTCCCGACCTCACGTGCCTACCACGACCGAATCTCTCCCTCTGCTACCCACCCCTCCAGTTGTGCCTCTCCCCTCGCTACCTCCTCCTCTTCGTATCTACACACGACGGCTTCCTCGGTCTACCTCACGAGAGCCGCCTCTAACTACTGATACTTTGCCGGCCGCTGATCCGACATCAGCTTCCACCGCTCACCCTATTTCAAATTATATTTCTTTGCATCGCTTGTCTCCAACACTTCAAAGGTTTGCAACCTCTTTATCCACTATTACCACCCCTTCTTCTCTGTAGGAGGCTGTTCAGCATCCGGGATGGTGGGCCACCATGGAAGAGGAAATGACTGCTCTCTGAGCTAATCACACCTGGGACCTTGTTCCTCTTCCTTCTGGCCAGACATGTGTTGGTTGCAAGTAGGGGTGAAACTGGTGCGGTTTGAGCCCAAACCGCAACTGCACCGAAGGGGGTCAGTTTTGGACCGAACAAAACCGCACTGCACTGCACCAAAACCGTGCGGTGCACCTTGGCATTAGTGCGGTTTGGAGTCGATTTTTGCTGTGCGGTTTTGGTTTTTGTATAGTTATCAAAACATATTGAAAATGTCAACTTTAAATTACTTTGATATAAATAATCACATACAATGTAATGAACAACTACCTGAATCCAGCGAAGAAGCATGTCCATTTCATTAGTAGTAACAAAATATTTAAAACCGCATCGTAAACTAAGGAAGAATAGGCTAATGAAGTATCCGATATATTAAAAATAATCCACATTGATCGTCAAGAGTTCAGTAAACCACATTGATCATATATCTTCCAAGTCTCTTAAATAACAAAATACAATCATGATAATCAGCCCGTTTAATAACTTTTATGAAGCAGTCACGCAGTTGCCTTCAGGATATGAGAAATGACTAATGAGAAATGCGCAGTTTCACGGACTAATAAGTATTCAGTATTCACGGTTCACGCCTTCACAATAGTAATTTAGTATTCACATTTGATTTCACGGGCTAATTGGCTAATTGCTCAACTATATTAGACTATTAGTATTCACATTTCATGGTTTAGACTGTTCATTTAGACATTTATATTAATATTATTATTATATATTATATTTATACTAGATATATATTATATTTAAATATTCACGGTGCGGTTCGGTTTCTTCAGTTTTGCGTAGTCAAAAACCGAACCGCATCGCAAATTATTTGTTTTTTAATCACCAAAACCGCACCACAACCAAACCGTTCGGTGCGGTTTGAAATCGGTGCGGTGCGGTTTTGCAGTTTTTATGCGATTTCGGTTTTTAACCTTCAACCCTAGTTGCAAGTGGGTCTTCACTGTGAAGCACAACCCTGATGGGGCGGTTGAACGCCTGGAAGCTTGACTGGTGGCTCGTGGCTTTACTCAGCAACATGACCTTGACTATGAGGCGACCTTCTCCCCCATGACGAAACTGAATACTGTCCGGGTCTTGATCTCCTTAGCCTTTCATCAACATTGGTCATTGCATCAACTTGACATCAAAAATGATTTCCTGAATGGTGACCTCGCTGAGACTGTCTACATGCGACAATCTCCTGGTTATGCGACCACGGGGGAATCTCTTGTATGTCATCTTAAGAAATCTCTCTGTAATCTCAAACAGTCTCCTCATGCCTGGTTTGATAAATTCAGTCGGGTCGTTCGCGATGTTGGCTTCATGAGGAGTTTAACTGACTTCTCTCTATTTACTCGTCATCACCCGACATGCACAGTGATACTTTTGGTGTATGCCGATGATATCCTTATCATCGGAGATGATCTCGATGGTATAACTCTGGTCAAGAAGACATGACATCCGAATTTCAGACTAAGGATTTGAGGCCTCTCCAATATTTTCTTGGCATCAAGGTGGCCCGACGAGCTGATGGTCTTGTTTTGTCTTAACAGAAGTACTTTCTTGACCTTCTTCACGAATCACGACGCTGGGTACTCTGAGTGCAAGCCCGCTTACACACCTATGGATGCTAACCATATGCTCTGTGCCCATGCTTCTGACTATGCTTTTCTCCTCCTTAATCCAGAGTATTATCGTGGTCTTGCGGGCAAGCTAATTTATCTTACTATTACAAGACATGATATATCCTTTGCTGTTGGGGTCGTAGCTGTTTTATGCATGCTCCAAGGATCTCCCATCTCCAGCCGATTGAGCGCATCCTCCGTTATCTGAAGACTGTTCCGGGACAAGGGCTTGTGTATAAGCCTTCTCCCTCCGTATCTCTTGTTGTCTACTTTGATACTGACTATGCTGTCTCTCTAGATGATCGCCGATCCACAAGTGGGTACTACACATACTTTGACAGACATCTTGTCACACGGCGGAGCAGGACACAAACTGTGGTTGCACGTTCATCTGCAGAAGCTGAGTACCGTTCAATGACTTATGTCGTTTCTAAACTTATATGGTTGGAGAGCTTTCTGAATGATCTAGGTGTGAGACTTCCTTCTCCGTCCACTCTTTTCTGTGACAGCCAAGCAACTATTCATATTGCCAAGAATCTCTTATTTTTTGAACGTACCAAACCATAGAGGTCGGTTGTCATTTTGTTCGGGAAAATATACAGCTTAAAAAAATTGGATTTGCGGCATGTGCCTGCTGTGGGGCAAGCTGACATCCTCACTAAAGCCTTTTTTAGAACTTGAAGACGGGAATAATGATTGGCTCTGGTAGTCTGGTGGATGGGCGCTACGCGTTTGATTCATCCACTCCTACTTCTCCTCCACAGGCTCTTCATGTTGATCAGGCGGCCATTTTGGAGTCCTGTCATTGTCGCCTTTGACATCTTTTATCTTGTCTATGAAACATTATTTCCTACTCTGCCATATGTATTAGTAGATAATTTTCATTGTGACGCTTGTGAACTTGGCAAACACCATCGTGCTACCTTTAATCATGTTTCCTCTCCTAATTTTGCACCGTTTCATATTATACATAGTGATGTTTGAGGGTCTTGCCCCCAGCTGCTTCTATGTTGTAACCTTCATTGACTGTTTTCCCGAACAACATAGGTATACCTAATGAAAGCTAAAAATGAAGTTTTTTCATTATTTCAACTGTTTCACAAAATGATTTCTACACAATTTATACTCCTAATAGAATTCTTCGCACTGACAATGATCGTGAGTACATTGACTCTCAATTCGAACACTATCTTGCTAATCATGACATTATCCACCAGACATCTTGTGTTTACTCACCTGCTCAAAATGGGGTGGCCGAACGGAAGAATTGTCACATTTTAAAAGTTGCCCGATGTCTTCTTCTCCAAATGCACCTGCCCAAGTACTATTAGGGGGGATGCAGTTCTTACTGCAGCCTACCTTATTAACTGTATGCCCTCACATGTTCTAGGGGTATAACACTCCCCTTAACACCCTTCAGGTGCCTCCTACTAATCTACAACCTCGTGCGTTTGGATGTGTATGCTTTGTCCATATTCATCAAAAAATTAAACTTGATGCTCGTGCTCACAAGTGTGTCTTCATAGGATATTTTCCAACTCAAAAGGGTTATAAATGTTTTGACCCGGTCCACAAGAAGGTTTTTGTAACCATGGATGTCACGTTCCTTGAATCTGAGAGCTATTATGGGGCCTCACTTCGGGGGGGGGGGGGGGGGCTCTCCTATGTTGGAAGTGAGCTCCTTAACTCATGTTGATTCTCTATCTACCACTCCGTTACCCATTCCTCCGTTGTATCAGTCTCACTCGACTCCGTCTCCTATTGCTCTTGTGCCAACTCCTATGTTGGAAGTGAGCTCCTTAACTCATGTTGATTCTCTATCTACCACTCCGTTACCCATCCTCCGTTGTATCAGTCTCACTCGACTCCGTCTCCTATTGCTCTTGTTCCAACTCCTACTGCTGCTATGGTGAAACCCTATGTTCCTCCCCTGCATGTTTACTCTCGACCTCCTAAGGGAACAAACACACGGGCCCCTCTCAGAATCCTAGAGCCGGCATCTGATCCGTCGTCAGAGTCCAATACTCCAAGGGAAGATGCCTCTACACAACATCCTTTATCTCAATTCGTCTCTTATTCCTCTCTAACGGCTTCCATAGAACTTTTGTCTCTTCTTTATCTGCTATTTCCATTCCTACATCGTGGCAGGATGCCCTTTCTGATGATAGGTGGAAGGCGGATATGCTTGAAGAAATGCATGCCCTTGACAAAAATCACACATAGGACCTGGTACATCTGCCTAAAGGGAAGACAATCATTGGATGTAAGTGAGTATTTTCTGTTAAACAAAACACCTTGGGTGTTGTGTAGAAATAAAAGGCAAGGTTGGATGCAAAAGGGTACACACAGACGACAGAGATTGATTATCAGGAAACCTTTGCTCCAGTCGCTAAGATGAATTCTATAAGGATTCTTCTTTCGTGTTCTGCCTGTAAGGGATGAAATCTCAGTCAAGTAGATGTGAAGAATGAGTTCCTTCATGGTGATCTGGAAGAAGAAGTATACATGACTCTATCTCCTAGACTTTCTCCTGGAGGATCAGAAGGGAAGGTGTGCAAGCTGAAGAAGGCTTTGTATGGCCTGAAACAATCTCCTAGAGCTTGGTTTGGGAGATTCCACATGGCCATGACATACTTCGGGTACTCCCAGAGTAATGCTGATCATACCCTTTTCATCAAACACAGAGACAGAAAGTTGACAGCTCTGATAGTTTATGTGGATGACATCATTATAACAAGAGATGATCAGGATGAGGTTCAAGCACTAAAAAAGAGACTGACAAGAGAATTTGAAGTGAAAGACTTGGAGAACCTTAAATATTTTTTATACATTGAGGTTGCGAGGTCCAACTATGAGATCTTCAAATCACGGAGGAAATATATTCTTAACCTTCTTAAAGCCTCAGGAATGAGTGGGTGTAGACCAACTGACACCCCAATTGAAGTTAACCACATGCTTGGAAGAGATGATGGTGAAACGATTGAAGACATCCCCAGCTTTCAGGCTAGTGGGCAAACTGATCTACCTGTCGCATACTCGTCCTGATATCTTCTATGCAGTTGGAGTGCTCATCCAATACATGTACTCCCCAAAGACTCGTCATCTTGATACTGTTCATCGTATCCTCAGATACCTCAAGTCCTCCCCTGGGAGGGGCGTCCTATTTTCACTAAATGGCGAGCTGACTATTGAAGTTTACACTGATGCAGACTAGGCTGGATCGATTGATGATCGACGGTCCACGTCAGGATATTGCACAATGGTGGGTGGAAATTTAGTTACCCAGAGGAGCAAAAAACATGTGGTCGCCAGATCCAGTGCTGAGGCGGAGTTCAGGGCTATGGTTCATGGGATCTGTAAAGGGCTATGGATCCTAACCATCATGAAATGTCTTGGTCTTAAAAGAAACAAGCCTATCAGACTGTACTGTAATAACAAGGCGGCCATCAGTATTGCTCACAACCCAGTGCAACACGACCGTACTAAACACATTGAGATCGACAGATACTTCATCAAAGAAAACATAGTGAGTGGCATTGTGGTTACTCCGTTTGTGCCATCCGAACAACAATTGACAGACATCCTCACAAAGGGATTGTGTACAAGTGTCTTTGGAGAGATCTTTGACAAGTTGGGCATAGTCAACATCACACGCCCAACTTGAGGGGGTGTTGATATTAGTGTATTTAGTTTTTCTGTTATATGTACGGGTTTAGTCCCACACCGTCTTCTGGTATTTGTATGTCTAGTGTAAGTCCTTTAAATACCCTTTGAGGGATGAATAATATCTCAAGTATTTCCATTCCTTATCATTCAACAATATGACATGAAGAGACTTGCCGACCATGTACTCATAGGCAGGTCTTTTAGCTGAATTTTATTCTCATCTAAACAGGGTGTAGATAATAAACGTTTCACTATGCCCAATTCGAGGGCTCTATCTGTATCTATCCAAACCTTCCTCAACCGTCACTATTCACTACAATATCTCCCTTATTCTGCGCTACCAAAAACTAGGGCTAGTGGTGGTGGGAAGGGGTTAGGTAAGCTAGGTTTGTGGTTGGAGGGGGATGGTCTCAGGTGGGCTTGGGAAGGGGGACGAGGGGGTTTTTGCGGCTTGGGTAGGGGGCTGGGGTGAAGGCATGAGCTGAGGAGTGGAGGTATCAAGGCATGTTGTAGAAGGTAGCTAGAAGCTCGGGAGTGGTGGATAAGCTAGCAACTACTGAGGGAAGGGGTCACACCCGGAGTCTATGAAATGTGCAAGAAAGAAGAGCTGAGACGTGCACTGAAGGCTTTGCTGCTAGCTGGAAGTAATTGCCATAGCTGGAGGAGGTGTTGGCTGGGATGGTGAGGTGGCTGCCGAGTGGAATCAGCAGTGGCGCTGGCGATAGGCCAGGCTTCGGCACCAGGGAATGGGCGAGGAGATGCTGCTGCTTTTGACATGAAGTACTGGTGCTCCATGTGATCGAGAGATTTGTTATTTTTCAAAACCTTCGATGCCTCAAATAACCTAATGCGAATGTATTTAAAGATCGAGATTTAGTTGTGTCATTGCCCTCTCTTCACCCTAGTAAATTCTCTGATATATGAAGTTGTATAGAGCAAAATATTATTTCTTAATATAATTTCTCTGTTGAAACTTTACTTTTTCTATGAAACTTTAATTTTTCATGTAGCTCGGCACTAAAATGCCATTTTAACTAATTGTACATGGCATATACGTATGTAACATATGCAACTTCTTCGAATTTCAGCTTGGAGGGGGATATCTATATGGGTTGCCTTTGGGGTTTGTTGCTGACTCTCTTGGAGCCACCTTCGGCGCAACTGCTGCTTTTTTGCTTGGCAGAACAGTATGTAAAAACTTTTGCGCTTGTAACCTTTATTTTTAATAATTTCTTAGCATTGCTACTAATGCTTTGATCCTTGTTATATCTATAGGTCACCGTCATCTCATATAATAAACTAAAGTTGTATCAAATTTAAGTTTCTCATTCTCCCTCATAATTTTTTTCTAATTACTATCAGAATTTCTGTTCAAATAACCTCTTTAAAAGCTCATATATGGATTGTTCAGCCCCTATGTAGGCACTTTTTAACATTTTTAGTTTTCTTTTGCAAACATTGGTGGAGAAAAACTTAGTACCCCTACCCTTTCCCATGTAACCACATCGGCGTAAAAACTGGGAAAATCATTCTTATTCTTATCACTTCTATATATATTTTAGAATCCCCGTCTTTGGCGTTGAATCTTAAACAGTTGACCATTCCCTTATCAAGTAACTTGATACTTGAGGAAATGATAATTTAGGCCCGACTAATGAGTGGCATTGGTGCATAAATTGTCTTATAATACCCAAAGCTAATGTCCAACTCTCACCAATTAATTAATCTATTAAGTGCCAACTATAGAACGAGATCAAGCAGGTTCCATTTCACACCTCTTTGTACATGTGTTAGTTGACGGTGGCCATGAAAAATAATTCTTTTTAATCAACAAAATTGTTACATTAGAAAAACAATTGTATTTTTAATACTCAATTTTATGCTTTTTAATCATATTTCCATGCGCTCTTTATGACTATGTAGCTTCTTAGTAATCTCATTCTTAATCAATGCAAGTAAATTATATGTCCACCCCTACCTAAACACTCTTTTTTTTTTCAACCATGAAATTGTTCAGACAAAACTGAATGTCTGTTAGGGTCCGACTCGGAGGTCGCCGGAAGAGTAGTCGGAGGTGGAGATGACGGAGACGGAGATACTACGGAGCCTTGACCGTGGCTGCCTATGCGGGGCGTGCTCGAGAGATACAACTTCCAAGATCTCTTTTAGGGTTGGGAAAATAGACTTTTTTATTCATACTGATACAAGACCCACTAGGTCCTTTAAATAGGACTTACAATCGACACCAAAAAGTAAAGAACATTAAAGGAAATAACGACAAACTTGGACATGTGACTAAAAAGGACACGACACAAATAACGACGTCATATAAGGACGCGGCTCTTATGACATAATAAATGCATATTTGGAAATAAATAATAATAAGTAATGCCATAATAAGACCCATAACATCTCTTCCGACATTCAAATTGAGCTTGTCCTCAAGCTCGAACTTTGCGTGGATGGCCGAGTCTTCTGGCATCTTGATCTCCCGCCAGAACAATGCCCGATAGCGCGTAGTGGTGGAGGGGATGCCAGCGAGGTGTGACAACACTGTCAGAAAAATGAGCGTCGAAAGGAATGTCTTCGCCGGGGATGGTGGAGCGGTGGTCAGCAACAACGACAAGACAGTTGAAGGAGCGACTATCGACAGAAGGAACGGATCTGACGGCGTGGTGGCCGGAGGTACCGGCGATGCAGGGGCCGACAAAGGAAGCTGTGGGATGGCGGCCGCAGTGACTGACGAAGGCGACCCAAAGTGGGGCGGCACCCCCACAGGAGATGATGGCGGAGGGGCAATCATCGCGGAGAGTGGTGGCACGTTGTCGGTGGGCGAAGAAGGCGACTGCATGAGGAGAGGTAGTGGCAGCGAAGGAGGAAACTTTGGCGAGTAGGCGGCTATCAAATCATCAAGCTTGTGGAGGAGTGTGGACATGTCATCCCGACAACGAGCGTCGGCGTCCTGACAACGTGTGTCGAAGTCCCGAAAGCGTGCGTCGAAGTCCCGAAAGCGTGCGTCCCAAGAGGCCATCATTTCCTCTATCGAACGGAGGGCAGCAATCTCCGCGACACTAAGCTTGCGGTCCATGATTAATTATCAAGAAATAATTGTCATAAATAATATATCCTCGCACGGGGTTCAAGACGGAAAGGCGGGCGTTTCTTTTCTTGTCAGTCAACAGAGGACTGGGCTCGATGCTGCTAGAGATGGAAAGTTGCAGCAGGTTGGAAAGGGGCTCAACTTCCAAAATAGGCAGGAAAGCTTAATTGGCGCAAAAATGGCGCCGCGGAAGGAAGGTCTCGTCTAATGCGTGTGCGATAGGAAGCCGTTGCAACTGCGTGCGATGAAGACGCACGGGACTGCTGGGATGGATCGATCGTGGCTTTGTCGTTGATGATGCAAACAATAGAAAGTAGATGGCTTGATGTTGGGAGGGATTGAATCGACGGAGGGGCTGGATGCGCTTCCTGCACGGGGACGGAAGGAGTCCACTGGTGGTGTCGGTCGTGAAGCTCATCGAGGACCATCGGGCGGTGGGTGACGGGTTTGGAGTAGGCGTTCCTGTGTGGATTTTGATCGGCGGAGACGATCCCGCAAGGGGGATCGAGCGGTTGTGTTGTTGAAGTCGATGGAGGACGGGCAGGGCCCGACTTGAAGATGGAGAAGTCGTGGCTGCTGGAGCAGTGAGCGGAGGAGAATCCGATCAAAAATAAATGTGGAAGACGACCGATGGCTCTGATACCAAGTTGTTAGGGTCCGACTCGGAGGTCGCCGGGCGAGTAGCCGGAGGTGGAGATGCCGGAGGTGGAGATACTACGGAGCCTTGACCACGGCTGCCTGTGCGGGGCGTGCTCGAGAGAGAGAGAGCTTCCAAGATCTCTTTTAGGGTTGGAAAATTAGACTTCTTTATTCATACTGATACAAGACCCACTAGGTCCTTTAAATAGGACTTACAATCGACACCAAAAAGTAAAGAACACTAAAGGAAATAACGACAAACTTGTACATGCGACTAAAAATGACACGACACAAATAACGACGTCATTTAAGGATGCGACTCTTATGAATAAATGCATATTTGGAAATAAATAATAATAAGTAATGCCATAATAAGACCCATAACAATGTCCTCGAGGAATTACAGAGCCCTACCACCATCATCATGCTCATCATCAAAAGTTGTGGCCTAACTATTTCGATCGGTTACTATTTATAATTATACCCTACTAAAAAAATTAAAATACCAGCATATCCAAAATGATAAATCCTGTTTTGCTTTCAATTATTGACAAAAAATAAGGTCAAAATAAGTAGCTAAACATGGTATTAACAAAAGTAAAACTCAATATTGATAATTAGAAGGAAACATCAGTGAATCGCTCTAGCTCATAGCTTCAAGTTCAGACATGCTTTTACTTTCAAAGATAAAAAAAATTGACTCAATTTTGACGTATGGTAGGCTGTGAGAGTGGATCCTAATAATGCAAACCCTAGGTTAGGCGTGGTACCGGGCAAATAGAATCCTATCTAACTCTAGGATGATGAATGCATGCAATTAGTGATCCAACGATAAATTGATAATGAGACAAAACTTAAGCCAAAGGACACAAGCGATATGCAAACACATCGATTAAGCAAGTAGATTAGACTTTCCTCCGATTTAAGGGCTAAAATCTAAAATTCATAAGCGATAAAGGTCCTGCAACCCAAGATTAATCACGACCAAATAAACTACCAGAAATGACATCCAAAATCATATAAATATCCAAATCCGTACAACAATAAAGAAGAACAATGAAAATAAACAATAAACACTCACAAATAAGGGACTGTAGATGCGGGCGCGAAGATCTGGTGATTGTAAAGGCGGTGGTGGATAACCGGAGAGGAAACGACGGATGACTAGATGCTATCGGAGGTGGGATGAGGCTGTTTTGTTGTGGGGATGGAGTGATGGGGCAGTATGGGGGTACGGTTTGGGTTGTGTTAGAAAGAAGGGGGTGAGCATGATTGGATCAAGCTGGGGTTGCGTAAGGAAGCAGGAAAGTGAGATGGGGGAAGCTGTAGGGAAGGGTGCAGGATATAGGAATGGAGGGGCGGTGGCTGTTTGATGACTGCGAGGGGTGGGTGGCGGTTTGTAGGTAGGGGTTGGGCGGCCTGTTGTGTACATGAGCAGGAAGGAGATTCAGGATGGTGGAACAGGGGCTGTTTGAAGGCAGGTGGCTGTTTGTAGGCAGTGGGATTGGGCGGCTGGCTGTTTACAAGGACAGGAGGGTGGCGGCTGATATGTAAGGGTTTGGAAATGGACGGATAGCAATGACAATGCAATGAACAAAGGTACAATCCCTAGGAGTCGTCACCTTAAGGTTTCGTATAGTCGGGGCACCACGAGAGATCGCTGGATTTCGGGGAAGAATGTCTCCAAAATATGCAATGAAATGAAACAAGCCCTCATCTCTCTTATTTATACTAATCATTACTTGGGGCACACGTTGTGAACGACTATGATTGGTTGTACACGATAAGTGTCTGATCACCTCAAATAAAAAGGGCAGCCCGATGCACAAAGCATCCCTGCACAGTGAGGGTCCGGGGAAGGGTCCCACCACAAGGGTAAAATGTAGGCAAACCTTACCCTGCATTTTTGCAAGAGTCTGCTTCCAGAACTCGAACCCGTGACCTCAAATATAACCTAAAAAAATACAGAAAAACACAGAAATGTCTAAATGACGCTCCAGACACAACCTTGAACTTGGATCGTCCAGTTCACGATTCGATTAATGCCTCCTGCAAGAATAGACGCGTGCATGCCCCATTCTGTGATTGTCGGCGCTCGAAGTGTAATCCCCATCAAAAACTTAGTTTTGGTTACTAGAAGAGAGTGAATCATAGAGCAATGTCGATCATCATATCAGTTGTTAAAAAGAGAGCTTTTAACTTACTTCAGGAGCTTATACACAGAGCAAATTAGTCGGTTACATTAGATTAAGATCAGTTCTTACCAGTCAAACTTGCAGGTAAATTTGAATTTACCTTTTCTTTCCTATCGATATAGCATCTTTTGACATTGTAATCTTCATGACCTCATACCTAAATACTTGACTAGCGCATCCATTCTCTTTGAACTGTAACCAGCGGAAGATGGAAGCAAGCTAGGCACATTGATGTGTGTGTTGAACCAATTCAACACCCCCTTTTGGTTTCAGATTGATCTTGAAGTGTAAATTTTATTGTACATTTTTCGGCTGCATTTGATTAGGAAACTGCCGCAGGGGGAGCGCTGCTAAATACCCTGGCACAAAGTAGATGATATAGGCTTTCCTTACACCAGTATACGTGATTTACATCCAAAACTTTCCCTTAATGGGAGAAAATATGATGATTTTGTTTTTCTATCATTAGCAGAATGCAGCTGCATTTGTTTCCTAGGTATACATGTTTTTATTCATTACCATGATACTGAGTAATCTATAGTTTGAGATGTTTGAGTTTCATTCTTGCTTATATTGTTATTATAGAAATTTTATACCTTTCTGTCACATCCCTGATTTATTTCTAAAAAGTATTGCTTTGCAGATTGGAAGGCCTTACGTTATCTCCAAGCTGAAGGATTACCCAAAGTTTCAAGCAGTTGCGATTGCAATTCAGAGATCTGGTTTTAAGGTTGATGCTTTTATAATTATACTCCCAGTTAACTGAACCTTTACTTGCACTTTTCCCTGATGAAATCATTTTTGACCCAGTAAAGAAGGCATGGTCAATTGGATTATTGAGATTCTCATCATAAGTTATCGTTCTTTTACTCAAGAATTGCAGCATGCATAAATCCATTGGTTTCACGTTGTGTTTTTCAGTTGTAGCAATTTTAAAAATGAGTCTATAAGGTTTTCTAGATGAAAATGCAAATGCAGATATGCGCGTAACGATTAAAAGAAATAAAACTTCCCTAGCACTAATGCAATGCACCTATACGACTTAACATGCAATTAACTATGATGTGTTAAACAATAAATTTGCAGCTCTCACAATTAATCACATTCGATCACTTATATTCTAAATGAAGTAAACAAATAATAATCTGCAAATTAACATGGATTGCAACAAAATAAAATCACGGTGAATAAATTTTACAATTTTAAATTAAGCAAAAGTATTCAGAGCAAAAAATGACTAACAATAAACAAGTACACCCATACAATGTGAAGAAATTAAATTGAAATGTAAAGGCTCACCAAATAACCCTCTTCAAAGCGGGGGTGGGGGATGGGGGTGGTAAGTGGTGAGGAGATGAATGTAGGCACGTTGTGTTGGTTCTGATGCTCAATTATCGGGGAAATGTTGAATATGAATTTTAGTGCTAGCAGATTTGAGGCTCATGGATCTTAGAGTTTTGGGGAGATTGGAGATTTTTTGGTATAATAGAGGGATGTCGGGGATGTAGTGGAAGGGAGAAGGGGCTCGTGTGTGTTGGAGGCGTCAAGGGTGAGGAGGAAAGACTCGAGAAAGGAGATGGGGTTGGAGAAGGGTTGAGGTGGGTGGAGAGGTGGATGGAAGGTCTATGAAGGGAGGGGGCATGGGAAGGGCAGACATGGGAAGGGAAAGCAATTGGGGTTTGAGTGTAGAGAAAGGTATGGGAAGGGAAAAGGAAGGCTTATGATGCTTTGGTGGGGTCTTCGGAGGTTAGGAGTGGTGATTTTCCAGAAGAAGTGTCAGTGAGGGGTGCTGAGAGACTCAATTTGTAGAAATTGTGGTTGTAGGCTGTTGGACAGGTGCTAGAGGGGTTCTGCTGGAGCTCGGGTATTGTTGTCAGGGAGTGGTGATGACCTGAAGGAAGAGGCGACGAGGGCGCTGGGGCTTTGCCCCCTCCCTCTCCCCATTCCCCACGTCATACTTAGACGCCTGAATGATAGTTTAGTCGCGACTCTCAATGCCCTAACCTTTTTAATACAAGTTATATTGCCAAATTTTTAGTTAGATGAAATCTGACGGCTCAATTCGCCCAATTTGTTCATTTAACCTAAAAGGCTAAAACTCAAATAATGTTTATAAAATTAAAGAAAATAAATGAAAACATGAAAATTCGTGCTGAACGCGATGTCATTATCACACCGTCCACCCGAGAATCCTAAAACTGTCAACCGCTAAAATTGACCAAATGATGCACGTCCAATCTCTATCATTTTCCTCGGTTCAGAAGCATTCATCTCCGATGAATGAAGATTTTCATGCTCTCGATGCAGGTCAGACAAGGATCGATGCAGCTCCATGAACTATGATGACCCTAAATCATAGCTTCCAGTGGATGTCGTATCCACTGGATGTCATCGGCTGCTGAAGTTGTTGAGGTTCCCCATAAATGATGAATCCACTGTAGAGGTGATGTGTAAAGATGTGGTGAGGTGAAGGATGAACTTTGTTTGGATCGGCGGCGGGAGCCGGCGCGGGATGAATCGCCACAGGGTTTCGAATCGGGGGTGGGGAGGCGGGGCTGGAGACGCGGCGTTATCGCTGCTGTTGTGAAGGTTTGCGGGAGCAAACGCCACCGCCCGCGCGCGGTGGGCGTTTGTTTTCCCGCCGTGCGGTGGCGGTTGCTCCCGCACCGGCGCTCAGACGCCTATCCAAACGAAGCCGAAGTTAGAGTGAAAGTGTGGTCGAGGCTATAGTGGAGTGTTTGGTTGAAGGCTCAAATAACAAGGTATCTTATCATTTAGAATCAAATACTCTATGTCAAATACATGATCAATACCCATATTCCTAATGATATAAAGATCACAAATTTGACTCATTCTCTCTCAGGACATTGTATGAACCTATTTGTTTGACGCTAAAATTCATTTCAGTTCCCCGTGAACGTCTCCCTCAGCTTCTAAGTTGAATCTTCAAATAACAAATAATAAGATACCCATTACCATTATAACTCACTCCTTAAATATGCTCTATAAGCACACTATATAAGAAATACAATATTAATTAATTAATACATAAAAAAGAATTCACTTACATTGCTTGATCCGAACTATGCCACAATGGCATGGGTGCCATGAGTTGTGTTGATCTGAACTAAGTTGAAGTGACTTTATCTTGATCTTTAGCAATTTTTGAAGTGAAAATAATCTCCTCAAATAGAGCAGAATTGATGGCAGCAGTGGACGGTGCACCATGGTGGTGTGCTGGAATTGGGAGTTTGGTGTGGTTAGCTTTAGTTTGTGCGTTTAATTGGGTGTGAGCGGGTTGATTCTTTGAAGAAAGTGGGGTGGCTTTGACTGAATTTGCATGAAGCCTTCTGGACCGTGGTTGTGGGTTCAAGTGCATTAATTAGGTTTTAAGCCGAACTTAAGGGAACGTGGAAGTTGCTGCTCAAGGCTTCCGTCAGCTTGGGGCAGTTACGAACGTTTCAGTAGCTTGTCGATATCTCGTCAGAGAGGTGGTCGTAGGTGGTGAGTGATCCAGAGATCTTGTTTAACCCTAATCCTATCTTGAGGAGGCGAGAGAACTAAGAGAAGAAAACTAAAGATTAATTCATTGCATGATTTCTTCATGAACCTAGGGGTCCTTAAAAAGAAATTCAAAGTGACATAAGCATAATAAGTCTCAACAGTTGGACTTATAATAAAAATACTAGAAATTACTAAAAAAAATCTAAAGAGTCTTAACGACTCAGACTCATAACATTGATGCTAAATAACGACACGACATGACATTAATTAAACATACAAAATAACAAATAATTGATTGTGTGGATCCATAACATCCCACCATCGTTTGCGTTGAGCTTGTCCTCAAGCTTGGAAGGTACTCGAATGCGGACGTTCTGGTTCTTTTATTTACCGCCAGTAATACCTTATGACGATCCCTAATGGTAAAGGTCTCATTCTTCGGTGAGCCTCACTTGTGCAAACTGATTGAGTTGAGGAGTATGATGTTGAAATCTCGTCGCGCGACATCGACGGGCTTTGCTGTTTGTGTCAGCGAATGGAGCGAATCGAACCCTGATGTCGAGACAAGGGACGCTACAGGATGCGGACATCAGAGGTAGACAACGAAGCCCGCTCAGTCGAAGCCGGAGGAATGTGGTTGGAGAGGAGATCATTGGATGGAAACCACATGGATTGATAGTGGTGATCGAGGGTGGCAAAGTGCGTGTCGCACACACTTCAAATTAGTGTAATGGGCGACGGGGTTCTTGTTGTGCAACTTGAAATCCCTCGACTTTGACGATGAGTGTGACAAAAACTGCTTGGGTTGCCACCTGAGCGGCAGCTAGATTCCCTATTAGATTGATCCAATGTTGCCATGAGCTTCAAATACTTTTGCGGGCAACCTCATATGATGTCATGGCGATAGGGCCCGAGTGTAGGGAAAAAGGCTCGGGCTCACTATGACCCCAACATCGTGAATTTTCTGCCCTCTAGAGCGAATTCATCGGAAGGCGTTGTTGGTTGCTGCTTCAAGTAAGTAGTTAATTACCTTAGTACTTAATTAAGCACTCTTGCAATTAATTAATCCATCGATTAATTAATCTAGGGTATATGGCTCGTTTCAAAGAAGGTGAACAACACGATTAACAATGTGGGTGGCTCGATGGACAACATACGTTGGGCTTGAAATTGAAAGGGAGACGCGGATGTTGTTACAAGCTTGGAGGGAAGGATGGGTGATGTGAAGGTTGAGAGTTCTACGTCGACCTGATAATGTTCCGTCAAAGCCTGAAGATGCATTGATATTGCTGCGTCGAAGCCTGGAAATGATTGCGACTGCAGCGGAAGTCGACCTAAGTGGTTGTTGGGGAGTCGAAGTTGAGCCAAGAGAAGCATAAGGTCACATCTATGGATCATCGATGGAACCCTATCGAGGATGGCGTGGGATTGGGAAGACGGAAGATGTGTCGAGAGTTGTCGCGTCCATGCGTTCAAAGTTGATCTTGTTAGGACTAGATGACCACAGAGAGGTGGAGGAAGCGGGATGCTTCCGTGGTTGAGCTTGGATTCGAGGAAGGGATGACAACCGAGGAAAGAAGGTCGGGTGTGCTCGTTGGAGAGGTGACTAGGAGTTAACACTGGGATTAGAGAGTGCTATGATACTATGATTTTACGAGCTTTCTCGTAGCGTGTCGATGTTACGTCAGAGGGGTGGCCGGAGTTGATGAGGGAGGCAACGATACAAGAGAGTCATGCTCAACAGAAGAAGAGGGAGAGGAAGGAGTCTTGCTCAACCTTAACCCTAAAGTGAGGAGGAGAGGGAACTAAGAGAAGTAAACTAAAGATTAATTCATTGCTTGATTTCTTCGTGATCCTAGATGTCGTTAAATAAAAATACAAAGATGCATAATTGTAATAAGTTCCAACATTTGAACTTATCATCATAAAAATACTAGAAATTACTATGACATCTAAAGAGTATTAATGAATCGACTCATAACATAGATGCTAAATAGTGACGTGACATGACATTAATTAAATTATGTAATCATGTGGGCTCATAACAGGAGTTTTGAGAAAAATGTGAAAGTCGAAGTTGTTGGGCCCACTAGGTGGAAAAATAAGGGTACCAGATTGGCATTGATGTCATGTAGTGTGTAGAGAAGGAATCATGCTATTGATGCCTGGTGACACAAATAACACGTTGCAGGTAGAGAAGAGCTTTGAAGGCCGTTGATGAAGCAGGATGGGCTCCTTGACATTGGTTGTGGTCTCTGATGGTGGAGTCTGGGTCGATTGTAATCGAGGTTAATGACGGCGGAGTCTGAGTTGCAAGGAGTGTTGAAAAATAGACAAAAGTGATAGAGGATGAGTTCCGGGGTTGTGAATCTAGGAGCATGAAGTTGCACTTGTTAGTTTCACAACATATTAGGAGCACGGATGGTGCTCAAGGTTTGTTGTGAAATTATGAGTGTATAATAATGGTAATATTAGCATTATTATAATCAATATGAAACAATGTAAGAATAAACTAAAAGATACACATACAACAAACAAAAACAGTCAAGCCTTTATCCCACCATAGTGGGGTCGGTGTTACCGACGTCCAAGCGGAGGAACCAGAATGACACGTGTACTCGAGGAGGCCGCGAGGCGACGCGGGAAAAAAGGGCGGTCTGAACCACACCGGCACGAGCACCGAACCGGGCGGTTCGGTGGGAGCACTCTAGGGGCCGACCGGCCCCCCTATCTTAATTACTGTTCTGTTTTAATTGACAAGTATTGTAATAATTTTATTTAGCTTTTGAACACCTTGATGTGTGGTGGATCCCTCCTATATAAGGGATCACCTTACGGTTGATTGACATCTTTGGATCATTTATGTTAATTGGGGCTGCTGCCTTTTCCTCTCTCTCTCTCTTCCTCTATCTCCCTCCCTTCCGTCTAACCTATCCCTCTCTCTCGTTCTCGCTCGGTAACGCGCCGCTGCCGCCTGACGACACTCCCCTCTACATCCTCCTCCCTCGCTGCCGCCCCCACTGCCGGCCGCCGATACCTCACTGCCGGCGCCGCTGCCGCCCGACGACACTCCCCTCTACATCCTCCTCCCTCGCTGCCGCTCCGCCCGCCTCCTCGCCGCCGGAGATCCTTCCGATGGGAACGAAACCGAACACACGCTCCGTCACTTCCGGAGACACCCCCGACCTCGCCGACCGCATCGCATCCCACGAGAGCCAACTCTCCTCCATCCATGCCGCCATCGCCGGTCTCACCGCCGGCCAAGAAGCCCTGCAGTCTGGTCAGGACGCGATCTCCGCCGGCCTAGGCGCCGGATCGCGCCCCGGAAACCAGCCGCACGGCCTAGGCGCGACTCGCGGCCTAGGCGCCGGATCGCGCCCCGGAAACCAGCCGCACGGCCCCGCTGGCACGCCTCGCACCGGCCCCAATTCCGCCCGCTGCCAGCACATTGTTTTCCACGGAGGCCGTCTCCTTCCTCGACACGCCTCCACAGCCAGCCTCCGTCCTCGGCACACTTCCACCGCCCGCCGCCATAGCCGACCGATCCGCCCTCGCCTTGGATGTTCCGTCCTTTGCCAACACGGATCCGTTGGGATGGATAGCTTGTGCCGAACAATTCTTCGACCTCAACGGGACCTCTCCGACGAACAAAGTAAGCACGGCCGTGGACGGCCTTGAGGGTTCGGCCCTCCATTGGGCCCGATGGTTGCGTCAAATCCAACCCGCCATTTCTTGGACGGAATCTAAACAAGAAATGATGTGCCGCTATGACTCTCGATGCACCGGTTCCGCAATCGAGCGCCTGTGCACGACCCGCCTAACGACGATCGTGGACACCTACATCGACGACTTCGTCGCACTCGTCACGCAAGTACCGGGCCTTTCGCCCGACCACTATTTGGGTTTCTTTCTCCAAGGTCTACGTCCTAACATTCGTTCCCGACTCTGCATGCACCATCCTCACATGGTCTCCGAAGCTCTTGAACTTGCCCGGGCCGTCGAGGCGGATCTCGGCCTCCGGTCGATCCCCCCTCCCACCTTTCGGCCCTTGCCGACGCCGGCCGGGCTCGACCCCCCCTACGGGAACCGGCCGGCCACCCCGAACGGATGCTCCTCAACGCGTCGACTACCACGACCTCCGCCGCCGCGGCTTATGCTTCCGTTGCCGCCAACCCTACTCGCCGCAACACTTATGCCCGGTCAAGGAATTTCATGCCATCTTTGTGGATATCGACCGCGAGGATGCGCCCGACGATCCATCTCTGCTGGAGGCCCCGCCAGATGATCCGACTGGGAACGCGGAGACGGCACCACTCAATGTCCTGGAGCTACCTTTTTATTCGATGGGCAGCCTTACGGGTCCACGAACGATGAAACTGGCAGGCACACTTCTGGATCGGCCTGTGGTTGTTATGATCGACAGTGGCGCTAGCCACAACTTCATGTCGGCCCAACTCGCGCGGGATCTCGGCGTGCCTTACGATCCTTCCCCCGACTTCTCCGTCTGCCTAGGGGATGGTCGCCGCAGACCGACATTGGGACAGTGCGCAGGGGTTACTCTGTCCTTGGGTCCGTGCACGGTCACGGCCGACTTCTACTTATTCGAGCTGAGCGGTCTCGACGCCATTTTGGGGTCGCCTGGTTGCAGACGTTGGGCGACGTTCACGTCAACTGGGCCTCCATGACCATGTCTTTCCTGCATCAGGGCCACCCTTGCCGATTGGTGGGGGATTCTGCACTCTTTCGCTCGCCGGTCTCCTTCAGGGCCATGACACGCGTCACCGACCTCGATTTCTCCGCCTGGTTATGGACTGTCCAACCGACTTCCCCGCCGGCCGACCGGCTATCCGCGGATATGGACGCCATCCTCACCGACTTTCCGGACCTTTTTGCTGCCCCGCCCGTCCTTCCACCGCCACGGCCGACCGATCACGCCATCATCCTCAAACCAGGGGCGACGACAGTGTCCGTCCGTACCTACCGTTACGGGCATGCGCAGAAGGACGAGATCGAGCGACTCGTGCGGGAGATGCTGTTGGGGGGCCTTATACGGCCCAGTGCTAGTCCTTTTTCCAGTCCGGTGCTTTTGGTCCGCAAAAAAGACGGCAGTTGGCGTTTTTGTGTGGACTACCGCGGCTCAACAAGGCTACGGTGCCTGACAAATACCCCATTTCCGTCATTCAGGAGTTGTTGGACGAGCTTCATGGCGCAGCCTTCTTCACCAAACTCGACCTCCGCGCCGGATATCACCAGATCCGGGTTCGGCCGGAAGACGTGCCGAAGACGGCCTTCAGGACACATGACGGCCATTTTGAGTACCTGGTGATGCCGTTTGGGCTCACCAACGCCCCAGCCACCTTCCAAGCCACCATGAACGACATCTTCCGCCCGGTCCTCCGTAAGCACGTACTCGTTTTCTTTGATGACATTCTTGTGTTTAGTACTTCTTGGCAGGACCATCTCCGCCACGTGCGGGAGACCTTTACCACTCTTCGCCGCCACCACCTTACCGTCAACCAGAGGAAGTGTACTTTTGGCGCCACGACGGTCAGCTATCTGGGCCATACCATCTCCGCTCTTGGCGTAGCCATGGACGCGGATAAGATCGACGCAGTGACTCGGTGGCCGACTCCCACGTCCATCCGTGACGTTCGGGCTTTCCTGGGACTGACCGGGTATTACCGGCGCTTTATTCGGGATTACGGCGGGTTGGCCCGCCCTCTCACCCAGCTGCTGAAGGCCACCGACGACGGGCCGTTCTCGTGGCCACCGACCGCCATGGCATCCTTCGCCGCACTACAATCAGCCCTGATCCGAGGGCCGGTCTTAGCCATGCCGGACTTCCGGCAGCAGTTCATAGTGGAATGCGACGCCTCCGGCTCCGGAGTCGGCGCCGTTTTGATGCAGGCGGGTAGGCATGTGGCTTATTTTAGCCGCGCCTTCTCGGCGGTTGTGCGCAGCAGATCGGCTTACGAGAATGAGCTCATGGCTTTGGTCTTAGCTGTACAACATTGGCGGCCGTACTTGCTCGGTCGGCCCTTCATTGTCCGTACCGATCATCACAGCCTCCGGTACTTGCTTCAGCAGAAGATCGCCACGCCGACGCAGCAGCTTTGGGTAGCCAAGCTTCTCGGCTATGACTTCACCATTGAGTTTCGGTCTGGCAAGACCAACCGGGCAGCCGATGCTCTCTCCCGACACCCCCACGCCCCAGAGTTAGCCGCCATCTCGCGGCCGGTTCGGGAGGACGCTGCCATTCTCCAGCAGGAGGCGGATACCGACCCCCACCTGATAGCCATCCGCACGGCATTACTCGCCGACCCAGCGGTCCGACCGCCATATACTCTCATCGGGGGCCGACTGTTCCATCGGGGCCGCCTCGTCCTGTCCGCCTCATCATCCCGCATTCCTCTTCTTCTCGCCGAGTTTCATTCCACCCCCTCGGGGGGCCATGCCGGGGCGTTCCAGACGTATCGGCGGCTAGGCGCCTCCTTATATTGGCCCCACATGCTCCGTCAAGTGAAGGCCTACGTGGCGGCCTGTTTGCCTTGTCAGAAGGCCAAGTACGAGACGCTGTTTCCGATCGGCCTACTACAGCCCCTGCCGATTCCCGAGCGTGTCTGGGAGGACATAGCGATGGACTTCATCACCCGTCTGCCGCGCTCGAACGGGTTCGATTGCATATTGGTGGTGGTCGACCGTTTGACGAAGTACGTCTACTTCGTTCCTCTCAGGCATCCTTATACAACAACGACAGTGGCCGACTGTTTCATCTCCGAGATCGTCCGCCTCCATGGTTTTCCTCGCTCCATAGTGAGTGACAGAGATCCTCTCTTCCTCAGCAGTTTTTGGACCTCGCTGTTCCGTCTTCAGGGCACTCGACTCCGGATGAGTACCGCCTATCACCCCCAGTCGGATGGACAATCCGAAGTGCTGAACCGTTGTTTGGAGACATACTTACGGTGCTTCATCGGTGAGAGACCTGGGTCGTGGGCCAAGTGGCTATGTTGGGCGGAGTACTCGTACAACACCGCCTACCATCACTCCGCAAATACATCGCCCTTCGAGACGGTCTATGGCCGCCCCCCGCCTTCCGTTACCCGACATCTTCCGGGAGAATGTGATAGGGACTACTAGGGCAAACTAGAAAAAGTAGAGACTAAAGAGGAAGAAGACGGCTAGGGTTTGCTAGAAAAGAAAAATACCTGAAATAATTATGCATGACTCCCAAAAGAGGGGGGAGATGGGTATTTATGTGAACCCTCTCCCCCTAGGGCCGGCCGGCCCCAAGTGAGGGCTGAACCGGTTCGGTTCAGCCCTCCTTCTCTTATTTAATTAATTGCGGGCTGAACCGGATGGTTCAGCCCGGTCTTTTCCCGGCGCTCCTTTTGGTCTTCTGGCGTACTTGAATCCTCGAAAGCGCATGTCGTCCGGGGGTATAACAGAATGCCCCGTGGCCAGTTTAGCCGATCATCTGTACGACCGGGACGTGATTCTGGATAGCTTGAAACACCACCTTCGACGCGCACAGGCAAAGATGCTCTTGTTCGCTAACCGGAAGCGTCGCGATCTCTCCTTTCAGGTGGGCGAGCGTGTATTCATCAAGCTTCACCCATATCGCCAGCTGACCGTGGCCCGCCGCACCTGTCCCAAGCTGGCCCCTCGTTTCTACGGGCCCTTCGAGATCCTCAGCCGCATTGGAGCCGTCGCCTACCGCCCGCGCCTACCGGATCACAGTCGCATCCACCCGGTGTTCCATGTCTCCCAGCTTCGTCGCGTCATCGGCGATCACCCAGTCACCGACCACATTCCGGCGGATGTTGAGCATTCCGACTCCCCACCTTTGTACCCGGCTTCTATCGTGGATTGGCGCCACCATACCCCGGGAGATACGTTTCCAGAGGAGATTTGCGTCGCGTGGCGTGACCGACCTCTCACCACCGCCACATGGCTACTGCGGGACGAGTTTCGTCGTCAATTTTCAGATTATTGCCTTGAGGACAAGGCTAATTTTCTAGATGGGGATATTGTTACCGACGTCCAAGCGGAGGAACCAGAATGGCACGTGTACTCGAGGAGGCCACGAGGCAACGCGGGAGAAAAGGGCGGTCTGAACCACACCGACACGAGCACCGAACCGGGCGGTTCGGCGGGAGCACTCTAGGGGCCGACCGCCCCCCCCCCCCCCCCCCCCCCCCCCCTATCTTAATTACTGTTCTGTTTTAATTGATAAGTATTGTAATAATTTTATTTAGCTTTTGAACTCCTTGATGTGTGGTGGATCCCTCCTATATAAGGGATCACCTTAGGGTTGATTGACATCTTTGGATCATTTATGTTAATTGGGGCTGCTGCCTTTTCCTCTCTCTCTCTCTCTATCTCTTCCTCTACCTCCCTCCCTTCCGTCTAACCTATCCCTCTCTCTCTCGTTCTCGCTCGGTAACGCGCCGCTGCCGCCCGACGACACTCCCTTCTACATCCTCCTCCCTCGCTGCCGCCCCCACTGTCGGCCGTCGATACCTAAGCGGTATCAGTCGGCTATATGAATCCTTTGTCGCCGTTGCACCCTATCTTTAGTCATAATCTCACTAATGCCCAAGTACGTCATGTCTTTCCTTATAGTTTCATTCCAAGTCTTTTTTGGTCTACCCCTCCCTCGTTTAACTTGCCTAGTGGCTAAACTCTCACAATGCTTAGCTGGTGCCTCTAATGGTTTCATTTGTACGCGTCTGAACCATCTTAATCGAGTTTCTCACATTTTCTTTACAATTGGTGTCGCTCCCGTCTTATCCCTGATACATTCATTCTTAATTTTATCCAATCTCGGGTGTCCACACGTCCACCTAAGCATTCTCATCTCTGCAACTCCCATTTGTTTTGCTCATGTACACAATTCATTGCCTAACACTCAGAACTGTAGAGCATCGCTGGTCTAATTGCAGTACGGTAAAACTTGCCTTTAAGTTTTAATAGTACTTTACTATCATATAAAATCCCAGACGAGCCTTTCCACTTTAACCAACCTGCTTAGATTTTATGTATCACATCTTCATCTACACCTCCATCTTCTTGAACTATCGATCCCAGGTATTTAAAGGACTCATTGCAAGAAATATCTTGGTCACCCAACTTAATGACAGACTCATTCGTCCTTTTTGCACTACTAAATTTAAGCTCCATATACTCCGACTTTGGCCTGCTCAACCTAAAACCCTTCTTTTCTAAAGTGTTTCGCCAAGATTCAAGTTTCGCGTTTACACTCTCACGTGTCTCATCGACCAAAACAATATCATTTGCAAACAATAGACACCAAAGTATTGTTTGTTGGATATGTCCGGTGAGCTAATCTAATATAATGATAAAAAGCTAAGGACTAAAGCTGACCCTTTATGTAAGCCAACAATGACAGGGAATTTCTGTGTTAATCCTCCAGATGTCCTCACCCTCGTCACTGAATTTATATACATGTCTTGGATTACGTTAATGTATGATATATTTACACCTTCCTTTTCAAACCAATTAATTAATACTAATTAATTTCCAAATCACGGTGGTCTCCAAATGCACTCTCCGGTGGTCCCAATTAGAAGTGTCTACTCCGACGAATGCGTGAGGGTAACAAGATCTCTCTTGGAACCCTATCATAAGTCTTCTCAAGATCAATAAACAACATATGCAATTTTTTTTTTGATAGTTGTCAATGAGTCTCCTCAAGAGGTGTATAACTTCCACCGTCGATTGACCTTACATGAATCCAAGTTGATTTTTTGAGATGCTAGTTTCTTGTCTTACTGTTCTCTCTATTATTAGTTCTCATAGTTTCATGGTATGGTTCATTAATTTAATTCTCTGTAATGACACAATTGTGTATATCTCAGTTGTTCTTATACAAAGGTACCAAGATACCCTCTCTACATTGGTCCGACATCCTCTTTGTCTTCAGTATCTTATTGAAGAAATATGTAAGCCACAAAATCTCTTCATTCTCTAGGCACAAAACCAAAGCTCTTTGTCACTGAGGAGAGAAGTGCTAAATCATCTAGGACATACACATATCTGTCACCGCATCCTCCTGCTGGCCTATTCCATAAGCTCTGGGTTGTACCGGACCTCGTCCTGAAGTTGATTTCACCTCGAATCCGACACGTGCCTTTCCCTTGTCGGTTTACTAAGACCACCGACCTCAAATTTCGACTACAGAAAGAATCACGATTATAAGACTAATGTGAAGAGGTATAACATAAGATGCTTACATGAACGAACTCGTTACCTGATCCATGGGAGTTCCCTGGCAATATCGAGCTATATGTCCCGGTTGCTGGCACTTGTAGCAAACTCCCGCAGTAGCTAAACACTCACCAGATGGTGGCGGTAGCATTTAGGACAGAGGGGGTAATCCTTGACCTTGGCCCTAGTCTGACCACCTCTCCTATCATCAGTTCTCTGCTTCTTGTTCCAGTTCTTTCCTTGGCTATTCTTATTCTGCTGCTGTTGTGGTGCATCCTGAGGCCGCTTCGAACAGAAGTTATTACGCTTTTGCACCTTCTGCTGATCAACTTCCAATTTACTCACAATGTTCACCAAGCTCCTGTAATCGACATTGACCATTGTCATCAGTGGCTGCCTCAGAGAGTCACGTAGTCCGTCCACGAACCAGCTACACTTCTCGTTCTCATCCCCTTAAATAGTGCCCGCATAACGAGATAAGTGAGTCAGCTCCCGCTCATAGGTTATTATAGTCATGTCCTCCTGAATGAGTCTGAGGTACTTCTCCTGGAGACTGCGGCGTTCGAACGGGGGTACGAACCAGCTTGCTAGTGCCGCCGAGAAGTCGGTCCTTGTGAACATATTTGTTGTACGACCTGACACAAATGAAGCTCACATTATCATTACGCGAAGAAAAAGTTAATGTAACCTAGGGCAAGGCCATTTGGTCTAAACTACTTACCAGCGGGGTCGACTGCCAAATGTCTGGTCCACCACAGATTTGCCTCGCCTTTCAGGAGGAAGGCAGCTTTCTTGTTCTCTGGGCACTGCATTACTTCGAGCAAGTCGCGGGTCTTTATCAACCAATCATCGGTCTTCATCGGCGTTTCTTCCCCATTAAAATTGGAGGGGTGGAGATCGCGGAAGTTTCTCAGATAACGCTCCATTCCTAAGTCTCTGACAGTTGGAACAGGAACTACTGCTGGATCTATTGCATGCAATCCATTTCTGAACTCCAACAGGGCTAAAGCCACTGCCATGGCAATGATGGCTGTCATGTCGGTAGGTTTTGCCACCGCTGGTACTGCTGGTGCACTACCGTCATCCATGACAATTTCAGGAGTGGTATTCTGACGCGATGGCTCGCCCGCCTCGTTGGTACGCGGTACTTATATGATGGAAGGAAAAATGGTTATCGATGTACGTAACAAAAGAAGGATCTACTAGAAAGATATTTCCATACACACGCAATACTAAGCTAGATGAAATTTGATGACTCTATCATCAAAGGAATGCTTCAGTTGAAATCCTTAAGCTCTGTGAATTTTCTGGGTTGTGGGATCCTAAACCTCCCTCTGATACCAATTGTAACACCCCAACCAAGTTTTACCACAAATCCGCAGTCCAGTCGGGCCTCGTGATAAGAAGCAAACTAAGTAGTGGTAATAAAATTGGGACATAGTAGACATAAATGAAAAAAAAATTCTAGATGAAAAACTTACAACGAAAGTAGTAAAAGAGCTAAGGGTAAACGTGTACCTCAAAAATCTGAATTCACAGAGCCACTAAAATAGAAAGAGTCAAAATGCTTGAAATACTGAATTCTTAGACATAGTCTGATACAAGAAACATTAGACAATTCTGATACATGTCCAAAATCACAATACAATACTGAGAAAATAAACTACTGAGTGAAAACAAACTATAAGAACAATGTCTGCAAACACGCTCATCCTAGGCGCAACACCCCACCTGTGACCCCTGTAATAATAAGCCCAAAAATGAGTCAGCCTAACTGGAGAGTAAGAAAAATCATTTCTCCTAGTGACACTAAGATAATAATAATTGAAGAAACATGTGTGCATGCTAAATAAGGAAATACATATATCATACTGAAGAATGATTATATTTAGTTTGTAAGCATGCTCTTCTATCAAAATGCTGTAAACATAAATGACTATTCTATTGTAATTAAATCAAGTATATCTATTTAAATGCTTCAGATAATAATTTCAAGGGATTTCTAAACTGCGGCGTATGCTTGAATTTTGGGCATTCTGGAATTATTCTTTTTCACGTTCTAGGATAAGTTACTTCTTATGCGCATTCTAACTATCCGAGTCTTTACTAACGAACACATCACGTTCTATGTCCCACGGACTTGGTCCCGCATCTACTAATTTATTAGAAGATGTATTCTCTCCCAAAAAGTTGAGGCTCATAGGGACTACTACGCCCTAGTAAGATTGTGTGCCTCAATCTATCACGAGCGAAATCATTGTTCGTGCCTCCTAATTGTTTCCCGTTATTGATTGGATGTTAATAAAATATTCTACTAGATGTCTGAGATCGAAACATTTATTGGTTGCCGCCTTATGTACACATTCATGCAACTTTCAATGTTTTTCTGAAATTAGATGTTTTGCGTAGGTCTACTATTTTCCTAGGGATCTAATATAAGAGAACATCAAATTCATACTCTACTGAAATACTTGAATGTCTGATATATTTATCAATTCGTACTATCAATTATTAATTACAAAACATAAGTACATAATTCTAATTAATTTCTCATCTACACAAGAAGTATTTATGCGTTGCTATGTGATTATGTCTAACCAAAAGAAATAAAGTTTCTTGCAGTAGTATTGCGTCGCTCGTACACAAGGCGCGGCGGCATGACACCTTATTACTTGACAAATTTGAGACCTCCTCCGTTCTGTTATCCAATCGAACCCAAACCTGAAACACAACATGATTTCTTAACTAATTAGATGCAACACTTTTAGGGTTTTCTCAATTATTTCACAACAACGCTTGTGCTAAAACGGAAGGAAACGACGACTCTAAAGAGGAAGGGCTAGGTAAAGGTATTATACTCACCGAAAAAGAGACCAGCGGTTGGAGAGGGGGCTGCCCTAATTTTTATGAGGAGGAGGTTCCAACGCCTCTACCAGCTGCATGGAGGGAGTAAGAAATCGAAGATAACAACAATCGAACTTGCTGACGGCTAAGACAGATGGAAACGAGGATGCGGCAGGGATCACCCGTCTGAGGGGAGAGGTCAATGAAGGCTTCTGGAGGGGGAAGGAAGAAGTCGACGAGACTTCACAGTGTGCGAAGAAGGCGCTGAGGGTTTCTGAAAGAGGAAAGATCGATTTCTGCGCCTTCCAATGACGACGATCAGGAGCGGCAGAACCACTCGCACCACCGGTTGAAAGGATCAAAACGAGGAGAATCCACAGGGAGCGCGCGCGAGAGAGGAGTCGGCAGTTACTTTGCAGCTGGGAGATGATTCACACGCCTTTATCGACTTGAATAGACGTGTGAGCCCTAAGCGCCGACTAAGGAAAGGAGCAGATTATGAGGAGGCTGCGTTTGGTAACCGCAGGGGCTGCGGTTACATTCTAATGTGCATCGTGAAATAGAGAGGGGAAAACAAGGCTTTGGTTTTATTACTAGAATGTCATTGGACATTAAATCACCAAAGTTATGAGTGTAAAAGGGTCTGTGGACCTCTAAAACGCGCCGAAATAATTTCTGTAAAGATAAATTATTTACTTGCACGCAACAGTTAACCATGGTAAACTCATACCTTGATTAGAAGTTGGCTCGATTACTCCTGCTCGTGATCGGATCCTGAAAATAAATTTTGTGCCCGCATTAATATTTACGGATGTTACATTTCTATACTTCGATGGGTATATCGTCTGACCCAACCGCCTTTCTATTTTCATTTTCTTCAGAGCATCATTTGGCTCTGATGCTTGAATTTTACGATAAAAAGTTACGTTCTTATGCTCCTCCGGGTTACTTAACTCTTCCAAGCTCAGTTCATTGTCTTTTTTCATTGTAGAGTTGATAAAATTATTTTTTGCATCACTACTTAATCGCCACATCATCCGTCAAAATTGTATCTGTTTCATCTTTCATGCGTTTAACTTGGTTTAAATCTCTTGTTTTCCTCTTTCTAGCTCGAGCAATTGTATATATATCACGCTCTCCATCTTTGACATATAGTTAAGAAATGCATACGAAAATTTATTGAGTTGAAGTGGCTATCTCTAACAGACCACAAAGCCAATAAAATAAAATTTCATTTGAAACTGAAAGTTCCTGCTAAAGTGTATTACATAAATATCATAAATACATGATATAGAAAATCCTTTTCATGAAAATAGAAACAACATAAGTATATAAACTAAAGGTAACAAATGCGAAAAATAATTTTATTAAGAGTTAAGGTGCACGTGTCTAACAAACCACAAAGCCAACCAAAATTAACTTCCACTGGTTCAAGCTAAAGTCTATTACATGGATAGCATAAGTACATGATTCAGAACAAATCTTGTTCAGGAAAATATAAACGACCAACTAAAATTAAAACTGCAACTTCTCAAACTGAACATGTCAAATTAACTAGGTTTTCTGACTTTAATTCCATGTAAGAATGGCTCATAATAAATGAGTTACTTCACTGACAAATAAGATTATCATTTCCCTTACGTGTCCTACACGCACAGGAAGGGTAATGATATATTAGTTAATATCAACTACAAAAAATATGAAGTATGTACTAAAATTTAAGTCATATGCCTCAAAGTACTATATAGGTAAAAACATGAATAATAACTGAAATAATTACGAGTAATCAATACATACAAAAATGCATTGCAAACGGTGGAGATTCATTCAAGTCTACATTTATCATGCAACTTGATAGTTTTTTGTATCTATATGTACTTATCAGTTATCACATATACAAGCGTGTTCATGATTATCCATAACTGAATTCCTACGGCCTGCTTCCTGCTCCATTTTTGCTCTGGTGACATTTTTTATTCCACCTCACCATAGAAATGAAAGTGTTTGAGTAACATTCTGATAAGAAGCTACTAGAGAGAAGGAGAAAACTAGAGAGAAGAAGTAAGGAAGCTAGGGTTTAGAAGAGGAAGAAGATTACCTTAGGGTTAATTGTCCCCTCCAAATGATAACATCCCTAGGAATAAATACCCGGGCCAAGGAGGGGGCAGGCCGGCCCTTCCAAATAGGGCTGAACCAGTTGGTTCAACCCTTGGCCGGCCGGTTTTACTGAGTGGGGGCTGAACCGGTTGGTTCAGCCCCTTCGTTGCTTGTCTTCTCCTTGCGCCTGCGAGCATAATAACGCCCCGAGAAGCGGGGCGCGATCGGGGGCGTAACATTCCCCTCCCCATCAAGACCCAGCTTGTCTCCAAGATGGCAATCTGGGTACAGCTCTTTGAAGTCCAACAGATCAACCCATGAGTTATGTGCTTCTGACAAGTGCTTCCACTTGACCAAGAGTTCGGCCCGAAATTTTGCGCCCCGCTGTTTCCACCTAAGTAATAGAACATTCTCCGACATCGGCCGAAGTTCACCCGCAACGGTAGCTTCCGACAAGAAAGGGCTCGGTTGGGCACTGTCACCAATCTTCTGCTTAAGCAAAGATACATGAAATGTCGGATGGATGCGGGAGCCTGCGGGAAGCGCCAATGTGTAAGCGACCGGCCCCACCCTTTTGAGAACACGAAAGGGGCCATAATAGCGAGGGGCCAACTTCTGATTTGTACGGCGAGCTACTGATAGCTGTCGGTAGGGTTGGAGCTTAAGGAATTCATCACCCACAACAAACTCCCTCTCCTTGTGTCCGCCTGGGCCTTCATGCGATCTTGGGCAAGGCGAAGATTCGCCCGCAATGTCACTAAAGTGCGGTCGCGATCGCGGAGGGCCCGATCAACCGCCGGTAACGCCGTGCTGCCCGGCTCATAACTGCTCAAAGAAGGGGGTGGGCGGACGTAGACCACCTCAAACAACGTCATCTTGCTGGCAGAGTGGTAAGCGGTGTTGTAACAATACTCGGCCCAGTGTAGCCAGCTGGTCCAAGTTCGAGGCTCGTCCATGACGAAACACCAGAGGTATGTCTCCACGCTACGATTAAGAACCTCCATCTGGCCGTCGGTCTGGGGGTGATTTGCGGTGCTGAAACACAAACAAGTTCCTTGAAGCCGGAAAAGCTCTCTCCAGAACTGGCTCACAAAAGTGGGATCACGATCAGAAATGATGGCGCGAGGGAGTCCGTGCAAGCGGACGACTTCCCTAGTAAAGAGTTCGGCGACCGACTCCGCCGTATAAGGATGACTGAGAGCGAGGAAGTGACCATACTTGGAGAGCTTGTCGACCACCACCAGAATGACCGACTTGCCCTGAGACTTGGGCAATCCATCAATAAAATCCATCGACACTGTATCCCAAATGTGCTGCGGAATCTCTAGTGGGTGGAGCAACTCGGCAGGTGTGGTGGTCTCGTACTTCTGTCGCTGACATGTCTCACATTGCCGCACAAACTGCTGCACATCCCGGCGTATCCCCGGCCAAAACACATTTGCTCTCACCCTTTGGAGGGTACGGAGCACTCCTGCATGACCCCCCACTGGAGAGGAATGAAACTCGTGGAGCATAACTGTCTTCCATGCTGAGCCTGGGGTATGACTACTCTGGCGTGGTAATGGAGCCGCCCACTCTGTAGATGATAGCCTGGCGTCACAGTCTCCCCATGCTGGAGGGCCTCCACGAGAGCGCGCAGTGAAGGATCCCGCAAAACCTCCTCATGTATGTCATCGAACGAGTCGAGGACCGGCCCCGAAATCTGGACGAGTGCACCATCCGGTAGACGGGACAAGGCGTCCGCCACCACATTCTCCTTGCCCTGGCGGTAAACGATCTCGTAATCGTAGCCCAAAAGTTTGGTGACCCACTTTTGCTGAAGAGGAGAGGAGACTCGCTGGTCCAAAAAGTGCTTCAAACTTTGGTGATCCGTACAAATCTTGAAATGGCGTCCCAAAAGATATGGCCGCCAAAGGGCCACTGCCTGAACCACCGCCAACAATTCTTTTTCATACGTGGACAGTCCCAACGTCTTAGGCGCCAACGCCTTACTGTAAAAGGTCAGTGGGCGGCCCTCCTGCATCAATACTGCACCCAGCCCTACCCCGGAGGCGTCCGTCTCCACGACGAACTCCTTAGTGAAATCTGGAAGGGCCAAAACTGGGGTGGTCGTCACGGCCCGTTTGAGCGCCTGAAATGCCGCCTCAGCATCATCCTACCATGAGAAGGCATCCTTCTGCAGTAGCTGGGTTAGTGGTTTAGCAATCTTCCCGTAGTCCCGCACGAACCGCCGGTAGTAGCCGGTGAGGCCCAAGAATCCCTGCAGAGCCCGAACAGTCTGGGGCCGTGGCCAAGAAACCATGCTCTCAATCTTCCGAGGGCCAGCTTTGACCCCTTCGGCCGAGACCAAGTGTCCCAAGTACTCGACCTCCTCCTGCCCAAAAGAACACTTGGATCGCTTAGCATAGAGCCGATGCTTGCGTAGAATAGAGAAGACCTGTTCAATATGGCACAAGTGGTCTTCCCAATTAGCACTGTATATAAGGATGTCATCAAAGAAAACCAGCACAAAGAGGCGAAGTAGTGGACGAAAGATCTCGTTCATATTGGCCTGGAATGTGGATGGCCCGCCAGTCAACCCGTTGGCCATCACTAGAAACTCGTAGTGGCCGTCGTGAGTCCTGAAGGCCGTCTTGTGGACGTCGTCTTCCCGCATGAGGATCTAGTAGTAACCCGATCGTAGGTCAAGCTTTGTGAATCGGGTCGCCCCGTGTAGCTCATCCAACAGCTCTTCAACCAACGAAATTGGAAATTTGTCCTTCAAAGTGACACTGTTCAAAGCCCGGTAGTCCACACAGAATCGCCATGAGCCACCCTTCTTCTTGACGAGAATAATCGGGGCCGAAAAGGAGCTCGTGCTGGGCCGGATGATCCCGGCGTCGAGCATCTCCCGGACGCTACGCTCGATCTCTGCCTTCTGCATGTGTGGATATCGGTAAGGCCGGATATTGGTAGGCTCCGCTCCGGCCTTGAGTACAATCTGGTGATCCCGAAACCGTGACGGTGGAAGTGTACGTGGCTCCTGAAAAACGTCAGAATACTGCTCTAGCAAAGACTGCATCTGTATGGGTACCTCAGACGACCCGGCCTCATCGGACTGCACCCCCAAAAGGACCGCCATCAAGCTCCCTTCCTCTCCGAGCTGCTGCATGCTTCGAAGAGAGACTTCCTTCACTGGCGAGGATGTGAGACCCTTCAAACAGAACTATCGTCCACGCTGCACAAACTCCATCGTCATGAGGTCCCAATCAAAAGTGACCCGCTTCAGCTGCTGCAGCCACTGAACTCCGAGTACCATGTCCGATCCCCGGATGGGTAGAAGATATACATCTGTGCTCCCAATGTATCCCTGAATCCGTAACTCCACTCCCTTCATTGCCCCTTCGCACTGCAGCTTGCTGCCGTCAGCCACCATAACCTGGAATGCAGCTCCTCTGTCAATCTCATGCCCCACCCGCTGTGCGACGGCCGAATGAATGAAGTTGTGGGTGCTCCCACTGTCCACCAATATCGTCACCTTCTCCTGTCTAACCGTTCCGGCAACCCGCATCGTGAGGGGCGGATTGCACCCTCCATGGCATGGATGGAAACCCCAAACTCCGTCATGCTCACGTCCTCCTCCAACAGCGCCTCCTCGACTGCTACCTCAGGAGGAGACTCGTCGCCCACCTTTTCATGCAGCATGAAAACCTGTATCTTCTGACATCTATGCCCGGGTACAAACTTCTCGTCACAGTTAAAGCAGTGCCTTTCTCCTTGCGGGCCTGGAGCTCGCCCCACGACAAACGAGTCACCGTAGGCTTAGCAACCCCCTGTGGCTCTCTCCTGGCAACGACGGGTGTGGAGGGAGGCCTCCCCGTGGCCCGCGACCGCTGCCGGTTGAAGCGCTCCTCCTGAATGCGGGCTAGGCTGATGACGTGGTTCAAACTCCGTGGCATATAAGCATGAACCTCATCCCGCAATTGCTCCTTCAATCCTGACACAAAACAACTCAGCAACGTCTTCTCTTCCCAGTGTACCCGGTTCGCCAATTTCTCGAACTCTGTCCGGTACTCAATCACTGTCCCTTTCTGTCGCAACTTCTGCAGCAGCGCCTCAAAATCCTTATACTCCAAGGGCCCAAATCGGGCGGTGAATCCCTCCACAAAATCAATCCAGGGCACATAATCTCTACCTCTCAGGAACCACTGAGTCCACTGAAACGCGACGTCTTCCAGATGGAACGACGCTAGTTGCACCCACTGCCCCTCCGTGACCTCCTGGTAGCTGAAGAATAACTCACCTTCTGAACCCATTCCAGTGCACCCCCCTTGAATTTGGGAAAGTTCATACGTGTCAACTTCGGTGGCATGTACGCTCGGGGCCCCGCCTACCCTTGCCAGCTCTGTCCATGCCCATTCTGTCCCTGCCCGTTCCACGACTGACGTCCCGGGCCCATATGACCATCGTGTGCCCCCGGGTAGCCTTGAGGTGGCTGACCCTGATGAGGAACGTGCTGCCCGGCTAACGGAACATGACCTCCATACCCGCCGGGAGGAACGCCGCCTCGCGGGTGAGGAAGAAGGCCCGCCGCACCTCCTGGAGCCCGCACAACAACCCCTTGCCCTCCATCGGCCTGTAGCCACGGCTGCCGCCCGCAATCAACTGGCCCAGCAAAACCGGGGAGGCCGCCTGAGTGTCTGGCCGGCCCGCACTCAGCCGGCCCCTAAGTTATCAAAGGCGCAAGGCGCACCGAGGCGCAAAGGGGTCCTGGAGCCTAGGCGCAAGGCGCAGGCGCGCGCCTGAGGCACGTGAGGCGCAAAAATGAATTGGGTGCCCAATTCACTGAAAATCAGCGAATTGGGCACCCAATTCACTGAAAATCAGTTAATTTGGAATCCAATTCATTGATTTTCAGTGAATTGGGTGCCCAATTCACTGAAAATCAGCAAATTGGGCATCCAATTCGCTGATTTTCAATGAATTGGGTGCCCAATTCGCTGATTTTCAGTGAATTGGGTGCCCAATTCACTGAAAATCAGGGAATTGGGTGCCATATTCACTGAAAATCAGCGAATTGGATGCCCAATTCGCTGATTTTCAGTGAATTGACACCCAATTCACTGAAAATCAGCGAATTGGGCAACCAATTCGCTGATTTTCAGAGAATTTGACACTCAATTCACTGAAAATCGGTGAATTGGATGTCCAAGTGCGCCTAGGTGTACCTCGAGCGCGTCTGAGATCATGTTTTTGCCCCCTCCAAAAGAAAAACAGGTTGAAGAATACAGCTTGAAAAGCCCAGGCGCGCCTTTGGTGCGCCTGAGAGTTGGTAAGGCGCGCGCCTGGGCGCGCCTGGGCGCGCCTGAGGCGCGCCTGAGGCACGTCGCCCGCCTCTGCCTTGCAGAGGCGCTGGCCAGTGCGCCTGGTGCGCCCGACGCCTCAGGCGCGCCTAGGCGCGCGCCTTGATAACGTAGGCCGGCCCAGCAAAACTGGGGTTGACACCTCCCGCTGCAGCTGCCGACCACGCCGCCGCTCCCTGGCCTTCGCCGGTGGTCTCCCAGGGTCGGGAGAAGCCGACGCCGCCGTTTCCGCCAAATCCCGACGCTCTAATGCCCAAACGCCCCGGATCGGGCGTTCCGGATGCTTCGGTGGACCGATCGGGTCTTCCGCCGATCGGTTCTTCATCGCTCACGGCTTTCCCTTTCAACAGGGCTTTGAGCTCCTCCATACGCACATCTATACGCTCCTCCAACCGCTGCGTAGATGTGCGCATCTCTTGCTCGATTGCGGCTACCGAATCCACCAATCCACCGTAGTTCTCCTCCAAGGTTTCAAAACTGGTGATCTCCTCTTGCGTGCGAGTGGTGACTATCGTCGGAGAATAACGCCTCTGATACCAAATGATAAGAAGCTACTAGAGAGGAGAAAACTAGAGAGAAGAAGGAAGGAAGCTAGGGTTTAAAAGAGGAAGAAGATTACCTTAGGGTTAATTGCCCCCTCCAAATGATAACATCCCCGGGAATAAATACCCGGGCCAAGGAGGGGGCCGGCCGGCCCCTCCAAATAGGGCTGAACCAGTTGGTTCAGCCCTTGGCCGGCCGGTTTTACTGAGTGGGGGTTGAACCGGTTTGTTCAGCCCCTTCGTTGCTTGTCTTCTCCTTGCGCCTGCGAGCATAATAACGCCCCGAGAAGCGGGGCGCGATCGGGTGCGTAACACATTCATTTTTGAGTTCTGGTGCGATGAAAACGGCTAAAATCTCCACTTAAACTCCAATTGCCACCGGAACGCGGGAGCTTCATTTCTCACCGAAGCTCCTTTTTTTTACCGTACCTAAAATAATGGTCATGCAAAACTTGATAACCCTTGTATGATTTGAAACTCTTATACCATACCTAAAATACTTTTATTTTATAAGGCATGTCTCTTATGTGAAATATGCATGAAATATTAAACAAAGATGTTCTCAATGCTCTGATCATCCATCATGAAGTCATTCATAATTCAACAGATGAATTATTCCAAATAGTATACTTTTGCACTTACACATGGATGTGTATGATGTTGTTCCTTCTCTTCTTGAATTTTGGTTTCATTTAAAAGGAAGTGTCTGAAAATTATGCTTCTTTTGCGGTAGGAGAATAAGGGTTCAAACCCAAAATATTTGGAATAAGGCTAATGATGGTGATCATGATGCCGACGATGCCTCTTATAGATAAACATGTCCATTTACTTGTTGGTAGCATAAAGCTCAATCAAAATATGATATGCTGATTATTTGTATCATTTGTATTAATTTATTTCCCTAGCGTGCAATTATGGGTTTATCAAGCCTGCTTTCAGGTTTATAATCTATATTTACAAACTATTGGGGTCTGTAAGAAAGAGGCTTATTCATCAATGTAAATGCATACTTATGGTTAAGGATTATTGAAATAACTTTTTGGTTGAGCTTATGTGAAATTTTTAGGTGCAAATAGTTGTTTGTTGATACTGGATTTATGTTTTATAAAACTATTTTGTGTATACCTTGTCAACTGGAAGGAGGATGTTCTCTTGCCAACACAATATATTTATGTTTAGAAATGATCATTTCCGTTCATTGGAATGCTTTCCTAGAATGTGTAAGATATTGATTGAATTTTGAGTTCTGTGAATTGATTAGCTAAAATAAAGTTCACTTGATGTTCTAATTTATCTCCTATTTTTTCATTGGCAGATTGTTTTCCTGCTCAGGCTTGTCCCTTTACTTCCATTTAATATGTTAAATTACCTTCTATCTGTTACTCCTGTTGGCATTTGGGAGTACATCATGGCTTCATGGCTGGGAATGATGGTTAGTTTTTTTCTCTTTCAATTGCAAGCTACTGGTTTGACTTTTAAAATTATTTGATGCAACTTTCTTAGTAAAATTTTCTTTGGCTATATTTAGAACACCATACTTTATCTTATGTCTATTATTTTGAATGCCCTTGATGATTTGAAACGACAATTAATTTATATGTTTTAACTAGGGTACCAAGTTTCTCATCTCTTTTATGCTAGAATGGTGGCTTAGAATTCATCCGAGTAAAGCTAGGAACTGCTGAAAGACAGCCATCGATGTTTCTTCTTTTAAAATACACCCACTTCTGTGTGTTCCTCTTATCATTAGCTTAGTTGAACCCTTGAAAATAAATCTGTCATTCCTTTTTATCTAAGAAAGTAAAAAATTGTGTTCTTGGCTTCTTTTGTTTCTTCTACCTCTACTGTTACTTCTTCTTCGCCCGAAAATCTTCCTCTGCGATGCCAATTGAACAACATAATTGGAATTGGGACCACTTCCAATTCACTTGATTTTTGGTTTTGGACCATAATCAATTCTACCCTCCCAAACCCTCCAAATAAACGGACCCTAAAGTTGCTTCCCTAAGATGATCTTTTAGGCGATTCATCCAAAAAATAGCTTTGCACTTATATCTCTGAAAAGCTACACATGTCTTCTCTCTGTAGAGATGAGTTGGAGATGTGGGCTGGGATTAATAAGATACTGTTGGAAAAAGTAAAATAGAAATACTTGATTGATTTATTCATCCCACAAGGGGGGCATTATATTGGACTTACAACATGACATACGACACTGATAGGCGGTGTAGGACTAAACCCCAAATACATAAAGACACTACAAGACCGACATTGACTCGATAATTCTAACAGATACTTTTTATAGCTAGACATAATTTTACCACCTTCTCAGGTACTGTCTTTACAAAAATCGTCTCTCACATGTTGTGTTATAGTATTCTAGTTGATTTGACATTCATAATCATAGAGCTTGTCATTTAAATTTCATGAAACTTGCTATTAGTCACGCTTATATTACTTAAAAATGCATGATTTGCTTATGCCCTTGCAGTCTGACCTCTTTGAAAAATATTCCTGAGCTTTTTTCTTAGTCATGCACAAATATCATGTGCTTCAGCTCAGTTCCCATCCGAAAAAAATTTAACGCAGACCCTCCTTGTAGTTATAAAATATTCATTTTATTGCAGAATGCTGATCTTAAGTTTCTGTCTATCTGACAGCCAATCACTCTGGCATTTGTTTATGTGGGAACCACTCTAAAAGATCTCACTGATTTGACCCACGGGTGGAGTGAGATCTCTGCTTCTAAATGGGTAAGCCTTCGTGTCCACTCATGATCAATTTTTCTTTGGGTTTTAGGGAGGAAACCCATCTATTGAGGTCCAGTTTTTCATTATTTATTTTGGCTTGTGCTTTTCTTTTGTTTTTAATAAAACATTGCAATTTTGAATTTTGAAGGACACATCCTATAAAGTAGATTTCTTTACACATTTCTGTAAGGGAATAGGATACTCATGTTGATACCACCAACTTAGAATACTCGTATAATGGTAGGTTTCGGTGATCGTTCTGCGAATGTTTAATCTCATGGATTATTATTTGATCAGTTCCTAAATTTTAGAATCAGAAATATTGCACTATTTACCCCATTGTCGGCCCGTAAAGCCTGCGGTTGTAATCTGTTAATTTTTTGTACAGAGAAAAATGCTTGTCATTCATAATTCTGGACATCTTTGGAGCTGGATATGTGGGATTAATTGTGTCGGGAACTTGGAAATAGTGTTAGAGCGTGTGATTAGACGTGATGCTATTGAGTTCCCGGCAGGATTTTCAATGGATTTTGGGCAGAGTTTTCCGAGTTCTTAATAGGAAAAATATAATTATCATGTTTCACATTATTTATATCACTTTATCCCACGAAACAAATTAGCATGCAATGGGCGGATTATTATGATCTCATCCTAATTTGACAGGATTGGAAAATATGAAATCAAGGTGGTTGAGATGAAAGCACCACATGATTTATATGCGATATGATGGCATCGCGAAGGCTTTGAAGATAAATTCTATAAGATTGCAGTTAGGTTGGTTATGTTTTCTGCAGTATTGAGTAGCAATTAAGGCTCCGTTTTGCACGGCGGTAGCTATCGTGAATGCGGTGGTTATGAACCGTCGTTCGTGAATGCCCGACCTCACCTAAGGAACTCCGTTCACTTTTATGTTCAAAATTAATTTTCTTTTCTTGGCGGCGGTCATAACCGTTGTCATGCCAAACATTCATTCTATGGCGGTGGCATTTTTGTCCAAACGGAGCCTAAGTTGTTAATAGGTAAGTGTGTGATGGAAATTAGAATGTCAATATGGATGTGTGGAAAAAACCTGAAAATGATAAGAAGTGATTATAGTAAAGAAATTATTGGAATAATGTCTATTGAAGATAAGATAATTAATTTTTGGTATTTGGATGTGTAAAAAGAAGGGTAGAAATTGAATACAGGTTGATAAAATTAGTGTGTTGAAGGATTAAGAAGAATGGTTAAACGTAAGATAACGTGAATGAAATTTGTTCCAAATGATATGTGAAGAACAAATTTAACACTTCACTAAACACTCAACATGAATGAATGGAAGAGAAATATGCTTAATTTCTTATGATGATGATGAAAACGATGATTTTTTTTACCATGCATCCACGTCGGTTGAAGCTAGTAATATCAAGGAGCTAAAACAAGGTTAGCAACTTTATTCTAATGATACACAGCTTATGAAGCACCGGTACGTGCACGAGTACCGGGTACGATACGTATCAAGTTCGGTGGTATGAGTACGCCAAATTAAAAAAAAATAAGGATACGGGTATGTTCGGGGTACGGCGTAATTAAAATTGTATATAAATATATATATGTTTATATACTAACATATGTGTATCTAACAAACTAGCTATAACTGAATAAGGATACCGGTACAGGTACGCGGCCCGCAGGGAAGTATCGGTGCTTCATTGTACAGCAGCCATATCTAACAAACTAACTATACTGTTGACATGAGGAAGGAAACATAAATATATGAGTGCACTGACATTTTCTTCATTTTAATGAATGCAGGTACTTATCATATCAGGATTTATTGTATCTGGTGAGTTTTTCTGCGTACCGTTTGGTTTAATTGACCATTATAAGTTGTTCATGGCCATCATATGAAGATAATTTAACTGGTAGCCATATGCTCTCATACCCATATGTGTTTACCTTAAATATATTTTGAAGGGGAGCCTTGGTGCACCGGTTGAGGTGTTGTCGTGTGACCTTGAGGTCACGGGTTCGAGTCCTGGAAGCAGCTGTTGTGGGCCTATCCTGGGTTTTGAACCCCGATTCCTCTACAACAGGGCCGCGGCCCGCACACCCCAACCCATCTCCCCATGCGTTGTGGGCCTATCCTGGGTTGTTGAGGCTGGGGCTCGATACCCAGACCTCCTTGATGAGAGATACTTAACGCCTGCCCTCATCACCAACTGATCAGTGGCTCAGTTGGTGATGAGGGCAGGCGTTAAGTGCCTCTCATCAAGGAGGTCTGAGTATCGAGCCCCGGCCTCAACAACCTACCCCGCGGAGAATACGCATGGGGAGATGGGTTGGGGTGTGCGGGTCGCGGCCCTGTTGTGGAGGAATCGGGTTCAAAACCCAGGATAGGCCCACAACAACAGCCTCTTGCAAAAATACATGGTAATGTTTGCCTACATTTCACCCCTGTGGTGTGACCCTTCCCCGGACCCTCGCTGCGCGGGGATGCCTATGTGCACTGGGCTGCCCCTTTTTAAGGGTTGGAATTGCAAATAGTCTTTGATATATCAATTTAGCATGAGGATATATGTGTGTCAACAAAATTATTTTGTAACTGAGTAGGTCCTTGTTGTGAACCTTGTACAACTAACATCAAGAAATAGTCCACTGGAAATACATAATGAATTAATTAAATGAAATCATTGCTCATTATAGGTAAAGTATCTGTGACACTACTTAAATTTACGAAAAGACAAGTGCAATTCCTGCTTTTTATCAAATGCACATTTGAAACCCTTTAATTCTTTTCAATTTTCACTCAGACGAGGACAATTTTAATCAATTCAGTTTCAAGTTATTTCAAGAAATAGTCTACTGGAAATACATAATGAATTAATTAACTGAGTAGGTCCTTGTTGCTCATTATAGGTAAAGTACCTCGAATGCATAAATCATCTTTCGACATATAGAAATTTCAAGAGATGTTTCCTCGTCAATCTCGAACCCTCAACCAATTCAAATGACACCTGGCGCTTTTTATGAAGTTGTTTGTTACCTTAAACTATTCGCTCCGCTGTGCTTCATCGGTTAATTTCTCATGCAGGCATTCTAATGGTGTGCGTCACGAAAGTAGCGAAGGCGTCTTTGGAGAAGGCGTTGGCGGAGAATCCAGAAGCGGAGGATCTCATAATCTCGGCTCAACTGCCCATCACGTCGACGCCTGCTGCTGACCTGCACAGACCTCTGATAATCAAGGTTGATCCTTCCGCTGGAGCCTAAAAATGGTGAATTAAAGTTTCAATCCTTATGTAAATTCATTACACCGTCAAAATATCATTCATTTCTGCATCATTACTGGAGATTGAAGCAGCTTAATGCTTTATTAGTCTCTTAATCTCAGCAAAGTAGGTGATGCATCCCCCCTCCCCCTTCCTTCAACAGGAAAAGTATGAATATATTTGATGACAGATAGAGTTCTTGCACAGAAATTATTTGTGTGGTTGTAAATGTTTTCATTTTAATATTTGATTTACTGTTTATTAACCACAGTAATCTTATAGAGTTTGTTTACATGCAATTCCAAGAATTGTGAAATAAAAATTTGAGGGGGATTTCATTTTCCTGGTGGTTTTATTTGTTTTATTACGGTTGCTGCTCTGAATTTAGGAAGTGCTTTAAAATTTGGTTTGATGTGTTTTTTTGTTGGCATAGAACTATGTGAAATAGGAATGAATGTATCAGGGATAAGACAGGAGTGACGCCAATTGTAGAGAAGATGCGAGAAGCTCGTTTAACATGGTTCGGACATGTACATAAGAGATCATTAGAGGCCAATTGTAGAGAAGATGCGAGAAGCTCGTTTAACATGGTTCGGACATGTACATAAGAGATCATTAGAGGCACCTGTTAGGCGTTGTGAGAGTTTAGTCACTAGACATGTTAAACGGGGAGGGGTAGACCAAAAAGACTTGGAGTGAAACTATAAGGAAAAACATGATGTACTTAGGCATTAGTGAGACTATGATTAAAGATAGAGCGCAATGGCGACAGAGGATCCATATAGCCGACCCCACTATGGTGGGATAAAGGCTTGAGTGTTGTTGTATATACTAGTGGCAGGGCACAGTGTGCCCTCTTGCTTGAAGATTGATATTGACACTATTCCCCCGCCCCTCAGGACTGAAAAAATAAAATACCTCTCATGTTATCGAAAACTATTTTCCTTCTAACATATTAGTAGTCATGCACGTGATCCTCACTAGATCACTTGCGGTGCGGGTTCATTTGCCACGGGAGCAGTGGAAGATGGAGGTGTTCCAAACAACACGTGAGGCTCAGGTGTCGTTTTGCCCCCGATAAGAGAAGAGAATATTTATTGCCCACCAGAAAAGAGGGCCTCCCTTTGTCGCTGGGCTCTTTTATCACTTGAATGGAGTCTCACAGGTGCCCCAAGAAGAGCCTTGTGTTTACGCGCATATGCTCGTAAATTTGCGCACTACAGTCTCACCGATGCTTTGCATAAATTTGTATTTGCAAATGCGGCTTTACATCCTTCAGTGTCTCTCTGTTTCACTGCATTGTGTATTGCTTTTCATATTTCGTTTTTGTCCTAATAATTTCTTGTTCTATCTCGTTTTGTAGAGTCTCGTCTGCATTAGGTAAACTTAATATGTTGGCTTGAATAAGTTGACCCTAAACCCTAAAGCCATCAGAGGAACCTGGAGAATTTGTTTTAGGGTCTTGGTTTTCAAAAATTAGCTTTCAATCCAATGTCAATATATGCAGGAATTGACATTGAGTTTAATTTCAATTTTGTTTTTTGGTGCATGATAATTTTTTATCAAAAGAATTGACATTTATCACTTTTGTTTGTTCGGGATGAAGACATTCACTTTTAAGAATTAAATAAAAAAATCATAAGAATAAAATAAAACAAATAAAACAATGTGTCAATGTGAATGAAAAGACAACTCGTGGGGAAAATATACCTCCTTGCTAAAAAAGTGCGTCTAGATAGAAAACACAAACAAGATTAAAAATACGTGCCCGAACAGAAAAGTATGCACCCAGATGGAAAAATACGCTCCAGGGAGGAAAAGTCCGCACCCAGACCGAAAATGCGTGCTAGGGAGAAAAATGCATGCCAAGGCGAAAAACACGCCCCTAGGGTGTAAAATGCGCCCATAGGGCGAAAAATGCGCCCATAGGGTGAAAAACATGCGCTCGGGCTCCCGGCCAAAAAAGGCGACTATGCGAAAAAGGGCTCCCGAGCGAATAAAGGGCACAGTGGCAAAACAAGGTCTCCCGGGCGAAAAAGTGCGCCCAGACAAAAATAAGAGGGTGCGCATGCCCGGGCAATAAAGAATGCGCCCGGGCAATAAAGAATGAGCCCGGGCAATAAAGAATGCGCCCGAGCAAAAAATTGCTCCCACGGGCAAAAAAGTGCGCCCCGGGGTTTATTTCATTATTGATGGCTTTGGACCCTAAGCCAATTCTGCTCTAAAACCTTTCATCAGAACAAAAGTATTAGTTTTTGTATTCTCAAAATCAATTATTGAATACTTTAAACCCTAAATCCTAGGACCCTTATTAGGGTATAACTTTGGTTCCGCTGGTTTTTGGGGTAAACATGTTTTGAAAAAAGAAACGATCAAATTCGGCTCAGGTCTAACTTTGGTTCATTAAGATATGTTTTTTTTTTTGGTATTTGCCTCAAGTGGCCCTTGCAAATGGGCAAAAAGATCCGGAGAAATTGTCGCTTGGATTTTAATCAATCCATCACATAGCTCCAGCTAATCCGAGGAACATGTGAATCCACCAATTTTTCTGGTGGTTTTCTTCATTTCCAAAATGGAGGAGCCTCAATCATGTTGGGGATATCTGTCCAAGCTTAGCAAACCTTCTCCCTCTTCGACTATAAATAACACTTCTTATTCGGACCAACATCCAAGGGTTATCCAAGAAGGACTCAGTAACTTCTACGGTTATCGTTTGCTAATACAAAAAAAAAAACCCCCCGGAAAGAAACAAATAACGTGAGAACTAACGACAGCGGAGTAGGAGGTTCCAAAACACGGAAACATTTGCATTCTTTACTTTCCTCTGAGGATCGTGGTAGCGTCGATTCCGAGGATGACAGTCGATGTGTGAACCAAGAAATAACCTCGACCAGAGGGTAAAAATTGAAAGCCAAAACACTGCAGTTCCTCCTAGTAGTTCAAAACAAATTGTTTTTCATGAAAACCTCATCACCGACTATTAAGAAGGGGGGAAAACTTTGGTATCTTCAACACAAAACTGGCAGCCTAGGTAAATAAATCGAGTCTATATTTATGGCTAAGAAATATTGTATTCAAAAAAAATGGATGGGAGGTATTAGGGTGAGCGGTTTGAGAATCACTGGAACGAAGAAGTGGAAGACGGGTTCAAGGTGCTCTGAAGAATTGTGTAGGCAGAATCCATAGGCACGACGGCCAGTCCCTTGTACTGAAGCAGCTCCTCGCCCGCCTGTGGGTTCGACTGCAAAAGAAGCCCAATCATTTCCTCGAGAGGCTGACGGTATGTCTGTGGATGGAGCAAGTAGTGACCGTAGCCCTACTTACAAAAAAAGGAAGAAAAAATCAACAAAAATGAAGTTATATTTAATGTGGTAACAGAAGAAACCTTATATATAATGTACCTCGAGATGAACAAATGAGTGAACCGAGGCTTCACCGTTCAATCTGTTTTGACTCAAAACCTGTCATTTGAGCTAAATCAGAACTGAGAAATAAGCCGCTTAATTAGTTTCGGTTTGATAAATGGATTTAGTCTTGTAAGGCATAAGCTGCCATATTAAGCAGGAATAGAGCATCTACACGATACAACAACATCCTTCCATCTTCATCAAACATAACAATCATGGGTGAAAAACTAAGATGCGGCAGATACTGCCGCGCATGTCTTCTGGGCACACATTCACCTCCAACGACGGATATTTAGACATTTCCGTCTGTATCTTATTTTATATCCCTCCCAAACCGCACCACCTATGCCCGCCGGTCATTCAACTATGTCAGCCGCCCGCACCTTCAGCTGCTTCATGGGTCCTACGTCATCAGTCGCTCATATGCGGAACAAAAATCAATGGGAAGGGTACCCGCACACTTGTGGAGATGCTTGGCCTCCCCGTGGTGAGGCTGAGAACTGCCCGCGCTTTGCGAAACTAGAGTTTCCACTCTTTGATGGGAAGTACGACCCCTTTAAATAGTTCACTACATTTTCATCGCTGGCAACCCTAAGACTTGGATGATCAAGAGGACGAGGAGAACTCAAACGGGCTTGAAATCTCTCTTCATGCTATGTCAGGGATGCAGATCAGGCGTTTCTGGTGGCGCTATCATTATTGACTCCGTAAACTTGGGTAATACGCACAATTTCATTAGTGTCAACACGACTCATAGACTGGAGCTACAAGTCCCGATAAGGCATGCACCAATGCACATGGTAGTTACCAACGATGAAAAGATAATGAACCAAGGACTCTGGAAGGGGTTCGGATGCATTTATTGGATGATTGCTTCTCACTAGACTACACATATAATTCCTTTTGGAACGATTCAACATGGGGGTCGAGTGACTCAGCGCAATGGGACCGATTGTACGGGACTTTGCGAAGTTCATCATGTCCTTTCGATTGGAGAGCAAACCAATCACATGACAATGGGAGAATAGGCAATCCTTTCGCGCGCCAAGACGCTACAAGGGCGCGACACCGCAAACACTCTCATGAGAGTTTGCACTGATCTGCCGAAGTGTTTGACGAGCCTAAGTGCTTACCACCACCCCACCACCAGGACTGCCGCATGTGTTTGACGCCTGGGACCCCACTAGTGTGGTATGTCTGTATAGATGCCCGTTCAAATAGATCACCTTCGCTTAGGGTACCACCGGGTGCAGATGCACTCCGAGGACATTAAGAATTTCGCTAGACTCATCATGACCACGTTGAGTTCTTGGTGATGTTTTTTGGGCTCACTAATGCGCCCTCTACATTTTGGTCTTCTTTGATGATATTTTGGTGTACAGCCGAACAAGAGCAGAGCATATCTAGCACTTACAAATAGTCTTGCAACTCCTCAAGGGAAACAACCCCTTCCTCCGCCGGGATAAATGCACCTTAAGCAGCGACTTTGTGGCATATCTACGACATCGTGCACGCAAAGGGCGTATCAGCTGATCCAAACAAGATTAGCATCATCCGGGATTGTTCAGAGCTAGTACACACCATCGCTTTGCGAGTGTTCCTCAGACTGATGAGGTATTACTGCAAATTCATTAGGGATTATGTTATCATCACCGCCACACCGACGAGCCTATTGAAGAAAGGATCCTTTCAGTGGACACCTAGGGTGCAACATGCATTCAATGCCCTGAAGGACACCCTTTCGACAGCACCGATCCTACAACTACCGAAATTCCAACAACAATTTGAGGTGGAGTGATGCCTTGACGTGTGCAGCCTTATAGAAAGTGAGCCCTCTAATTGGATATTTTAGTCGCAAGCTGGTTGTAGACCACATTCGACCACCCTCTTATGGGGGAAGCAATACTTGATGAGGGTTGACCACTACAGTTTCTAGTACTTGTTGGAGTTGAATATCACCACAGCACCCCAACAATATTGGGTGAGCAAGTTTTTGGAATTGGACTTCGTCGTCAATTCGCGTTAGGTGACTGAACAAAGCCACAGATTCCCTGCCAAGCACAGAAGAGGAAAAGACCAACCTCTTTGTATTGTCCCGACCGTACGTGGGTCCATTCGATGTGCTATTTAAGGAGCTAGTAGCCACTACGACCTTGATGGGTATCGTCGACCGCGTCTTGAGGGAAGTTGCACCTAACGCGTAATCTGTCGTGGAGGGCCTCATCAATTACAAGGATCGCGTGTATCTCCTTCCTACATCGCCACTCATTCCCACCAACTTAGCCTCCATCAATGACAAAACAGCCGAGGGAGTCTAGAAGACACTGTAGCGCATCGACGTCGACTTCTTTTGGAGGGGCCTCAAGGGGACTATATGGCAATTTGTGGTCAACGAGGCAGAACATCTCCAACCAGCAAAGTTATTGCATTCCCTAGCATATTTATTTTATTGTATTGATGGCAATAACACTTTCATCCTGAGATTTCTGTTAGGTACTAAAGCATTCTCCATTTTTCTTTGCTTGTAACCATTGAATTACCCGGGTTACTAATTGCATAAGTAAAAATGTGACCATCATGCGCTGACTCCTCTTAGTCTGTCGTATGAAGGTAAAACACATGTTGATGTCACAAACTATAACATTTTACGTGGAACTCCATGTCGTCCAATAAATGGAATTTGATCTTCAACCAGTATGTGAACATTAACATGAGTTACATAGGTTCCAATGCAGATCTGGGCCAATATATCGATGGACTTCATCGACGGGCTGCCACTGCAGGTCTGGGCTGATATATAGGTGGACTTCATTGACGGGTTGTCACCGTCCCATGGAAAGACGGTGATATTCGTCATCATCAATCACATCGCCAAAGGATCCCACTTCATCTAAAAGTAGGAACACATGCACACTGCCCTCAGTGTCACGCGGGTCTTCTTCGAGCACGTCTTTCAATTGCATAAGTTACTGGAGCATCGTGTCCGACATGGATAAGGTCTTCATGAGCTATTTCTGGTAGGAACTGTTCTGACTCAGCGGAACCAAAAATACCATCCACAGTCATAAGGCCAGACCGAGTTGGTTAACAAGACCATCGAGATATATCTACATAGCATTATTGCACATAACCCCCAAGGAGTTGTTCATTGGCTTTTGTGGATTGAGTAGAGTTACAACACTTCATGTTATTAATCTCTTCAAACGACGCTTTTTCATCCCTATGGGCGAGATACTCCACACCTCTTGTCCTATCTTCTGGAATCATCAACATTAGACGACGACGATCGGGGCATCCAGAGCCGTGACCACACATTCTCAGCACCAGCCGCGCAAAATTACTTCAGGCTTCCCCCCATCCCCCAATCAGCAGTTGTCGCTCTCTGCCAAGGGAATGCATAAATTAGCCCCAAAGTTGTATGACCCTTCCAGGTGGCTACCATAGTAGGTGAGGCGACTTGCAAATTGGATCTTCTAGGAAACTCGAAGATTCATCAAGTGTTTCATGTCTATTTACCAAAACCTCACAAAGGGGAGCCACCTCTCATTGTTCCACCACTTCAATGACCATGGAGGGTCGCATTGTCCACATTCTCGCAGCTCTACCTTAATCGAGGAACCATGGAGGTACTGATCCAATGAGCAGCTTCATCTGAGCACGAGGTGATGTGGGAGAAGTTTCAAGCTTTCAAAGACGCCTATCCTTCCTCTGAGCTTGAGGACAAGCTCCTCTTAGAAGCGGTTGGAGATGTTACAGATGCCTTCTGGAGGCACACAGTCACCTCCAGGAAAACACACACAAAAGCATAATGATACAGAGATTTATTTCCACCTTTATATTCTATTTCCTTATCCACGTATTTTCATTTAGACATTTTCGTTTATCTCATATTTTATATTTCATATTGCATCTTTATATCGATTGTTTGAGCTAAGGATATGTTGTAAGAGGACAAATGATGTATCTAACTCATGTGGGGGAATGAAAAGCTCAAGCAAGAATTTACCACAACTTTCCCCTCCCTCTTTTGGCCGATCGGCCTCCCCTCTCTCCCTCTCTCTTGCTCCCCCCCCCCCCCCCCCCCCCCCCCCCTCTTCATCTCCCTCTCCATCTCCCTCTCCCTCTCCAACTTTCCATAAAGAGACCCATTATAGCTTCAGTAAGTTCATAATGATACCAAATCAATTGATTTACTACCAAGATGAATGCTGCCTTTTAAATTTCAATGTCCATTGCTTCTATATTGTAACTAGTTAGGTGTAAATGTGTAATACTACTTAATTATAAAGAATAAATACATCCTCCTCATAGAGGAAACAATGTTTCCTACTGTGATTTAAATTTACCAGCACTCTAAGGCTTCATTTGGTTCGGCGGTGGCGGATGCAACCGGCGGGTCCAAACGGAGCATTGGAACCGGAGGGGGGGAGGCGGGGTTGGAAACGCTCCATTTAGACTCCTTTTCCTCTATCCGGCGGGTGCAAACGGAGCAAACGCCGCCGGCGCCCGTTTGTTTACCCGCCGTCCGGCGGCGTTTGCTCCAAACGGAGGAGGCGAAACACCCAACCAAACGAAGCCTAAATCTCAGCATGTTTCATTCTCAGACACACATGCTTCAGGAAAAAATTTCATACATTTTTATACCTAAACAACCACATTTTGCCAGGTTAGTTTTTAACCTTTAAAAGGACATCATTTGCATTCATAATCAAATCCAACACTACCTCGAAATCAGTTTTTATGATCATTCTAAGACTGCTATACAGAACCATCAAATGTCACTTACATGAAGCCGGAGTTTCAGAAACTTTATATAATCAATGACATTATCTAGCACGGATGCTTGATTCCCCTACAAATAGGAGAAATAAATAAATAACGATGATTCAGTTCGTGCAGAAAGAATTACAAATGGAGAGAAAATAAGAGACATAGAAAAGGCATATATTGAGAAACAGAGGTCCGCTTCACAGAAGTGGCATAAGCTTCAGTAGTTTTGATGAGAGAGCAATTTATATCAGGAGTTTTTATATATTCAGTCTACTTTATCTCAAATCTCTATAGAACCAGAGCAGCCCAGGCAGAAATTAAATGTGAGACATCAAGAACATTCAAAAATCTATTTATAATTCATATTAGAATCTAAAAGACAATAGTAACTTACCATCTCAGAATATGGAAGAGTGCTTTTCAATGCTTTAATTGCTTCAGCAACCTTGGCTCTATATATCTGCCATAATAACATTGGTCAACTATGAGCAAATTTATTAAGCAAATTAAGAGGGTGATGAAACAAAGGGAAGATAATCCTGCTCCATTAAATAGCCGTGTTCAAGTTTTTTTGTGTTTTGTTGCTAAGATATGGGATGATTTTGTAAGAGCAAAAAAAAAAATCGTGCCAACTTCTCAAACTTATAAGCGAAAATTTCTTACCCGTCCGCTTAATACTTTACGAGATCTAGCTTTTGTTGCCATGATTTCTTCAGATTGTTGAGCAGCAGTAGAGGAATATGCTGACTTCCGCTTCATCAAAACATCACTCTTCAAAGGGGAATCAAAGCTTAAAATGGCATTCCACATGCATAACATATTTCTCAAAGAATCAAAAGAAACGAATACAATATAGAACTAAGAATAGGAACATACTTTTGTAGCTACTTGAGATTCAACATCATTTGAAATGTTTGTTTGTTCTCCTTGAGTATTTGGCAACGGACATCCAATCTGTATTCAAAGGCTTTACAATTTTAAATTCCAAATTCTATATTGAACATTACTGTAGAATATTACCATCACACTCTTACCCTGGGAAGTGTGAAATCTTCAAAACTTTCGACTTTTGCAACGGGACATAGAGCCTTCGATAAGGGCCCTGTATCAAGAGGATTAACTGCAGGTATCAGTTGATCCACTCTCGAAGTATCAGTATCAGGAAAGGGCTCACTGTTCAGGTAATTCACAGCAGAGCTGCCGGTATTCAACCATGAATGTACTTCTTGCTTTACAGGACCTAAGCTGGCTAAAGGTAATACACTCTTATCTAGCATTTCACCAGCAGTAGCATCTAGTGGCCTTGGATTGGGAAAAATAATATCAGGGTGAAGAAGATTAGCATCATATATAAATGCTTGTGGAATATTAAATGGAAATATGGTATTGTGAACAATGGCATAGTTTTCATTCTGCTGTATTGCCAACAGTCTTGAATCTGTAAATTGGTGCTGGAGGGGAAGCATGACAGTTTTCTGATAGAATCACTTTAGATCCTTAATGCCAAATTGCCACCTTTTCTTCTCACAGACTTAATTGAATACGAGTACTAAATTTTAGGATATATTCTCTCAAGAACTCTGCAAATATAAGATCATTTGTAAAATATTCTCATCTATGATAATAGCTGATAAATGAGTGATTTAGAAGAAGTTCATTGAAAAGAAAATTATTAGAATAGCATTAGTACTAGGACTCTCAATCTACAAGAACTTATTGCCAAATTAAATATTATATTTCTAAAATAAGAAAACTAAAAATTACCCACTGGCATTACAATGATCTGTGTGGTCTTCAAAAAAAAATACCTAAATAGTTTTTTGCCACCTATTTTTACAGTGATATTACTGCTTACACGGTCCTACATTGCATGGAATTTCAATGGAGTAAATAATAAACATCAACCAATTGTGATTAGGAGTTTACAATTTTATAAGAAACATTTATTTAGTACTTGAAGAAAATTGTAAAAGTTGAATACAAAATTGATAACATATATTTAGATTTCAAACATTGTTGTCGTAAGACATATCTTATTCGTTTATGTCTTAACATGTACTGCATCTTGCATTGAAAATCTATCCTCATGTGCTATGCTTGTTTCCTCATAGTGACAATGGTGTGTACGGAGGACATTTTCTCAATATCCTATGGAGTCATGTTATAGGGGATGGAAAATTTATTTCAGTCCCCATGTTAAGCTCGCAGTAATCCACACATAACCTAATAGCGTCATCTTTCTTTCACAAGGAGCACTAGCAACGAGAAAGGAGTTTGACTTGCCTTGATGATGCCATGGCGGAGCATTTTTGTGCACTGCCTCTCTATCTCACCATTTTGCATGTAGGGGTAGGGCTAGGATCGCACTACGATGGGTGGTATTCTCGGAAGCAAGCAGATACAATGATCAAGGCAGCATGGTGGGGGCAAATATGTACGATCTTCCATCATGCCACCGAACTCATCTAGTAGGTGCTCCAACTCATCTCTCCTTCCCTGCTAGCGTCATGGCCTGAAGGAGAACAGTGGGGGTCGATCGGGTTCCTCTCTACACGCCTTCCTTGTCATTTTGTGTGATCTTCTTCTCTGGCAACTTGAAGTCCCATACAATGGGGCTGAGAATCCCTAACCACTTGCAATACCGCATCATTCGACAGATTCCATAACCATTCAGCTTATCCCCATTGGGAGCAACCACATGTAGGTTGTGCGAAGGTGTATAAATATGCTCAATTGTTTTGTCATTGTTTAGTTGATGAAGTTGTGAGTGCTTCTGGAATCCACTAGGGCCTGTGGAGATGTACGTCTTGATGCCCCTAATTTGATTAATAACAAATTATGCATTTGATGTGCATGCAATGTTACTATTATGAAGGTCAACAGGCAAAATAGAAAAGAGCGCAAGGACAATATGTGCAAGCCTATTGGAACGACGATACACCAACAATTCAACAGATTCTATCAGAATGGCTCATGGTTCACCTGGTCGTATCAACATGATGACACCGCCAAGATTTCATTGTACATCCAACCCAAGTGTACTAGCATGAGGATACTTGGTGTCGGCAAGGAGGCAGCCTACTTGTGTGTATCAGCATGAATATACGATGTATCACATTGAGATACGGTTGATCTTGCCATGGGCAAGGAGTCAGAATGAATCGGCATGGCGATTGGCAAACCGTGGGTATCAGTGTGGCTATATGTTGTATTGGCATGCTACTAGGGTTGTCTCCTTTGGACCATCTATTTCCTAGAGTATCAGATCTTGGTGATATTCCTATTGTCACGCCAATAGGTAGCTTATCTAGGCTTTATTTGGCGCGGCGGTGGCGGGCAAAACCGGCGGGTGGAGAGGGAGGTTTGGAAACGGAGGGGAGGAGGCGGGGCTCGAAAAGCTCCGTTTTGGAGCTTTTCCCATGACGCGGCGGGTGCAAACGCCGCCGCCGGGCGTTTATTTACCCGCCTTGCGGTGGCGTTTGCCGCAAACGCCGCCCGCCACCGCCGCGCCAAATGAAGCCCTAGTATTGATATTGAGATAGCCATATCAGCATGCCGATAGACAAGAGGCATGTATACATCACTATCACCTGCTAGTGGCATCTAAAGAATGTGACCTTATCGCCATGTTGATATAGTGTATCAGTATGTCGATATGGTCGCGGATCTGTAACGCTTATTGTTGGCGTGTATTAGAATAGTGGTGTGCGTATAGGAGTGGTGTGCGTTTAGAGGAGTTGTAGAGGTATATATATAGATGTATGTATGTGTTAATATGTAATTTGAAAAGCCCTAATTCTACATGGTATCAGAGCCGGGGAGCGCGCCGTCCTTGCGATCTCCTGGGGTTGAAAGCTCGTCATCGACGGGCTGAAAGCTCGTCATCGACGGGCTGAAGGAGAGCGTTGGAGTAGCGTCGGCATCGTCGCTGGAGTGAGCGCTGGAGCATCGTCGACGGGCACAGGAAAGGAGAGCGTTGGAGTACCGTCAGCATCGTCGCTGAACATCGTCGACGGGCACGAGCATTGTCGATGGGCGGGGATCGGGTCATCGTCGATCGTGACGGGAAGACCCGACGAAGGCTACTGCTCGACGAAGGCTGGCTGCTCGACGAAGTGCTGCATTCCTCGACGAAGGTTGGCTGCTCGACGAAGTGCTACATTCCTCGACGAAGGCTGGCTGCTCGACGATAATTGACTTCCTCACTCGACGAAGGTTGGTTTCCTCGTCGAATTGCCGCTCCCTCCAATTGCTGCTTTCGACGAAGATTCCACGAACTGTTGAAGACCGCCGACGAAGAAAGAATGGAGGAAGTTCTCAAGAAGTTAGATCCGGATGAGGTGGTTACCTTGTTGAAGTTGTTGGGTTCATCACCACGCTCGGTGAAGTTGGACCTTCCACCGGTTGACCTGAAGCTTGAAGGACCGACTACCTATCTGGGTTGGTCGCGCCGTGTGAGGAAGACTCTTACAGCAAAGAAGGTTGGAGGTTTTTGACAGGGGAATTGAAGAAACCAGATGACCCAACTGCAGGAGATGAGTGGGAATCAACCCACATGACGGTGTTCATGTGGCTTCTCAGCTCGATTGTCCCATCAATTGCTGCCACAGTTGATGGCCTGGAGACAGTCATGGAGGTTTGGGACAGGCTGCGAAGTACATATGATGGAGTGGGGAACACTCTTAGAGTCTTCCAGGTCAGAGGAGAAATCAATGACACTGTTCAAGGGGAAAAGACTGTGCAGGAGTACGCATCAGAGTTAGAACGTCTATGGGTGGACTATGACCATGCTTCTGATGGTATGTGTTGCAGTGACCCACAGTGTAAGGCTTCCAAGATTATAATAGAAGAGAGGACCATGAGGTTCTTGAAGGGGTTAAATGAACGGTTCGACCAGAGGAGAGCCTTACTTCTGTCAAGTATGAAGATCCCCACTCTGGCAGAGGCCATCTCGGCCATGATTCAGGAGGAGACTCGGTTTAAACTCCAGGCAGGGACGGGAGGTTCTGCTGCCGTAAAGTCCGCACTAGCGGCTACTGGCACGGATATTCCAAGACCCCGAGAGGAAACATGACAATGCTACAACTGCGGGGAGACATGTCATCTGTTGTATGCTTGCCCCAGACCACCAAAGGAGGGAGATTTTGGTGGTCGTGGACGTGGACGTGGTCGTGGTCGTGGACGTGGCCAGGGTCGTGGTGGCAGAGGTGGCTATCGTGCCAATCTAGGCATTAGTGGATGCGATGAGAAGGCTGATGTTATCTACACTGAGGAGCAGACTCTTCTGAGTCTAATGAACAAGATGGAGGGCCTCAAGAGGAGGCAAGCTGGAGATGCCACTGAGGGGCCATCTCATGCTATGTATGCTCATCCTTCTGGAACGACAGAGTGGATTGTTGACTCGGGTGCATCCCAACATGTGCCCGGGGACTCCGGGAAGTTCACTTCCTACTCACGCCTTGCATCTCCAAATGGCATCCAGACAGCGGATGAGACCTTTCAGTCAGTGGTTGGTAAGGGTACGGTCGATTGCACAGGTTCGGTAAAACTATCCAATGTCTTGCATGCTCCCTCATTTCCTGTTAACCTTTTGTCTATCAGCTCTATTATACTCCAACTAAAATGTATTGTCTCCTTTGATATTCCCAAGGTGATCTTCCAGGAGAAAGGGACGAGGCGTATACTTGGGACTGGGACTTGGCGTGATGGGTTGTGGTACCTGGATCAGCAAGGATTGGATACTGCACTTGTGTCTGCGACGGAGAAGATAAAGGAGGGTAACCTGAAGACAAGCATAGAGGAGGCAATTCTGCTCCACCATCAACGTTTAGGCCATTCGTCTTTTGGTATTTTAGAACGATTGTTTCCTTCTATTTTTAAAAAGGCATGTAAAAGTAAACTTGTGTGTGATGCTTGCGACTTAGGCAAGCTCACAAGAAACTCTTATGCTAGTTCTGGTTCTAGAAGCTCTTCTCTGTTTAATGTTGCATTCAGATGTTTGGGGGTCGTGCGCAGTTAATTTCTCTAATGGCTATAGATACTTTGTGACCTTTATTGACTGTGCTTCCCGTGTCACGTGGGTATATTTAATGAAAGCTAAGAGTGAGGTCCCCACTTGTTTCCAGAACTTTCACAAGCATGTCCAAACTCAATATGGTGCAGTACTCAAGGTACTTAGGTCGGACAATGGGACGGAATATACCAATAAGACCCTTGCAGAGTACTTATCATCTCACGGGATACTACATCAAACTACGTGCGCATACACCCCTGAACAGAATGGCGTCGCTGAGAGGAAGAACAGACATCTGATGGAAGTGGCAAGAAGCATGATGCTGCACATGAAGGTTCCCCAACACTTGTGGGGGTATGCGGTGTTAACAGCAGCATAGTTAATCAATAGAATGCCATCGAAGATTTTAGGGTGGAGATCCCCGTGTTAGGAGCTGCAAGGACATAACGGAGGTATGTTTCCACTTAAGGTTTTTGGGTGCGTCTGCTTTGTGAAGGATAATAGGACAAGCGTTGGCAAGCTTGATGCCAGGGCAATTAAATGTATCTTTGTGGGATATTCTGGTACTCAGAAGGGATATGTATGTTGGAGTCCAGCCGAGAAAAGGTGTTTCGTGAGCATGGATGTCCATTTCCGAGAGCAAGAGCAGTACTACCCACAAGAGGAGATTCTACTCATTCAAAAAAAAAACCAATTTTAGGGATAGAGGTCGAGAATGGGAGAGCCTGGTGACAGATTTAAGTAAATACAGTGGAAAACTAGTTGAGGAGCAAGGGACGAATGAGGAGCAGGAGGAGGTGAGAAGTGTGATACCCACAACTTCAGGAGAGTTTGTCACATATCAGAGAAGGGAAAGGAGATCTCGTGACCTCGTGTCCGCACCCACAGCGACAATGCCTAGCCCCTCTTCTATGCCCGTCTCAATCCCGGAAGCACCTCCAGTTGAACTACTGTCATCTCCATGTGAGTCTATCTCTCCCACATCCCCGACTACTTCTGTCAGAAGGAGCACTCGCAGCAATCCGGGTAATCCTCCCGATCGATATGGTTGGGATCTTTCTTCATTTGTCTCCTACGACGCTATCTCTTCTTCTCACGGAGCATTCATTGCATCCTTGGATAGTATTACTGTACCTAACAATTGGCAGGTAGCTAAAGCCGACCACAATTGGCAAACAACAATGAAGGAGGAGATGCACGCTCTGGAGAAGAATAAGACGTGGGAACTAGCACAGCTCCCGGCGGGGAAGAGAGCTGTTGGGTGCAAGTGGGTCTTTACCGTAAAGCAGAACCCGGATGGCAAAATCGAGCGCTACAAGGCTCGATTGGTTGCAAAAGGGTACAACCAGACATACGACATCGATTATGACGAGACGTTCGCACCTGTTGCAAAGATGAGTACGGTTCGTACCCTGATCAGCCTGGCGGCCAATGGTGGATGGAAGATGCACCAATTGGATGTGAAAAACGCTTTTCTGCATGGCGATCTCGTTGAGGAAGTATATATGGAGGTCCCACCTGGATTTGGTACAACCATGACGAAAGGCAGAGTGTGTAGGTTGAAGAAGGCACTGTATGGACTGAAGCAGTCCCCTCGTGCATGGTTTGATCGCTTCAGAAGGACCATGGTCGGGATGGGATATCAGCAAACTAATGCCGACCACGCTGTGTTTTTTAGACATAATGAGAAACATCACATCACCATACTTGCTGTGTATGTGGATGACATGATCATTACGGGAGATGACGAGGAGGAAATTGCGCGTCTTAAGTGTGACTTGGGGAAGACGTTCGAGGTGAAGGACTTGGGTTTTCTTAAGTACTTTCTTGGGATAGAAATTGCATATGGTGCGAAGGGAATTGTTCTGTCTCAACGAAAGTATGCCTTAGATCTCCTCACCGAGACAGGAATGCTCGGATGCAAGCCAGCTGCAACGCCTATCGACACTAAAGAGAAAGTGAGTGCTGAGGCAGGGGAACCAGTTGACCGGGAGAGATATCAAAGACTTGTCGGGCGATTGATCTATCTGAGCCACACACGTCCAGACATCTCCTTCGCTGTGAGCGTGGTGAGTCGTTACATGCACAATCCCAGGAAGGGTCGCATGGATATTGTGTACCGAATTCTTCGATACGTGAAATCTGCTCCAGGAAAAGGGCTGCTCTTTAGACGGAACGGACATATAAAGATCGAAGGATACTGTGACTCAGATTGGGCAAGCAGTGTCGATGATAGGAGATCAACCTCAGGTTATTGCGTCTTTGTGGGAGGCAACCTGATCTCATGGAGAAGCAAGAAGCAGTCGGTTGTAGCCCAATCAACAGCTGAAGCTGAGTACAGGGCTATGGCTCTGGGGGTCGCTGAACTTCTCTGGTTGAAAGGAATGCTAATGGAACTGAAGTTGGATCGAGGAGACAGGATGAAGCTATGGTGTGACAGTCAAGCAGCAATGAGCATTGCTAATAATTCTGTTCACCATGACAGGACCAAGCATATCGAGATTGATAGGTTCTTTATAAAAGAGAAATTGGATAGTGGACTCTTGGAGCTTAGCTACGTCACCACCAAGGATCAAGTTGCTGATTGTTTGACAAAGGGGCTCAGCTCAAATGACATGATGAGGAATTGTGACAAGATGGGCTTAGTTAACATATTTCGCCCACCTTGAGGAGGAGTGTTGGCGTGTATTAGAATAGTGGTGTGCATATAGGAGTGGTGTGCGTTTAGAGGAGTTGTAGAGGTATATATATAGATGTATGTATGCGTTAATATGTAATTTGAAAAGCCCTAATTCTACACTTATAAATACGTGTCTTTTTAAAGCAAAGCAGAGAGCTGAATTTCTTAAGCACCACGACCGTCATCCACGCATTTCCAAAGGGGGTTTAGAGGGCATATATCAAGGAGATCATCAATAACCTCTTCATCCTCCTTTTCTTTTGTAGAAGAATCCATAAATCTCCATTGTTTGAGTTAGAGGAAAAACCTTTGAAAGCTTATGGATTTTCACTTAAGGAAAGGAGGAGAAGAACAAAAAAGAAGAAAATGAAGAAAGAAGATCTCTTCCTTCCAAAGATCTATATTGCTTCACATTCATGAAAGGAGGATAAGGGTAAAAGAGTGAAACTCAAGTGCTACATCCTCAACGACATCATGGATTCTCCAACCACCGCAAAGTTCATTCGATAGAAAATCCAAACTGGGGGAGTTTCCTTAACATCTCCATTTATATATTTGAGATACAACTCTATTTTTCAATAACCTTATTTATGTGTGATGGTTGTAATTCGTCCTTTGTTGGACGACTAGATTTGTATTAGGGCAGAGAAATCGCTTCTTCGTGAGGCGTCTATGTTGGGTTTTACCTAGGAAGGAACTCTCATTATATTGTGGCGGCTAGTTAGTAATAATTAGGGGTGATCACATGCATTCGGGGAAGGACGTATAGATTGAGGTACCTATGATTTTATCATAAGTGTGCTGACGTGATCAACTAGTGTACTGAACTAATGTCCAATAGTCAATGTTTTAAATGTCCTCTGACATGTTCGACATGTTTGCCACTATATCTGATTTTTTCCAATATATCTGACACTACTTTTGAACATATCTTCCGCTATTTTATTTTATACTATATTAGCAGTATATATTTAACTCATCTATATGTATAATATTATATACGATTATATCGATTGGACTTGTTGTTTCAATTATCTTTAATATATATTATTCTTATAATTGATTTTTTTAATTATTTCTTACTATATAATTCTTATCTTCTATTACAAAAATATTAAATTTTTGACATATTTATTAGTTGATTATTTTTATACTTTCAACATAAACTTCATAAGTATGAAAAGGCTTATAATCAATCAAAACTATTTAGTTTTAACTTTTAAATCTTTTTTATTTTATATAAAACTTAGAATTATCAAGATAAAATTATTGTATGTAATTAAATATATTTTACAATATATTTATTTGGACTTATTGAGAGTAGTCGTAGTGTGTTACTAATAATTTATTTTGAATACTCTTTAAAATTATTTTAAAATATACATGACTCAGTGTTAATAAACTTATTAGCTATTTTTTAATTTTAGAGCATATAATTATACTTAGAATATATAAAATAGTGAGATCTGGAAATCCAATATTTTAAAATAACTCCGACTTCCGATATCCAACATTTAAGAATATATTCTGACATTTAAAGATCCAATCCAATCCGACGTGTCGCCGATATCCGATATTTACAACTTTACCAATAGTAGACTACTAAAGTATGATTCTAAGGAATTGTACTTAGCCCTGGAACTCTGGAAGGAATGCTAGTCGTAGATTCATGGCTCGAGTCTCTCAAACACATGTGAAATCAAAAGAAGTGGATTGTGTTAATCTTATTTTATATTATAAGCAATTATGTCTGGCTGTTTGTGCTTTAACTATATTGTGAAATTGAGTAATATCGTTTTTAAATTGAATAGTTATCCACTATCATTGGAATAAACGTCCATGTGAGACAACAATAGTGGTTCTTAAGTCATTTGTCTCTTTATACTCCACATCAATGTGAAGTCGTTCTTGTAGCCTGGCTGTGAAGCTCGGGGCATGTTGTTCTGGAAGGATGGAGGTGATGTGTGTCGAGAGATATTGCAACTTCTTTAGTAGTCGTTGACGGTACCGGTCTACTTGAGGGAAATGAGTTCACCTATAGGATTGCTTTGTAATAGCGAGCCAAATCGTAGATTGCAATGGCCCTTGAAATCATCCCACATTAAATTTGGTCATTCCAATTCCAATTGTTTGAACCACAAACGTGTTGCGCCCATAAGGTGGTAAGGCATCATTCAAATCTACTCAGCCGAGTACATTGGGTCGCGAAGTATTGCTCATATCGCATGAGTCAGGCTAGCAAATCATCATTTCTATCGTATATTAGAAAGGCAAGTTTGGCATAACGTGATATTTCCAACCTTTCTCCCCTTCTTATGTAGGGCTCTGGCCTAGACAGGGAAGATCCCCCACTCGGTTGGATCTTTCGCCGGCCCACATTGCCGATGGAACGGGTTGTTGCATGGTTAGGCTCTCAATCCGGTGGATGAATGCAGCGAAGGGGCAATGTTTTCGGCTAGTTGTTGCTCTTTGGCCGTGGAGGCGGCGGTGTGGCCGGGCATTATCTTTTAAAGGGATTCAATGATTTGTCTTTCTTCTCCCCAATTATAGCGAGAAAAATGTAGTCGACGAGGTTCACTGTCGGGCTATGTTCAATGATTTGTTACAAGGTGATGTTCTCCCAGGTGATCTGTGAGAGATTCCTCCAACAATAGTGAGATTAAAGAGGGGGATCACACCCTCCCTTATTGAAGTGGGTGTGTTTGGAGGGTTCAATCATGGAGGAAGGAGGCACCACGAGCAACGGACGACGGAAGGAGAGGCACGACACCGGAGCTGGGCTCAAAGCCAGCCCTTGCGTTCGAAGCCAAGCTTGACGAAGGTGTGTGGTTGGATGGGGAAACGATGCAGGATGGATATTGGGAATAAGGGTTCAAAAATCTCCTCTCATTAACTTATGCAAAGATATATATAGACCCCTTGGCAAAACTATACATAGGCCCAATATAAATGGTTACCTAAATTCCCAAAATTAAAATACGAGAATTATGAAACAATACAATATGATAGTAGCACTAGTACTGGGTAGTGCTCAAGACCTCATGTGTGCACACGTCCTCTTTATATTATCAAGGCATGAGTAGGCACTTCCCCAACATGAGCTCGTGACACATTTTCATGTAGTTCTTTCAATAAGTTCGTTCAAACTCTGAATAGTGTAGTAGAAGTTAAATAAACACTTTCAAATATCAAGAGGCAAGAGTATTTTTATTCCTTGATCGAGCAAGTTAGCCAAGAAATTGGACAAATAATGAATCATCAAATACTCTCAGGTCTCCGGCAATATAGATTCATAATACAATCTGTTACATAGCATTAAACTGTATCGATGTAATCAACTGATCCGCAAAATTTACATTAACATTTATAAGTTATGGTTAATCTGAATCAAATGCGTATGCAGATGGTTTATATATCTTTAAAATGGATTTTGAACAACAGGATTTCTAAGGGAAATATTCATCATAAAACGAACTGAAAGATACAAATCGCGATGAAAGAGTAACAACGAAGAAACGTCATCCAAAATGGAGAAAATGGAGCACTGTTTTTGAGAAAATCCGTAACGAATCAACATTCACAAGGAGTTGATATTCTGCTATTCGGATTAACTATCCTGGCAGATCATCTCGTAAATAGATTCGTATTGTATGGATCATCAGAAAAGCTACAAAAAACCTCTACGTAGATTTTGCTCCAAAGCTGAATCAATCATGAAGAAGGCTCGCGGAGCACTGTTCCATCGCTTGAAGCTCAAACACGACATACAGATTACGCAAGTCAAAACCCATGTAATCCTCGAAAAAGATTTACGACACAAAAATCAAGTCATAGAAAAGTAGATTCAGCGCCTCAGCGGCGATCACAGCAACGACCACTGAACGATGAAAATTAAAAAAGAATCAAAGAAAGGCTTCGGCGCATTACAAGATTAAAAACGCGATCGAGCTAAATAATACAAGTATCGCTTGCAAAGTACATTATCGCAATCAAAACATAGAAACTGGCCATCGTCGGAGCTTCGAGGCTTCGTCGGATAAAGAAAGGGAAAACGGAAGTGCAGATTGCTTACTCATCGGATCGGGTCACCGAAATCCGCGTTACTCCTAGGGTTTCTACTATTTGATTCAGAAGAAAACCTCTAACGGGGACGAGAGGGAACAATCTGCTTCCGGGCTGAGCATCCACCACTTGCTTTTGCAGTTTCCTCCGGTCTGTGGGAGTGTGCGAGTGTGGGAGCCTGGAAACTGGTGGCGTATTTGTAGACTGCCGCAGCAGCGCGGGAGGAATGTACCGAAAGTACCCTCAACTAAGGAAATGTTTCGGACAAATACAAAATCAATTTCTTAATTTTGAATTGAAATAACTTTATTAATTTCCAGTTTTAATTATTTAGTTCGAAGGCACTCAAATTCCTCGACGTAATTGTATTTGTTGATAAACACATGATTGCAATCATAATCGTACCGTGAGGTTTGAGGCCCAAGCCAGACCTCACAGAAAATTTATATCTGAGTCTCTTTGTAAGCATTTATTATAGTATAGTAATAACTTGAGTACAATAAAAATACATAAACAAAACTTATAACTTTGCTCGTTCTTCAGTTCGAGTCAGTCTAGCTTTTCTCGGCGCACTCGGGGTCGCATCCGCTACCTAAAAAGATAAACCACGACAGGTTTAGTCATAAAGAATATGACTAAGCGAGTAACATACCGCTTTAACTGTTGTACATGCAAGGAACAAACGTTAGTAGCAATATGCATAAATATTCAATTTCAGTATATAATCAATAACAGTATGGTATTCAATTCCAGTGTACAAAATGCTATAACGTATCAAAAATAATCAATAACAGTAACTACAATGTATGTTCGTACTATAATGATTTCTGTTTCAAATTCTGGTATTCGTTCTATTCATTAGTTCTTACAAGTCATTTCGTTCATTCGTATCAAACATTCCATCAATTCAGTTTCGGAATCAGATTTCATATTCTTTCGAATCATAACTCATTCAATTTGTTTTCACTTACTGAATCAGATTTCTCGTTTGTCTTTAGTTTCATTTAATTAAGAAATCATAAGGGTTGCTGTAGATTCATCCCTTCTTGGTCTTCAACGACCTCTTGGCCTTCAACGTCCTCTGGCCTTCAACGGCCTCAATAAATCTCAAAAACACATTCCGCCGTAGCGTATTCACACCCCCTATACGGTTACTGGGTCAACCCTTATCATTTCAATTATTTGTCTGCATCGATGTAATATTCTTATTCAATCATATAGTAGTTTTATTTAAAATATTTCCCTCGGAATTTTATTCATCGCATCTTTATTGCCAATTCAACATTTTTCAGTGATTCTTGGATTTATCAGTGATTCAAAATTCGAACAATTTCAATTCCATGTCAATGCACAGTCACTAAAATATTTTCTGTATAAAAATCTAATCATATGAATATTGAAAATAGTTCAAAGCTATGCATAATTAAAGAAATAAGTACTCACCACATTTTCTTTGCCTTTAATCGTATCAGGATTTTCATCGAGTCTATCTCCGGACGCCATCCTCTGCAGTATCAGTGAAATCATTAACTTTAGGGCTGCGTCGTGAATTAGTTGTGATTTACTTCCTACTACAATTTTAACTTGTAAACAGATCAGATTTCAGCCATTTACAACTCACACAAAAACTACTACTAACAGTCCACAAGAAGAATGAAGAGGGTAGCCAAGAGGAGTCCTCAAGAACCAACAACAAAAGCCTGCCAATACAACCCATATAGCAGCTCAAAAGACAGCAAACAACCACTAAAAACATGTTCCTGAGCCCATACCATAGTCGGCTTGCCCCATCAAAACAACCAGCAAAAGGGGCAGCCAACAACATCAGCCATATGGCAGCCCACACAACTATCCACAGCAGCCTTATGGCATCCCACAAGAACTACCAAATGAACCACAATAGCCGGCCCATGAGATAGGAGTAATTAAATCAAGAATACAAGGTAAAACAGCCCAAACCGTAGCCCCAAAATCATGGCACTGCATGAATAAAATCTCATAGCAACAAGGCAAAAATCGGCCAACAAGGGACAAGAAGAAAGTCCCTAATCATACTCAGGAGCTACATAAATAATATAGCAGGTGAACCCTAATTCAGTCCACAAAAACAGTGACCAAATCAAAGAACTCATCAAATATACTCTATCAGAAACCCTAATCACCCAACACAGCATTTCAGAACATAAAAAGGAGAAGAGGGGGAAGAAGAAGGAGAGCTCACAGTGAGGAAAGCAGCAAGAACAGGAGCACAAACTGCCGGCCAAACCACTTCCAGCCAACAACCAACACCAAGGCTGCAGGAGAACAACAATAGCAACAATAATAGTACACGAGTGCAGCAGAAAATCCCCCAAAACAACCACTAGAAGGAGCAGGAAGGAGAGGGACAGCAGAACCCTATGCGTTCTCAGCTCGGCAAGGCTCCAAAAGGCGGTAATTGAAAGTATCGGGATAAGGCTCTCAATAGGATAAAATATAAGAGCTGAAAATCCACCGCCTAACAATATAATATTATATGTAATATTGCAGCAGCCATAACTATATCTGCAGTATAATAACCCAGCCAGACCAAAACAGCCCAAAGATCAGTAGCATCCACTTAATATAATAACTAAGAAATATTTCAACAGCCCCAAAACAGCAGGAGGACTCAAATGAACCCCAAAGCCAACAGTAAATCTAACACTCTTAAATCCATTCAGCCACCATAATACCAATATACTAATACCAATATACATCATTTCAAAAATAAATCAAAATAAACAAATTACCTTAAAACGAAACGAGCGTCGCAAAATCATCGAAAAATCCAAAACTTCAAAACTTAAAGTGCGGCGTCGTCTCGACACAAATTTTTATTATTTCAACATCGGGAATTTTATTCATTTACGTTTCTTTCAATTTCGCTTAAACGTTTTGGGCGTTACAAACTCCTCCCTCCTAATAGAACTTTTCGTCCTCGAAAATGCCGGTACAGTACATTTCTTCTAACAAAAACAAAAATAACAACTTTATTTGAAACCAAAGATCTAGTCAAAAGTACTCATAATTTACATATCATGAAACAAAGCCACACTAAGATTATGACATTATCCATATAAAGAGACGGTCTCACTTCCTTCCTTCCCATAGTTGGCCTAAGTTGAAAGCTCGGGGCTCGATACGACGTTCTTCTGGAGCTACTTCTTCTTGTGCTGGGGTGGACGCTAATGACTCAGCTCCGATTTGAAATAGTTTCTGTTGCGGAGGCCTTGGAGCTTCTCTCATTGTACCTTCTTTAGATTGATTCAACTTTCGGCAATCGACTCGCCTATGCCCTGGTTGACGACAATAAAAACAAACGCCCGCAAGACATTCTCCCTTATGATTCCTTCCACATTTTACACATTTTACGGATACCTGTGATGCCTGGGATGCTTGGGATACATTGCTACTTGTTGCAGGCGCAGCTTGCGATACCTTCCTTTCTTTCCACTGCGGCTCACTTACATTTTCAATCACTTCCTTATTCGAACCTTCTCTAAACCTATTTCTGGCTTGTTCACGTCTCCACCGAGATTTCTCTGCATCTATTTTAACCAGTCTGTCTCTTTCCACTAATTTTCCATACTCAAGGATATCCATAGGTAACAAGAGAGCACGAATTTCATCACGAAGTCCTTGCTGAAACTGACGACACATATCCTCTTCTATTGCAATCAAGGATTCTGCATAATAACCTAACTTCGTAAATTCTGTTTCATACTGCAGTACTGATTTACTTTCTTGAACTAAGCGGAGGAATTGATCGTGCAACAACCCTTTCTCAGGTCTCGGGACAAACCACGACGTAAATTCTTGCAGAAACTCCCTCCAAGTAATGACTAACATACCACGAACTTCATACTTTCGCTTCATGATACTAGTCTACCATCGCTTCGCCTCCCCTTCCAAAATAAACGCAGCTAAACTCACCTTCCTATTCTCGGGGCACTCCATTACTTCAAAAATTATTTCCATTCGCAAAATCTAATCTTCGGTTTCGAGCGGGGGTAAACCTCCTCTAAACGGTGGCGGCTTTAATTCTAGGAATTGCTTAAGATCCACATCTAATAGACGGTGCTGAGGCGGAACTATAGGCACTGCAGGTAGTACAGGAACTATCGGCAACTGAACAGGAACTGGATTCACGGAAGACACGATCTCAGGAGGCAAATGCACGGGTGAAGGTACAGGATCAACATGAGGGGCAGCTGGACCAGTTGTAAGTAGGGTTGGCAAGACCATCTTTAAAGCTTCAACAAGAGCTTGGGTGAGGTCATTCACTAGGGCACGCGACTGATTTCTATTATCACTCTCCGCTGACAACGTATCTTTATTTACCTCTTGTTCATCTCGACCATCACGGACTCGCTTACTTGCATAGACATGGACGGGGTCCTTGGAACACAATGAAATTATAGTTTCATAAACATTTTCAAGATCGTTTATGTATCATGTACTCATGCCTATCGACATGCTTGATAAACCTCCCTCTGATACCAATTTGTGAGGCCCCGAGCCAGACCTCACAGAAAATATGTATCTGAGTCTCTTTGTAAGCATTTATCGCAGCATAGTAATAACATGAGTACAATAAAAATACATAAACAAAACTCATACATTTGCTCGTTCTTTAGTTCGAGTCAGTCTAGCTTTTCTCGGCGCACTCAGGGTCGCATCCGCTACCTAAAAAGATAAACCACGACGGGTTTAATCATAAAGAATATGACTAAGCGAGTTACATACCTCTTTAACTGATGTACATGCAAGGAACAAACGTTAGTAGCAATATGCATAAATATTCAATTTCAGTGTATAATCAATAACAGTATGGTATTCAATTCCAGTGTACAAAATGCTATAACGTATCAAAAATAATCAATAACAGTAACTACAATGTATATATGTTCGTACTATAATGGTTTCTGTTTCAAATTCTGGTATTTTTTCTATTCATTAGTTCTTAAAACTCATTTCGTTCATTTATATCAAACATTTCATCAATTCAGTTTCGGAATCAGATTTCATATTATTTTGAATCTTAGCTCATTTAATTTGTTTTCACTTACTGAATCAGATTTCTCATTTGTCTTTAGTTTTATTTAATTAGGAAATCATAAGGGTTGCTGTAGATTCATCCATTCTTGATCTCCAACGACCTCTTGGCCTTCAACGACCTCAATAAATCTCAAAAACATATTTCGCCTTAGCATATTCACACCCCCACTACGGCTACTGAGTCAATCCTTATCATTTCAATTATTCTTATGCATCGATGCAATATTCTTATTCAATCATATATTAGTTTTATTTAAAATATTTCCCTCAGAATTTAATTCATCGCTTCTTTATTGCCAATTCAACATTTTCCAGCGATTCTTGGATTTATCAGTGATTTAAAATTCGAACAATTTCAATTTCATGTCAATGCACAATCACTAAAATAATTTTTGTATAAAAATCTAATCATATGAATATTGAAAATAATTCAAAGTTATGCATAATTAAAGAAATAAGTACTCACCACATTTCCTTTGGCTTTAATCGTACTAGGATTTTCATCGGGTCTATCTCCGGACGTCATCCTCTGCAGTATCAGTGAAATCATTTACTTTAGGGTTGCGTCGTGAATTAATTACGATTAACTTTCTACTACGATTTTAACTTGTAAACAGATCAGATTTCATGTAACATCCCGACTTTTATTGGGTCACTAGTGTAAGACCCCCCCTCCCCAGACTGAAGCGGGTTCAGGGAGGGGGATCTTACTGCCCAAAGAGGACTACCCAGCGCTTTCCGGGTGGCGACGTCCCACCCTCTCAAGCGCTGAGCGGTCTCTTTGTCAGGCACAAGAATCATCACAACACATCAGAACGCACAGCAGAAGCAATCGAAATAAGAAAAGCTAAGCATGCTGATTATATTACATATTTAAATATGCCAGGGGCCTATCGTTTTACAAAACATTGCCTCGAGGGCTATATAATCTAAAACAGAAGGGAGCCCTAGGCTAGTCCTTATACTCTCGAACTCACGTCTCTGAAGATAGGAGGAGAGGCTGGGGTGTCTGATCGGGCCATCTCTAAGGCTCGTAACTCATCCTGCGGGGTGGGGGCTTGGTGCTGTCCCGTTTCCTGTGATTGGTTATAAGAAATAACCGTTAGTCACAGAGCTAAGTAGAAAATACATCCCCTCCCCGGATCCTTATCCGGGGGGCGGCTAAAGGACAGAAATGAAATAGCCGAAGCAAGGTAGAGAGTTAGCAGCAGGTAAACATATATATATATCCACGTATATATATATAGGGCCTCCCGCCCTAAAGCCCGTAATCGCGCCGTATAGTAAACACACAACACTATAACGCGCAGATACACACACCCAGGTATTCAAACCTGTACGCACACAAAAGACCCTGTGTCGACACAGTTTAGACCGCTTTATTTCAAGCAGGGGAGCTAACCCCGCGGGCCTCACCGATGTGGCCGTCGGTGACAGTGGCCAGTCTTGCCACTTCTGAATGTAGTCATACCGTATCATTCAGGCCCTCCTGGACAACTTGGTGTACCAACTGGATGTGAGCGACATCTGGCGAGCCGATTTGTAGGCCGACCAGTGGAGGCAAAACTGCAGGCTCGGAGAGTGATAACCCGCTGTGCACATCTCCCTGTCGCCATGAGTCGTCAACCCACCCGCACCGGTACGAACGGTCTGCGAGCGTGACCAACCCGCCACTCCCAAACAATCTTCACCCGCTTTATATAAAGACAAGCACATAAGTTACGTAGCAATTCTACTCGACCGGTCACACGACCTCTGACCGGGAGGATTAGCGGTATGAGGGCTCCTTGCTTGGGGCTAACCTGGGAGGAGGAACTCAACTCCGAGTTTTCCCCAACTAAGGCCTCGCAGGAGGGAGGATAAGCACCGCTTGCCTGTGCAGGGCTGCAGTTAGTACCCCAATACGAATAAGTACAGCAGCAAAATAGGCCGAAAGCAGATGCCATAATATCAAGAAGGAAATTAGGCCGAAGGCAAAGACCATATTAAGCAGAAAAGTAGGCCGAAAGCAAAGGCCATATTAAGCAGAAAAGTAGGCCGAAAGCAATGGCCATATTAAGCAGAAAATTAGGCCGAAAGCAAAGGCCATATTAAGCAGAAAAGTAGGCCGAAAGCAAAGGCCATATTAAGCAGAAAAGTAGGCCGAAAGCAGAGGCCATGGTAATAAGCAGAAAAGTAGGCCGAAAGCAGAGGTCATGGTAATAAGCAGAAAAGTAGGCCGAAAGCAGAGGCCATAATGACAGGACCAGTGCGAGACTGGATTTAAATGAAAGTACAGAAAGTAAGTGCGGGGGACCAGTGCGAGACTGGATTTAAAGGAAAGTACAGAGAGTAAATGCGGGGGACCAGTGCGAGACTGGATTTAAAGGAAAGTACAGAACGTAAATGCGGGGGACTAGTGCGAGACTGGATTTAACGGAAAGTACGGAAAGCAGTAAAAGTATAAAAGAAAGGATTAGTAGTCCAATCACTCCATAAGAGGAGGCTTCAATCGTCGACTCCGTTCTTTTATTATTGTCGCGGCGGGGTTAAATTTCGGCGCCGCGCCGCGATTTCGTTCCGATTTTCGCGTCGATATTCCGAGCTTAGTCGATTCCTTAGATAGATACGCATAATTTTTAATAGGCATTTAAAAATATGCGTCGAGGGGACGCTGATTCATTTCGATGAATTTCGCTCTCTTTGGGCGTTTATTTTCGCTTGTAAGAGCTTTTGGAGGACAAAAATAAGAGACCACACCTCCCAATTTTAATAGTAGTTGTAAAACACCTTTAATTAGAGCTCTTAATTTTTGGTGATTTTTGCGAACTTATTTGGACGTTTATTTTCTCAAAATAAACTCTATAAAGGGTTTTAAAAATAGTAAAATTCCTCCTAAAATCCCAAAAAATTACAGTAGGTGCCCCTTAGGGTGGGGCACATTTTTCATTTAGAAAACTTCTTCCCAATCTGCCCCATTTTTTCTCAAAAAAATGGGGAAGGGGAAAGGGAGGTTGGGGTGCGGTTAGGAAAAAAAGAGGGGGGGGGGGGGGGGGGGGGGTTGGGGTGCGATTAGGGAAAGGGAGGGGGCGCAGGAGGTGCTGCACCGCGTGCTATCCCTCGGCTCCCACAGCGGATCTGCGGCGGATCCGCTGTGGGGGGCACACAAGTGGAGGCGGGAGGCGGGAAACGAGGTTTCGGGGGCCGCTTGATCTCCCGGGGGTGATCGTGCGGCCCCCGATTAATCTCGGGTGGCAGCCGCTGCCGCCGCCGGGCAGCGGCCGGCAGAGGCCGGCGCCGCCCCCGGACGGTGCGCTGGGGGCCGGCGACCATTCCGGTGGTGGTCCGGCGGCCTAGCGCCGCCGGCCACGGCCGGGAGCGCTGCAGGAAGGGGGACATGGACGGTGGCGGGCTTGCATGCATCGTGCATGCTCGTCGCGCCACCTCCTCCGCCAGGGGGTGCGGGGAACGCCCTCAGTTGGTGCACCGGGGGCCGGCGACTCCTCCGGTGGTGGTTCGGCGGCCTGGCGCCGCCGGCCACCGCCGGGGGAGGGTTATAAAGGAGGCGGGAGGCGGTGGCGTGGCCTGCATGGGCCATGCAGGCCCGCTGCGCCGCCGCCTTCGCTGAGGGGGGGGGGGGGGCACCGGTGCCTCCCCCGGTCGGTGCGCCGGGGGTCGGCGCCCACTCCGGTGGTGTCCCGGCGGCCTGGTGCCGCCGGACCCCACCGGAAAGAGAGACAGAGAGAGTGGGGAGGCGCGGCGCAGCCGGTACGAGCCATGTCGGCTTGCTGCGCCGCCGCCTCCTCGTGCACGGCCGTCCCTGCCGCCCCTGGTCGAGGCGCCGGGGAGGGGGCAACCCTCCGGTGGTGGTTCGGCGGCCTGGAGCCGTCGGCCGCCACCGGGGGAGGGGGTTATCCCCCTACAGGAAAAACGGGGAGGAGAAGGGGAGGCCACGGGTGCCGCCGCCGGCCCGGCCGTCTCCCCTGTGCCGGCGGCGAGGTCCCCGAGGGGGACCCACTCCCCCCCCCCCCCCAGCGCCACCACCGGCGCTGGGGAAGGAGACTTCCACGGCCGGCCTCCTCCCCAAGCCTTGCAAGGCTCGGGGCGGCGGCCGGCGGCGCTCTGGCGACAGAGAGAAGGGGGGGGGGGGGGGGGGTCTTCCCCGGGAGGTAGGAAGGAGGAGGGGTAGATCTTCTACCTGGGGGTGGGGGGCTCGGCTGGTGGAGGGGCGGTCGGCCATGAGGGAGGAGGAGGAGGAGGAGGGCTCGGCTGGGTGGCTTGCTCCGGCAAGGTGGAGGAGGAGGAGGGTGGGCTGCCGGTAGGGAGAGGCTGAGAGGGAGAGTGAGTGGGGTGGGGGTTTGAGAGGGGCTGCCCCTTCCTTTTATAGGAAGGGGGAGAACCTCCCCCCCCCCCCCCCCCCCCTCCTCCTTTCTCCACGTGGAGGGGGGGGGAGATATTTTCTCCCCCTCCCCTCCCTTCCCTCTCACCTGCCCTTGACCCTAATAGGGGGCTGCCTATTCATGGGCAGCCCCCTTCCTTGGGGAGGGGGGGGGTGGCTTTCTCTCTCCCCCCCCCCCCCCTTTTTTTCTTTAGCAAATTCGAGTTTGGGGGGGGGGGGGGGGTTGACCAAGTCAACTTAGGGCGGGGTCCTCCTTGGCCCCCGGGGTCCAATAAGAGTTGCCGGGGCCGATGTCGGGTTCGTGTGCTTTATATCTCGTGCGTTGCACTGAGGCGATCTGCATAGTCCTAAAATGGCATACTCTCCATACGACCTTGAATCGAGGCCCAACGAATTCCGTTGCGCTCATATTGTTCGTACGAGTTTACCAGAACTAACGGAAGTTAATTCGGGGCTCGTACGGTCACTATTCATAATAATGAGGTAGTGGCGCGCTACGACACCCGAAATAGTCGTTTTCTTCAAACGACCTCGGATCGAAGTGCCACGAATTCTGTTGCGCTTGTATTGTCCATACGAGTCTAACGGAACTGATGGAAGTCCAATCGGGGTTCGTACGGTCACTATTCATAATAGTGAGACAGTGGCGCGCTACGACACCCGAAATGGTCGTTTTCTCCAAACGACCTCGGATCGAAGTGCAACGAATTCCGTTGCGCTCGTATTGTCCATACGAGTCTAACGGAACTGACGGAAGTCCAATCGGGGTTCGTACGGTCACTATTCATAATAATGAGGTAGTGGTGTGCTACGACACCCGAAATGGTCGTTTTCTCCAAACGGCCTCGGATCGAATTGCAACAAATTCCGTTGCGCTCGTATTGTCCATACGAGTCTAACGGAACTGACGGAAGTCCAATCGGGGTTCGTACGGTCACTATTCATAATAATGAGGTAGTGACGTGCTACGACACCCGAAATAGTCGTTTTCTTCAAACGACCTCGGATCGAAGTGCAACAAATTCCGTTGCGCTCGTATTGTCCATACGAGTCTAACGGAACTGACGGAAGTCCAATCGGGGTTTGTAGCACATAACCCCTATCAGGTCCTGTCTGCTAGACGGGCCTACTTTTATTGGGCCCACTAGGGTTTAGTGGCCCAATAAAAGTCGGGATGTTACAACTAGACCCTAGTGAGCCCAATAAAAGTAGGCCCGAGCGGTAGAAAACTACCATTTTAAGTGGTGTTGCACGCCGCAACTAAGTCGTTGGGGTACATTGACCAAATGAACCCCGATTACTCCCGTCAGTTATGTTAAACTCGTATGACTGATACGAGTGCAACGGAATTCGTTGCGCCTCGATCCGAGGTCGTTTGGAGAAAACGACTATTTTAAGTGTCGTAGCACGCCACTACCTCACTATTATGAATAGTGGCCGAATGAACCCCGATTTGACTTTCGTCAGTTTCGTTAAACTCGCATGACCGATACGAGTGCAACGGAATTCGTTGCGCCTCGATCCGAGGTCGTTTGAGAAAACGACTATTTTAAGTGTCGTAGCACGTCACTACCTCACTATTATGAATAGTGGCCGAATGAACCCCGATTTGACTCCCGTCAATTCCGTTGAACTCGTATGACCGATACGAGTGCAACGGAATTCGTTGCGCCTCGATCCGAGATCATTTGGAGAAAACGACTATTTTGAGTGTCGTAGCGCGCCACTACCTCACTATTATGAATAGTGGTCGTGCGAACCCCGAATTAACTTCGGACAGTTCCATTAGGCTCAAGTAACCTATACGGGTGCAATAGAACTTGTCCCACCTCCCCTCGAGGTTGTATGTGGAGTATGTCATTTTAGGACTATGCAGACCATCTCAGTGCAACGCATAAAATACGAAGTACACAAACCCAGAATCGGCCCCAACAAATCTTAATGGACCTCCGGGGCAACGAACGGTGTCACCTAAAATTGACCTCGGTCAACCCCCCCCCCCCCCCCCCCCCCCCACACACACACACACACAGCTTGAAATTTGTTGGTACGAGAAAAGAAAAAAAGGGGGGAGGGAGAGAGAAGCCCCTCCCCCAAAGGAGGGAGCTGCCCATGAATAGCCCCCCCCCCCCCCCCCCCCCACCTTTAGGGCAAAGGGGGCAGGAGAGAGGAGGGAAGGGGAGGGGGGGGGGAATATCTCCCCCCCCCCCCACTCACCCTCCCTTAACCCCCACGTGGGGAAAAGAGGAGAGGGGGGGGGGGGGGGGGGGGGGGGGGGGGGGGGGGGAGGTCTCCCCCTTCCCTATTTAAGGAAGGGCACGGCCCCCTCCCTCAAGTCCCCCCCGACTCCTCCTCCTCCCCTGCCGGCTAACCCAGCCAGCCACCTCGCCGGAGCCCTGCCCAACCGAGCCGCCGCCTCTTCCCCCACCATGGCCGACCACCTCCCTTCAACCTCTCGAGCTCCACCACCCCTACAGGTAGAATCTCCCCCCTCCTCCTTCTTACCTCCCGAGGGTAAGCCGACCCCCTCCCCGTCGCCGGAGCGCCACCAGCGCCACCCCGAGCTTTGCAAAGCTCGGGTGGAGGCGCTGGCCGTGGAAGCCACCCCCCCCCCCATCCCATCGCCGGTGGTGGCGCTGGGGGAGCAGGTCCCCGCTCGGGGACCTTGGCGCCGACGAACGGGAGGCGGTCGGGCCGCCGAAGGACGCAGCCTCAGCGGCGCCCGAAGCCTCCCCCTCCTCTGCTTCCTGTATGGGGTAAAAACCCCTCCCCCGGCGGCGGTCGCCGGCTCCAGGTCGCCGGACCCCCGCCGGAGGTCTGCCCCTCCTCGGCGCCCCGACCAGGGGCGGCAGGGAGGGCCCTACACGAGGAGGCGGCGGCATAGCCAGGCCGCCGGACCACCACCGGAGAGGTCGCCGACCCCCGGCGCACCGACCGGGGGCGGCACCGGCGCTCTCCCCGCGGAGGTGGTGGCGCGGCAAGCATACATAACGCATGCAGGCCACGCCACCGCCCCCGCCCCCCTTCCGGCAATATTTCCGGCGGCGGACGGCGGCGCTAGGCCGCCGGACCACCGCCGGAGTGGTCGCCGGCCCCCGGCGCACCGACCGGGGGCGGCGCTGGCCCCAGCCGGCCGCTGCCCGGCGGCGGTAGCGGTCGCCTCCCGTTCATCAAACGGGATTCGCGCGATCTCCCCCGGGAGATCATGCGGCTCCTGCTTCCTTGGTTCCCGCCCCCGCCTCAACTTGTGTGCCCCCCACAGCGGATCCGCCGCAGATCCGTTGTGGGGGCCGCGGGATGGCACAGGGTGCAAGACCCCTGCGCCTTCTCCTTTCCCCTAACCGCACCCCACTTCCCCTTTCCCCTTCCCCATTTTTCTGAGGAAAAATGGGGCACATTCAGGAAAAACTTCCTGAATGAAAAATGTGCCCCACACTAAGGGGCACCTCCAGTAATTTTTAGGAAATTTTAGGAAGTTAATTACTATTTTTAAAACCTCTCCAAAAGTTTATTTTAAGAAAATTAAAGGTCAGATGAGTTGGGAAAAATCACCAAAAATTATGAGCTCTAATTAAAGGTGTTTTACAACTACCGTTAAAGTCGGGAGGTGTGACCTCTTGTTTTTGTCCTTCAAAAGTATTTTTCAAGCAAAATAAACGCCCGAAAGGGAGCGGAATTCATCGGAATAAATCGGCGTCCTCTCGACGTATATTTTTAATAAAGATTACGTGTATCGATCTAAGGAATCGAATAAGTAAGAATATCTACGCAAAACTCGGGACAAAATCGCGGTGCGACGCCGCAATCCAATAATGCCGAAACAATCATAAAAGATCGAATCCACGACAAAGGGAAAATACTAAACATCTCATGAAATATAAATAAACTCCCATAACGGAGCAGAACCCCTATGAACGGGGAGAAAGCAGAACCTCCTCCTACGAACGGAGTCGACGTTGAAGCCTCCTCTTATGGAGTGATTGGACTACTAACCCTTTATATGTTTACTGCTTTCTGTACTTTCATTTAAATCCAGTCTCGCACTGATCCCCCACATCTACTTTCTGTACTTTCATTTAAATCCAGTCTCGCACTGGTCCCCCGCATCTACTTTCTGTACTTTACATTCTCCAGTCTCGCACTGGTCTTGATATTATGGCCTCTGCTTTCGGCCTATTTTTCTGCGCTTGATATTATGGTCTCTGCTTTCGGCCTATTTTACTGCTTGATATTATGGTCTCTGCTTTCGGCTTATTTTACTGCTTGATTTTATGGCCTCTGCTTTTGGCCTATTTTTCTGCGCTCGATATTATGGCCTCTGCTTTCGGCCTATTTTACTGCTGCACTTATTCATATTTTAGTACTAACTGCAGCCCTACGCTGGCAAGCGGTGCTTCCCCTCCTTCCTGCAAGACCTTAGTTGGGGAAACCCGGAGTTGAGCTTCTCCTCCTAGGTTAGCCCCAAATAAGGAGCCCTCATACCGCCCAGCCTCCCGGTCAAAAGTTGCGTGACCGGTCGAGTAAGAGTGTCGCGTCGAGTTTTTGAAACAGTTACTCTATGTATAAGTTTGAAGATTGCTTGGTATAGTGGCGGGTCGGTCACACCCGCAGACCGTTCATACCGGTGCGGGTGGGGTGACGACTCATGGCGACAGGGAGATGCGTACAACGGATCGTTATTCTGAACCCGCTGTTTTACCTCCACTGGTCGGCCTAAACATCGAATTCGCCGGATGTCGCTCACATCCAATTAGTACACCAAGTTGTACAGGAGGGCCTGAGTGATACGGTACGACTACATTCAGAAGTGGCAAGACTGGCCACTGTCACCGACGGCCACATCGGTGAGGCCCGCGGGGTTAGCTCCCCTGCTTGAAATAAAGCGGTCTAAACTGTGTCGACACAGGGTCTTTTTATGTGTGTACGGGTTTGAATACCTTGGTGCGTGTATGTGCAAGATAGTGTTGTGTATTTACTATACTGCGCGATTTCGGATAGTAGGGCGGGAGACCCTTATATATATATATATATATATATATGTTTACCTGCTGCTAACCTTCTTCTTTGCTTCGGCTATTTATTTCTGTTCTTTAGCCACCCCCTGGATATGGATCCGTGGAGGGGATGTATTTTCTACTTAGCTCTGTGACTAACGGTTATTTCTTATAACCAATCATAGGAGACGGGACAGCGCGAAGCCCCCGCACCACAGGATGAGTTACTAGCATTGGAGATGGCCCGTTCGATTACCCCAGCCTCGCCCCCGGTCTTCCGCGACGTGAGTCCTAGAGTATAGGACTAGACTAGGATCTTTTGCCGATGTAGCCCCCGAGGCAGTGGTTGTAAACATTATGCTTCGGCCCCGTTTAAATATGTATATATAAGCTGTGTGCTTGGTTTTTCTTCTTCGATTGCTTCCGCTGTGTGTTCTGATGTGATGTTGTGATTCTTGTGCCTTACAAGGAGACCGCTCAGTGCTTGAGAGGGTGGGACGTTGCCACCCGAAAAGCACTAAGTGGTCGTTCTTGGGCAGTAAGATTCCCCCTCCATGAACCCGGTTCGGGATTGGGGAGGGGGGGTCTTACATTTCAGCCCTTTACAACTCACACAAAACTACTACTAACAGCCCACAAGAAGCATGAAGAGGGTAGCCAAGAGGAGTCCTCAAGAACCAATAACAAAAGCTTGCCAATACAGCCCATATAGCATCTCAAAAGACAGCAAACAGCCACTAAAAACAGGTTCCTGAGCCCATACTATAGCCGGCTTGCCCCATCAAAACAGCAAGCGAAAGGGGCAGCCAACAACATCAGCCCTATGGCAGCCCACACAACTATCCACATCAGCCTTATGGCAGCCTACAAGAACTACCAAATGAAACACAATAGCTGGCCCATGAGATAGGAGTAATTAAATCAAGAATACAAGGTAAAACAGCCCAAACCTCAGCCCCAAAATCTTGGTACTACATGAATAAAATCCCATAAAACAAGGCAACAATCGGCCAACAAGGGACAAGAAGAAAGGCCCTAATCATACTCAAGAGCTACATAAATAATATACCAGGCCAACCCTAATTCAATCCACAAAAACAGTGACCAAATCAAAGAACTCATCAAATATACTCTATCAGAAACCCTAATCGGCCAACACAGCATTTCAGAACATAAAAATGAGAAGAGGGGGAAGAAGAAGGAGAGATCACAGTGAGGAAAGCAGCAAGAACAGGAGCACAAACTGCCAGCCAAACCACTTCCAGCCAACAACCAACACCAAGGCTGCAGGAGAACAGCAATAACAGCAATAATAGCACACGAGTGCAGCATGAAATCTCTCAGAACAGCCACTAGAAGGAGCAGGAAGGAGAGGGGCAGCAGAACCCTATGCGTTCTCAACTCGGCAAGGCTCCAAGAGGCAGTAATTGAAAGTATATGGATAAGGCTCTCAATAGGATAAAATATAAGAGCTGAAAATCCACCGCCTAACAGTATAATATTATATGTAATATTGCAGCAACCATAACTATATCAGTAGTATAATAACCCAGCCAGCCCAAAACAACCCAAAGATCAGTAGCAGCCACTTAATATAATAACCATGAAATATTTCAACCGCCCAAAAACAGCAGGAGGACTCAAATGAACCTCAAAGCCAAAAGCAAATCTAACACTCTTAAATCCATTCAGCCACCATAATACCAATATACTAATACTAATATACATCATTTCAAAAATAATTCAAAATAAACAAATTACCTTAAAACGAAACGAGCGTCGCAAAATCATCGAAAAATCTAAAACTTCAAAACTTAAAGTGCGACGTCGTCTCGACACTGATTTTTATTATTTTATCATCGAGAATTTTATTCATTTACGTCTCTTTCAATTTCGCTTAAACGTTTTGAGCCGTTACATGATGAGTAAGAGATTTTTATTTAATAAAATAATAAATAATGAGAAGAAAATAATTGAATGGAGGGCTATGATTCTATGATTGATTTCATGATCCACACACATATCTTTATTATATAAGTGAATATAACATTTTCCGTACTCTTACCATGTTTTCATTTTTCACTGTTGGATCTTTCACATGTTTTATCCGAAACATCTTTAATATAGAAAAATTAAAATAAACTTCTCAGGAGAGAGAGAGAGAGAGAAAGAGAGGAGAGAGGGGGAGAGACTGCGGCGGAGAGGGAAAGAGAAAGAGAAAAAAAATAATCTTTTTAAGTATATACGTATTTTATTACAAACTAAATATTGTAATATTGATGTATATTTTTTTACGGTCATTTCGAGTACTCATATGTATATGTTGCAGGTGCAGCCCGCACCGAGCACGGGGGAAGTCCGTGCTGAGGCGGGCGAAGCCCGCCTGAATGCGTCCGAAGCCCGCCTGGATGCGGCCGAAGCCCGCCCGACAGCATCACGTCGGGGGTGGGCGAAGCCCGTCGTCACCGGTCGGGTATTGTCGCGCTTGGCCGTATGGGCGGAGCCCGGTGTCGGTCACTCGAATATGTAGGTAGGGTACTGTCTCAGGCGGGCTTTGCCCGCATCCTGGCGGGCTACGCCCACACAAAGCCGTGCTCGACGGTCACACCCCATTGTCGTGACATATTCCATTTGTCACCGCTCGCACTTTCGTCGCGAGAGTGAGGTGCGAGCGGCGAGCACGGCTTTGTGTGGGCGGAGCCGTCAGGATGTGGGCAAAGCCCGCCCTAAAGTATCAAGCACAGGTAAATCTCGTGTGGAGATGCTCGTATATAATAAAATAAAATATATTATATATTTAAATATTATCTATACTAATATTATATATATTATAATTTTATTTTATTTTTTTAATATTATTAAATATAAACTAAAAATCAGAAAACCACGATTTTCGACCACCTGAAGGGCTGACGTGGCGCCACCGCCAGGGTCGCTACACTCCGGCGACCATGTTTTTGGCACGATCACGGTCAGTGTCACTGCCGGCAGTAGCCGTGACGGAGCGTTGCAGTACGACCCACGCCGTAGTCGTCGGCGACTGGCGATCCCGGCGGTGTGGCCAGGATAGCCCGCCGGCGGGGGCCACAACAGTAATTTTTTTTTTAAAGGCAGTACACGGTCAGGATCATCGCCGGCAATGACCTTGCAGTGTGGCCACCGAAGCCAAAAAAAAAAATTGTAAACTGCAGGCTCACACGAACAGGGTAAAGTAGAAAGAGCAGATGTCATTGTAGCAAGGCAACTTTTCTTTGTATAGTAGTATAGATATATATGTATAATAATAAAGTTTATTAATATAATACAAAATATTTATAGAAGTAATAGACTTGGTATTCAGAGGAGTTTTTAAGAATTACACCGCTCTAGCGTGAATAAAAAGACAGATTATTGTAGGTGCATAATTGGGATTAAAGAAAAGTAATATAGATGGCTATCAATTCAGCACAATCAAAATCCTACTATAAAACATGGCGATTTTTCTGTAGCCGAGAGATATTCAAGATATTGAAATATATCGGGATTGACGTCCGATAAATCTAAACCGTGCGTCTAAAAATTATTTTACACATGACGCGTCATTATTGACCCCACTTTTCTCTCTCCTCCGGACCCAATAATCTCGCCGTCCCATGAACCCCCTTCCCCTCCTCCCTTCACCAAAATCCCTAAATCCTCAGTGCCAATAAAGTTAATTTCATACTGCCTTTCCATGCTAACTACACAAATACTATTTCGGCCTTGACTTGATTACTCAACATGTTGTTCGGTTATTTTCATTTCCTAGGTATTACATGGATTTACACATTTTATTAACAACATTCCTTTCAGTAGATATGCACAATTTATTCGCTTGATATTCAATTTACTCGCATGCGTGCCTTTATGTCACTATGTCACTGACGAAGGTGACTATAAATTCTAGAGATCGTCGATGCCGTTCGACCCACTGATCGGGACAAAAATGTAGTGACGTGATCATACGACCATTGAACCGATGACTGCGACGGCGAAAATGCCGCCAGTCGTGCATCATCATCGGCGTCGTGCCTTCAGAGGGGGTACCTGCGAAGCCACGGTTAAAGAAAAGTATTCACTCAAATCACAAACCAAACAGATCGGGAAACTCACAAAGAGCCCAGAATATGCATGGAACTTCGGATGGAAAACCCGTCTTTTTGAGGGCGGGAGGGTCCTTCACCAATGTAGTCTCGGAGGGTGGAGGGCCACCCGTCTCGCTGTCCGGACGAATCTTGGTAGGGGCGTAGGAGCGCCGACCTGACAGGATCTTGAAATGACCGCCTTTGCCTTCTTCAGGGCCTCCTTGAGCTGGTCGACTTCGCTTGGCGTTGAGTCCTCGACCCTCTTCTGGCAGGGTAATAAGTCTAATAGATTAAATGTATATGATTAATCTGATAGGAAAATAGATTTTGTGTATTCACAATTGAACAAGGCAATACATATACATGAATAATGAAGGGTGATCATAACACCCGATGTGGCTATAGGCTAACACTACTACTCAATGTACAATATATCTAACATAATCCACGTGTCTTTGGTTGTACTGTAAACTCTTATTAGAGTCTTGAGTTATAAAAGACATTGATCATGTAATTAGAGGATATGAAGAAGTTTAATAAAGTTCTCTGTTCTTCTCTTCTCCCTATCTCCTTCTTCTCTCTTAACCCTCTCTCTCTCTCTCTCTCTCTCTCTCTCTCTCTCTCTAAGTCATTCATCCTCTGTTTTACCTCTCTCCACCCGCTCTGTCCATCTTCTCCGACCTCAGACCCTCTCCCTGACCATCTCTTCAAATTTTAACTAGTTAGCTCCAGCGCATGATCGCTACATTTTGATCTAAACGAGAGCACCAAAACTTATTATACGCTACATTTTGATTTCCCTAGCCCGCATGTATAACAATTTATATCTACGTATAATGATTTTCTAAATGTATTGATTTGTATATAGTAAAAAATTATATATATAACAACTTCATTTAATATTCATCCTTCTAACGTGAATAGAAATATTTTAAAACTTAATATATCAACAGTACAAAAAAAAGATGAAAATTAATTTCAGTAGGATTCATTTACCATTTTCATTTCTATTTACTTGTTTGTTTCTTGACTTTCAATTCATTGAACCAAACAAAGGTTATAAATATAAAATTCAATTTTGGAGATTGATTTTGACTTTACCTCTTCATTCTTCTGCAGTCTTCTTCGTCTTAAAAGCCCGCTACTCTACCTAATGTCATCTCGTTCCATCAACAATGTCGAGAAGATCTGTGCGATACGCCGTGGTGAGGAACACTTGCTCCTCTCCGTCTCTTCTCGCGCTTATTCCTCTAATCACGAATTTGTTCAATGTTTTTCCCTTGCAGGTTGATGCGTTCACTGATACTCCTTTCAAGGGAAATCCGGCAGCCGTCTGCTTGCTGGAAGAAGAATCCGGAGCCGATGAAGACTGGATGCAGAATGTCGCCAGGGAGTTCAACGTCTCCCAGACGGCTTTCTTGGTCCCCTCCGCCACCTCGATCGCCGGAGGCGACATACCGGCTTTCAATATTCGGTGGTTCACTCCCGTAACAGAGGTTAGATATTAGGGTTTAATTGACATGTGAATCGAAAATGGTAATTTAGGCTTATTTTGTGTTGAGAGTTTAGACACCAGTTGACCGTTTGTGCGGTGTCTGCCAATCAGGTTTCCTTCACAACTACATCGACGAGTTCATTGCCTTGGCGACGAACGTTCCGGGATTTCCGCTGGATCACTACTTAGGCTTTTTCATGCAGGGGCTCCTCCACCACATCCGACCTCGCCTTCGTACCCACCACCCCCGGATGATTACTGATGCCATGGATCTAGCCCGCTTGCTGGAAGCGGACTTCAAGGTCACCTCCATCGATACCGGCCATCCACCGGGGAGTTCTACGCCCCTACTGATTGCCTACCCTCCCACACCCTTCCGGTCACCACGCCAGATGCATACAACGACTCTCCCGCATCTCGGACCACCTTTCCGACCGCCCCGGCCGCCGAACGGCCCCTGGATAAGCAACCACGAGTACCATGATCTTCACACCAGGGGCCTTTGTTTCCGTTGTAAACAACCATACTCCCCGACTCATGACTATCCTCTGAAGGAGCTCCGCATCACCATCGGCGAGGACCCAAAAATCATCCTTGGGGATTTCGAAGCCCTAAAAGGGTGATGACTTACCTGTTGTCATGGGCCCCCCTGCACGTCTTCATCGTCTCGAACTTATGTGCTCTGCGGTGGGCGAGGCGACACCTTTGGCCCCCTCACTATGACGCTCACTGGTTCCCTGACTGCTTAATTATTAAAGGCTCAAGGCGCACCAATGCGCAAAGGGGTCTTTGAGCCTAGGCTCAAGGCGCAGACGCGCGCTTGACGAGAGCAAGACGCAATTACATCCATTTTAAATAATCAACATCAAACATTAGTTCATCTTGATCATTTTTCGTCTATTTTACTCATTGATCATTCATTATTATCATTTATCTTTCCTTAAAAATAGAATCAATGTCGTCACTTGCATATATCTAAGTCTCAACGCTCGATTATGTTTCACAAACACTAAGTATGCAAAAATTATTAAGTTATTACATTCTTTCTTTCTTTATTTTGAAAAAAAAAATTACAACAAAAATCTCACACACGCGTGACTTTATGCTCCAAAGTCGCAAAAAGCGCACAAAGGCGCAAACCTCTGAGCTTTGTGAGACTTGAGCCTTGGGCGCTCCTGAAGCGTGTCTTTAACAACATAACATGGTTGGCATTCCCCTAACGGTGCTGATTGATAGTGGGGTCAGCCACATTTTCATCTCCCCTCACTTAGTGATACAATTCGACATTCGCCCGTCTCCTTCTCCTCCTCTCGATGTTTGTTTGGCAACGACCACCGCACTACCACTAGGGGCTTCTGTGCGGACCTGCACATGATTGTGGGTCCCTGTCCTCTCCACGCAGATTTATACTCTTTTGAGCTAGGTGGTCTTGACGTGATACTTGGCGTCGCGTGGCTCTGTACACCCGTGGACGAGCATATCAACTGGGCCCGCATGACGATGCGCTTTTCTCAAGCGGGAGTCCCTTTCCTTTTAGCACGGGAGGCGTCCTTTTCCCATCAGTCGACGACACCCCATCCTCCTCAGCGGCATGCGACAGTAGATTATGCCGCATACCTGGGGTGCGACGTCGAGCAGACCCGCCCGGCCGCACCCCCACCATCCCAGCAGCTGTGAGTCCCGATAGTTGTTTTTGCCTCGAGGACAATGCAGATTTTTGAGAGGGACGACATTGTTATGAAGATGGAAAAGGGAAAGGGACTAGGAGACGAGGACAAGACGCATAAGTCGACGTCGGGGCCAAGGCGACGTGGACACATATCCCAACTCAACGACGGGCGTTCGCTAGTAGTACGCAGGGATGTAGCGTAACCGTCAGCCTTATCTTTTATTATCGCACGTGTATTTTAGGCCGTGGGTTATTTACGGTTTTCCCTTGCGTACTTTGGAATGAGACACTATATAAGCCTATATGTATCTCTTATTTGAGCTAGGTTGGAAGTATGATAAAAATGAAACCTTAGAGGCTGAAATTCTTCTCTCTTCTTCTTCCTCCTTTTCGACTCTTCCCTCTCCTCCTCTTCAACCCTAGCATCTGACACTTTACCTATTTCTCCCATCGATATATCTTTTCGGTGGCATTTTTTACTCAGTTTTGGCTGACTGCCAACACAACCCTGATTTAGGGTCCATTTGGCATGGTGGTGGCGGTCATGAATGTGGTGGTTATGAACTGTTGTTCGTGAACAACCGACCTTACATAAAGACCTTTGTCGACTTTTATGTTCAAAACTAGTTTTATTTCTTGGTGGCAGTCATAACCGTTGTCATGTCAAACATATATTCTATGACGGTGACATTTTTGTCCAAACTCACCGGAGCAAAAACGCCGCGCCAAACATACTCTAAGTTATAACATGTATTTGAATTTTGATGGCAAGCCATGCACGCACCTGTGATTAACATTATTTGTTAATGTTAGAAATATGAAACGGAAATAGTTGGTGCAATTTATTCTTCCACAATGGAGGGCAATATATAAAAATTACAACGGACTCATAGCACTGATAGGCGGTGTGGGACTAAACACATAAACATTTATAATACTGAAATATTAATAACTCTAACACTCCCCCTCAAGTTGGAGGTGAAACCTTCAGCTTGAATACAGCATAAAAAAGAGAGATAATGGTGGTTGGCAACGTAGGAAAAAAAACAGCCACCGAGGCCCAACCGCGTGTCACCGGGGATACTCCAACTTGGCATAACCCACACGTCGTTGGTCCACAAGCCGACCATGATCACGCTGGATGCTCTCGGAGCTGGACCCAGGTCAACCAACAAAAGTCAAACCACCCATACCTAATATCGAAGAAAAAGATGGGGAGACACAAACAACAGATGAAATATGCCTGGAGGCCGTGTGTGACAAAGGCAGGAGTCGGGAAAGAGGCAGCCGAGTCTCCATCATCACGAACACTCCCCCTCACGTGGAATACATGCATGAAGGCATAAACTACACCTGGAGGCCGTGTGTGACTAAGGCAGGAGTCGGGAAAGAGGCATCCGAGTCGCCGTCATCTCGAACACTCTCCCTCACGTGGAATACATGCATGAAGGCATAAACTACACCTGGAGGCCATGACGAACACTCCTCACGTAGAACACGTGCATGAAGGCATAGAACGCATTGAGACTCAAACAACACAATAAAACTAAGACACCGACAACAAAAGAAAACACTAAAAAGAAACAGATACTCCATCAGCACTATCATCGACGAGAGACGCGAACAACAAGATCCATAGCCCGAATGAGCAGAGGTACAGAGCCATAAGAAAGCCAGCAGCAGGAGAACAGCAGCGACAGAGAGGCTCGTCCACGAACGAGGAGCAACATCAGGTCGACGGGGTCAGCAAGACCAGTAGGGGGAAGATCCGCTTCCTCTGGCAGCAGCTGGACGAGAAGAAGCCCGACAGAATCTGGAAATGGAAGCAGTCGACGTCCAGAGCAGAAATCGTCTATGTCGATAGGAGCAAGAGGCCCGATGTCGTCGATAGGAACCGGTAGATGCAAGAAAGCGTCCGGAAGCATCCACCGAATCGAAGACGAGGGGCCCTTTACCAGTCGACGTTGACGAGAGGCCCGATGGGAGAAGCCACCAGCAGCAACATCAGCTGACGACTGCACCCTCCGTCGAAGACGTTCCACCAGGCGACGGGGTCGACGAACGAGAACAGCGGGATTAGAAGTAGCGGAGCTCGACGATTAATGGATCAGGAGCTGCTCCCGTCGACGAAATCAAAAGTCGATCTGTTTGACAGGATCGAAGGCAGGACCGGCTGTCGGGAACGAGAGGCGGAAATTAGAGGGTGGGGCTGCCGAGAACCTTAGGTCTCCAACAATTTAGGGCGAAAAAGTTACTAGAATAGTTTCTGGCTCTGATACCATGTTAGAAATAAGAAACGGAAATAGTTGGTGCAATTTATTCTTTCACAATGAGGGGCAATATATAGAAATTACAACGGACTCATAACACCAATAGGCGGTGTGAGACTAAACACATAAACATTAATAATACTGAAATATTAATAACTAACAGTTAACCAAAAGTTGGCTTGAAAAGCAAAACTCTTCAGCTGCTTGTAGCTTAATATTGTCTGCAGGCTGTTGTTAGTTATATCAGGTGGCAGATGTAGAGTTAAACATGTGAATTTATCATATTTTGCATCTTTATTCTAAATCAATATTATTTTTTCTCTTTGCAGGTCACGCTTTGTGGGCATGCAACATTGGCATCTGCTCACTTGCTTTTTACCTCTGGCGTTGTAAAGGGTGAGGTAATAGAGTTTTCCACACTATCTGGGATTCTAACGACCAAGAAAGTTCAGGATTTCCGGAAGTTGGGCTCTGCAGAACCTGACGCCAGTGGAAATGGAGAAATGTTTTCCATTGAGCTAGACTTTCCTATAACCCAAATATTAGATTGTGGGTCTGAGGAAATACCCTCTTTTCCTGAAACCTTGAAGGATTTATCAGTGGTAAATGTGCAGAAAACTACTGGTGGAGACCTTATTGTAAGCCCTCTTTCCTTATGCTATTTTGAGTTTACTGGAATAACTTTTATGAAACTTGGCATAAGTTGTATGAATGAGGCTATGTTTGGCACGGCAGTTGCGGTCATGAATGCGGTGGCGGTCAACGGTCATAGTCATTGTCATGCCAAACATACATTCTATGACGGTGGTGTTTTTGTCCAAACTCACCGGAGGAAAAACGTCATGTCAAACGGAGCCCAAGTGTTGGACTAACGTTAGCCCTTAACCATTCCTATTCGCAATTGGGACCTACAATGGTGTTTTGGCTCTTTCAGGATAAAATAGTGGATTTTGGATACTTTGAAGGGCGAGAGGTTATTAAATTTTAAATGAGGTTGCTAAAGAGAATAAAATTGGGTCATTCAGTTGAACCCAACTTGACATTTGATAAAAAACCTTGTCCTACTGAGAAATTTACTATAGATGTTTTAGGATACTTTAGAAATGTAACACCCCGATCTATTGTGGTTGCGCTAAAGGTCTGCAGACCAGTGACCCCAACTCATCTCCATGGATCTGATTGACCGCAACTGCTAATTTCAATGGCGGGTTGTTGAGGCTGGGGATTGAACCCCAGACCTCCTAGATAAGGGAGCTCTTATTGGTCCTCATCACCAATTGAGTTGCAGCGCACCAAATCAGATCCGTAGTTGAGGAGGTCTGGGGTTTAAGCCCCAACCTCAACAACCCGCCATTGTAATTAGCGTCTGCGGACAATCAGATCCGTGGAGATGGGTTGGGGTCACTGGTCTGCAGACTTGTAGCGCACCCACAATAGACCGAGGCGTTACAAGAAATATGTAAGAAGAGTTTGTGGTGGAGTGAGTAGATATAAAATGCATGGCAAAAGATTTCTAAAAATGATGGTAAGTACATACCGTCGTTCGTGAACACCCGACCTCACCTAAGCAACTTCATCCACTTTTAAGTTCAAAACTAGTTTTCTTTTCTTGGTAGCGGTCATAACCATTGTCATGCCAAACATACATTCGATGACGGTAGCGTTTTTGTCCTAACTCTCAGGAGCAAAAACACTTCCCCAAATGGAGCCTAAGTTCCTTAACTTGCTTTCAATATATGTTTCATTGTGATCTTCTAAATTGGAATAAGAACTATCACTTTTACAGGTAGAACTTTCTTCTGGGAAAGATCTTGCTGATGTTGAACCTAATTTTGTTGAGTTAGGGAGATATGTTGGAAGGGGCATTATTTTGACAGCTCCCGCTCCTCCTGATACTGGATTTGATATCTTCTCTCGCTTCTTCTGCCCAAATTTTGGAATCAACGAGGTATTCGAGATTTTAAGGTTATGCAAGATTTTGCATTGTTAAATGAGTATTATATTATTAATTTTCTTTGGTTTTGTTCTGTATGAACCTTCTGGTTGGGCCATGGCTGATTGAGGAGAAAGAAAATGAACTCGAGTTCTTCTTATTTTCCCTTTATTTTCAATGATTATCAATGAAGAGGAGCCTTGGCGCATCGGTTGAGGTGTTGTTGTGTGACCTTGAGGTCACTGGTTCGAGTCCTGGAAGCAGACTCTTGCAAAAATGCAGGGTAAGGTTTGCCTTCGTTTCACCCTTGTGGTGGGACTCTTACCTAGACCCTCGCTGCGTGGGGGTGCTCGGTGGAGTTGAGAAGGATTGGTGGAGAGAAGTTTGTGAGACATTTTCTTCTTGTAGTAGTTAGGAAGTAGGCAGCCTGCAGTAGAGGAATTTAGCAATCTGTTGTAGAGATTAGGAAGTCGCAGATTGCAGTAGAAGAGATCGGCTGGATCCGGCGGGGCTTTGTTACCTGTAGTAATTGTGAGTGAGGTGGCTAGAAGAGAGATCACTCAAATATGAAAAGAAACCAGAAACAAATAACTTATGTAGTCATGGCCTTGAGCCCTTAAAAAATAATAAACCAGAAACAAATAAATAACTTGGCACGTAAGCAATAACAGAAATAAATTGATATGGGTCCACAATAGTCTTCATTATCAGTTAATTTTATATATGTATTATTAATATGTTAGGTTAGTGTCATCATTATTAGTGTTGATATTTAAAGTTATTATGATGTTTTGTGTCTTTCATAGTTTCATTTCATGTAAGGTATTTTGGTAATTGTCGAAGTCTTGTAATCTCTATTTAAAGGACCTCAGGGGTCCATGAATCATTACGAATAACAACAATAACAACACAACAACACTCAAGCCTTTATCCCACCATAGTGGGGTCGGCTATATGGATTCTCTGTCGCCATTGCGCCCTATCTTTAATCATAGTCTCATTAATGCCTAAGTACATCATGTCTTTCCTTATAGTTTCATTCCAAGTCTTTTTTGGTCTACCCCTCCCCCGTTTAACATGTCTAGTGACTAAACTCTCACAACGCCTAATAGGTGCCTCTAATGGTCTCCTATGTACATGTCCGAACCATCTTAAACGAGCTTCTCGCATCTTCTCTACAATTGGCGCCACTCCTGTCTTATCCCTGATACATTCATTTCTATTTTTATCCAGTCTCGTGTGACCACATATCCACCTAAGCATTCTCATCTCGGCAACTCCCATTTTTTGCTCATGCACACCATTCACCGCCCAACACTCAGAACCGTAGAGCATTGCTGGTCTAATTGCAGTACGATAAAACTTGTCTTTAAGAATGAATGAATAAAATCCATGTTCTATTTATCTCTCTATGTTCCTCTCGTTCTCTCTTTAGTTCCTTCTCCTCCTCTCATTTCTAGAGTTAGCGTTGAGCAAAGCTCCCCTTCTTCCTCTCCCCTCGCATTCTTTCGCGGGTTGAGCTCGGCTACCCTTGTATCTCTGACTCCAACGATGTTATGGGCTAGACCCATAACATAAACCAACATTAAAAACCAAATAAAACTGAAATTGTTCCCGTGTTCGGTATCACTTCAATTTCGATGTTTTTTTTCGATAGGCCTTACCCATGACTGCATATGTGCCATGTTCACAACGTCTTTTAACTCTTCGTTTTGTTTCATCTCATTTACACATCTTTTGATAACTTCTAGCATTTTACCCTTAATAGTGTATATTTAGCTGTATTATATGGCTGAAGTATTCAAACTTATCTGCCATAAATCTAACTTTAGAATTCCTTTGTTTTCTTGAATGAAATCTGTTACGGGCTCACATTTTGTGAGGAGATTAGAGTTTCCCTTCTGCAAACCCCAGGAACCTATAGCGTCAGCGAAAAGTGGGAGGAGAAAGGGGGAGGAGCACGGGAGGAGCCCAACTGGAAGTCATGGTGTCAGAACGGAGAGGCGGGGCTTGGGCGATGCCCTAATCGGGCCGTCGGGCCTCAAAGGGGGAGAGAGAGAGAAATAAGGATCGAAAGGGATTTTTGATAATTAATTTGCTACCCACTAAAATCATTCCCCTCCACTAGGAGGCTATTCCACATTCTAAGTCCCAAAATGGCCCTCACTTAGGACACTGGGTAAAATTACGTAAATATTACCCATTACCAAAATAAAAGCAAGATTGTCAAAAAATGCAGTAAAATAAAGATAACATGAAGAGCTCAATCCCCGAGCGAATTTGCACGTCACTGATAAACCGTCCCCAACATGGGCCCATAACATAGGCTCCGTTTGGTACAGTGGTGACGGTCATGAACTCAGTGGTAAAACCGTCATTCATGAATGTCCACCTATGAAAATTCATCCACTTGAACATAAAAGTGGATGAAGGTCCTTAGGTGCCCGTTCACGAATGATGGTTTTACCACCACGTTCACGACCGCCACCACGTTCGCGTTTATTAATTATATCACATTCTCTGGGATGTAAAAGCTGGGGGCACTTCGAGAGCGGTAGAATGTCCACATAATCTCACATTTGCGCTCAAACTATTTGGGCCCGACATTCCTCAGGCCCGACAAAAGCCGGTACACCCAAAATGGGGGGGGGGGGGGGGGGGGGGGGGGGGCACTTCGAGAGCAGTAGAATGTCCACATAATCTCACATTTGCGCTCAAACTATTTGGACCCGACAAAAGCCAGTACACCCAAAAGGCCAAAACACTAAACCGCTTGCCGTCGTTGTGCTGAATTGGCCAGCCACCGCGATCATCGAATCGCTCGACGCCACCCTCGTCGTAAGCTCCTTAAGTCCGCCCGAAGTTCACCTCGAAAGGAAAATTTTGACCCGGTTGCCACCAGTGATGGCGGTCGGTGTGCGGAAGTGGCCAGACACCACGAACGTCGACTCGCTCGAAGTGCGATGTGTGCCGCTCTACGTGCGCCGCTCGACGCCCCCCCTCGTCGTGAGCTCCTCGAAACCGCCCGTTCACGACCGCACGCGAATCACTGCAGTTGAGAGATCAGCTTCTCCATCCCCCAAAACCGCCATGACCAAAAACTTAAGCTTATAAATTTGATGTGTTTTTGTTTAACCATATACTTTCAGATGCTTCTGAAGTAACTATTAATTTTGAGCTAATGCCTTCTACTCTGAACTATTTCAAAGGATCCTGTCTGTGGGACTGCTCATTGCGCGCTAGCACCCTACTGGAGCAGGAAATTGGGGAAGCACAATATCATAGCTTATCAGGTACTTTAATTGTTTATACTACATAAATAGAGTTTTTTCATGCCAGCAACCAAATAGTAAATGCCGAATTTGCCCTTCTGCTCGCTATCTTCTCCGAGCCTACTTTCCTCTTGCGCTTAATACACTTGGCCGTTGTCGAGCGGGCGAGCGATCCCCGAGCTTGTGCTTTACCAGCTCGGTGATCGTCGATCAGCTCTATAGTTTTTTTCCCGTAAAATCGGCTCTACAATCGCTCAACATCTCTGTCGTTATTTAATATTTATAGATATATAGGGTTAATTACCGGGACCTCCCCTGTAAATTTGTATAATTACAGGCTGCATCCCTCTCAATATCAAAATTACATTTACCACCCCTCTTAATTTGTTCTGTTCACAAATGCACCCTTTCATCCAAATTATGGATGTAAAATGTTAAAACTAACGGAAATAGTTTTTTATATTCCGATTTTGACCAGGACCTCCCCTGTAAATTTGTATAATTACAGGTTGCACCCCTCTTAGTTTCGAAATTACATTTACCTCGCCTCTTAGTTTGTTATGTTTACAAATATGCCAATTCTGTTTAAAACAAGTAATTTTTGTGTTTAAAATACCCAATTACCCCTAAGTTTAATATGAAGTGTTACAAACTAATGGATTACTATCAAGGTCAAAATCGGAATATAAAAAACTATTTCCGTTAGTTTTAACATTTTACATCCATAATTTGGATGAAAGGGTGCATTTGTGAACAGAACAAATTAAGAGGGGGTGGTAAATGTAATTTTGAAACTAAGAGGGATGCAGCCTGTAATTATACAAACTTACAGGGAGGGGAGGTCACGGTAATAGACCCTAATATTTATGAACTTTATGTTTAAATAACTAAACACTGATTAAAATTGATTATTTCAGTAATTAATATGTTAAATAACTAAATATTTACTAATGTTAATTATATTTTTTATTAAATAGTATTTAAAATTAAATATTGATTACTTTTCCAGCGCAGCGCCCAGTGATGGATCCAGAAAATTATAAATTGGGGTGCATAAAAAATTTTTAAACACAAATGCTAGCGGGGTGAGTAGGAGGGTCGTGGGTCACATGTTGAAAATTAATTTTGGGGGTGCACATAGCTGAACTTGGTCTGCGAATAGCCAAATTTGGTCTGTGAATAACCAACTTTGGTCCGCGAATAGCCAATATTTGTCCCAAAACAAACTAGTTCGTGACGTGAGAATGCTTTCATCTTATCAGAGTTGTTTCTCCTTCATCTGGCCACCGTTTTTGACATATAAGTAGTCAAAATTCATTGACTTGACGAGAGGAATCAAAATCTACTAACAATTTTGAAAAATAATGGAGGTGCCGGGGTCCCTCGGGCCCCCCTCTCGATCCGCCCCTGCCAGCACCTTAGAAATTCTGTTATGAGAAATTTTGTTGCGCCCAATAGAAGCGGCGGAGGGCGAATGACAAAGGCACCGTTGCAGTCGTGCCAAGGGAACCCCGTGCGCCACAACTCCCCCCCAAAAATCTCTCAATAGCAGGAAAGCAAACATTGATTAATCGTGCTCTTGTCGAGCTCAGGCGTCACGAGGCTGTCGAAATCCTTTCTCGACAATACCGCGCTAAATGTGTTTCAACGAGTAGAAGAATATCCAAAGTTTCAGTTTTTGTTTTTTGTTTTGTTTCAGGCTTCTCCAAGGGGTGGAATTCTGGAACTGCATGTGGATGAGGAGAGAAGTCGAGTTCTGATTCGAGGGAAAGCTGTGACTGTTATGTCTGGCTTTCTCACGGCCTAGCGTTCTGTTGGAACTTGTATTCAATAAACCTGGAATTGAATGGTGTGAATCAATTCCTTTTGGCCTGCAATTTAAAAAAAAAAGCTACCATTTCTGTTGTAGGATTTGGCTTTTCTTGAACTATCGCTAGGGTAGCCAAACTAAAATCGAATCAGATCCACAAAAATTAGAACCCGGTAATTCGTTTCGGTTCTCGGCTCTTATGTTCGAGCCCGAGAATCGACCCGAAACCAGATTACATGAAATTAGGCCTTTTGATTTGGTGATGTAATAGGTCATAAGACCTAAACTTTGCTTACTTTTTGTTGAGACATTGTAAAGGCTATAAAGCATATTGTGGATAGTTTATTTTGGATGAATTATTATAATAGATAATTAGTTTTTGGACTCTACTCCTTCAAGTTTCTTATTATTTTTTTTAAAATATTACCTTGTTAATTTTCCTTTCAATTTTTAGCACTCTTTTGCAATTTGGTTGTATGTAGTAGAGATTAATCAGACACATCGTACTGCGAATTATACGACGTGTTAGAGTCGATTAACAATTGCACCAACGAGATTAAGGATCCGTTTGGCGCGGTGGTGGCAGTCGCAGACGTGACCATCGTTCATGAACGCCCGACCTCACCTAAAAATTTCTTGCATTTTATGCTCAAAACTAATTTATTTTCTTGGTAGCGGTCATCACCTTTGTCATGCCAAACATACATTCTATGATAATTGTGTTTTTGACCAAACTCACCGGAGCAAATAAGCCGCGCCAAACGAAGCCTAAATCTTGGCAACAACCAGTGGCTCAATATTGTGAGATTTATATGGTATGGGTGTGACTAGGCGTAGGTCAGATTGCGACCACATCGTCGAGTTATTCCCGAGATTTTGTGGAACCCTCGGGTGATTGCGCGTGGTTAGATTGCCCACTTTGAGCTAATCCAAACTGAGGAATCAAGAAAATTCTCGTCCAACGAAAGAACATGATCGCAACCGAAGCTACCTGGGAGTAATTACAGTAGTTTAAATTTAAAAATAATTTCTTTTAAATTTATATATTTAAATGTAATGTACTATATCAGCCAAATTAATTATGAATATAATTCATATCTTTGTATATTTAATAAAACAAAAAAATTGATATAAACGTGTATATTTGATGCCACCTAAAACAAAGAAGTTGGATGTCTCGAGAATTATAATAAATAAATTTTACTAATAATTTTTATTTTCTAACGGTTCGGTTTAAAAAAAAAAAATTTGGTTTACCAAACCAAAATGATGTGAACCGAACCGAAAGAATGCCGGTTCACTCAAAGTAATCCCCTGTCCATTTAAAGTATTTGCAATTTTGGCGGAAGTAATCCCCGCCCCAGCTCCCTTACCCTCATGGGTGAGATTGTGAGCGAAATTATGTGATCCAACTTCCCCTCAAAACCAACGAACCTCTCCTTTCCCTCCCAAAAAGTTCCCGCAAAAAACGAAAGCAGAGCAGAGTGAAGAGCAAGATGGCCGAGGGCGAAGATCAGCTGCAACAGCCCAACAACGTCTCCGCCTCCGGGTCGGCGATCGGCTTCAATCTCCCGGAACCAATCCTCGCCGTTCTGCCCGCCGACCCCTTCGACCAGCTCGATGTGGCTCGCAAGATCACTTCCATCGCCCTCGCCACCCGCCTCGCGAACTTTGAGGACGAGATCGACGGCCTCCGCCGCGCCGTCGCCCAGCGGGACGATATTATCGCTGATCTACGAGCCCGGGTCGACTCTTTTGAATCAGCCCTGGGCGATCTCTCCGGACAGCTATCCCGCGCTCAGGAGGAGAAGGTCTGGCTGGCCGAATTCACTCTCCTTAACTTCTTCCTTTCTGTAATTCGGTTTGTGATTTGAGATTATTGCAGGAAACCCTTTTGAATGAGAACGCTTCTCTTTCCAATACAGTCAAGAAGCTCAACAGGGATGTGTCAAAAGTAAGCATCAGTATTTACTCTTTTCGGTTATTTCCCATCGAAAGATTTTTATGTATCAATTTCATGTCTGATGCTTACATGAGTATTCTTGTTTATGATTTCGTTCTCTTTCTCTCATGCCTCAATCTTTTTAGTATTTTTCACCTTTTTTGCATAAAATTCAAAGCTCATGGGGCTTGTGCATGCGAAACAGTTTTTATCATGCCCGCTGAGAATTTAATCTATGCTATTATAGTTTGTCACCAATTACCATAAGGGTCCGTTCGTTTGCACTTTTTTGGCTGTTCGTTTTCAATTTTGGAATAACTAAAACAGGTGTTCATTTCACTCTGTTTTGTTCTGTTTTGATTTTGAGCTGAAAACGCATGATATTTTCGTTTTGGACCAAAACGAAAACCTTTCAACGAAAACGTGCAAACGAACGGACCCTAAGCCCATTTGCTAGTTACTACCTAGGCTCTGTTTGGCGGGGTCGTGAATGCCGTGGTCATGAACCGTCGTTCGTGAACGCCCGACCACACCTAAAAAAATTCATGCATTTTATGCTCAAAACTAGTTTATTTTCTTTATAGCGGTCATAACCTTTGTCTTGCCAAACATAGATTCTATGATAATGGTGTTTTTGATCAAACTCACCGAAGCAAAAAGCCGTAGCCCTAGTCTATTGTCTGTCTTTTGGAGGTTTAATAGCCACGCTGTATCTGTATACAATAGGGGAGACACTTTTCCAGTTGTGTTTGTGGTTTATGGTCTGATTTCCCATGATATCACGATAATAATGTTAAAAATCTCTCATTTTGTGTGTTATCGAGCAATTAACACTGAAAAAATATATCAAAGAAGTAACTTTTACTTGAAGAAATAATTAAAGCACGAGCAAAAAGATCACGATAATTCAATGGAGCACGATATTCACCCGATGAACTTTTTTGTGTGAAGATATTTAAAATCACGCAGCCTGTACGAAGGAACCCTTGAAGATCAAATCTTTCACACTCATACAAGCTTCAATGATTTTTTGTTTTAGTTTGAGTTTTGATGATCTCAGAATAACGTATAAATAAAACAAAGAGCTAGAAGAGAGATGAAGCAATCAACTACCTCCACTCCTCCAACTTCTCCGGGGTCAGCCGGCGATTCTCCTCCCTGCTTTCGAAAGTAATAATTTGGTCTGCCATACAATGGGTTTTGAATGATTTTATTTTGGTTTGCACGTAACAATTTGATATGCGCTTATAATTTTTTGATCTGCACGCAAAATTAGTTTGCACATATCCAAAAATGATTTCCAAGTAACAATCACCAAAAAATATCCTCAAAAGATTGATTAAAAACACATACTATATGTATGATGCAATACTTACTGTATCATGCACATAGCATGAGGAAGCACTATAGCATCCAAATTTGTGATTTTTCTGAACACAAACAGCAGAGTTGTAATGTATGCAGATGCATAATATACGCATTAATGCTTATATATACGATTATAGCTTAATAAATGAACTAATAAATTCAAATAACCAGCATTTTTTTTTTTTGAAAATCATTGAAATAGAAACTCAATGTGTCTAACCAATTATTCCCAGTTGTTCACGGCTAGTTGATGAAAGTTACTTTGGGATCAAGCAAGAAAAGTGAAGTCAAATCCATTTGGGTTATTCTCTCAATTCCAAACGAATGCAACTGGATCTAGGGGGAAAATGACATGAATGTAGTGATACAAGTCCTGAATCAATCGCCATACATGGGATTTGGTTTATCTCTCCTCAGGGGTGAAACCTATTACTTTCTTGTGGATGTTCATTGTGCAATATGATCTAGGAAGCTCGATTGATGGCTGTAAAGCTCGGCTGTTTGTGAAAGACTTTACTCAAATGCATGAGATTGAATATTTGGATACCAGGTTTTATTGTGATCAGGCCCATGTCTAAACCTGGCTTTTGCCAGACTCATGCCCCCGTTGAAAGAGGGCCTACTTGGGTCTGATTGGTCAGGTCAGCCAGGCCTGGGCCCAGCCAGCCAAGTCGCTAAGCGCGGCCCATGAATAATTGTTAGGTTGTCGCCCAACATTTAGTGTCAGGTGGCCTCTCATCACAGTTCTTCCCACTACCAACATACCTGGATGTCCTTAAATGTCTTCCCAAGAAGGGCATTTACTTGGGTTGCTTTTACATGTGTGTGTGTCTACTTCAGCTTGAGTGGAATTGTTAAATAGAAATATGAAATTCTCTGTTTATGCATGTGCGCGCTTCAACTTGAGGGGAAGTGTGAAATAGAAATCTGAAGGTCTCTTTGTTTTTTTTTCACAAATTATCGTGTTAGCTAGCTTTTTATTTCATGTTCACATCAATTATATATCCATTAGATATGGAGAATATCTTTAGGGCGTTGTTAAAAGCACCACATTTTTTGCTATGTGCACATCAAATTCATAGAAATTTAGGTCTAAAATCCTCCCCTAAAAAATACTAGGCGCACCACAGAAAAAGGCTTAAATCGCCAGCGACCTCGCCAGCCGCTGCCCCTCTTCGTCCTCCCCCAAGATCCGAAAAGCATCGATCAATCTTGTCTTCGCCCTACTTTCGAAAGATGGATGATGCCATGAATAGAGCGCCGACCAAACCCGTTGATCCCCGACAGAGGTTTCAGCAGGGCAATGAAGAGAGGGCTTGAGGAGATGAGGCGGAGAGTGAAGGAGAAGAGGAATAGGAGGGATGCGGAGAGGAACGGCGGCGGAGATGGGGATTTGGCGGCGGTAGAAGCTTGAAATGACAATGGAGGTGGGGGGAAATGAGGATGCAGATTAAGTTGAAGCGCACAGAGATGATCCTCCACTGTTACCGCCTGGTCTTTGACGCCATGTCCATCTATGTGCCAGCCGACGGATGAATCTCGATCCTTCAATTGACGCTGGTGCCACTTGACATCTCGACGTTTCTGTTTTCTCTTGGATCGGAATCAAGTGAAATTCAATCTACCAGCAATTAGTTGTTTATTACACTTTTAAAACTGTAGATAACAAGTTTTTTTCATTGATTTGTTGTTAACAATATTGTGGTGCCTTTAACATTTCTGTGTGCCTTTAGCATAGTGCGGTGCTTTTAACAAAAATATGCACAGCCAAAAGTGCGGTGCCTTTAACAACGCCCTATCTTTATTGAAAAAAAAAAGAGTTTTCATTAACAATAGCCAAAATCACCTAGACAGTAAGTACCAAGCAAACTACTTACTATCTCCTTTCGCTGGCTGTTTTCCGTGGCATCATTTGTATTGTGCGTGAATCAAGTGGAGCACTACACAATTTTCTGTTCAATTAATTTTGCTGAATTTTTTTTTTGCCAGTTGGAAGTTTTCAAGAAATCATTGATGCAGTCACTTCAAGAAGAAAGTGAAAGTCCTGTGAGTTATCTTCTTATTGTCCTCCGATCTTTCTTCGAACTTTAGTTTTCAACACAAACAATTGTACATTGAATTTTTGGATGTCCACGCATAATTTTAAAGATTTGTTATTTACATCATGCTCCCAATTAACCATGTTTCTAATCTTCTATAGCAAGTAGGAGCATCTAAGATAACCGAGATGCAGATTTCAAAAGCATCAAGTTTGTCATCTGGATCTCCATTGGGAGGTATTGTACACTATGCTACAAATCTAACTCTGATATGTATATACGATATATCATCGAGTTAGTGCAAGTCCTTCGTTCATCTTTTCTTACTCTTGGTATTTTATGTTACTAATAAACAAAAAGTACATAAGCTATATATACACACGCGTGCGCACTCTAGCAGAACTTGCTCGGGTACCATATGCGCAGTGTGTGCCGGAGACGATACCCCAAGCCCGTCGCTCAGAAGCCTCTTGCAAAATTATGTTTCTTTTGCAGGAAAAGAGGTGTACCGCCATCGGGGGCAATCTGCGACAGTGAGGAGTACCGTCGCTGCCCCATACTACAGATGGGGGACTCGTGCACGTTCCACTAATACACGCACACATATAGTTTATTTAATACAATATATTCAAATAAAGTTGTATTTTTATATTTTCGAATATCTGTTGGTGATGGTACGCAATTTGTTTTTTTTTTCAAAAATAATGAAAGCGTGTGAAAATTCGATTGTAAGTTTTCTTTAAAAAATCTAGAATTGACTATAACGCACGCCTCATGATGAAAAAAGTGGTTCCTTTTTAAAGTTTAGTGATTTAAAATTATTGTTGGATATTTGTGGAGATAAAAAGGGAAGCCCTAATGTTATACAAAACAAGGAGCTTTTTACAAAAAAAGCATTTTCTGATCCACCTCCAAAGCTAATCAGCAACATAAGCATTGTATTCATCAATGGTTAACATCGTTCGCTAGTTTTTCAGGAGAGGATTCTTCAAATCCACCTCCAAAGTTTTCCTCCGCCTCCGAAACTGTTTATTCAAATTCCAATGATGATGATTTTGGTGACAATGACGGTAAGTTGCACTTTCATTTCCCATATTTCTATTTCCTGATGAATTGCTCACATGTACAGCTTTTGATGATTAAATTTGTAGCATTTAAACTCGGCACATTACGTCGTCTCGATTTATCGTCTCGCGGTGGAACACCGAGGCTTACTCCTCCGGGTTCTCCTCCAAGGCTTGCAACAGGAGTGACACCGAAAAGACTTTCCAGGCCATTATCTCCAAGAAGGCATTCTATTTCTGTTGCAACTACAAAAAATATGTCTGATAATAGGTCAGGAATCTTTTCATCCATTCCACCTACTCGCAACAACTCAATGGCCTCTCCTTTTGACACAAATGAACCAACAGGTTAGCATTTAGAATGCAGTGTATTAATCACTTTAGGATTTATGTTAATATCTTCTTACAAATCATTAGAGACCTTAATCAAATGATTGTTTGTAGGGTTAGTTTTATACAGTGTTCATTAATGGCTGATGTTACAGTGCAAATATTTTTTTCTACTTCATTGTTGTTAAGCAACCCCTAGGAGTCTTGGCGCACCGGTTGAGATATTGTCGTGTGACCTTGAGGTCACGGGTTCGAGTCTTGGAAGCAGCCTCTTGCAAAAATGCAGGGTAAGGTTTGCCTACATTTCACCCTTGTGGTGGGACCCTTCCCCGGGCCCTCGCTGCGCGGGGATGCTTTGTAAGAAGGGAGCCTTGGCGTGTTGTTGAGGCGTTGCCGTGTGACCTTGAGGTCACGGGTTCGAGTCCTGGAAGCAGCCTTTTGCAAAAATGCAGGGTAAGGTTTGTCTACATTTCACCCTTGTGGTGGGACCCTTTCCCGGACCCTCGCTGTGCGGGGATGCTTTGGGCACCGGGCTGCCTTTTCTTAACCTTATATACCAACAGTTTTTCAAATGATTAAATGTTAGTTGCCAGCAAATTGCAAATCTCTCTATTTTCATTTATTTATTTCCATTGCTGGCTAGCTTCAGATTTGCATTGGGCATTGATAAGATAGTCAAAATTCTCTTGAAATGGAAAGTATACTGGACACTTTTGTCAAAAAAAAAATCTTCTTTTACTACTACTAATTCATGGTTTTCTCACAAAATTGAGGAATACAAACCGCGTGGTATGCTCGCAAAACCTCCTAAGAACTTCTCTCCTCAAGAGTTTACAAGATTTCCGAAGGTAAAACTTTAAAACTCATCTACACTCCCTTATATAACGAGAGAACACTAATAGCTAAATTACCAAAATGTCATTTAAAAGACAAGTTACATAAATACACGGTACTAATTAAAAGACAATATTAATAATGGTAAACTAAGAGATGAATCTGAGTCTTCAGTAGTCTCGATGACAGACGCTCGACGATTTATATTTGTATCAATAGTCCTCCATTCAAAATTGACCTTATCCTCAAAGCTGAGTCTTGGTATGGTCATCCTCGAGCTCAAGAATGTCAAAGTCAGCGAGGATGGTGTCTTCGTCTTCGGTGCTGAGCTGCAAATACAATTCTTTATTTGGACATTTGTGTATATGGGGAGTAAGGTTGTCTGCATCCGAAACAAAGACTAGGTCGGTGGAGGTTTAAGTACTCATGATGGGATAAGCAGTGAGGTGGTGGATTCGGTTTTGGTGGAGGTGCAATTGTGGGTGGTTGAAGGGTGGGTATTGACGGTGGTGGGGTCGGGAAAGGGTTGGATTGGTGTATGTGGGAACGGTGATATGGGAGAGGGGAGAGGAGTGGTGAGGAGAAGGTTTGGGCGGATGGTAGCGAGGTTGGTTTGTCCTAGAGAGCATAAAACTCCTCTTCCACAAAACGAGCATGCTTCATTGCTCAAGGAAGAGTGTCAAGATCGAGAACGCGCGGGCGAGTTTAGATATGAGGTTGTAACCCATTGAAGAAGTACCTCAATTAGTGCTTGATTGAGAGCTCTAGAACATATGTGGCTCCCTCAATGTAATCGTCGATGTAGGCAGTGACTGACTCCAGTTGGCGTATTGTCTGAAGTCGCTCGAAGCGTTGCTCACTTGACGGTTATCATATCAACGAATGAGCTCCTCTTTGAATACTGTCCACGTCAAGCATGAATTGGTTTGGTGGGTCCAACGTAGCCTGTGGAGGGTAGAGCCCTCCGTGTAGATAGTGGAGAGTAGATCCTTCTAACTACCTGGAGTGCTTTGTAGTTAGAAGAATTGATCAGCATGGGCGATCCACCTAAGGAGGCCTGTCCCGTCGACAATGTGAGGGGTGCATGCGGACGGTGGCACTGGGGGAGACAATCGGCTCGACATAATGGTTGGAGGGGGCATGTCAACGGTGATAGTATATGGAGAGTAACCGGCGGTTTCGGTTCTGTGGCAGAACCGTTGGTCTTTTTGGCATATAATTAAACCTTATTATTATATTTTATACTCTTTTGTAAGCATACAAATCTAAGCCTTTTATTGACTGAAAAATGAGTTGAGTCTTCTTGTTTTCAATTGCGTTTGCACGTTTTGTTGGCTATCATTCATTTTTCAGATGACATCAGTGATTCAATCTTGTTTAAATACTCAAGAAATCAAAACTGCCCCCTTATTTTCTTAATCAAGCCTAAGAATATAGTTTTTTACCAATTTGCTCGTGTGATATGCTTCAGGACGATCCCGAGTTGATGGGAAGGAGTTTTTCCGCCAAGTCCGGTATGTAGATCGCGTTTTGCTGATAACTTCATTAAGGAAATTTCACATGTTTCTCGTATTAAATTATCTTAAATTGTCATTATTGATTATTTTCCTTTAAATAATTGTCCATGTAGGCAAAGGTTTCTCATTTCATATAATGCAACTTTGATTTAAATTTTTTTCTTCTTATGTTCAGGAACCGCTTATCTTATGAGCAGTTCAATGCATTTCTATCCAATGTCAAAGAACTCAACTCACACAAGCAAACAAGAGGGGTATGGAAATTATTTGGAGTTCTTAATTCCATCATATAATTTCAAAAAAAAAAAATTTTATGAAGATCATTAATGGGACTATTCATCTAGGAAACACTGCACCGGGCCGATGAAATTTTTGGTCCTGAGAACAAAGATCTCTTCACCATCTTCGACGGACTCATCAATCGCAACCTTCATTGAGCTGGAAGTAAGTAGAACAAGTATTTGCACTCACATGTTCAGTTTGTAGTCTACAAATTTGCTCCATACTGTATATTTTTCTTTAGCAAATTATTTTTTTAGTGTTCTCTTGTGGAGAATTTATTAGGTCCGGGTCCCGGGCGCCAGCTAGCGCGTCCAGGATCAATGATAATGCACTTTGCAATGCACTGGGCTAGTAAGCCCGCCGCTTCCATTGGTCTCGGACGGCCAGGTGGCCATCCGGGACTCAGACGCAAGTTGAGAGCCTTCTTGTGGGGACTGAAATCATAGGCGTCTAATTCTGCTTGGAAAGTAAGATCAGAGATCGAACAAGTTCAGAGCGACGTAGAAATCCGAGCACAAGATCAAGCTCGGTGGCTTGGATCCTTCAATTAAACCACAATCACATGAAGCAGAATCTCAAATGACAATTAAGGGTCCGTTTGGCACGGTGGTGGCGGTCGTGAATGCCGTGGTTACGAACCGTCATCCGTTTGTCGTAGCGTCTTGATTAGGTGATTTTCGACAAAAACGTCATCGTGATGAAATGTGTTTGACATGACAACAGTTTTTACCGCCAGCAAGAAAAAAACAACTTTGAACATATAAATGGATGGAGATCCTTATGTGTGGTCGGACGTTCACGAACGACGGTTCACGACTGCCACCGCCACGTCAAACAGAGATTTAAGCCACAATTATCCCGATGCATTCTCGCCACTGCTCGGCGCGTCTTTGAAAGATTTGTCTTTTGAAGCCATCGCAATCCTCGCGCGTTAATAATTTCGAAAACTATTTGCAACAAGATATCCATGTAAATGGTGTGGCAGCTTCAATATTTTGTGGCAATGCCAATTTAGAGATTTCAAATTTTCTCAGGATTATTTATTGATTCCTTGTGCAGAAAAACAGGCATGATTTGAAGCTTTGGATGATTATTTATTGCCTCCAGTTCATTTGTGTACTTAGTTTTTGATGTAATAATCTGTTACATATTATTTCATTAGTGATTTTTTATACTATGGTCTGTATGGAACATTATTAATTTCTCATGTAATTAGAGTTGCTTCTGCTTTTCCTAATTATATATATATATATGGTGCTTCATTAATGATTTTTTGTACGCCCCGTGATATTTTTATATTGTTGCGAGCGCGTTACATTCTCCTTCCTTGAAAGTCCGTCTTTTAAGGGACTGTAGACACTCGACTCTTAGAGGTTCGTTATCGAGATTAAAGAGAGCGTAATAAGTTGACAGTATTGCAATTTTATTTGACATATTCAAAAGGAGAGTGCAGCATGACGCATACTTTCTTATTTGTAGATTTTAAGAGCAAATAAGGGGGAATGCATTGGTTTAATGATGCGAGGAAGTCGAGATATGGTTGGAGAAATCAATGTGTTGGGCCCTGTTTGGCGAGGCGGATCCCGTGTGGTCAGGGGGTCGCCCAGCGGTGGTCGCATTCGCGACCCGTTTGGCAGGGCCACGATCGGGCGTCGGGATCCGTCCCACCCTCTAATTTTGGTGGATTTCCCGTGGAAATCCCCTGTGGGTAGGCCACCGAGGCCACTGTGGCCTCCGTGGGAAATCCACTCAACAAAATCGAGCCTTAGGCTCAGTTTGGCGCTGCGGTGGTGGTCGTGAGCGCGGTGATTATGAACCGTCATTCGTGAACGTCCGATCACACCCATGAAATTCATCCACTTTTATGTTCAAAACTAGTTTTTTTTCTTGGTGGCGGTCATAACCGTTGACATGCCAAAATGCATTCTATGACAGGTGGCGTTTTTGTCCAACTCACCGGAGAAAAAACGCCGCTCCAAAAATGGAGCCCCAGTGGAGAGAGTCCGAATTTGGGGCGCATAACGCGCCTTCCTATATGTGCGCGAATAAAAGCCACTCTATTTTCACGGGGGGCCCGCATTTGGAGCAAATTTTCGCTCCCGCTCTCCTCTGCGAAACGAAACCCCCTAGAACTCCCGACAATTGAAACCCTAATAACGTCAGAGAAAACTGGCGGAGGCCCTGCACGACTAAACAACGACCACTGAATCACGTCGGAGTAAACTCTCGTGTGCCCTGCGTGACTCAAGGACGACAATCGAGATACGATCTGTTGAAGCCAAGAAAATCTCGACTCCAAAATTCGGATCAATGCAGTCGGAGGCTACTCGCCCAGCAGTCCGGCTAGACGGTTTGACTGGCAACGACGAAAAGGGCTAGGACAAAGAACAACAGGACCCCAGGCGCTGCGGCAAAGAGGTTTCACCACGTACCCAGAAGCTCAGAAGAGACTTCCCCTCCACAACCAAAAATGGCCGAGCAGGGTACGAGGAAGGCACCGACTTGGCTAGTACCGGGAGTAACGACCAAGGATGACGGGTCCGAGAATTTGAATATGGGAGTTTCAAGAGCTCAAGTTCAGGTGCCAATCCAAGTACCCATGGGGTCCTATTTATATGCAAACCAAAGAGGGGGGGTCTTTTTATACCCCACCCAACTCGGCAACTAGGCGACATTGATGCGACCTCGCCTGAAAAGGGGCGAGTATCACCTACTGTCGCCCACCTTTTGGCGAGTATCAGGGCTACTCGCACGAGTCCACCCATACTCGCCCAGGCCTTCTTCTGCTCCTGCTGGCTGAGCTGTCTTGTGTCTTGGACTGCTGACCTCTGTGTTGACCTTTCGACCTTGACTTCTGCCTACGTGGCTTTGAATGGGCCCACCCTCGGAGAATGAGAGTTGTACACAATCTCCGCTCTTTGCGAGTAACGTAGTTGCTCGGAAAGAATCATTCAACCTTCATTCAATGAGTTGTCATTCTGGCGAGCACTGATCTATAGTCGGCATCTCGCTGGCCAACGCCCTGACCCTATATATATAGGGGGAGGGGTCTCTGATGGCAAGGCTTTTTTGATCTCGCTTCAAGATGTCGCGTAGTATTGCTGAGGAAGCTGCCGCTGACATGGCCGACCTTCTGGGATTGCTGCCGCCTGCTCGAACTCCTGCTCGTGTAGACGTCGAGCTTGAAGACTTCCTCGCTTCCAAGAAGAGGAAGTGGCTCGCGAAGAAGAAGAAGAACAAGAAAGCCGCCGCGGAAGAGGATGTCACCGATCCTCTAGCCGGCCGATGTCAGCAATTGCTCGACGATCTGGGTCTCTCTCACGAGGGAAACTCGCTTACTCCGGATCCTCCTGCGCCAATGGTCGCTCTGGAGGTGAGTACAGTTGGGGCCTCGACTCGGGCTCAACCGGATGTCGCTCCTGTGCGAGGTGCGGATCCACCTTTTGGGTTAGCTTGCTAATTTGTCTATGCTGGCGAGGTTCTGACGCTCTTTCTAATACTCGCAGATTCGCCGACCACTAATGCTCAGGAGGATCCTTTGGTCGTATCGCCTTTGCGATCATCTCCGATGATCTCGCCTGAGGCCGGGGAGGGATCGCGCGGTAGTCGCTCGGTGCGGATCCTTCACAGCTCTTTACTGGAGAAGCGACCTTCGAGCGAGCAGAGCGCTCCTTTGGCGAGCAGTGCGCCTCCACCGCCACCGCCTCTACAACAACCGGAGCTGGCGAGCAGCTCGCAGCTGCCCGCGGGTGGGCTTCCACCACCTCCTCCGTTCCCTCCTCCTGCTGACATCCAGGGCGATCAGCGCCCTTTGTCTTCTACTGCTCCCTCAACCCATCTGGGTGAGTCCTCGCGCCAAGGTGGGGTTGGGGGATCTTCGGTGTTCTTCGCCCCAAGAGGGGAGGGCGACCAGTGGATGGTCGCGATCGGGGGGGGGGGGGGGGGGGGGGGGGGGCGCCTCCCGGTAGGGAGCAAACCGGCGGGAGTCACTCCAGTCGGCGAGGTGCTGGCTATCATAGCATCTCCCCTCATCGAGGAAGGGACTCTCCTCGAAGACGATCTCGCAGTCTTCCTCGCGGCTCGAGGAATGATGCTCGTCGACCTGGTAACTTGATTGCTGCTTTGTAGATTTTGCTGGGTCTGTCCTTTGATACTCGCCACTAAAGCCCTCTACTCCTTTGTCTTCTTTACAACTCACGCTCAGACTCTTGTGGGAGCTTTGATCGATGGGGTCAGGCTTCCTTCTCGCGAGTACCAGGAGAGGGCTACTCGCGCCATCTTGGATCTGGAGGCGATGATAGTGCGCTTGGCGATCAACGAGCCTCATCGTCGCTTAACCGAAATGGAGGCGCGGGTCGAACACTTGGCGGACATCGAGTCTCATCGCCGCTTGACCGAGCTGGAGGTGCGAGTATCCCGGCTGGAAGAGTTTGATACTCGACTGGCTGGAGCGGAATCTCGCCTTCAATTCGTCAACGACTTGGAGCGCCGGGTCGCAGGATGGAGCATCGCCAACAGCTGCATCACGACGAGCTTATAGGGATGCGCGCGAGCATGGGCTCGGTTGGTCGGCTGGCGAGGATCAAAGATCAGCTACGGCAGGGGCGAGGATGTGATGACCCTAGCCTTCGAGGACTTCAAGCGAGCTCGCAGCATGGGCTGGGTTGGGCGACATCCGCAACCTCCTGATGCCCAGGCGAACCTCCAGGGCTCTCCTTAGTTTCTACTTCTTCTTTTTCCTTTGTAGTCGCAAGGTCGCCATTTGGCGAGTGTCTGTAATTAGAATATTTTATTCAAGTAATTTTATTGGGCGAGTATTGTAATCTCGCCCTTCATTCTTTGTTTGCTGGCTTGCTTGTTGTGATGTCTGAATTTTTCTATCTTCTTTTTTGTGGTATTTTCGCGAGTAGTTGTTGAATGTCGCGCCTATCTGGCGAGCTTCCTTGTATTCTGATGCAGATACTCGTGCGCTGAATGTTGATGTTTTGACGTGCGCTGCGGATTTTGGTGACTTTCCTTAATGCTCGTCACCCCTTACTCGTACTCGCGGCGGCGTACGCGACAAGCCAAGTATCCTCGACTACTATAAATAGGGGGTACGTATTTATTATGCTTTTGACGATCTTCCTTCAATCCTAGCGAGTATCTCTTGATTGCTCTCTCTTGCCTTTTTGATACTCGCTCCTTCTCTTCTCTTACTTTCAGAATGGCTGACGAGACAGCTATTCGGCGTGCGAGTCACGCCAAGAACTTTGAGGCGATCTCCTTCAAGAAGTCGATTACTCGGCCGCAGGAATTGAAGGAATTTTCTGCTAAATACTTGTCGTCGGGCTATGTCGCCAGGCTTCCTCACGAGGATGAATGCATGAACACCTTCTCGTCCACCGAGATGATGTTTCCTATCCGCCACTTCGAGGTCGGCTTGCGACTACCGTTGTGGACAGAATTCTGCCAGATTCTGCGCTACTTCGGGATAGTTCCTACCCAGATCAATCCGAACGGCGTGGCGATGATCATCAGGTTCCTTTGTTTCTTGAGAGAAGAGAGGATCGCCTTTGATCTCTCTGTCTTCCGGCGAGTATTCCACTTCAACGCCACGGGCGAGGGCGTCATCTTTTTGTGCAGTCATGTCAGCACACTGACCGGCACGGCGAATAAGAATCATCGCTGGGGCGAGTGACTAGTCGTCATCAAGGGCGACTTTGGGACCATCCTGAGCTCGTCCTTCCAGCCGATGGAGAGCTCCTTCGTCGTTCCTTACCTGGAGGAGAGCAGGGACAAGCTACTCGACTGCTTCCGGAATCGCCGCTTGGATGTGGTCTTCTGGAGGAAGCGAGTAGATAAGCTCACCGAGGTGCATCCGGGTGAAGGTAATCTTCTGAGCGAGTATTGGTCATACTCGCCTCTTTGTCTTCAACCGGCGACTAACCTTCTCCTGTCCTGTCTCTTTGCAGCTACTCGCTCTTTGCCACGCGAGCCTCTTCCGATGGTGGCGAAGGCGGGGTCTTCTACCCCGATTGACTTGTCGTCAGGTGGTGATGAGTCAGAGGTCGCCGACGATGATGCTGGGCCTTCGAGGAAGCGGAAAGGCAAAACCAAGTCCAGGGAGCCTGCGAGAAAGAAGAAGGAGGTCGTGAAGAGGGACCTGCACGCGAAGGAGAATCCTTCTGAGGCTGGCGAGCCTCAGAGTCACCCGCTCTTCAATGAAGTTGGTCGTAGCGAGGATGCCTATGGTCGCCCTCTGGTGTCCTGGGCTGAGTGCGCCCATGAGGTGACCTTGAGCACCAATCTCCCTGCATGGTCGGAGGATTGGGAGGACAGCAGCGAGGCATTCGATGTGATGTTCGTCATGTATGGTCGCGCGAATGCCGAGGCCTTGCAGGAGGTCTCGGCCGAGTATCTGTCTAACCAGAGCTCGCGCTCATACTTGCGAGCTGCCGAGCTCGGCCATGCGACGGCGAGGCGACTGCTAGAGTACGAGCAGATGATCAAGGTGCAAAGCAAAAAACTCATCGCCCTGGGGTTACAGGCCGCCAAGTGGAAAGAGTATGAGGTACTCGCTCGTCGCTTTTACGGCTTCTGGAATACTCGCCTTTTGTGCTGATCATTCTTCTAATCGATGTCTTCATGTCTTTTCAGGCCGTCGAGATCGAGATGGCGAAGAAGGTATCTCAGCTTGAGGAGCTGGAGGATACTCAGCAGACCTTGGAGGCCGCCCAAGTCCGCATCGCCGAGCTGGAAACTCGGCCTGCCGAGCAACAACCTTCGGAGGCGGGCCCCTCCAGGGTCGGCAAGCAGATAAGGATGCACGACGATGAGATGCCGCACATCCGCCGATAGATCGCGCGGGCGACCGGGATGGTTGTCCTGAGCAGGTTGAAAGCCGAAGGTCTCTTGAAGCTGGAGGCGATGAACCTGACCGTGGTGGACCTCTTCCCGGCGCTGCTTGCCAAGGAATCCACCTCCCCTAGGCGAGATCTTTCTCCGTCTTCCAGTGATGCTGAGGATGATGACTCCGAGGACGAGGATTGCGAGGACGAAGATGTCGACGTGTATGGCGAGGACGATGGAGAAGATGGAGGCGATGATGATGTATAGTCGTCGGTCTTCTTTTTTTGACACCTGTATATCATTTTTTGAAGATGTAATCATGAAAGTAATGAATACAGATTTTTTTGCTCGCCTTTTGTTACCGTTCTTGCCTTCTTATTTGCATGCCGAGTAGACCTTTAGGCTTGCGACGAGGTTGAGTGCTGGCTAGGCTCCTAGGCACGGGCGAGATTGAGTGTTGCGGTCGACTACCGTACTCGCATGTTAGCTGCTCGCACCTGCATACTCGCACTATATGCTCGCACCTATATACTCGCCTTTTTCAAAATCCTTGCTGGAGTCAATCTGTGAAGGGTCTTTGGAGAGGGTCCTGAGGGACATATGCTCCTAAGGCTTTCTTTTGTACCTAATGAAGAACTGTCAGGATGCTTGTAAATATAATGAACTGTAGGATGAGAGGAGTAGAGAATGACCATCAGGCTGGTCCTAGGGGACACACCGTCCCAAGGTCTCCATCCTACCATGATGTTGATGTTGGCGAAGATATCGACAAGTAAGGACTGACAGTCGGGGAGGTCCGGAGATACACCATCTCGAGGTCTCCATCCTACTGTGATTTTGATGCTGGCGAAGAGATCTACAAGTAGGGACTGACAGTCGGGGAGGTCCAAAGACACACCATCCCGAGGTCTCCATCCTACTATGATGTTGATGCCGTTTCGACGAACTTTTTCCTGATAGACTCAACAATCAGAGGGGATTAAGCACACCAATTCAAATGATTGAACGAGGTAATGAGAAACAAGATGCTATGTCACGAGCTTTCCACTTTTGAGGGTTTATGACGCCTTTATTCAAGGGTCCCCTGAGAGGTTAAGTCGATCATCCTATCGTCGAGTTGGGAGGTCGGCGTTCAGACTTCTTCCTGATAATCTCTCCATTCGGATGAGAGATGCGGTCAGAGGGAATTACGACCAACGTGCAAGGGGGGAGCTGATCTCGTCCGTCAGTGCAGAGGCCTGGTCTTAGGAGAACGCACCACCGAGGCACCATCCCATCATCCGTTATGAATCTTACGAGAATCAAGTCGGAGACCCGTTTCCCAACCTAACGTGGAGGTCGGCTTCACCTATTTTCCTTCTTTTCTTTTAAAGACTTTTGCTGGGATAAATTTAAGAACCACTAGCTATGCCATGTTTCAGGGAGGTGATGAATTTATTTATGAACAATAAATTTACAAGAGAGGGATGTACACGTTCCTGCTCAGGGATAAAACATTTTTAGGTCATCGCCGCTCCAGGTATTCCCTAATAGTTCCCCTTTGTGATTCTGCAGGCGATATCCTCATATTGTAAGTGATTCGTGGATGATGAAAGGTCCCTCCCAATTTGGGTTGAGCTTTCCAACGGCTGTTGATCTTCCTGTCGCGTCCACCTTCTTTAGGACTAGATCACCTGCTTTGAAATGCTTGAGGCGAACGTGCTTGTCGAAGTGCTTCGTCATTCGACGCTTGATCTCCTCCTGCCGACTTGAGGCTAAGTCTCGGAGTCCTTCAATGTAGTCGAGGGATAGCTTCTGAGCTTCCTCATTCTCCAGCCGCCATTCTTCGTCTCCGTCTTTGGTAGCGATCACCCTTGGACTTCTGACCTCGAACTCCACTGGGATGAGAGCCTCGGACCCATGAGAGAGTTTGAACGGGGTTTCCCCTATGGCTGAGCTAGGAGTGGTCCTCAAAGCCCACAACACCGAGGGGAGCTGCTCCGCCCAATTACCTCGTAGGTTCTCGACTTTCTTCTTTAGGAGGTTGATGATCAGCTTGTTGGCGGCCTCCACTTGTTCATTGCTCCTTGGATGATGCACTGAAGCGAACCGAAGATCAGTCCCTAGTTGCCTGCAAAAATCTTCCAGCTCCATGCTGGCGAATTGGGGACCATTGTCGGTGACGATGGCGAGAGGGATCCCGAATCTACAGACGATCTCCCCCCAGATGAAGTTCTTCACGACTTGAGAGGTGGTCTTGGCCAGAGCTTTGGCCTCGATCCACTTGGAGAAGTAATCGATCATGACGAGAACGAACTTCCTCTGACCACTAGCTGAAGGAAAGAGATCTATCAAATCCATTCCCCAGATAGCGAACGGACACAGAGCGGTGATCGAGCGAAGTTGTTGGGACGGCTGCAACTGAAGGGGGGCAAATAACTGACACTTTTTTGAGAAGACCTCCGCATCCTTTCGGATAGTAGGCCAGAAGTAGTCATGCCTTAGAATCCTCTGCTCCAATGTACGAGTCCCAGAATGACTTTCGCACTCTCCGGAGTGGATCTCTTCCAACACTCGAGGTACTTCGTCTTCAAAGACACATCTAGCTAGGGGGCCCGAGATGGTCTTACGATTATAGCTCCCCGTTTTGCAATAAGTAGTATGCCGCCTTGTAGCGAAACTTACTCTGGTCCCCTCTGTCCGCTGGAAACTGTCTGGTAGATATAAATGTTGTGAATGGATCCATCCACGAGGGACGCTGCTCGATCTCCGTCATCTCCCCTTCTTCGATGGATGGTCGGAATAATTCCGTGAGAGTTCCTCCAGCCTTCGGTCCGTACTTGGCGAAACGATCCGCTGTCGAGTTCTCCTCTCTCGGCACATGTTCGACGAAGAAGGATTGAAAGCCTCCAATCAATCCTTTTACCTTGACAAGGTACTTCTGCAGGATGGTGTCACGTACTTCGAACTCTCCCCGAATCTGCGACGCGACCACCATTGAATCGGTGAAGGCTATGATATATTGAATGCCCAACTCTAGCGCGAGACGCAAGCCTGTCACTATGGCATCGTACTCTGCTTGATTATTCGTGACGGGGAAGAGGATCTCGAATGCTTGCTCGATCTGAGTTCCCCGTGGGCTGACAAGAACGATGCCTACTCCCACAGAGCTTTTGCCTGAAGCTCCGTCCACGAACATCTTCCAGGGGATTGGATTAGAAACTTCCTCTCCCGGCTCTGCTTCTACCGAGAAGTTGGCTATAAAGTCTGTCACTGCCGGCGCTTTGATCGCCACCCGGGGCGAGAAGGAAATGTTGAACTCACTGAGTTCTATCGACCATTTCGCCAGCCTTCCTGAATGCTCCACCCCTTCTAAGATACTCCGGATGGGATGATCAGTCACGACCCGGATGGAATGAACTTGAAAATAAGGCCGGAGCTTCCGCGCTGACACCACCAAGGCGAAGCCAAGCTTCTTCATGATTGGGTACTTTAACTCCGCCTTCTTGAGCACCTGGCTAACATAATAGATGGGGAGCTGCTTCTTTCCTTCTTCTCGGACCAGCACCGAACTCACTGCTTCCACCCCTACTCCTAGGTAGATGAGTAGGTCTTCGCCTTCTTTCGGGCTTTGAAGGAGAGGTGTCTGAGTCAACTGCTCCTTTAGCCTTTCGAATGCCTTCTCGCATTCGTCGGACCATGCGAAGTCCTCGCTCTTCTGAAGCATCTTGAAGAATGGAGAGCACTTCTCCCCTGCCTTTGACAGAAAGCGAGTAAGACCCGCCAACCTTCCCGTCAGCCTTTGAACTTCTTTCATCGTCTTTGGTGGGGTCATCTCCAGGATTGCCTTAACCTTGTCAGGGTTCGGCTCTACACCTTCCGGGGTGATGAGATGCCCCCAAAACTTCCCCCTTCCAGCTCCGAACACACACTTTGCTGGATTGAGCCTCATCTTGAACTTCCTCAGCGTCGCGAAGGTTTCCACCAGATCAGCTACATGCTCCTGGACGCTCTTGCTTTTGATCAAGAGGTCATCCACATACACCTTCAGATTCCTCCCCTTCTGCTCTTTGAAGACATGGTCCATCTTCCGCTGGTAGGTCGCCCCTGCATTCTTTAACCCCGAAGGGCATCATCTTGTAGCTATAACAACTATCGCCAGTGATGAAAGAAACATCGCGGCAGTCGGGGGGATACATCCGAATCTGATGGTATCCTGAAAACGCATCAAGGAAGCTCATTACAGAAAAACCGACGGCTGAATAAACCAGCGCGTTGATTCGAGGCAAGTGATAACAATCCTTCGGTCAGCTTTTATTCATCAAAGAAAAATCAACACACATTCTCCAGCTGCCCCCAGCCTTCTTCACCATTACAACATTCGAGACCCAGCCTGGGTACTGGATCTCCGACACAAAGCCTGCATCCAGCAACTTCTTTACTTCCTTGCGGATAGGTCCGGCCAATATGGTGGCACTTGACCTCTTCTTCTGGCGGACGGGCTTAACCGCGGGGTCGAGATTGAGGCGGTGGCAGGCAACCTCTGGATCGATCCCGGGCATCTCACAACACTCCAGGCAAAGATGTTGACGTTCTCTTGCAGACACGTCGTCATCTCCATCTTCTCGCTGACCTTCAGCGATCCTCCGATCTTCAGCAACCCAGGTACTCCTGCCTCGGAGAGTACCTCGATTTCTTCAACCTCTTCGGACGCTTCTAGTCTGGCCGTGCTCCCCAGCATCCTTTCAAACTCTTCCGCGTCGGCCATCCAGCTGATGGTGCTAACTGCGCTGAGATAGCACTCGCGGGAGGCTCTTCGCTCTTGATCCTCACCTGGACGTCCCCTTGACAGTACTTGAGGCACTGATGGTAGGAAGACGGAACGACCTTGAAGGTGTTGAGAAGTGGCCTTCCGAAGATGGCCTTGTAACAACTCGGGGCGTCGACGATGACGAAGCGGCAGTTGAGGGAAGTGCCACCGAGCGTTACAAGGAGATCTACTCCTCCCTCCACCTCCTTCTTCTCTCCTGAGAATCCGACGCTCGGACTCCCTCTGCTCCGACGCCCTAACCGTCAAACGTCTCCTTGAAGATGACGTTTACGGAGCTACCGTTATCGATCAGAATCCGATCAACGGTGAAGTCCTCCACTGCAACTTGGATTACGAGGGCATAATGGAAGGGATTCTCATTCCCTAACATGTCCTCTGAGAAGGTGATCTCCTCCAACGGGGGCGATGCTCGCGAGGTCGAAGCGACACTCCTTCGATAGATTTGATGAAGACTGCCCTTGTGGGATGCTCCCAACCCTGCTCCCCCGTGGATCACTCTCACTCCTCCTCTGCCCCCTTGGACGACGTCGCCTCGACCTCCATGGTCGACTCGGTCTTCGTTCCTCCTTCGAACGACGGCTTGTACAGTAGGTAGCTCGACAGGGGCTTCTATCCTCCGCTGCTCCCCTCCTGCTTCTCCTTCCGCCAACCTTCTCCTGGCTTCCCAAAAGTCTGGGCAAGCCATAGTCTCGTGCCCCTCTACCTGGTACAGATCACAGTAGAGGGGAATCTCCTCCGGCTGCGGCCTCCTTTGCCGGTTCTTCCGACCTTGCCGGTTGCCGCGCCAGACAACCGCCATTGCTTCCTCCCTTCTTCTTTCCTGACGCCTCTCTGGCCGGTCGAATCGTCTTCTCTCCGGGGATCTCCTTCCCCGATCCTGATGCTGAGGTCCCCTGACCGACCTCCAAGGTGGCCGGTTCATGGGAACTTGGTAGCGTCTCTCCTCCTCCCGGCGCTCCGGAGTCACAATGAGCCTCCTCTCATCGTTCCTCCTTGGCTCCTCCTTCCCGGGCTCCTCCTTCCTCCTCCTTTCTTTCCTTCGTCTCTCCTCAGGCTTCCGCTTCTTCTCCCTCCTGGGCTCCTCTTTCTTCCTTCTCTCAGGGGTCTTCTCTTCCTCATCTTCATCTTCCCTGGTCACCCGGGTAAGCCTGGCTAGGAAGCCGCGATTGGAAGTCTCACCCTGAACAAACTTGTTGGCCCTCTCGATGAGGTTGTCGTAGGAATAAGGAGGATTCCTGCCGAGCTCCAACTTAAAGAGACCTTCGCGAAGGCCGAACGTTAGGGCAAACTGCAAGGTGGGACCATCCACCTCCTGGATATCAAACACCTCCTCCTGGAAATGATTTATGTAGTGCCCCAATGTCTCCCAGATGGAAGAGGGCCATAGCCTCCTTCTTCATCTTCTTGGCCGTGGCGAACTGCATCGTCAGCCCCCGACACAAGTCCTCGAAGCAGTAGATCGAACCTGTTGGCTACTGGTGAAACCAGTCCCTGACCTTCCCTCGGAAGGTGATAGCGAAGAGCCTACACTTGAAGACATCTGACATGGTTCGGATGGAGGCTACATCCTCGAACCACTGGATGTGTCGGATAGGGTCATCCCTCCCTGAGTAGTAATTCATCACGGGATCTCTGAACCCCTCCGACACCGGTGCAACAATGATCTCTTCACAGAATGGGCTCCTCCCACCCACCTGGCGACGATCCTCTGTCTGGCGAGTATCACCTCCATACTCGCCAAACTGGCGAGTACCGTAGTACCTCGCCTGCTCCTCCTCCTCGCGGAATCGGGTTCCGCGTGCTCCCTGCGAGACCTGTAGGTAGAACTGCGACCTCCTTGGTCGCTCCGACTCCTCTTCATGCTCCTTCCCTGCTCGTCGAGGGGGAACACCTTCCTCGGTCAGAATCGGACGATGAGGCGAGTCACCGTTCCTTCCGCGCGAGGTTGCAGAGCTGCTCGCACGGTCCCTTCGAGTCGCCGCTCGAACTCCTCAAAGACCGCCAACGTCACGAACTCGCCGCTGCCGGCCGAGTTACCGACTACCTCTTCATGGTCGCCAACTACAACCATCTCGCCTTTCCATGAAACTTTCTCCCTCTGGCTACGATCCACGATCACTGCACCAAAGTGTTGAAGAAAAGAAAATCTCGACTCCAAAATTCGGATCAATGCAGCCGGAGGCTACTCGCCCAGCAGTCCGGCTAGACGGCTTGACTGGCAACGACGAAAAGGGCTAAGACAAAGAACAACAGGACCCCAGACGCTGCGGCAGAGAGGTCCCACCACGTACCCAGAAGCTCAGAAGAGACTTCCCCTCCACAACCAAAAATGCCCGGGCAAGGTAAAGGAAGGCACCGACTTGGCTAGTACCGGGAGTAACGACCAAGGATGACGGGTCCGAGAATTTGAATATGGGAGTTCCAAAAGCTCAAGTTCAGGTGCCAATTCAAGTACAAACCAAATAGGGGGGGGGGGGGGGGTCTTATTTATACCCCACCCAACTCGGCAACTAGGCGACATTGAGGCGACCTCGCCTGAAAAGGGGTGAGTATCACCTATGGTCGCCCACCTTTTGGCGAGTATCAGGGCTACTCGCACGAGTCCACACATACTCGCCCAGACCTTCTTATGCTCCTGCTGGCTGAGCTGTCTTGTGTCTTGGACTGCTGACCTCTGTGTTGACCTTGACTTCTGTCTTGTGACAGGCACGGGCCTCCGGCCCTACGTGAGTGGAATCGGCGGGCTTCGCCCACCCCCGACGGTTTTCGCCGGCCCCCAGCGGTCTTCGCCCAACCGGCTCGCCTCGCCTGCCCCCGACGGGATTCGCCCGCCCACGACGCGCCCGCCCCGAAATATTCTTAATATTTATGATAAATATATTATCTAATTTTTGTTATTATTTAAGATTTAATTATATATTTTATCTAATTATATATATATTAACTAATTATATATATAATTAATTTATGATTAAATATTTTTTTTAGAATTCCTCCTCCCCGGAATTCCCACAACCCCTTTTGGGCTGCCGGCGGCGGCGGAGCCTCCAGCTGGCCGGAGAGAGACCCCCGACAGGTTCGCCGGCGGCAGCCGTAAAGGGGCGGCGGGAACTGGGCCTCACGGGTAGGGCCACCGTCGGCGGTGGCCCTGCCGGAGTGCCGCTGGAACACCCCCGGCAGGTTCGCCGGAGTCCGGCGAACCTGCCGGGGGTATCTCTCCGGCCATCCGGCGGCTCCGCCGCCGGCGGTAGCCCAAAAGGGGCGGCGGGAATTTCTGGGGAGGGGGAGCACAGGATTTTTGGGGAGAGAGGAATTTTTTTTATTGCTATGGCTATTCACAACCCATCATGATGAGATCTAATGGTGAAGATTCTTCCCATGTCTTCTTTACCTTGCCATTGAACCCAATTTGATATTTCTTTTTAATCTTTTTAATATATATATATAATCTAAAAAAAAATCGGTAATGGCGTCGGGAGAGGGCGGGTAATTTGGAAACTAGAAAATTTCGGGGACAAAGATAAAAACAGGGCGAAAGACGCACACACACTCTTTCCCTAGCCCCTATCTCCGGTATCCGCTCTCCGGATCTCCCCCTCCCATGGAGGAGCAAAGACGCCAGCAGCTGTCCTCCATGACACAGCAGCGGAAGGGCCGGAAGAGAAAGTTGGAAGATGACGCCACCGCATCATCGGAGCACGAAGAGGATGAGGCGGTGGAGGACTGCGGCGCCGCCGAGATCTATTGCAGGACCTCTTTAGAAACCCTAGCCCGCCAAGTGAGGGACCAGGTGGAGGTTCTAGACAGAGTCTTCTCCTGGAGGAGAGCCGATCGTGAAGCCGCCAACAACGCTACTCACGCCCTCGCCGACCTTGCGAAGAACGGTACCTCTTTCATTCTCTCATGTATCTCTTCACGTATTGCTCGAGATCCTTGTGTTCGTTCCTCATCTTCTTAGTGGTCATATAATATCTTTCTGTGTTTCTGATTAGCGATTGATGTGCTGGTAACTGAGAGATAGTCTTGCAGAGGAGCTTGTGAACGTGATAGTTGAAAACGGCGCTGTGCCTGCTCTTGTTCGGCATCTGCAGGAGCCGACGACTCTGCTGCTGGATTGCGACGGGGGAGGAGAGCGTCACTACGAGCATGATGTGGAGAAAGGGAGTGCGTTTGCCCTAGGCCTTCTGGCCGTTAAGGTATGGAAGTTTTAGTACTCTACTACTTATGCATTGCCATGCTTAATTGCTTTCTTGCAGGAAACTTGATTTTTGTATTGGGTCTCTGTTTTTGTAGCTCTATGTTAACTAGGAGGATATATTTTGTAACTGCTTTGGGTGCCAAATTAATGTGACTCAGCTGGGATCAAATTGTAAGATTCAGCTAAAATTTTAATGACACCTATAGCTGTAGTTTGACAAAGAGTATTGATGAGATACCCTCAAAATTGAGTTGAGAATTGGATATCAAGCCTTTGACTAGTTATAAAGCTACTCAAATCTTGTAGTATTTTAATGACCATAATTCGACTTGATCACATCTCCACTTTTGTAAAGGAATAACATAAGTTGATGCTTTATGCGATTCTCTATTTTGTCATGAAAAGTAGCTTGATTGAAATCTAAGACACCCTTCCATTTTTTTCCAAGGCGATTTCCTATTGATGCATTAGGTTATCGCCGAGCCAACTCCGCTCTGGCACTCAAATTTCTTTTACGCTATGAAGGTTTGAAATTGTGAGCGAGCAGAGGATGTTCTTATAGTCACATTATTCTATTATCATACTTATTTCACCCCATGCCTTTAGCTGTATCTTGAAAAGTAGTATTTGTCATTGCTCATCCTGTTACTCAAGGAAGAATTGCAAATCTCACCCTTTTATTTGTCCACTTGTGAAAAATGCGCTAGTTTTAAGCTAGGTATAATAATCCCATAGGTTTCGTTTCTTGTAAACAAGAACAATTAAAATTAGGAGCGCAACTAAAATTAATTAGCTCCTTATAATATTATACTGTCCTCTTCTTTCTCCATCTTGCCACAACGCCTCATTTCATTCATCTAGCATCATGTTGATTTAAAATATTTTAAAGAAATGTAAAATACCTGAAGGTCTCTTGGATACTTTGTCTCTCGATCTCCCTCAGTCCACCCATCTCCCAATCCTTACTGTGGATTCTCAGGCAGTCGTTATGTTTAGGGTTCCCACAGTAATAATGTTTAATAAATATAATTGTATTATCAAATAAGCCCTTGGAGAGAGAGTAATAAAAGTTCTATTAGCATGTTAATTGCTCCAACCTTCATATTCAAGCGGTGGAAAATATATTTGTCATTCCCAATATGCCCATAATAGGAATAATCCTTTAGCTGAGTGAATGGTCAAATGGAATAATACCTACCCAGACATGTATAAAAATCCAAATCGGATGACCGTGACGCCTTATGAACCAGTGGGGTATATGCATCTTTTTCTTTTAAACACTTCTCTTATTTTGTTTTCTAGATTTTTCCTTTTTTTTTTGATAAGATACCTTTGAGTTGATCATTTGGTCTTAGGTCTCTCTAAGTCCTCCCTACCAGGCGGAGCGTATTTTTTTTTCTCGACTCTTCTCAGTGAATAAGTCATTGCTCTTGAGAAATGGATACTGAATTTGTGTCGTTGAGAAGTTTTCTCGAATGATGTATCCATCAGTCTCAATGTTCTTGGACGTGCCATGTTGAGATAAATTTTGGGCAACCTTAATTCTTGGTTGATTATTTCAGAATAACTTCATTGTTATTTAAAAAACTATAATTTGGATAACATTCATGTAAGACAAATAGTTTCACATCCCCTTATCCATTGCCTTATATTGAGCTTTACACAATGTCTTGTTCACACGACCTTTTTTTTACTTCTCCACATCACTTTCTATGAAACTATGAGAACACGTAATAGAGAGAAGAGTTAGACGAGAGACTAGCATCTCAGAGAATCAATTTGGATTCATGCCAGGGAGGTCAACCATGGAAGCTATACATCTCTTGAGGAGACTCATTGACAACTATCGGGAAAGACAAAAAGATTTGCATTTGCTGTTTATCGATCTAGAGAAGGCTTTTGATAGGGTTCCAAGAGAGGTCTTGTGGAGAGTCTTAGAAAAGAAAGGTGTAAATGTATCATACATTGACGTAATCAAAGATATGTAAACAAATTCAGTGACCAGGGTGAGGAAATTTGGAGGATGAACACAGGAATTCCCTATCGCTGTTGGCTTACATCAAGGGTAAGCTTTAAGCCCTTATCTCTTTACCCTTATCTTAGATGAGCTCACCGGACATATCCAACAAGCAATACCTTGGTGTTTATTATTTGCAGATGATATTGTTTTGGTCGATGAGACGCGTGAGGGTGTAAACGCGAAACTTGAATCTTGGCGAGACACTTTAGAAAAGAAGGGTTTTAGGTTGAGCAGGACAAAGACGGAGTATATAGAGATTAAATTTAGTAGTGCAAGAAGGTCGGATGACTCCGTCATTAAATTGGGTGACCAAGATATTTCCCGCTGTGAGTGCTTTAAATATTTGGGATCGATAATTCAAAAAGATGGAGGTGTAGATAAAGATGTGATACATAGAATCCAAGCAGGTTGGTTGAAGTGGAGAGGCGCGTCTGGGATCTTATGTGATCGTAAAGTACCATTAAAACTTAAAGGCAAGTTTTATCGTGCTGCAATTAGACCAGCAATGCTCTACGGTTCTGAGTGTTGGCCAGTGAATGGTGTACATGAGCAAAAAATGGGAGTTGCAGAGATGAGAATGCTTAGGTGGATGTGTGGTCACACGAGACTGGATAAAATTAGGAATAAATGTATCAGGGATAAGACAGGAGTGGCGCCAATTGTAGAGAAAATGCGAGAAGCTCGTTTAAGATGGTTCAGACATGTATATATGGGACCATTAGAGGCACCTGTTAGGTGTTGTGAGAGTTTAGTCACTAGACATGTTAAATGGGGGAGGGGTAGACCAGAAAAGACTTGGAATGAAACTATAAGGAAAGACATGATGTACTTAGGCATTAGTGAGACTGTGATTAAAGATAGGGCACAATGGCGACAGAGGATCCATATAGCCGACCTCACTATGATGGGATAAAGGCTTGAGTGTTGTTGTTGTTGTTGTTCTACATCACTTTCTAGAACAAAGTTGCATAAGTCAAAGTTGAGCATCTATTAGCAAGTGAGCCAGCTTAATCAACATCATAAAAGCCTTTCACCCGTAGGCCGTACTTAAACAAAAACTTTGGATTAAATTATCCCGTTCGAGTATAAAGAATTCTTTTATACCGAAGTTCCTTTAGGTATCTAAAGGTACCGAGACCCACATTCACACACCTTTCTTTGGAACAATGCATAAATTGGCTAACAACACCCATAACATACACAATGTTGGGTTGTGTTTGTGAAAGACGGGTCGTTCTACTTATCATTGATATTTTTCCACAAAAACTTCTTCCTAATGATCACCATGGGCTTGTGATTGGATTCAATATGATTAACGTTTGGTTTGCACCCTACCATATTTATTCAATTCATAAAAATTTAGAAGATCAAAAATGTATTTTCATTTAGAAATAAAGATACTGTGTCTTGAGTGAGTAATTCAGAATTCTATCCCAAGAACAGAGACCTCAAATCCTTTATCTCGAATTCTTGGGATAACATTTTTCTTTAACATTGAATTTCATCTAGGTCATTAGTTGAAACAATGCTTTCATTGACTTAGATAATCAAGACTATGATTTTCTTTATTTTTCTTCCGATGAAGTGTATGCTATTTGCATTACTCTTGGAGAACCAACAGAGATTATAGTTGTATGAAATTTAAAATATGTTTTTTTGGGATTGCTATGGATCATATGGAGTTTAAAAAAAAAACTTGGAGACATTCCCTTGTGTTTATGAACCAATGAACCCGCGTAGAATCTTTATATAGACTTCTTCATGGAGATCTCCATAAAAAAGACATTCTTCATGGAGATCTCCCCAGACTCTCGCTGCACGGGGATGCTTTGTGCACCAGGCTGCCCTTTTTAGTTGATATATATGTGATTTTATGTTTGCAATGCATGATAGAATATCATAAACTGAGTTCATCTTTGGTACCAGTGCAAATGTCCCATGTAATTGATCCTGTGTTATGGACGCCCCTTTGTCACCAAACAAACGTTGCATTATTCAACACTCCCATCTAAATTTTGCATCATTCAACACTCCCATCTAAATTTTGTTTAATGGAGAACACTCATCTGCGCCCGACACTCTCGTTTCCTTCTAGGAGACATCAAATACCAAGTACCCCCCTTCTTTAGTGTCTTCATCTATTCGGTCATAGCTCCCTTTTATTCAAGTATGATGATTGTATTCTGTGACTTTTGGGAAATAAATATGTAGGACAAGGTAGAAACAAAGAGATGAAGATAAAAAACATACTTTAAATATTAGAATATGTGGTGTTGGGCACAAGATTTGATACTTTTTTGAAAGAGTATGGATAAGTCATCAAATGTGGTATTTACATCTTTTAAGATCAAGTCATAATGCTCATCAACTTTTTTATTCCTTTCACTTTGTAAGTTTTCGTGATCCGAATTTTTTGAAGCAACTAATTCTATTGAGATGAGTAATGACTTTAGTGATATGATGTTTACACTCCTATCAAAAACTAAATATGCGTTTTAATGTTCATCTAAAAACTTTAGATGGGATGAGATATTTTATGGAACCAGTCATAATGGAGATATGAAATTTGTATTGGAAGATCTGTGAGGGTATCTTATTAAAGAAATGATGCATTAAAAAGAGCATTCCCCAAAAATTTTTTAGGGGACTTCCATAGAAAACGGAGTGACACATTTCAGTTAAATATTTTCATTTGTCAAGACCATATGTCACATCCATAGGCCAAAGATTGAAAGTAGGAGCCTTCCAATTAGCCTACACGTCCACATGTCAAAACTCAAATTCATTGTCCAAGCGCAGAAGCATAAATCACAACCCTAAACTAAAAATTGTAGGCATGGTCTAGAAGTTAGAACTGAAGGAGTAGGGAGGAGGGGAGAAATAGAGGAGAGTAGAGAATGGAGAAGAGGGTCAAAGAGTATATAGTCAAGGATGAAGAGGGAGATGTAGAGAGTTAAGAAGGAAGAGGGTAGGAGACTCAGAGGCTCAACACCCACAAAGGATATTTTGATGAGATGGCGATGCGAGGAAGGAGCAAAACGTACCAAAGTCTAGGGTCCAGCGAGAAGCAGGGTTTGAGGGAATTATACGAGAAGTCACAAGTTAGAGTTAATGATGATCTAGAGATGAGGATGACAAACACTCGAATACCCGATCACCAATCAAGCTCTGGCTAGATTTATAGCTCGTTTCTATACTGTGCTTAATTTTATCATATAATTAGATTAAAAATAACGAGTCAAAATTGGATTGGAATCGGCCCAAATCTACATCACACTTGAAATGGATTCAAAATAAGTAATGTGCTAGGGTTTGTCCCGTTAGCTCGACTCATTGACTCTAATCCGAGTTAAAACTTGATTGGATTTTCAAGTTAACTACGATCTTCGAACTGTCATAACAATCATATTAATGCGTAAGGTTCAGGAATAATAGGTTGAATCCTTGATAGGAATTTCTAGGATTCATAATGTTTGTAGTCAGTTAAGTTTAGAAGAGTTGACAACTGTTGATTAACACGTTCAGAAGCATAACTGAAAATTTCTTGGTAGATCGCAATGGATCACAATTGAGGTAATGTGATAGAAGTTGCTCAATCAAATCTCATTACCTAAATCTCAAAAAACAATGAGCAACATTAGTTAAATATTACTTATTGAAGAGAATGTTCCCCCAAGGAACTTGCTTCATAGCCAATACGAATTTTTGGGAAAACACTTTAAGAAGCAATGCATTAGGAGAATATAAGTGAGTTGATATCTTTGGTCTTCCACCAAAATCCCACCAAGGACTTTGGCTAATGGAAATTTGGAACTTAAAAGTAATTTTGCAAATGATTCAGCTGGCGAAAGTACGCTTCTCGAACGAGTAATTCACGATCCTCGAGAACTAACATACAATGGTCAGACAAGGAAGGCCTATTCTCACAACTACGGTGAAAGGCAACCATGTGCTCAACACCAACAAATATGGTGGGCAACGACACTAGAAGTGAGGACTGACGTGGCAGTCTAGATTGATCAAACCTAACTCACTTATTTTGAAGAAACATGGACTTGAAGATCTCCTCTACACTCCATTTCTTGGTCATAACAACCCTATTATCCATAAGTTTCAAGAATAATAGGTTGAATCCTCGATAGGAATTTCTAGGGTTCATAATGTTTGTAGTCCGTTAAGTTTAGAAGAGTTGACAACATGTGTCGATTAACAGATTTAGAAGCATAGCGGGCAATTTCTTGGTAGATCGCAATGGATCACAACTGAGGTAATGTGATAGAAGCTGCTTAGTCAAATCTCATTACTTAAATCTCAAAAATCAATGAGCAACATTAGTCAAATAATATTTACTGAAGAGAATGTTCCCTGAGGAACTTGCTTCATAGCCAATACAAATTTTTGGGAAAACACTTTAAGAAGCAATGCATTAGGAGTATATAAGGGAGTTGATATCTTTGGACTTCCACCAAAATCCCACCAAGGACTTGGTTAATGTAAATTTGGAATTGAAAAGTAATTTTGCGAATGATTCAGCTGGTGAAAGTACGCTTCTCGGACGAGCAATTCACGATCCTCGACAGTTAACATACAATGGACAAACAAGGAAGGCCTATTCTCACAACTACGGTGAAAGGCAACCATATGCTCAACACCAACAAATATGGTGGACAACGACACTAGAAGTGTGGACTGACAGGGCAGTCTAGATCGATCAAACCTAACTTACTTATTTTGAAGAAACATGGACTTGAAGATCTCCTCCACACTCCATCTCTTGGTCATGCTCTATCCATCAGTCTTTTGATCCTAGCTGAGACTTTTTAATCAGTTCTATTTAGATCTCCAACAAAGAAATGTTTAATAAAAAGAACTATGTTTACAAATTATCCCATGGAGAGATAGTTGTAGAAATTCCTTGGCTTGTTAATTTCTCCTACATAACCCAATGCGATCTATTTAAAAGGATCTTGGCACAATGATTCAAGCCGGAGTCAAAACTCAATATTAGCTTCCTTGCTACCAAAATTGTTTTTAGATGTGCCACTCAATTCGCCGGTAGTAGTCAAACTTAAGAAATTAATAAGAAATTTTGGGATAACTACAAGGGTTTTTTGCAATTTAGCAAGGCAGTTAATTTGATTCTTCCATAGGCAAATGCATAAACACACAATTTTGAAAATTATCTACGAAAAAGAGCAAGGCCAAGTATGCAAGTTTTATTTATGATCAATTCAAAACTAACACATAAATTTATAGTAACTAAAATGTTAAAGGAGAGAGTGCGAGTAAGAGATATATCCTAGGTTTCCCAATACATCAAAAATTCAAGTCCTTCATAGGTTTGACTGCTGTGAGTTGGAAATAGGTAAACAATAGATTGTGGTGGTGATGAGGTTGAGAATGTGCTGCGAAGCTAGGAGCGTGCATGCAGTTAAGGTGAGAAAAAGGAGATGAGAAGATGGAGGTTATGTTGGTTGGGTAGGGCTATCGAGGAAGGTTGGATTGAAGAAGGTGGTTAGGGGTAACTATGGGCAGTTGTTGGAAGGGTGATCACTTTTAGTAGAGGGGATGGGGATGAGTTGGCTGGTAGTGGTAAGTGAGAAAACAGGCGACTGAAGTATGTTGTTCCTCGTTGGAGCCAATACAGAATGTATGTCCACTAGGCTGCCTATAATGACAACACCGAGCGAGGTGGATTTTTTGGCCTAGGTCATCAGGGGTGGTGTTGCTACCGACAATAGGGTACATGAGCAAAGGAGTGTCGTGAGCCTTGTGGAGGTGGATCGAACATCTGATAGTTCAGTTCTCTCGGGTCCGATCCTTTTCGTCAAGAAATGAATTATTCAACAAAGATTAATTAAGAGTATTTAATTTAGTGGACTACTGAGGGTTGTATTTAGGAAACCCTATAATAATATTGTATAATTAATTGTTTTAGAAGTACTAAAATATGGTTGGAAAATAGACTTGCCTTATTTGCCTATATGTCCTAATTTTACTGGGCTATTTATTTATTGTTCTATTGGTCACTGAAGTCAACAAGCCGTAACAAGAGTGCATATACTAAAATAGAATGTACAAGTAAAATAAAAGGCACGAAGAAATACATTTACGAGAATAAAATGCACGAAGAAATACATTCACGAGAATAAAATACTCAAAGGAATACATTCACGAGAATAAAATGCACGGACAAAAATAAAATGTGCGAGTAAGATAAATGGCGTGAACAAATTATTATGATAATTTCTAGGTTGCACCACACATTCAAACATAGAATCGCGTGATCTTGGTTTGACCTCTTGCATGGGTTCCTGTGGGTACTATTGCACATATGTTTTTGTTTGATCATAGTGTTTTTCTCAGCCAAAATAGTTGTTTGAGCAAAATACGTAATCTGATACTTACTTGAGGTAACCTTATACTTAGCTGAGGTAACTGTTATGGGCAACGTGCGCAGTCTTAGTATTTTAATAGTCCTAGTATATTTTAATATTTCCTTGTCTTTAATATTTTACGCTTATTCCATTGTAGTTCTTATTTAAGTGACCCTTGGGGTCTTGAGTTGGTATGAAATGAAATAGTTCTAATTCCTTGTCTTGAATGTGAGATCTTGGTAGCTTTCTCCTCTAACGAGCAAGCCCCGCTTAGGCAGCCGCTGTTAAGGCTCTGTTGTATCCCCCACCATCATCATCGCCGCCTTCGACCACTACTCCGACCACCGCTCCGAGTATGCCCATAATAACTTTGGTATCAGAGCCGTCCTTCCTCGGCCTGACACATCCGCTGTCCTCTAGGTTTCCTCCCCTCCACCGACCGTTTCCCCCACACCCGCTGTGCCTCCCTCCGTCCATTCCTGTTCCAAGCAACTGCACAACCGTCGCATCTTCACCCAGTCCAATCGACCGTACTTTCCCCGCAGCCACGAAGCTCCTTTGCTAGCAACGACAGATTCGAAAGCTCCGTCTCTGTCGATCGATCCCGTACCCCTACTTCTCCGTCCAATCGACTGCACATCCCGCAATTCGTCTTCCTACCAGCGTCTTCCTCTCCCTGCGCATCCCCAACCGCCTCCTTCCACTGATCCCTCGGGCCCCACGTCCGCCTATTTCGATACCCACACCCGCACGCTTATTTCTCACGCCATTTCCCCTCTTTTCCTTTATTATTATTATTATTATTATTATTATCCTTCCTCCTTCCTTTATATACAGTTGCCTATTCAGATCAAGCCCTCAGCCGCAACATTTACTTCATGTTTCTGGAGCCATGTGCAACACCCTATCCGACCCCATAATATTATAAATTAATGAAATTATTTTTAATCGATTAATCAATTCGTTGATTAATTAGTTATTAATAATTTCATCCTTATTAATTCTTAATTGAATTAATAAAATAATCAACTAATTATGGGCAACATCAAGCTTAATGTCACAGATGAGGCCGCCATCGGTTCGATTTGTTCCATGCTACAAAATTTTATGGCCTCCATGGATGTATGCCTTCGGGACGCCGACACATTCCTTCACAATATTAAAAATCTGGCGCAACCCGAGCAGCCGTTGAGTCTATTAAAGCACTCATTGCTCCCAACTTCGCCGGCCGCTGACGTGCCACCACTCTCCGCAGTGTTTGCCCCTCCGCCATCACCTCCCGTTGTGGTGTCTCCCCACCTTGGGCCACTTTCATCAGTCACCGTGGCCGCCGTCCCCACCGCCTCTGCCGGCCCTTGCTCCGCCGTCCCCTGCTCCACCAACCCTGACAGACCCGTTCCTGCCTCCGATCACATCGCCGCCTCTTCTGCCGATCTTTCCTCTGGCCCCGCTCATGTCGGCCCTTGCTTTACCGGCCCCCCTGGATCCCTTCCTTCAGCCGACCAGTCCCAAGTTGGCGCCGCTATTTCTGCTTGACGCTGCTCGCTCTCCGCCCGAGCTACCATCGTTCTGCTCGTTCATTGCCATCGTTTCTACCTCAATCTCCGCTACAACAACGCGATATCGAGAATTGTTTTGGCGCGAAATCAAAGAGCCAGACGATCATTCAGTACAAACCTCGTTCAAGCTTGAGGACAAGCTCGATTTGAAGGCCGGGAAAGATGTTATGGGCAGCGTGCGCAACCTTAGTGTTTTAATAGTCCTAGTATATTTTAATATTTTCTTGTCTTTAATATTTTACACTTATGCCATTGTAGTTCTTATTTAAGTGACTGTTATGAACAGGAAAATACTTCGATTTGATTGCAATAACAGGAAGAAACACACAGATACAAATCCGGAGCAAGCTCCGGCCAAGATTATGGAGGCTGGGTCCTCCTATAATTCTTCTCTCCAAAGAGAGCCCAAAACCCTAATACATCCAAGATACCAACATACTCCCATACCACCTCCTTATATAGGGAGGGGGGGGGGCTCACATAACGATAACCATAAGCAATAAACTAAAACAAGGTATAAAATATGCGCGCGAGCGTAACAATACACCCCGCCAAAAAATCGACCTTGCCCTCAAGGTCGGAGTGCCGCCCGCCGGCTAGTAGTGAAAGGTCCGCGGGTGGGCAGTCGTCGAGGTGCCCGGAGCGCCGTCCGGTGGTACATCCGTGATCATAAGAGTAGCAAAGTCTGGCGGGCCGATGTCGCTTGCGTCCTCTCCGATGAGAAGGCGGAACTCCTTCACCGGGCAATCATGAGTAGGCGAGTAGGGTTGTTTGCAACGGAAACACAGACCCCTACTCCGTAAGTCATTGTACTCTTGGTTGGACAGGCGGTGAGTAGGAACAGGACGGTTGTTGCGTGTGCCCATCAAGGGTAGGTGAGGTAGAGGGGGTGGCGGTGGTGGTTGTTTAGGCGGGGGTGAAAAATATGGTTGGTAGGGAGGTTTGGCGGGAGGTAAAGAAAACGTAGGGTCCCCGGACAGCGCGAGGAATTCGGCCTCCACGAGTGGAGAGAGGTGCATGGCTTGGTGAACAGTTGATGGTTGAAGGGTGCGGAGGCGGGCTCGGAGATGGGTTTGTAGGCCGTGCATAAAGTAGGCCAAGTAATGGTCGGGTGGAAGTCCTGGAACCTGGGTGACCAACTCGATAAAAGAATCCACGTACGAATCAATGGAGCCGGTCTGGCGGACTCCGCACAGGCGCTCGATCATGGAATCGGAGTAGCGGTGATCAAAGCGCTGAATGAGGGCCTCCGTAAGAGCTGTCCATGTGAGGTCGGGGGAGGACTGGCGGAGCCAGCGGGCCCAGTGGAGGGCGGACCCTTCCAGGCCAACAATTGCTGTGGAGACCTGCTGCGCCCGTGGAATCCGGTGGATGTCAAAGAACTGTTCGGCGCGGGCAATCCACCCCAGGGGGTCAATCCCGTGGAATGTGGGGATGTCGAGGCGTGGGGGCTGTGGAGGAACATCTGGCAGTGCGGAAGCTGCGGGGCCCAATGTGCAGGGGGACCCCAAGGTAGAGACCGCAGGAGGACCGGAGTGCTGCACGGTTTGTAAGTTTTGGAGCATCGCCATAATCATCGTGAGTTGCTCGGCCTGAGTGTCGAGACGGGAGTTGACGGCGGCGAGGTTGTGTTCGAGGGCGTCCACGCGGGATTCCATTCGGCTTTTTGGCATATGAGGACGATTGCACCGAGCCGGAGGTTGGCCGGAGAGAGCCGGAAAAGGCCTGAACTGACTGATACGACAGAAGAGTGTCGAAAGAGCAGCGGCGGCGGACAAGACCCGGACTGGCGGAGGAAAAGCCCTGGTGCTGAGGAGGATGGAGGGCGGAGCGACGGATGCGACGGAGCAGACGATCGCGGCGCTCGAGTGACGTTGCGCTCGATGTCGGCGACGGCGCTGGCAGACGACGGTGTGGCTAGGGCACAGCAGCGAGGGGAGTCCTGGAGGGCGCCGACAGCTGGCTAGGTGGATGCGGGAGACGAAGAAATGTCGACGATGAAAACGCGGAAGCAAGCGCAGAAACCGACGAAGAAATAGCGGACGAACCCGGCGGCACGAAGCAGGCGGAAACGACAGGGTCGGACCAATGTTATGAACAGGAAAATACGATTTGATTGCAATAACAGGAAGAAACACACATATACAAATCCGGAGCAAGCTCCGACCAAGATTATGGAGGCTGGGTCCTCCTATAATCCTTCTCTCCAAAGAGAGCCCAAAACCCTAATACATCCAAGATACCAACATACTCCCATACCACCTCCTTATATAGGGAGGGGGGGCTCACATAACGATAACCATAAGCAATAAACTAAAACAAGGTATAAAATACGCGCGCGAGCGTAACAGTGACCCTTGGGGTCTTGAGTTGGTATGAAATGAAATAGTTCTAATTCCTTGTCTTGAATGTGAGATCTTGGTAGCTCTCTCCTCTAACGAGCAAGCCCCACTTAGGCAGCCGCGGTTAAGGCTCCGTTGTATCTCCTACCACCATCATCGCCGCCTCCGACCACTATTCCGGTCACCGCTCCGAGTAGGCCTGTAACAGTAACCTCATACATGGGCTTGGTGATCTCATACCTTGCATGCACGGTGCACCACATGATATATTTGCATGAGTTACAACTTATCATAAACTTCTTCTTGTAAGTTGTAACTTTACTAAAGCATATTATCATAGGTTTCCCCCAATCTAGGCCGAGAATACAATGTCATTTCCAAAATTAGTTGACCTTTAGGCTTGTTTGGCTTTTTGGTTGTAGGGCTATTAAAAAGTTGAAACTCAAAATCAATTTTTAGTTTGGCCCGACTTACTCTAATGTAGTTCAAGTCAACTTAAAATGTGTGAATATAAGCACATATAATATATGTAACATAGCACACGTAATATATACTATTATATAAATATTTAAAAATAGAATTAAACAAACTAATTTTGAGTCTACTCAATATTAAATAATTTTTAGTAAAGTTTATGCTAGAGTCAGCTTCGTTCGAGTAAATTTGAAGTTATAACCGATGTGGAATTAAAATTTTTAATTTCAATTATAGTCAAACTTGCTCAAACTCAACTCGATGCCAACACTAGGTGGTTGTAACCCACGCATGCCACAGTCAGATGCAATCATGCAACCTAGCAATGCATCACTGGACTTGATCTGGTTGGTTGACCAAAGAAATATATGTTCACCTAAGAACTATAGTTATCTGCAACCCATTTTAGCTTCTTGCCGTTTGCTCTCGTGGAGGGTGCTTGACTACACTAGTAATTGATGACTAACCTCCTAAGTGCTACAGGGGAGTCAAAGGTTAGATAAATGTTGTTGGGCCTTGGCTGCAGGACCCTTGCAATGCCATCCCATGAAAGAATCCTAATTGATTCGAGTAGATTGTGTTGATAAGGGAGCTTCCTCGTGGCCAATAAGGGCACATGGTGTCTTTTGAGAAGAGAAAGGGGGATGAGAATAGAGAATTGTGTTGACGAGCTTGGATGTATTCAAATGCAAGCTTGCAGACCTTAGTGAGCTTCTTATCTATGTTGGCAAGGGCACACTAGGGAGGCTTAAAAAGTAGATATGAACTACTTATCTTAATTTTAATGTAGTTGATTTGGTTTCCTTTATTTACAATGAAACAAAAACTTTAAGGACTTCAATTTTATGAGGCTTTTACGAATTCCTCAAATGGTCAATTTGGTTGGAAGAAATTGAGCTTTAGGAATAGGAATCGAGAGACTCAATTCCAATTCCATTGTTTAATTGCTAAATTAAGTAACCAAATTGGGACTAGGAAAGAATTGAAAGAAAAGTCTTTTAGTGAGAATCTTAATGAGATAAAATCCTTGGGAGAGAGATTTATGAAAATGAATCATAGTGATATTTTTAGTGAGAAAATTTTTACAGAGACTGTATAAGGAGGAAATTTGTAGAGAGAAATCTTAGAGTGAGAGTTAGTGTAAAAGAATCCTTGTGAGATCAATTTCTAGAGAGAATCGTAAAAAGATTTCTAGAGAAAATCATAATGAATTCCCCGGAGAAAAATTTGAAGAGAGAATTATTGAGTGAGAGAATCCGAGTGTCATAGAATTTTCTAGAGATTATCACAATGAGATTTCTAGATAAAATTATAGATTAGATTTCTAGAGCGAATCATAGTGACATTTTTTAAGGGAGGAAATAGCTATACAACAACAACAGAACCCATATAGTCCCCAATCATTGGGGGTATGGGCGGGGGAAGATTGGAAACAGACCTAACCTTTGGCCCTATGCCCAAAGTGGCTTCTCTCAGAGGAGAAAGACCGAACCTTTGACAATAGATGCACAAAGTGGCTGCTCACAGATTACCACTGAAATAGTGGCCCCCTATACCGTCACGTTTGCTGCGGAATCATGCCCTCAAATCAAAGCCAAAGACATCAGAGAGGGCAGACTCAAGAATCCATTTTGATTTATGTGCACATAACCATGCTTCCTTCATTCAGCATCCAGAGCATTGGTCTTGCACAATAACAATGTCAAACATACACAACAACAACAACAGCAGAACCCATATAGTCCCCAATCATTGGGGGTATGGGCGGGGGAAGATTGGAAACAGAGCTATAAAGAGAAAATTTTGAGAGAGAAAATGAAGCTTAAATTATAAGTTGCATTTAATACTAATTTATTTTAGTTTTAGCAGAACTATTAATTTCTTGATTGAATTCATTCACGCTTCTGAACAATAAAATTGTACAATTCCAATTCAGCAAATACAATTCTATATTCCGTTCGAATACATGAATTCGAAGTGAAACCAATTCCTGAATCCAATTCCAATTTATGTCAACCGAACATACCAAAATGAGTTTATGTTCCGTTCGAATACATGGCTGAAGGGAAGCCACTTTTTCCTTTCCCACTTACCGGCCTCCCTCCCTTTCAGTCCATCTATCTAAATTTTGTCTCTTTTTTACTAGACAAAATAAAGTTTATGTTATTGTTACCTCTTTATCATTTAAAGAATAGCAGTTTTATAGTTACACGTTTTCCTGTGATATGTGAAAAACTGTACTTTTTTGGGTTGTTATTTTTTATATTCTTTTTCGTCTTAGTGTGAAATATAACTTTGTTTATCTTACAGCCAGAAAATCAGCAACTCATTGTTGATGCTGGTGCCTTGCCTCTTCTCGTGGGTCTCTTGGGGAAGCATAGGAGGGGCCACCATACGCGAACTGTTAGTAGCCTTATACGAAGGGCTGCTGATGCTATCACTAATCTTGCGCACGAAAATAGTACCATCAAAACCCATGTTAGGTAGTTCAGCTTCTTTCGGAATGTCTAATATATAGCTTAATATGCTGTTGTCATTGTCATTGTCTGAGTCGTAGTCAGTGTCATAGTCTGATGCATCTCCACTTCTTACTCTATATTTAGAATTGAAGGTGGCATTCCTCCTCTAGTTGAGTTGCTAGAATCAGCAGATCCAAAGGTGCAGAGAGCAGCTGCTGGAGCCTTGCGTACGTTGGCTTTTAAAAATGATGAGAACAAGAACCAAGTAAGTGTGTTCTCATGTTAAAAATTGATAGAACTTATAAAAGAAATATTTTGACAGTGTACTTCAAATTTTCCCCCTCAGATAGTCGAATGCAACGCACTTCCAACTCTTGTTCTTATGCTTAGGTCTCATGATGCCGCTGTTCATTATGAAGCGGTAAGTTTCTACTTGAAGCATATTTGAGGAGGAATCATCAACTATTGTCACGAATAAAATTGTTATAATTTAAGTAATTTAGTGTAATTAGATGATTCTCCCTATTTCTTTAAAGCAATTTTGGTTAGATACTCTAATAAGCCTCAGACGTGGTTGTAGTTGTAATTGCTGAAATTCATCATGAGCTATTTCTATAGTTTAATTATTATAGATCTGAAATGTCTATTGTCAAGCTATGAAGCACCGATACTTTCCCGAGGTCTGCGTACCCGTATCGGGTATGTTTCTAATCCCGTACGTACCCGATACTTGACAGATACACCTGCTACTCTAGTTTGCGGATAAGCTTAGACTTGACAAATCGTTCTCCATTTTGTCGTAGGACTATATTTTTCTGAAGTAAACAAAAGATTTTTCCATGTCAGAAAAGAAAAAAAAATACTCATAAGTGCAACTAGCTTAGTTATTAAAGGCGCAAGGCGCACCAAGGTGCAAAAGGGTCTTGGTGCCTAGGCTCAAGGCGCAGGCGCGCGCCTGACGAAGGCAAGGCGCAACCACATCCATTTTAAATAATCAACATCAAACATCATTTCATCTTCTCGATCAAATTCTTCATCTATAATACTAATTAATCATTCATTACTATCATTTATATCTTAAAAATAGAATCAATGTTGTCACTTGCATTATATCTATGTCCAAACGCACAATTATCTTTCACAAACACTAAATCAATAAAAAATTATTGAATTTTTACAATATTGTTTTTTTGAAAAAAAAATTCCAACAAAAATCTCACTCATGCGCGTCTTTTATGTTTCAAAGACGCAAATAAGGAGCACAAAAGCGAAAACCTTTGAGTCTGGTGAGCCTTGAGCCTTTTGCGCGCCTTTAACAACATATACAACTATCAGTGTTTGTTTATTATGATGACAAAATTTGCTTCCGATTTAAGTTTCTTTCTATTGTTAGAGCTACGAAAAATTTGATTTAAATTTGATTATTTTGTTAATTTACTATGTATTTGGGGATTAGACGTTTTAAATTGGTAATGTTTCTACTTGATCAATATGATTTTTTCTATATTTTATATTCTCCCTTTAAAAAAACATGGCATATATACATGTACATTTGTAATGGAAAGGAAAAATATCTATTGTTTTTTATTCCTTTTCAAGTTAATTTACAACAAGAGTAAACACAACTATTTATAAGGAGGATGAGTGGAGACCCAGCACATACTATGATGTGGGACTAAACACTACAAATAAGAATGGGCCATTGAATGAGCCTTTTATACAACTTATTGAACACTCCCCTGCAAGCTGGAGTGTACAAATTGTAGGAGCCATGCTTAGACAGAAACTGATGATATAGAGGTCGAGGTAAGGCCTTTGTGAGGATGTCGGCAACTTGCCTACCAGCAAGCACATGCCGCAAGTCCAATTTCTTAAGCTGCACTTTTTCACGAACAAAGTGACAATCGACCTTACGTTCATGGAACGCGGGATTCTTGTTAATATGAATAGTCGCTTGGTTGTCACAAAAGGGAATGGCCAGAGAGGATAATTTCATGCCCAAAACAATTTGAAGGCTCTCCAACCATGTGAGTTCAGCGACAACGAAAGCCATAGAACGATATTCAGCTTCTGCAGATGAGCGTGCAACCACAGTTTGCTTCTTGCTCCGCCAAGTGATAAGATGTCGACCAACCACATGAAGATGGAAGATCCGTTGAGCATGCATGAAACGACTGACAACCTCAACGACAAGGGATATATCATGTCTTGTAACTGTAAAATAAATTAGGATGCCCACCAGTCGATGACAGTACTCTGGGTTAGGGAGGAGCAGATCAGAGTTAGAAGTATGAGTGCAGAGCTTATGGTTGGCATCCATGGGTGTGTCAGCAGGCTTGCATCCAAAGTAGTCAGCGTCATGAAGAAGGTCAAGACAATATTTTCGTTGAAACATAACGAGGCCATCAGGCGGACGGGCCACCTGGATGCCCAGAAAGTATCGGAGGGGCCCCAAATCCTTCGTCTGAAATTTGGATGCCAGGTTTTGGTGCAAAATTTATCACCCAACTTCCCACACTCAGCGAACACTTGGGGGGACTTGGAGAGAGATCGAAAACCGCAAACAACCGCTTACTAACCCATGAGGCTTGGCGAACAGAACACAGAGAAACGGTTGCCGCTAGCAACGACGGACCCCAGACTTACCCGCAACGACAAATGCCTCTCTTGCTGCGGGCTATGTAATTTCACAAAGAGTATTACAAGCTATTACAAGAGTATGTGCTGAAAAAAGAAGGCAACCGAGTGACCAGTACTTGTGACCGCACCTACAACAGGGTAGACTCTGGCTTAAGTTTCGCCCCCCTTCCAAGCACCTCTAGCCCCTTATTTATACTTGAGGGTAGACTGCTTGGCCGGTTGGGGGAATTTAATGCTCCGCAAACTAAGGGAACCGAAGCGTCGGTTGCAGAAGAGAGAAAAGGGGGCGCAGGTACGACATGCCGTACTGCGCGCATTAGCTTGCTGAAAGAGGTCCAGGCAGGTTCGGAGAGTGCCCGCCGTGGCTTCTTTGGGAGGGTGACGCTGCTGCTTGGAGGGTGCGGACACTCTGATGAGTAACCATGCACGCGCCCATGCTGAGGAGAATACACGCTTGTCTGCGATGTATCCGCGGGCACTCCTAGGTGTCCGCCTGAGACTTCTGAAACCAGCAGAGAGGGCGCTGGACGTGGTCGCTGGATTTGGGTTAACAGAATCCTCGCACTTTTTTGTGTCCACGTGGGCTCCGAAAAAGTACACAGGTAACCGCAAACATTGCGACTCCATTTTCGCGTCGTTGAAAACTATAAGAACGAAAACTATAAGTAGACCTGGACTGGACCCACTGGCTGCTCCACCGAATCTTCTTCTGCTCGCGACCTCCCTCTCGTCGAGATTGCCGGACTCAATGAATCAATCCTTGCTGCCTTGAAGGCGAAGCAGCCCGCCGCGGTGGTTGGGCCTTCAGACTATGCCGCAACGGTGGGCTTGGAGACGCAACCGCTAAAGGTTTGAAGAGGGTCGTGGCGAAGAAGCCGCCCCAAGCCTTCCACAGTAATGCTCACATGGGCGGTGGAGCGGTTGAAGAGGGATCACTTAGGGTCATCATCGATCCGTTGCGCGGTCCGATCATTCTGGATGCTGAGGGAGAAGAGCGGGTACTGAAGATGATTTCTTCCTTGGGGGTGACCGACGCTAACCCGGCGGGACCGTTGCTTACCCGCGGAATTTCTGAGAAAGTGTCCGCCCAAAAGGTGGCACTAAGGAAGCGCCGAAGATAGTGAGCATTGGCGGAGGTTCAGCTGCGGATACAACGACTGGAAGAGGAAGCGACGCGAGCCCCTGCAATCAAGAGAGAAAAAAGATGCGTACCTGAATTGAAACCGCCGCCAAAGCGGGGTCGCATGGAGGAAGTCCCACGGGGCGTGGGGGCTGGGAGTTCGCATCCGAAACCCCATGTGGGATTTGTCCCGACCTTGGTTGTTCTGGAGGCGATGGACCAAATGGGGGATTACGTCGACAATTTGATAGGCGGGTGCGAAGTCTCTGTCGATCGCCCACGCCTTCCCCTGGCCCGACCTAGCGCTCCTCCGCGGTGGGAATTAATCATTATCTCTCCGCTTAAGAGGGCGAAGCCTGGGGAGCGGCCGCAGACTCATGCGCTGATGCATGAGATGCGGAGGCCGGGAGAGGCTTCGCAGAGGGCCTACCTTCAGCGGGTAGATCCCGAGCTAACCAGGCTCCCGCCGTTCAGCTTGGCGTAACCGTCCGGATCGCCTCGAATAGACTTCAGCGCGTTCGGCTCCATTGAGAGCGGCGCCCCTGTAGCCGTTGATGCCGAACTCCTGGCTATCTTGGCCGAAGTGTTCGGCGATGAAGGATCGGACTCCGAAGGCGTGCCCGCCTCTGAGGCACAAGGTATTTTTTCCTGCACAATTAATTTGTGGAAAATGCAAAAAATCTTACCCTTACTATGTGCGCTTACCATCACAGGTGCCGACTTGTCCGCTTCTGAGTTCCGAACCGAACTAGAGATCTTCTGGGAGGTTGTCGCGGATATGCAGAAGCGCATTTTTGAGCTGGAAACGGAGATCGCGACGCTGAGGGGACACATCCCTTAATTAGTATAGGAGGCCCGCGTGGATGATCGCGCGGGTGCTACTTATAATTTTGTTTTTCTTATGCAACATTTTCCACATTAATGAATGCTTTTCCGAATTCTCCCTGACTTTCCCTTGTGCCGTGTATTCGTTATTTCGGCTATTTTCGCATTTGGCGAATTCATCCCGGATGTACTCGTGTTCTTGGTGAGAGGTCACGAGGGTTACGAATGACCCCTCGTTGTAAAGAGCGCGCTCTCCTTTCGATTCTCGGAGCGAGGGGGAGCTATAAATTGAGACGACCCCCTCCTCCCTTCCCACATGTTAGTGGATAGGAGATCGCCAAAAAGATGACGTGAGCTCCTTCTGGTCTTTCCGAGTGCGTGATTGCCTTCTTAAGCGACAAACCTTCTCCTCCTGCGCTCACCGATGCCGACTCGGCGGAATTTCTGTCGAGGCATCCGCTGGATGACGACTATTCTGTGCGGTTGCCCAAAGGGGATGAGAGAGCGAACATCGTGTTCGCGGATGAATTGGTGGTGCCATTCGACCATTTCGACGCGGGTTTGACGCTCCCCATCTTCCCATAGATGGTGGAGATATTGAACTTTTACGGAGCGGTGCCCGCTCAACTTCCGCCGGATTCCGTTGCATGCATAATGTCGTACATAAATTATGTGAGGACACAACGAATTCGATTTACACTGGAGGTGTTCCGCTACTTGTTCCAGCCACGGGCCCTCGAGTGCTGACAATTAAGCTTTGGATCTGACAGGATGCAGATACTAAAGCTGGCGGGTGCGGCGTCTTATTGGCGAACGCGGTTCACCACTTTTCGAGGAGACTTTAGCGGGCTCGTCTGGTACCAGGTTTGCGCGGAGAGGAAACGTTCATGTCACCAGAGCTATCGGTAGTCAGCTCGCGGATTGCACGCTTTTTGGACGACGAGTGCTTGGACATCTCGCACTATGTCCGCCACGTGCGGGAGGTGCTGGATCTGCACATCCAAGAATGTATGTGTAAATAATAAGTACCCGCATACCTGTGCGTGCTTGTGTTGATCCTTCTTGTTTGCAGTTGTCTTTATGGTGCCGGCCTTCAAGCCCTATAGACCACCGTGCAGCGTTCCGACAGCTACTGAGAGGCGGCGGGTCGGAGGTCGGCAAGAGGGGCCTGAATCTGCTCATAGAGCGGGGCGTCCGCGAGGGAGGGACCGGGCCCCTTTCGCCAAAAATGTGAGGGCGACCTCTCCCCCTTCCGCTCCGGAGGAGGAAGTATTTGACGAAGACGGGAACCTGTTGATGTTCTGGGAGCCTGAGTCAATTATGCTCACTACCGGGCTCCCTTCATGGAAAGAATCAGAGTGGGTTCTCCCCTATGCGCTTGACATATCCGTCGCGGTCTGCGACTTCAGGGGCCGTGAAGAGATTGAGAGTATTCCTGCGTGCGATCTTCCTGCGAAGGCTGTGACAGCGAACCTGAGGGCGCTGACTTACAACACCGCCGTTTCGAGTACCCTTGAAGATGTCCTGGCGGCGAATTCTCTTTTGCGGGAAAAGTTAAAGGTATCAGCGAATCGAGAACTAATATTACCTCTTATCTGTATGAGAATCTTCTAATTCGCGGTTGCTTCTGGTGCAGGCTCACGCGACCATGCTCAACCCAAGGTTCCGGCGAGAAGCGCTATGCATTGGTGAGCTTTCCGCGAAGGCGACCATCAACCTTCTGAAGGAGAAGGGCGCCCTGATGCCGGAATACGCCGATATTGACTACGAGACGCTGTACGCGAATGCCGGGGCGGTTGAGGCTTCTGGTTCGGGAAATCGCGAGGATGTCGAGGATGGCGGGGGTGGAGAGTTCGGGGCCGAGTAAACATTATATTTTCCTTTTCCTTTTAAACAGGCAACCACGTTTATTGTTGTTTGTCCGCGGCGCCTTGGTTCTACCCTTTACTGAATTATATTACCGTTCCTTGTTCTGTTTCCACTGTGTTCCTGCTTGTCATGTGAATGAACGATAAGATATATTCAATAATTTACGACGTAACTTTCTTTTCGGCTTTTCGCGCGGGTAACTAGAGTGTGGTTGTCCCAAGCATCCGCCATATATAGTAATCATCGAAGGCCCGGGCGACATTATTACGTAGTGCCCGCCTATTTAGATTAGTGGCGCGGTCACTTCTCTCGAGTGTCCGCCTATTTAGATTAGTGGCGCGGTCACTTCTCTCGAGTGTCCACCTATTTCAGACGCAATGTGATGACCAGGGCGACACCATCCGTCGGGTGCCTTCCTATTTAAGATTGATAAAAACCGAGGCGACACCATCCGCCGGGTGCCCGCCAATTCAAGAAGAAAAATTGAGGCGGCACCATCCGCTGGGTGCCCGTTTGTTTAAGGTGAAAACCGAGGCGACACTATCCGCAAGTGCCCGCCTATTAAAGAAGAAAAACCGAGTCGACAACATCCGCCTGTTGCCCGCGTATTTAAGATGAAAATTGAGGCGACACCATCCGCCGGGTGCCCGACTATTTAAGATGAAAATCGAGGCGACACCATCCGCTGAGTGCCCGTCTATTTAAGATGAAAACCGAGGCGGCACCACCCGCCGGGTGTCCGCCTATTTAAGATGAAAACCGAGGCGACACCATCTGTCGGGTTCCAGCCTATTTAAGATGAAAACCGAGGCGGCACCATCCGTCGGGTGCCCGCCTATTTAAGATGAAAACCGAGGCGACACCATCCGCTGAGTGCAAGCCTATTTTAGATGAAAACCGAGGCGACACCATCCGCCAGGTGCCCGCCTATTTAAGATGAAAACCGAGGCGACACCATCCGCCGGGTGCCCGCCTATTTAAGATGAAAACTGAGGTGGCACCATCCGCGGGGTGCCCGCCTATTTAAGATGAAAATCGAGGAGGTACCATCTGCCGGGTGTCCGCCTATTTAAGATGAAAACCGAGGCGACACCATCCGCCGGGTGCCCGCCTATTTAAGATGAAAACCGAGGCGACACCATCCGCCGGGTGCCCGCCTATTTAAGATGAAACCGAGACGACATCATCCGCCGGGTGCCCGCCTATTTAAGATGAAAATCGAGGCGACACCATCCGCCGGGTGCCCGCCTATTTAAGGTGAAATTCGAGGCGGTACCATCCGCCTGGTAAAACCGAGGCATCACCATCTGCCGGGTGCTCGCCTATTTAGATGAGAAGGACTTAAACTGGTGGCCCCATCTCAGGGTGACCGTCTATCTGAGGGGGTTTCCGAGAAGCGGCCTTCTGTGGTATCTAGGATTTAGGGCTGCCGCCACTGTGGGCGGCGGGATACCGTTTGTGGTGCTTCCCTCCGCCGGGGATATCCAATGGGGTTATGAGTGTTCGTAGGCAGAGCGCTCCTCCGAAAGGATGCCCCGGCGGTGGGGGGGGGGGGGGCATGACATCCACAACTCGCACCGAAGGGTCCATTGTCAGAGGTTACATCGACCGATTGGGCTTATGACATCCGCATGATTCTCCTTCGCAAGTAGTGTCCGAATTCACTCTTGGGGGATGAAGCACCTGTGGTTCGAAACGTGTCCGCAGAAAGGCGCGTTAACGGTAACAATGCCGTTGTTGACGCGCGACCGACCATCACGTTCCTGACCTGCCACGCATGCTAGTTGTAAGTTCTTTTAACGAGGGCAATTGAGCGGTCTTAGGGTGATATCCGGGAGTAAGTAGCTCGTGTCTGCGGAGAGGGTCGGTATCCCGAGGACCTCCGCTTGGGACATTCGGACGCATGCGAGGGGGTTCAAGTGGGATCCGGTAACTGCCCAAGGGGAGCGTTAAAGAGTGAGTTCCAGAGTCCTCTACCTAACTGACCCGCCAGATTATAGCAGACGGTTCTTAATTAATTGCTAAGACTGACGCATCGCGTTACACAAAGATTCGCGAGTTATGTCTATCACATAAAAAGAGAGCATTAACACTTCGTTTGAAGGTTATAATGAGATACTCTGATAACATGGAAATATAGAGAACTAAAACTATGACCCAAGTGCCATCCGGAGGTTTCCCCACTGCCTACCGTTAGAGAGGCAGGCCCTTCTTGATGATGCTCCCAACCCGGGAGGGGTGGGGGGACATATTCTCGTGCCGTTCTGGGGTCACTCCGGGCCCTGAACTGTTTACCGCCCAGTGAGAACTTGAGGACCTAGTGATAAGTTGACGCTATGGCCTGGAAGTCGTCCAGAAGGGGTCTCCCGAAGATCACATTGTAACTACTTGGAGCATCAATCACCAGAAATGATTCCGGTCGTGCCACTTTGCACAAGACCACTGTGAGGTCAATTCCTCCTTCCACATTTTTTCTCTCCCCCACAAAGCCATACAGGGGCCCGTCACAGGCCTTTAAGGCAAAAACAGGCTTGAAGTGGACGTCCACCGAGCTGCCTGTGTCGATGAGTATCCGGGCCACCGTATAGCCGTCCAGGATCGCCTTGATTACCACCGCGTCGTGAAACGGGTTGGTAATCTGAGGAAGATCCTCCTTCTTGAAAGTGACTATCCCCCGAAGCGGCGGAGCGAGATAAGTTGAGGATACCTCCCTTTCACGGAGACGCTTGAAGCTTACCTTTCGGGAGGACTCCGTTCCCGTTCCACCGTGGATATAGTTGATAACCCCAATCGGCCGACGCCTTCGACCTCCACACATTCATCTTCTTCGACTCACCGGTCGACATCGCCACCCTGCTCTATATTACCGCACCTTTGAATACACGGACCGGCTTCATCTTTTTCTTTTCCTTTTCCTTTTGGCGCAGTGACTCCCTCGGCGTTGTTCAGGAGTAGATACTTCAGCTTCCCCTCCCTCAACAACTTTTCTACCAAGTCGCGGAGGACCCGACAGTACTCTGTATCGTGCTCGACGTCGCGATGAAACTTGCAGTAGAGGCTTTGGTTCTTGCCTCCGTACCTTGCCTTCAGGGGTATCGGGGGCTTGAAGTTTGGCTGCTTCTGGAGGATCTCCACCACCTCATCCATTGGGATGCCGATGTCGGTGTACTCCTGCGCGCTATCCCACTGACCGGGTGGGTGGGTGGGTGGGCTGTCAGAAGGAGAGGGGGATTGTTGACGTTGTGCCGTTGACGGTGCGGAGGCCGCGCCGGTCTCATCTGCTGAAAGTGACGGGGTCGCTGCTGGTAGTTCCTTCCTCGCTGAGCCTGAGGCTGAATGTTTCGGCGAGGATTGTCGATTTGTTGGGTTGCTATCTGGGGGCGACTGGAGGATTGCTGAGAGCGACGGGATCCCAAGTCGGAGAGGCTTGCTACAAATTATTTGTTGTTGTGCTCTCCTTCAACGAAGTGGTTGGCCCGTTCAATGAGCTCGCCGTAAGTCCTCTGGTTCCTTATACTGATTTCCAACTTGAAGAGTTCGGGTCTCAGACCGTTGGTGAATGCCACCAGGTACTCCTGAGGATCCACGTCGGGAACCTTCATCATCAGTCCCTGGAAGCGATCTAGGTACTGTCCCAAGCTTTCTTTTGTACCCTGCCGGATCTGAAACAAGACATCTAAATCAGCCTTTCTCCGTTTTGATGTGGCAAAGCTCTGCAGAAATTCCTTTCAGAGTTCTCTGAAGGAACAAATTGAACCGGACGAGATGCTATAGAACCATTCCCTTGCTTTCCCATCAAACGCGGTGGCTAATAACTTGCAGCGAAGTAGCCCTGCAAACGAGTCGAGCTCGAGTCGAGTTCGTCAAAAATAGCTGGCTCAAGCTCGAGTTCGAGCTGAAATTTTTGGGCTCGAGCTCGACGAGCTCGACCTTGAGCTCGTCAAGCTCAACGAGCTCAACAAGCTCGAGCTGGAGCTCGAGCTCGGCTCGATGTCAAGCTCGATTTTCTGATATTAAACATTTGGCAAAACACGATTTTAAGTAGGCCAATGATGGCATGATGCAAGTAGAACAAAAATAATATTTCTCGTGCCTATAATAACACTCAAGAAATAAGAAGATTGCAAAAAAAAACTCAATAAATACCAGTTCTCTCATTCTCTGAATGCAAGAGGCGTGGTAAGCATTAGAAAATAACTTATTCCAGAATCCAGGTCATTAGTTTTCCTATTTAAATAAAAAACTAAATGTAAAAACAAGCTTTTGCACTGCAGGGGGGCGGGCTCCGCAAGAGATTCTAAAAGCATGCAAAATCTAGCTTCATACACTCTAAGACATTCAGAAAATCATGTTGAAAGTTTGACTAAAAGTTGTAATCATTGCAAGTATTAAGACAAGAATCTAAGACCCAAAGTTCCATTTTGCACACACATAGGGACCCATGCGAAGATGAAGGTAGAGTCCGCTTGCACCAACCAGCTTCGCAAACTTAACAAGATCATATCTTCCTTCAAAATAGTTCTGCAAGCAAGTATCAGAATGTACTAAATTATTCATAAGATGATAATTAGGTATATTCCAATTTCCAAGCCAGAATAAATGCACTATACCTGACCTCTAAGCGGCTCATGTCCATTCCAAAATACATATGTTTGAATAACGTCAGATCCACCTTTGCTTTTAAGAATTATACCAGGCCACATTTGACATATGAAGAACACGTAAGACTACCACCAAACAGAAGGAATATATATATAGCAAAATATAAAATCACAGGTTGATTTATTGATGAAAATTAAAATATATGCGTTAAAACAGTAAGCTGATGCAGCCACCATAAACCAATGATAATAGCTTTATTTGCACACCTTTCAGAGGTGAAATTGAAATCTTGAGTTCTAGTATAAACAATAGCATTATACTTCACCTGTCTATGCTTACAACTAGATATCCAGTAATAATGTTCTAAATTAAATATATGGCTCTGAAAAAACTGAATGTCGGGCATATGATTAGTAGATGTGAAACCAGATATCTGCTAACAGCCTAACACAACGGAAAATTGGAAATATGAACAAAATGGATTAGGAATTCAGGATAAGGTAACAAAAGCAAACCATTACAAATCCATTATCCTTTCAACGCGGCATCGTCAAACGGAAGAAGTACTTGCACTGCTTTCTTCTCGCTCTGCAATTGAAGATATAAAATTTTAAAAATCACAAGGAGATAAGTCATAACTCATAAGCATTAATAACATAGTTGAGTAAAGTACTAAAGGTACCTTGGTCTTCTTTTTAACACCAAAATGTTTTCTTAACCAATCCCCTCCACACATCAAAACTTGAACTGTCTCCGTTTTTAAGGATGCACGATATTTATCGATGACTCTACTACCTACACTAAAGGTAGCTTCTGAAGCAACTGAGGTAATAGGTATTGCTAAGATATCTCTTGCCAATGTTGATAAGATCTTGTATTTTAGAAAATGAATTCCCCACCATTCCAAAACATCAAAATTTCTTTCACCTCTAATTTGATCTTTATCAATCATGTAGCAATTTTCTTCAAGGTATAAGCCAAGTTCAGATTTTTGTGGTTGAATGGATTCAATTGACTTTACATAGTCAAAATACTCGGACCAATCAGAGTTGGTTTGACCATGTCTATTAGATTGACTTGAAAGACTACTCCCTTCAATTTCACCACTCACCCGACTTTCAACCATATGATTTTCCACATATTCTGCATATAGTTTATGCAAGGTGACCATAACATAGTTAATTTCTATCTCTGCTCTTTGTGCAGAATATAATTTGGGAAAAAAGAACTCAAGCGCTCACATTTTACACCTTGGATCCAAAACGTCCACAACAAACATTAACAAATTTGAAGCCCCCCCCAGTATTTATCAAACTTGAGCTTCATTTTTGCAACCATATCATGAATAAAGAAATCATTGTCTAATGATTTCTTATCCAACAAAACTTTAACTTTGCTCACCTCATTAAGAAATAAGTTTGATGTTGGATATTCGCTTCCAGAGATAATATTTGTGGCGGTCCAAAAAACCTCCAACACCGAGCAAACTTTCTCAATCTTTATCCAATCTTCTTCAGTTGGATAATTCTAATAATGGGACTCCCGTTCGACAAACCTTGGAAATACATCTTTGAATTTACTAGCAGATGCTAACATTTCATATGTGGAGTTCCACCTAGCCCGACAATCATCAATTAACTTTCTTTCTGGTAGATTTAACTGCTTTACAATCTCTGAGAATATTTAAGTCTAGCATCTGATCGTCGAACATACTCGACACTATCACGAATAACATCCACGATGTCTTTGATTCCGGAGATACCATCTTGGGCTATGAGATTAAGAATATGGGCACAACATCTAACATGAAATAACTTTCCATCACAAAGTAATTTTTGTGTGCTTCTTATATAAATTTTCAAATTCTTAATAGCCGCATCGTTAGCAGATGCATTATCAACAGATATTGTTTGGATCTTACTCTCAATGCCCCAATCTTTCAAGCACCGCATATAACATCTGCAATCTCAAGACCTCGACGAGGGGGTGGAATGTGAACATAGTTGAGGACACGTTTTTGTAACTGCCAATTCTGGCCAATCCAATGACCAGTTATTACCATGTATTCGATCCTTTGATTGTTTGATTTCCAACAATCTGTAGTGAGACTAATTTTAGTAACATTCTTCAATAATAGTTTCAGTTTCTTTCTCTTCATCTCATAGACGTTAACACAATAATTTGTCGCAGTCGTCCTTGAAATGCTCTTCCACTCCGGTATTACCCGTCTTTGCATCAAATTAAACCATTCTTCCTCCACGATAGATAATGGGTGCTCATGCATCAAAATCCAATTAGCTATCAACTCCTTCATGTTTTCCATGTCAACTTTCCCATCGTGTAACGCAGGGAAAGAAGATGGATCTACAGTAGATGACACAAAGCCAAGTTGTGTCTGCATTTGTGTAGATCTCTCCTTCTCAGCATTTGCTTTACGATGTGCGGCACAATTTTGTAGATACTTGTGTAACTGAGTTGTTGTAGTGGTTTTGGATTTGGCAAAACTCTTTCTACAATGATTGCAGGAAATCCTTAATAAGCCATCTTTATCCTTGCCTTCTGTAAACTCTAACAAAATGGATGACTGCTTCAACCTTTTTGCCTTTTGTAGGTCCTCAATGGCGTCCTTCATTTCAGAGCTAGTTCCAAGAGTATCATTACTAGCTTTGTTTTCCACTTCGTTCACAATTGAATCCATATCACCAATGACTCGTTCTATTGTTTCATCATTACTCTGCATAATCAGACTAGTAGAATCACATACATATCTACAAAAAAACAAGTAATAATGCTCACTGACAATGATATTAAAAAAAGCTTAAGAATACCTGCAGGCATGGTAAACAACCAAAACGAAGTGGTTCTATCCAAAACTCTTCACTCTCAACATGGAGTAATGCAATATCACAGTCAATTCCTCTGGCCAAAGGCCCAAAACCTGTTGATAAGATCAATGAGAAAGTCAATGAGTATTGACTATTGAGTAATGCAATATTACAGTTATACAGTATGATCCTTTTGACAAAATACTTAAACCATTGTTATATAAACAACGTGAATATTATGGAGAACATCTGTACCATATAAAAATAGTGCAAACACCTCAAACCATATATAACACCTCAAACCATTGTTATATAAAAATAGTATGATTCCCTCAAGACCTTACAACATCTCAAACCATATAAAAATAGTGCAAGTTGAGTTACATGAATTTTGACCATTAAACTCAACAACTAATAAATAGAACTAGTGCAGTTAGATAGAGCTAAAGAAAGTAGATTGGTGAGAAGAAGAATAGTGTACACTGTACAGTTCCTGCATCAAGAATATTAATGTGTATGTAGTGAAAAACCCCACCTAGAATAATCATAAAAAAGACATGGTGAAGACCATGAACACTAATTTAAAACATACAAAATACTGGATTATCAATTTTTGAGAGAGCAATTGGAAAAAGACATACAAAATACTGGATAAAAAAGACATGACGATAAAAATGTATTTACTCCTTTTGTTAAATCAGAGAGAGCAGTTGGAAAATATTGCTCAAGTTAACTCCTTCTGTGAATCTATCTCATATTCAAACTGATAGAAGATTATTGGGGGAGTTAACTTGCTCATGTCACAAACAAGGGAAAATATAGCTCAAGTTACTTTTGAGTCCAGAGGTGGAAGAAAACTATACAAAAATGGGTGGGGGGGGGATGAGGATTTAGTTGACGAAGGGATCGAAGATCCCGATTGGTGAGGACTGAGGAGAACCGAGAAGGGAGAAAGAACGAAGGGAGAAAGAACAATTTAGTTGACGAAGGGAGAAAGAACGATTGGGCGGCGCTAACCGCAGTTCCGCACTCTGCAGTCGGCAACCGCGGCCCACACTCCTCAACAGAGAGTCACAAACCCTAGTGGCGATTCCAAAAGATTGAAAGTTGAAACTGCGGACGGCATATTCCAAATGAATAAGTATAAATGCTCTGCTAGTATAAATAATACACATAATAAAATTTTTTTTTATTTAAAAAAAAAAAGCTTACGAGCTCATGAACAGAGAGTAGTAAGCTCGAGCTCGGCTCGAAGGAAAGCTCGAGCTCGACGAGTTCGAGTCAAGTTTTTTTCGAGCCGACTCATCGAGCTCTCGAGCTGGCTCGAATCAACTTGCAGGCCTACAACGAAGTCCATTGGAGAGCGGCTGGAGGGATACTGTGGCGTTGAAGGCTTGCAGATGATATGTGGGATCCTCTTTTCCCGAGAAGCGGGAAAGCCGAGTCTCCCTAAATCCGTGAGGAGCGGTCTACTCTGCGACGACCATGGCAAACGGCGAATTGCTTTCCGTTCCATCGACATGCTCTGGCTCACCAAAATCTAGAGCACTGCCTCGGTACTCGTCCGCGGTCTCTCTGAAAAACTGCTGACGAGCGCGTGCCACCTCTCTGCTCGGTTGCATCGGGCGGATATGCTGGCGGCGGGGGCCGCGTCTGGAGTCGCGGTTCCTTGCGGGGTCTCGGTGGCTTGAACACGCTCACCCTAGTTGACCAACTGGGTCACCAATCCAAGCAGGTGATTGAACACGCCGCGAGTGACCGGTGCGTCGTCACGGGGGGCGTTCGCCTGCTGAGACGAATCAGGGTGTCCGCCCGTCATTGGATGATTTCGCCTGTTGCTTGTTCTGAAGGTCGCGTGTTCGAACTGTTGGTGCAAAATTTGTCAGCCAACTTCCCACACTCAACGAACACTTGGGGGGACTTGGAGAAAGAGATCGAGAACCGCAAGCAACTACTTACTAATCCACGAGGCTTGGCGAACAGAACACAGAGAAACGGATGCCGCTAGCAGTGGCAGACACCAGACTTACTCACAGCGGCGAATGCCTCTCTTGCTGCGGGCTATGTAATTTCACAAAGAGTATTACAAGCTATTACAAGAGTATGTGCTGGAAAAAGAAGGCAACCGAGTGACGAGCACTTGTGACCGCACTTACAACAGGGTAGACTCTGGCTTAAATTTTGTTCCCCTCCCTGACCCCTTATTTATACTTGAGGGTAGGCTTTCTGACTGGTGGGGGAATTTAATGCTGCATTAAATGCTCCGCAAACTAAGGGAACCGAAACGTCGGTTGCGGAAGAGAGAAAAAGGGTGTGTGTGTGTGTGGGGGGGGGGGGGCGTGCGGGTACGACAGGCCGTAACCGCATGCACTTGCTTGCTGAAAGAGGTCCAGGCGGGTTTCGGAGAGTGCCCGCCGTGGCTTCTTTGGGAGGGTGACGCTACTGGCTGGAGGGTGCGGGCACTCTTATGAGTAACTATGCACGCGCTGAGGAGAACAAACCTTCTTGGAAAGAGCCCGCGGACACTCCTGAGTGTCTGCCCGGGACCTGCTAAGGAGAATACGTGCCTGTCTGGGATGTATCCGCGAGCACTACTAGATGTCTTCCTGGGACTTCTGAAACCGGCAGAGAGGGCGCTGGCCGTGGTCGCAGGATTTGGGTTAACGCCAGGTGATTCTTGACCATTGTGATACCATCCAGATCATCGCTTGTGATGAGGATTTCATCGACATACACCAAAAGTATCACCGTGCCTGTTGATCAATGACGGGTGAATAGAGAGAAGTCAGCCGAACTTCGAGTGAAGCCAACATCGCGAATGACTCGACTGAACTTATCAAACCAGGTCCGTGGAGACTGTTTGATACCATAAAGAAATTTCTTTAGGTAACAAACAAGATACTCCCCCGTGGTCTCATAACCAGGAGGTTGCTGCATGTAAACAGTCTCAGCGATGTCGCCATTCAGGAAAACATTTTTGATGTCCAGTTGATGCAACGACCAATGCCGATGAACAACCAAGGAGATCAAGATCCGTACAATATTCAACTTTGCAACGAGTGAGAATGTCTCCTCATAGTCGAGGTCGTGTTGCTAAGTGAATCCTCGAGCAACCATGCTAGCTTTCAGACGTTCAACTGTCCCATCCAGGTTGTGCTTCACAGTGAAGACCCACTTACAACCAACATGAGTGTAGCCATAAGGAAGAGAAAGAAGGTCCCACGTGTGATTGTCCCAAAGTGCGGCCATTTCCTCATCCATGGCGGCCCGCCACCTCGGATGCTGAAGAGCCTCGTGTAGAGAAGAATGGGCGTAAATAGAGGACAAAGAGGTTGCAAACCTGTGGAGCGCCGGAGATAAGCGATGCAGCGATACATAATTTGAAATAGGGTGAGCAGTGGAGGCCGATGTCTGATCAACGACCGACGGAGTATCGGCAGGTAGGGGCGACTCTCGTGAGGCAGTAGACCGAGTTAGGCGTCACGAGTAGACACGAAGAGGAGGAGATAGTGAGGGGAGAGGAACAACTGGAGGAGTGGAAAGCAGAGGAGGAGGGCGGAGTATCGGTGGTGGTAGGCACTTGAGGACGTGGCAGGTCGTGGTGGAAGACAGAGAAGTGTCGGATTGGTGGAAAGGTTGATGTTCATTGAAGGTGACATCAACGGAGGTGACGAGTTTCCGAGTAGAAGGAGAATAACAGACGTAGCCCTTTTGGGTGCGAGAATAGTCGACGAACATACACTTAGTAGCACAAGGAGCTAATTTTTCCATGACGGGGCCAAGGTGGTGGACGTAGCAGACACAATCAAAGATGTGAGGTGTCAAAGCAAAGGGAGAGGTGGAGGGGAAGATGATGGAAAAATGCGTCTCAAAGTTTTGGACAGAGGAGGGCCTGCGGTTAATGAGGTAACACATAGTGGAGACCGCAAAATGCCAGTAGACATTGGGAACTTGCATTTGGAACATTAGGGACCTCGCAACCTCAAGGAGGCGGCGATTCTTATGCTCGGCCATCCCATTTTGTTGAGGTGTATGGGACATGAGGTTTGGTGAAGAATGTCCAACGCAACACAGGTGTCCTGAAAATTGTGGCTAGTATATTCACGCGCATTATCTGTGCGAAGAATTTTCAGGGATCGTGAGAACTGAGTATTTGTTTCGGCGAGAAACGAGCAGAAGATGCGGAAACTCAGAGCGGTCGCGCATCGTATATAACCAAGTTAGGGGAGAATGATCATTAATAAAAGTAACAAAATACGATCACCAAAGACACTAGCCGTTTTGTATGGGCCCCAAACATCAGAATGCACTAAATCAAAAGGAACAACGCTTCGAGTTCAATTTGAAGAAAAAACGATGATGTTTCACGTAAATACATGATTCGCATTGAAAAGCAGAAAAAGAAAAATCAGGGAGAGCCCGCTTGGGGATAGGAAAAGGAGCACGCCCAAGACGCCGGTGTCAATCAGTGGAGGTGACAGAGGTGAGAGTTGAGAAGGGGGGAGATCCAGAGTATACAACCCATTGGATAAACGACCCCTACCAATGATATTTCGAGTCCGTCGATCCTGCATGACAAAGGAAGAAGAAGAAAACGTGATTGTACAATCATGATCATGAGTTAAACGACTGACAAGAAGAAGATGAAATTGAGAGCTGGGAACATGAAGGACAAAGCAGAGAGGAAGAGTGAGAGTAACAAGCACATCGCCAGAGCCACAAACAGGGGTGGTATCACCATTATCCACCGTGATAAGCTTCGGAGACGAGGCATCCGAATACCGAGAAGGTTTGCGATGGGAGATGTGTTAGGTGGACCTATAGTCCACGATCCACACTGGGTTGTGGGAAAAACATGAGACACCTGCAAAGGAGGTAGAGGCGGAGGAGTCAGAGGCCCGAGTAAACATCCCTCGTAGCTGTTGGAGTTCCTCGCGTAGGATGTCAACGTCGGTGCAGGAGGTGGAAGGGACATCCACCGCAGAAGAAGCATGAGGCGCAACAGGTGAGGGCGGTAGGAGCCCAAGTTTCTTGAAATAGGTGGCCTCAGTATGATTCAGGCGGCCACGGTAAGTACAAATTCGAGTAGTGGGCCGAGACGAGCGAGGGTGGCCATCATGTCCGCCGCTGCGAGAGCCCCGACGACCACACCGAGACTTAGGAGGAGGACGCATGGCATGTGAGCGTCCCAGAAGGGCAGGTGAAGGAGGTAACACTGCATCAGGGGACGGAGTAACTTTAAGAATCGTAGAGCACACATCAGAAAGAGATGAAACGGTGGGCGAGGAGAGAATGGTCGCACGGACGCTCTGAAGATGCGAAGGTAGACGGGCCATCATGAGACCTATGCCAACTGCCTCCTTCTGCGCTCGCTGGATGGCAAAATCCAAGGAGGTGGGCTGGTACCGAAGCCAGGCCTCAACGAGGGTCTTGGACGTCGCCACAAAGGAAGTCAGGTCACCAGTAGTGCCCGGGTGAACTGCCTGGAGGCCAGTAAAAATATCGAAGAGATGTTGGAGACGGTCCTGCCCTGATTAAATTGACTGAAGCTCATTCCACATAGCTTTCATATAGAGTAACACAATAAATGGAAAGGAAAAATATATATTGTTTTTATTATTCCTTGTCAAGTTAACTTACAACAAGAGTAAACACAGTTATTTATAAGGAGGATGCGTGGAGATCCAACACATCCTATGTTGTGGGACTAAACACTACAAATAAGAATGGAACCTTCAATGAGGCTTTGAATGAGCCCTTTATACAACTTATATATATATATATACACACGAGCCGCTCCTCACGGGCTTCGCCCGTGCTCGCTGACTCTTAGCGGGCTGCGCCTGCATTCGAGCGGGTTGCGCCCACATTCGAGCGTGCTGCGCCCGCCTATGAGCGGGTTGCGCCCGCCTATGAGCGGGTTGCGCCCCCCTATGAGCACTTATCTTTTATTCAAAACATATACATATGAGTACTTAAAATGACTGTAAAAAAATATGAATCAATATTTCTATTTTTATTTTGTAAAAAATGTAAATTTTTACCTAAAAAAATCAAATTTTCTCTCCCTTTCTCTTCTCTCCCCCTCTCCCTCCTATACCTAAATGTAGGTATAGCAGGGCTATATAGATTCTCTCTCCCTCTCTCTTCTCTCTTTCTTTCTCTCTCTTCATTGGATGGCTGAGATCAAAAGCTTGTCACATATTGGATGACTAAGATTAATTCTACAACTCCAAACTACTTTTTAATGTAGTTATATATATATATGGTTAATTACCGGGACCTCCCCTGAGAGTTTGCATAATTATAGGTTGCACTTCTTTATCTTTCGAAATTACATTTACTACCCCTCTAAGTTTCCCTAGTTTACAAAAATGCCCCTTCCGTTAGAAATATGGATGAAAATGATAAAATCAGCCAAATTATTTTATAATATTCAATTTTACCCTCTGTAACGACTGCACATTGAAAGGTGTGACATTTCCTTTATGGGAAGTGATAAAATATGCCAAATTATTTTATAATATTCCAATTTTATCCTTTGTAATAACTCTACATTGATGAGGGTGCGTTACATTTTACCCCTTGTAATGAATCTAGAATCATTATAAAAGGATAAAATTGAAATATCATAAATTTGGATGATTTTATCATTTTCCATCCATATTTCTAATGGAATGGGCATTTTTGTAAACTTGGGAAAATTAGAGGGGATGTAAATTTAATTTCGAAAGATTGAGGGGCGCAACCTGTAATTATGTAAACTCCTAGGGGAGGTCCCGGTAATTAACCCTATATATTGTGTGTGTATATTTATATATATTGCTTGCGTATGTGTGTATATATAAATCAATTTTAATTATGTCGTACCCCGAACGTACCCGTAATTTTTTTGGTTTCCCCATACCAGATGCGTATCGTATCCGGTACTTGTACCCATACTGGTACTTTGTAGTCAAATTTATGCCCTATGTATCAGTGATCTTAATGTTTGAGGCAGGAGATTTGAGGATGATCTGTTTTATAATATCTATTGATTCAACTTTTTCTGATTCATACTCATTGTTTCTGAAGGAAATGTGAAAAAAGTTTAAACTGAGGAGTCCACCATCTTCTTTTGTCAATCTTTACATGTGGAGATTGGTTCATCATTTGCAATCTATTTGTTCATGATGAAAGGGATATCTATTTGCTCATCATTTGCAATCTTATAATGAATGGATAATGGAATTATAAAGGTTTTGTAGAAAAAAAATATTGATGGATCCGTGATTTCTGTTCTGTTATATCAGTATATTTATTGCCATCCTTTTCAAGGAAGAATACTCGATTCCAGTGGATCATGAGATGTTAAAGCTTATACTTAAAATCTTACGAATGACACATTTTAAAATTAATGTGGTTAATACTTGGTTTAAGATGGGTGCTAAGGAATAAGGTTGCAAAGAAAGTTAAACTATACACCATAAAATAACTTATATTTTTGTCTAAATATTCCTATTTATACTTTCCGTTTTACTTGAATATGGAATTCAGTTGAGAAGTACAGTAGTACTTGCTTATATGTTCATTTTGAAGGTTGTCTCCTTCAATTCTAAACGCATCACAAATCACATAGTTACTAATTTGTTTAAATCCTAGCATTGTCGGTGAAAATTTTTTTAACTTCTCCACAAATGCTGGAAAAGGTAGTAATTTAAGATATTATCTTGGGTATAACTTTCTCAACTCCTTTGCAATGTATTTATTCATGATGAAAAAGTTATTTATATACAAACAATAGGGTGTGTTTGACATGATGTTAGTGTTGTTTGTGTACAGAGAATGCCCCAAATGAAGTCTACTGTTGAATATTGACTTGTTTCTTTTTTTTTTAATTTTCCTTTTTAAACAAAAAAGAAAAAGAAAAAATTTAAGGTGCTATATCAATCGACAACAAAATGAAATTGTTTCATTGTCTAGATTATTGTGTCTTAGCTCTCGACTCTCTTCCTACTTCCTTCTCTTTTCTCGTCCATCGCTGACGCCGATTTGCTTGTGTTAGGGGACGGCCCCTGGGCTCCCGGATCTGGGACTCTGGGCTTAATCCCGCTCCCGCACCGTCTCCCAGCGGGTTAACCGACCCTGCACATGGCCGCGGCCTACGCACCCAACCCGTCTCGGCACCCAATTTAAGTGCCGCGGGGTGTTGAGGCGGGGTTTCGAACCCCCGCCCCCTTGACAAGATCCTTTCAACACAGGACTCATCACCAACTGATCCGCGGATCAGTTGGTGATGAGTCCTGTGTTGAAAGGATCTTGTCAAGGGGGCGGGGGTTCGAAACCCCGCCTCAACACCCCGCGGCACTTAAACTGGGTGCCGAGACGGGTTGGGTGCGTAGGCCGCGACCATGTGCAGGGTCGGTTAACCCGCTGGGAGACGGTGCGGGAGCGGGATAAAGCCCAGAGTCCCAGATCCGGGAGCCCAGGGGCCGGCCCCTAACATCAAAATGCGCATTTTGATGTTAGGGGCCGGCCCCCTGGGCTCCCGGATCTGGGACTCTGGGCTTAATCCCGCTCCCGCACCGTCTCCCAGCGGGTTAACCGACCCTGCACATGGCCGCGGCCTACGCACCCAACCCGTCTCGGCACCCAGTTTAAGTGCCGCGGGGTGTTGAGGCGGGGTTTCGAACTCCCGCCCCCTTGACAAGATCCTTTCAACACAGGACTCATCACCAACTGATCCGCAGATCAGTTGGTGATGAGTCCTGTGTTGAAAGGATCTTGTCAAGGGGGCGGGAGTTCGAAACCCCGCCTCAACACCCCGCGGCACTTAAACTGGGTGCCGAGACGGGTTGGGTGCGTAGGCCGCGGCCATGTGCAGGGTCGGTTAACCCGCTGGGAGACGGTGCGGGAGCGGGATAAAGCCCAGAGTCCCAGATCCGGGAGCCCAGGGGCCGGCCCCTAACAGCTTGGTCTTTGGATTTTAGACTAAGGGCTCTGTATTTTTGATCGTCCTCGACGACTTCCTAGCTTCCAGTTTTCTCTCGCTTTCTTCATTGTGTTATACCGTTATTACTTGTATAACATAAAATGTATATTAATTTGGTAGATTTAGAATTTTAAGAAATATTAAATTGATAAAATGTCAACATATATAAATTTAGAAAATGATTATTTGTATTTATATTTATGTATATATTACTTAAACATTGAAATCTGATATATAAAATATCCTCGATATATCCCTCCGACATGAAAATCAAATCGACGTGTTCCCAGTATCTGACATCTGCAATTTTGATGTTATGTAAGTTACAACTATCTAAGGCTCAGTTTGGCGTAGGTTTGTGTTTCATGTCTCTGCTCAGGCAGTGGAAGTTGTTTTAGAGTGTTTCATGTTTCTGCTCAACATATACACCTGGTCTTCCACCTTTCACACTAATTTATCACTTGAGTTTAAATAATATTGACCAATGATTAAATATTTTTTTAATATCCACTAAAATCTTATATAATGCAGCAAATTTGTTCAAATTAATCTGATATTCTTATATCCTTTAAATTCTTCTGTTACTCAATATTTCACCTTAGAAGTGGTTTGGTTTATCACAATCACGTCACTTGTAAATAATATAACAAGATACATTAGTTTGAATATTCTCTTGCAAGCATCTTCATAGTCGATATGAGAAGATACAAAATTTAATGCTGATGCTAGATCCCTATTGTTGTTGGAATCTCTCGTCATTCAATGTTTAATTCTAATTGTAACTATTCTACCATATAAATCATTGACAATATTATTATACCTTTATCTTTGAATCATTTTTCTTCTTCTTTAGTATCACCTAAATCAATAGAAACTTGATGATAGTTCCTTTCACAGGTATATTACTTTTTCTTAACAAAAGATGGCCTTCTATAGCTTATATTCTTGACATAAAGTCAAATTTATTCAAGAAAACCTCACTTTTGATACTTCTTTTCATTAACATCTTTGGATGACTCTTAAATTATTCAGGTTTCAAGTCATCCAAACAAATTTTTTTTATCTTCGAACTGTATATTCTATGTTTTCCCTAACTGTTTTATTAATATTGGTAGTGTTTCATTACCATATTTTTTTTGGATGTATTTGTGTGCTGCAATTTAAGATGTACTCTTGATTTGCTGTTGTTTGTGGACAATTGACAATTTCTAAATAATTGTTTAAATTGTGAAACTGAAGTTTCTTTGAGATATCCTGATGTAGGGGTAGGTCGACAATGACATAGGTGCTCTAGAATGTAACCCTAGATGGAATGCAGTGCTATGTTAATGCAAGGAACTGTTCGAATAAAATGGCAAGAAATAATCAATTAAAATAAACTTTAGGCAGATGCGCATTCTTTCACAAAATTAAGTAAACAAAGAGAGCAAGTTAAACTCACAACTAATTAAGGTGCAATTACTTTAAGTGCGCACAAACTAGGCTCTGCAAATCACACAACTATCCAATATTAGTAGCCAATAAAAAAGATATCCAATAAAATATAGTTTCCAAGTACGCAACAATAGAAAACAACAATTCCAAATTACGACTTACACATGCAGGCGGCGGGTGAATGCAACAATGGAGGACTCTGAAGACTGTAGGAGGGCTGTTAGGTGATGAGTAGGGAAATCATTCACGGGTAGGCTTTTGTAAGAATGGCTGGTTGTAAGGAGGGTGGAATTAGGGATATTTGGAGGGGAATGAGATGTTTTGTTGTGCAAGAAGGCCAAACAGAGCTGGGGGGGGGGGGGGGGTCCGTTCTTGTAGAGGAGGGTCCATGCGGGCTGTTATGGCTGGGGGAAGAAAGATTTTGTTGTGCAGGCTTAGTTATTAAAGGCACAAGGCGCACGAAGGCGCAAAAGGGTCTTGGAGCCTAGGCGCAAGGCTTAATCAGATTTTTCATCTATTCTACTCATTAATAATTCATTATTATCATTTATATCTCTTAAAAAATAGAATCAATGTGATCACTTGCATCATATCTAAGTTTCAACACTCGATTATGTTTCACAAACACTAAATCATGCAAAACAATATTGAGTTATATTATTTTTTTCTTTGTTTTGAAAAAAAAAATTACAATAGAAATTGCACCTAGACGTGTTTTTTATGCTCCAAAGGCGCAAAAAAAACACACGAAGGCACAAACCTCTGAGTTTGGTGAGCCTTGAGCCTTAGACGCGCCTTTAACAACTGTGTGCAGGAAGGACGAATAGGGCTGTGGGGATTTGGTTCTTGTAGAGGAGGGTCTAAGCGGGCTGTTTTGGTGGGTGGTGGGGGGGGGGAGGTTTTGCTGTGCATGAAGGCCAAATGGGGTTGGGGGGATTTGGTTCTTGTAGAGGAGGGTCCAGGCGGGCTGTTCGGCGGCTGATAGGGAGAGGGTGGAGGCTCGTATACTGAAAGAAGAGAAGGGGGAAGACTTACAATGGCTGGCGAGTGGAGGTAGGGGGCGGCGATGCCTTGGAGTCGCACCAATGAGGAAGTTCCCGGAGTCGCACCGAGAAAGGGGAGACTGATATTTTCACAACCGCTAAATGACCATCGATCCCCACTCAGTCGATATTGCATGCTTTAAATACAACATAACTGAACTAGGGCACCCGTATCAGACGACTCATATCGTCTGAACCGATCAGATGTCAAATTCAACACGAAATAAATAAAATAATATATGAGAAAGACTCGAAACAACCGTCTGAACACATCTGTGGACTCGGATTGTCTGAACGGGTAGTGGATCACCGCCTCCCGCGGGAATATACGTGTGTGTGCCGACGATCTCCATGTCTCTCCCCGACTTAAAAGTACTCATCTTTGGTGGGTGAAGACGATCGTACTCTTGACGTAGTCTAGGGGCGAGTCACTCAAACTCCTCAGGGGAAATCCAAGTGTCGTCTGAAATCGGGCGGCTGCTCCAACCGACGAGATATCGTAGGGTATCTCGCCCGCCAACTGCTGTGAAGTCATGAGTGATAATATGAAGTATATCTCTGGGTAATGTAGGTAACTCTGAGGAAGATGTATCTCCGTCTGAACTCTGAACTGGTGTAACTGTCGGTGGTGCAGAGCGGTTCTCAAGGTGAGACTCCATAGGCTGAGACTGGGGAAACATGGAAGGAGGTAAAGGAAGTTGTGGCTCAGGTATAGTTGTGGAGACGGGATCCACATACACGCACTCCTCGTAGTAAGAAGTCAAATCCTTTACATTGAATACTCGGCTTATCCCCATATTTTGAGGGATGTCGATCTCATAATCAATTGTATCGATTCGTCGCGTGACTGTATTAGGATCCATTCGACGATCGCTTAATTTTTTTGATGTTCCCCGTGGGAACCTCTCAGATCGTATATGAATCATAACCTGCTCTCCAGCTTCAAAAATATGTTCCATCCCGTGTTGATCTGCTTGAGCTTTATAAGAATCATTACTTAATGCAATTTTCATTCGGACAGACTCACAAAGTGCATGCACATGCTGAATGAAAGACTCTGCAGACTCACTGGGTCCGGCTCCGAATGGAACGCCAACCAAATCAATGAGCTTCCTAGGTTCATAGCCTAACATGCCGTGGAATGGACTCAGACCAACAATTCTATTAAATGAACTATTATATGCAAACTCAGCTATATGTATGACGAAATCCCAACTAGAAGGACTATCCCCAACTAGACATCGCAAAAAAGCTCCTAGGCTACAATTGACAACCTCGGTTTGTCCATCAGTCTGTGGGTGGTAGGTGGTGGAGAACCTCAATGTCGTACCAGTTTTTTTCTCATTGTTTTTCAAAAATAGTTCATGAAACGAACATCATGGTCAGGAACTGTAGAAGTGGGTAGCCCATGATATTTGAATACTTCCCTAAAAAAATAGAGCGGCCATGTGAGAAGCGTCCGCGGTCCTACGACAAGGAATAAAGTGGGTCATCTTGGAGAAACGGTCCACCACTACAAAAATAGAATCGAGCTTCCTCAGGATGCGAGGGAGTCCGAGTACAATGTCCATGCTAATATCCGTCCAAGGCCTCTGTGGAATAGAAAGCGGAGTGTATAATCCCGTGGGCTGGTGTGATCCCTTCGCGGTCTGACAGTCAATGCCGAACAATCCGTGTAACGTCCTTCTTCAGGCTAGGCCAGAAGAAGCAATCCTCAACTAACGCACTCGTTTTGTCTCTACCAAAATGTCCTACTGCTCCGCCTGCGTGTAGCTCCCAGATAAGGAAATCTTGAAGGGATGTCTGATGTACACAAATGCGAGAGCCCAAGAATAAGTGTCTGAGATCACATAACACTCACGTAACTCAGGAGGATCTCTCGTCAGAGCGGCATAAATATCATCAATATCTGGGCACTTCGAGTAGTCTTAGACTACATGCTTAAAGACCTCAACTCGTGTACTCATAGTATGGATGATGCTGACTCGGCTACTCAGGGCGTCAACCGGCTTGTTCTCAACACCTGCTCAGTGTTTGAGAACGTAGTGATAATTCTGCATGAGCTCCACCCATTTCGCACGACGGTGGCCTAATTTCTTCTGCCAATCAAGGTATCGCAAGGCTTGATGATCAGAGTACAAAAGAAAACTCCATATGTAGAAGATAGTGGTGCCAATAATGAAGTGCCTGCACGATAACATAGAATTCACGGTCATAGTTGAGTACTTTTGTCGGGTGTCATTCAGTTTCTTATTGAAGTAAGCAACTGAATGGCCCTCCTGACTAAGTACTCCTCCAATACCAACTTCTGACGCATCACAAGCCACCTTAAAGGCCTTAGAGAAATCTGGAAGGTGTACGACGTGGCCAAATGACAACTCCTTAATTTCTTCGAATGCCAGTGTGGCCGTCTTCGTCCACACAAAATCTCCCTTGCGGAGGCAGCTCGTAAGGGGGGCCATAATATAACTCAAACCTCAGACAAATCTCTTATAGAAGGTGGGAAGTCTGTGGAAACTACGGGCCTCATGAATCTTCGTCGGGATAGGCCACTCACGAATGGACTTGTCAGGGTCAACCGATATAACAGATGCATAGACTATGTATCCCAGAAAATGGACAGACACAGATAAGAACAAACACTTCCTCAAGTTGATATAAAGATGCTCCTTCCGAAGGAGATCAAATGTCAGGCGAATGTGGTGCAAGTGTTTGGAACGAACCTGACTGTATATCAATATGTCATCAAAATACACTACCAGAAACTTGCCGATGTAGGGCCGCAAAATCCGTGTCATCACCCTCATAAACGTGATGGGCATGTTCGATAACCCGAATGACATAACTAGCCACTCATACAAACCGTTCTTCATCTTGAATGCCGTCTTCCACTCACCCCCTGTCTAACTCTAATCTGATGTTACCCGCTATGGAGGTTGATCTTCAAAAAGATTTGGGCACCAACCATCACATCCAGGAGGTCGTCGAGGCGGGGTATGGGAAAACGATACTTCAGTGTGATTTTATTAATGGCACGACTATCAATGCACATGCGCCAACTCCCGTCCTTCTTCGAAGTAAGAAGGGTAGTTACTGCACATGGGCTCAAGCTCTCACGTATGAAACTCTTCCTAAGAAGATCATCGACTTGTCGCTTCAGCTAGACATGCTCAATCGGCTTCATGCTGTAGTGGGGTAGGTTGGGCAAAGATGCCCCCGAGACTATATCGATCGCATGCTGGATGTACGTCAATGGTGGAGGCTCATCAGGGAGCTCCTCGGGCATAATATCTGAATTATCACCCAGCAAGACGAACGCCCAGATCAATAATCACAGTGTCTGTCGAGACCTCAGAAGCCACGGTGGCTGCCACTACAAACATAACCCAAACATCTAAACTCTCTCTCATAAAGTCACCCTTCCTCAAAATATGTAGAGGTCTCGATGATCCTGCACTAATGGGCGAATCGACCTTACCCTTGGGAGTGTCTCTGGGTTGGGTTGGTGTCAGGGTAATATTTCGACCCTTATCAAAGAATACACATGTGTTATATTGACCATAACACGTGGCATCACGATCGTACAACCAGGGTCGTCTGAGTAATACATGTGCAACGTCCATGGGTATCACATCGCACCAGACCTTGTCCTCCACGGACGCTAGGCGAATCGGTACAAAGCACCTCTTTGTCATTTGAATCGTAGACTTGTCCACCCAAAGGACACTGTAGGCATGCCGATGTGCTTCAACTGTGAGCTGCATACGCTTTACGCCCTTTTTGGCGACTATATTGACGCATATGCAACTATCGATAACGAGTCTACAAGGGCCTCCTACGCTGGGAAAATACCAACGTTTTGAAAATCGGACCGGACATCGAACCGTTGGAAGGAAGGGTTCAAGGTTGAACCGGTCCAACCGGTTCAACCGAGGTTGAACCGTTGCAACATAATAAGTATGAAATATATATATATATATATAAACATATATATATACCTATATAATTATATATATGGTGATTTACAAATATATATAATATTTATAATCACGTGATAAGCTCGTTTGTATATTATAATATTAAAATTGAATTAAAATTAGATATATATTATTATTATTATTAATTAATTTTAATTAGATCGTATAAATATATATTATTTATAATCACGTTATGCAAGCATATATTATTGATATTAATAACCTATTTATACAAATATCTGTCAAAATTTATAAACTTGGCAAATTGGTATAGTGGATAGGCATTTGATCCCCTATGGGGAGGTCACAAGATCGAAACTTGCTCTAACTATATTTGATCTTTTGCATAAAAAACTCCCGCCAATGACCCGCCCGGTTACGGTAAAACCGGCCCGGTTACCGGTTGTCCGGTTCAACCGGGCGGTTAAGCGGGTTTTACCCGGTCCGTGGCGAGTCCGGTTTTAAAAGCTTGACCGGACCGCCCGGTGGACCGGTTGGCGGTTCGACCGGTCCAACCGGTCCGACCGGCCGGTCCGGTCCGGTTTTCAAAATGTTGGAAAATACGTATAGAAGATGGTGGTACGATGCTAGTCATCTTCCACACGAGGGGTATGTAGAAGGCGTCTGATAACTCATAACTCCAAGCTCTAATGACCTTATCATCATCGCTCTCCCATCCATCCTCCACTACAGTTGTAATCTCCTCAACTGGTGTATCCTCTACTGTAGTGTTGGGTTCACCCTCTTCCTCAATCAAGAGATTCCTAGTCGGGCACTGTGTCGCCATGTGTCCTCTACTTGAGCATCTGTAACATTGGGCACCCCCAGGTTTGGCACCTCCCGTGACAATGGCTTACCCCTTTGCATCTGCAGGAATGCGAGGAGGTGTTGGGGCAGCGGTCGTGGTCGGGGTGGGCCTCTTAAGTGTAGAGGTATCAATTCGAGGGGTGACCTGTCTCGGGCCAGCAAGGCGCAAGTGCTGCTCATACTCGAGTGCAAGATGAAACACCTGCTCGACTGTCTCGACCCTATGGGGAATCAGTTCCCTTCAGATATTAGATTTGAGTTCGGCCCGAAAGCGGGACGCAGCAACAATGAGCTCCTCCAATACATCGCTTCGTACTACCAACTCATCAAAACACAACATATACTCGGCAACCGAAAGGGTCCCCTGCCGATGTGCATACAACTAGTCTAAAAGCTGGTCTTGATACTGGGCGGGAAGGTATCTCAGTCTATCGGGAGATTGGGTAATATCCGTCTTGCTCAAGAGACCTCTCCAGACTCGTCCAGTAAATCTTGGCCTGCTCTAGCAATTTTATCTTGGCGAACCGCACCAGCCTCTCGTCGCTCATCTTGTACCAACAAAATATTGGTCCATGTCCAGAAACCAATCGCTAAATGCCTTCGGGTTCAGGTGACCGTCGAAGGATGGTGCGTAATACGAATGCGTTAGGTAATATCATCCTCGGTCGGGGTCGCTCTGCGGCGTGACTCCAGGTATCGTATCGTGCTGGTGGGGCACGACGTCTGCGTTCCTGTAACAGTGGGGATCGAGGTTCATTGAGAGGGCGGTGATTCCTCACAGGGGCTGGACCCTGCCGATACGCATAAGCTTGATGGGGATTCCCTCTCACAGGAGGAGGGGGATCTCGGCGAGGTACATCTCTAACACGTCTCTCAGGTAGTGGAGCATCCCAGGGATCGTCTGGAGGCTCATTGTAATGTGGAGGTGGAGCTTGATCTCTAGGGATTTCTAACTGTTCGACCCTAGTACTAACCCCAACGATGTCATCCCTAATGATGTCAAATTGGGATCCAAACTGATCAAACCGATGAGTACAAGTCTTTGAAATTCAGTAAGTGTCATGTCCGACGGCGAACTGGCAGCCCGATCGTCGGTGAGATTCGGGTCAGACATAGGTGAGCGAAATAACCTATCACTACGTAGCATAAAACGTGACCCAACCTTGGGCAATTTGATGCAGGGGTAGGTCGACAACGACACGGGTGCTCTAGAATGTAACCTTAAATTTAATGCAATGCTATGTTAATGCAAGGAAGTAATCAATTAAAATGGCAAGAAGTAATCAATTAAAATAAACTTTAGGCAGAGTCACATTCGTTCATAAAATGAAGTAAACAGAAAGAGCAAGTTAAACCCACAATTAATTGAGGTGCAATTACTTTAAGCGCGCACGAAATAGGCTCTGCAAATCGCACAACTATCAAATACTAGTAGCAATAAAAAAGACGTCCAATAAAATATAGTTTTAAGTACGCAACAATAGAAAACAACAATTCCAAATTACGACTTACACATGCAGGCGGTGGTTGAATGCAGCAATGGAGGACTCAGAAAGCTGTAGGAGGGTTGTTAGGTGATGGCGACTAGGGATATCAATTACAGGTAGGCTTCTGTGAGAATGGCTGGCTGTAGGGGGGGGGGGGAATAGGGAGATTTGGAGGGGAATGAGAGGTTTTGTTGTGCAGGAAGGCCAAATAGGGCGGGGGGGGGGGGGGGGGGGGGCGATTCTTGTAGAGGGTCCAGACGGGCTGTTTTGGTGGGGGAAGAAAGGTTTTGCTGTGCAGTAAGGCCAAACATGGCTGGGAGGATCCGGTTCTTGTAGAGGATGGTCCAGGTGGGCTTTTTTGGTGTTGGGGTGGGGGGGGGGGGGTGAAGAAATGTTTTGTTGTGCAGGAAGGCCAAACAGGGCTGGGGGGATTCAGTTCTTGTAGAGGAGGGTCCAGACGGTTTGTTCGACGACTCAAAGGGGGAGGGTGGAGGCTTGTATACTGAAAGAAGAGAAGGGGGAAGACTTACAGTGGCCGGCGAGTGGAGGTAGGGACGGCGATGCCTTGTAGTCGCACCAAGGAGGAAGTTTCCCGGAGTCGCACCGAGAAAGGGGAGACCGGCAGTTTCACAAACCGCAAAATGACCGTCGATCCCTACTCAGCCGGTCCTGCATGCTTTAAATACAACATAATTGAACTAAGGCACCTGAATCGGACGGCTCATATCGTCAGAACCGATTGAGTGTCAAATACAACACGAAATAAATAAAACAATATATGAAAAAGCCTCGGAACGACCGTCCGGACACATCCGTGAACTTGGATTGTCCGAACGGGTAGTAGATCACCGCCTCTTGTGGGAATATACATGCATGGGCTGGCGATCTCCATCATATCCCCAATGGAAAATTGATACTCATCCTATTATTTCAAATTTTCATATGTTTTGTCAGATAAATATTTGGCAAGATGGTATGCTTCAGCGTGAGGCATTTTTTTAATGAATTTGGTTGATGTTATGTATGGATATATGGGTACATGCATGTGGAAAATCATTCCCCTTTCACCACAAATTTTCTTCTTATTTTATAAGCTGGTTGTCATTGTAGATTCAGTCTTTTCAACCAAAACTAAAGAAAGAGCTCATGGACCTTGTTCTCTTCTTGTGTTAGTAGGTAGGTGTCATTGGGAACCTGGTTCATTCATCCCCAAACATTAAAAAGGAAGTTCTTGCTGCAGGCGCTTTACAGCCTGTTATTGATCTATTAAGGTAGTAGATCATTATTGATCACCATTTATTGGATGTTGTTATTGCTGCGAAAACAGTTCTGTTCAAATCATTTTCTGCTTGTTTTTTCTGTACAGTTTCTTGGATATGGCAGTTCTTTGACTTGTGATTGAATAATTTTTAGTTATGTTAAGTTTTTGGTCACCTATTTAGTTTTAAAATGATTGATTTGTTAGGCCACATACTTTTTATTCACCATCGCAATTTCCAAAGTGGATTAGAAGTGATATTATACAAATTTGAAAAAAAAAACAAATGCTCAGTATTTACTTATTATATTGTTGGGTTTCATAAAGAGTACTAATTTTGCTCTTTCAAGTTGACGTGAAACCAAAGTTTTACTTAAGCTGTGTAATAAATCATAACTATTTATTTATATCATCTTTTTCTTGTGTATCTCAACTACTGCAATATGTGATTTTCATCCTCTGGCATGGTAACTATTGGCACTTTGGTTTTTAACAATTTTTTATTTCTAAGTGGTGATATATAATACTTCGTCAGATCCATTTGTGGATACCATTAATTCAGATATGTCATGTGGAACGCTGTGGAAAGTAATTGCATGAAAACAACAATAAATCAGCAAAAAAGATTTACTTGGTTGGTGATAATCCTAACACCGACTGATAAGTGATATCCACTAGATTTGTTTAGTACATTGCAATTCCACTCTCAAAGTATCCCTCAATCTTCCACTGTCTTTGCCCCAAACACACCCCATAAACAACCAACGCAATTACACAATCAATTTTATCGGCCAGAGTCATTGTCTGCAACAACTCTTGGCTACACTGCCAACAGCAGCTTTGCTACATTATGAAACATTTAAGAATTGATGACACGCTCCACATTCAGCTCATTCATTCATTTGCTAAACCCCCTTATCATCTCTATTCAAGTGTGCTCCTAAACTCAACTCCCTCATCCTGTACAATATGCAATTGTCCACCTTTGATTGAGCTACATTGTTTCGCTCTTCACTGCATTGATTTTCTCAAAAATTCTTCGGCACTCCTTTGATCCACTACCTGTTTGTAACCAAACAATAATTCCCATTGTCGACCAGGCACCCAGCTTTGCTGTTGAAAAAGGTGTCCATGAGAATTCAATTGTGTGTTGTTGGGCGTCCACTGACATTTAGCTGGCTTAGAATAGTTGCACTAGTGTCTATGAAATATCAACCTCCGCCTTTCAAACTCACCTGTTTAGGTGCCCATGGACTTTTAGTTAGTTGAGAACTGTCACGCTAATGCATATGAAAATTTGCCACATTTTAAACTCACCTTGTTGGGTGCCCACTAACCTTTAGCTGGCTGAGAAGTGTCACACTAAAGTCTTTGAAACATTCACCACCAGCTTAAAATTCACATGCTGAGGACCCATGAGGTTTCATGGAAATCCATAGGACTTCGTAGACTTAGAATCCATAGTTGCGGACTTTAGGTGTTACATTATGATCCCAGTCCTCGCTGGTGCTTCCACCACTCTTGTCATTGATTCGCTTGGCAATCTCTTAGAGGGATTTTTTGGGATAATTTTAGGCGTTGCACTTAAAATTTGCTTCCATTATTGAAATTAGCCCTATAACAAATTACAATTTAAATGATCAATAAATTGGAGATATTTGGGACTTAATTTGAGCCATAAAATTTGGTAATATTTTAACCAATTAAACTAATAGGAAAATCAACATATTTAATTAATTAAATAAAGTGAAATAAAACTAAATCCAATCAAACAAATCTGATAATATCCGAACGGAATATTCACCAGATCTCATCAGCACAAGCATTGTATGAGGTTATTAACGTCTGATTGATATAATTAGTATTGAATAATCACATGTTTCTGATTATTCTAAGATTTCTTCTACATTGTTTTTATTTTTATGTAGAGAATTTTTCATGTAGTTAGTATTCTGATTTTTCAACAAACAGATTTTCTTCAGTATTTCCTTACACGTCATATTACTATATCACACGTAATGGTCACTATTATTATCTAACATAGATGCTTAATTGCAGCTCATGCTGCACGGAGAGCCAGAGAGAAGCTGCTCTTTTACTTGGCCAGTTCGCTGCAACAGATTCAGACTGCAAGGTGATACACTCATGATATTAAAAAAACAGTTGTCTTTGAATCTGGAATATATGAGTTTTCCTTTTTTAGTTATGTAAGTGTGCACAAATCACTTAATTTGACATTCCTTGCTGCAGGTGCACATTGTTCAACGGGGTGCAGTGCGTCCTCTCATTTGCATGCTTCAGTCAAATGATGTACAACTTAAAGAGATGTCTGCTTTTGCACTTGGGAGACTGGCACAGGTTCTTCTTGCTCCTTCCTGTAGCTTATTTTTCAATAACTCGTTATCTACAATCTCTCATCCTCTCTAAATGTAATTTTTCACATGAGAAATCTGTCAAATGATTGCTAGAGACACTCTAGTATACACATTAAAGGTTGATTAGAATTGCATTAATATTCTTGGAGTTAAGCTTATAAATTATATAGTAAAGCCATGGTTAAGTTCAGTGCAATACAATTTATCAAGGAATAAGTTTGGTTTGCCAGGAAGATGTGAGCCACAGTAGACCTTTTATGTTTTTTCCCAAGCAACATGATGTAGAAGCACCCAAGCGAGGAGTTACTAGGGAAGTTCTTGTAGATCATTGACGGTGTGTGTCGTAAAATATATTGACATCATCGAAGCTATGTATATAAAGTTTTCAGTAGAATTCTGAGCAGATTTGTAGTGATTAGGATAAAATTCAGTAATGCGAGGGCTTTTTCAAATTTCTATATTTTGTTATCTTTTCCATTAGTATACTCTCTTATGAAGTTGCTAGGATATGTATAATGGAGGATGATAATGTATGCTATTTGATACTTCGATCTGTTTGAGGTCACTGCAGCCTAAGTGTTAGTGTAATTACTAGTAAATGTAAAAATAAATATTTCAATAGGAATGCTACAAATAACAAAACACATTAATAAAAAGTGTGCATGTGTAATGCTTTTCATTTTAAATTTATGTCTTCATTTTTTATTGTTTAATCAGAAAATTAGAAAGAAATCACGAATAGTGTTATTTGTTGTAAAGTTTTAAAATATTTTAATTGCATATAAAGACTATTAATATTCCAAATATTTTTTTCCTTAAAAAGCACAAAATTATCCCTTGGTACCCTGGTTACATAGAACTCACCACAAATCTGAAATAAAAACAGAAAGTATGCTATTGTCAAACCTAGTGCGGTAGCTATTTGGGAAAAAATGAACTGAAAATATTGTCCAAAATGCACCCTTAGTTGTAATAGGTGGTAATAACACAATATATTTAATTGAATGACAAGCATTAAAGGGAAGAAAATGTTATAATTTTGTTAACTGTGAGTTAAAACATGTTATTTACTGGACGCAAATTAGCTATAATAAATGCTCACCGATGAAAGATTAGGTGGTTCTTTTGGCAGGTTTAGATATTTCAAATCTATTATATTGAAGAATGTGGACATCAAATATGAATGCATCTTTTGTAACTTGATCTGGATGGTTTGGATTGAGAAGAACAGTTGGTGGGCATGTTTTGAAATATGAATATCATGGTGGTTGAAGGGATTTGTGCAAGGATAAGTGTGCATGTGTTTGTGCAAGGATAAGTGTACATGTGTTTGTGCAAGGATAAGTGTACATGTGTTTGTGCAAGGATAAGTGTACATGTGTTTGTGCAAGGATAAGTGTACATGTGTTTGTGCAAGGATAAGTGTACATTGGTTTGAGAGTTAACATGTGTTTGTTGTAAGATAATATCATGTAATGTCAACACAAATCTTTTGATGATGGAGAAGTATGTAATTTTTGTTGCTATTGCTTTCACCTGTCATAAATAACTCTAGTCGGAGGCTGACTCCGGAATTATGAGAGTGGATTGATCAGAAGGCCCGCCCGCCCGAGATGACTAAGTCACACCCCCTGCCTGTAACTGACACAGAACTTACGAGAGTGAGGTGATAGTATCTGCGAAGAATCTGGTCGGGGGCTGGCTCCGGGCTTATAAGAGTTCTGTAGAAATGACACAAGATGACTAAGTCACACCCCTGCCTGCGGCTACCACATGGCTTACGAGAGTGAGGTAACAGAATATATGCGAAGACTCTGACCGGAGGCATGCTCCGGGCTTACGAGAGTTCTGGAGAAATGACGCGAGAAGACTAAGTCACACCCATGCCTGTAACTGATACAAGGATTACGAGAGTGAGGTGACAAAGTATTTGCGATGACTCTAGACAGAGGTTAGCTTCGGGCTTATGAGAGTTCTGAAGAAATGACGCGAGATGACTAAGTCACTGTTATGAACTAGCAAGAAGAAAGGGGAGAAATAGAGGAAACTAGAGAGGAAAGAGAGATTATAGGGTTAGGGTTTGAGGGGGAAGAGAGGGAATACCTGAATAGTTCTTTCATGCCTTCTCCAAAGAGGGTCCGGTATTATATAGCACCCGGACCCATGGGGGCCGGCCGGCCCCCATAGGGGCTGAACCGGTGCGGTTCAGCCCCACTGCTCCTTATTTAATATTGGCGGGCTGAACCGGAAGGTTCAGCCCGGTCTTCCTCCGCCTTCTCCTTTGGTCGACGTGCACAGTAATCTTCGGAGAATCTGGTAATGACGCCAGGCGTAACATTCCCTCCCCCATCAAGGGCCAGCTTGTCCTCAAGATGGAGGCGGATATCGTGCGGCTCTTGGAACAAGTCGGCTCTGGCTTGCATCTGAGACGAGACCTCTGTTGGAGCCGTAGGCTATGCTCTACTCGCCGTAACGATGGTCATCGTACTATCCGGTGTCCCTAGTCGTTCCACGCTGCGGAGTGAGAGCTCCTTTACCTGAGACGACTTGAGGCCTTCCAAGCAATACCCCTTCCCGTGCTGGCTGAACTCCATAGCCATCTGGTCCCAATCGAAAGTCACCCGCCGAAGTCGCCGCAGCCACGGTACGCCCAACACCATGTCAGAACCCCGGATTGGCAATAAGTAAACATCAATATGTCCAGTGTAACCCTGTATCCGGAGCTCCACCCCCTTCATCACTCCCTCGCACTGCAGTGTACGTCCATCCGCTACCCTGACGTGGAAAGCGGCGCCGCGATCTATGTCACACCCCGTCTTCTGGGCCACAACGGGTTGGATGAAGTTGTGAGTGCTCCCGCTGTCCATCAAGATCGTCACCGTCTCCCTGCCGACCCTCCCGGCTAGGCGTAAGGTCGGAGATGGGGTACCCCCCTCCAGGGCCTGGATGGATACTCCAAAGTCTTCAATAGCCAACTCGCCCTCCTCTTCAGCGCGAGGAACATCTTCTGCTTCCTCCTGCAGCATGAATACTTGGACCTTCTGGCATGCGTGCCCTCAGGTGTACTTCTCGTCACAGTTGAAGCATAACCCTCTCTCCTTCCTGCTCTGAAGTTCCTGCCACGTCAGTCTTGTCACTGTCGGCCGGCCCTCGGCCGGGGGAGCCCCCCGAGGAGGGTGTACAACCGTAGGAGCTCTCACCGCTGTACGGGTTCTCTGCCGGTTGAATCTCTCCTCCTGTATCCTTGCCAAACTGATGGCATGGCTCAGACTTCGTGGCATATATGCGTGGACCTCATCCCGTAACTCATCCCACAAGCCGGATATGAAACAACTGAGGAGCGTCTTCTCCTCCCAATTGACTCGATTTGCCAGTTTCTCAAAGTCCGCCCGGTACTCCATCACCGTACCCTTCTGACGGAGTTTCTGTAGCGTGGCTTCCACATCCTCATAATCCAACGGCCCAAAGCGTGCCACGAACCCTTCCACAAAGTTGGTCCATGTTGCATATCCGTAGGCCCGTATGAACCACTGAGCCCACTGGTATGCGTCGTCTTCCAGATGGAAGGACGCCAACTGTACCCATTGGTCATCTGGAATCTCCTGGTAAGTGAAAAACAACTCCGCCTTCTGCACCCATTCCAAAGCATCCCCGCCGCGGAACTTAGGAAAATTCATGCGAGTTCTCTTCGGAGGCATGTACGGTCGTTGTTGCATATCCCCATGTCTCTCGTTGGCCTCCGGTCCGTGCTGTGGTCGGCCGTAAGGGTCATGGAGATTCGCTCCCCCTTGGCCGCCGCCCCATTGCTGTCCTCCGCCTTGAAATCCCTGCCTGGGAGGCTGCTCGTGCCATGTTTCGCTGTTTCCGAACCTCATCGGCCCTCCAGCGTGTTGTGGCGTAGGTAGGAGGCCCATTTCTCCTCCGAAAATGGCGTCGACAGCCCCCGGTGGTCGATAGGGGGCTGCTGGGGCCTCCCGGCCCCTCCATGGGGCAGCCCCGACCCTCTCCTGGGTGGCGGAAGGGCCGCCTGGCCCGCTACCTGGCTACACAGCCGGGTGCGGCTGCTGCTGGGCAGCCCAGGCTGGCGGGGGGGGGGGGGGGGGGGGTAGCCGCCCCCTGGCCGGCCGTAGCCGGGCCCGATGCCCAGCCCGCCTGTCTGTGCGGAGCCCCGGACCAGGCAGGGGTCGATCCGGCGCCGACTGGCTCCGTGCGGCCCGGATCGGTCCCGATCCCGCCAGGGAGCGTCACGCCCGAGCCCCCCGTCCTCCGTTGGTTGCCGGCGGCGCATTGTGTGACGCCTCCGCCTCGGAATCAACAACGCCTTGATCTCCTCCATGCGTCCATGCGTCCATCCATGCGTTCATCCATGCGTCCATCCATGCGTTCCTACATTTTTTTGTGGACGTTTTCAAGTGATCTTCGATTGCCGCCACCGAATCCGCCAACCCTACGTAGTTCTCCTCTAGGGTTGCCAATCGTGCGGTTTCCGCCTCCGAGCGTGTCACCATGGTCGCATGAAGGTTGCTCTGATACCAAATGTTATGAACTAGCAAGAAGAAAGAGGAGAAATAGAGGAAACTAAAGAGGAAAGAGATATTAGGGTTTGGGTTTGAGGGGGAAGAGAGAGAATACCTGAATAGTTTTTTCATGCCTTCCCCAAAGAGGGTCCGGTATTATATAGCACCCGGACCCACGGGGGCCGGCCGGCCCCCATAGGGGCTGAACCGGTGCGGTTCAGCCCCACTGCTCCTTATTTAATATTGGCGGGCTGAACCGGATGGTTCAGCCCGGTCTTCCTCCGCCTTCTCCTTTGATCGACGTGCACAGTAATCTTCGGAGAATCTGGTAATGACGCCAGGCGTAACAGTCACACCCCTGTCTGCGGCTTGCACATGACTTATGAGAGTGAGGTGACATAGTATCTACGAATACTTTTGTCGGAGACTAGCTCCAGACTTATGAGGATTTTGGAGAAATGATGCGAGATGATAAATCACACACATGCTTGCAGTTATCACTTGGCTTACGAGAGTGTGGTGACAGAGTATCTGTGAACACTTCGGCCGGAGGTTGGCTTCAGGCTTACGAGAGTTTTGGAGAAATGACGCGAGATGACTAAGTCACACCTCTGCTTGCAGATGACACATGACTTACGAGAGTGAGGTGACTAAGTATCTGCGAAGACTCTGGCCGGAGGCTGGCTTCAAGCTTATGGGAGTTCTGGAGATGTGACGCGAGATGACTAAGTCACACCTCTGTCTGCGACTGGCACATGGCTTACGAGAGTGAGGTGATAGAGTATCTAAGAAAACTCTGGCCGGAGGCTGGCTCCGGGCAGAGTTCTGGAGAAATAATGCGAGATGACTAAGTCACACCCCTGCCTACCACTGACACATAGCTTACGAGAGTGAGGTGACATAGTATCTGTGAAGACTCTGGCCAGAGTCTGACTTTGGAATTACGAGAGTTCTGGAGAAATGACGCGAGATGAATAAGCCACACCCTTGCCTACGACTGACACATGGCTTACAAGAGTGAGGTTACAAAGTATCTGCGGAGTGGTGGAAAGAGCTGAGAAACAAACACAAAAACCAGTGAAAGTTGTCGAAGAAAAATGAAACAGTGTTATGCATAGAACCTTTTAAGAATGTCGTCACTCCATGTATGCGCTAGGACATCTTCGTATGTTTGTAGTACATAGACCCCATATGGCACTGTTTTGTCCCATATGGCACTGTTTTGTCCCATATGGCACTGTTTTGTCCCATATGGCACTGTTTTGTCCCATATGGCACTGTTTTGTCCCATATGGCACTGTTTTGTCCCATATGGCACTGTTTTGTCCCATATGGCACTGTTGTCACGACCCGTCTCAAAACAAAAGACAGAGTGCGCTTCGGACGGATTGTGATGCCATAGACATGAGGGCGGAAACAAAATGTCTGTAAGGCGAGACTGATCTAGCATCATTAGTTTAAAAAAAATAAATTCAGTGTGAAGAAAGAGATGTTTTCCAATATGCGGAAGCTTTAAAAAAAATACCAAAGGAAAAGAAACATGCACGCATATTATGAAAAACTCATATTTCAAATACTAGTACAAATACAGGTAATGTAGACCTCCAGGAGGGTAAACATGCAATGATACAAAATGATAGTACATATGATAGTCTAACAGTTGTCCTTGATACAAGAGAAAATGACTGACCATATTCATTACATAATACGAAATAACTGACAGTTAAGGAAAAACAACATGGAACCTGACGCAGCAAATAGCTAAAGCAAACCTCCAGGGAAATAGGAACAGGGTGCAGAGCAGGCTCAGGTACTACGGGGCGCGGTCACGGACGCTAAAGCAAATTCCAAAATAAACAAGGAAAAAAACCTCAGAACTATGATACATATAATTAAGGTAAGATAAAAAACAAAACTAGCAAGTCAGACAAGTAGAAGAAATGCAGAAACAGAATTAAAACATTAACCTACTCCGGAGTATAATTGTCTAAATAATAACTTAAGTTGGGACAAATGAAAGTGCAGGTGGTTTTGTTTGATGCACAAGATTCATGATTCAGACAGATTCAAATACGGATTCAGGAGATTCAGAAATTTAAGCTCGCTATGACCGGTCATTTGCTCCCATTGGGGATTCAAGAGGGCACCCAAGTCAAGGAGTTGCATCAATTAAACCCTACCTTTCAATGTTAACTTACGTTATTAATGACTTAAATGCAGAGTTTCGTGGGTTCTAATGTACTGAGACAAGTTATCAAATCGAGAATTCAGGTATTTGACAGGAAAATTTACAATATAAGGAAATTTGTCATAAGCTAAAACATGGGTTTGCAAGTGAGGAGTTTCTCTATTTGCCTTGAGAAGGCTGAGGCTGACAGTGACAGTTAAGCGGCGCAAACAAGATTTCAAAGTCTTACTTTAAACCTGATTAAGCATAAACAAGGGTGATAATGAAACCCCTACGCTAGCACAAGGAGTTATCATCAACACAAAAACTAAACATGAGAGAGCTTAGCAAAATACCTCCCTCGAAGTGAGGGGAGAAGGAATTACAACGCGGGAAGCCGGGAACCAGAAGTTTGGCGGCGCTTTAGGCTAGGGAAACCCTAATTCGGAAGGGTCTTCAAGAGATCTCGCCAATTGGAGCGACAAACGACATCGGGGTGCACGAATACCTAAGGATTTGGCGATTAGAAAATGCAGAAAATCAGAAATGCAAATTGGAGCGTAAAAATCCCAAATAGCCAAGGCAAAAATTTTGAAATAAGGGAGAAAAAAAGAAATTTACCCCAAGGAACTCAGATCCGGGCTCAAGGAGGAGAGGGAAGCAAACCCTATCTTTTCCTCTTGCAAATCCCCAACCAAAACGAAGGAGAATCGAAGAAATAGGGTTGCCGGAGGAAGCGAAGCGGCTGCCGGGGGAAGCAGAACTGCTGCCAGCCCTTGAAGAGGTTGTTGCCGGCCTTGGAAGTGGGAAGAGGGCCTTGCTGCTGGAGGGAGGAGTTGGAGGCTGACGGCTTGGGGAAGGAGGCAGGGGCTGCTGTCGGCCAGAACAGGAGGAGGAGACGGAATAGGGGGCGGCGCCGGCAGGAGGGGTGGGGGCAGGAGGCGGCACCGACGAGAGGAGTACCAGGTGGCGGCTGCGCTGCGCTTGCGAGACGGGAGTGGGAGACGGGACGGGATCGCTGTCTGCGGAAACCCTAGCGCGTGCGGTTTTGTGGAAAGACTTGGACCAGGGGGGGGGGGGGGGGTTAAACGCGTGAGGGAAGGTTGGGCTGCGGTTAGGAGTTTTTAGGCAATAGATAAGTTTTTATTTTAATGTTATTGTAATTTAGGGTTGTTACAACTGTTTTGTCCCATATGGCACTGTCTTGTCCCATATGGCACTGTCTTGTCCCATATGGCACTGTCTTGTCCCATATGGCACTGTCTTGTCCCATATGGCACTGTCTTGTCCCATATGGTACTGTTTTGTCGAATGATGTAGGGTCCGGCCTAATTAGCATTCAGTTTGCCAATATTTGCTTGTCTAGCGACGATGCCAACCTTTTTGAGTACCAGGTCACCCTCGCAGAAGGTCCGTGCTTTTGCGTGCCTATTGAAATATTGAGCTGCCCTCTGCCGAATCTCTTCCTGTCGTACGAATAATTGATCTCGAAGGTCCTCAACTTCGTCAAGAATTGCAAAGTGCTCTTGTTGACTTAGATTTCTTAAAATCTTCAGGGGATTCTTCGGATTGGCGTGCCTATATTACTCGTGCGCTAGGCACCTCCACTTCGATGTGGACAATTCAACTCCATGTGATAGGTGGAAGGGAATGTGACCAGTGGCATCAGTACGAGTGGTTCGGAGGGTCCAGACTACAGTAGGAAGTTTGTCTACCCAATTTGCTTTGGCTTCACCGACCTTCTTTAATAACTTGAGGACCAGTTTGTTGACAGCTTCTATTTGTCCGTTGCTCCTGGGGTTATGGACGGATGTGAAACGAAGATTAATTCCCCATTCTCGACATAAATTCCTGAGCGGCACACTGGCGAACTGTGGGCCTTTATCTGTGATAATAGCTTGAGGAAGCTTATGCCGACAAATGATTTCACACCATATGAAATTGGCACGATCGGCGGTCATGTTGGCCAGTGTTCGTGCGTCAATCCATTTGGTTAAGTAGAGGATGTGTACTATTATGAATCTGCTTTGTCCTAATAATGGATGAAAGGGGCTTAAAACGTCAATTCCCTAGATAGCGAAAGGCCAAGGCTTGCGATGGAATGCGACATTTGGGTTGGCCTTTTAGCTGCAAGGCGGCATGCTTTTTGGCATTCCAGGCACTTCTGCGCTTGTGCGTTAACATCCTTGCTCATAGCGAGCCAATAATACTCCTGTCGCATGATTCATTAAGAGAGAAAGTGTCATGCGGAATGACTGCCACATTCACCATTGTGAACCTCTTGGAGAATTTACTGAATCTCCTTTCCTGCGACACATCGGGCCAACAGAATTGCCAGAGATCGTCGATAAAGTGTCCCATTTATTAAGGTGTAATAGACAGTCTTTTGTCGTAGCCGTTTTTTTTTGTGACCAAAGGATGGTATGTGCATGTTGATAGATATTGAACAATGAGGTTCATCCAACTTTCCTCCGGTTCAATGAAAATAATCTCCATCTCGACAATTGACAAGTGAGAAAAAGTGGCAGAGGGCACTCCAACTATAGGAACTCCATTGGCCAACGCATCGACGAAGGTGTTTTAATCTCTTGGAATATGTTGGATGGTGATATGTTCGAACGTGTCGATGAGATCTTCTACCTTGCTCAAATATTGTAAGAGAGTTGGCTACATGTTTCATATTCTCCACGAATTTGCAGGGAATCACTTGTAAATCGGTGTGGGCCTGCATGGCAGTCACGCAGAGATCTCGAGCAAGGCGCAAACCGACAAGAACAACTTCATATTATGCATGATTATTGATGATTGGAAGTCCTGCAGATACTTAAACACACTTGGCATGACGATGCCCCAACTTCCTCTGGGAGTCGAGGCATCGTAATGTCTGATGATCAAAATAGTGGACAAACTCCCAGGGTAGGAGATAGTGCCTCCAGTGTCATAACGATTGGATTATCACATAAAACTCCTTATCGTAATTTGAGTATTTATGTATAACTGCATTCACCTTCTCACTAATGTAAGAAACTGGGTGTCCATTCTAACTCAATACTTCGATGTCAACTTCAGATGCTTCACAAGAAACCTCAAAAGCTTTATTGAAATCAGAGAGTCTCAAAATTGGTGCGGTCGTCAATTCTCTTTTAGCTTCTCAAATGCTTTTAGTGGTCGCCTCGTTCTACTAAAAATCACCATTACATAGGCACCTCATAAAGGGAATATGTTTGTGCTAAATCCATTGATAAACCTTCTATAGAAGGTGATAAGTCCATAGAATCCGCGAGCCTCATGTATAGTCGTGGGGAGGGTCACTCATGAATGGATTTGACCTTGTCAGGGTTGGACACTCTGAGATGGTCACTATGAATCCAAGAAAATGAACCTACTCCGACATAAATGTACACTTTTGAATTCAAGAAAATGAACCTACTTCGACATAAAGATACACTTTTTCTGATTAAAAAATAATTTCTCCTTGCGAAGGATATCAAATATGAGTCATAAATGAAGAAAGTGGTTAGAATAGGTATGACCTTAGATCATAATTTCATCAAATGTAGAAATTTGCCCATGCAGGGTTGCAGAACTTGGGTCATAACTCTCATGAAGGTGCTCAGAGCATTCAAAAGCCCGCATGGCATGATCAACCACTCATAAAGATTATCATTGGTCTTAAAGATTGTCTTCCACTCATCCCCTTCTCGGACCTGATTCTAATGGTATCTATTACAGAGGTTGGTCTTCGAAAAGATCTTGACACTAGCCATCATATCAAGGAGGTCAGTAAGTCGTGAAGCGATACTTCACCGTAATCATCAATTTGTTGTTTGAGCTCTGCTTGCTCATCGAGATTCATGTGACAACGTGAGAGGTTCGATAACGAAGCTCCCGGAATAAGATCAATACCGTGTTAAATATCCCAGGGGGCGACAACTCATCCAGGACATCCGGGTGAGGCTCAAGGGTGTCGGCAGGGCTCTCAGATGCCAATGTGGTGAACACTACGTCGACGATGGCGAAATCAACGCTATCTCTCAAAAATTAACTCTTCCTCAAGATATGAAGGAATCCCGAGAGGAACTCATGCTAACAGAAGGCTCAGACCGACCCTTAAATTGATCCTTAGGTTGGTTTGGCAATATACTGGTCTTAAGACCCTTGTCGTAAAATACACACATGTTTGACCGACTGAAGCACTTTACATCACGATCGTAAAACCAAGATCTCCCTAGCAGCACGCGGGCAACATCCGTTGGAATGATATCACACCAAACACAATCCTCAAAAGAGGCACGACAAATCATCTGAATACACTGATGTGATTTGGGTCGCCGGCTCGTCGACCCAGATGACTCGGTAAGGATGTGCATGTGACTCCACTTTCACTTTCATACGTTCAAGTCCCTTTTGGGCAAACAATACTCACACAACTACTATTGATGGCTAGCTTGCTGGGCTCACTAGCACTAGGGAAATATGTGTAGAATACAGCGGTGCGTCATCAATCGTCATCTGCATGCGAGGTGTGTAGAAGATGTCTAATAACTCTCATCTCAAGGGATCTCTCAACATCAATCTCACATTCGCCCTCACGATGGCTACAATCTTCTCCTCATACGTCTCCTCAATCTCAGTACTAGGCTTGTCCTCCTCGATTTGTTGATTCCTCATGGGGCACTATGTCGTTGCGTGGCCTCTGTCAGAACATCTATAACATTGGATGGCCCGATCTTGGGTTCCCCAGGAATGACTGCTTTACACTTCAGGTCTAGGGGCCACGAGGAGGCGGGGACGTAGTAGTAGTCTGCTAGGTTGCCCGCCAAAAGGTTGAGCGTCAGGTCGTGAGATGACCTGTTTTGGATTTGAGAAACACATGCAGTGCTCTTATTCCAGGGCTAGCTAGAACACCCGCTCGACCATTTCTAAATGATGGGGAATCATTTCCCTATGAATGTTAGATCTAATTCTTGCCTGAAAGCGGGACGCGGTCGCGACAACTCTCTCTTAAATGTTGCTTCTCGCAACGAGCTCATCAAAACAAGGCATATACTCAACGACGTAGTCACGTAGAGGGCCCTATGTCGTAGAAAATACAGTTGATCGAGTTGGTTCTTATAAGATGCAAGGAGATGTTTGTTCTTAATTCTCCGCTTCATATTAACCCATCATGTGATGGGATAATATCCCTCCCTCTCTCTCTAATGTCCTCTCTAAACTTGTCTAGTAGATCGTAGCTTGCCCATGACGCTTTGTCCTAGCAAACTGGACACGTCGCTCATCAGTCATCATATCACTCAAAGAAGTGGCCCATGTCTAGGACTAAATTGCTAAAAGCCTTCGGGGCTTGTTGACTGTCGAAGGAAGGGGCATCAATATGAATGCGACTAGTGATGTTGTCCTCAACAGGAGGGCCTCTGCTGCGGGGCTCCTGATAATCGTCATAATACTCGTTTCAAACATACTTGTATCGTGCTGGAGGGGGAGCACGATTTCTATGGAGGGGTGGTGGGAGATGATGAAACTCCTCCTGGGGACAGAGGGGTCTATCAAAGATGGGTATTGGATGATGTTCGCAGGCATGCTCGGGGTCCCGTCTCAAGGGTGGGATGGGATCCTTTGGGGGGAAAATCTCTAGTATGATGCTCTAGTGTGGGTTGGAGCATCACGAGCCTCTTCAGGGTGATCATCATGATGTCTTGGGGCCTCCTCTCGGACAAGAGGTGGTCTGACCCAAACCTCTTGGGTTTTCTAAGGTGCATATCCTAGCTTTAATTGTAGTGACCCCGTGTTTAAGATTGAATAACTGAGCATCAAGTTGATTAAAGTGATCTAGGATAAGACGCTGAAAATCAGCGGGCATTGTGTTCGTGTTCGAACTAGTCATTTGGTCATCGGTGACGTTGGGACCAGACATAGAGACTCTATGTGAACTACCACTACGTGCCATAAACTTGGCCCAACCCTTGAACCCTGATACCAAATCTGACGCAGAGTTGAGACGTGCGAGTAGAATGTAACAATGTGTAACGCCCCGGCCCTCCCCCTTAGGGGCCATGTAGGCACGCTACCGGGCTGCAGCCTAAGCATCCCAAAGCCTCTCCGCGCCACTATTTCTCAGCAACGGCGCATTGTTGAGGCTTTGGGGTGCTTGGGTTGCAGCCCGGTAGCGTGCCTACGTGGCCCCTAAGAGGGAGGGCCGGGGCGTTACACAATGCAACCCGAGGTGCGGTGTTAGGGAAATAATTCCTACCTGCTTTAGGATGATGTGTGCATGCAATTTGTGATCATATAATAAATTGCAAGTAATAATAAATGATAAAACTCACTCAGTACATTGCGAATGCAAATAAATCAAAATGGCAATTTGGTTCGGCTTTCCTCCGCTCGGATGACTGTTAATTAAATGCAAAGAAGCAAATGAATCCCGCAAGGGCCAAGGAGTGATCAATCAGAAGACAAATATATTAGCAACACAGAACATTCAAAATCATAGAGGAGTCTAAATCCATATAACAATATAGAAGAATAATACAATCATAGAATAGACACTCACAAGGGAAGGGCTCTAAGTGAGGGCGAGGAGATCCAGTGGTAGTCGGAGCGGCAACGACTACTCGGAAGGGCGCCGATGGCTGGATGGTGACTGTCGATGGTGTGGAAGGCTGTTATTGGAGGGGAAAAGGGGCCTGGGGTTAGGGAAAGGATGTGGAGGCAGTAGGGGCATCGGGTGAAGGGATGGAGGTGATAGACAGCCTTGTTGGAGGGGCTGGAGGGTGTGGCCAGACTTGGAGGTGGCTGGGCTGGCTGTATGGAGCGACGGCAGGGATGGCAGGCGGCAGCTGCTATATTGACAGCTGGCAGTTTCTGGAAGAGCTGTTGGGGTGGCGCAGAGAAGAGAAACAGCCAGCGGTGGCTGTCCTAGTGTTGGATGGGCCGCTGTATGTGGGTTGATGTTCGGCTATGGTTGTGGAGGGGGGAAGGGGTTGGAGCTGGGCTTAGGAATGAAAGGAGAGGGGTAGGTGGTACTTGGAAACAAAGGGAAACGAAGGTAACTTACCAAGTAGTCGGCACTTTGGAATTTCGTGGAGTCGGCACCACAAGAGATCGTCAGATTCCAGGAAGAGAGTCTCCAAAATCCACAATGGCTTCCAAAAGGCTGCTCCTCTTATTTAATGAAATAATGTTAGAGCAATCATCATAGACGACTATGGTTGGCATTCACAATAGTTGTCCGATCTCTTTAAATTATATTTGAAAAATATAAAGTAAAATATAGAAAATATGTAAACAAGAGCGACACGACCGTGGACTCGGATAGACGCTTGCATGGCCCATTGTGCGATGGCCCGCACTCGAAGTGTGATCCCCATCACAGATGCTTTATGGTTCCAGTATTTATATATGCTGTGTTAATTTTTATCACTGTAATTCTAATGGTATAATTTTTGATCGAGTTCATAGTTCTGGCAAATGATATATTTCTTCCTCAAGAGTTAATGAGTTCTTGTTATCCTCATATGGCCACTTATTCAGGATTCACATAATCAAGCTGGTATTGCTTATGAAGGTGGTCTTGTTCCTCTACTAAAGCTTCTTGATTCAAAGAATGGCTCTCTTCAACACAATGCAGCATTTGCGCTGTATGGAATTGCAGATAATGAGGTAAGAGTCAGAGGAATCCTTTATTAAATCTTGCCTTATTCAGTTCTCAACCCAATTTGATCTCCGAAGACTTTGTGCTATCTCTCAATTTGTTGAGCCATGGGGGGACATATATCTTACATTCTTTTATAGGACAATGTCTCTGGTTTTATAAGCATTGGGGGTGTCCAAAAATTGCGAGAAGGGGAATTCATTGTTCAGGTATTCTGAGTAATTATTCCTGATATGATGTCTTGTTTTATCTTGAAGATGCATGCAAGTTCTATTGTGGTGTTTCATCTGTTTTATCTATTTGAATTAATACAGGCGACAAAGGATTGTGTGGCCAAGACATTGAAGAGATTGGAAGAGAAGATCCATGGCCGAGTGAGTGCATACAACTTTCCGTTTTATTTTCTTCATATTTGGTTCCTGACCAACATTTCTGCATTCTGTCTCAATCTGTATCACCTTTCTCGTATTATTTGCATTCTCAATTTCTTTTAAAAACAGCATTATGTCTTTAACATGGTTCTGTTACCTGTGTATGCTAGGTATTGAAGCATTTACTTTATGTGATGGGAATTGAAGAGAAGCTTATTCAAAGACGCATTGCATTGGCGTTGGCTCACCTTTGCTTGCCGGAGGATCAACGGACTATTTTCATTGACAACAATGGTATCATATATTTTCCACATTTTATTATGATTTCCATCCTAGTGCCCATCTATCTCGTTAACATGTATTTACTCAATGACATTTTTGATTATGCAGGTCTTGATGTGCTTCTTGGGTTGTTAGGTTCTTCAAATTCAAAACAACAAGATGATGGCTTTGTAGCACTTTTCAAGTTAGCTAACAAAGCCATGGCTCTCTCACCCATGGATGCAGCTCCTCCATCTCCAACACCACAGGTTTGTTTCCATCAACCAGAGTCCAAGTGATGGAGAACGATTACGTGTTGTTGGAGTGTCATCGCACGTCACTTACCCATGACGCGCTGTGCTATTTAAAAAAATAGTAGCATCATTTCCATAAGTTCGAGTTTATTGAATCCTACAATTGGTCTCAAAGCGAGGTTATTGAATCGAGACAGGGGCATTGTTTTAGCTGTGTGATCTCTCGTAAATCAATTCACCCGTCAACCTGTGTGGATTCAGTGGGTCAGGCTGCCTCCGGGTGATGGGGGGTCGGGGGGGGGGGGGGGGGTGTTGGGTTGCCATCGTCCCTCACTTTACCCATGTCACGTTTGTTATTTACTTAAAAGGAAATAATATCACCTTTTCTATACGTTCGAGCTTATGAACCGGTTGGATAAATGTTTGATCCTACACGTGTCAGTTTAAATGCTTGTGAGATTGACATTTTTGGATCGTTAGATGGACGATAAGAGACCATAGTCGTGACCGGCTAAATATTTCATATTTTTATATTTTTCTTTTATTTTTTTTGAGTTGTATTTTGAGAGTTAGGGTAAATTATTCGTCGGAAGATCATGGTCGTCAGATGTAGTTAACCTAATCCTCCTCCCCTCTTTATATCTCAGTCAGCTGGGACATTAAAGTATCAAGAGTTTAGTTTTTTTTCCAGGAGAAGCCATTCGATCTCCGCTCTCGATACGACACAGAGAGCTACCTGTGGTGCTACACGACAGGTTCCCGCCTCTGTATGGGCCAATGCCCCCGTCCGCCGCCTCCTTTGCCTCCGACGCCCAGTTCCGAACCCGTCGCCGCCTTCCCCATCCATTGGAACCCTTCCAGCCGTCGATCACCTCCTCGGATCCGCTGCCTTCCCCATACCCAAGGACACTTCCAGTCTCCGCCAGCCTTCCCACGGTCCTCCACCGCCACACCTCTTCCCCGCATCCTCTACAACTTCCGGCCTGCTCACCCTTGCGCCATTAATTAGCAGTTTTCTGCTGTCCCACTCCTACCAAGCTCCTTTATTTTCCTTTCAGCTCCCTCCTATCTCAGTTACTGGCCTCTCCTAGCCCATCCCCATCGTTGTCCCCATCCCTACGCGTGTGCGGATCGTGTTGAACCTTCATCACGACTCAATTATCTTAGGGATGATTACAACGAGGATCCAATGATCCTATAGGCTATAGTTACAAGTCTTTCCCCTATCTCATGTGTTGATTTAGATACTGTCCTGACCATCAGCTCACCCTTAAGTATTTGTTCATCAGAGCTTCACAACGAGGTAGTGCCGAGTCACATTATGAGTGAGATTCGTGAACATAGTATTGACTTTGTGGTAGTTTATTCTGTTCCCGATGACTATCATTGTTGATGATTCTCATCTGGAGAATCGTCCTAGTATTGTTGACCCCACAAACCACATTCCCCGCATCCTCTACAACTTCCGGCATGCTCACCCTTGTCATTAATTAGCAGTTTTCTGCTGTCCCACTCCTACCAAGCTCCTTTATTTTCCTTTCAGCTCCCTCCTATCTCAGTTACTGGCCTCTCCTAGCCCATCCCCATCGTTGTCCCCATCCCTACGTGTGTGCGGATCGTGTTGAACCTTCATCACGACTCAATTATCTTAGGGATGATTGCAACGAGGATCCAATGATCCTATAGGCTATAGTTACACGTCTTTCCCCCATCTCATGTGTTGATTTAGATACTGCCCTGACCATCAGCTCACCCTTAAGTATTTGTTCATCAGAGCTTCACAACGAGGTAGTGTCGAGTCACGTTATGAGTGAGATTCGTGAGCATAGTATTGACCTTGTGGTAGTTTATTTTGTTCCCGATGACTATCATTGTTAATGATTCTCATCTGGAGAATTGTCCTAGTATTGTTGACCCCCGTGATGAGTCCTTCCTTAGGACCCGCGAAAATCCATTTGACAAGCCTCCCTCCCCGGGAAGCATTTGCCCTTGTATGGATGACTTGGGTCCTCGTCCGAGTTATCGTTGCATTCACGTCGACTTCTATTTTATAATTTCAAGGGAGACACCTGACAGGTATTTCCTTTTAGGAGACATTCATCCCACCCCTACATTGCATCTTTGTGTCCATGTCTCACACATCCCTTCAGTTGATTGTCACATTTATGATGAATTCACTTATCGCCTGATAAACCTCTTAAGTTACATCCTTATGTCACTATCTTCGACATTCCTTTAGGAGATCGCATTCGTGACGAATTTGTTTATCAACCACTTGGTGAGCCCCCCGATGATTCATGTCCCTTGAGAGACATTTCACATTCCATGATATTGTATCTTACTACTGATGTCTCGGTCATTCATTTGGGTATTCGTCTTGCACTCGATTAGTATTTCTACATCCCGCCCAAGGAACCTCCGGATAAACCACCCATCTTTAGCAACCTTCATCACTACATGGAATTTGTGTTTTGTCAGTCTATCAGGTCGAGCATTGATCATTTGCATCTGATGCATGATTTGCACGTCATACTCCAACGTAAATTTATATTAAATAATGAAAAATTTAAAACTTGCGTGAGTAGTAACATGAGTGAACAAATGTTCAATGAGAGTGATTGTGTGATAATTTGCACATTATTTGAGAGGTTTCCATTGGGGGTGGCTATGAATATGAGTACTAGGCGAGTAAGTCCATACAATATCATTAGAGTGTCTAAGTCAAATTTCTACGAGTTTGATATTACTAGGAATATGAGTATTCATCATATACTTAATGTTGGTGATTTGATACTAGATGTAATCACTTTGTTGTGGACATTCGACATTTCCTTTTAGCTTCAGTTTCCACCATTACTACTTCTCCCATATCTCCAGTCTCCACTACAACCCTACCCATTACCATCATATCCACATTCTTCACCCTACAACAACTTTTATTGGTGCATAGGACCCTTGGGAACTTCAGCGACATGATGAACTTATGCAGGCAATTTCTATAAGGAGCGACTAAGTGTCCTTCCTGGCTTGCTTTGGAAGCATGTAGTCTTCATTCACTGCAATTTCTATAAGGAGCGACGTGATGAACTTATGCACGTTTATTGCTTGTAATATCTTGTTTAATTAATTTGACTCTTCTATTCTTATGTGTGTGTGTATGCGCGTTATAATCGACCAATATTTATTCTTAGTACTCTTATGTAATTATACTTATCATCTGCTTACTTGCATTGTAATGTTTGATCAATTGTGATATTAGTGCAAGACTCAAAAATTAACGTTGTTTCGTTAATTGCACGTCGGAAGTAACAACATAATTGAGGTGTTGCATTTGCATTACAGTTTATATTGCGAACTTTCTATTCATCGATTGCATGTTGTCTGCCTGCTCGCATCTGCATTACCATTTTAGGGTTTGTATTATGTCTATTGCATTCATCACGTGTCCGCTTGCATTGCATTTAGGGTTAGGGTATTCGCACGTCCGTCGTCTGTAGATTTATCCCGCGTCACCAATAAGGCAGTGCAGGGGCTAAGTTTTTGCAAAATAATGTTTCCGGACAGGTTAATAAAATTCTAGCATGGTAAATTAAATTTAGTAAATGCTTATAGTCCATCTTAAAACACCTTGTTTGTACTTTCAGTATTTATCAATACAGCTTCTTTTGAGAAATGCATGTAAATTAATAATAGGAATCACAATTAAAACTAGGAACGGAATCACACCTGATGTCTAAGTATTGTGACATTATTAAAAGTCCAAATTGTAAGTCGCTCAGTATCCATTTGATTGGAAAAATGAAAATGATGGCTTGAAGGTTACCATCATAGAAGATGATGACTTTCTGGTGTGCTAAAATGTTTTGCATAACAGGTTATAAGCTGTTTGAAAAAAAGTTCAGGTAATGTTGGTCAAAAACATTCATAAAGTCAAAAAAGTTATGGAAGAAAAATTTGAAATGTTTTTGATTGCATGGGACAATGTTATACCTTTTCCTCCAGATTGTTTAAGCTTCCCCACGGCAGAACTTAAATATGGTAAATTTGAAAGATAAACTTCAGGAAATTGTGCTGTTTTTTGCAGCAAAAAAAAAGTTATCAGGATCAAATTAGGCGTGCTTTACGTCCCACATTTGTAAACTAATAGAGTAATAGTGGGTGCAAAATAAGATTTTGTTTTACAATGTCTGTAAGTTGTAATTCTGCAGATTCCAATAATATGGTTACAGAACTTGTTTATGTTGCCAGATTAAATCAATTAATTTGTGGTTGTAGATAACTTTTTTTATATTATGTGGTGGCTATGTTTAACATACATTTCTTACTACAGGTGTACCTTGGTGAACGATTTGTCAACAGTTCAACCATATCGGATGTTACCTTTCTGGTTGAAGGTGTGCTTTGTCTCTCTATAGTGATTATTTTTAATGCCTTGTATTGGGAACAAAATAAGGCATTTTTTCTCAATTTACATCCTTATCATTGTATCAGGAAAGCGGTTTTACGCACACAGAATTGCATTGCTTGCTTCCTCTGATGCTTTTCGAGCAATGTTTGATGGTGGGTACAGGGTAAGCTAATTAATTTGCTTTTAGCATCTTGAAACTTGAGTTCATGCACCAAATTGATTTCTTCTCTTCAACTATTACTTAAAATCATCATTTTAACTTCCTTTTGGTATATAATTTGATTACTAAAACCCGAGCTTTAGTGTAACTCTGAAAAGTTTGAACTTTGGAATATGATTTTTTTTAAATATAGATATAGATAGATGTTTCGTTAGTGATGTAGGACATTTTTAAGATCTAGCATACCTTGTAGGTTTAGATTCAATCTATTGATTCAATAAACATGCAACTTGTGTGAGAAAAACAGGATGGTAATCTCAAAACGAACTATTTTTTATTATAACAAACATACAAAAAGTCACAATTCAAATGGAAATATTTTGATTTTCTAATAAAATTTAAATAACATATTGATGAGCATGGAAGTTGCAAATTAATAAAATTCAGTGTAATTAAAGAGGAGGAAAGGATGAAAGAGGAGGAAGAAATAAGTAAATAATTGGCAAGCCTCTGGTTTGAACACGAAAATCACCTATAAAGCAAACTTTATTCAAACCAAAGAGGTGTCATTTACATTTCTCGAATAGAATGGATCCACCATGCCATAGACACAAGGTAGAACACTAATCACCAATGCTGGTACAAGAATTGTAATTCTTACACTAAATCAATCACTAGTCACTTTAAAACTCATGATAAAACCATAATTGGAGACATCCAATGAATAGGTAATATAACATTCATGCACAAAGAAATCCATTCCAATTACTATTGCATGAAACCAGTGGTAATGTTTACGTGATTCATGAAGATATGTATGCATAAGATTTTGTTGATTTCATTGAATTAATTACCACAACACCATCATGATCCATTGGAAAGTGTACAAAATTTACAAATTAAATAATCATGGTTTGTTTCAGCAATTTGAGATCACAACAGCAAACTAAATCCATAAAGCAAACTAAATCCATAAAGCAAATTAAATCCATAAAGCAAACTAAATCCATAAAGCAAACAAGCATGCTCATCATGAAGGAATATATATCGAATAGAATTAGTTAGTGATCTCACTTTAATTCAAGCAGAGCTTAAATTGAATCCTCCTCTCTGTATGATGAACTTTCCTTCCTATATTGCTCATGCACACACGCACAATCATCACTAGTATCATTGGCGAAGGCTTTATGCCCAGTGGAAAATGACATTAGGGACATTTTTTAATGTATATAATATTCACTGTTGTACATGTCACCCCCGACATGTCTAGGGAAGAAACTCTACGACTTTGCAATTTATGAGTTTTTTTTTTGTATTATGACTGTTGATATATCCTAATATTTCCCAATATTTTCAATTATATCACAAGGAAAATATCATTTTATTTATTATAAGATCGATTAAGAATGTTGAAACTTGAAAATAATTAGATAAAGATAAGGTATGTCTTAAGAATCTTTTTTAATGTTCTCATATTTGTTAATTATTATTTTTATGATTGCTTAATTTTGTTTTGTTTATTGTTATGAATGGTTTTGCTTTTTAAAAAAATCATGCATTTCGTTAGACTATGAGGATTGAAATCAAAGTGCTTAGATTCATTTGATAATCCTATTTCAGGACCATAACAACCCTAAAATGTTCCTTTTAATATAATATAGATTAGTACGTTTAAAATTTAGAAGTTAAAATTTCTCTCTCCCTCTCCCTCTCTCTCTCTCTATATATATATATTAATACATACATACATATATTGATAGGGATCGACATTGGACCTCGAGCCAACACGACTCGTCGGTGCCGCTTTTGCATACTCGTGCAAGAGGCGTTGATCAGATCGACGATCCGAGACCACGAGCGCATCCAGAGCACCATTTTAGTGTTTTATGTAGTTTTTTTGGACTTATATTTAGTGTAATTGTTTCTTCATTTTTTTATCCTATAAAACTTAGTCGTGGAAATTGTGGTAGAAAACATCTTGTGTGAAAATGAGCGTGACTTGCTTGTGCACCGAAAAATTATCGCTCACATTGTGTTGTCTTGCTAAGGTTATAAAACTTTATTTGCTATATATTCAATTACAGATTAAGATTAAAAGTATTCATGCATCATATAGTTTAGGTGTGTTTGAGTCTATTCCACCTCACTCACAAAGGTTTGCATTAGTGTCGGCACAACCACGTCACACATCCTACCCTACGTCAAATTGGTATCATAGCCAGGTTGGGGACACTTGCATGTTACGTAGTGGTAGGCCTTATCGTCAGTCCATGTCCGACCCGAACCTTACCGATGAGAGAACCACCAACTCCAACTCCGAAATGACACATGCGGAATTCCAACGGTTGATGATAGATCAATTCGATCAAACGAATGCTCAATTTGATGATCTACGCACCCACATCGATGTCCTTGAGGATCATCGAGAGCATGCCACTTCCCAAAGCAGGGAGGACTCACCCACTCCACCTGCCGTTCCCTCTAAGGAAGAACGAGCTACCCTCCTAACACAAGATTGACGCTCTAGGAATCAGGCACCATGAGAGCCCGCCCCGCACCGGAGGCGACCCCTTGATCACCTTCACGACCTGGACCCGCCCCAGATAGACCTCTCCACCCTCAGGAGGACTATCCACCATGAAATCTAGCTCCTCATGATCGAGTCCAGAGCCGTTTTGACTACGGACGGGATGATTACTTTGATGAGTATCTTGAACCACGTAGAGAACCCGCGCGGAGGACGATATTACACGTCACATACACATTGACGCTCCCACCTTCGACGGTCACCTTGACCTGAAGGCCTTTAACGATTGGCTTTAGAAGATGTCCACTATCTTGGCTATTTGATCTAGCCAAAATTTTCTGGACCAGCCTAGAGATGTCACTTCATCGAGATGGATACCGTCCTATTATCTGTCGGGAGGACATGAAGCGTATATTGAAGGATAAATATTTCTCGCCTCCTATCGGGACCAGTTGCAAGATCAGCTCTATGCATTGCGTCAGGGCATGATATTTGTAGCAGAGTACATGTCTCGATTTGTTGAGCTATCTATAAGGAGTGATCTACGAGAGGAGACTAGTGCCACCATATCTCGATTTTGTTCTGGATTGAGATCGGAGTTACGTAGTGAGCTTATTCCCCACCGGATGGAGACGGTAGAGCAATATCATATGACTCTTGAATATTAGTAGTATTTGCGATTCGCTGGTGCCGCCAGACTCTTACCAGAACAGACGACTCATACTTAGGATGCCACCATCGGCCACTACCACCCCTGCAGGACCCTCCCGTGTTCCCATGGACACGAAGGGCAAGCCTATCACCACCGGGCCTCCCATGGACACCAGATCGGGGAACGTCCAATGTTGTCGTTGCTCGGGTTGGGGCCATATGGCGGCCCAATGCCCTACAAGGAGTTTTTTAGTTGAAGAAGGTGAACCCATTGCTGATGCTGAGGAGGTCGCCGATGAGGAGATTGTTGCCACCGTCGAAGACGGTTGGAGAGCTTTGTTGAGCTCTCCCTAGAGTTAGGTGTTATACGACGTCTCTTTACACCCCACATATGGATGGATTGTCGTCGTACTACAATCTTTTACATCTTCTTTCCTAGCGCAGGCGGTCCCTGCAAGCTCGCCATTAATAGCGGGAGTTGTGTGACATTATGGCCCAGAGAGCCTTAAAGCTGATGCAGGTGACCCACGAGTCTCATCCCCATCCTTACCGAGTTATTTGGGTCGATAAGACGGCTTTACAGGTTACTCAGAGGTGCCTAGTTCCGATCACTGTCTCTTCCTTTGAGGATCGTGTTTGGTGTGACGTTATCCTTATGGATGTCGCCCACGTTCTATTAGGGATGTTTTGGCTTTTCGACCGTGATGTCACATGTTTCGGTTGCTCGGACACGTGCGTATTCTACGACAAGGCTCGTAAGATCACTTTGATGCTGAACCAACCCAAGGAGAAAAACAAGGGGAAGGTCATACCCTCCACTAGTATGAGCTCATCTAGGTCGCTACACATTCTGCGTCACGGCGAGTTAATGAGAGAGAGCACCAGTGCCAGTATCTTATATGTAGTGGGTGCCACCATGGCTTTTGAGAGCCCTACAAAGATTCCTGAATCTCCACCTGAGATCCGGCGACTTCTTGATGAGTATGATGATATTATTCTAGATGAATTGCCCGACGAGTTGCCCCCGCTATGTGACATCCAGCATGCCATAGATCTGACACCGGGAGCTTCACTTCCGAACTTACCACATTATCAGATGAATCCTGATGAGCATGCTGAGCTCAAGAAGCAGGTTGACGAGTCGCTGAGGAAACAATTCATACGTGAGAGTCTGAGCCCCTGCGCAGTCCCTGTCCTTCTCACCCCGAAGAAGGACGAGAGCTGGCGAATGTGTCTTATTCCCACTCCTGGATCTTTTGTGCCCACCTGTGATTACTGTGGTCGAAGAGGACACTCTCGTGAGGTATGTTTCAAACTTCATCCGCATATGGCACCTCCTGGACGTGGTCATGGCCGTGGTCGTGGATCTGGCCGCGGGGGCCAAAGACAGTGGCTACCGTTCTCATGATGCTGCGTACACTACGAATGTCTATGATGAGCCCCAGTATTCCACCTCTGCCTCTCTTACAGCTCAGGAATTGGATGTCTTTCGTCGCCTGCTTCACTCTCAGTCTGATCCTGTCACTGGAGGTTCTACTTCCCTTGCCACCATTGCTATGCCCAGTGCTCATGCAGTCACCTCCTCACCTTCTGAATGGGTGCTCGACTCCGGTGTTACGCACCATATGACTGGGTCTTCCTCGGGTTTTCTCTCTTATACTCCTTTGTCTGGTAAGGACAAAGTTATTTCTGCTAACGGGTCTTTGTCCTCCATTGCGGGCAAAAAGACAATAGCTCATGTTCTCCATCTATTTCTCTTTCCTCCGTTTTTCATGTTCCCTCCTTTCCACGTAATTTACTCTTCATCAGCAATATTACTAAATCTCTCGACTGCTCAATAATCTTTCAGGAACTGGGTACGAAGCGGAACATTGGTAGTGGTAGGAACCGTGGAGGCTTGTACTACCTGGACACCCAGCTTTCCTCTCAGGCTCTTTCCAGTTCCACTATTACTGCTGATGATGTTCGCAGCTGGCATCTGCGTCTTGGACATCCGTCCTCCGTTTATCTGCAAAAATTATTTCCCGCTTTTTTACCTTTTCGTCGTAACTTTGCTTGTGATATTTGTGATATGTCTAAACATGTGTGACATACTTCTTCGCATCTCTCTTCCCCTAGTAGTATCCCATTTAATGTTATTCATTCTGATGTTTGGGGGTCATCCCCCGTTTTATCTCTATCTGGTTTTCGATGGTTTGTCACTTTTATTGATTGTTTCTCTCGCACTACTTGAGTTTATCTGTTGAAAAAGAAAAATGAAGTTTTTTCTTGTTTTCAAGTGTTTCATAAAATGACCAAAACCCAATTTAATGCCTCTATTCGTGTTCTTAGAAGTGATAATGGGGGGGAGTATGACGATCGTGGGGCCTTTGGTTCTTACCTCACCACTCGCGGTATCATCCATCAAAAAACATGTGTTCACACCTCAACTCAAAACAGAGTGGCCGAACGTAAAAATCGGCACCTTCTTGAGGTTGCTCGCTGTCTCCTAGCCACTATGCATCTTCCTAAATCCTATTGGGGTGATGCGGTTCTTACAGCTGCTCACCTTATCAACCGACTTCCCTCTCGTGTTCTTTCCTTTACTACTCCTCTAGCTCGTCTATCCACCTCCGGCGTGGTTCATACTTCCCATTTGGCACCCCGTGTCTTTGGGTGTGTCTGTTTTGTACATGTTCACCAACCCCATCGCGACAAACTTGACCCTCGGGCTCAACGTTGTGTCTTCCTTGGTTATTCTTCTACGACCAAAGGATATCGCTATTATCATCCCCCTTCCCGGCGTATGTTCTGTACCATGGATGTCACCTTCCAGGAGGGGGAATCCTATTTTCTGCCTTCGACTCACCTTTTTTGTCAGGGGGAGAGTAGTGGAGATACGGATGTTACTCCTGCTCCTCTTCCTCTTCTTCCTTCTATTCCCTCCATTCCTCTCCAGCTTTCCATTCCGGTACCAATAGCCCCTATTCCGGTACCAGACTCCTCTACTATGATTTCTCCTTTTCCCCATGTATACCACCGTCGTTCAGGTACACAAACCACTATAGTTCCACCTCTACCAGTGCTAACTTCAGACTCAGATTCTGATGATGCTGGTCTGCATATCCCTCTTGCATTGTTGAAGAAAGGTAAAGCTGTGTGTACTCAACATCCTATTTCTAATCATGTGGCTTACCATCATCTCACCCCGCTTCATCAGGCTTTTGTTTCGTCTCTTTCCCTTGTCGTTATTCCTAAGACATGGTAGGAAGCTTCTGGGATACCTTCATGGACACAGGCAATGCAAGATGAGATGTCTGCCTTGGACAAAAATTACACATGAGATGTTTCCTTTCTTCCCCCAGGAAAGAAAGCTATAGGTTCCCGGTGGGTCTTCTCTATTAAGTAGGGCCAAGATGGCAAGGTGGAACGGTACAAAGCACGTCTGGTCGCTCAAGGATACACTCCGACTCAGGGAGTTGATTACCAGGAGACCTTTGCTCCATTAGCAAAGATGGACTCCATTCGGGTGTTGTTATCGTGTGTTGCTTGCCTGAATTGGGACCTCCATCAATTAGACGTGAAAAATGCGCTCCTCCACGGTGAGCTTGACGAAGAGGTATACATGAAGTTCCCTCCTGGTTTTGTGAAGAAAAGAGTTGAAGGGCTTGTCCGCCGCCTAAGGAATCCTTATATGGCCTGAAGCAATCACCTAGGGTCTGGTTCGGGAGATTTCTCACGGCGATGCTCAAGTTTGGGTACAAACAAGCTCAATTAGACCATACGATATTTATCCGGAGACATGAACAGAAGATTGTGGTTCTCATTGTCTATGTGGATGACATCGTGATTACTGGAAATGACACAGAGGAGATTGTCAATCTTAAAACCCTCCTATCTGCTGAATTTGAAGTAAAAGACTTGGGAAGATTACGATACTTCCTGGGTATTGAGGTGGTTAGATCTGAGCAAGGTATCTTCATCTCCTAAAGGAAACTGGCATGCTAGGTTGTGTTCCTGCGAACACCGCTATGGCGGAAAATCACAGGATTGAAGATGGTGATGGTGATTACACTGATGTATCACGTTATCAATGATTGGTTGGGAAACTTATATATCTATCCCGCACACGCCCGAATATTACGTTTGCGGTCGGTATCCTTAGCAGATATATGCATTCACCCAGGATCAGACATCAAGAAGCTGCGTATTTCGTGCTACGATATTTGAAGAAAGCCTCTGGTCGTGGTCTTCTATTCTCCAAGAACAACCACTTGAAGATTGAAGTTTTTACTGATGCTGACTAGGCTGGATATCGTGATGACAGAAAGTCCACCACATGATACTGTTCCTTTGTTGGTGGAAACCTGGTGACGTGGCGTAGCAAGAAGCAGAATGCAGTGGCTAGATCAAGTGCAGAGGCAGAATATCGTGCTATGTCTCAAGGCCTATGCGAGGGTCTTTGGTTGCGTACTGTGTTACAAGATCTGGGTTTCACTGAGACGGCCCATTTCTCCTTCTTCTGTGACAATAAGGCAACTATCAGTATCGCTCATAACTCAATCCAATATGGCAGGACAAAGCATGTTGAGGTTGATCGACACTTCATCAAAGATCACTTGGATAAAAAGACAGTTGTCACACCTTTTGTTCATTCCAAAGATCAGCTGGCCGATGTGTTTACCAAAAGCTTAGGGTGTCATGTGTTCATCGATGATATTCAAAAGCTTGGGATGACCGACATCTTCCGTCCGACTTGAGGGGGGAGTTGTAATATATATTTAGTGCATTCCAAGTCGTGTTTATGGTTCTATTCCCGATTGGGGTAGTTCAGTCTTTTTCCTTTTTTAGGTCTTCCCTCACTCAAGTATATGCATGAGTGAGGGCTCTTTGATTAATTAATGAAGGCTTTATTTCTCTCCACTTATATATGTATACATACATACATATCTATACATACATACATACATACATGATACATATCTATACATAGTGGTGTTCACAAACCGAATCGAATAGCTCTTCAATCGAACCCAAATTTCTCATAAAATGCAGAGATTCAGATTCAGATTCGTTAGAATATTTGAATTCGGATTCGTCTCAAAATTATGGATCTGAATTTGGATTCGAATTCGTGTTTGGATTCAAATTTGAATTCACTTCAAATGATGAACCAAAAAGACTTTGATAGGACGAACATGATCATCTTTATATATAATATAGATATTCTTACTATTCGTGAACTATTCATGAATCTTGACAATATCTATAATTTTATTCGGATTCGGATTCGAATACTACTTGAATTTGAATTTGGATTCGGATTCGAATTTGAGAAATACGAATCTTAATCGAATCTTAGCGAATCGATTCCCAAATTATTCATGAACTATTTGGTTTGCGAACAACCCTATCTTTACATACATATATATGTATATGTAATCCTCCATCTGCTGCTTTGTTAAATGCTAAATCACTCAGTTCAAGATTTTATCACAACCCTTTATAATTAATCATCTTTTTTCATTAATATAGATGTTCCAGTCTTAAAAATCACTTTTCTAAGATTCAAAATCCATGAACCATCAAAAACCATTTGTCAGAACCATGCGAAAATTGTTGATGCACAATAACAAGTCAATTGAAGTTGCAAACTGAATTTGTTGGGGGAACGCGGAGGAATTGTTTGCTTGAAGCTTAGTTATTAAAGGCTCAAGGCGCACCAAAGCGCAAAGGGGTCTTGGGGCCTAGGCACAGATGCGTGCTTGATGAGGGCAAGACGAAACCACATCCATTTTAAATAATCAACATCATACATTAGTTTATCTTCTTGATCAGATTATTCGTCTATTCTACTCATTAATTATTCATTACTATCATTTTCATCTCTTAAAAAATAGAATCAATGTTGTCATTTGCATCATATCTAAGTCTCAACACTCAATTATGTTTCACAGATACTTAATCATGCAAAAATTATTGAGTTCTTGCATTATTTTTTTTCTTTATTTTGAAAAAAAAAATGCTTACAATAAAAATCTCACTCAGGCGCATGTTTTATGCTCCAGAGGCACAAAAAAGGCGCACAAAGGCGCAAACCTCTGAGCCTGGTGAGCCTTGAGCATTAGGCACGCCTGAGGTGTGCCTTTAACAACATAGGCTTGAAGTAATATTTGTCACCAATCTAGTTGGTGAGGAATGTACTCCCAGGATTATAGCAAATCTGCATTTCGTTCGGTCTTCAAGAGTTCGAAAATGGATCTCCAACTCCACAGCAAGATCAATCCAATAACCACCCCAACCACTAAAAACACTGAACTGAACAGTAAAACATAAGGTTTAGGCCATCATAGCACTTAGTGAAACAAATAAAGCAGTAAGTGGTGCTCGTATGATGATCAAACCTAAGATCTAGAGACATCAACTAGCATTTAAGACCAAGTCTCAAGGGAAACACAACCTCAGTAACAAGAAATAGACTAATTTCACCTGACTATACAAGAGGAGTTGTGCACGTGTCCTGGACAAGAACCATGACTCTGGCAAAGTGGAAGATCTAGAGGAGACAAACTCTTCTAGGGAATTGTCCAGGTCAAGACGAAGCAACAAGAGGAGGGAACCTCAAGCTTGATCTTTATTAGCATAGGAAGAAGAGGATGCATCCAGGAGAAGAAGCAACTCGCTCAATATAAGTGGTTGTTCACGGGAGAAACATCGATCAGGAGACAAGCTACTCAGGAATCGGGATGGGTGGCCAAAAAAGACCAGCCTTCGTAGAATAAAAAAGGACGGGATGTCAGACTTCCATTGGAGATTGCTTCGGAGCTCGCAACATACCAAGTGAAAGCCACACTCGAACAACACCAGAAGATGCCCCCTGCGACCTAGAACCTCTGTCTCCGATAAACCTTGATTCTTCCCCAAAGAAAGTGCAATGTCACGCTGTTACGGACCAACTCGAAGGTCGCCGGAAGAGTAGCCGAAGGCGGAGATGACGGAGGCGGAGATACTACGGAGCCTTGACCGCGGCTGCCTAAGCGGGGCGTGCGAGAGAGAGAGAGAGAGAGAGAGAGAGAGAGAGAGAGAGAGAGAGAGAGAGAGAGCGAGAGAGCTTCCAAGATTCCTTTAGGATTTTGGGAAATAGACTTTCTTCATTCATGCCGATACAAGACCCACTAGGTCCTTTAAATATGACTTACAATCGACACCAAAAAGGAAATAGCACTAAAGGAAATAACGACAAACTTGGCACACGACTAAAAATGACACGACACAAATCATGTGTCATATAAGGACGCGACTCTTATGACATAATAAATGCATATATGGAAATAAATAATAATTATAAGACCCATAACATTTCTCCCAGCCTTCAAATTGAGTTTGTCCTCAAGCTCGAGGGAGATCAATGGTGTCCTCGTCAGCCGACACCCTCATCATCTGAGTCCTCGACGTGCAGATAGAAAAGCCGTTTGCACCTGTGGTTGTGAGTGTACTGATCATCGCAGTTGAAACATAAGCCCTTGGCGCGCCGTTCTATCATCTCGTCCCGAGATAGTTTCCGGACTGGTGGGGATGGATGTCCCTCTGAATGACCTGGCTGAATGACCATGTCGTTGGACAAATAGACCTCCTGTGCCAGTTGGAGGCGACGGTCACATATCCTAGCCAAACTCATAGCAGTCACTAAGTCTGGAGGTGCCTCAAATTCGACATCAAGCCGCAGGCGATCGCGAAGTCCGGCAGTGAAGATGCCGACCTGCATCTCTGGGAAAGCGTGACGTACACCAGAAGAAGTTGAAACTGGTCCAGATAGTCGTCCACGGAGCCTGTCTGGCATAGTGTTGTGAGGGCACCAAGGGGGTTGCTGCAGATGGGAGGGCCAAAACGCATGCTGCAAAATTGTTTGAAGTCGTCCCACGTTAGGCCCGACTGATCAGTGAGGAGGTGACTGACCCAAAGCAAAGCAGAGTCGAGAAGGTGGAAGGATGCCAAAGGGAGCCGTTCAGCTGCCGAAGTTTGTTGATGACCAAAGAATTGCTCGCACCTGGTGAGCCAGCCCAAGGGATCAATTTTCCCATCGTATGTGCGGAATTCCAAACGGGTATAACGCGGCAGAATAACAACTTCATGGCGTAAAAGGGTCTGCGGTGGCGGCTCATGGTGAATGAGCGGCGGTAGTAGAACTTGACTGCTGCTGGCGTGATCCGTAGGTGGGGTGGTAACCACTGGAGATGCTGTTGTTAGTCCGTTAAGCTTGGTGGTAAGAGTTGCCATATCGTCCTCATGCCGTGCGTCGGCGTCCCGAATGCGTGCCTCGGCGTCTTGAAGGCGTGCATCCGTGGCGGATATAACTGTGTGTAGCCGGTTCATAGCATCCAAGAAATTGGTCAAGTCTACCATATTGTGGATGGAGGTAGCACGAGATAAGGAGCGGGTGACGGGACAGCTAGATTGCTCGGAGACGACTGTTTGGGAGGTGGCGCTAGATCCACGCCGCTTTCCAATGATGGAAAAATTACTCCAATAGTCAAAATAATGCTCCCAATGTGGCCTTGGTTGGAATTGAGTATGTGGTCCCGCGTTACTGTTGCAGCAGTCAGAAGGAATTAATTCCCCCGAACCGGATGGGCGCGTGATTGGAGCGGCTCAGTTGGAAAGATTAAACTGCGTGCTTCAGATGCGACGGAAGACCGCAGACGTGCGGGAGAACATCGATCGCCTGGAGCAGGGGAACAACGCCAGCGCTGCTGCTGGAATCGCCGAGCGGAACTGGGGACTTGTCGAGCGTTGCTGCTGGAATCGACGCAAGGATCCCGCAAGGGTTTCGATCGGAAACGTCAACCCTGGAGTAGACGATCGCCTGGAATCGCCGCAAGGATCCGGCGGGATTAGGTCGATGCGTTCAAGGAGAAGAGGACGTCGCGGGCGTCGATCAGTTGCGATCTGTGGCCGCGTCGATTTCGTCGGATCGGAACTGTGGCTGCGATTTGTGGCTGACGCGAAAAAGTGCGCCTGGATCGCCGCTGGAACGGGGTGTGACAGACGACAATGAAAACATGATGTCGTAGGATCGCCGAGGATGTCGGTTTGCGAGGAGGGGAGGAGTGAGACCTGATACCGAGGTGTTACAGACCGACTCGGAGGTCGCCGGAAGAGTAGCCGGAGGTGGAGATGGCGGAGACGGAGATACTACAGAGCCTTGACCGTGGCTGCCTAAGCGGGGCGTGCTTGAGAGAGAGAGAGAGCTTCCAAGATCTCTTTAGGGTTTTTGGAAATAGACTTTCTTCATTCATGCCGATACAAGACCCACTAGGAAATAGACAAACTTGGACACACGACTAAAAAGAACACGACACAAATCATGCGTCATATAAGGACGTGTCTCTTATGACATAATAAATGCATATATAAAAATAAATAATAATAATAAGACCCATAACACGCACGCACAGAACCCTAGTACAATGCGCATGCAAAAAAACTTGGTTATCTTCCTTCACAGATTTAAGCTGAGTAAGCCTTGTTCACCAACGCACAAGTAAAAAAGAATGATCAAACTTTTATTGTACTTCACAATACAGTTACAAGATAGTTGGTCAGGACTTGCACCGTGGTCAAGACAAACTCCTACAACTCAAGATAACAAACAAACTCAGCTTTCACAATTTGGAGAACTCACTCCCAAATATTACTCCAAAAGTTGGGTGATGGAAATGAGGGGAGGCCTTCCCCTTTTATAAGCCTCCATCCACTTGCCCTCCAAAACCTAAGAAGATTATAGACTTCCCTACCCAAGGATTATGCTAGATTCTTCTACATACTACTACACTCTTAGATTTTTTTTTTACATCCTTGTAACATCTATGTCTACCACGCTCTTCTGGAGAATTCTTTTTACATCTTGAACCCCCTAGACGATCTCACACAACTCTAACACGCTAGAATTTTCTACAATATTCTACATTCTACTCGAAGCTTTCATAAATTACTTGGCAAACGAAAACATCTGCACCTGAAACTAGTCACAGAGAATGTGAACCTTGAAATCATGACTGCAAGCCCCAAAACCCAGACATACAATGGTGAAAAAGACAAAGTGGTCGAAATAAAATAAGAGGGCACTATAAGGCAAGATCGAGAGAAACTGAGTGGCTAAGATAAGAGAAGGTTAAGGGCAATGTGGATCAAAGATGAATGATCAATTTACTTCTGAAATATAATTGTATTATTCTATTCAGAATCGTCAAACATCCATCGAGTTAGAGTGAAGACCAACGAAAAATTGGGCTATTGGAACACCATAGGTTAAACCGGGCACCATGTGCTCTCTAACTGGCCCTCGATATTGCGGGGTCCTGATAGCGCCTAACTTTACCCAACGAAATAACCGAGCCAAATCCAAAGTCCACTTTCACATCAAACAAACTTATTTATGCAAGAGTCATTGAATTCATTCACCAGAATAATATCAGAACAAACATTATTCAAGAAAACACATTTAGGGTTCTTACATTGTTGCATTTGTTGGCCTTGATTGTACATGTTAGCGCTCTCCAAGTTTGGCCTTTACCTAGAATACTGCTCTTTGAACTACCAGGAAAAGGACATGAGAGACATCGAGATTCCAAATATTAAATGGGAAGTGTTTGAGTTGATGATGAGGTATATATATGTAAACAAACTTTCTTTGCTTGACATATCAATGCTTGGCATATCAGTTTTAAAAGTGCTTCTTGTCCACAGATTTATATACACAGGGTCTGTTGAAATATCCCCGGATATCGCGCAAGATCTTCTTCGAGCGGCTGATCAGTATCTTCTGGAAGGTCTGAAGCGCTTATGCGAGTATGCCATAGCACAGGTGCGCATTTGCTGTTTTTGGTAATCCAAACCAACAGTATTTATGTGGAGCTCTCTAAAAATGTACCCACTTTTCACATCACTCGCAGGCTGTGAACCTCGACAATATCTTTTCAATGTATGAACTGTCGGAGGCCTATAATGCCATGTTATTGCAGCAAACCTGCATCCTTTTCGTCCTGGAACACTTTGACAAGTCGCGCACCAGGCCATGGTAAGCTTCTGAGATCTTGCTTTATCACTAAACGCTGTTTGGGAGAGTGGTGGGAGACTGGTGCGTGTTGTGAACGTAGTTATGAAAACGAAGGTAGTGCTTGAGTAAGACTTTGTTTGGGGCATGGCGGCCACCGGAGACGCGCCGGAATTCTGGGCTGGAGCTCGGTTCTTTAGCCTGGAATGGGGCCGCGTTTTGCGATTTTGGGCGCGCAGAACGTTGTCGCGCCGGACAAGCGTTTGGCGAGGGTTTCGGCCAGCCTCCAGTCGCTGCCGTGCCGGAACCGGATTGCTCTGCCAAATGCAGCCTAAGTGCCATCACGAGCGCTATTTTTTCAAAATAATGTTTACGCCAAATCGCCGATACAGTCGTTCATAGGTGATCAAGCTTTAGCATTCGTGAACGCTTATACCCTAGAAAGTGAAAATTGGACTAAAAATTGTCATGAAAGCTCATAATGCATGTTAATTTCCACCGCTACTTTTACGACCATAGACACACATCCACTGTTCAATTGTCACCGTTGTCACAAATGAAGCCTTTGAATTTTTGCCAGGGTTCACTTGGTTGTGTATTATGAGTTCATAACCCCTAAAATAGTTTTAAAATGATGTCATTTTCTAGAATATTATATATATATATTACAACATGTCCCCTGTTATATATGGAACTGTTCACAACATCCCCTGTAACCTTAAGTTTCATAACATGCATTCACAAAATTATCCCGCTTGATGAGAGCTTCTGGGGGTATTTTTGTGGATGCATGTTTTGCAATATAAACGTACAAGGAAGGTTGGGAAGTTCTTGTAAGTTCAAAAAATAGAGGGGTGCAATTTGTAATTATGCTAATTCTTAGGGGAGGTTTGGTTAATTAATTATATGTATATATATACACACATACATACATATATACACACATACATATATACACACATACATACATATATGTACACACACGAGTGACAGTGCACGGGGGAATCCCCGTGCCGCCGCGACAGTACCCCGATCACGACGGTGTCGCTGTGTGACGGCACTCTCTCCGCTCCCACCCCTAGAGCGCATTAGAAGATTGATCGACAGCCGAAGTACGACACTGCGTCACCGTCGTGGTTGGGGTACTATCGTGGCGGCACGATGTTCTCCCGTGTACTGTTATTCGTAATATTATAAAATTGTATTAATTACAACTTAATATATATATGTATGTAGTCGTGTACCTATGTATATCATAAAAATGTGCATGTTACATAAAAGATATTTGGTTTGGTTGGTTTAGGGTATTGTATTAATGTTGTAGGTCAGTGGTTCAAATCTTAACGTCATTCTTACTTTTATAATATCTTTATAATTGTGTGAGAGCAAGTGAAATTTGTTTTTTTTTAACTATACTGGATGCGATGACAGCTAGGATTGTTTTGCTGGTCCTCTACAGCTAGGAATTGTGTGTGTGTGTGTGTGTGTGTGCACGAAATTCGCACACGAAATTCCCCATTAATGCATATTATGAAATGTAACTTATTGGGGGAGGTTTTTCTAAGTTCAAAAGATAGAGGGGTCCAACCTGTAATTTTGCAAACTTAGGGGAGGTCCCGGTAAACGACTATATGGGTTCTAAGAGTATTTTGCCCATTCTGACTATTTGTTGCCACTGGGCAGGCACTCTGAGCTGATCCTGCGCATCGTCCCGGAGATGCGAAATTATTTTGATCGAATTCTCCGCCCGAGCCCTAGTCAGAGGAACTCGTAGATCTTCATCGAAGACGCGATTAACACAGACAATCAGATGCTGCAGTTTGGGTGGAAGAGCTGATGCGGGTTCGGTTCACCGCGGGAAATGAGATGTCTGGCAGCCCATTTTGCTTTTGTAAAGCTTCTTCGAAAATTCGCATTCCCGTAATTGTTGATTTTTTTTACGAATCTTTGTTCGCAACCATCAGCTAATATTCAAAATGCGGCAAGCTATGAGTTCATTTGTTGCTGTTGCTCTGCGCGCAATTTGTTCAACCTACTTTTAATGTGGAAGAAATCTTTCGCATATTTCGCTATGCGCTGCTGTGCTTTTGCTTAAGGTTGAGCTTGCCGGCTCTCTCATCTGATAGATTTCAGGCATTTGTGGGTACATATTGTTAATCTATATTAAATATTTATATGTATTGGGTAAAAGATGATTTAAGTTGAGTGATTTACGGTAAGACCGGTTTGTCCGTGAACCAGCCGATAAATCTGTTTGATCATGCTTAAGAATTGTTACAGTCGAGAACGGTTCAAGAACAGGAGAACCGTTGGTCGAACTGTCTTGATTTGGGAAAATTGGGTGGTTCTCAAATCTTAGCTCAACAATGATTTTTTTAACAAATTTACACACTAAACAGAAACAATGAATGAATTATAAACCTTATTCTGTAAAAAAAATACTAAAAAATTTTAAAGCATTCTTTTTTTTGGTCAAATTAAAAATACTAGACGTGTAGAATTATTTAATATAACTATAATTATGAAATGTTTTAAATAATTTTAATTATATATTTTTGGTTTTTTTAGGGTATAGACTTTCAACGATCAGTTGAAGTGATCTAAACTTAAACCTCTCCTATATCCGGTTTAATGTATGATCTATTTCTGAAAACCTTAACGTGGATAACAAAAGATTGTAAATGGTTTTTTTTAATTTATGGTTAATGATAATGTTATTTGTGATTTATAGTTATTTAATATTAATACTATCATTTACAATCGTATAGAACATTAACGCTCGCACGTTAGGTATCACCGTATGATCATTTTTCTAGGTGTGAATACTCAAATGTCCTCTACAAAAGGGCAGCTGCTGTTCGTGCCACAGGTGACGACCGGGGTAGGAGAAAGACGGCCCACATCTTTTTACACGGTGGCGCGATCCTATTTGACAGGACAGATTTTTTTGTCCGGAGCCCGTTTCCAAATTTTCCGTCCGGGATCATAGCGCATGATTGAAAGAAAGAGAGATGAAGCTATTTTAGGAGATGAAAAACAGTCCAAGAGATCATCAGATCATATTTTGATCTCCAAAAAAATCATATTTTGATATCAGATTAAAATGATCTCTGGGAGATCAAAAATGATCTCCATGGGAGATCCATGGGAGTTTGCAGTGTTAGTATTTACTATTTGAGCTTCGTTTGGCGCGGTGGTGGCGGTCGTGCATGCGGTGGTCCTGAACCGTCGTTCGTGAAAGCTCAACCTCACCTAAAAAAAATCATGCATTTTATGCTCAAAACTAATTCATTTTCTTGTGTAGCGATCATAACCCTTGTCTTGCCAAACATACATTCTATGATAACGGCGTTTAGGGTTTAGGGTAAATAAGTCGTGCCAAACGAATCCTTAGTTAGGGGTGAGTTAAAAAAAAAAACTCTCTCCGGAAAATTGTAGACCCTAAGCATGAAAGTTCTCTTTCTACTTATTTCTTATAGACTCAAATTTGCTTTCATCATCTCTCCTTTCTTTACCCATATCAATGACAATAGAATTCATTACTTTCTAAGATAATTTTCTCCAACTTCTAGAAAGGGCTCATTCCTTCGAGGGGCGTCGAACTCGCACTCGATAAAACAATGTTATCCAGCTCATACCTCAAAAAGACACACAGCATGCACGATTCGGCTTGAATCGTTCAATTACGCCGTGTCCTGCGCATCACAGCATCACAAAAATCTAGTATACATTCACCACCAGGCGCAATTTTTATACTAATTTACTGTCCACAGAAGAAGAAGAATATGCACAAATTTTCTTACTCTACCTCCATCAGTCTTGATCCCAGCAGTTTAATGAAGCTATGATCAGGCTCTATAGAGTAAATGCAATAACTGGAACTGAAACTGGATTTTACACAATTGGCAAAACATAGTTCAGGCTATACCTCATCTGCTTCCATTGCCACTCCTAAACACAGTTCTAATGGAGTTTATTCAACCCAACAACAACAACAAAATTCACTACCTGACAGAAATTTATATATTCAAGGGTTAATTACTAAGCCGTCCTCTAGGACTTCGCATAATTACAGGGATCTCCCCTTTACTTCATTACAAAAACTCCCCCTAAGAGTTTACAGCGGGTTTCCTAAGCCATCCTGTAGGACTTCGCACCGCCTCAGAGGGGTCGTTTTTTGTACTAAAAATTAACGATGCAAGCAAATGAGAGGTTTTTGTGATTAACCCGATATTCAATGGCTCTGCTATTGATAATGGAGCGACTAAGTTTTACGTATTCTTAACCCTCTTCGTAGAAACGAAGAGATAACGTCTAAGGGCGAGCATTGAGATCCAAGTAAACCTAGAAATCTTTTCTTTGATCATCAGTAACAAAGCTGAACTCAAGACCGTCTTCAGAATCTGAGCCTGCAAACCTTTGAAAAACCCTGGAACACCTTCTTCTTTCCATATAGAAGATAAAACACCAGGTATAGTCTTCAGCGACTTCGGTTTGGGTTCGCCGGACCCGTCTTCGTGATCAGAAGCTTGTATCATAACCTTACACCTGATAATTTGCATGTCAGCGAATCGAAGAACGATAAATAATTGAATTGAACAGCGAAAAAGGAGTCATTATGGAACATAAACTCATGAAGATCTGATCTGATACCTGATTAATGGATAAGTGATGATGGTTGCTAAACTTTTGGAGATGGCACCAAGTAAAAATGCTGAAAAGGCGGAAAGAGATTCTGGAGATGAGCCTGAAGCTGATTTCTTGCTTTGCTGCTTCTTCATAAGTCTTTGTTTAAGTTGATCAAATACGGTGTACTGCACCGAATTTCGATAGAAGTAAACTGTCAACAACCATGGTTATTTTATAGTGAAACCAGTATTCATCAGTGTTTAGTTGACCAGTCCCAATAAAATTTTATTCAATTTCTCGCAGAAATTAGACGAGACATTGTCAAAAATGGAAGAAAAAAGTCACATTTCCGAGGGAAATCAACTTACCGACTAATTAGATTGCAACCAAACATCAATCTGAAATTGCAAAGAAAATTACAATTGCATTCCCACATGGACATTAAGACGTGGAGGCTTTAAATTTGCAAAATACTTCAGAAGTTGTTTTTCCCCTAAAGGAAAACATACAACAGATTGCCAATGGATTTATATTGTTAATTATCATCGTGATGGTACTATTCACCGCTACAAGACTAGGCTTGTTGCCAAAGGCTTTACTCAGATTGATGGGGTTAACATTCATGAGAAATTTGCTCCTGTTGACAAATTAAACTCTATCAGGATTGTGTTATCTATTGCAGCGCATAAGTCTTGGCATCTACATCCTTCATGGTGATTTACGTAAAGAGATTTACACAACTCTCCCTCTAGGTTTACAAGCTCCTCAAGGATATTGTTGTCGGCTTAAGAAAACTATCTATGGGCCTTAAGTAGTTTCATAGGGCTTGGTTTGATAAAGTGAGCACTAAACATCTTGATATGAGATTTCTCTATGAGCAATGATCACTCTGTTTTAAGACCGGCGTCACACCGCTGTGACGTTGTGTTTGATGTTTATGTGAATGATATCATTACCCTTTGAGATGGCGTGTTGAATGTTTCTGCGGGAAAGAAGGGAAGGATGATTGCTTTTGAAATCAAGGATTTGGGTCTTCTTTCTTACTTCCATCAGTCCATGGGATTGAGGTGTCTAGGTCTAGCCGTGGAATCTTTATCCCAAAGGAAATGTGTTTGATCTCCTTACTGAAATAGGGCCCTTGAGTATTAAACCAATGGATAGTCCCATTAACCCTAATTATAGTATATTGTTATACACACACAAATGATTCACCTTTCTCGGAGATGAAACTTCGGTTTCAAAGGCTAGTAGGAAAATTCATATGCTTGTATTACAAGACCCGACATCTCATTTGTTGTTAGTCTTGTGAGTCGGTTCATGCACAATACATAGGTCCACCATTATGAAGTTGTCCTTAGGATTTTAAAATATCTTAAGAAAACTCCAGGAGAGAGGATTCTCTGTAAGGATTAGGGGCATTTAAAACGGTTGTCGCCCGACCTTCGGTTTGATCTCTTATACAAAGAACAAATATTGCTGAGATCAAAATGATTTGCAAATAAATAAACAAGCATCATCGAGACAATAGGCTTGGTTCAGCTAGCTAATAACCCCAAATAAATGCTCTTGCTCGACAAACCAATTAATAGAATGACATAAAGGAATAAAACGATTTCAAAACTATCCAACGAAACATTCAATTAGCCGGTCTACAGCATGCCTATTATTCCATCCTCCCACTTAACAATTTGATACAATTGGTGATCTCAGTGTCAAGAGAACCATGAACTTATTACAAATGGGATGGGAAGTATTTTTGTTTTTCAAAAAAACTTAGCACTAAAAGACTTAAACCACTTTACTTCCAGTGAAAATAACAAATCCGAGGTACTACTACATTTCATGCAACATACACTTATTTGGATGCATTAAGGAAATCATAGAATCAAATTTGGATCATTTAAGTGAACTTTATTTTATGCCACCATGTTTTATTTTGCGATATAAAAGAAAAAAATTATGCATAAACATTACAATCTCTAGATTATAAACAGGTAATTCTACAGTGTGGCTGCAAAATGTGCAAATGCAAAAGAATCAAAAGTTGCTAAAACAAGTAACACATGAGATATTTTAGAAATTCCCCAAACTTACACCTTAGAAATGGCATACATACAGTAACAGTGCACAGATTAGAGAGTCAAAGAATGTGTTGTATAAAAGAAAGAACAAATAAATAAGAGGCAGAAACATATTTCTGGTGACATAAATTTTTGAATAAGCAAAATAGTACCTGAATAGCAGGATTTGATGTCAAGACAAGAGATATGCTGAGACCATCAAATGCCTCGGTCCATGAGCCATTTGTAAGCGTTTCCCATAACCCCTTTGATTTTCCAAAAGCACTTGTTTGCATCCTGGAAGCTGCCGTGTCCAATGGCTATATGATAAACAAATCAGAACCTCTAGAATCAAAGTTATACAACAGCGTTTAACTGTGTTTTAAAGGGATGGTGAACAATGATTTTGAGACTCGATACCCCATGATATAAATTTACTTTATTTCATTATATTAAATTATCAAAATACGTAGCCTATTATTAATAACTTTCTTATCTATTTAAATAAAAGCGTGCCAGAATTCCCTTTACTCTACTATGTCCTATCAAATGATTCCTTCCTACAAGCCCTGGGAACATCAAAGCATTCACACCGCATCTATCTCGAGCATTTCAACTTGCTTCACCAAGCCACCCAAATATGCTTGGAACTCTCAATAAGACAAGATGACTTGAAGGATGGAAACATTAAGGAATGAGGATTTAAAAAGTACATAATTTGTTGTGTTTTTTGCTTTGAAGTCACATTTCACACTTCATATGACTCTACATACTTATGTCAATTGAAGCTTGGAGTTAGACTAGGAATCAGTTTTTCTTCATAAAATATTAAAAATATAAATCCATGTGACTTACAACCCACCTAGTGAGGATAACCACACTGTGCCCTATGCTCATTTTTAGAAAAAATAGATTTTCAGACAGCAATCCAATAACATTTACAAACCTGGGTAACAATGGCAGTGCAAGCACCAGCAACAGCAGCAATAACCAAGTTCATTGTTGTTCCAATAGATTTGACTCCGGATTTCACCACATAGAGTCGTTTGAAATAACTATAACCATAGAAGTAGACAAACTGTGCTATGACAGATTGTAAATTCTTTGTGCCAAGTCCTTGGTATAGTGAAAGAATTTGACCCTTAGAAATTGCTTCAAATAAAACATCTGAAAAATTCCTGGATACAAATATTCAAAAGAAACAAAAATTAAGAATATATTGCTGTCTAATAAAGTAAGTCTATATACCCACAAGAATTAACCACACCTGAACCAATTATCCTCTTCATTAGAATACAAGAACAGAATATTCTTGTGGTTCAAATATATTTTTGATACTCTTTGGAACTATCAGTGAACACTCAGCTTCCAGTGAAGTAAAAAGAAGGCGGCACCCTCATTCATCAAACTAACTAAATTAATGATCTCATCAAGTGGTCTGGTATAGAGAAATTCAAAGCCCGTCCACAAGGATAGATAAGGATGTGAAAGGAAAACCTATAGAATTTACGAAATACATTGGGATGATTGGTTCCTCACTGCACTAGTTTATTGTGAGCTGGCTTGATATTATGTTAGTATATACATTTGTGCTTCTTTTAAAACATCCCAAAGAATCTCACATTACTATGCATATTTTCACATTTCTCACAGGAAAGAAAATAGTTATCTATGAAAAAAACAATAGAAAATCTATTTTTGAACTAAGGGGATGACTAGAGTCAATAAGAATATGATAGTCATTCTCCATTTGTCATCTTCTATTGAATCGGCAGCCATTCAGACAGTCGTTCACGGGGTCATCACCTTCTCCTTCCTCAGAGGTCTGTTACCAAAAACCACATACTATAGGAAGTGTGTCACCAAGAGTGGAAGAGTACAAAAGAGAATAGCCAAAACTAAATCAGGCTTCTTTTCCTTCAATCAATGATTCGATCACAACATGACCTAAGATACTCACGCCTCAACCACAGGTGCCGACACTCAAATGCTTGACTCTCACGATGACTCCGCAATAAAGCTATCATTTCCCATGAAAGAACAACCATCACTCTCCTTGTTCGCACCAAAAGAGCTCCTACTACGCTCCATGATTTTGCCCTAGAAATCCACTTATACTCTAGGTTCTGGGATTAGTTTGTATGCAAAACTAAATCCTCAAAATTATTTATTGTCATCTTAGCACTCCAACTTCTATGTATCTGATGTAATTGATTAATTGTAAGCTCAGAATTCTTTAAGTTTCTAGATCAATATGTTGCAATTCGCTCCCCAAACGACTAACATGATTATGTGCACCTCCAATGAGTCACAAAGACAAAACATTTATATGGAGAATCTTGAATGGGGTAAAACCAAGGGATGATTGGAATCCAACCAAAAAATCATCAATACTAAATAAAGAGTATACCCAACTCTCTATAGAAAATAGATCACCACCACTACACAAAGAATGGAAACAAATACAAATAAAATGCAAGATTACTAATAATGTGGAGGAGATCAATCGATGTGATTCTCTCCAAAATCTTGAAACGCCTCGACCTTCTTACCCTTTCCAATGAAGCAGCTTTAACCAAATGGCCATCTCGTGAACAACTCATATGTAAGCGCGTTGCTATCATCGGCCAAGCCGAACATAACACCGACAAACCTATCTCTACTTGTACGACGGCTCAAACTAAACCATGGTGTGCCTCACCGGTCGAGCCTTCGACTAAGCTGCTCACCTCTGGCACGGTGGCACCAACAACAAAGAATACTGCTCCATTAATCTATTCAACTGAGATACCGACGTTCTTGGTACTCTGATAGGCACAGTCGAGTTCAATGTCTCCCTGCACCTCCAACTACATTGTTGTTGCCCCAACGACTAAGGCCTAATGGCTCCTATGCTATGAAGCACGGATACGCTAATATTAAGCTCGTACCCGTACCGGCTGCGTTTCCGGTACGGGTATGCGTACCACGCGCGCGGACACGGGCTTTTATCGCGATATTATGTTTTACTCCGGTTCATTCTTTACTAGACTCACTGTCGCTCCCGCTGCCAATCCCCCAGCCGCTCCCGCTCCGGCTGCCGATCCCGCTACTGATCCTTCTCTTCTTCCTGCTCGTAAGTTCTTCTTCCTGCTCGTAAGTTCTTCGTCCTCTTCTTATTCTTCCTCCTCTTCTTCTTCTTCTTCTTCCTCTTCTTCCTCTTCTCCTCTTCTTCTTCTTTTTCCTCCTCTTCTTCCTCCTCTTCTTCTTCTTCCTCTTCTTCTTCTTCTTCCTCTTCTTCTTCTTCTCTTCCTCCTCTTCTTCCTCTTCTTCTTCTTTCAGAAATCTGTACATTATTTTTATCCAATCTGTAGTTCTGTAATTGTACATTGTTGTTATTTCTTATTCTTCCTCCTAGTCTTCTTCTTCTTATTATTGTTATTTTCATTGTTGTTATTTCAGAAATCTGTAATCTGTAGTTCTGTGATCTGTACATTGATGCCAATCTGTAGTTCTGGAATTTGTAGTTATAAAGGAGACCTTTGGTATTTCATATATATAATCTGTAATTATATGAAATATTGAAATCTGACCATCTTTTTCATATACAGAAATCTGTACAGATTTCACCTTAAGATTGCATTCAAACCTTAAGGCAATTCAATTAATTAAAGAAATCTCCATAAGATTTCATTTTATTGTAGGTATTGATAACTTCAAATATTATGAACCATTTTGGTGCAAATTAGGTCAAATGTTTATATACGTATATATTTATTATATTTAATACAACGTATCCCGCCGTACACGGCACACGTGTCCTTATTATTTTTTAAATTTTTCAGTACCGTCATACCGGATACGTATCGTACCCGTACCAGTGCTTCCTAGCTCCTATGCCATTACATTGTATTGCCAATATCGAGTCCAAGAAAATATCTGATCTGACCTATTTTGTGGCCAATTGATAGCTCTCAGGAAATCTCCCCTTGAGCAGTGGAACCCAATGCTCCCTGCACAGCCTGACCAAGCATTGTTCTTCTTGTTGTGACCTAGCCGAGCATTATGTTCTATGCCCATGCCCTACCGGCGCCTTGCTCTGAGCCCATGACTCCAACAGCTGCTCCGCGTGGCTGAACTGGGATGATTCCAACCGAAAGCAAAGAGGAGCTTTCTCGGGTTTTTGTACTCTTGTCTCTACCCGACATAAATCTACTCCAATTGTCGAGGCCCAAGCACTCCCTCCCCCCACTACTCCCATGGTTCCCCGCCTGGCGCTATGATGGGCATATCTTCCAAGCACTCCTCCTTGACTCTGGCTCGAGAAATGGTCAGGGGAGAGGTTGGTCGTTGAGGCTATCAGAAATCTACACATGAAAATTTTGGGGCAGACCTTTTTTATTCTCTTAATAAAATTAGGACGAAGGAAAACCATTCAATCAAATCAAAAGGACACAAAACAAATTGGCTCCAAACTAACTCTATTTGGCTAGGTCCAACACATGCGCAAACTGATTTGTGCATATTGCTCACACCCGAGCCGATTCAGCTCAATAAAGATTGTATAATATCAGATGTCACCGGCATTGCCGGATTGGTTTTAAAATGTCGGATGTCAGAGTCATAATTACCAAACCATTTGATATTGACTCCTTACAATATAAAGGATTTGTAAATCAAATAATAGATAATAAATTGATCGGTTTGAAAATAAATGAATTGTTGATCGTAGAATAGTAGAATATTATTCCAGTCAGACTTGATTCTAATGAAAATAAAAAGGCAAGGTTCATACACTTTTGACTCCTTTCGATGAAGTGAGAAGGACAATCACTCGTTCTTAAAACCAGCATTTTGAAAACCAAAGAGCTCTTTGTTCTTGGTTCTCCTCTAGCTGGATTCTACGGAACCACAAGCATCCTTAGAATGGTATTCCAACTCAGCACCCTTTGAGGTTTTGAGAAGAGTTGCTCTTTGAAGAGCACCGTATGATGAAAGTTGTAAGTTGTGTGTGTGTGTGTGTGTGTGTGTGTGTGTGTGGGGGGGGGGGGGGGGGGGGGGGGGTTATTTATCATTGGCCTCTATCATAGAATCAGTTGGAGAGGCCTAATTGGTGGTGGCTTACCCTATGGCGCGTGTCAGCAGTTCGAGTCCGCTTATCTCCAGCCCGAGAACTTAGCTGATACAACGATAGCACCATATTTTTTCACCCCACACGAAGGTGTGGGACCCTATCTTAAATGGTCGAATTTTCCTATTATATTTGATTTGACATCAAATCAAGTAACTAATTTATCTAGGAAATTACCTATCCCTCGGACCCCCTGACTGAACACTTTTACCCAATTCGGAAAAATTCCCTACAAGATGATATTTCGTAGACGAGGGACAACCTCTCAACCGATTCACCTCCGGAAGAGGATGAAAGGGGGAGTATTATCTCTTTTTCAAGAGAAAGGTCCCACTTTCAGCCATCCCCTGATAGGAGTGGTAGGGGATGTATTTCTTCTTAAGAAGAATCCCCCATCCATATCTCTTCCTATCCTTAGCCTACCAGACCTTTGCAATACAAAGTCTTGATAGGCCTCCGTATGGAGCCATCGTATATCAATTCGTCTGGTTACTGGTTCACCACTCCAATAACACAGTTAGAGTAGTACCACGTTGTGAGGCCTCGCTTAAGTGCCCAGGTCGTGGGCCCATTGTTGTGCTCTGGTAAAGCATTCGCGTTCTCACTATCCCCTAACTCAATAGTGCCTTATTGTCTCAGTATAGCCACGACTCCTCTCTTCCCTCTCTCGTCTCCAAGATGGTATGGAGATCATAGAGAGGTGCTTAGGTTAGGAAACAATAGTTTATGTCGTGCTTACCCCCGCTCTGGACTCTGCACGAGCCTAACTCTGATGCGTACGAGCACTCTCAAATCGATTAACCTGAGGAGTCTCGTACCCTTTCAGATACTTGATAGTCGTAAAACGCCTTCCTCTACTCTTACTCTTTCCTCGCACTTAACAATCAGAAGTATACTAAGGTTTACTATCATATACGAGGTTTCCTTCAGGCAGTCCCCCGAGTTAGAAGAGTTAATATGTCCGGACCGAGATATTTTAGTGCTCCGTGAGGGTCCTCACCTAGAAGTTGAGAAAGTCTCCCAGAGTTTACTACCCCCGCTTGGTGGGGTATCACCTAAACTGCATAGGATCTGAGCCGAGCAGTGCAACGATGCAGTAGCAGTGAAAGCAACTGTTGAGAACTTGAGATAATGAACTCAAATAACCCACAAAGAGTGGCCCGAGCAGCGGAGAGAGTTGCAAAGCATCGACTCTACAAAACCCACGAAGAGTATGGATTAGTATTAGATTGTGAAAATCTAAACTCTGGATGCTCTTTTTGAAAGAGAGGGATGCTCAAGTGAGTATCCCGAACGCTAGGAATAGGGAGCTAGAGGAAAAGAGCTATAGGAAGGGTCCATATAATCTATCGAAGAGAGCGATATAGGTCCCGAGGAGCTATCAAAAGACCGCGAGGGAGGAGTTAAAAAGTTATCGAAAATAGCGAGGGAGTTAAGGGCAAGCGTTAGAGAGGGATGCTCGGGTGAGTAGCCCGAACGATAGCGGTCTCTTTTGCATTTAGATAAGGATTAGCTCCTATGGTTGAGAAAAGTTTCCTCCCACCCCAAAAGAGAGGGAAGGAACCCATATCATCAACTATAAGGAGCTATCTAATTAATCAAAGCAAACGGCAAGCAAGCGTTAGAGAGGGATGCTCGGGTGAGAAGTCCGAGTTGTAGCGATCTCTTTAGCTTGAAGATAAGGATAGTTTCTATGGTTGAGAGAGGGTTCCTCCCGCCCCAAAAGAGAGGGAGGGAACCCATATCATAAACTAAATAAGGAGCTATCTAATTAATCAAAGCAAAAGAAAAGCAAGCGTTAGAGAGGGATACTCGGGTGAGCAGCCTGAACGATAGCGAAGCGATAGTAGTACGGAGCTATAGTAAGAATAGAACGATAGAGTCCCTCCCCCCCCCCCCCCCCCCCCCCACCCCCCCCTCTGAGGGGGATAGAGGAGGGAAATGTTCCATATTCATAAGATCCTTCCATTTAGCAACACCTTAGGATGACATAGTCTTCACGTGAATGGCGAGGTTCAAACGAGGAAAGGCTTACGGTGGAAAACTAGGCACGCAGAGACGAGGAAGGGCGTAGCAAGCGACGAAATGCTTCGGGGAGTTGAAAATAAGCATAGATCTAGAGATCGCATCATATTGGAGCAGGTCCATTGGACATATTAGCAAGTCTATTCCCTCTTAGTGTATGTCTGCCTCAACGTCTATATAAAAGATTACACGTGTAATATTGAAAGTGTGCTTTCCAGTGGTATTGTTTTTTTTTTGACAATTTTCATTGTTGTTGGAACTATGTGGTATGGTTCAGCAACAAATAGACAAACAATGAGTCATGTATAAAATCGAAGAGCATATAAAATAAAATACTAGTAACACACTACGATTACTATTAACAAATATTCAAAACAAGTACAAATAAATAAATTGTGAAATATATTTAATAGTGTATAATAATTTTTAGATAACACTAACTTTTATAATAAATAATTTTTTTAAAATTAAATGTTCTTGATTGATAATAAATCTTTTGGTGCTTAATAAAATTGTGTAAGAAAAATCAAAATCACTAAATAAATGTGTAGAATGTTATAATAGTTTGTTTAACATAAAATTATAAATGCATACTGTGAAATGATTATAGGAACTTGACTGTAAGACTAAGACCTACGAAGGAGAAAGAAACATTAAGTATAATCAATCAAAACATATATAATACACTACTTATAGGTGATTTAAGATTATATGTTGCTAACATAACCTAAGATAAAATAGCGGGCAACATATTCAAAAATGTGTTGTCCAATATTAGAAAGAATCGGATATGTCAACCGAAACCTACATGTACGACATGTCAGAGGACTTTTAAAACATTGGGTTCAATGCAACAGCAGAACCCATATAGTCCCCAATCATTGGGGGTATGGGCGGGGGAAGATTGGAAACAGACCTAACCTTTGGCCCTATGCCCAAAGTGGCTTCTCTCAGAGGAGAAAGACCGAACCTTTGACAATAGATGCACAAAGTGGCTGCTCACAGATTACCACTGAAATAGTGGCCCCCTATACCGTCATGTTTGCTGCGGAATCATGCCCTCAAATCAAAGCCAAAGACATCAGAGAGGGCAGACTCAAGAATCCATTTTGATTTATGTGCACATAACCATGCTTCCTTCATTCAGCATCCAGAGCATTGGTCTTGCAAAAAATGACAACGTCCGACAAACCCGAGCTTACAGTGCTTGTCACTGATGCTAGATTCTCTACCTAGAATGGGAACTAACCCAACAATTTTTATCTTCCTAACTAGGTGGAAGAGCTCATCGTTAAATTTTTATCTTCCTAACTAGGTGGAAGAGCTCATCGTTAAGACAACCTTTTTTTGGAAATCAAACTTTCCAATCCGCAATGTCTATGAAAAAAAAAACGTCAAACCAGGCGAAGACGAGTACAAAAACATTGCCCATCGTTGAACTCTATCCATAAAGAAGAAACCCTTATCAAACCATTTAAACCTTCGACTCCCAAAGCACCTATATCTCTAAGCCATATAACCCATTATCTTGCTACCTCGAGCTATGAGCATGCACCCCTTCGTCAACTCCCACTTTATGACCAAATAGACTAAAATTTCAAATCTTCCTGTGTCATTGCCCATTGGTGATAAATAGCTACACCCAAGCTCATCATCCGCACTGACTTTGTATTGATCTTTATAGCCAGTCCATCCTGTCAAACTTCACACTTGAATCATAAGAATTGACAATTTTGTGTATCATTGTCCAGAAAGATATGGAGTGATCAATTGTACCTATCATACATATCAAAGAATACAAAATATCAAATCACTACACCACAACCTAGCTATAATACCTCTTGATGGGATTTGAACCCCTTTTCTGCGTAACCTATGACTTGGGGAGGATTGAAGTACGTGCATCACCAATGAGCAAATGCAAAATCACACATAATAAAAAATACAAGCACAAAGACAACATTTATCATCAAAAATATCAAATACAGGAAAAAACATGGGAGATCGCAATCTAACCTAGAAATATCTCCCTACTGAATAGAGAAGTATATTCACCTCTCTAAAGACTTCCAACTAGATCCAAAAATGTATCACTGTCACTACAAGAAGAATGGAAACAAACAAAGATAAAATATAGGGTTATCAATGACGCGACGAAAACATATCGATATGATCCCCTCCAAACTCTTCAAACACCTAGACCTACTTGATCTCCTTCATCATTTTTCCGTGAAATAGCTCTAACCGGAATATCACCTACTCACTGAGAAGCACACTCTTTCCAAGCTCTACTCTCATTGGTAAAGTCAGACACGCCTCAAACAAACCTTCTCTGGCTATGCTACAACTTCGACTGAACCCGGGGACTGTTTCTTCCACTGATATGGTCAATGCCCTCCTAACGGGCTTTACCGCTCCAGTAGACAAGCATGGTGCTCCACTAATCTGATCCCTCGAGCAATTGTTTTCTTGGAAACTCCGGTGTCCAATGTTGAGCCCATTAGCTACCTACACCAATCAATATGTTGTCGTCGGCCTGACAACCATGAATGAGATGACTAAATCTCTGCACCACTCCATTACACTAGTATTGACAGGCTAATGGCCAGACATAGATTTGATCCGACCTCTACTACGGTGAACTGTACGCCCACGAAAATCTCAACTAGAACCCATTGCTCCTCACTTCGGCCTATTTACTTTGCTTCTCGCTTTGTCCTGGCCAAGAACTCTGCTCCATATGCTTGTGACCCTACGATGCTTTGCTCTACCACCACAACTTTGGCGGCTACTCCTCCTAGATGGACTAGGATTATTCCAAGCAAAGAGAAGCTCTCAGGCTTCCTGGTCTTATCCTCCTATGTGGAGTTGGTTTCAATAAAGCATAGTTGCTACAACCGAACCAGCTCCCCGGATGCTCCGCCTAGTGGCAATCTCCTTCAGATACTGAGGACTGTCCTCTAGTGACTAAGAACTACTCCGTGCAAGCGCTCCCGCATCGCCTGCTCTTTTGGGGGGCTCCGCTTAATCGCACCCACTCAACTTCAACTCGTGAAACACTCAAGTAAAATAGTAGGTTCAAAGAGTGTTCAATCTTGTCGACTATCAAGAAATCCACACACGAAAAATGTAGAGAAGCCCCATGAGATTCTCCTACAAGATTAGTGAGGAGGAGGGTTGTTTGAACAACCACAAAATAAACTAACTCCAAAATAACTCTAACCATAATATCACCATGTGACAACCCATAGACAAGCGTGCTCTTTCCAAGCTCTACTCTCATCGATAAAGTCAAGCAAGCCTCAAACAAACCTTCTATGGCTATGCTACAACTTCAACTGAACCCGGAGCTTGCTTCTTCCATCTGGTCAATACCCTCCGGAAGGGCTTCACCGCTCTGGGCCCAGCAGCGAAGTATAGTGCTCCACTAATATGATCCCTCGAGCTATTGTTCTCTTGGCTACTCCGGTGTCCAATGTCGAGCTCATTGGCTACCTACGCCAACCAATATATTGTTGTCGTCCTGACGACCATGACTGACACGACTAAATCTCTACGCCACTCCATTACACCTGCATTGACATGCTAATCTCCAAGCACAAATTTAATCTGACCTCTATTAAGGTGAGTTGTACACCCTCAAAGACTCTTCACTAGACCCCATTTCTCCTCACTTCGGCCTGGTCGGGCACGTTGCTTCTCACTTCGGCCTGGCCGAGAACTCTACTCCATGTGTTTGTGACCCTACGATGCTTTGCTCTACCCCCACAACTTTGGCGACTGCTCCGCCTAGCTGGACTAGGACAATTCCATCTGAGAGCAAAGAGAAACTCTCAAGCTTCCTGTTCTTATCGTCCTATGTGGATTTGGTTCAATAGAGCACAGTAGCTACGATCGAACCAGCTCCCTGGATGCTCCGCCCAATGGAAATCTCCTTCAGATACTGACGACGGTCGTCCATTGATTGGAAAGTACTTCGCGCAAGCGCTCCCACACCCCCTACTTTGTCCGGGGGCTCTGCTTAATCGCACCCCCCTCGGCTCCAGCTCGTAAAACACTCAAGTAAAATAGTAGGTTCGGATAGTGGTCAATCTACTCGACTATCAAGAAATCCACACATGAAAAATGTAGAGAGGCCCCATGAGATTCTCCTAAAAGAATTAGCGAGGAGGAGGGTTGTTCGAACAACCACAAAATAAACCAGCTCCAAAATAACCACATTTGGCTAGACGCAACTCATGTGTGGAGCAATCTGCACACTTTGCTCGGACCCGAGCCCATCTGGCTCTACACAAACCAAAAATGTAAATGTCTCGACTAACTTGAGCTTCTAGTGCTCGTCACAGATGTCGGGCTCCCGTCTAGGATGGGAACCAACAAGGTCTGGTGGTACTGCTGATTTCCGCAATTCAAAATCCTAGAGTTTGAGCTATGTTTCGTGGTTCTGCCAATTACAGATCACCACCATTTTCATGGCAGCATTCTCTCACAGTCCGGATCAAATATGACTAATTCAGCACATACCGTTATCATAATTTTAAAGAAAATGGAAACAGCAACCTTAGTCGCCACCTCCACACATCTGGTTTACTGGTAAAAATTAAGAGATAGCTTCGAAGAACTCGGGGTTTAGTTGAAGTAACGAGGCCCCCATATTCATACTGGAGCGCTCATTATCAAAACACGAACTACTTCAAAACCAAACATCTACAAAATCCACCATGGAAATGCGACCAATCCCCGATCAACATACTAAATACTAAACTCGAGAGACAAGAACTCATCAAATTGATCTAAGGACGATTCAATACCTATACTTCTGCTGTCCGTGCGATCCGCCATCTGCCTGATACTTGGTCTTGCAGGTATCAAGCGGGTACAGGACGGTGGTGCTCACCAGCGCACCCACCGCCCCCGACGCCGCCTCCGATAGCGATTCGAAGTTCACATCCGCCATCTTCTCCTCCTCCAACACAAAGATAGCTGGTTTCTACTTGGAGTCAACGCGCCGAATCGATCTTCTCCTCCTCAGCGATCCAGGTTCTGAGCAGCGGGATCACCAAGTCGACAATGATGAACATGGATCGGAAGATCCTCGCCAAAAAGAATTTAGAAATCCGTGTACGGGTTGATTCAAAGAGGGGAGGCGAAAGAAGGTAGGTAGAACCAAACTCCGCTTTCCTTCTCAAATCAAACACAGATTTCTAGAGAGAGAGAGACGAATTTCGAAAACACGTTTTGGAAATGCCACCGGGATGCCGTCATCAATCCTTTGTCGTACACGTGTACGACGCAGTTCGAACTGAGCCGGCTCGCAGTTGGCTCGAAGACATTCGAACCGGTTCCAAGTAAGCTTGAGAACTGAGCGACAATAACATGTACAAGGCTCTGTTTGGGCAGCTGCATCGACTGGAGAAACAATTCCTTTTAGGGGTGTGTGGGTCGCATCTATGTGTATTGACGTTCAGCGCAGGGAGGCCTTCTAGCCTTAAGTGGAGATTGGTGACGAGGCATCTAAGCCTAAAACGGGGCAACCTACTGACATGTTGCGGATTGATTAGAGTGTGCCAATGAATGTGTGTTGACGTAGGTAAGACAACTTAACACAATATTAAAAGCTCTTTGAAGGACTGCATGATGTTCAGAGAACCAATTTTGGAGCGACTCACTCTGTCTCGAACTTGATCATTTTTGTTGATATACCTGTACTTTTATCTTATTTTTACATTTGTGTTAGCTGTGCGGTCCATCTGGGGATCACGGGGGAAATTCATTGTATGTGTTTCTATTAAACATCATTTTGTGGAGACTTTTTGGGTTGGATCTCGATCGTCCTGTAATTTTTGTCGGTCTGGTGGGGGGTTTCATGTGTACGTTTTGTGTTTGCCGATGATTATTTTGTTTGTTGCTTTTTTCGCTATCAATTTTTGTATGTAACTCAACCCGTGTCCTCACATATGCATGCACTCAGGTCTGAGAACATTTTTCCGAACACATATGATATCAAAATTTTTTCATTTGCATGTATTTTTCCGTAATAGCACTAATCAGTACCCAGAATTAGAATGTTATCAACATACAAGCATATAATGATCACTGCATTTGAACTCGTTCTTATGTACAAATATTTACCTGATAGGCTTGATTTAAAACCAATGTCTTTAATACAAGTGTTAAATTTCTCGTTCCACAACTTTGGTGTTTGTTTCAATTCATAGAGTTACTCAATCAACTTACAGACATTATTTTCTAGACCTTCTATGACAAACCCTTCAGGTTGATGCATGTAGATCTTCTCAGTCAGATCTTCATTTAGAAATGCAGTCTTGACATACATCTGATGAGCGGTAATATGTTCAATTGATGTTATAGCGAGAAGAACATTAATCGTCGCAATGTAGCAAACAAGTGAGTATATATCAAAGTAGTATATATCATTCACTTGAGTGTAACTTTTGACAACTAGATGTGTTTTGTATTTAGCAATACTCTCATCAGGATTTAGTTTCTTCTTCAGAACACACTTGTTCCCTATGGTTATAGCCCCTTTGGGCAGGTCAACTAAAGTCCAAGTGTAGTTTTGCATGAGAGAGTTCATGTCATCATCGATGACTTCTTTCCATAATAGAGAATCCTAGATCGCATCGCTTCCCTATAGGTAGATGGATCAGATTAAACTTGGTAAGTCACAAAGTCTGTACTGAAGCTTTTAAGCATTTTTTTCTCTATTAGATAACCTTGTTAGCTCAAAAATCGTAGTGTTAATCGACTCAGTGTCAGAGATTCTTGGTTCAGTCTCAACAAAAGTTTCATGACTGGTAGCTGGCAGACCTGGAAGAGACAGATTTTTATCTTTAAGGAACTTATCCTCAAAGAAAATCGCATCTCTAGATTTTATGATTGTATTAGTTGTGAGATCTAGAAATCTGTTTGCATCACTATCCTCTGCACATCCTAGATAGACATAAATGTTTGTCTTAGGTCCAATCTTAGATCTCATAAGGCCGGGTATCCTCACATAAGAGATACACCCCCAAGTTTTAAGATTATCAAATCTAGGAGGTCTCTTAAACTAAAGTTCATAAGGAGTTTGTTTCAACTTTGCATGAGGAACTTTATTAATAATGTGATTTGAGGTGAGGACAGCTTCACCCCAATAAGCCGCAGGCATGCCAACAGTCAACAACATGGAATTCAACATTTTTGTTAAAGTTCTATTTTTCCGCTCATCGATACCGTTGGATTGAGGTGAATACAGGGCGGTAGTTTCAGGGATAATATCATTGTTGGCGAGAAAATCTCTAAATTCACTTGACAAATATTCTCCTCATATATCACTTCTTAGTCTTTTAATTTTCATGTCAAGTTGATTTTCTACTCTATTTTTGAAAATACAAATATTTTCAAAAGCTTCATCTTTGGATTTAAGGAGATAAATATGACTAAATCTAGAGTAATCGTTGATAAAAGTTATCAGATACTTTCGACCTCCTCTTGTGACAAAACATTTGTAATCACAAATATCGGAATGTATTAACTCTACTAACTGTGTGCTCCTAGAAACATGACTAAAATGTGTTCTAGTTATCTTAGTGTGAGATTTGTGCTCAAACTGTTTAAGGGAATATTATGAGTTTTAGCCAGCATGAGTAGTTTTTTTACAGTTCACATATCCTAGTCTTGCATGTAAAGTCTTAGGATCTATCATATTTGAACTAACTGCATGAACTACTTCGTTTGCTAGACTCAATCTATATATTTCATTTAAGACATATACACAACCAAAATAATGAGAGTTAACCATTAAAGTTACTTTACCGCCACTAATGTTAAACGACATGCCAACATTGCATAACAGACTAATTGAAACTAAATTAGTAGCTAATGACGGTATAAATTTAACATTTTCTAAAATTAAATGCGTACCTGAAGAAAGTAACAGATCTGCAGTCCCAGTCTGGAGTACCTCAGCAGTGGCTCCATTTGCAACAGTCACGGTTTCATTCGTTGCAGTGAGATTATAACATCTCAGTTCGAACTAGACCCCTCGAGTGACACGAGTCACTTGGAGATGCTTGGGCTAGGTGGGAGTCTTGAGGTCCTATGGTGCCATGAAGGTGCCCTGATCTACAGTAGTGGGTGTAACCATCACCCCCTTGAAGTGGGAAAGCCAATGGCAAAGAATTGGGAAAAGGGAGCTAACGCCGGCATTAGCTTTGCTAACGCTGGCGGTAGCGGCCGAATCTGTACCCGTGACCTTTCCATGGTGGGTGGCCTAAAGTACCTAAATCTAATGTTCTCTCTCTCTCCATTTCTCTCTTAAGCCCAAAGGTGCTGATTTCTTAATCAGATGACTATTCATCTTCTTCTTCCTCATTCTTCTTCTTCTTCTTCTTCTTCTTTTTCTTCCTCCTCTTCCTCACACCTTAAGGGGTTAATTTAGGATTCTTGAAAGAGCAAGGTTGGAGAAAGATTGGAGCTTGGCCGACCACCACCATGACGCCATGAAGATGATCTCCAACTATGGCCGAAAAATACTGTGACTTCCGACCCCTCTCCCTTGGTGCTAGATCGTAGAGAAAATTAGGAGAGGTGTTGAGCTCAAAAGAGCTTGGCTTGTGAGCTATTGGAGATCCTTAGGAAAAGACCAAACCAGATCTTTCAACTTAGGGCACCGATTGCCGCGAAAGCTCCCTCAATCATTTCTTCTCTCCAACGGGAAGAGATAGGATTCGATTTCGTGAAAATCCATGGTCATATGAGGGAGTATTGGAGGAGAGAAGGTGAAATGCCCTAATTACTCAATTGGGGAAGATGATGAATAGTGTAGGTTAAAAAGGGGCCTTTAATGATAACTCTAGACTTGAATAGAATTGGATATATATATACACGCGTTTGAATAGAGATGAAGTTCCAACAATTAGGGAAAGAGAGTTTGGGTATGTGTTTTGGAGCAGGGCTGTCAGGGAGGATTGTTTGGAGGTGAAGAGCAGATGACCTGCTCTCTGTTGGCTAACGCTCGGCGGTAGCCCTACCGCCGACGCTAGTAAGTCGACGGGATGACGGGAAAGGGTAACTTCCCGTCGACCCTTGAGATCGACGAAAAGGAGGTTTAATAGAAATAGTTGGCGCTCGGCGGTAGCCCTACCGCCGGCGCTAGTAAGTCGACGGGATGACGGGAAAGGGTAACTTCCCGTCGACCCTTGAGATTGACGAAAAGGAGGTTTGATAGAAATAGCTGGCGCTCGGCGGTAGCCCTACATTCGGCGCTAGTAAGTCGACGGGACGACGGGAAAGGGTAACTTCCCGTCGACCCTTGAGATCGACGAAAATGAGGTTTGATAGAAATAGCTGGCGCTCGGCGGTAGCCCTACCACCGGCGCTAGTAAGTCGACGGGACGACGAGAAAGGGTAACTTCCCGTCGACCCTTGAGATCGACGAAAAGGAGGTTTGATAGAAATAGTTGGCGCTCGGCGGTAGCCTTACCGCCAGCGCTAGTAAGTCGACGGGACGACGAGAAAAGGTAACTACCCGTCGACCCTTGAGATCGACGAAAAGGAGGTTTGATAGAAATAGCTAGCGCTCGGCGGTAGCCCTACCGTCGGCTCTAGTAAGTCGCCGGGACGACGGGAAAGGGTAACTTCCCGTCGACCCTTGAGATCGACGAAAAGGAGGTTTGATAGAAATAGCTAGCGCTCGGCAGTAGCCTTACAGCCGGCGCTCGGCGGTAGCCCTACAGCCGGCGCTAGTAAGTCGACGGGACGACGGGAAAGGGTAACTCCCGGTCGACCCTTGAGATCGACGAAAAGGAGGTTTGATAGAAATAGCTAGTGTGCTCGGCGGTAGCCCTACCGCCGACGCTAGTAAGTCGACGGGACGACGGGAAAGGGTAACTTCTCGTCGACCCTTGAGATCGACGAAAAAGAGGTGCGATAGAAATAGCTAGCGCTCGGCGGTAGCCCTACAGCCGGCGCTAGCAAGTCGATGAGTCGACCGGAAGGCATGATTTTCCGTCACATGCAATGTCGACGGAAAGGTGCATCGACTGGAACGCTAGCGCCTGGCGGTAGCGCTACCGCCGGCGCTAGCAAACAGAGAACTTTGGGTTCTCCCACTTGGGTGTGGTAGGAGTTCCTAGTCCCCATGTCAATTGGATGAGGTGTAGATGAATTTTATGATCTTGATATGGGGTATTTCGATGCACAATTGAATGAAGAATTCAGGGGACTCGTTTACCTAAATGCTCCCACCGGTTGATAGTCTATCGGATGATTAGGCTTGTGATGACCATATGTACACTCTTGTTGGATTTCATAGTCTTGGATAAGTAGTAAGGGAGATATAAATGCCGAATGTGAAGGCCGATCGAGCCGAGATGTTGTGTGAATCGTGGACACACTAGTGTGGGCCGGAGATAATAATTCCAGATGTATTCTGTCGAGATGTCTCCCCAGATCCATCGTTAATTGTTAGTTTACGTGGAATCGTAAAAGCATAGATGTGAATTAATGTTCCTATCATGTGAGATCCACTGGATGGTTTGGATGGGTGATAACCTTGCAATAAGGTTGATACCTTTGATTGTATTATAGCACGTTGTGATTCGTGCCTGAGGATTGGATATTGGTGATACATGCGAACATACTTGTTAGTAGAATATGAATATGACACCGTGACCACAAGTAGTCCTGGAGGATCGGATAAAGTATTTTCCATGTTTTGGCGCACGCCACCGCACGAGAGTTACGTTAACTCAGTATGGGTAGAAGCGTTGGCTTGATGTGGATTATAAGATATGGTTATATCTTATGGTGATATGTTGGGAGGCCCGGTTGTTGGGGGCCCTGGATGCTAGTTAGCATCAGTTGACTTGTATGATGTGAAAAGTGAGAAGACTCCTCCGGTGAGTCCTTGGGTGCTTGATAGCACAGGTTATGCATGGAAATTACAAGAAGGCGCTAGGTTTACATATGGTGGTGTAATGATCCTGGTTGGAGGATTACTTGTGGAGGGTCTACGGGCTTGCTAGTCGTGACACCGACAGAAGCTGACAGTTAGGCTCTAGACCGGTTGGGATGGACTCTTGGTGCCCACTTCCCAGAGATCCCTTCCGTGTTATGAAGACTCAGCATGATGCGAGCAATACACAGGGGCTCCGCTGTGTGTTCTTAGCGTTGAGGCGTACATAGGCCTAGGTCTGGTAGTGTTCATACCCGCCTAGTTGTGGAGGATCCCGTTCCACAGCTCCGTCTGGCCACGACGCGAGGTGCCTGAGTGGTTAGCTACCCTCAAAAAGCGGGAACTACAGGTCTATGTCGACATAGCAAAATGCATGGGTGAGTTCATCATATTATAATCATTGCATCGCATTCATCCTTCATGATCATAGCATTGCACCGCATCGGGTCCATCATATAAATTAGTATGGGCTCTTTTATATGATGTGTTCCAAATTGGAAACCTTAACTTATAAGTTTGGATGTGCATTCATATAAGTTAAGGTACGAAATGAACTGCTTACTTCTGTGTTGTTTCACTACTTGCTTATACTCTGAATTGTCATATTATTTGTTAAATGTACTTCTTATACATTCGATACACTGCTGTAATTACATCTTTCCTTGTCACCTGCTTTTGCTACTACTGACTATATTGCGGCTTTTCTTCATTCCCTTCCGCACGGTGCCTTGGAGTCGCCGGGGGAGAGGATGTGAAGTCACTTAGTCTTTATGACTAACGGTTGTTACACCCCTACTTTTAGGAGCACCCTCAGGTGGAGCAGCAGCGTACTACACAGGAGGACAACCAAGCCAGGGTGACAGTGCTGGTGAAAGTGCAATTGATATCAGTTGAAAGTGATTGATATAATCAACCACGCTTTGATACCAATTGAAGGTGAGGTTAGATCTTAGATTTACTCTAGAGGGGGGCGAATAGAGTATTAAAAACTTTTCACTTAATTTTATAGCGGAATTAAAATAGTGATACTTATATTTGTATAGCAGAGTGATTTATAAAAACTAAACAAAACAAAGCACACAGCACGGCACACAGAAAATCATAACACAGAGGACACAAGGATTTTTATAGTAGTTCACCAATAAACCTGGGTACGTCTACTCTTCTACCAAACTTGGTAGGATCCACTAGGTTTTTGATCAGGTGCCCTATCACCAAGGGGTTTTTGATCAGGTGTTCACACACCAAGGAGCTTTTGATCAGGTGCTCTAACCAAACCACAGGTTTTTGATTAGGTGTCCTGCCACCAATGGGTTAACTTTTGAAGGGAGTTATAACCTTGTACAAGAGGGGATAAGAAGGGTTATGAAGTTCTTCTCTGTCAATATTCTGAGAGAAGACTCTAGTGAATTGTTGATGTTGTAAAGCTCCTCCTATCTGATATAAAATGCTTGACAGTTGAGGATGTAAGCTTTCTCTTGAATGTATGGATCTTTCCTGTAGCTGATGAATCTGAAAGAATAAGTTCTTCAGATTATTGTTGTTCTTTGAAGATCTGATCTAGCAGCTGATGACTGAGAGAGTAGAGTTGATGTTCTCAGTGAATGAGTGCTGCTTGAGGAAGAAGAAGATGATCTGTTAGCTTTTTCTTTCTTCTTCCTGCAAATGTTTCTCTTCTGTTTCTTCTTCCTCTTTCTTTTTCCTGTACAGCTCTTTTGTGATATGTTGTAATGCTGTCGTGAAAACTGTAAGTGATAATACTACTGTATATCTTCTTTTCTTATTCCCTTTTGAAATCTCTGACACATTTTAAATTCAAATCCCTTATTTTAAGGAATAAAATATTCTGAAGAGATATATCCTGTACTGCAAATCCATTTTTCCTTTTTCATGAACGTGTCCTTTTCCGCTAAATGTCAACGGCTATAATCTCGAAATAAGAGAATAAACTAAAAAGAAATATATTATCCTTACTTATCTGGAAGAATAGAGCCGTTGCAGAAGAGATCTGAGTTCAGAGAAATAGAATAACTGATCTTCTGAAATTAAATCTACTTTAGAGAAATTTTCGTCGATCTCAACAATTTTCGTCGAACACAATGTTGAGTTCATCGACCTCAACTGAATTTTGCTGGAAGAATTGAATTAGTTGAGCTGAGAAGAACTTTCGTCGATCTGAAGGTTGAGTTTATCGAACTGAGGAATTCGTCGACCGCTGAGCCGCTGAATAAAATCGTCGACCGCTGAATTGAGCAAATTTCGTCGCCCGCTGAGACTGAATAATTTCGTCGACCGCTGAGCCTGGATAATTTCGTTGACCGCTGAGCCTGGATAATTTCGTCGACCGTTGAGCCGCTGAGACGCTGAGATGCTGAGATAGAAGCAAGACATTCGTCGAACGCATAATGTAAGGCGTTCGTTGAACGCAGAGAGCATGTCGTTCGTCGAACGCAGAGAGCAAGTCGTTCGTCGAACGCAGAATGTAAGCCGTTCGTCGAACGCAGAGTGTAAGCCGTTCGTCGAACGCAGAGAGCAAGCCGTTCGTCGAGCGCAGTATGGAGTTCGTCGAACGCAGAACCTGAATACTTTCTTGAGTTCTAACAGCCTAAAACCTTGACCCTTTGGACTATACATTTGAGGTCAACTTAGTCCTAATAAACAGATAGTGATCCTAGCCCAAATCAGTAATATGGTTGTTCCAACAATCTCCCCTATTTGGGTTAGGACACTATTTGACAAAAAATGAAACAAACAAAAATAACAACAGAACAACAGAGCATATATATCTGATATATTTTAAATATTTCATCAGATATAAAATATGATACTCTGAGTTCTGAAACATTTCAATGAAAACAGAAAAAATAATAACAAACAATCAGAACCTTTTGTCTTTCTGAATTCTGCTTTCTGAATTCTGAATTTTGATATTGTCTGAACTGTATCTGCTATATTTCAGCTTTCTGAATTTGTTGATCTGAACTGTAGCTTTATAATCTGAATTTGATATCTGCTCTAACAAGAATTATTTCTTAATCTGCTTTGCTACCAATTAGAATTTGAATCTGCTATAACATCTTCCCCTAAATCTGTCATAATCTGAATCTGTATCTGTTGCTTCTTCTATATCAAAAGTTATATCTGAAATTGCAATATATGTAGCTTCTTCATGCATCATTTCCCTCTTTGATAAAACATGTTAGCCTGAGAGCATCTCCCCCTGAGACTGAAGCTTCTTCAGCTTTCTCCCATGCCTAGTTCATAGAGCATCTCCCCCTGAGCAAAAAACTGCATCATATGGAGTTTCTTCATAGAACTGAAAACATGCTTCTTCATCAGCATTTTCTCTTGAAGCTTGAGCATCTTCAGAAAACAACTCCCCCTATCAAAAAAGAAAGTATCTTCCCCTGACAAAAAGGAGCTTCTTCAATACATCTCCCCCTGCCTAGTTTCAGGAAGACCTGGAGCTAGGCACCTAGAAGAAGAGACTTTTGAGGAGGTAGGGAAGGATGCAATATTTTATATTTCTACTGTTCCTGCAAAATAGAATAGAGATCAAGCGCAAAGGAACTGGAAGAGAAGTAATTTCTGTAGACATTCAGTTAAAATAAAAAGATTTGATTATGATGACAGGTCAGAAATAAAAGCTTCATCATAACTGGGTTCGACGAAAAATGAGTTTTCGTCGATCTCGGTTCGACGATCTTGATGACTTCGTCGATCTCTGTTCGACGAAAAACTAGATTTCGTCGATCTCAGTTCGATGGAGAATGGGATAAGTAGAAAACTTAATTTTTATCAGATTGAATCTCCATCTATCATTCCTAGCTGATTTATAAAGAAAATATGTTTCTTTTCATCCAAGGGCTTGGTGAAAATGTCAGCTCTTTGCAAATCAGTAGAAATGAATTGTAGACAAATTTTATTTTTATCCACATTATCTCTGATAAAGTGGTGCCTAATTTCTATGTGTTTAGTCCTACTATGGAGAACTGGATTTTGTGCTATAGATATTGCACTAGTATTGTCACAAAATATAATTGAATTATTTAAGTTGACACCATAGTCTAGGAGCTGATTTTGTATCCACAATATTTGTGAGCAGCAACTGCCTGCAGCTATGTATTCAGCTTCAGCTGTTGATGTAGACACAGATGTTTGTTTCTTACAAAACCAAGACACAAGCCTATCACCAAGAAACTGACAAGTTCCTGATGTGCTTTTCCTATCTACTCTGCATCCAGCATAATCAGAATCTGAGAATCCAGTTAATTCAAATTCTGATGTTGTTGGATACCAGAGTCCTAAATTAGGACAACCCTTTATATATCTCAAAATTCTTTTTAATAAAATTAGGTGAGATTCTTTGAGGTTAACTTGGAACCTAGCACAAATACAGGTAGCAAATATTATATCAGGCCCACTTGCTGTTAAATAAAGTAATGAGCCAACAATTGCTCTATATACTTTCTGATCAACAGGTTTCCCTGATTCATCAGTATCAACAACAACATTTGAGGGCATGGGTGTTTTCATGGTGGAAGCATCAGACATACCAAACATTTTCACTAATTCCTTAGTGTTGAAACCGAGACTTGAGAACAAGACTTGGCCTCTGTGGAGTTCGGGCCCTCAACAGGTTGAGGGGTGACCAACACTTACTCCCCCCCCCCCCCCCCCCCAAGGGAGAGCTCTAGGCTAAGGGGCTAAGGAACTAGGAACAAGGCCAAGGGCTTAGCGAGGAGGTCCCACCACACACCGAAAGATCTTAGTGCGCTTCCTCTCCCAAGCCAATGCTAAGCTTGGGCACCCTTTGGAGGCCCTCCTCACCCACTAGAGAGATTTGGGGAGAGAGATGGCCAAAAGAGAGATCTAAAGAGAAGCCCTCCTCCAAATGGTGCCCCCATTTGTCCTATTTATAAAATTTTGAACTTGGTCTGCAAATAACCACAATCTGGCCTACGAGATTACCAAAATGCCCTCAAGTTTGGCCTGTCAATAGTCAAATCCCGCCATTCCGAGACGCTAAACGCAGACCGCCCCTCCTTCATGGGGCTGGGCGAGAGGGGGCAGACAGCTCCCCTTACTCTCGCCCCCTCTGCTGGGGGCGGGGGCGAGAGGGGGGTCTCGCCCCTCCTCCTCTCTCCCCCCTCTGCTGGGGGCGGGGGGCGAGAGGAGCTCGCCTCCCTAGCTGGGGCGGGGGCGAGAGGAGCTCGCACCCTTGAATCCACCCCTACTGGTGGTGAACACTGTGGCTATGAACTGTCGTTCGTAAACACCCAATCTCACCCAAAAAACTTCATCCACTTTTACGTTCAAAATTAGTTTTATTTTCTTGGTGACGGTCATAACTGTTGTCATGCCAAGCAAACATTCTATGACCGTGATGTTTTTGTTCTAACTCATTGGAGCAAAAACATTGTGCGAAATGAGCCTAAATTATTTTGTTTAATCTTCAATATTTAATTTTATCTTATATTTATATTTTTACTTTAATTAATTTATTTTATTTTAGTTTGCCTATTCTATTGTTTATTTTTATTTTATTTATATTCATTTTTTATTAAGAAATTTATGTAAATGACTAGTTAAAAATGATGTTTATTTGCAGGCCTGTTGAATTTTTTTTTGAAGTTAAAAGAAGCAATTTCATTTATCGATCATTTCACGGCGGATTAAGTCCAGTACAATAGAAGGAAGAGACGACGACATGAAAAAAGAAAATGAAGCAAGCGCATGCGCAACCCGAGAAGATGAAATCGACCCGCGATTAAAATGAAATTTAATTGGCAGGCCGTTTGAATTGAAATTTAAAAAGAAGTTTTGTTGGCAGGCCGTTTGAATTGAAATTTAAAAATGAAATTATGCTAATGAAAAACAATAAATTTGAAATATTCATATTTTCAATTTTATTTTATTTTGGGTCAAATATATGCCGATGAAAAAGTTCTATCCTAGACATAGGCTCTGTTTGGCGCGGAGGTTGGAGGAGCGGAGGATTGGAGGAGCGGCGCTTGGAGACGTGATCCGCAACCGTGGAGGCGTAGCCGCGGTTGGAGGAGCTGCGTTTTTCCGCTGATTCAGCGGAGGCGCTGAAAACCGCCGCACGCTTCCCCTCCGCCAAACGGGAGCAAATCCACAGCTGCGGATCAGGAATCTCTCCCTGATCCGCAGCCGCTCCGCCAAACAGAGCAATAAACGCTCTATTAGAACCTTTTGGTTGTGTAGATGTTAGAAAAGTGCTTATCTTAAACTAATTTGTTGTGAGTCGCTTAGCGCTCTCCCAGTTTGGAGAATCAAATCGTCTTAGCTCTAGAGTGAGTCAAACGCACAAACAGTTAAAAAATAATAAACAGTAGAGACGGCAAGATTTTTTATGCGGAAAACCCAGAAAGGAAAAACCACGGGATTGGTTCGGTACCGACCAATTCTACTAGTTTGCTTCAGGTTACAAGTGTTAAAATATTCAGGAGGGTGACCACCGATTTGATTACAAGTACTTGAAGGTGAAAAGGATGCAAAGGCTCTCTCTGTGCTCGTAGGAGCGACTTCTTGAACATGCACTTAAGCAGACATTTGAGCGAGCTCTGCGGAGAGCAAAGTCCTCCGTTGAGCAAGAGAGCGAGCGAGTGCCCGGAGTGGACACTTGAGCGAAGTGAGCGCTTGAGCTAAAGAACTCAAAGTCTTCGTTGGAAAACCTTCGGAGTTCCAAGTTTTGGCCGGAAAACCTTCAGAGCTCTTTTCTCTCTTCTTGGTTGTTTGTCTTCAAATGAAGTCATAAGGGCTTTTTAATAGTTTTTTTGAGGGGCGCATCGGTAATTGCGTCATCTTGAAGTTTGAACCGGTGATTAAGTCTGCGTGATTCTGGTCACCAAATTTCGGAAAAGTTATCGGTGCCCCCGGGTGGTCCAGGCAATCCGGGCAGCCGGGGTAGGATCGTTGGAGGAGGCGACGACGGATGGTGCGACGGTGGTGCGGTGACGGGCACGATGGATCGCGAGGGTCCTGGGGGCACGCGAGCGCTGACCACACGCGCGGGCTGGACGCTTGCGCGCGTTGTGCGGGTGTGGGTTGTGCGGACGCGTGTCTAGGGGGCCTCAGACGGGTCCGTTTTGTGCGTACATCTTGCTTGGTTTGCTTGGCCCGCTTTGGTGACTCGGTCGAAGTCCAAACCAACTCAACTCGAATCGTTTTAGGGGAACCCCATCACAACTGATACATGGCTTTTTGAATACCATGCGAAACCCCAACATTCCACTCCTCCAGAAGCGCGTTCGAGCTCCTAAATACTCGAATCCCTTCTGCTCGTCATTTCTCGCCTCTCAACGATGAGCCCTCTCTGATCCCATTCGACGACGACCTCCCCTCATTCTGACGAGCCCTCTCCAACTCTCCTCGACAACGACCTCCACTCGTTTTGACGAGCCCTCTCCAACTCCCTCTCGACGACGACCTTCGTTCGATATGACGAGCCCTCTCCAACTGCCTCTCAACGACAACGAACCCTCTCCAAATACCTCTCGATCTGACGACTCCTTTGATTTATGCTTATTCTTGCTCCAAAGCCCACTCGATCTGACGACGAAGAACCCTAGGTTCAAAGGGGTAAATCGATTTCTGCTTCTATGTTCAGCAATTGATTCATCAAGCATGCTGAAGATTCACCTCTTGACATTAATCGTGGCTTTGACGTGTTATCTCCATATGTATGCTCAGTCAAGGTCAGATCTCCATTGTTATAAATGAAATGTCATATATGAATTTAATTGCTTCACAGCCCTAGCCTCATTAATGTGTTTAATTTTGTTTACGAACAAGAACTTAGCAATGTGTCTAATTATAATATAAAAAAGCTTTCAAACAGCTATTCTACCAAACAGTTTAAATCACTACATTATTTTCAAAGAGCACTTAAGCGCAGGTTCACCAAACAGTCTGCAACTTTCTCATCATAACTTTCTTGACACCTCTATTCTCAGCACTGCATTCAAACATCAACTTTCTCATCAGCAACAGCTGTCCCAAACGGAACTTTATTACAAATTTTAGTTTTTCATATATAAGTGAAGTTAATTGGTATATGTTTTATATGTAATTTTAAAATGTTTGTCATCATCCTCGTGATGTCTATTGAGTGTTGTATTTGACAAGACAAGTTTTTTTACTTGGACAACGAACGGAGGATGTATTGTCGCGCCACAAGGAAATCATGTGCACGACTACTTGTATATATATAAACAGAGGATGTATTGTCGCCCTTCGGGGAAACCCTGTGTACGACTACATGTATATATATAAACGGAGGAGGATGTACTGTCGCGCCACGGAAAAATTAAACCCTATGCATGACTGCTTCTAACTCTCCGGCGAAGCATTCATATTTTCAATTTTTCTTTTTATTTATTATAATTTTATAATTTTTATAATTTAATTTAATTCTTATGTTTTTAATGTATTTAAACAATATATAATTATTCTTTTAATTTTTATTATGTTTTGTAGAGAGAGAGAGAGAGAGACATTTATATATATATATATGTGGAATTTTGTCATTTAAGCACGTGAATATAATTCTTTGGAAGCTTTATGAGAAAATAATTATCTTCATTTAAGCCATTTAGGTAGAGTGGGACTTCGATTTCCATCCATGATTGAAATAATCTTTTACTTTTTGACAAAATATCTAAATCAGATCTTCTTTTGGCTTAAATTTTGAAACAAGTTAAAAAAAATCATATTAGGATTGTTTGGGGGCGCCGGCGACGATGAAAAAAATAATGATGGGGAACCAGTGATAGTCCGAATCCCCTGGAGTTAGGGGCGGATCCAAGAAGTTCAGTAAGGGGGGGCCGAGACATAAGACAAGATGGAAAAAAATTGCGAAAATAAACATTCATTTTAATTTTGAGGCTAAACATTTTAGAAGTCAACAACTATAATAACAAACCAAAAGAGGAACAACCATATAAAAGTTACTTCAATTGTGCACGACGATTTTTCACATCATAGAATTCATTTATGATCAAATCTTTGTCAAACTTCTCTGTTATTTCTCGCTCAATGTATAAAATCATTCAATTTGCGAATGTATAAATTCTTCTATGATCAACCTGAGAACGACGAAGGCTTGGGCGAACGGCGAACTGGCGTCGGGCGAAGCCTTTGGCAAAGACGGCGGGACTGCGTTGCGGGCTGGCTGCGGCCTGCGGGAGTACGGGAGAATGAAATAGGGTTTCGGGGGGGGGGGGGAGGGGGGCCGAATGCTTTAAAGTATATACAATTTTATTTTTTTAAGAAAACATTAATATAAAAAAGAAAAAAAATAAAAACCTTGGGGGGGCCACGGCCCCAGCTGGCCCCCCTTGCATCCGCTCATGTGGAGTTCGTGCGGAAACTCCAGGGTGGAGTTCGCGCGATCTCGCCCGTTGGATTTCAATCCAACGGGCGAGAGCCCCCTTGTTTTTTATATATTTTTTAGTTTTTAACTTTTTGCTTTTTCGTCTTCTATCGGATAAATTCAGATAGTCGTTGGATTGATGGAGTTGGGGGTCTCGCGCCGTTGGATCGAACTCCACCCTGAAGTTTCCGCATGAACTTCAGGAGATCCGGATCCCATTAGAGCTGCCTAGAAATTAATGTTTTGAAAATCTTTAAACTGTTTGGACAGTCTCAAATTAAGTCTTTATAAAAAAAATGTTTTACATTTTTTTTATTTCTAAGAATAATTTTGTAATAATTGATGTTTAGCTTTTTAATATTAAAAATATAATTTATAATAATAAAATAAATAATATATAAATTCTAAATAAGAGGTCTGCGATGATAAGCAAAGATAAAGAATGAGTGAAGAATTGTGAATAGGAGAAGAAAATATTTGCAGCGTCGAAAAGAAAGATAGGCCCCAAACAGAGCTTAAATAAAATTTTAATAAAAAAAATGGAATGTTTATTCATTTATTCCTGATATAATATCTTTTTTATTTTATTTTAACCATGCACTTCTAATACAAAAAATAATTAAGTCAACTAGATCAAATTTCCTAGTGTAATTTGGATTTCCATCTCATGCTTTGTGAGATTGAAAATTTCAAAGTTATGAGTATTTCTTGACTCAGTTTTGTGTCACAATGTTGCAGATGCCTTTGTCGTCGAGCAAAAAAGCTTTATTTTCACTAAGGCGCAGAGAGTTTTCACGCTCTCGTTTTCTCGAGTCTTGCATCTCATTTCGAATTCAGATAGCTCAAAATCATTATTAGTCGACTCGAAATTTAATAAATTCAAGGGAGGCCGAATTCTACTGGAACTCATATGATCTCGAGTCAATCCTAAGTCGACTCGAATATCTCCTAGCCGCCGACTATGGGCCGAGTTTGGTTCGACTCGAAGTCGGATCCATATCAATCATAATAATAGTTGTTTAGGACAATTCATGAAGATAATTAGTAGGCGCCCTTTTGGCACAAACTGGTCGCACACGAAAATGAGATTATGCGTCATTTTCAGCTGCGCCGTAAGAAAAACTTGTCATAGGGAAGCTGCGGCCCGAAGGCAATTTTATACGCATGCCACACCAGAAATGAATTATTTATGATTTAAAAATTAATTAGGTATGAATATTACCAGCTACATCTGTGACTAAATTGATGATAATTTAATCTCTTTCAAATTTTATCTAATTAAATTTTAATGTATTACCAATATAGAAATATTATTTATATGAAATAGGATACATTTTCATGCTAAAAGATATTTTATTGCACAAAAAGAACCAAAACGTTGTTATCTCTTAAGAATCAAGTCAATTTAGTTTATCTTTAAATACTATATACAAGAACTTGTCTTTGGTGCAGCATTCAAAATTGTCAAATATAGCTTCATTCTTTTGCTCCAACAACTTAACATATATTACGAAAAAAAATGAAAATTCATAAAAATAATGATGAAAATTCATAAAATTCAAAAAAAATTAGTAGATCTCCTACACTTACTATGGTAGGTAATCATTGGACTGCCTAGACATACTTTAAAATATTTTTTGTTAAAATATAAATGTTTAAAAAAAAATAATTATAAAATATTAATTAAATTTTTTGTACGGTCATTTTGAGTACTCATATGTATATGTTGTGGGCGCAACCAGTTTCATGCGAGCGTAGCCCGGAGCGTCATGGGTGTAGCATGCCGTCGCGGGCCGGGTACTATCGCGCTTGGCCGGGGGCGGGCGAAGCCCTCCCGCGCGAACCCGCCGGGGGCAGGTGAAGCCCGCCATCGCCGACCGAGTACTGTCGCGCTTTTGGGTGGAAGGAATTGGCATTGATGTTTTAAAGGATGAAATTGGTTCAATCGGTTTTGGGAGGAAGGGATTATCCAAATTCCAATTTTTGTGTTCGTTTGAGATTTTTTACGGACGGAATTGATTTTCACCGAAAACCCATATGTTAGGTTTTGACTCTTTAAAAATTAGTCTATCCACAAAACCTACCTAATGTGGTGGGTTTTGCCCCTCCCGATCCGATTGGCCGGAGCCACTATACATCACTGTGTGATCGTCTTATGCATCCTCTAAACCGACGATGGTGCGATAGACGGATTCTCGTATTCGTCGAGAGAGACGTTGCCAAGGGGAGATACGCGGCTGCAACTCTTCTTTGCTATGCATCTTTATATCGCCATTCTTGACCAAACACCCTAATTCCCCACTGCCATGGATGAGCGGAAACAAAAAAACTTTACCCCAAATAAATCAATTTTCAATTCTTTCTATCAGAAAGCTTTCCTGCAAACGACCAAAAATTTGATTTTAACCCATTTTCAAAACCTACTAATTTTTAGTCTTGGGCCAAAACCAATTCCCTCCTTCGAAAACCCGCAAAACTAACGCATGTTATTTATTTATATGGGCGTAGGGCTGACGAGCCGAGCTCGAGCTCGGGCTTTTTTTTGAGCTCGACGAGCATGTGTTCAATGGGCTCGAGCTCGAGCTTCGATGAGCTTGGTGAGAGCAAAATCCTAAATTTATATATATATAATAAATATATTACTATAATATTATTTTTAGTATCTATATTTTATAATACATATAATAATAATAAAAAAAAAACTAGCGAGTCTGTTCGCTAGCTCATGAATAAGAGGTATTAGGCGCAAGCTTGGCTCCAAATAAAGCTCGAGCTCGTCAAGCTCGAACTCGACATGCTCGAGTTCGAGTCGAGTTTTTTTTTTTTGAGTGGTCTCTTCGAGCTCTCGAGCAGGCTCGACTCAACTTGCACCCCTAATCGACTGATCGACTAGATGGTACATCAACAACATAATAAATTTAATAAATAACATTAATCTTTATGCTTTTCTATCCATACTTATATATAATTTGACTAACCAAATGCTTATTCAAATATTTTGTTATGTTGTCAACCACCGATCAGGGGCGGATTCAGAGGGGGGCCCGAGGGACACTGACACCCCCATTATTTTTCAAAATTGCTAGTAGATTTGAATTCCTCTCGTCGAGGCAATGAATTTTGACTACTTATATGTCAAAAACGGTGGCCAGATGAGGGAGAAACAACTCTAATAATATGAAAGCGTTCTCACGTCACGTAACTAGTTTGTTTTGGGACAAATATTGACTATTCACGGAACAAAGTTGGCTATTCGCAGACCAAATTTGGCTATTCGCAGACCAAGTTCAGCTATGCACCCCCAAAATTAATTTCCAACATGTAACCCACGACCCTCCTAGTCACCCTGCTGGCTTTTGTGTTTAGAAATTTTTTATGCACCCACATTTATAATTTTCTGGATCCGCCACTGCCACCGATTCATACCAATGGAGCAGCTTATTCAAATATTTTGTTCACTTGCCGATTTTATAAATTGGAGTTGTTCGTGCAAAGTCCAAATGCCGTTGTACCTTGCATTTTTACTCCAATGAGCTGGCTTTGAAATTAATTATATATAGCTATCTATCATATCGTATGTATTGTATGTATGTCTATATATAAAATAATTATAAAATAAAAGTAAAGTAATAATAAAAAATGACCTGTTATCGTGAATATTTATTAATTCATCTTAATTTCACTAGACAACGAGGTATGTTCGGATTGGTTCAAGTTTTGAACCATGGAGTCCCATCGGCGAACCGTTTGCATGTTTCGTCCGAAACATTTGTCAATTGAGCGAGAGCAATTTGTGGTTACGTCAATCTTGGAAGCTTGGGTTGTTGGGGGCAAGTTATTAGATTATCGTACTAGGAAGCGACGGAGAAGAGAGAGAGTTTGGGAGACCCGTAGACTAGCATGTCAACATAAGAATCTTCTAGAGAATTCTAGAAGTGTGTGGAGGGACTTAGAAGAATGTGAATATATTGGGATCTTGTAGAGTTGTGTTGATGGTTTGTGAGTCCTGAGAAGGGTATGGAAGAGAGCGGGATGATCTAGCCCAGCTAATCTCCGTGTTGATGCGTCTGGCCGACCCTTCCTAATTTTAGAGGGAAATGCGGTGAAACCTTATAATAAGCGAAGGCCACTTCTCGATCATTCCACGTCCAAGTTTTGAAAGTGCGGCCTGGTAGAGAGTTCTACATGTCGTACACGAGTTTTAGTTTTGTTGTTGTTGTTGTTGTTGTTTGAGTTTGTCTTCATTAGTGCATGTCTTGATCATGAACTTCCTGCGATCAATTTTGTAACTTTATGTACAGATCATATAAACATTGCGACCAAATTACACAAATCTCAAGATGGGTCCGGACCCAAAAAAATTTCATCGAGCATGATACATTCAACGGCTAATAAATTTGATATTTGTTATTATACTGAATGATGCATATATTTCATTTTGAAAATCTCCTATTCAAAATTAATTAATTTAATTAGTACTAAATTCACAATCCAACATGATGCAATTTCGTACAAGTTGTAATATCTCTATATTTCTTCTATATATAGATTCCTTTAGCTACGCCTATACCTCATATATAAAATATTAATGGAGAAGCAGCCGGTTGCCTTCTCCGCCACCGTCCTAATCATCGGCGCTGGGCCTGCCGGCCTGGCCTCCGCCGCCTGTCTAACCTCCAAGCTCATCTCCGTCCTCATTCTCGACCGCGAAGCCACCATCGCCTCACTGTGGCGCTACCGCACCTACGACCGCCTCCATCTCCACCTTAAGAAACATTACTGTGAGCTCCCCCTCCTCCCCTTCCCTCCCTCCACCGCCACCTTCCCCTCCGGCGCCGACTTCCTCCGCTATCTCGACAATTACGCAGCAACGTTCCGCCTCGAGAATCTCCTCCGCCTCCGCCGCCGTGTCGACTCGGCGCGGTTCGATCCGGCGGCTTCTGGGTGGCGAGTTGACGCGGTTAACCTCGAGACCGGGGCGGTGGAGAAGTACGAAGCCCGGTTTGTGGTGGTGGCGACGGGAGAGAATGATGAGCCCGTGCTTCCGGTCGGTATAAATGGTCTGGACCGGTTTTCAGGCGAGACCGTCCATGCGCACCAATTTCGAACCGGCAAAGCTTACAAAGGGCTCGACGTGCTCGTGGTCGGGAGCGGGAACTCGGGGATGGAGATCGCATGCGACCTTGCGGAAAGTGGGGCCCGCGCTTCGATTGTCGCACGCGGTCAGGTATTCCAACTCGGCGGGGGCGGGAAAAACTCTATTCTCGCGTCCACCGCACTTTTTAGGTTGTTTATGCTTTGTTTGTTTCGGGATTTTTTTTCTATTTCCGGCGAGAAAAAAACGCTACCGTTGAAATTACCCGATCGAAAAACATCAATTCTCCGTTCTAAATGCTCCAAAACAATATTTATGGTCTTCAAGATCATCACAACCCTCCATTCCCACCACTTTCATTACAAACGCTCCAAAATATCACCGCCAAAACAAACACAGTGATATAGTGTTTTTTTAAGAAAGATGTGTTTTGTGTGCTTTTTGAATAGCCGGTACCGATTAATTATATAGCTTTCTAAAAATCGCTCACTACTTATAGTTTTTCCTCTTTTAATCAAAGGTTTACCAAAGCTATTCTAGATAAATCTATCTATCTTCCTTCTCGCAGTTGCAAATGTTTTCCTCTCTTCTTCGCGATTTTTCAATCATTCATGATTTTTCAATATGTTTATATGTTTTGTGGGCTTTTTGAATAGTCATCCCCAATTAATATAGCTTTCTAAAAACCCCACTATTTTTAGCTGTTCCTCAATCTTTTAGGCTCTGTTTGGGGGGACTTATTTTCACCGGTCAAACGGTTATGATTGCATGAATCGGATCTTAATTAAGGACCGGTTCATATGGTCTTAACCGCTTAACCGGTGAAAATAAATCCCCCCAAACAAAGCCTTAATCTAAGGTTTACCAAAGTCATTCTAGATCTGTCCTTCTTCCTTCTCTCAGCTGTAAATGTTTTCTTAAAGTTCATAATTAAAGAAATTAGTTAGCTCATAATTAAATTAGGTCTAGCTAGATATCTTTCTTAAAGTTCATTAATTTGCATATTCTTTAAATAAGAATTGTTTATTTGTACCAAAATAAATAAATCAAAATTGATCATTCTCTAAAAATTAACCACTAAGGCTTCCCTCTCGTATCTATTTTTCTCTATATAATAAGTACTTTCTCCTATTTACGAATGTTGCGGGTTGCTCAATTCTTTTACGTACCGGCCGAGTCAGTTCGTCTTAGCTTTAGAGTGAATCAAACACACAAATAGTAGTTTAAAAAAAACTGACAACAAAAATTTTTCGTGGAAAAACCCGAAAGATAAATAAGCACAGAGCGGCGCACAGTTCAGAGAAATCCACTAGATTGTATTTGATCAAGCACACAATTTGCTTGGGAAGGGCGACAAACCACCGTTTGCTTTACAATGGTTGTTTGGGTCTTCTGAGCGAGAGGATGCGATATGATGTGGGAAACAACGCTCGTGGGAGCTTTCTTGGGAAATAAACTCACGGGAGCGCTCTTCGTAAGTACATCTACGAGAGCATTTGATCTGGTGAACTACGCGCACACACGTGTTCCGGAGAACTACGTTGCTTTTATATCAAATTTTCGTTTAGAGGTTGAGAAGTTACGAATTCCCAAAGTTTCGGCCTCAATTCACTATTAATGACAATTTTATGGTCCTTGAGGAGGAAGAAGAAGATTGGAGGTCGTCCACGTCCCCGGGAGGGCCCGGGCGACTACCCCATTCCGTCCGTCCGTCCGTCAATTGGCGACCGGAATGAGGGGGATGGCTCGGCCCTAGCTCACGTGAGGATGGAGAAGGCAGGCCCGGGCAGGCCGGCCCAGGCCATTGTCTCCAAATCACGTGAAATTTGCCTCGTTAAATTAATCGTCTCAAAGAACCGGTCGCAGACGTGATTTTGTTGGTCCCATCGGATCATTTATGAGTTTCTGGCTGCCCATCAACTAAGATTCCATCAAACTTATTATAATATATCTAATTATTTTAAATTATCATTGACTTAAAATAATATATAATTAATCTAATATAAAGAGAGGAAAAAATAAATGTTTATAATTGCAGGTTCATCTGGTGACAAGGGAGATATGGTCATTAGCAATGAGCATGATGAAGCATGTGCCAATAACTTTGCTGGATTCTGCGGTTCTCTTCCTGTGCTACTTGCGGTTCGGGAACACAGCCAAATACGGCTTGAACCGGCCCAAAAAGGGACCGGTTTATTTAAAAATCCACAGTCCGGTCTACCCCGTGATGGACGCCGGCACGTTCGCGAAGATCAGGTCCGGTGAGATCGAGGTGCGTCCGTGCAGAAGCACTACATATTGTTTAATTAATTATTCGCCACATTCCTTTTTTTTGGATAAATTAATTTGATGCCAGCTTTAGACCAATTGAAATGCAGGGATTTAGAGCGGAGGCCCACAGAACCCTGCATTTCTATTGGTCCGGACCAGTGCAGAAAATTTTTCTACATTTTCTGGCCTTTATGTTGAAAATATTGCTCATATTATATTAATTTAATGTTTTTAATCAGTGGTATATATCGTCCACGTGGCTTTCGGTTATAGTTTAGGGTGGTAGCATTCCTTGAAAGGAGAAGCTTCGGGGATGGGCAACGACACGGCGGCTGTGTTTACTGTGATTTACTTGGCGGCGGGCTCGGTGGTGGCGGTGGAAGAGGGTTGGCTGGATTGGTCGGCGGCGGCCGGAAGTTGACTGGGTTGGAAGGGAGTGAGGTATATACCGTGCGTAGGGCGATCTTCAATTCACTTGCAAAGAAGTAAGAATCGAGGTGGTTGTAGGTTGGGTGGACGGAAGAAGAGATGGCCGGAGGGAGCGGCGCTTGGGGGTAGCCGGCGGCCGGTGGGAGGAGCGGCTCGCTTGGTATGATGTGTGCCACCGGGGAAGAAGGAGAATGGATGGGCGGGGCGGTAACTCAGATTAAGGCTCCGTTTGGAGGGAATTATTTCACCGGTCTAGCGGTTACGATCGCATGAACCAGATCTTAATTAAGGTCCAGTTCATGCAGTCGTAACCGCTTGACCTGTGAAAATAAGTCCCCACAAACAGAGTCTAAATATGGTATATACTATATAGATGGATATGAATTTAATATTCTAAGCAGTTAGAGAGAGAGAGAGAGATGGTGGTTGGGTGGAAGGAAGAGTAGTTACATTTGGCTAGAATTTTAGGATTTAAGATTAAAAAAAACAGATAAACATATTTATCTATTATAATATAATAATAATAACAATAATAAAGAAACTTGCGATATAAATAAAGACAGAAAGAGACAGACAATGACGTTTTTGTCCAAACTCACCGGAGCAAATAAGCCGAGCCAAACGAAGCCGAAAATTAGCTGTGTAGGCACTACGCATACACAACTACTTGTCACGCCTGAGGTTAATGCCCAGGAGGATTCTAGAGAAATCTAGGTCCTTGGAGAAACATGTACATAGAGAACTCTGGAAGAATGTGGAAGCTCTCTAGAATGATCTCTTGGGAACATTCTACAGAACTCGGGAAGATTGTATATTCATGAGGGTTGTAGAATAGTCTAGAAACTTAGGCATTCTAGATCCTTCCATCTTTTGGAGGGAAATTCTTTTGGGGCCTATAAAAGGGGAAGGCCCCCTCATTTGTAAGCATCCAAAATTTGGAGAAGCGATAGGGTTCTTTGAGTTTCCTTTGCAATTGTGAGTTCTCTTGAGTTCTACTTGGCATCCGTTCTTCATCACCACCTAGTTCTTGCAGGAGAGGCTGACTTAGCTTGGCTACGCGAAGTGGCAAGGAGGAGCTAAGGCCGCACGGGAGCTTGTAAGAAGACAAGTCCGTGACAGTTGGTATCAAAGCGAGGTTGCTCAAGTTCGTGGTTGGTGTCGGAGAAGACTAGATGGTTGCTGAAGGGAACAACAACTCAAGCGTGGTGGATGAGCGCGGAAGGGAGGTGCTTCCCCAGTCCGAGAAGAAGAGGCGGAGCCATAGCAAATCTCGGGATGAAGCGCACGTGGACCGCATACTTGCCGAATGGGAGGAGCGCATGACGGCGGTGGAGGAAGACCACTTATATGTTCGCGGAGAACTAGAAGCTGTCAAACAAGCGCTAACAGCTCGCGGAGAGCTGGAACTTTTGAAGGCCCAAGTCCAAGCATGTCTTGGCGCAAATGCGGAGCTTACCCAAAGGTGCGATCAACTTGAGGATGACTATGAGGAGCGAATCGCCAAATTGGAAGAGGAATTGGCCTTGTGCAGAAAGGCCATTGCTAATGGTGGAAATGGGGTTGTGGCAAACCAAAGGATTGATGTGCCTAAGCCAAAACCCTTCTCGGGGAATAGGGATGCCAAGGAAGTTGAACACTTCCTTTATCAAATGGAGGTCTACTTCGAGGGATGTAACCTCACCGAGGAAGTACTCAAGGTAAAGACGGCTAGCTACTATCTTTCAGATATTGCGTCTCTTTGGTGGCAACGGAAGCTTGCGGATATCAAGAAGGGAACATGTAACTTGGACACATGGGATGAGTTCAAGATCGAGCTTAAGCGACACTTCTACCCGGAGAACGTCGCAAATGAGGCAAGGAAGAAGCTAAAGGAACTCAAGCAGAAGGGGTCAATCACGGAGTACGTGAAGGAGTTCCAAACCTTAATGCTGATGGTGCCAGGTATGTCCGAAGATGATCAATTGTTCAACTTTAAGGACGGTCTTCAGAATTGGGTGAAGCAAGAGGTGCATCGGAGGGATGCCAAGACGCTTGATGAAGCTATTGCGGTAGCTGAGGCGATGACAGAATTCCAAAGGCCAATAGATACTGCTACAAAGAAAGGCTACAAAAATGACGACACAAAAGGTGGGGGAGAAGGACCAGGGTCGTGGAGACCACCTAAGGGAGATCGGAACCACAACTATGAAAGGGACACGGATGGGGCAAACAAGAGATTTACGCCAAAAGGAGGATGTTACTTATGCAAGGGACCGCACATGATGAGCAAGTGCCCAAAGCTTGGCTCACTCGTTGCACTACAGGAGGATGATACAGGTGGACCCGAAGATGAAGAAGGTACAAATCAAATGTGTTCTTTACAACTTCTTAATGCTTTGAAGGTAAAACCTGCAAAGAAAGTGGCAAGCAAAGGGCTCATGTTCGTGGAAGCGGTGATCAACAATAAGGCTACCAAAGCCTTGGTAGACACGGGTGCAACCCACAATTTCATTACGGAAGAGGAAGCTAGGAGGCTTGGATTGCAAGTAACCAAAAGCGAGAGTTGGATCAAGACGGTGAACGGGAAGGCGAGACCACTAATAGGAGTGGCTCGCGACGTGGTTCTTCGCTTGGGAACATGGAATGGACGTGTGAACTTCTCGGTCGCAACAATGGATGATCACAAGGTGGTGTTGGGCATGGACTTCTTTGACACGGTATGTGCAATTGTCATGCCAACTTGTCGCTCGATGTGCATCATGGAGCAAGGCGCAACGTGCATGGTCCCTACGGTGGAAGGGCCACTTATTGATGCAACAAAACAATTATCAGCCATGCAAATAGCCAAGGGCATAAAGGAGGGTGAGCCTACTTCCTTAGTGACTTTGAAGGAGAAAGCAGATGGGTCCGAGGAGGTACCTCCACTTGTTGCAGAAGTACTTAAGGAGAACAAGGGTGTCATGTCCACGGAGCTACCAGAAAGATTGCCTCCCCAAGGGGAAGAAAACCATACGATCGAGTTGGAGGTTGAAACAAAACAGGACAAGGTGGAGAACAAGCAACTAGCAGGACCCATGGAACCACTACCTGTGCAAGAGTTTCCCTGGGAGACGGTGACACTTGACTACATCAACGCACTGCCTGAGTCTGAAGGTTGCGGATCTATCTTGGTGGTGGTAGATCGCTTTTCCAAGTATGGAACATTCATACCAAGCGTGGAGGATACTACCGCAGAAGAGACGGCGCGGCTCTTATTCAAACATGTGGTGAAGTATTGGGGGTTGCCAAAGAACATTGTGAGCGACCGGGACCCTCGCTTCACAAGGAAGCTGTGGATGGAGCTATTCAAGTTACTTGGATCGGAGTTGAAATTTTCCACCAGCTTCAACCATCAGTCCGACGGTCTGACAGAGAGGGTAAACGCTCTATTGGAGTGCTACTTGCGACACTTTGTGAGCGCCAATCCAAAGGATTGGGCGAAGCTTATGGATGTGGCACAGTTTTCCTATAACTTACAACGGAGTGAAGCTACGGGTCGGAGTCCGTTCGAGCTTGCCACGGGAAGGCAACCACTCACTCCGCATAAGTTGGCAACCACGACAGATGACAGAAGAAGCCCTGGAGCTTGGAGGATGGCCAAGTCTTGGGAAAAGCAAGTAGACCTAGCCAGAGCGTGCTTAGAGAAGGCACGCAAGCGGACGAAGAAATGGGCAGATTCAAAGCAAAGGATGGCGGAATACACAGTTGGGGATAAGGTAATGGTAAGACTTCTCCCTCAACAGCTCAAGGCTTTGGGCAGCTTGCACGAGGACTCGGTTCGTGGATACGAAGGCCCAATTATGGTGATTGAAAGAGTGGGCAAGGTAGCCTATCGCCTTGACCTACCCGAGTCTTTGAAGATTCATCCAGTCTTTCATGTCAGCATGTTGAAGCCATATCGTGAAGACAATGAAGACCTTCAAAGGAGGACATTGCATAGAGCACCACCAGTGATGACCAAGTCTTTTGATCGAGATGTGGACGAGGTGCTCACTAAGAGGACAGTGCGAAGAAGAGGTGTGCAACCTAGCACACAATATTTGATCAAGTGGAAAGGAAGACCAGAGTCTGAAGCTACTTGGGAGACACTTGAGGATCTCTGGCAATTCAAGGACATCATCCTACAGTACGAGGCGACGAGGGCGTCGCCAGGCTAGGTGAGGGAGGATGTCACGCCTGGGGTTAATGCCCAGGAGGATTCTAGAGAAATCTAGGTCCTTGGAGAAACATGTACATAGAGAACTCTGGAAGAATGTGGAAGCTCTCTAGAATGATCTCTTGGGAACATTCTAGAGAACTCGAGAAGATTGTATATTCATGAGGGTTGTAGAATAGTCTAGAAACTTAGGCATTCTAGATCCTTCCATCTTTTGGAGGGAAATTCTTTTGGGGCCTATAAAAGGGGAAGGCCCTCTCATTTGTAAGCATCCAAGTTTTGGAGAAGCGATAGAGTTCTTTGAGTTTCCTTTGCAATTGTGAGTTCTCTTGAGTTCTACTTGGCATCCGTTCTTCATCACCACCTAGTTCTTGCAGGAGAGGCTGACTTAGCTTGGATACGCGGAGTGGCAAGGAGGAGCTAAGGCCGCACGGGAGCTTGTAAGAAGACAAGTCCGTGACATACTGCATCAGTTATTAATTATATTATTAATTACTTATTTATATTATTAATTATATATATCATTAATAATAATAAATAAATAAATAAATTTGAGAGATAAGCAGGCCTACACAGCTCAGTTATTAATTATATTATATTATGTATACGAGTGACCGGCATGGGCTCCGCCCCTACTGCAAAGGGCGACAGTACCCGGCCGGCGACGGCGGGCTTCGTCCTCCCCGGGCGGGCATCGCCCTCCCCGGGCGGGCATCGCGCGGGCTGACTTCGCCCGCCCCCGGCCAAGCGCGATAGTACCCGGCCCGCGACAGCGGGCTTCGCCCGCCCCCGGCGAGCTACGCCCATGACGCTCCAGGCTGCGCGCGCATCAAACCGATTGCACCCACAACAAATACATATGAGTACTCAAAATGACCGCACAAAAAAATTAATTAATATTTTATAATTGTATATAGTAGTTAAAGATTATTATTATTAATTATATATATGATGGATAAATTAACAGTGGACCTCTTCGGTGTCCATCCGCCTATATAGATAATATATATTATAAATTATATATACGCATATATCTTTGCTATATTACAAGAGAAAAATTGGCTTCCGCCTATATAGATAATATATATTATAAATTATATATAAGTATATATCTTTGCTGTATTACAAGAGAAAAATTTGCTTTGGTGCAACATTAAAAATTGCTATAAATAGTTTTATTCTTTTGCTCCAATGACTTCACATATATTATAATGTATTTCAAAAAAACAAAATGTAATGCTCATTTATGTTATTACATCGTATTTCTAAATTTAAAATAATGATGAAAATTTATAAAATAGAAAGAAAAAAATAGTAAAGCTTCTAGACCTACTATAATATGCTATCATTAGACATATCAACGGTCTTTTTGAGAAAGACTATCATTAGGCATGTCAGCAGTATTTTTGAGGTGCTACCATTAAACTCATCAACTCTATTAAAGTTGATTTAACATGCATGATAATGTATGCATTAATGTGATAATTTTGTAATAAAAATTGAAAAGTGATGTATAATGAATTTTCACATTTATTAATTGATAATGTGTTTATTTTAAGTTTTATTAATTAATAGATAGAGACGGAGCACTGTATATGTCGGGGTCTAGGTACTGTCGTGATTGTCTGTATAGGCGGAGCCCCGTGTTTGGCATTCGTGTGTGTGTGTGTGTGTGTGTGCCATTCGTAGACTATCATTACACATGTCAGCGGTCTTTCCAAAATATGCACGGTTTGACCGGAATATGGCCCGAAAATTTGCTGGGTCGAAATGAATATTTTTCAAAATTTGAGCCAGAAACCTTTCGGGCCATAATTCGGCCAAACAGTGCATATTTTAGAAAAATGTTCAACATAAAAGTTGTAGATCTCATTCTTGACTACAAAATGCATATATTATTTGTCTAATCCCGATGTATATTCTAGGAGAACAAGCCCAAACTTTTTTAGGGTTAAAAAAGTCCGAACTTATATATCTCAAACCCTATATATATACATTATATATAATTTCCTAAGTAAACTAGCTAGCTGATGCAAGAAGATAGGTTAAAGGCATAATTTTGAAATGAGGTATTCATTCTATTGTAAGCGAAGATATATAGATTAAGGGTTCATTTGGCGTGGAGTTTTGGCCGCGCGTTTGGGGCAAATGCCGCCGGACGGCTGGCAAGCAAACGCCTGCCGGCAGCGTTTGCTCCGGCTGGATCCGCCGCGCCATGAAAAATGGGGCAAAACGTCCCGTTTTGATCCCCGCCTCCTCCCCTCCGTTCCCAACCCCCCCTTTCCACCCGCAGGTGCTGCCCGCCACCGCCGCGCCAAATAAAACCTAAATTGAGTTGATTTTAAATGTATATAAAATATCATAAACTAGATTTTACTTAATTTTATTATCACGTGCATGCATGCATGCAGGTATTGCCAGCAATATCAGCAATTGATGACAAGAATGTTACATTCGAGAATGGAAAGCAGCGCTGCTTTGAGGCCATTATTTTTGCGACTGGTTATAGGAGCGCGGTTAAAAACTGGCTCAAGGTAATAATTAACTACACTACTCTCTAACATATGCATTATATATACATATATATATATATATATTTATATTTATAAATTTATATATACTATATTAAAAGTGAAAAGAAGCATTTGGTTAAACATTAATCAATATTTTATTTTTATCATTTAGTTTTATAAAAATATAGGGAGAGAGAGAGAGTGGAGGGGGCATCTATTTAAGATTAACGAAATTGAGAGAATGACTTAAGTGAGAAAAATAGAGGAGAAAGTAAGAGGGGGGAGAGAGTAAGAGAGGGGGAGAGAGATATCAAATAAAAATATGGCAAAATATATATTTCAGTCCCTAAGGTTTGAATGTTTTAAGAGTTCAGTCCCCAACTTTTTTTAAAAGATTTCGGTCCCCGGAGTTTAATGACTTTAAGATTTTGGTCCCTAATTTATAAATACAAAAGTGGAGGAACTCAGAAAAAAAGAGAGGAGAAGAGACATTAAATAAAAACATAAATACAAAACATTAAATAAAAATATAAATATATGCAGACACATAAATAACTATATATATAAAGGTCCCCATAAATAACCATATATATATATGGGCCCCACTCCTCACAAAAACACCCGATTCCTTTAGGGTTAGGCTGAAAATCACAAAAAGTGGGGCCCACTCGGCACAAAAACACACTACTTTAGGGTTTGGCGCAAATAAAACCCTAAAGTCGGTTGTTTCGTGCTGAGTGGGACCCACTTTTTGTGATTTTTAGGTAGACTTTAGGTGAGCATAGTATTATTCTATATATATATATAATAGAAGTGCACATGCATTTAATAATGATGTTAAGTGCGTTGTTTGTTAATGATGTAGGGTGATACCTACCTAATTGATGATGATGGAATGGCAAAGCAAGAGTATCCCAAACACTGGAAAGGAAATGACGGACTCTACTGTGCGGGTTTCGTGAGGAGAGGGCTTTACGGCATTGCCGAGGATGCCATCTTCATCGCAGACGATATAAACATTGTCCTGCATAACGATAAACAAAAGACAGCCTAGTTAAGAGTTCATCAAATTTATGCCACTTGTCTGTTAGTTTATCATGAGCACCAATGATAAAGCTTAACGACGGTTTCCACATACTTATACGACGAGTTAATGATTTATTATCTCCATCTATCTCATGAAAAGCATTAATGTTCCCCGAGTGTTTGTTTCATGCTTAACAAATAAAAATTGAAGATATTGATACAATGCAATGATTTGTGTTATGGTCAGTGGCGGATCCAGAAAATTATAAATGGGGGTGCACAAAAAATTTCAAAACACAAATGCTAGCGGGGTGAGTAGGAGGGTCGTGAGTCACATGTTGAAAATTAATTCTGGGGGTGCACATAGCTGAACTTGGTCTGCGAATAGCCAAATTTGGTCTGCGAATAGCCAACTTTGGTCTGCAAATAGCCAAATTTGGTCCGCGAATAGCCAATATTTGCCCCAAAACAAACTAGTTACGTGACGTGAGAACGCTTCCATCTTATCGGAGCCGTTTCTTCCTCATCTGACCACCGTTTTTGACATATAAGTAGTCAAAATTCATTGTCTCGACGAGAGGAATCCAAATCCACAAACAATTTTGAAAAATAATGGGGGTGCACGTGTCCCTCAGGCCCCCCTCTGAATTCGCCCCTGGTTATGGCTAGAAATTTATGAAGAATATGTCATATACAAGTTTTTATAGTCAATTAATGATTTCCAATGTTAAATGTCACGTAGTGTGAAATATGAAGTTGTGTGTATATCGTATAATTTTCGATGTTAAAAAAATTAGATGTGATTTTCGATATGATTTCGTGTTCATAAATTAAATTATTTTCACCTTAATTATTGAATGCCAATTTCGGCGATAAGTACAAACTAGTATTAACATGAGATAAAATTAATTAAAGAATAATAAATTGTAATGAATTATGTTTATATTGAGGTGGATAGATGGAGATATTGATGCCTTATTTTAGGAAATGACATTCATTGCAAAGAGATAGCCCTCATATATAATAAAAAATCCATTTCTGTCCCTAACATTTAAGCTCTTTAATATTTCAGTCCCAAAACTTTTATTTTGAGTAAATCAGTCCCTAACTTTTTCACTACTTTTCATTTCAATCCTTTATTAACACCTTCCCATTAAAAGTAACGGAAGTGTTGGCTGAGCATTAAAATATACTAAAAAATTATACTTTTCATTTTAGCCAACACTATTATTATCTAATAGGACCTATAGAACTCCCAAAAATAACTCCAAGCTGAACATTAATATATAATAGGACCAATAGAAGCTACCAAAAAATTGAATTGGACCGTTTAATAGAAAATCAATAATCTGTATTCCTCGAACCATCAATAATTTGTATCTGATGCGTACTCATATTTATAGCCCGGTTTAGGGTGGTTAGTGGGCGGTTTTCAAACCCCCACTAACTCCACCTTCTCCATCATGGCCGGTCTCAACCCCGCTCGGCGTAACCGCCGCTCGGCGTAACCGCCGCTCGGCGTAACCGCCGCTCGGCGTAACCGCCGCTCGGCGTAACCGCCGCTCGGCGTAACCGCCGCTCGGCGTAACCGCCGCTCGGCGTAACCGCCGCTCGGCGTAACCGCCCACTACGCGCAACCGCCCGCTCCGCGTAACCGCCCTCGAGAGGCGAACCGTCGAGCCCAGTTCAGGCTAACCGCCGCCTCCTCTCTCTCTCGAGAGGGGGCCGGCCGCCGGCCGCCGCCCTCCTTGCGGGGGCCGGCCACCCCCTCCTTGGAGGGGGTCGGCCCGGCCGGCCGCCCCTCCCTCTTCAAGGGAGGAGGCCGGCCACCCCCTCCTTGGAAGGGGTCGGCCCGGCCGGCCGCCCCTCCCTCCTCGAGGGAGGAGGCCGGCCGCCCCCTCCTTGGAGGGGGTCGGCCCGGCCGGCCGCCCCCTCCTTGGAGGGGGTCGACCCGGCCGGCCGCCCCTCCCTCCTCGAGGGAGGAGGCCGGCCGCCCCCTCCTTGGAGGGGGTCGGCCCGGCCGGCCGCCCCTCCCTCTTCGAGGGAGGAGGCCGGCCGCCCCCTCTTTGGAGGGGGTCGGCCCGGCCGGCCACCCCTCCCTCTTCGAGGGAGGAGGCCGGCCGCCCCTCCCTCTTCGAGGGAGGAGGCCGGCAGCCCCCTCTTTGGAGGGGGTCGGCCCGGCCGGCCACCCCTCCCTCTTCGAGGGAGGAGGCCGGCCGCCCCCTCCTTGGAGGGGGTCGGCCCGGCCGTCCGCTCCTCCCTCTTCAAGGGAGGAGGCCGGCCGCCCCCTCCTTGGAGGGGGTCGGCCCGGCCGGCCGCCCCTCTCCCCTTGAGGGAGGGCGGCGGTCGGCCCTTCTTCCTCGTGAGGAAGAAGGCCGCCGCCGCCACCGCCCATTTCTGGGAATCCGGCGGTGGCCGACGCCGCCGCTCCGGCGAGATAACCACCCGGCGGTTACCAAATCGCCCGATCATGGAAGGGACGCGTGTGGACCGTCCAATCTTTCTATTTTCCTATTTATTTAATTATTATTATTATTTATTTAAATAGAAGGCGCTATCCGCACACCATAACCACCATAACTACCCTGGAATCCTATAAATAGGACCCCAGGGGTCTTCATTTGGATCCAGACTCTCTCTCTCTGGGGAAATCCCTCTCTCTCTTTCTCTCTCTACAGGGACTCTGCCACCGGGAAATCTTCCTACGGGCCTCCTCCGTTCCGCGGAAGTGAGCCTCGCTCGTTCCGCTGAAGTGAGCGCCACCCACACTCCGCACCGATGTGTGCACACCCTCAACGTGTGCACTCTTCCCAAAGGCTCGCACTCTCCCAGTGCGCCTCGAGACTCCCGCCCAAGGCAAAGCGTAGAGCGCAAGTGAAGCCTCGATCCTGGAGGAGTCCATCTCAGAAACTGAAGAACCCAGGACTTAGAGAATTTTCCCAAGCTGTTCAGCATCGCGAGAGGTGTCCTGTCACCCTCTGAACGTCTCTCTCTCTCTCACCCAAAACTGTAAAGAGGCGCGACCTGTCGCCCTCTATATCTCTAAAGGTTGTAACCTCCAGTAAAGTAGTGAAGTTTGGTCGGCGCAGCTCCGACGACGTGGTTTTTCACCCCGCCTTGGGGTTTTCCACGGTAAAAGCCTCCTTGTCCATTGCCGTCCACTTTGACTGTTTGCGCGCACCGGTTCGACTTTCGAGTTAAGGCGGTCGATCTAGACCGGACCACGGAAGAGCCGTGTGCGTCCCGCAACAGTTTGGCGCCGTATGTGGGAACTCGTTCCCAAAAGCTCTAGAATTCAGAGGACAGTATCCCAGCACAGTGATACTCGACCGATGGAAATGACAAGAAAGACTGCACGAGCGACCGAAGAGCCTGCTCGCGAAGGGCAGCCGGGGTCTGCACCCTCGCCCTCAGGCGTCAACATTGCTCCCGTTGGAGAAGTGGTCGTCACGCCTATGACAGCCATGGAGGAACGGATGAACCGGCTTGAAGAATTCCAAACCGAGATGCTCCTGCTCCTCTGGAACGCAGCAGCCCCGCGTGTTCCCAATCCGCCTCCACAACCGAATGATGTACCACCTCCGGCAGAGAGCCAACCCCGCGGCGGGTACACCGCCGACATACATCACGCTGCGAGAGATGGGCAGTCCGACACTTCTAGTTCCACCCATCCGCTCCACCACCATCATTCGGCAGCTACAGCCCCCGACCAGGAGATGAGGAGAATCACGCGGGAGGAAATCCGTGAGGTGGTGGCAGAAGAATGCAGACATCTGGGACGGACCCCCGCCTATGCTCGGGGGGCACTCGGACGTGGATCCCCGCTAACTCCCCAGATCCTAGCTTATCCGGTCCCTCATGGGTTCAAGCTACCCAGCGTGGAAACCTTCGACGGGACCAACGACCCCCTTGAGCACATCAATCACTTCGCAACGGTAATGCGCATCTACAATGCCAGTGATCAACTCATGTGCCAAGTCTTCCCAGCGACACTCAAGGGGCAGGCCCGGACGTGGTTCCACTCGCTTAAAGAAGGGGTGATCAACAGCTTCGTCAAGCTGACCCAGGTGTTCGTCGAGCAGTTTGTAGCAAACAGAAGAGTCGTCCGGGATCCCTCCCACCTCTCCGGAATACGTCAGAACGAAGGAGAAACGCTTAAGGCCTCCTTCCGCCGATTCACCACCGAGGCTCGACAAATCCCCGGGGTAGACCCAGAGCTCTTGCGAGGGGTTTTCCTTGGCGGACTTCGACCCAGTGGTTTCTACTCAACTCTGATGAGGGAAACTGTCCCAAGCTATCCCGACCTCATCCATCGGATAGAGGCTCAAATTGCAGCTGACGAAGCGATAGAGGCTCATCGCCAGCAGTTCGAGGGAGGACTAAAGAGAAAGAAGGAAGAGCCGAACCCGCGGCAGCCAGAAGAACGTAGGAACAATACCCGACGACAAGATCGGCGCGGCAATAAAGGATCCAACGCATACCGAGAGTATGCTCCACTCAACACTTCTCGTGCTAACGTGCTTTATGCGATTCAGGACAACCCGGCGCTGCGAAGGCCGCGGGAAATCCAGCCGAACAAGGGAGATCCCTCAAAATACTGCGAGTTCCACAGAGCACCAGGGCACACAACGGAGGAGTGCGTAAAGCTCAAGGATGAAATTGAGCACCTCATCCGTCAAGGCGTCCTCGGAAGGTTCATATAGGACCATACCCGGAACCAGCCACCAGCTCCCCAGGGGGGTCCAGGGAACAGAGAAGTGGTAGGGATCGTAGAGACCATCTACGGATCACCTTACGACACAGTCAACTCCATCGCCGAGCACGAGGAATGGGGCAAAGACCGAAGCATTCAAACCTCGGGGACAATCTCCTTCGGGGACGAGGACCTCGAAGGGCTGCTCACGCCGCACCAAGACTCCCTGGTCATAAGCGCAGAGATAGGAGATCCCAGCTTCCGCGTCAAAAGAATACTGATCGACAATGGTAGTTCGGTGAACGTCATCTTCATGACCGCTCTCCAGGGAATGAAGATCCCGAGGGAAAGGCTTCAGCAAGCTCCAGGGCCCATTCACGGATTCAGCGGAAGTCCGGTCCCCGTCGAGGGGACCATCTCCCTCCCAGTAACCTTGGGAGAGTTCCCGAAGCAGGCAACTCACAACGTTCAGTTCGTGGCGGTTACAACAGAATCACCGTACAACGCGATCTTCGGTCGTCCGCTCCAGGTAGCATTTGGGGCAATCCCGTCCATCCCGCACCTCGCTATGAAATTTGTCACCCCTGCCGGACTAGGAGTCGTTCGCGGAGACCAAGAGACGGCACGAGCATGCTACCTACAGCAAGTGCAGCCCAACGTCCGAGCAACCTTGCACGCCGGCACTTCAAGCACTAGATGAATGACCTCCTCGGCTTCACCTTTTATTTTATGAACTAATGTTTGTATTATGAACAACCACAAAACTTAAAGGTCGCAAGTAGCCACTTGCGCATGAACCGTCATTTCGTTGTATGTGAACATATGCTTGCTCGTTCTCCTTGCTTAGTAAATGCATGGCTATTCACAGAGCTAATTTACTTACAAATCGAGCACATGCAAAGTCGCATTATCTCCAAGGACTAACCCTGGGGGGCTCCACACCAATACAACAAACGACGAGCAAGCGACAGGACCCTCGGTCCTCCCTTGGTGGCAAGGTCGGTCAAAGGATCGCACCTACACCTGTAGAAGACGGACGACCGGACCCCCTCGGTCCTCGTCTAAGACAAGTGGCAGGACCCTCGGTCCTCCCTTGGTGGCAAGGTCGGTCAAAGGATCGCACCTACACCTGTAGAAGACGGACGACCGGACCCCCTCGGTCCTCGTCTAAGACAAGTGGCAGGACCCTCGGTCCTCCCTTGGTGGCAAGGTCGGTCAAAGGATCGCACCTACACCTGTAGGAGACGGACGACCGGACCCCCTCGGTCCTCGTCTAAGACAAGTGGCAGGACCCTCGGTCCTCCCTTGGTGGCAAGGTCGGTCAAAGGATCGCACCTACACCTGTAGAAGACGGACGACCGGACCCCCTCGGTCCTCGTCTAAGACAAGTGGCAGGACCCTCGGTCCTCCCTTGGTGGCAAGGTCGGTCAAAGGATCGCACCTACACCTGTAGAAGACGGACGACCGGACCCCCTCGGTCCTCGTCTAAGACAAGAGGCAGGACCCTCGGTCCTCCCTTGGTGGCAAGGTCGGTCAAAGGATCGCACCTACACCTATCACAGCAGACGACCGGACCCTTGGTCCTCGTCTAAAACAAGCGACAGGACCCTCGGTCCTCCCTTGGTGGCAAGGTCGGTCAAAGGATCGCACCTACACCTGTAGAAGACGGACGACCGGACCCCCTCGGTCCTCGTCTAAGACAAGTGGCAGGACCCTCGGTCCTCCCTTGGTGGCAAGGTCGGTCAAAGGATCGCACCTACACCTGTAGAAGACGGACGACCGGACCCCCTCGGTCCTCGTCTAAGACAAGTGGCAGGACCCTCGGTCCTCCCTTGGTGGCAAGGTCGGTCAAAGGATCGCACCTACACCTGTAGGAGACGGACGACCGGACCCCCTCGGTCCTCGTCTAAGACAAGTGGCAGGACCCTCGGTCCTCCCTTGGTGGCAAGGTCGGTCAAAGGATCGCACCTACACCTGTAGAAGACGGACGACCGGACCCCCTCGGTCCTCGTCTAAGACAAGTGGCAGGACCCTCGGTCCTCCCTTGGTGGCAAGGTCGGTCAAAGGATCGCACCTACACCTGTAGAAGACGGACGACCGGACCCCCTCGGTCCTCGTCTAAGACAAGAGGCAGGACCCTCGGTCCTCCCTTGGTGGCAAGGTCGGTCAAAGGATCGCACCTACACCTATCACAGCAGACGACCGGACCCCTGGTCCTCGTCTAAAACAAGCGACAGGACCCTCGGTCCTCCCTTGGTGGCAAGGTCGGTCAAAGGATCGCACCTACACCTGTAGAAGACGGATGACCGGACCCCTTCGGTCCTCGTCTAAGACAAGTGGCAGGACCCTCGGTCCTCCCTTGGTGGCAAGGTCGGTCAAAGGATCGCACCTACACCTATCACAGCAGACGACCGGACCCTTTGTCCTCGTCTAAAACAAGCGACAGGACCCTTGGTCCTTCCTTGGAGGCAAGGTCGGTCAAAGGATCGAACCTACACCTATCACAGCAAACGACCGGACCCTTGGTCCTCGTCTAAGACAAGCGACAGGACCCTCGGTCCTTCCTTGGAGGCAAGGTCGGTCAAAGGATCGTACCTACACCCAACTCAGCGGACGACCGGACCATCGGTCCTCGTCCAAATCAAGCGACAAGACCCTCGGTCCTCGTCCAAATCATGCGAGGTCGGTCAAAGGATCGTACCTACGCCTATCCTAACAGACGACCGGACCCTCGACCCTCGTTTAAGACAAGAGGCAGGACCCTCGGTGTAACGGCCCGTAGACCATCACAAATACTATGCATATCATAACATGAATTCATACAACATTTAGCGTTACACAATGAGTAAGCACATACATAACCATCAACTGAATTAAAACCAGAGTTTTATATTTATTACAAGCTTTGAAATAAAGAAACAAGTCCAAACTTTTATACAAACTTTACAATTTATGAAAATGAACAAGTGCAACATAAGTAAAACCAGATAAGCACAAGCTTTGATTTCTGTATATACTTCATCGTATACATATCATACTTTCTTAGTGTTGCCCTGCATGTGATTTACCTTTACCTAAAAATTTAGAATATGAAACCGTTAGCCTTTAAAAAAAGACTAAGCGAAACTTTATCTTTTTACCCTGCTGTACATGCAATTATAAAGGAATAATAATAACAATATGCATAATCATTTTTCATGTATTTACTAAACAGGTAGTAGACTACTAGGAACAACAGCATGTATAAATTTCTAGGAATATAAAACATTGTTATATAAACTGAGCATATCAACATGTATCTATAAGAGGGGAACATTTATTGTTTACATATAAACCATTTCATTCTATAAGTGTTTCATTTCTTAGGAAATGTTAAGGGCTATTGAACCTTTTCATATCATTCTTTTCATTCTTTGGGCCCACCCCGAAGGGTCATCATGTTCCAAAATCAGTACGGTCAACCCGCGTTTATGCCTTTCGGCTCGACTGGTTTGGTATAGTATCAGTATTGTTTCATTCATTTGCATGCTATTCAAATATGCCCTTAACATAACCTCGTGTCGACAAGAATACATAAAAGAGATTGTTTAGGTTTTATAATCCCCTCAGATTCTTTCTTCGCCTGTTTGCCTTTTTCAAGGCCATACATCTTAGCGAGAACTTTATTCAGTGATTTTCATATTCGATATTCATGAAGTTACATGTCATAATCCATATTTCATTCCTTTTTAAACTTCAAGACACTGCAATAGGAAATTTATTTTGAGCTAAGCATAAAATAAAAAGATAAGTCTCACCGTGACTTTTTCCTTTCCCGCGTCACGCCCCAAGTCACCGTCACCCCTACCGTTGGATGCCATCCTCCGTGGTATCTGTTAAAGAATCATATAAAATAAATGCGTATTCTATCGGGGTTGCATCTCAATTTAAGCGTTGACGATGACCTCTAGGGGTGACCTAACATACTCAAGACCACTTAAACTATACAATTGAAATCAACACCTTGGAGTACACAATGGAGTGCACAGAACCAAAACTGTCTACTGAACCAGCACAAAATCAGCACTGTCTACTAGAAATCAGCACAATGAAGTGCAAAATAACCCAGGAATCCCCTCTGTCCCCAACAGAAACTTACCCAAAACAGGAAACAAGAGCAGCCGACCAACATAATCATAAAACATGCAGCAGTTATTCTCATCTCCCTACTGCCAACTGCAATAGCAGCTGACCAGCACCATCAATATAGCACTGAGAGCTTCAATAAAAGAACAGCAGTAAAATCCTTTCCCAAAACAGGACCAAAGCTGAACAATACTCTAAGACAGTCGACTCATCCAAAACCAACACAACCCCAAAGTATACTCCTTAACAAGAAGTATTTCTGCAAGCACTAATACCTCCCAGGAAGCCATCAGTAACACAAAATTTCCCCAATCGAATAACTCAAGTAACAATAGTAACTAAATCCCGAAGGTGAGCAGTAACTGATTAAGAGCCCGTAGCCCAGAAAACAGCATAAAACAATGTCTAAATAACTTTTTCCTGGGACACAGAGGATTACACAGCCCAAAAATGAAATTCCCCTCTCTTTTATAACTCAACCAAATTAAACAAAGAAGGACCTGAACTGAACAGCTGAACACAATCGGTCAACCACACAGGCCAACACTACTCCTAATATCTCATAATCACCTTTGCATGCCTCAGTTTCTCTCCCAAATCCAATCCTAAAAACAAAACTTACGAGGAGAAGAGGAAACAAGAGAACTCACAGCGATTTAGGAGAAGAACCAAGGTCTTGCTTCACCCAATTTAACAACCCGACCGAGACTGAACTCGCCACATATTCCGACTGCCTTTAAAAATGCTTATGAGGAGAAGGAGATTGGAGACGAGGATCCGCGCCGTGCCCTAGCGTGATACCGCCGAGAAAAGAGAATCAGAAAGAAGAAGATGAGGTCGGTAGGTTAGAAGAATGAAACAATGCCGCCTATAAACACTATTCCACCGCTTAACCCCACCGCCTCACATAAACGTCCAACCTTTTCCTTAATCGCAGCCCAAACAGCCAAACCCATATTAATATGTTGTTATATATTCTCACTATAACATGTAACCCAACTCCCTATTTCAGCCCACATAAAGCCCTCATAAAAATTTCTATTAGCACCACATCTTGATATAGAAAACCTTAATAGCACATCACATAAAGGCGACCTTTATAAGCACCCCACATTTTTATTGCACTGATAGTTTTATAATTCATCATAGGGGATTTTTAATTATGAAAATAAAAGTTTAAAAGTCATAAATATCATAAAATGAAATAAATAACTTACGTGGAAAATCGAACATCACACTCGGTCCCTCCTTAAGCAAATTCGGTCAAAAGATTGCTACTACGTCAATCAAGACAAATAAAATCACCACGGAGCTGATTCACAATCGCACCTTTCCAGGTGTCCTTTTAAACATGTCATCACAAAAACAAAGTAAGATGATGTACAAACCCGGTCAACAAACGGGGACAGAGATCGCGACAAAAATAAAAACACGCGAACAACACACAACTGGGCATAAATACAAAGATATAAATGGCTATATGTCAGACGCTGATCTCGCCCTCCGAGGCATCTGCATCATCTTCGGATAGGTCGCCGACTCCAAGACCCTCAACGTCCACACCACAGACTCTAGCAATCAGGCGGAAAGCCTTCGCCGCACCACATCGGAAGGCGATCTCGCGCTCATCTTCCAGCTGTGGCTCCACCTCTGAGCTCCAGATCTCACCACGGATCTCGTCGGCAAAGGTCACGCGATCCTGCTCGTAGTCAAGCGAGTCCCGGAACTCAGCAACCCCCGCAGCCTTTAACTCGGCAATCCGCTCCTGTGACGAAAGACGCCCCACCTCTGTCTCCAAACGAGCAACGTCTTCGAGGGCCGCCACCCGAAGGCGGGCGGACTCGTCAGCCTGCTCCTTCTCAGCGCGAAGCTCCCCCTGTAACTGTCTGAGCTCAGCACGCAGACCTGCCTCAATCTGGCCGAATCGCGACGTATCGCGCTCCCATCTACCCCTGGAGATCAACAGGGACTCTTGGGACTCCCGGAGCTCCCTCTGAAGCTGCTCATGGCTATCCTTCAGACCAACGTAATGGTCATTCCAGGTATGGGCGATACTCGTCTCGACACCAATCTGCAAAAGACAAGAAAATGATCAGAACACAAACGACATTGAAAGGGGAGAGGAAAGAGAATCGAAATCATGCTAACCGCAGCTTTCATCGCCTCCAGCGATGACGATACTCGTACTCCCTTCACCGGGCGCCGGCTAGGGACCTGATCAGGAACTTGGGGGGCAGGAGACTCGAGTACCTCCACATCTGAGACATCGGGCACACCCGTGGCCTGAGACTCGCCAACCGCCGCATCTTCCGCGTGCTCTCCCCCTCTGTCTGGGGATCGAGGGGCCGAAGCGTGATCAATATGACGGAAGACAAGGCGCCTCTTCGTCCCGCGACCCAAAGGAGCCGCAGCAGAGCGTCCTGCGTCAGTAGACATCCCGCAGAGAAGCAAACGCTTCTCCTCCACGCCTTTCGACAGGTGGAAAAGGGCCTTCGATAGCGAACCCGCGTCCATAAAGCCCAGCACCGGGGCAAACTCATGCTCTCGTCCAGAGATCCTGCGACTACGACCAGGAAGCGATCTCCATTCCTCTGGAAGGGACCAGGAATTGCGAACATATCCATATAAAGTGTTCCCGTGCCGACGATCGACACGACTTTCAAACCTGAGCCATCGCTTATTGCTATGAACCTCGATGCGCCCGCCGCCATCTGATTCCACGAAGCACAACTCGCGGAACAAGTCTAACGAAATCCGGGATCCATGCTCTCGAAAGAAGGCGGCCAAACCCATCATCCGCATCATGCCCAACGGCGTGTACTGAGAAACCGGACACGCAAAGAACCTCAGAATCTCCACCACCTCCTCGCAAGGAGGCAGGCGAAAGCCAGATCGGAAAGAAGAGTCGCATATAGTCATCCATCCGGACGGAGGATTTTGGGCCCGCTCTTGGACCCCCAGCACCCTGATCTCCAAGTCGTCGGGTATATTGTACCTCTTTCTCCAGACAGCAATACCCTCGACGTTCAGAAAAGAGCGACCTCTCATTGGGCGCCCGGAACCTCCACGCTTGGATCCCTGCAAGAAAAAAGCAGAGAAATAAGATCAGAATCGGCCAACATTAGCCCCTACACGCGCACCTGCGCAAGTGCACCACAAGCAAACACACCCGCACAGGATAGCCCGGAGCACGCGAACCCACACGCACGGACCTAAGCGCGGGCGCGCACCTGAGCGCGCCCAACCGCCCCATGTGCGCACACCCGAGCGCGCGCGCGCGCGCTGGCACGGGCGCGCCCCCGAGCGCGCCCGACCGCCCCGTGCGCGCGCACCCAAGCGCGCGCGCGCGCTAGCACGGGCGCGCACCCGAGCGCGCCCGACCGCCTCGTGCGCGCATGCCCGAGCGCGCGCGCGCGTTCTAGCGCACCCGAGCGCGCGCGCACCCAAGAGCGCGCGGGTCCGGTCGCCCCGTGCGCGCGCACGCCCGCCCGGGCGCGCGCTCGCCCGGGGCGCGCACTCCCGTGCGCACTCCCTCGGTGCGCGCGCGCTCCCGCGTGCACTTCCCCGGGGGGCGCACACCCGTGCGCGCGGTTGGGAGCGGCGACCCGGGGCGCACCCACTTGCGTCCCGGCGGCCCTCCGCTCACCGCACTCGTTTGGTTGCTCCACCCCTTCTCCCGCGACCTATCCTTGCGATGAATTCACTTACCTCGCGAGCAATCTCCCCGCCTCCCGCCATGATGGAAACAAGTGTCCGTAGGGGAAAGACCTTCTCCTCCTTAAGCCGAGCGTTCTCCCCGTCAAAGGTCTTGGGGGGCAATTGATGCGTACTCATATTTATAGCCCGGTTTAGGGTGGTTAGTGGGCGGTTTTCAAACCCCCACTAACTCCACCTTCTCCATCATGGCCGGTCAAACGGTCAACCCCACTTCGCGTAACCGCCGCTCGGCGTAACCGCCGCTCGGCGTAACTACCACTCGGCGTAACCGCCCACTACGCGCAACCGCCCGCTCCGCGTAACCGCCCTCGAGAGGCGAACCGTCGAGCCCAGTTCAGGCTAACCGCCTCCTCCTCTCTCTCGAGAGAGGGGGCCGGCCGCCGCCCGCCGCCCTCCTTGCGGGGGCCGGCCGCCCCCTCCTTGGAGGGGGTCGGCCCGGCCGGCCGCCCCTCCCTATTCGAGGGAGGAGGCCGACCGCCCCCTCCTTGGACGGGGTCGGCCCGGCCGGCCGCCCCTCCCTCCTCGAGGGAGGAGGCCGGCCGCCCCCTCCTTGGAGGGGGTCGGCCCGGCCGGCCGCCCCTCCCTCCTCGAGGGAGGAGGCCGGCCGCCCCCTCCTTGGAGGGGGTCGGCCCGGCCGGCCGCCCCTCCCTCTTCGAGGGAGGAGGCCGGCCGTCCCCTCGTTGGAGGGGGTCGGCCCGGCCGGCCACCCCTCCCTCTTCGAGGGAGGAGGCCGGCAGCCCCCTCTTTGGAGGGGGTCGGCCCGGCCGGCCACCCCTCCCTCTTCGAGGGAGGAGGCCGACCGCCCCCTCCTTGGAGGGGGTCGGCCCGGCCGGCCGCCCCCTCCTTGGAGGGGGTCGGCCCGGCCGGCCGCTCCTCCCTCTTCAAGGGAGGAGGCCGGTCGCCCCCTCCTTGGAGGGGGTCGGCCCGGCCGGCCGCCCCTCTCCCCTTGAGGGAGGGCGGCGGTCGGCCCTTCTTCCCCGCGAGGAAGAAGGCCGCCGCCACCACCGCCCATTTCTGGGAATCCGGCGGTGGCCGACGCCGCCGCTCCGGCGAGATAACCACCCGGCGGTTACCAAACCGCCCGATCATGGAAGGGACGCGTGTGGATCGTCCGATCTTTCTATTTTCCTATTTATTTAATTATTATTATTATTTATTTAAATAGAAGGCGCTATCAGCACACCATAACCGCCATAACTACCCTGGAATCCTATAAATAGGACCCCAGGGGTCTTCATTTGGATCCAGACTCTCTCTCTCTCTGGGGAAATCCCTCTCTCTTTCTTTCTCTCTCTACAGGGACTCTGCCACCGGGAAATCTTCCTACGGGCCTCCTCCGTTCCGCGGAAGTGAGCCTCGCTCGTTCCGCTGAAGTGAGCGCCACCCACACTCCGCACCGACGTGCGCACACCCTCAACGTGTGCACTCTTCCCAAAGGCTCGCACTCTCCCAGTGCGCCTCGAGACTCCCGCCCAAGGCAAAGCGTAGAGCGCAAGTGAAGCCTCGATCCTGGAGGAGTCCATTTCAGAAACTGAAGAACCCAGGACTTAGAGAATTTTCCCAAGCTGTTCAGCATCGCGAGAGGTGGCCTGTCACCCTCCGAACGTCTCTCTCTCTCTCACCCAAAACTGTAAAGAGGCGCGGCCTGTCGCCCTCTATATCTCTAAAGGTTGTAACCTCCAGCAAAGTAGTGAAGTTTGGTCGGCGCAGCTCCGACGACGTGGTTTTTCACCCCGCCTTGGGGTTTTCCACGGTAAAAGTCTCCTTGTCCATTGCCGTCCACTTTGACTGTTTGCGCGCACCGGTTCGACTTTCAAGTTAAGGCGGTCGATCTAGACCGGACCACGGAAGAGCCGTGTGCGTCCCGCAACAGTATCATTGGCCAAAAAATAGTCAAAACTATATTTTTTGGCCAATGATATAAATTATTGATGATTCCAGGAATACAGAATATTGATTTTCTGTTAAACGGTCAAATTCAGTTTTTTGGTACCTTCTATTGGTACTATTATATATTAATGTTCAGCTTGGAGTTTTTTGGGAGTTCTATAGGTCCTATTAGATAATAATAGTGTTGGCTAAAATGAAAAGTATAATTTTTTTAATATTTTTTAATGCTCAGCCAACACTTCCGTTATTTTTAATGGGCTGGTGTTAATAAAGGACTGAAATGAAAAGTAGTGAAAAGGTTAGGGACTAATTTACTCAAAATAAAAGTTTTGGGACTGAAATATTAAAGAGCTTAAATGTTAGGGACTGAAATGAGCTTTTTGCCTATAATAATTGGAGACTTATTGGTTGTGACTTGAGGTAATTAGGTGAATCACCAAAAAAAGCCCAAAAAATGGTAAACCAATATGTTTCATTATTAATTAGAGAGAGAGAGAGAGAGAGAGAGAGAGAGAGAGAGAGAGAGAGAGAGAGAGAGAAGTGCACTAGATCTAGTTGCGACGGTTACCGAATATCTCGCGTAATATTAAAGGACAAAAAATGTAATTGCATATTCAACAAATATTAGCTAAATGAATATAACAATATTTGAAAAATATATATTTGACACTTATATTATATAGACACATTGTTTTAATTTAAAAGAACAATTTAATAAAATATTAAATATTGTCGACAAATTTAGAGTTCCTTGCAAATTTAGAAAGGACAAATTAATTAATTTGCTACAAAGTCTTGCAAAATAGAAACAAAAATTTTTCTTGTTAAAATTAGCTGGTCTCATATTAACTTGAATTTTTTTTTGTTTATAAATCCCTTGCTAATGAAAATTTGCAAGAAATTTATCTAATTAGTGAGGAATTTAGGTCCTTGATAATCAAAGTTTTTATTGTAACGTCTCTTCTTTCTTATTTTAAAGAAGAATATATATATATATACTATTAATTACTAAAATGGGAGTTAGCATATTTTTAGGTTAACTCGGCTAGAGCTGTCGAGAAAATTGTTATAAAAAAATCTCAAACAGTTTGAAAAATCTTCGTTTAAGTACTTTTCAAAAAAGGTTTTATACTTTTCTATTTGGAAGAACAACTTTTTAATAATAGCGACGATGGAGAGGAGACTGGGAAGGGTAGAGCTCGCCGACTATCGGCCGAGATGAATACCTAGGAATCTCGCGGGAGCTACTCAAAATTCTCCGTTTGAGAGGCGCATTGGTGAGTCGAGAACGATTCTCTATGCCGCTCCGGGACAACGTCATGTCATTCTTTAGCTGAATAAAAGAGGAAAAGTACTAGAAAGCAAAGAAAACGATTTATAGAAAGCACTATTGGATCAGCTGCTCAAATAACATCCAAAACATCTTCCTTGGATCGAAGAGTTCATTTGAAAAAGCTCATCATCCAAACGACCTAAAAAGAATGGTGGCGATTGGAATAGAGCTTTTCTCACTACCAATGCCGCCCCACTCAGAGCGCGGAAGATGAACTTTGTGTTTTTATGTTTAACAGATGGAATCTCATAGATAAAATATCAATACGTCATTTTTAATTTTCATTATTTTATTTTATTGAATTCATCTTGGAAGAAAAAAATAGTATATCATCAAGCCGGATGCCTTTGATAATTTCATAGTCAATGAAAGGATTCATTAATTAATGAGCATTATTTTTGGATCAATAGATTAACGTTCCTAAGTCTACAGGTTCAATAGATTAACGTTCCTCGAGTTCGATAGATTAGGTTCATCTTAGCTTGAGAGTCAATCGAAAGCGCACACGATTAAATTAGAGTCGACAACACGCAAAATTTTTACGTGAAAAATTCGAAAAGGAAAAAAATCACAAGATCTGACCTAGCTCGAACAAATTCACAAGCAATTTTATCAGACTACCCACTGATTTAGCGAAGGCGGCAGACCACCTCCCATTATTCTACTTTGTTAAAAAAGTCTTCCAATCGTAAAAAAAAAAGAAAAAAAAAAGAAAAAAAAAAAGAAAAAAAAAGGCAATTGTTATTAGCTCACCAGTTTTGGCTCTTCGCACACCAATTTCTATGAGTTATTACGCGTCTTTTGAAAATAAGTCTTGTGCATGCATTTTTAGGAAAGGTGTTCAACAAGAAAATTGTAGATCTCGTCGGGATCTACAACTTTCGTGTTGAACACTTTTTCTAAAAATACACGCACAAGACGTATTGCCGCCCTGATTGTAATTATAGCGAATTTTTGACGAATTTTTGAAAATACGTCTTGTACATGCATTTTTAGGAAAAGTGTTCAACACGAAAGTTGTAGATCTCGACGAGATCTACAATTTTTGTGTTGAACACTTTTCCTTAAAAATGTATGTACAAGACGTATTTTTAAAAAGCGTGTAATAACTCATAGAAATTGGTGTGCGAATAGCCAAAACTGATGTGCTAATAACAATTGTCTAAAAAAATCATAACTTTTTTTTTTTACAAAAAAAGCTTTGCAATGAGCTATCGCAGCTAGCGGTCACAACCGCAACATTTTTATAAACGTCAAAAAATTATCGTGGCAATTTAAATTAATCGTTAAATGAATAAAAATGTCGTTGTAAAATGACTTTGTTGCAGTGTCGCAACCTCTGCCCTATCCCGCTCTTCCATCGACAACGGCTCTATATATTCCCCTCTTAAGGAAAATGGTGTTTGCTTTTGTGATTCTTGCGTGTAATGTTTATAGCAAATATCATTTATTCGTGAAACTTGCATTTGATTTTCCCCTCACCGGCGCCGCACGACTGTCATTCCCTTTTGCTTCCGAAGCTTCTATCGACATCGTTTAATCCCCCTAACAACCTGTGTTCCAAGCATCTTTGCGTTGCAGCTAGAATTGCTGGGTCATGCAACGTCTAACCCACGTGAGAGGGTTTTTCGAAAAGGAGAAGTTGCACCGGCAGAGATCTAGAGGCCCGATCGGAGATCTGATTTTATCATCGCAGAGGCCCGATCGATCTCATTGTTGGACGGTAATCAAAGAAGATAACGATCATTCTCCTCTACGATTTATTTAGAGAGTCTGTGTATAAGTGCTGATGGAACAAAACTTTTTAATTAAGAGCTGTTTGGTAGAACAATTTTTTTGAGGGCTATTTTTTCAAAACGTCAATATTGAAATACAACAAACAACAACAACACTCAAGCCTTTAACCCACCATAGTGGGGTCGGCTATATGGATCCTTTGTAGTCATTGCGCGCTATCTTTAATCATAGCCTCATTAATACCTAAGTACATCATATCTTTCCTTATAGTTTCATTCCAAGTTTTTTTTGGTCTCCTCCTCCCCCATTTAACATGTCTAGGGACTAAACACTCACAACGCCTAACATGTGCCTCTAATGGTCTCCTATGTACATGTCTGAACCATCTTAAACGAGCTTCGTCTCGCATCTTAAACGTCAATATTGAAATAAAACAATGTTATATGCAGTTCGTTTTTGGCTTTATGCATGCAGCAAATATATATATGCAGGCCAAAAAATTGTTCATTCAAATCAAATTTCATATTTGCAGAGACCATATTCAAAAATTAAATTAATATTTTTTTAAATAAATCACCAAGTAAAATATAGCATTCATAAAAACCAAATAAATACAATTTTGTAGTCTATTTGACCCACAATAATAGTCCAACAGAATACATTATAATCATTTTGATTCTGTATATCACAAAAAATACGTTTGTGGACACCCCTTTCAAGGCTTCAATCAATAAAAAAAATATGCATACACAATTTATGCATAGCACGATTTACAGCATTTTGGATAAATGGAGTATTTTCAAAAATAAAAAAATAAGTTATAGAGGAAGAGAGAGGAGCTCGCCAGCCGGAGAAGGGAAGGAGGTGGTCAGCCGTATCGGATCACCGGCCGGAGATGCCGGAGGAGGGAGAGGAGATCAGTAAGGAAGCTCGATCTCATCCGGCGGCTGCACGGGTCGTGGGCGATGGCGGTATGTATAAGTCTAGTTCTATGGCCTGCAGGTTGAAAAAGAAAAATGATATCCTTTTTTTTAACTGTGGCCTGCATATAGCCAAAGCTGGTCTGCATTTAACATCGCTCTTAAAATATTACAAAATATTTAAACATAACAGGTTAAAAACAGCTCTGGCGGATAAAATAGAGATTTACCATCCGTCAGAATTGTCTCAAACAGACCCTTAGGCGTGGCTTTTTCGAGGGTGGAGAGAGGCGGCTTTTTCGAGGGTGAAGAGGGGGGAGCTTCAGGCGCCACTTTATTGCGGTGTTTTAGGCCCTGCTTTTTCGGGGGCGTTTCGGGGGCGACTTTTTCAGGGGCATTTTGGGCGTGACTTTTTCTGGGGCGTTTCAGGTGCGGCTCTCTGGGGTTGTTTCGGGCACAACTTTTTCGGGGGTGTTTCGGGCAATACTTTTTTTGGATGATTTAGGCGCGACTTTTTCGGGAGCGTTTTGGGCGTTGACTTTTTGGGGGGCCGTTTCAGGAGCAACTTTTCCTGGTGGCTTTTTGGGAGCAACTTTTCCGGGGCCGGCTTTTTCAGAGACGTTTCGGGCGCGACTTTTCCGGGGACACTTCAGACACAACTTTTACGTGGGAATTTGGGTTTATAGGGAGAAAGATATTCAATTCAACCAAAGTGCGAGTGGAATTTGGGTTTATTTTTTTTTTCCAAATTCCAGATTTTACAGATGTTCTAAATTCGTTTATACTTTTTTTCCGTAATAAGTTTCATCGCTTATAGAAATAAATTGAGTTAAAAGATGTTAAATGTTTCCTACAATAACTAATGTAGTCCAGTAGAGATCAAATTCTGGATTGGTAGCTATTATTTTTGGAAGATTTTTTGGTGCACACGATGTATGGTTCTCCCGTGCCCAAATAAATAGGTTTCAATAGCTGGGTCCCACATCCAATTTCAACTTTTTCCTCTTCTCCTCCAAAATTTTTTCCGCAGCTTTCCTCTAGGGTTTCAGCACGACGCCGAGCGCCATTATTTCCTTCGCGCTTTCCTCTTCCGAACTCAACCCGCTCGCTGCTCTAGGGTTTCTGCACGCCGCCGGGAACTTTTCCGACCTCCTACCAGATCGCTTGGAGGTTGCCATACGCGGAGCGCCATTATTAGGGTTCCTACTTGATTGAGAAACGAAGTGAAAACGAAGCGGCCCTTACATTTTTCTACATTTCCACCCTTAATAGGGTTTGCTTCTCTAACATTGAGTAAAGAAGCTCCAGTTTTTCCGGCACCATTGTGTAAAACGCTTCAGGCACTCCTTAGCTCCAGTTTTTCCGGCAACACCTAATCTCTGAAGGTATAATCTGCTCAACCATTCCAGTTGTAAGATATAGTTTTCCAGTTTTAATTTCTCTAAATTCCAGTTAGAATGTTTGCATTACAGTTGTAATTTATAGTGTTCCAGTTGTAATTTCTCTAAATTTCAGTTAGAATGTTTGCATTACAGTTGTAATTTATAGTGTTCCAGTTGTAATTTATGCTTAATCTAGTTAGCTGGTGAATCTTGGTTGTATAGTTATTGTATGAATTTTTTTCTCTATAGTTTTTGTATGCATAGTTTATCTGGGCATCTTTTAGCTGCTGAATTTCCATGACTTTCCATTCCTGATTGCAGATGCCTGGTTCTAGTTATTTATATAGCAGATGCGCATTAAAATCTTTCAAAGAGAATGCTAAACCTCTACTTGATGTTCTCACCGACGACTCCAAAGAGACTCTTCGTGAGATTCAGATTCTAAATTTGTTCACCATGCCTACTATTCAACAAAATATTCCGCTTTTATTATATCCTTAGGTCCTACTCTCCCAAGAGGAATGGTTTCCTCTTGGGTAATTTCTATGTTAAATTAACCGTCAACCAAGTGGCTTGCATTTTGGGCCTTCCGAACCGGGGAAGAGAATTTCATTTTGAGAGGACTCCTCTATCTAACTTCAAGCATAAGGATTTGGTGCAGGAGCTAGCTGACCTCACTATTGAGGAGAGCTCACCAACCTTAGAACTAAGGAGAATAAATTCTCTAATTAAATACGTCCTAGCAGTTCTATTCTTCCCCCTCAAAGGACTGAAAGTGCCAACATGCCTTATGGATGTTGAAACCAGTTTCCCGGTCTCAGCGTTCGAAAGGGGGTTGCGACTAACCCTTACTTGTTCTAAGCCTAGACCCTTGACCGATCACTAAGAACCGAAAGACATGGACTTGTTGGACTCTTGAATCCACAAATGGACCCCTTAAGCTGCAGCGCGGAGGTCCCACCACGTACCCGGAAGATCTTAGAGCGCTTCCCCTCCCAAGCCAATGCTGAGCCTGGGCACATTGGAGGGCACTAAGGAACACCTCACCGACCACCTTCAACGTCAAGGGGAGGGGAGGGATAGTGCTTGCTCACACGCGAGAGAGGGGGTCAGAACCAACCCTTCCCAAGGTGCCCATGGGGGTCTATTTATAGACTTTCCCAAAAATGGACTGCGAATAGCAAAAATCGGACTGCGGATAGTAAAAACACCCCAAAATAAGAGGGGGCGACCTAAACCCCCTTGCCTACGCGAGTGGACTTCGACCCACTCTTCAAGCTTGGCCGCGAGTGGAAGGCCTTCCACTCGCCCCAGGGGCGGGCGAGTGGGGCTGCTCCCCACTCGCCCCCTTAGGCGGGCGAGTGGGGCTGCTCCCCACTCGCCCCTTTAGGCGGGCGAGTGGGGCTGCTCCCCACTCGCCCCCTTAGGCGGGCGAGTGGGGCTGCTCCCCACTCGCCCCCTTAGGCGGGCGAGTGGGGCTGCTCCCCACTCGCCCCCTTAGGCGGGCGAGTGGGGCTGCTCCCCACTCGCCCCCTTAGGCGGGCGAGTGGGGCTGCTCCCCACTCGCCCCCTTAGGCGGGCGAGTGGGGCTGCTCCCCACTCGCCCCCTTAGGCGGGCGAGTGGGGCTGCTCCCCACTCGCCCCCTTAGGCGGGCGAGTGGGGCTGCTCCCCACTCGCCCCTTTAGGCGGGCGAGTGGGGCTGCTCCCCACTCGCCCCCTTAGGCGGGCGAGTGGGGCTGCTCCCCACTCGCCCCCTTAGGCGGGCGAGTGGGGCTGCTCCCCACTCGCCCCTTTAGGCGGGCGAGTGGGGTTGCTGCCCCACTCTCCCGAATCTGCCAAGCCTTAGTCGGTTTCGTCGTCTCCACGCGGTTGTTTTGGTTTCGCCCGGGACGGGTCACACCGACTCGAGAAATATGAGGGTTGTACATAATCCCCGCTCTTTGCGAGCTTGACCCAAGCTCGGAAAGAAAGTCCAACCCACCTATTGAACGAGTGGGTGGGACCCGGAGAGAATCTTTGGAGGGCTCCACCTGATGGCTATATATAAAACCCCTCGGAGAGGGGAGGAAGAGCATCCTTCCAGAGCGCTTCCCCCACTCCCTCTTCGAACGAGATGGATCCGCCTCGAGACTTTAGGGCTCGCTTCAAAGGTTTCGCTGGGAAGGGTTCGTCTGACGTGACAGAGCTTAAGGCTCTGGTCCATGGTCCTTCATCTTCTCCTACCCGTCCCGCGGTGCGATCACCTCGGAAGAAGCCCCGCCCTGAGTTGGTGAAGGAGGCTGCGTCGTCATCCTCTCATGGGGTGACCGAATTTGCCCGTGGCTTGGATATGGATATGGTATTGGTTCTTCCCTTCTTCCTGCTTCGCCTTTGCGGTTATACCTGCCCATGACAACGTGTTTCTTCATTGTTCACAGCTCCTCGCGGAGGATCTTGAAGGGATCCGAGGAGTGGCAGAGGGAACGGGTGCTGATGCTCGGGTGAATCCTATCTCTCTCGTCCAGGAACCTGCCGTCCTTTCGACCGCTCACGAGGACTCATCTGCTGGAGGGGACAAGACTTCGACGGATCAGTCGAGTCGGAAGGACGTCTCGGTGCCACCCCACTCTCCTACTGCAATTACGGAACCCGTCGGGGACCTACCCGACGTCTTCGTCCGTCTGAGCCGCTTGGAGACTCTTACCCAGGAGCTGCGGGAGGGGAGGTTATCTTCCGGACCCGACCCTCTCGCCCGCGTTTGCGTGCTGGAGCGTCGGGTTGAGAGGCTGGAGGCTGAACTAAATCTCCTACGAGGGGAGGTCCGGCTCGCGTTTGGAGGCATGACGACACCGTTCGAGGATCACTTCCGCCGGGTGGAAGCCTCCGTGCGAACCGTGACTGAGGAGCTCTCCTCAGCCAAGGCATGCTTCGAATCCACGCGCGGAGGGGTCCCCTTCACCCAAGATCAGGGCTTCTGGAAGTGGACGGCGCGTTAGCCACCCCTTTCCTTTGGGATGTACTATTTGTTATGTAATAATAAGGATCGACTCGTCGCAGCAGCTCGCCTGCTTCGCGGCCGAGCAAATTGTTTTATCATGTTTATGTTATGCTTATTTTAATGATCCTGCCGAGTTATGCTTCATTTGAGCCGTTATCAGTTGACTAACTATCATGCCAGATGAGCGCAGCAGCATTGGAACAGTGGAATAATAGGCGGGGAATAGAGACCTCGGGTGAATGGTCCGAGGGTGAAGCAGTTGGGTGGTGTGTCAGGGGAGAAGCGTAGGCGAAGAGACCCTTCGGTCCGCATCGCTACTCCAGGGGGAAGGCCGCGAGGCACTCCCTCCTCCGCCGGGCGAGTGGACCATGAGGTCTACTTCCGTGCACCGGGCGAGTGGACCTCGCGGTCCACTCGCCTATGCTCGGGGCGAGTGGACCTTGCGGTCCGCTTGCCCGGGGCGAGTGGACCACCTGGCCCACTCCCCCTCCATACCCTTGGTCGAGTGGGTCTCATGAACCACTCGCCTCCCCCTTTTACCCCTCCCTTATAAATACGCCCTCCTTCCTTCTTTGGATATTCACCTTCATTTCCTCCCTTGCCCTGCCTTCCTCCAAGAGCTAGCTCTACCCCTTTCTTTCCACTCCTGCGCGATGACATCTAACCGTTCAGCTGTCAAGAGGAATGGTCGGGAGCAAAACGCGGCCAACTTCTCGGAGAGTTCTTTCCCCGTAGGGAAAGTGTCCAAGGAAGAGCTCTCCGCCTTCAGGACTTCCTACCTCCCTGAAGGGTGGAAATGCCGATGCCCATCAGGGGATGAGACTGTCAACTCTTTTTACGATAATTGGCTTGCATTTCCTCTCCTTCACTTCGAGGCTGGGCTACGACTGCCCTTGTGGCCTGAGGTGAAAGAGTTCTTGAACTATTTTGGTGTAGTCCCGGCTCAGGTTAATACAAATGCGATCTCGATGCTAACAGCTTACGCGTGTTACTTGCGGGAGGAGAAGGTGATGTTCGACCTGAACGTGTTCCGCAAGATCTTCACCTTCCGAGCGACCGCTGACGGGGTGTGTTTTCTGACCGGCACACACATGGAGGTGCTCGAGACCCTCAACAAGGTCCACCACTGGAACGAGTCGTTTGTGTTCGTTCGGGGTGACCTGGACGGCATCCCCTTCTCCCCCACACAGAGGCCCGAGAAGGTCTGCAAACCCCCCTCGCTGCGTGGGGAGGCTGCTGAGCTGCACCGCTTTCTTAAGGGTGCGAGATTTGAGGTTGATCACCTCCGGAAGAACATTAATCAACTTGCCTACGTGGAACCGGGGGCAGGTACTTGGACCTTAACAACTTGCCTTCCTTAGGGCTCATTTCCTCCCATTTCTGCTCAACTCATTCTAACCTGTGCAGGTGTTCGCTCTCTTCCTCGACGGCTTCCCTCTGCGGGGGGAAGTTCTTCCCCTGCCCGCGGGCTCAATGAGGAGATTGCGGCTGATTCGGCTTCGGCTCCGAGGATATCTGTGTCAAGTCAAAGGAGGGACAAGGAGCGGGCGGTGGAGGAGGGAGTGCCCTCCTCCCCACCGAAGGAGCCGAGGATGCGGCGGGGGAAAGCCGTTTGCCGAAGGGATTCCAGGGTGCTGCCCAGGGAGAAGGGGCAACCGAGTGACCCTAACGCCTTGGCCAACCATCCCAACTTCGAGATGGGGGGAAAGGCTACGGATCCTCTTGGCGAACCTATCGTCTACTGGGATAAGATGACGAACCGGGTCTCCCTCACCTCCCAGCTGCCTTCGTGGGTCGAGGGAGATATTACGGATGGTGCGGCGTATAGTTATACCTACGGCATCTATGGCCGGCAGGATGCTGCATCCTACAGGGAGATGTCCATGCGCGACCTTGCGTATGCGAGCTCCCAGGCTCAGCTCCGCGCGACCGAACTTTCCCACATGGCCGCCCGCCGAGGTCTTAGTCTCTCGCAACGGTCGGTGCGGGCGGGCGCGTCGCAGCGGGATGCAGAAGAGAAAGCTACCGGCCTTGCGGCTCGCTTGGCCACCGCTGAGAAACTCCTGGAGGAGTCATCCGGGGGCTTGGTTCGCGCCCATCTTAATGAATTTTCCTTTTCTCCTTTTAATTCATTATTATTCGTAGATTCCAACTTATTTGCCTTGCTGGTCTGCAGGGACCCGGTGCCGCCGACTCGCTCAGGAGACGATGTGAGGAGTCGGACCAGGAAGTGCAGGACCTGAGGGCTCAGCTTGCCGAAGCGCATAGGCAATTAAAAGAAGGGGGAGAAGAAAGAGGTGCACCTTCGAGAGCGGTGAGGCCAGCCCAATCTCGACCCGCTGAAGTTGAGCTCACTCGGGGGAAAATCATGGCGTCAACGGCCCGAGCCCTGGTGAGTCGCCTCCATGACGTGGACGCTATTAGAGATAGCTGGAGGGGGGTCTCTGCCAGCGACATACTACCCGAGCTCTTTCCTTCACCCGGGCGATCCGGCTCGCCCCCTAGCAGCGGCTACTCTCCATGGTCGTGAGGGCGGCCCGTGACTTCTTCTTTTCTCCCGTCCCTCTTGGGAACTATGTATTTTCTGTGTTTGCCCTTTTTCTCTCAAGCCTGCATGTACTAGAAAAGTGAAGTAACAATTCTTGTAGTACATGTTATCAATGAATCAGTAGTTATCTAAACAAATGGTCCCAGCTTATTTTTTCCTTTGCTGCTTGAGGAGTTAATACCTTTGCTTGAGTCGGTCGCCGAGTCGTTGACTGGCCCGACGAGTTTCTCATTTGTCAATATGACCGAGCCTGTGGAGTGGTCTCTTTTAGTCGGGGATCCTACCGATTGGAGGTGGAAGTACCCATCCACGTACTGGGAGTCTTAGCTCACCCGGGTGTGGAGGAACTCAACGCCTTCCCAATCTGATTGGAGGTGGAAGTACCCATCCGCGTCCTGGGAGTTTTAGCTCAACCGGGTGTGGAGGAACTCAACGCCTTCCCAATCTAACTGGAGATGGAAATTCTCACCCCTGTCCTGGGAGTCTTAGCTCAACCGGGTGTGGAGGAACTCAACGCCTTCCCAATCTAACTGGAGGTGGAAGTACCCATCCACGTCCTGGGAGTCTTAGCTCAACCGGGTGTGGAGGAACTCAACGCCTTCCCAATCTAACTGGAGGTGGAAGTTCTCACCCCTGTCCTGGGAGTCTTAGCTCAACCGGGTGTGGAGGAACTCAACGCCTTCCCAATCTAACTGGAGGTGGAAGTACCCATCCACGTCCTGGGAGTCTTAGCTCAACCGGGTGTGGAGGAACTCAACACCTTCCCAATCTAACTGGAGGTGGAAGTTCTCACCCCTGTCCTGGGAGTCTTAGCTCAACCGGGTGTGGAGGAACTCAACGCCTTCCCAATCTAACTGGAGGTGGAAGTACCCATCCACGTCCTGGGAGTCTTAGCTCAACCGGGTGTGGAGGAACTCAACGCCTTCCCAATCTAACTGGAGGTGGAAGTACCCATCCACGTCCTGGGAGTCTTAGCTCAACCGGGTGTGGAAGAACTCAATGTCTTCCCAATCTAATCATCAGGTCATGAGTTGACCTGATACGTCCCCCCTCCACCGGCAGGACTTAACCCGGCGGAGGGTCTCTAGTCAGGGATTTCGAACCTGGATATTCTTCCAGAACCCCTTTCCTATTCATCGTTCATACCTATTACATCTTACTTACGCTACGCCTCTTCGGGCCTACTGTTACACCTCGCCCTTTTCTGGGCCCCTCCTTACATCTCGCCCCTATCCGGGCACTTCACTAAACTTCGCCCCTATCTGGGCACGCCGTTACATCTCGCCCCTCCCCGGGCACTTCCTTACACCTCGCCTGTTCTGGGCTCATTCTGCAGCTTGCTCTTTAGCCATCCCTGCCATTGCTTCTTCCACTTCTTCGGCCGCTTGCATCCATCCGATAGTGTTGACTGCGGTAACATAGCACTGGCGCGCCTCACGGGGATCCCCCCTGACTCTCACCTGGAGCTTTCCGGAGTTGTACTTCAAACACTGGTGGTAGGAGGACGGCACGCATTTGTACGCGCTGATGAGGGGACGCCCAAAGATGGCGTTGTAGCTGCTCGGCGCGTCCACAATGACGAACCGACAATTCTTTGAAGTTCCCCCCAGGGTAACGAGGAGTTCGACTCCCCATTCCACCTCCTTCCTCTCTCCGGAGAATCCGAAAAGTGGCCCATCCGATGCTAGCACTCGCTTGGCGTCAACCTTCATTCCTTCGAAGGCCTTCTTGAACACCACATTCACCGAGCTCCCGTTGTCGACTAGGATCCGGGAGACGGTGAAGTTCTCGATCGCCGCCTTGATGACCAGCGCGTCGCAGAAAGGATCCTCATTGGCCGGTAGGTCTTGGATGGAGAAGGTAATCTTCTCGCTCGGAGGTGGGGACCGGGAGGTCGAGGCAACGCTCCGACGGTATATGGCATGGAGGCTCCCCTTCCGGGTGGCCTCTTTGCCTGCTCCCCCGTGAATGACCCCGATCCCTCCTAGGGCCCCTATATCGACCCTTTCTTCGCATGGATCATCCTCCTCCTTGCTCTTCCCCTTTTCCACTGTCCGAGGTCCTTCCAAGCACAGCTGCTTCCCCCCCGCTGGGGCTCTTCCTTCTTCTCTCATCTCGAGGAACTCGGGGCAAGCTGCGGTCGCGTGACCTTCCTGCTGGTGGAAGTCACAATACAGCAGCGTCGGCTCACCTCCTTGCTTCTCCCAGCGTCCCCTCTTCCTTCCGGCTCTCTTCCGACCGATGGCCATGGCTTGCAGGGGCTGGACTTGTAGCGGCCCCGGGCCCTGTTGCCATCCTGCTGGGTGGAACCGCCCGTGCCTCCCCTGATAGCCTCCTCCTCCCTGGAAGTGGCCCCTTCCTTGGCCTTGAGGGGGACCAACCTGTGACCTCCAAGCTGGTCGGGCGGCTGTCGGTTGCGACTTCCAGCCTTGCTCCGGCCCAGCGGGAGGTCCCTGTTGTCCCTGACTCTTCACTTCCTCCTTCTTTCTTCCTCCACGCTCCTTTCTTTCCTCCTCTGCTACCTCAGCTAACCTAGCCACGAACTCCTGATTGGTAGCTTCGACCTCGGTTTCGCGATCGGCACGCTTCATTAACTCCTCGAAAGACAACGGAGGGTCTCGAGTTAAACTCATCCGGAACATCCCTGGCTGTAGCCCAAGGGTGAAGGCCAACTGCAGGGTGTGCCCGGGCACTTCGACGACAAGGAGGACCTCCGCTTGGAACCTGTCCATGTAGTCAGCCAACGACTCCCCTGGCTTCTGCCTGACTGCGAACAAGGCTTCCATACTCTTTCTCCTCTTCTTCGAGGTAGAGAACCTCAACAAGAAACTCCGACGCAGATCTTCGAAACGGAAGATTGTTCCCGCCGGGAGCGAGTGGAACCAGTCCCTCGCCTTCCCTTGGAACGAGACGGCGAAAAGCCTGCACATGAAGGCGTCCGACATTTGCCTGATCGAGGTCATGTCCTCGAACCACTGGAGATGCTGGAGTGGATCGCTATCCCCCTCGTAGTAGGACATGGCAGGGTCGCGGAACCCATCCGGGACTGGAGCTGACATGACCAGCTCGCAGAAAGGGCTCCTCCATTCTTCTTGGTTGAGGGGAGGTGCTCCCGTTACCTCCCCACCTGGGCAGCTGGTCCGGGGTGAACTATTGAAAAGAACCCGTGCTTGGAGACTTAGGCCTTCCTCCGAGGCTGGTTCCTTCCCTTGCTGGTTGTTCCTTACTTCCACTAGGGGGAGTGAGGGGATCCTAGGTGCAGGCGGTGTTGAGCATTCGCCGCGAGCGGAGGATGCGGCCTGCATGAATTCCAGGATCTTCTTGCTGAACTCGTCGAAGTCGCTCTTCTTCACATACTCGCAAGGTGGAGGCGGGTCTCCCGACTCGTCGCTTCCAGCCATGGGACTTGGCTCAGAGTTTTCCGAACTAGTCGCTTCCACGCTCACCGCACCAGAATGTTGAAACCAGTTTCCCGGTCTCAGCGTTCGAAAGGGGGTTGCGACTAACCCTTACTTGTTCTAAGCCTAGACCCTTGACCGATCACTAAGAACCGAAAGACTTGGACTTGTTGGACTCTTGAATCCACAAATGGACCCCTTAAGCTGCAGCGCGGAGGTCCCACCACGTACCCGGAAGATCTTAGAGCGCTTCCCCTCCCAAGCCAATGCTGAGCCTGGGCACCTTGGAGGGCACTAAGGAACACCTCACCGACCACCTTCAACGTCAAGGGGAGGGGAGGGATAGTGCTTGCTCACACGCGAGAGAGGGGGTCAGAACCAACCCTTCCCAAGGTGCCCATGGGGGTCTATTTATAGACTTTCCAAAAAATGGACTGCGAATAGCAAAAATCGGACTGCGGATAGTAAAAACACCCCAAAATAAGAGGGGGCGACCTAAACCCCCTTGCCTACGCGAGTGGACTTCGACCCACTCTTCAAGCTTGGCCGCGAGTGGAAGGCCTTCCACTCGCCCGCCTAAGGGGGCGAGTGGGGAGCAGCCCCACTCGCCCGCCCCTGGGGCGAGTGGAAGGCCTTCCACTCGCAGCCAAGCTTGAAGAGTGGGTCGAAGTCCACTCGCGTAGGCAAGGGGGTTTAGGTCGCCCCCTCTTATTTTGGGGTGTTTTTACTATCCGCAGTCCGATTTTGACTATTCGCAGTCCATTTTTGGGAAAGTCTATAAATAGACCCCCATGGGCACCTTGGGAAGGGTTGGTTCTGACCCCCTCTCTCGCGTGTGAGCAAGCACTATCCCTCCCCTCCCCTTGACGTTGAAGGTGGTCGGTGAGATGTTCCTTAGTGCCCTCCAAGGTGCCCAGGCTCAGCATTGGCTTGGGAGGGGAAGCGCTCTAAGATCTTCCGGGTACGTGGTGGGACCTCCGCGCTGCAGCTTAAGGGGTCCATTTGTGGATTCAAGAGTCCAACAAGTCCAAGTCTTTCGGTTCTTAGTGATCGGTCAAGGGTCTAGACTTAGAACAAGTAAGGGTTAGTCGCAACCCCCTTTCGAACGCTGAGACCGGGAAACTGGTTTCAACAATGGACTTCCAAGGGTTGGAGGAATTTGGAAATGTGAACTGGCCGAAGGCCATACATAATTTCCTGCACTCTCATTTTGCTCCTATGAGCCAGGCTGAGGAGGGGACAAATCTAGGCTACCTTGAGGGATGTTCCATCGTACTAGTGGTAAGAAAGAGCACGTTCTATTCGTCAAATACATTGTCACTTTATTAATTGCTTATATCTATCTCTTATCATGTTGTAGGTATGGTTTTTTGAACATACCTCTATTGCCATGGCAGCCGCCGAAATGGCCACTCCCCGATTGAACCGATGGTCCTCCAACCTCACCATCAGCGCAACCCAATGTTCAAAAATGAAAGTGAAGCTTTCAAAACCCAATGCTGTAAGTTTTACAACATTATTTGTTGAATTAATCAATCCATAAACCTATAATATGATGTACTTGTTTGCAAGCAGGTTCGGAGAGCGTTTGTTTACATATCTGTTGAGGAGCAAGACTTGTTCGGAGCAGAAGAAGAGGATTCCTCAGACTTTGAGGATGAGGATGAGAAGAGGAAGGTGAAGAAGGAGAAGAGGGAGAAAGATGACAAAGTGGTGAGGAAGAGGCTGAAGGAGGAGAAGGTGAAGAAGGAGAAGATGAAGGTGAAGAAGGAGAAGATGAAGGTGAAGAAGGAGAAGATGGAGAAAAGGGAGGAGAAGGAGAAGATGGAGAAAAGGGAGGAGAAGGAGAAGATGGAGAAAAGGGAGGAGAAGGAGAAGAGAGAGGAGAAGGAGAGGAGGGGGTTGAAGAGGGAAGGGAAGGAGAGGAAGGAGAAGAAAATGGAGAAAAGAATTAAAGCCTATGTAGACCTAGTGCACCTGAATGGGGTTGCCCAGCTCAAAACATTTATTCAAGAAAAGTTTGACGCTTTGGCAGCTCTGATTGGGGAAAGTAGAGCATGTGCCAGTCATTCTCATCATGTGAAAACGTCGCCGCCACCTTCGCCACCAACATCGGTAGCAATAATTCCTTTTACTTCTCCGAAGAAAACCAAACAATTCACCCCCGTTAAGGCAATAAAGAAGAAGAGGGAGAAGACAGATGCCCAAAGGGTTGACCAATATCAGTACCCGGGAGGGATGATCTTGCTCCCATAGACAGATGCATGATTGATTTCGTCTTGGCCCGATACCCCGATGGGTATGTTATTTTGTTATGTTTAATATACTTTATGTATTGTTAATATTTATAACTTTTATTTTTTTGCAGCGACTCTATTGTTATCGAAAGTGGAAATATTTATATTCCTCGATCGAGTATTAATGATATCTTAGGGGACGGGTGGGTGTGCGATGCACATTTAGATGTGTATGCATATGTTCTCAACAACCACAAAGCCGCCGGTGTAAAAGAAATGATTAATTTTTTGTTTGTATCTTCTAACCACGCGGTAATGAAAATTCTTTTTGTAAAATACATAGATGCTTCAAATGTATTGATCATCTATTCTAATTGATGTTTAACATGCAGTACTATAAAAGATGTGGTAAGACAAGTCTACGACTTGTTGAACACATAACTCCTCAATCAATTTCCGCCGCCGATGTTATCCTGATGCCTTGCCATGTTGGCAGTCATTGGGTATTGTTGGTAGGCAATTTGAAAGTGCGGCGATGGGATTTCTATGACTCATTGCCAAGTGCCATGCACAGATCTTGTATTCGGGAGCATGTATGTTACTCTATAATTATGTTCTTGATTATATTTACTTATATTAACTCACCTTCTGTAATTATATGCAGATTAAATTTCTTCATGAGGATAGACCCGAGGTACTTCCCGGAGATATCTCGTACTGGCCAATACACATTGTTGAAGGCATCCCGGCTCAAGATAATGGAAATGATTGTGGAATTTTTGTTATGAAGTTCATGCAGGCAAGCTTGGTGAAGGAGCAGGTTGATTGGGAGAGTAACAAGAGTTGGCCAAAATACATGCACCGGTTCAGGGCTGAAATAGTAGTTGAATTATTCCAAACCTTCCATAACTCTCTGCTTAAAGAACATGGTTTGGCTGTTTTGTAAAAACTGGGTTTGACTGAAATTAATTTATCTGGAATGTTTATCTGGAGAATGTTTGTTTATCTGTTTAACTGCAGCTTGGGTTTATCTGTTTAACTGCAGCTGCTATTGAATGTAACAATTTGGGTTCTGTTTTGTAAAATCTGGATACCATTTCTGGAATGTAACAGCAGCAAGCTCAGCTGATTTCATTATACTCAATTGTTTGAAAATTAATGAAATTTTGACAAATCATATCATTCACCATTTTTCATTCACCATTTAACATTCATTCACCAAAGTCCGGGCATGATATTAATGAATGATATTTTGAGAAGCACAATGCTCTGTTTAACTGCCATTCACCAAATCATATCATTCAACATTCATTCACCAAAGCACAATGCTCTGTTTAACTGCAGTTGTAATAAATCTAACAGTTGTAGTTGAAATTAATGAATGATATTTTGAGAATTTAACATTCACCATTTAATGGAAATTAATGAAATCTAACATCAACTGGAATGTAATTGAATGAAATTTTGAGAATTTAATAACAGTTGTGGACTCAATTTAACATTCACCATTTTTGATCCAACATTCACCATTTAAAAACATCAGGAATTGCTGGAAAATGAAAACTGATATCATGATCTGCAGTAACTTCATCGTTTAAGTCCAGGCATGATGGAGTCGCTTCAACAGGAGCCGCGAAACACCCAAATGATACATTGTCTACGAAGTTGTACTCTTTGGATTCTGTCTTGACGTTTTCCATGAAAGTAGCTTTTCCCTTTGAATTGCCTCTGCCACCTGAAAAAAAGAAAAAGAGAATTAATAAATAATAACAACAGAACCCATATATAATAAGACAAACAAATCATATCATTCAAAGAAAATCATAATAATTTTACCTTTCCTCCTCATTGGTTTCTCCCAATGACTCTTAGGTCGGTTGTTCGATAGCCCCTTACGTCGCATTGCCGGTGGATCCCGAACCACATCCTTGTTAGTTTCATCAATTATACCTTTTTTCATCTTCTCATCTTCATCTACCATGTCATCTGATTTCTTAGCAATTTCATTCATGACACTTAGTACATACTCTTTGGCAATATTGCAATCTTCTACTCGGCGGGTGAGGTCATAGGTAAGACGCATCATATGATTTCTAAAGACTACATTGGAATCAAAGTCATTCAAACTTACCTTTTTTAAAAGATACATACCCTTCTTGGCCTTTAGAGTGAATCTACTCAGTATATATTTAGCAGGAATTTGCCTAACATTTTTATGATTATACACCCTTAATATGTGTTTGCATAGTATTCCCTTAGTTTGAAAACCTCTGCACGAACAATCAGCATCGTAGTTGGTCGAATCAACTGTTACGAACCATTGTTTAGCACTCTCGGATCCGTCGGAATGTTGGGTAGCATACAAAATGTGATTATCACTTACTCTTGATTCCTCTACAATACATATACCAATAGCACCTTCTGAATATGCTTGCTCAAATTTTGAAAAACTCTTTCGAGTGTAGATTTTTGAAATTTGTTTGAGTAGTGGGCAAGTATGAAATTTTAGAGTTATGCTACCATGTTTACACCGAAAATCCTCATCATGTTCGGATCGACGCCAAGTCGACGTCAACTTACCCAACCCAAGAAAATATTCAACAAGTGAACTTGTTGCTTTAGAACAACCATGCAAAACATTATTAGCCGATTCACTTCTTTGCGTGGATAGAATGCCAAGATCTAAACTTGCTTTATTGAAAGCGGTCGACCACTTCATTCTAACCTTATATAAGTCTCGCAACCATCTATTATCGTCCAAATTTCCTCTTATTATCATATCACTCCAACACCTCTCAAATTCAATCTCAGAATCACATTTGCTCATGCAATTGTAGAAAAGAGATCGAATACCTTTATCATTGTTGAAAGTAGGTACCTTTGACGGGGCTTTCTTTGAGATGTACCATTGACACAATCGATGCCGACTATCAGGAAAAGTTCTCTCAATGGCAACGGCCATTGCTTGGTCTTGATCTGTAAATATGGTGGTGGGTTGTTTTCCACCAACAAACCTCAAAAAGGTCTCGAACACCCATCAGAAAGATTCAATGGTCTCCGTTGCTATGAAAGCTCCGCCTACAAAAATATTCTGCAAATGATGGTTAACAGCAATAAAGGGTGCACATGCCAAATTGTATTTGTTTAATCGATATGTTGTATCGAACACGATAACGTCGCCGAAACAATCATAATCAATTTTGCTCTGCCCGTCAATCCAAAAAAAACTAATCAATCTATTCATCTCATCAGTTTGGATATCAAAAGAGAACATATTGTCTTCAGATTGACGTTCCTGCAATATTTTGGACAAGCTGATGGCATCCCCACTGTCTATTAGCGCTCTTCTTTCGCGTTGGACAAAATTATAAGCATCACTCTTACAAAACCCCACATTTTCAACACCGCCCACCTCATCTGCAAGGAAATTGTATGCATCGGTTGTTCTTATACCCACACCTGTCATATTTTTTAGAAGGCTAGCTTGCACATTCGATATACTACGATGAGACCTCAAAAGATGTTTGTCATTTTCTGACGCGAGTGGGTGATTATGTTCCTCGACGAACTTTGTAACCTCCCAATTCTTTCATTCTATGTCGACATTAAAGTATATGCAGGCCAAACAATTTGTGCGAGTATCCAATTTACGGTATTTTTTATGTTCGTCAAGCTCCGGTTTTGAACGCTTTACACCAGCTTTGGCGCAACAAAACCCTCGGCCCTTAATAATAGTCTTGTGTGTCCAATAAACAACATTTCGCTTCCGCACACTAAATCCAGTTTTATGAGCATAGTCGCAGTACATAGCATATGCTTCCCCCTCACTCTGAACAATCGGGAATGCCATTGTTCCTTTCTGCCATTAGAAAAAATTCCAGTTGTAAATTAACAATGCCAGTTGTAAAATAAACAATTCCAGTTGTTTAATTAAAAATTCCAGTTGTAAATTGAACAATTCCAGTTGTAAAACAAACAATTCCAGTTCTAAAATGACAGTAAAACTCAAAAGATGAGAAAGATTAAGGACTCACGTTGCCAAAATTATCTACAACTTGTTTCTCATATGCTTGCTGCATTATGTTCAGATCTTCTCACAACTGGGGCAAACACCTGCAGAGTATTTCAGGAGTTAAAGACAGGAGGACAATGGTGGAGCTGAAACCCTCGAAGTTTTATATTAGACAAGCCACAGTCGCTCGAACCAAGAAATGATAACCTGGAGTAGTGGAGGGGGCTGAAGATCAGGAAATCTCCGAGAGGCTTGACGAGCAGTTAGGGCGTGGAGTCGGTGGCGTGCTGAAACGCGAGATGAGAAAAGCTCCAGTTGCCGGCGTCGTGCTGAAACCCTAGAGAAAACCTCCAGTTGCCGGCGTCGTGCTGAAACCCTAGAGAAAACCTCCAGTTGTCGGCGTCGTGCTGAAACCCTAGAGAAAACCTCCAGTTCAGTTCGTTTTGAGCGACGGGGAGGAGAAGGAAGAGGGAAAAGTTGAATTTTGGGGGGAAATAGGATGTGGGGCCCAGTTGTTAAAACCTATTTATTTGGGCACGGGAGAACCATACACTGTGGCTACCAAAAAAATTTTGATTATTTTTGGGTGCTGCTATTAGCACTGTATTTTTGTCTATTAGCACTGAAAATTTTAAAATTTTAGGATTTATTAGCACTCATTTTTGTCTATTAGCACTCGTAAATTTAAAATTTTAGGTTTTATTTTTAATAGCCGCAAGCAGCCTGTTGAAACCAGTTTCCCGGTTTCAGCGTTCGAAAGGGGGTTGCGACTAACCCTTACTTGACCTAAGCCTAGACCCGTGACCGGTTGCTAGGAACTAAGAGACTCGGACTTGATGACAACTAGAGTCTAGGGACAGACCCCTTAAGCTTCAGCGTGGAGGTCCCACCACACACCCGGAAGCCCACTCGGAACATCCCCTCCCAAGCCAATGCTGAGCCTGGGCACCATGGAGGGCACTAAGAACCACCTCACCGTCAGCTGAAGGATGACAAGGGGGGGGGGGGGTTGTGACCAACCCTTCCCAAGGTGCCCATGGGGGTCTATTTATAGACTTTTCCAAAAATGAACCGCGGAGAGCCAAAATTGGACTGCGAATAGCCAAAATTCTGCTATCCGCAGTCCGACCATGACCATGAACAATCAACGCATGAGGGGGGGGCGAGTGGGACTCGAGATGCCCACTTCCCCCCTCACGGGAGGCCATACCGGCCTCCCCCCAACGTGTCGGGCGAGTGGGAGACTTCCTCGCACTCGCCCAAAGGGGGTGGCGAGTGGGAGGGCCCCTCCCACTCGCCCCCAAGGTGGCCGGCGAGTGGGAGTGTCTCTCCCACTCGCCCGGCGAGTGGGAGGGTCCCTCCCACTCGCCCAGGTGAGTGGCGAGTGGGAGGCTTCTCCCACTCACCCGAAAGGAGTCGAGGGAGTGGATGCTCCCCCTGCCTCCCATGCGGCCTCTCTTTGCCTTGATTGTTCTCGACCGCTTATGCGCGGTCATTTTGCCTGTCTCGACCATCTTCACTGTCTTGGTCTCATCCGGATCGGGTCACACCAACTCGGGAAATATGAGGGTTGTACACAACCCTTTCCCCTTAGACGCACGCCCCTACACATCTCCTCTCGCGGAAACGACGACGTTGGAGTCGGCAGCGACGACGATGGCGTTGGCGGAGACGACGATGGCGTTGGCTTAGGCGACGATGGCGCTGGCTTAGGCGACGATGGCGCTGGCTTAGGCGACGATGGCGTTGGCGGAGGCGACGGTGGCGTTGGAGTTGGCGGCGACGACGATGACGTTGGAGTTGGCGGCGACGACGATGGCGTCGGCGGCGGCGACGATGACGTTGGAGTTGGCGGCGTCGACGATGGCGTTGGCGGCGGCGACGATGGCGTTGGAGTTGGCGGCGGCGGCGATGGCGTTGGCGGCGTTGGCGGCGATGGCGGAAACTCCCCCGACGCACCTCCCGATCCATCTCGTGCGGAAGCAGGAGGCCGAGACTTTATGATGCATGCAAGCCCTTGTCCGAGTTCAAGCACGGATTCGTGCACGGCGAGTGAGGCTGTCAACGAAAGTGCAGGCGGTGCAGAAGATGCTCGAAACCAGGTGTACCAAAATGGATATCTTAAAAGAGGCAGAGGTAATCTGCACCTAAAATGTTTGGTAAAAATGTTTTGCTGGTTTATGTCATTCCCTCACCTATATTCATTTGTGCTTTTTGTTTTCTCATTACTTGACCTTGCTGCCTAAGTTCATAAATTGTCGACAATGAAATCTTCCTGTGTGTGAAAGTGAAGTTACAGATGGCTGGTGTAATCTTTTAAGGGTTCTTTTTGGTGATGTTTTTATTATATTTAAAAAATAGACAAAAAAGTGCTAATAGTAATATGCATTGCTAATAGACAGGTTGAGTGCGAATAGACAATCACTTAAAAAAACGCTTGCTAATAGCGGCGAGTGCAAATAGACAAAACTACAGTGCTAATAGCAGCGCACTTATTTTTTCACCTCAGTATTTATCTTCTAGCCTTTTATTTCAATTCAATGCGTTGCTTTTTATATTCAGCAGAAGGTTTCATTATTTATTATTCCTAAACACAAGATTGGGGTTAGAATTTGATTATTTTGTGGCTTAACAAACAGTGTTTTTGTTCTATCCTTTGAGATTAACAAACAGTGTTTGTGTTCTATCCTTTGAGATTATGCTGGGCGTTAGCTCACTTCAATATCTAACATTTGCATGGCGCACTTCCTTCTCCCTGGCTTCTCAAGCAAAAACAAAAATGATGAGGCAAAAATGGCAAAGCGAAACCCTATGGCGGTTGCGAAACGAAAATGGTAAGCCGACGCAAGAGGAAACGAAAATCGCAGGAGGAGAAAGAAGAATCGTAGGTGAACCTCCTGAATCTTCATGATGGGGAGGGGCTTCATTGAACTTCCACATATTTTTTTACTGGCGATTGTTGTAGTAGACGAAAAAGATGCTTCCGAAGCACGACAACGACGAAGACATTTATTCTGTGTATATTTTGCAGGATTCATGCTTATTATTGATATTGTGTTTATATTCTGTAAGATTATTTTTATAACAAATTCATGCATACTTATTATGAATGTCAATGTATTATAGATTGATCCAATTTTTATATCAAATTTCTTTTAACTTCATTTTGTTCCCAAACAACTTTTTCAAAACCATCTCCATTAGCTCTGCAAACTCCATTTTATCCAAACAGTATTTTCGCAAAACTTTGTTTTTCCGGAAACTAACACTTTTCAAACTACATTTCCTTTCAGTAGCTTTACAAACCAAACACAGCCTTAGGCTCTGTTTGGTTTGGCTGATGATGATTGAAAGTAACTGATAGGAATGGAGTTTTGAGAAAAGTGTTGTTTTTGAAAAATAGAATTTTGTTAAAAAATAATTTGGGTGAAATTGAGTTTGCAGAGCTAATAGAGATGAAGTTTTGAAAAAGTTGTTTGGGAACAAAATGAAATTTTGGGTGATATTTTTTTTTCATAATATGATAACCAACACAAAAAATATAAAAAAGACAATAGTTAATGCGGAACATAAAAAATAATGTTTATGTTATGAAAGACATGTTTTTGCTTGGTCAGCTACCCTCGTGATCTCTCGGTCTATGTTCTAGATTCTCACAAATCACTACTAGAAAAATGACTTTTAGCCACACTTTTTTTGCCACGGGTCAAAAATCGTGGCTAATAGTTAAGAATTAGCCACTGCTCCTAATTCGTGGCTAATAAGCAAGTATTAGCCACAAATGTCAAATTCGTGGAAAAAAGACACATTAGCCACGATTTATCGAACCCGTGGCTAAAAAATACTATTAGCCGCGGTTTTCTAATTCGTGGCTAATATTTTAGTCACAATTCTTAATTCGTGGCAAATACATAAGTATTAGCCACCGTTTTTTTTTTGTGGCAAAAAAAAATAGTATGAGATGATTGACTAAAATTTAGTTTTTTAATTTATTCATAACATATACGTAAATATATTAATATTAATTTAAATATTAATTCTTATATACTTAATTACTTTGTGTCACAAACAATTCAATCACGTACATCACGTGCTATGAGGAGATTAACAACACTCAATCTAAGAGCAGAACTATTGTCGAACCACAACAAAAAATATTAATATTAATTTAAACATTAATTATCATACTTAATTAATTTGTGTCATATATATTCGATCACATCACGTGTTATGATCATCTTAATTATTTATATATTTACAAATTAATTCTCAATGAAGGTACACACATATAATGAGTATTTGTAGAAATTAAGGGAGAGCTAAACTTCTTAAGTGTGATAATCAAAAGATGATTAGGAAGTGTAGAAGGAATCTCTTCCTTCCGTAACATCTCATTTTCAATGGGTTTAACGGATTCACTTGACCCAAGATGAGCGGTCTAGTTCATATGACTCATTTACTCGATTATGACGGATATGAACTCGATGTCGTTCATTTCATTCAAATCTGGCGAGAATTGAGAAATTTGATCAAAATAGATCGCATTGAGGTACAAGATAACTAAGATAGACAAAAATGAGTAAACAAACTCGGAATGGACTTCGATTGCGTTCATTTGACTCATATGTCTGATACAAGCGTAATATCTTCAACAACTTTTTCTCATGCGTATTTTATTAATATTTTATCCATCTGAAGGGGAGGATGTTTCTCCCTCCCGCATCTCTCATGATATAAATGCTTTAATGGGGATTATGTTTTGCATCCACTGATCTAGATTTGATATATATCATATATCAATATGTTCAGATTTAGGGTTTAGGGTGTATGATGTGTTATCATATATCATATATAAGTTCTACTTGCTTCAGGTTTGAATGCTTTTTGTTGTATAATTCTATATTTTTTGAAAATATAGGTAGAGTAGGAGAATTCCCGCCCAACAATAAAATGGGGATATAGCGACGTTTTTCTTGCGGCGTTTTTGAAAACGCCGCAATAAGTTTTTGCTTTGGCGGCGTTTTCTCCAGAAAATGCCGCAATATAGTATGCAGGTATTTGGCGGCGTTTTTTTATAAAAAACGCCGCAGAAACGTAAACTATTCGAAACGTTGTTTAATAAAAAACGCCGCGATAAATTTCCCCCTAAAAATTTAGGGAAATTTCATTTCCCGCTGTATTTTCCTTATTTGGCACAGTGGACTCGAAACACAAACCCGCAAAATACCCGGACCCCCACCCGATTTTCATTTTGCTCTCATTGTTGAAGCCCTAGCCGCGGTGTTTCCCTCTGCAGATCGACGCAAAGAGTTTCAGTCCAGATCGACGAGAAGATGATATGACCCGTCCGTATGGGGCCGCAGTTAGTGTGATGGGTGGGGGGGGGGGGGCAATTTAGTCCTTTTGTATCTCTTTTATTCCTAGTATAAATTATGTTATCTTGTAGGGTTTGGGTGTGGATTTTGAAGTGTTTTGTTGTAGTGTGCTGTGTGGAGCCGGACTCTTCCCCTCCCCTTAGCCGTTCTCTGTCTAGGTGAAGAGACCACCTCCGGCGTCACGGCAACATACCACCGGCTGAAACGTGCTTTTTATTGGAAGGGAATGAAAGCGGACGTGTACGAGTATGTCTGCCGATGCACAATATGTCAAGCGTGTAAGGCCACCAACCAACTCCCGATGGGAACATTGCAGCCCCTACCCATTCCGGAGCGGATTTGGCAAGAAATCTCCATGGACTTCGTTGAAGGTTTACCTCCGAGCCAAGGCAAGACGGCTATATTAGTGGTGGTAGATAGATTGAGCAAGCAAGCTCACTTTGTGGCCCTCAAACACCCTTACACAGCGGAGGGAGTAGCCGGTATCTTCCTCAACTCAGTTTTCTGCCTCCACGGCCTACCCACCGCTATCGTTAGTGATCGAGACGCGGTGTTCTTAAGTGACTTTTGGCAAGAACTCTTCTGTATACTACAAATCCAACTACATCACTCTACCGCCTACCACCCGCAAAGTGACGGGCAAACCGAAGTGGTGAATCGGTGCCTCGAATCTTACCTTAGATGCATGTGTCATGAGCGGCCTCGGAGTTGGGCCGAGTGGCTTCCCTTAGCCGAATGGTGGTATAATTCTACCTTCCAAAGCGCCATTCGGATGACACCATATGAAGTTGTATATGGGCAAGAGCCCCAACTCCCATCACCTTATGTGGAGGGCACCGCAACGGTAGGCCGTCGACCGGTCCATGGTGGCCCGAGAAAGGGTGCTTTCAATCATCAAACACAATTTATCTATGGCCCAAAATAGGATGAAGACCCTTGCAGATCGGAACCGTCGCGAGCGGGAGCTAGAAGTGGGCTCGTGGGTCTATATCCGGTTGCAACCTTACCGGCAAACCAGCCTTCGCACGCACGGATGCCAGAAATTATCACCCCGGTTCTTTGGCCCATTCCGGGTGCTTGAACGGGTGGGTTTAGTGGCCTATCGCCTTGCCTTGCCGGCCAACGCCAAGCTACACGACACATTCCATATCTCGCAGCTGAAGGAGCACAAGGGAGACCCTCCCGAGGGGGAGCTGCCCCTAGCGGTAACCGAAGAAGGCAACGTGTTGATCGAACCTCTACGGAGCTTGGACCGCCGGATCGTCAATCGGGACGGCCGCGCCGTCACTCAATTCCTAATACAATGGACTAACGGAGCACGCTCGGAAGCGACCTGGGAGGATCTCTGGTTACTGCAGGCGAAGTACCCGCACTTTGTTCCTTGGGGACAAGGAACTTCTACTGGAGTGGGCATTTGATACGACCCGTCCGTATGGGGCCGCAGTTAGTGTGATGGGTGGGGGGCAATTTAGTCCTTTTGTATCTCTTTTATTCCTAGTATAAATTATGTTATCTTGTAGGGTTTGGGTGTGGATTTTGAAGTGTTTTGTTGTAGTGTGTTGTGTGGAACCGGACTCTTCCCCTCCCCTTAGCCGTTCTCTGTCCAGATGAAGAAACCACCTCACGGAGCTGTATCTTGCTTAAACGCATCAGAAGAGTTTCAGTCCTGATCGTCGAGAAGGAATCCCTAGCCGCGGTGTTTACCTCTTGAAGCCCTAGCAGCCCTAGCAATATTCTCCTCCAGAAGATCGTGCAGGTCCTCCTCTCCCAAATCGGCGTCTATTTCCAGTCCCAATCGGAGGTAAAGCCCTATTTTTTTTCTTTCTATGTTCTCGAATGCCGCTCAGTTTAGATTCGGCGTTTCCAGTCCCGATTCTAAGGTGAAGCCTTTTCTTGCTATGTGCGTGTCCTTCTTGCCTTTTCTTGGTTTTCAGTACCTATGTTTTCCATCGTCTGCATCTTCTCGTTGTGCATATTTCTCTCTTCTCTTAATAGGAGTATTATACATGGATCAAACTCCCGGCATCTAAATGGCTTCACATGTTTAGATTTTTCTAAATTTTACCATTCCCTCTATAAAGAGGAAAATTTGGGAATAAAATATATGAAATACATAAATCTACTTTCTCATTGATCATTTTCATCCTCTTTTCTCAATTTATCTATTTTTTGAAGTTATTTTACTCTAGAGAGTTGGTAAACATGGATTATTAATTTTCATCCTATTTTCTCAATTTATCTATTTTTTGAAGTTATTTTGCTCTATTCTGCTCAAGGAGAGTTGGTAAACATGGAGCAGATTCATGGAGGGCTTGATTCAGCTGGTTTTGTATCGTCATGCATTGTTCTAATGGTTGTTGCTGTCAATGTGCGTTCATTCTACAATGTTTTCTTTTATTGAAAGTTATACACTTGTTTTTTCTATCTCAAAAAATGAAAACAAGTACCTGATTGATTACTCAAATTCTCACTATGATATTTGATAATTAGATTGTTCTCTTGATCCAAACAAATATGTGTTTGAAATAAATATACAAGTCTTCTACTAACATATGGGGTTTTCCTTATATCGTTTTGTTCTTTTTGACAGCTCTTGTGTGTTTGTCATTGTTGAAACCGACAACTTGGTGAACAAGCCTCGGCCTCTGTGGAGTTCGGGGCCCTCAGCAAGCTGAGGGGCGATCAACACTTACTCCCCTCAAGGGAGAGCTCTAGGTTGAAGGTTGAGGCACTATGAACTGGACCAAGGGCTCGGCGAGGAGGTCCCACCACATACCCGGAAGATCTTTAGAGCGCTTCCCCTCCCAAGCCAATGTCGGGCTTGGGCACCAGTGAAGGCTCTCCTCACCCCACTAGAGAGAGACCTGGGGAGGGAAGGAAGAGAGAGCTAGCATAGGATAAGCTTGCCTCCAAATGGTGCCCCCTTGGTCCTATTTATAGGATTTCAGGATTTGGGCTGCAAATAACCACCAATTGGTCCGCGAAATTACCAAAATACCCTCGGAAATGGCCTGGGATAGCCAAATCCCGCTGTTCTGGAGCGCTAAACGCAGACCAACCCCTCCCCCCGGAACTGGGCGAGAGGGGGTACCTCGCGGGGCTCGGCGAACCCCCTAACTAGGGCTGGGCGAGACCCAGCCAGGGGCGGCCCCCCTGCTGATCTCGCCCCTTCCTGCTGGGGCTGGGCGAGACCCAGCCAGGGGCGGCCCCCCTGCTGGTCTCGCCCCTTACTGGGGCTGGGCGAGACCCAGCCAGGGGAGGCCCCCCCTGGCTGGTCTCGCCCCCCTACTGGGGCTGGGCGAGACCCAGCCAGGGGCGGCCCCCCTGGCTGGTCTCGCCCCTTACTCGGGCTGGGCGAGACCCAGCCAGGGGCGGCCCCCCTGGCTGGTCTCGCCCCTTACTCGGGCTGGGCGAGACCCAGCCAGGGGCGACCCCCCTGGCTGGTCTCGCCCCCTACTGGGGCTGGGCGAGACCCAGCCAGGGGCGGCCCCCCTGGCCGGTCTCGCCCCCTACAGGGGCTGGGCGAGACCCAGCCAGGGTCGACCCCCTGGCTGGTCTCGCCCCTTACTGGGGTTCTCGCCCCCCTACCTTGGGGGGCACGGGACGAGGGGAGATCGCCCCCCTTACTGAGGTGGGCGAGCGGGAGGTCTCCACCTCCACCGCTCGCCCTCCTCTTTCCTTACCCTGGATCATAGTGAACAATAACGCTCCCAAATGCTTCTTATGCTTCGAGGACCTACTCGGCGAATACAGGGTTGTACAGTCATCTCTTGTGGGTATGTCATCTCCCTCTTCCCCTCTCTACTGATTTCCTGCATTGAAGCTCATTGGCCTGTTTTCTTGATTTCTCTGATACTTTCCTTCTTAGTATCTCTTCAATGCATGTTGATAACATGGTCCTAATTATGCTCTTAAGGTGTTTGACATTATGCTGAAATGTCCAAGCGAGACTTTACTTCATCATTTTCTTTCGGCCTTGGGCATCGTATTCTATTTATTGATTTTGTGTATGGATAAATCTTTGTTTTTTTATTAGGTATGTGGATTCAAATTAAACCCTTTAATGTTTGTTCAGGTCTACCATATCATCTACAATATCACCATGACATTACATTTTCTTGAGAAGGTTTGCTCGAAGCATCCGTAGGAGAATCAAGGTGGAATCCACTCCCCGTTGCCCCTAGCGGGTATATATAGGGAAAACCCTAGGAGTGTCTACGGGGATGGGTATCTGTGTACCCAACTGACCCGTTATACCTTCGAACCCGTTATTTGACCAAATATACATTAACATTTCTTTCTACTGCCATTAACACCTGCATATGTTTCAACCACGCACTTTGTTATTTATAATGAATTGCTTGGATTTGGGCATAGCTTTTTTACGCTTTATTTTAGCTTCCCTGTTTATATATATATAGTGCAAATTCAAAAGTAAAAACATGTACCGGATGTTTATCAATGGATTCTTCATTATTTTAGGAAGGCTTTAAGCATCAAAATTTCAGTCTCTTATTGGAAAGCTGATCTAGTTTATCATGGTTATCCAGGTCTGAGTTTGAATCCAAGGTAAAGAGGGAGAGGGGTTTGGGGGCAAGTTCCCTTAACATTAGGCGCATGAATGTTTAGTTAATGATAATGCATGATTAATTTGAGTTATTTTTTATTGTAATCATTTTGTTTGCTTAACTGCATTCCATCTTAATCATATCCTTTCCAACTTAAAATCATTACAATTTTCCAGCTTAAAAGCTTTTCATAAGAATTTTTATACCTGAACCCTTTCGATCCCATTTAAATCACGATGGTTTTCAAGAACACAAAGGTAGGCGAATCTACCATAAATAAATCCCAGTAATTCCAGTAAATATTTATTTTATTTGACTTCTTTGCGATGCCGTTTGTTTGCATATAAAAAAAAAAATTTAAAACCTACAATTGATTACGATGCGGAGGCTGTACTTTAATCACATTTTATTTTAACTTCTTCCTGATGGTTTTATACTATTATTCACTCCTGAACCTCTATCGATCCCATTTGATTCGTTCAATACTTGCATATGATGTCATGTCAGCTATTGTCTTCTTCCCTAATTCATTAGGAAGTCTTGCTGGTTTCCCTATAGATTCATTATTACATATCAATGGAAATATTATAATTGGATATATTAAATTATTGTATACCGTGACAGTGCATCATTTGTTTAGGCGGTGGCGGGCGGAGAAGGCGGGTAGAGACGGAGGATTGGGACTGGAGGGGAGGAGGCGGGGCTGGAAACGGAGCGTATCAGGGGCTTTTCCTCTGCCCGGTGGGTGTAAACAGAGCAAACGCAGTCAGCGCCCGTTTGTTTACCAGCTGTCCGGCGGCGTTTGCTTCAAACGCAGGTGTGAAAACGCCTAAACAAATGAAGCCTTAGAGATATGATGTATTATCCCAACTCCAAGCATCTTACAGCATTTCCTTCACCTGAACTACAAAGATATGTCGTATTATCCCAACTCTGAGCATGCTACAGAATTTCAATTCATTTTTTCTAAGATTTTTTGTTTTACTCTTTTTGGCTTACTTTCAATTGTGTCAAAATTAGACTCAAATTCCCTACATTAACTGCATATAAAATATGACAACTCCCCTCGATCATGCACTCAGGCAACCCGATGCCACTTTTATAGGTTTGATTTTACTCTGCACTCTTTCCAATAAATTGCTTTTCATCATTTTCTAATAGTGATCGAGGTTCCCGATTAACAGGTTCTCTGATGTTTTTCCTCCTGATTTGATACATAGGAACTCATCATTCTATGTAGTTTATGATGAAGAGATTATGAAAAGAATTCCCTGAGCCAAGATGCATTTCATTATTTCAAGCAATGCATGAATTTTGTGGTGTGCAACTTCCATACGCGAGAACAAGAATAAAAGCATATGTCAAACTTCAGCTTTTTAATTCCCTATGTAAAACTCCCCCAATATGCAGTGACAAGAGCCTGTGGTGATTGATCTTCTATCACCTAGTTCATTATCTTGGTAAAGGGTTTAAGTTGAGATTGGTTGGTTTGAGCAGTGAAATTTTTCTTTGGTTATCTACTAATGTATATTTGAGTATGCCGATTTGGTTATCTTCTTTGCTTATCTTCTAATGTATAGTTGAGATTGGTTGGAGATGAACTGATTGCTACGTTCTGACTTTTATTAGCTATTACTCTTTCGTTGCTTTTTTTCTGATACTCTCGTTGTTCTCCTGTATATGAGAATTTTCTAACTCTATAGCTGTCATTCATATTTTGTGATCTTATATTTAAGTGCTGCTTGTTTTTCTGAACTGAAATACCATATTTGATGCAAAATATTCTGAACTGAAATACCATATTTAAGTGCTGTTAATTGGAACAGACTTTTATGTTCACATGAAATGGTTAAGAAGGCCGAGGTGTGCCAATAACATGTTGGTGCACAAATATTATTAATTGTTCCGTGAATATAATTTGACTTTAAATAGCTAGTATCAGCGTGCTTATAACATTGTTTTTTTTTTGTATATGCATTGAATTATTTGGCACACCTTCAAATCGTGGCATATATATATATATTTAAAAATAACTCGGACAAGTATTTGCCACGGTTTCTATACTTTTTTAAAAATAAATCCGTCAAGTATTTGCCACGGGATCAAACCGTGGCAAATACTTTTTTATATAAGCATGTAAAGTATTTGCCACGGTTGAATACCGTGGCTAATAATGGTCTTTTAGCCACGGCAGTGAAACCGTGACTAATAATTGACTTTCAACCACGACAGGAAATCGTGGCTAATATGAAATTGTGGGTAATATGTGATGAAATCGGGATCTTTAGCCACGGTTAAATTTCGTGGCTAAAAGTCGTGGCAAAAGCGTATTTGCCATGGACTGAGCGTGGCAAATACTTTTTGCTACGCTCGCATTCGCCACGGCCATTCCGTGGCTAAAGATCTTTAGCCTTTGAGACTTTTAGCCACGACAATTTGCCCTGGCTAAAAGTCCAATTTCTAGTAGTGTTTAATGTTTATAGTTCACACACACATATACACATACATACACATATACATTCAAAAAAACACAAATGAAAACCACTTCACCTTTATCAAAGAAAATCAAGAAAAATAAAAAAAAAAACCTAGCCCAATACACCCATACAGTATCAATGGCTAGGGCTATGGATCAAATCTTAACAAAACAAAAAGGGGGCAGATCCTAGAGGCGGGCTTCAACAACGGAGGAGTGGATGCCAGAATCGAAGGAATCGAGCGGGGTCGGCGAGGGATTCTGGGCAACATATAGCTTCGACGTTGGCGAGGGGTTCCGAACACCGGAGAGCTGGGAAATGCTCGACGAGAAGAAGAGGGCACCTGATGCTAGTAAATCGGAGCTTTTAATAGCCGAATCTTGCCGTCGATGTGGCCGGTGGAGTTGAGATTGATGTGCTCTCGCTCAGGTAGGGTTCCGCTCGAGTGGATGTCGAAGGAGAGGGCTCCAGACGCCGTAGCTCTGCGGTTGGACTGGAGGGGGAAACCGTGTATGTGAAATAGGTTATACTAGCGTTTATTAATAAACGGCGTTTTCAAAAAAGTCGTCCCAAACGCAGCTTCAAGCAAAACTTTGTTTTCTCCCAGACGCACCGGAGCCGATCAGCTCAACAAAACATAGCCTTAGGCTTCGTTTGGGGGGACTTATTTTCTCCGGTCAAGCGGTCACGACCGCATGAACCGGACCTTAATTCGTGACCGCTTGACCGGAGAAAATAAGTCCCCCCAAATGGAGCCTTAATGTGTGCAAAGAGCGCTTCTAAGGGGTAGGGAAGAACAGTCGAGCATGAGTGTAGACTACCGTTGGGGCAGAGCCCCGTTGTTACGCTTTGTTTTCTTTTTTTATGGATTTATTAATAATTGCACGGTGACTATAACATATTTGTGTATGCTTGTAGCTACTGGTGGAGTGATCGGGGATTCATTTTGGGGTTTCACACTATACACTGCCTGATACACGTCTGTGTACATGGCCGTGTATATATACATGTAGCTACGAACCTTGAACACCAAAAAAATTTCCCCATGGAAGACGATCGATGTTCACATCATATCACGATGCTGGCTGTCCCATTAATGTAGAAAAATGAGGGGTGCCGAGAAGAGAGATTCGAACGAAAAACAAAAAGAAAATCACAAATAACACAAATTTAAGAGGTTCACCCAAAACCGGGCTACGTCCTCTATCCCGCCTCCGCTTCACCTTCTTGTATTCACCAATAGAGATTACAAAACACACAAGGTTACAAGGATCAAAACCGATCCTACCTCGCACCCCTCTCTTTGGACAAGAAGCGGAGGAGCCACCTCCGGAAACGCCTCTCCACGAATCTCCTCGTAGACGCCTCCAAACACCTCAGCCGAAAACCGCTGAGAAGAACCTTAACCCTAGATTGATGGAGAGAGTCACGCTCCGACGTCTCTAAGCTCACGTGGGCTAATCCGGTGTGAGAAACAAGAGAGCCAGAAGTGTTCCCCAACTTCAACACTTAATAGTGCCACACATATCTCGCTTGGTGAGAAGGCATTTTTCGATCCCGGTCCCGTTTCGAAAAGTTCATCCGGGACCAATCACGCACAAACCTCTTCACGCGATACATTTTATTGATGGGACCTGGAAAGAGCGGTAGAACGCAGATTGAGATCATGCGCGATCCACCTGCAATCACCCCGATGCTGTCCGAGAGGCGGATTCAAAAATTATGGCCTCTGTGAGGCCTCCAGACAGACCTCATCATTTTATTTTCCAACTTTGTGGGAACCCTAGGCTTTTTCACTCAATCATCACCAATACCATTAAATAACAACTCTAATTAATTAATTTCCAAATTAGTTTAATTGATTCACTCCCAACCATCAAGATTAAGATAAATTGATCTTCGCACAATGGGGTTTGGACATGATTGCAATACTTCGAGATTCATAGATTCGACTCTATTGGGGTCGGTGTTTAATCAATACTTCGAGATTCATAGATTCGACTCTATTGGGGTCGGTGTTTGTTAGCGATTCTACTTTCAGCTCGAAGAAATTTGGGTTGACTCTAGCTCAAATGAGTTTTAGGCTCTGTTTGGGGCGGAATTTTTTGGAACCAAGCTCCGGATCTAACTTTTCGATCTCCTAATTCGCTGGCTTCCCCCTCTTTTGCGCTTGATCTCCTAGAAGATCAAAATGATCAACTACCCACATGAAAATTTGGAAACGGAGCCCGGTCCGAAAAATTTTGCATGTTTGGGAGTCCGGCGGGTCTCCGGTGCGGGAGCAAATGCCCGGGGCATTTATGTTTCCCGTTTTTCCAAGGGTAACGGAGAAACCTCTCTGTCTCCAAACCCGGCCCCTTCCCACCGGTGGCGATAATCAGCGCGCATTGGCTCCCTCACCGGAATGCCGCCGCCCTCCCAAACGAACCCTTAGTCGACAGTGATCTTTATCGCATTTCTACATTTTCAAGCTGAGTTTAAATGATTCGACGCCAGGCTTGAAAAGTTGAGGGCGAGAAAGTATAGCGCAAGCGAAAATACTATTTTTTGCGATTTGTTATAAGCACACTGTAATTTGGCTATTCGCACACATAAATCAGCTATCCGCACACCAAAAAAAGATTATATGTAATTTGGTTATTCGCACACATAAATAGGCTATCCGCACACCAAAAAAAGATTATATGCACAGCCACATAAACCGGAACCTAAACCCGCTTAGGTGCGTTGTTATTACATGTTCCGAGACGCTGGAGTTGCGAACTTGCGATCAACAAATGCACTAATTTCATTTTGACACAGAGAGTCTGAGACGCTAGAGTTGGCGAGTTGCGAACTTGCGATAGCGACGAAACTCCATGCATCTTGAGTTTCGGCAGGCATCAGCTCCGGGCATCCGGCGGTCCGGTCACCTCGTTTCTCGGCAGGGGGTGTCAGTCTCGATGAGACATGTTTGAACTACGAAAATCCTTCGTCCCTCCGTCACCGGCATTGCGACATTGTCTCAGTCTCTCCGATCTACAAATCTTTGACAATTTGACTGTGAGTGTGCGGCCGGGGAACAAGGTCAGCTATCGAGGAGCGGCCATCGACTGATTGACCTCGCCAGCTTGGGCCTTGGCTGCCTAATTGGGAATGAAGTAAACAACTACATATGCTTAATTCGCTTATAAATATGCATTATTACTCAAAGTTCAAACAAACAATCATGTTTGCTTCTCATTTCTGTTAAAGACGCTGTCGATATCATCTGCGATGCAGACGACATCCTCAGCAATGCCGTGCAACCCTCTCTTTGCGAGGCCTACGCAGTAGAGCCCATTCTTTCCTTTCAAATGTCGCGGGAATCCATGCCTTGATAATCCATCCTCGCCGATCAGGCAATCGTCGCCCTGCATCATTAAAGAACGACAATATATGCTTAATTGCTTCTACAAAGTAGGGGTGGCATAACTGTTGAGGCTCCGCTCAAGATAGTCTGCTAAGGCTCAATAAGGTGTGGAATGGTCTTATGTAGTATCTCCAGCGTAGAGCCTAACCCTAGTGACATGTAACCGTTCCGAGTCGGTCCTGACACGCGCGGACATATATATATTAAAATACTTAACAATAGCTACAATTCTATTTCCTAATATTTAGGGTTTCGGGGAGTGCAATTACCTTGAGCCAATTTTTAACGGTGCTCCGATAACCGGTTGCGAAAATAATGGCATCAAAGCGGCGTTGCTTCCGGTTTTCAAAGGTAATTACATTATTGCCCTCGATAGTCGATATTGCTGGCACTACCTGTGGAGACGACAAAAAAGTAAGCTTATTGACTCATTTTGAACATAGATGAGGTGAAACTCGTGCGTGTTTCTTTTCAAGTTTTTCTTGTATGTTTTGCGACGGATTTGTAGTGGACAATCCAGTATCTAATAGAAGTCTGCATTTCCTCACCCGAGGGAGAGGAGGGAAGATCGCCCTCTCCCCGAGCACAGCTACTCCTGCACGGTGGCTATTCATGAAAATGTGAATTCTCGCGGCTGGCATTCATCGATCATCAGTGACAATATTTCGATTGTTACAGATATTCTTCATGTATGATGTCTGACTGTGTGAGTACCTCGAGACGTCTCATAATTTTCTTCTCTTCAATTTTTTTATTTTCTAACCTCAATTTTCACTCATCATTATTTTTTCTAATTTAATTTATTTATTATTTTTCCTCTTTTATCCTTAAATTCTATAAAAAAAAACATTTGTTGTACTTCATCTTCACTTTTTTTTTTTAATTTGAAATTCAAACTCTGGTTGAGAAGGTTGTTCTCCAAGTATCCTGTGTGGCCTGATCTCTCAGTCATCTAAAATTAGCTAATAAAGTTTTTTTTCTCACCATGTTTGGGAGAGCGATGGAAGAGCAAAAAGTAGATTTTGAAAAAGCTTTCATAAAAGTTCCAAACGCAAGTAAATCGGCGCCGCCTTTACTCAAACTCCACATTTATCATAAAAAAAATTCTCTGTTTTGCATCTTTCTGCAGGTTTATTCATGACGTTTCTTTTGTTTCTTAACTGTAACTACATTCTCTTCTTTTCTATATATATTTTTTGGCCACACAAAGACAAAACCTTGAGGCTTCGTTCAATTGGGCGGAATTAAAGTTTTGGAATTAGAAATGGAGGGTAAATTCAATAGAAAATTCTCTCAAATTCTAATTCCAAATTCCCAATTCCGTCCAAACGAAACAAACCTTCAAAGAATCTAGCAAAATAAAGAACACGGAATGATTTAAATACATAAATAACTATAAGATTTGCGCGCACTGTACCTCGACTTCTCCAGACTTGATCTTTGTGAACGCTCCGCTGTCCACGACAGGATAAATTATCGGGGCGTTATGCCTTAAATAAACTGGCCCTCTACTTGGCCTGTGCAAGCCATACTTGGATGTGTTCCCAAACCAGATGTAGCACCACAGTAGAACCACTAGATCCACCAAACTCACCGGCAAATATTTCGCCATCCTCATCGCGAATGCCATCATCTCCCTTGTTATCAGATGAAGCTGCACGCACGGACACACGCACCAATAGTGAGCACACTGTTGATACGCATCGAGCGTATATAAATATGTACTACTAATTATTCAAATCTTCCATGCGAGTAGGTTGCACCCCTTTCTTTTAAAATAACAAAAATCTCTCATCTAAGTTTACATTTCACGACATGCATATATATAGGGTAATTACAGCTTGCACCCCTCGAAGTTTGTGTAATTACAGCTTGCACCCCTTTAACTTTTAAAATTATAATTACACCCCTTCAATGTTTACATTTCATAACATCCATGCACAAAAAGATCCCCCGTGAAAATTTACCCCAAGGGGGTACTTTTGTGCATGAATGTTATGAAATGTAAACATTGAGGGAGTTTTTTGTAATTTTGAAAGTTAGAGGGGTGCAAGCTGTAATTACGCAAACTTCGAGGGGAGGTTCCAATAATTTTGCAAATTTATTGTAGTAGTCCTAATAAACGGCCCTAAATTTATTTCACGAGTTTAAAGAGTTATTATATATTGTGGCCCAATTTGAAGAAAGGAAGCAATAAGTTTTGTTAATTTAGGGTTAACTTGTTAAGCCTGCCAACCCCCAAAAAACAACCATATAGGAGTACAAATTAGCCTAAGTCAAACTTAAATCCTACAAAATATTTGATTCACTAACCCATGAGCACCAAAACTGCCCCAATTTTGATTAGAATTTTGAAGGTCGAGGAGATTTATTTCTTTGTAGATATTTTCTTCACTCTTTTGCTCTTATTATGTATCTTCAATCCATTTTTGAGATCACGAGAGCGAGTCCTAGGGGTGCAAACACGTCGAGCTTGGCAAAATTTTCAAGCTCGACGAGCTCATTTTATCCAGGCTCGAGCTTGAGCTCAATGCCCACTTATCGAGCTCAAGCTCAATGCCTACTTATCAAGCTCGAGTTTCGAGAGAGCGAGCTCGAGCTGCTCACTAGCTTTTTAGCTCATTAGCCTTATTTTCTTTATAATTTTTTTTTAATAAAATGTAGAAATAAAAAGCTCCTGAGCCGTCTCGCGAGCTCATGAACAATAATATCTGACACAGTTGCCCTTAATATCAAAAAATTGTCGTAAATATTTCTTTCGTTGGCGCAGTTGGCCACAAAGCAGAACATAAACGGGAAGGGTGCTAATTTCACTTTTGATTTAGTAAACACCATGATTTGCCCGTCAGGGGACGAATATATATACCAATTCTCTATCCTTGATATCAGGTAGAGGCTTAGAAGTAGTGTCATGAACAACATTCGCGTAAGAGGGCGGCACTCCGCCCACAGAGGTATCAAATATTCCAGCTCAAAGAGGAGTATTGCCTCGTTATAGAATCAAGAAGATGAAAGAAGAAAATTGGGGCGAAAACACAAACAAAATTGAGTCCCGAGTCCCCTCATATTCGCCGCAACATCAAGTCAGTGCGGATTGTGCGTGCAGTCCATGTCGACCTACCAATCGCCTCTACCTCAAGATTGGGAGTAGTCATATAGCGAAAAATATATAAGTCTTCATGGGCTTCAAATAGTTATATAGTAATTAAATTTTCATTTTAATTTCTCCATCTCAATGGCTTCTCCTCACACCTAATAATAATTCACTTAATTTCTTAATGCATCTTTCAGATCACCATTAATGAAAGGTTTCTTCTTTGAGCTACTTCTTTGAGCTATCAACTAACTCATTATTTAGGACAAGTTTGGGAGGGCGGTGACGACTACATATGGAGATTGATTAAATGATGTACACGTGTCTACCTTCCCACGGCTCGAATTATTCATAAACTACATTTTTGCGGTTCCAAGTAGAGGTGCAAATAAGGCTTGCCGGGCCCAAACCCCCTGGGCCCGAGCATTTTTTATGCCGGGCCAAGGCCGGGCCTTGCTTAAACCGGGTCCAGGCCGAGCATGGCCCTTTGCAATATTAGGGGGCCTGCTGAGCCCACAAAATCGGGCCCATGCAAGCCCCCTAAAGCAGTAGCTAGCTGCCAAAAGGGCAGCAGCAACAAATCTGCTGGGAGGCCACGCCTAACATTAAATGTTGGGCATGGCCGCCCAGCATTTAATAAATGTTGGGCAAAATTTAAACGGGCCTATTGCCCGGGCAGGCTTGGGCCTGGCCCGGGCCGGGCACCAGGCCAGGCCCTGCCCAAACAAGGGGGCCTGTTGAGCCCCCCTAGGCCTGGCCTGGGCCTAACCGGGTGTGAGGTACAACATGTCTCGTATGTAAATGTTTATCAACGTTTAATTTTCTTATATATTAACTGATTATATTTAGCACTTAAACAGCCCCTACGATGAACATTGTATAATAAAGAATCCCCTATGATGAAATAAATAAATCAGTGAAATAATGTGGGGTAATAAAGGTTCCCTTATAACTGAACTTGAAGGTCTATTAAAGGCTGCCTTCTAGCTGATATTAATGTGCTATGAGGGGTTTCCTTATGGCTGAAAGGTGGGGTGCTATTAGTAACTGTATTTGGACTTTTGATAAAACAAAAAGAATATTGATTTAAGTTTAATTTGGGCTGCGAATAGGAAAAAGGCTGGCTAATGTTTTAAGCGGCGGGTTTTGTTTCCCCTGCCTCTAAACCCTACCAAACCGATTGATTATCGTCATTTCTTCCTTCTCCCTCGACGGTGTCGCTCTAGGGCACGGCGCCGCTCTCCTCTTCCGTTCTCCTTCGCTCTTCTTTATCTTCTATATATGTTTCATCTCCATGGTTTGTGGAGGATTTTAAGGAAACTATTGCTCTCAAAGTTGGGGATTTGTTGGTTGCTTTATGCAGTCCATTGCTTACCTATACACAGTTGTGGTGTTTTCTGTTTTTGTTCATCGGCTGTTGTGTTGTGGGTTCTTGGTGGTTTTACTGTTGTGCTGCTGCTATTGTGTTGACAGCCCTGCTGCAGTTCCTGTTTATTTGAGTGTTTTTCTATTGGAGTTGGAGGGGAATCCTGGAAACTATGATGCAGGTTGTTATGTTGACTGAAATCAGCATTTATGTTTTTGTGTTGGGCTGATATGCTGCAGCCCATAGGGTTGTTCATTAGTTCATGCATGTGTTGCTGTTTCTTCTTCTTGTTGGCCGACTACTTATGCTCCTGTCCTTGTACATGTTGGTAACTATTTCAGCATTAGGCTTGGTTGTTTGGCTGAATTCCTGCATTCTATAGTGCTGTTTAGTTATCTTAGACAGTCCATCCAATGGTATACTGCTTTGGACAGCCCCTTTTGTATGTTGTCCTTACTTGATCAAGCCTTGAACTGTTTAGGTCACCCCTAGAGGTCAACGTCAACACTCTAACTGTGATGCAACCCCGATAAAATATGTTATGTAATAATATGAATTCCTTAACAGAATCGCGAAGGATGGCATCCAACGGTAGAGGTGGTGGTGACTTGAGGAAGGAAAAAGAAACGGTGAGACATATTTGTTTAATTTATGCATAGTTTTCAAATACTTTCAGTTATATGCACTTCTATTTTAAGAAAAGGAAAATATGTTCATTGTATGTGATGATATGAAGCGTGCTAATATATCACTGAAAATGATTCTCGCTAGAATGTATGGCCTTGTATAAGGCAAACAGGCGAATAATAACTTCTGAGGGGATATAAAAATAAATAACTACTTTATGTAATTTATGTAAACGTGTCGACACTAGGTTTTATTATGGGCGAATTGAAGTACGTGCACACGAATGAAATGAAGGAAATATGATAACCCTTCGGGGTGGGCCCTAATGAATGAAACATGATGAGTCATGTAAAGGAAACAAAAAGGAAAAAGGATTCAAATCGCCCCTAATCTTACCTAAACGAACGAATCATATTAAGAAGGAATGCATATGTTACTTGTAGCTCTTAAAGTAAACCATGTTTTTAGCTTAAGTTTCTTTATGTCTTCATATCATATATCATGCCAAGGATAAGTACTATTGCTAGTGTATACGAAATACATGTTGATACATAGGAATGCTATTATGGACATGGACATGCTTACTTGCTTCAAATGTTCTCACCTTGTTAAATATTTAGAAATGGTTTTATGACGGAAATATGCATATTATTGTATATATTGCTCACAGGTTTGCATGTAATGCAGGTTAAAGAAATAGTGTTTCACTTAGTCTTTAGTAAAGAGTAACGGTTTCCAATTCAAATTTTTTTAGGTAAAGACAAATCTCATGCAGGGCAGAGCTAGAAAAATGTGCGTTGTATGTGCTGGAGTATTATAAATAAAAGCCTGTACTTATTTTGTTGTTGTTAATACTGCACTTGTTAGAATCTAGTGGACATTATGTAATGTATTTGGAACTTGTCGCACTACTTTTAAATTAGTAGAAACTTGTAATAATTATATAGGACTCGAATATTATTCAGTTGATAGCTTATGCATGTGCTTACTCATTGTGTTATGTTAAATGCTATGATGAATGCGCGCTCAAAGCTTTATGCATGTAATTGAGGATAGTATTAATAATTGTGATGGACTACGGGCCGTTACAATTTAGTGGTATCAGAGCCAGGTTTCCATAAAGCCTGGCCGCAATGAGTATGTACATGCGTAGTAAGGTCAATTGTCTCATGATATCATTTAAACCTATGAAAACTGATTGTCTCATATTTGTCTTAAGGATCCTTTGAGGATTGATCAAGAAACGATGGCCGAAAGTGGTGACACTGCACACCAAGAACATCCTCAACAGGAACATCTGTCAGTGGAGCAGACGGTACATCCACAAGTGGAGCAGCAGGCTCAACCCCAATTGACAGATTTCGCTCGCATCTTGGCGGAAGCTATTAAAATGGTACGAGAAGTTCCTCCTGCAGCTCCCTCAGTAGAAGTTGTTCTGCCATCGCAGCAAAGACATCTGGACGTGGATCTAAAGCAGTTTTTGGAACTGAAGCCGCCAGTGTTTCGTGGTGGGTTATCTCCTCTGGAGACGGAGGATTGGATTTTGCGCATCGAGACCATCTTCGAAGTAATGCTCTGTCCAGATGAACGAAAGGTGGGCTTAGTCACATTTCTTCTTGAAGGGGAGGCCAAGCGATGGTGGGTAAATGTTCGAGGACGATTAGCTGGTCGAGGACAAGTGGGTATTCCATGGGCTACTTTTGTACAGGAATTCACGGGGTGGTTCGTGCCCGAATCAGAGAAGAAGTTGCTACAGGACAAATTCTTACGTTTAGTACAGGGTCCCCGCTCCGTACTCGAATATGAAACAGAATTTGCAAATTTGGCATTTTATGCGGAGGCCTTTGTGCCAAACGAGAAGGAAAGGTGTCGTAGGTTCCAAGAAGGATTGAGAGACAGTATCCGATCTATTTTGGTGCCACTGGAGATACATGACTATGGTGCTCTAGTTCAAAAGGCCCGTTTAATGGAGATAGATGCAGAGAAGACGCAACGAAGAAGGGAATTTGGAAAGAAGAGATCCCAGTGGCTATCAGAAAAGGGGTCTTCAGCTAAATCTGGAACTTCTTGGAAGTCGAAGGAGTCAGACAAGCGACCTCGACCGGCAGAGAGTCAAAGTGTGGGACAGTCGCAGACACAGGAGTCAAGGTGTGGGAAATGTGGCAAATTACACAAGGGACAGTGTTTGGCTGGAAGCAACACATGTTTCTTTTGTCATCAACCAGGTCATCAGAGCAGGGATTGTCCAAAACGGAAAGAAGGTGTTAGTAGTGCAAGGAGGTTTCCTGCTCCTCAAGGCCAGAAGGTTTATCAAATGGGTGTGGTCAGAGAGAATGAATATTTTGCTTCAACTGCAGCTCCGGTCGGATCATCGGTGGAAGAACGTCAGGTGCAGCCTCGTGTGTTTAATTTAAATCAACAAGAGGCGAAGGCAGATGATACAGTGGTGACAGGTATGGTTTATGTTTGTAGAAAATTGATGAAAGTTTTATTTGATACCGGTGCTAGCCATTCTTTCATGTCTGCCCATGTTTTGAATAATATTGCTGAAAAACCATACTCAACATGTACTACATTACATGTCACTTTGCCAAATAATCAATTCGTAGCAACCCAGCAATGTATTGTAGTTCCTTTTGATCTAAACAATACACAGTTTGAGGTGGACGCAGTGATCCTACCCCTTACGGAATTTGATCTAATTTTGGGAATGGATTGGTTGGTCCAGCATGAAGCTCTAATTGATTGTAAAAAGAAAGAAGTGACGGTTCATTGTGCAGATCAAAGTGTTACAGTGTTCCGGGGATTAGGTGATGTGTCTAAAATGTTAATTTCCTCATTGAAAGCATCTAAACACATGCGGAAAGGATGTGAAGCGGTATTAATGTTAGTAAAAGGGACACCAGAGGAAAAGAAGGATATCAGAAATGTTCCAGTTGTATGTGAATATCCGAAAATTTTCCTGAAGAATTGCCAGGACTTCCGCCCAGAAGGGAAGTAGATTTTGAGATAACCTTAGAAGAAGGAGCAAGACCGGTTGCGAAAGCGCCGTACAGAATGGCCCCGAAGGAATTAGCAGAGCTGAAATGTCAACTGCAGGATTTAATTGACAAAAAGCTGATTCGTCCGAGTACGTCCCCATGGGGAGCACCGGTGTTATTTGTTAAAAAGAAGGATGGAACATTGCGCTTATGCGTGGACTATCGTTCACTAAATAAACTGACGGTGAAAAATAAATATCCACTACCACGCATAGACGATTTGTTCGATCAACTTGTTAATGCGAGGAGGTTTTCAAAAATGGATCTAAGGTCGGGGTACCATCAACTTCGCATAAAAGAGGAGGATATTTTCAAAACCGCCTTTAGCACACGATACGGGCATTATGAGTTTGTAGTAATGCCGTTTGGCTTGACCAACGCCCCCGCAGCATTCATGGACATGATGAATCGAATCTTCAAGGATTATTTAGATAGATTCATTGTTGTTTTTATTGATGATATTTTAATATATTCAGCATCCGACGAAGAACACACTCAGCATTTACGGCTAGCATTGCAGAGGCTGAAGGAGAACCAATTGTATGCCAAATTCTCGAAATGTGAATTTTGGTTGCGGGAGGTGTCCTTTTTAGGACATATAATAACTGAACAAGGTTTGTCTGTAGATCCTATGAAGGTTGAGTCAATTTTAACCTGGCCGCAACCCACAAATGTGACAGAAGTAAGATGTTTTCTCAGCTTGGCAGGCTATTATCGTAGATTTGTTAAAGACTTCTCAAAAATTTCATTGCCAATGACGCAGCTGACACAGAAGAATGTTCATTTCAAATGGACAGAAGAATGCAAAAAGGCCTTTGACACACTAAAAGAAAGATTAACGGCTGCACCAGTTCTTACTATGCCTTCAGGAACAGAAGGATTCCAAATATATAGTGATGCCTCCTATAAAGGTTTAGGTTGTGTACTAATGCAACATGGAAAAGTAATAGCATTTGCCTCGCGTCAGTTAAAGGATGCTGAGAAAAATTACCCGACTCATGATTTGGAGTTGGCTGCAGTAATTTTTGCCCTGAAAATTTGGCATCACTATCTTTACGGGGTAAGGTGTGAAATATTTACAGATCATAAAAGTCTCAAATATATTTTCACACAGAAAGAGTTGAATCTCCGTCAGCGTCGATGATTGGAATTCATCAAAGACTATGATGTGGAAATACAATACCATCCAGGAAAAGCGAATGTCGTTGCTGATGCTCTCAGCCGTAAAAGTATTGCTAATCAATTAACGTTAAAGGTGTATAATATACAACTCTTGCGTGAACTTGAGCGGCTGGAGATAATTCCGATTATTACGACGGAGGATAAGCAGAGTCAATTATTTCAAATGCAAATACGATATACTCTCAAAGATAGAATCCGAGAAGCTGTACCACAAGATGAGTATCTCGCTGGCATGATGGAAACAGTGAAGAAGGGAGAAACTCAGAATTTTACAGAACAAAATGGTTTGTTGTTAATGAAAGAGAGATTATGTGTTCCTGATGTGGACAACATAAGAAAAGAGATATTGTATGAGGCTCATAACACTCCTTATGCAATTCACCCAGGGCGGACTAAAATGTACCATGACCTGAAAGAAGACTTTTGGTGGCCTGGAATGAAAAAGGACATAGTAAAGTATATCGCGTCATGCCATACTTGCCAAGTTGTAAAAGCTGAACATCAAAAACCTGGAGGTTATTTGCACTCGTTGCCAATACCAGAATGGAAATGGGAAGATATCGCTATGGACTTTGTTTTTGGGTTATCGCGAAGTAAACAGGGTCATGATGGTATATGGGTTATCATCGACCGACTTACGAAAAGTGCACACTTTATAGCAGTTCGTCAAGATGGACCGCCGGAAAAATTGAATGAATTATATATTGATGTAATCGTCAAACTACATGGAATTCCTCGAACGATCATCTCTGACCGCGATGGGCGTTTTACATCGACGAATTGGAAGCAAATTCATAAGCGACTGGGAACAAAGTTATTGTTCAGTACTGCATTTCATCCACAAACTGATGGTCAGTCAGAACGAACAATCCAATTTTTAGAAGATCTTTTGCGTATGGTGGTGCTAGATCTCAAAGGTTCTTGGGAGAAATACTTGTCGGTGGTGGAGTTCTCGTATAATAATAGCTATCAAGCTTCAATACAAATGGCACCATTCGAAGCTTTATATGGTCGACGATGTCGTACTCCGTTGAGCTGGGCAGAGGACGGGGAAAGACAGTTATACAATAAAGACAAAATGAACAAATGGCATGAGAAAATTGCGCTTATCCAGCAAAGAATGAAGGTAGCCCATGATAGACAACAAAAATATTTTAACGCCAAGCATCGCCTCGTGGAGTTTCAGGTTGGTGATCTTGTATGTTTAAAAATTAAACCTTTTAAGGGAGCTTCATGACTGCGGCGACTAGGGAAGCTGAGTCCACGTTATGTGGGTCCCTTTCCCATCATTGAACGGGTTGGCGAAGTGGCATATCGTTTGCAATTATCAGAAGATTTACAGCGATTACATGACGTGTTTCATGTCTCAACACTCCGAAAATATGTTCGTGATCCAGAAAAGATTATTTCCACGGAAAATGTTCAAATTGAAGCTGATTTGTCTAGCCCTACAGAACCATATCAAATCATTGATCGACAACAAAAGCAACTACGCAACCGAGCTGTGAATTTTGTGCATGTATGGTGGAAGGGTCATTCTCGAGATGAAGCCACTTGGGAACGGGAAGACACTATGCAGAATCTTTTTCCTTCACTTTTTAAAGAACATGAAGACTAACATTTTCGGGGACGAAAATCTCTAAGGAGGGAAGAATTGTGAGGTACAACATGTCTCGTATGTAAATGTTTATCAACGTTTAATTTTCTTATATATTGGCTGATTATATTTAGCACTTAAACAGCCCCTATGATGAACATTGTATAATAAAGAATCCCCTATGATGAAATAAATAAATCAGTGAAATAATGTGGGGTAATAAAGGTTCCCTTATAACTGAACTTGAAGGTCTATTAAAGGTTGCCTTCTAGCTGATATTAATATGCTATGAGGGGTTTCCTTATGGCTGAAAGGTGGGGTGCTATTAGTAATTGTATTTGGACTTTTGATAAAACAAAAAGAATATTGATTTAAGTTTAATTTGGGCTGCGAATAGGAAAAAGGCTGGCTAATGTTTTAAGCGGTGGGTTTTGTTTCCCCTGCCTATAAACCCTACCAAACCGATTGATTATCGTCATTTCTTCCTTCTCCCTCGACGGTGTCGCTCTAGGGCACGGCGCCGCTCTCCTCTTCCGTTCTCCTCCGCTCTTCTTAATCTTACAAAAAAACTGTAATTTCGTGGCTGTGCAAGAATCGTGGGCAAGGATTCGCGGCTTGCGGCTTTGGTTGAGCTGAAGCTGTGTCGTTTTGGGGGTTTTGGAGAATCAAAGCCTCGATAAGTTATCTTCTAAATCACTGTGAGCTCCTTGTTTTCCCCTTCTTCTCTTAAGTTTTATTTGATGAAGAATATCTGGATTTGAGTTTAGTTGACCGGCTATATATGTTCCATGGGGGGGAGGGGTTCTGCTGTTGTTTCATCTCCATGGTTTGTGGAGGATTTTAGGGAAACTATTGCTCTCAAAGTTGGGGATTTGTTGGTTGCTTTATGCAGTCCATTGCTTACATGTACACAGTTGTGGTGTTTTCTGTTTTTGTTCATCGGCTGCTGTGTTGTGGGTTCTTGGTGGTTTTACTGTTGTGCTGCTGCTATTGTGTTGACAGCCCTGCTGCAGTTCCTATTTATTTGAGTGTTTTTCTGTTGGAGTTGGAGGGGAATCCTGGAAACTATGATGCAGGTTGTTATGTTGACTGAAATCAGCATTTATGTTTTTTGTGTTGGGCTGATATGCTGCAGCCCATAGGGCTGATCATTAGTTCATGTGTTGTTGTTTCTTCTTCTTGTTGGCCGACTACTTATGCTCCTGTCCTTGTACATGTTGGTAACTATTTCAGCATTAGGCTTGGTTGTTTGGCTGAATTCCTGCATTCTATAGTGTTGTTTAGTTATCTTAGACAGTCCATCCAATGGTATACTGCTTTGGACAGCCCCTTTTGTATGTTGTCCTTACTTGATCAAGCCTTGAACTGTTTAGGTCACCCCTAGAGGTCAACGTCAACACTCTAACTGTGATGCAACCCCGATAAAATATGTTATGTAATAATATGAATTCCTTAACAGAATCTCGAAGGATGGCATCCAACGGTAGAGGTGGCGGTGACTTGAGGCGTGACTTGAGGAAGGAAAAAGAAACGGTGAGACCTATTTGTTTAATTTATGCATAGTTTTCAAATACTTTCAGTTATATGCACTTCTATTTTAAGAAAAGGAAAAATATGTTCATTGTATGTGATGATATGAAACATGTTAATATATCACTGAAAATGATTCTCGCTAGAATGTATGGCCTTGTATAAGGCAAACAGGCGAATGATAACTTCTGAGGGGATATAAAAATAAATAACTACTTTATGTAATTTATGTAAACGTGTCGACACGAGGTTTTATTATGGGCGAATTGAAGTACGTGCACACGAATGAAATGAAGGAAATATGATAACCCTCCGGGGTGGGCCCTAATGAATGAAACATGATGAGTCATGTAAAGGAAACAAAAAGAAAAAAGGATTCAAATCGCCCCTAATCTTACCTAAACGAACGAATCATATTAAGAAGGAATGCATATGTTACTTGTAGCTCTTAAAGTAAACCATGTTTTAGCTTAAGTTTCTTTATGTCTTCATATCATATATCATGTCAAGGATAAATATTATTGCTAGTGTATACGAAATATATGTTGATACATAGGAATGCTATTATGGACATGGACATGCTTACTTGCTTCAAATGTTCTCACCTTGTTAAATATTTAGAAATGGTTTTATGATGGAAATATGCATATTATTGTATATATTGCTCACAGGTTTGCATGTAATGCAAGTTAAAGAAATAGTGTTTCACTTAGTCTTTAGTAAAGACTAACAGTTTCCAATTCAAATTTTTTTAGGTAAAGGCAAATCCCATGCAGGGCAGAGCTAGAAAAATGTGCGTTGTATGTGCTGGAGTATTATAAATAAAAGCCTGTACTTGTTTTGTTGTTGTTAATACTGCACTTGTTAGAATCTAGTGGACATTATGTAATGTATTTGGAACTTGTCGCACTACTTTTAAATTAGTATAAACTTGTAATAATTATATAAGACTCGGATATTATTCAGTTGATAGCTTATGCATGTGCTTACTCATTGTGTTATGTTAAATGCTATGATGAATGCGCGCTCAAAGCTTTATGCATGTAATTGAGGATAGTATTAATAATTGTGATGGACTACGGGCCGTTACACCGGGCTCAGGCCTAATCGGGCTCAGACCCGGGCCGAGCAACCGGGCCCGGGCCAAATTTGCATGCCTAGTTCCAAGCTGAAGTTAGTAAGTTACCCAAACTAAAAAAAAAATAGTTGTTTGCATTTTTAAGAAAAACACTCAATTATTATATATAGCTTCCTCCAGTGGCGGATGCAGTAAATTTATTCTGTGTGCGGAATACAAAATTATTCAAAAAATAAATTGATAAATATAACAAATATACAATAACTTAACAAAAAACTTTTTATCAAAAAACTTAAACAACAAATTTATTTATAAAAAAATATTAATTAACTTATTTATAAAAAAAATTAATAAGAAAACTAAGGAAGACATGACAATGAACTTATTTATATAGAAAATTTAACAACGCAACGACAAATTTATAGATAAATAAACTCTTAAATAATAACATCAAACTTGTTTATAAAATAAAAAAACTTTAAAAATTATTGATAGTAGAAATCGAACCAAAGACCACCCAATTAAAAACATTACTCTCTACAAGCTATGCTAAGATGATTATTTTCATATAAATATTACAGTATATTTATTATTAGATAACATATCTGTCATAATAAATTGAGCACTATGATATCTGTCGAGGAACCTAGAATATTACGATAAATTTTTGTGTCTAGAGCCCGGCCATAATTCCTAGTTTTTGAGTCAAAATTATCTTAAATATCAAAATTAATAAATTATACTACTCGGACTAAATATTTTTTTAATAAAAATATTTTATTATTAATAGCTGCATGTCGCTGTAGTGGGATTACCTGTCGGCGCACCACAAGCGAAGCGCGGGCCCCGCAGTCGGCAAGGTCGCATGCGATCTCCATTCCCGAGTTCCCGCTGCCGACCACCAGCACATCGAGCCCTTCGTAAACTTTTCCGGTTCGAAACTGGTTCGAATGGACCGTCTCGCCTGAAAACCGGTCCAGGCCGTCTATACCCATCGGAACCACGGGCTCATCATCTTCTCCCGTGGCCACCACCAGAAACCGGGCGTCGTACTTCTCCACCGCGCCGGTCTCGAGGTTAGCCGCGTCAACCCGCCACCCCGCGGACGGCGGATCAAACTCGGCGGAGTCGACCCGGCGGCGGAGGCGGAGGAGTTGCTCGAGGCCGAGGGCTGCCGCGTAGTCATCGAGATATCTGAGGAAATCGGCGCTGGGGAGGAAGGTTGGGGCGGAGGGAGGGAGGGCGAAGAGGGGGAGCTCACAGTACCGTTTGTGTTGCTGGAGACGGAGACGGTCGTAGGTGCGGTGGCGCCACAGCGGGGCGATGGCGTCGTCGCGGTCGAGGATGAGGACGGGGATGAGTTTGGAGGTGAGGCAGGCGGCGGCCGCCAGGCCCGATGGACCGGCGCCTATGACGAGGACGGTGGTGGAAAAACCGGCCGGTGGTTGATTCTCCATTCTGAACCTAGAACATCAATCGACTCGTCAGGAGTAATTAACGATAAACGATTAATTAAGCAATATTAGATGATCAATATATGTTTCTATTATTGCAGCCACGAGAGTACCTCTGCTCAGCAGTGCTCTTGACACGACTTTCGCTCCGCTCATGCACAGTTGCTCTCGGGCGCGCATGGGATTGCACGTGCACGACGGCACTCTCATCACTTACACTCCCACTGAGCGTCGTGTTTAAACCGGCAATCGGTCTCTTGAGTTCGGACTCACTGGGGGGTGTAGCCCGCACCTACTTATCCCTCACTTGCACTCTTGACTGTGGATGAAGAACTGTGAACAGACCCAAGGTTGTAGCGAGGAGGTCCCGCCGCACACCCGAAAGATCTTAGAGAGATTCCCCTCCCAAATCAATGCTCAGTCGGGCACATTGGAGGGCACTAACAACCAACCAAAACTTGCCTAGGGGGAGAGAGCCTACAAGATCGGATCTCCTCTAAGGTGCCCTTAAGGGTCTATTTATAGGTTTTCTAGTCTAGCATGCAAATATCATAAATCCGTCTTTTAATTTTACTAATCGCACCCCAAATTGGTCTGCTAACAGCCTAACCCCGCTGTTCCGAGGGGCTATTGGCAGCCCACCAAGGGTATCTAGGTAATTTTCCCATTAAAGCCTTCTGGGAGAGTGGTCCGTGAAGGCACCACTCGTCAGGCCTCTCGCACACTAGATTCCACTGGGCGAGTGGTCCGTGAGGGCAGCACTCGCCTGATACCTGACTCGCTTAGCGAGTGGGGTTCCGCTCTCACTCGCCTGGCCCTCCGCGCACTCGCCCTCTAAAGCGAGCGAACGCCTTGCGGATGGGGCTCGCACTCCCCGGAGGCTCCCATGCTTCTCCTGACCCGGGCGAGTGCTCTTCTTGACCTATATCTTGCCTCTTGACCCTTTAGGACCTGGGGACTCACTCGGCGAATACGGGGTTGTACACAATCCCCGCTCTTTGCGGGCGAGTCCTACGCTCGGAAAGAAAAGTCCAACCCCCAATATTCGGCGAGTGTTTTGCTGACATGGAGGGAATCTTTTTGGTGGGCCCCTCCCTTCTGCTATAAATGTACCCCACGTCGTTGCCTTGAGAGCGTTTGTCCTCCAATTACTGTTTCTCTTCTACACCTTTGAGCTTTCGCTGTTCAAAATGATGTTCATGAGGCCGACGCCGAGACCGCTCTCGCAAGGACTGACGGAGCGGCTTGCCGCCGCTCAGGGGGAGAATACATCCCGATCCACTCATTTCCGCCGCCACCTCCTTCCCGGGCCGCTGGCCAGGAGCGTTCTCGCCTATCTGATGGGGCGAGACCACCGGAACTGCGGGTGTCTCGCATTCACCTCTCGTGGCGAAACCCAGCTGCAAGGTCTGCAGGACCTCTCGCCTGAAGTCTTCGACCATTCCCACCGTCACACCACTCGCAGGCGGTTGCAAGTGGCCTGGGTCAGATGCATCTCCTCCATCTCCAGCCATGGAGCTCAGCTTGAGATTTTTCTGTACAGGCTACGGTCCACGCTCACCGCACCAAAAATGTTGAAACCGGTAATCAGTTTCTTGAGTTCGGACCCACTGGGGGGTGTAACCTGCACCTGCGTATCCCTCACTTGCACTCTTGACTGTGGATGAAGAACTATGAACAGACCCTAGGCTGTAGCGAGGAGGTCCCGCCACACACCCGGAAGATCTTAGAGAACTTCCCCTCCTAAACCAATGCTCACCCGGGCACCTTGGAGGGCACTGACAACCAACCAAAACTTGCCTAGGGGGAGAGAGCCTAAAAGATCGGATCTGCTCCAAGGTGCCCTAAGGGTCTATTTATAGGTTTTCAAGCTAGCCTGCAAATAGCCTAAATCCGCCTTTTAGTTTTACTAATCGCACCCCAAATTGGTCTGCTAACAGCCTAACCCCGCTGTTCTGAGGGGCTATTGGCAGCCCACCAAAGGTATCTAGGTAATTTTCCCATTAAAGCCTTCTGGGCGAGTGGTCCGTGAATGCACCACTCGCCAGGCCTCTCGCACACTAGATTCCACTGAGCGAGTAGTCAGTGGGGGCACCACTCGCCTGATACCTGACTCGCTTAGCGAGTGGGGTTCCGCCCTCACTCGCCTGGCCCTCCGCGCACTCGCCCTCTAAAGCGAGCGAACGCCTTGCGGACGGGCTCGCACTCGCCCGGAGGCTCCCCTGCCTCTCCTGATCTAGGTGAGTGCTCTTCTTGACCTATATCTTGCCTCTTGACCCTTTAGGACTTGGGGACCCACTCTGCGAATACGGGGTTGTACACGCAGTACTGAAGCTGTCGCTTAATCTCCTATCGAGGTCGTGCACGGACCCTGGTGCATCCGAGAGCAGCCATGCATGGGCAAGGTGGTAGTTGTCGTGGTGGGGGCTCTGCTGAGGATGAGATACTGCTATAACCGGGATATTAGGTCACATATATGGATGGGCCCTTGTGCGCTAACAAACCAGATTTAAAATTTTAGTTTCAAGTAAGCAGTTAATTTTTTTTATTATACATAACTTAAATAAATTTTTATGCACTTATCCCATGCATAAAGAAATTGCTATTAGATTAAGGCTCTGTTTGAGACAAATGTGTCGGTTGAGTCATGACAGTGTTGTTGGGGTTTTTTTGATCGCACAGAAAAATAGAGAGCCGCCCCTCCTTCTTTCGCGAGAGACGAAGCCGCTCCCTTCCTATTCGCCATCAGCCGCAAGCAGCGCCGCCCCTGGTTCGCGAGAGAGGGAGGAAGCCACCGACTCCCTGTTCGGTAGAGAAGAAATCGTTGGCGCCTGGTGGATCCGATCTCGGGAAGGAGAGGAGCGCCGTTCTTCCTCGTCGACGGCCTTGGAGGAGATGAGGTTTTGTTCGACTTGGGTTCAGCTAGGTTTGGTCGTTGGAGAAGGTGAGGTGGCGCAGGCTTGATGTCGAAGGCATGTGTGATTGTAGATGACATTGACAGTGTTCCTCTCCAGTGGTGGCTACGGTTGGTTGTCGTCCGACGACGAAGGTTCGTTAGTGAAACTTGTGCGTCCGTTGTTCATTGGACTACAATGATAAGTATCTCTATTTCTCGGCGTGTGGTGTCTGATTCCACACGCGTGCATTTTATTCAGATCCTCTATTTTTGTTTCTCCTATTCTATGTACTGAATATCTTTTGATATATATTGCATTCCTTATGTTTCTTATTAGCCCTGTGTATTTGCAGCTATTTCTGTGAGTGTAGTACGTACACATCACCCTTAAAAGTGTAAAACTACATAAGTAAACAAAGTGCTGGTGATCTACTTACCTTCTTTCCATATAAATTTTGACTAAAACGAATCACATTTGCATTACTTGCACTAAAATGTTTTCTGTATTTTTCACAACCACCGCGATATTTAAACAGTCTTCCCAAATAAAGGCTCTGTTTGGCACGACATTTTTTCCTCCGGCGAGCGCACAATACCTCCATCATCATAGAATGCATGTTTGGCATGACAACGGTTACAATCATCACCAAGAAAATAAAATTAACTTTGAACATAAAGTGGATAAGTTCCTTAGGTGAGGTCGGACGTTCGCAAACGACGATTCATAAATCATAACTGTTAGATTTGAAGTGAGCTAGCGCCAGCGCTAGCTCCTACTCCCCCCCCCCCCCCCCCCTTGTTTTGCCTATAAATAGAGGGGTACCACCCTCTAAAGAGATTGATTCTGAAACTGGCGAGTATCATCAACTTTGAGCGAGTTAGAGATACCAGAGCGCCACAAGGCGAGCATCGGACTTGAAGTAAGTTCGGCAGACGAGCATCGGACTTGGAGTAAGTTCGGCCAGCTCCCTTGAGCGAGTAGCGAGCAGTGGAGATACCACCGGCGCTAGTGCTAGCGCGCGCGGTAGCGACAAGAGGCGAAGAGGCGAGCAGCGAGCTTGCGAGTAGCTGGGAGTGCGAGTACCTACTCGGGAGATAGCGCCCGGCGCTAGTGATAGCGCTCGCGCTAGCGAGTATTGGAGGAAGCGACGCGTGGCGAGTACGCGAGAAGCTTGGAGTGCGAGCAGCGAGCTTGCGAGTAGCAGAGCTAACGCCCGGCGCTAGCGATACCGCCGGCGGTAGCGAGGAGCGAGCTTCTGTAGCGACGAGCGAGTATTGGAGCGAGTATCACCTGCGCGGTGTGCTCCGGAGGAGAATCGGACCTTATCCGTGACCAAGTTCTTACCTTCTATTGGCTGTTGTGATTCAAGTTGGATACAACTTGTATTCAGTCGTGTTCAGTTGTAACTAGCTACCAAAATTAGTATTGTGAAAGCTTGTGTTCATCTTTGGTGTCCTTATTCTCCGGTTGGTTGACGTGTTCTTCCGACTTCAAAATATTTCACATGGTATCAGAGGGATAGTGGGAACTAGGACGTAGCAACCAAGATGGACGACGGAGGAGGGTATGCTAGGGGACTTGGCATTGAGCTGCTTACTCAAACCAACTACAAGAAGTGGATGTCTTGTATGGAGAGCTACCTTCTTGGAGAGGATCTCTGGGAGGTTGTTGGTGGTGGGGAGCAAGAGGAAGTAGTAGCTGCCGATGATAATGGTCCAGCTGTGAGAGCTTGGAGGAAGACCAACGCCAAGGCGGAGTTCACCTTAAAGAGAGCCATATCACCTGACTTGTTCGACCACATCATAGGTTGCAAGTCGGCGTCCGCAATCTGGATAGCCCTCGATGGGTTATTCAACAAGAAGAATGTGGCGCGGCTACAATTCCTGGAGAATGAGTTGGCGAAGTCGACTCAAGGCGAGATGACGATATCCACCTTCTTCCTGAAGGTGAAGAACCTATGTGGGGAGATCTCGGCCTTGTATTCTGAAGAGCCAATCTCAGAGGCGAAGTTGAAGCGGCACATACTCTGAGGCTTGAGGAGGGAGTATGTCCCCTTCGTTACTTCTGTGCAAGGATGGGCTACTCAGCCCTCCCTTCTGGAGCTAGAGAACCTGCTATCGTCACAGGAGAGCTTGGCGAAGCAGATGGCGGGAGTATCCATCTCAGGAGGAGATGGCGAGGCCTTTTTCTCAGAAAAGAGGAGATCCTGGGACAAGAGAAAGAAGAACTCCGGAGATGGACCTTCAACGTCCTCTCAGGGAGATGGGGGGAAGTTCCTCCCTGCGCGCGATGAGAAGGGGATAACCCTTTGCTTTGCGTGTAAGAAGTATGGGCATGTGGCGAAGGACTGTCGGTCTAATCTGAAAGCCGGTCATGCTGCTAACAAGGAGGGAGATCACCAGAGAGGTGGAGGAAGAGGTGGAGGTCACCAGGGCGGTGAGAGGGGGGACAATTGTTTCCTGGCAGAGATGACGACAACGTCAGTCGATGTCTTAGCCTCCATCAACCTCGAGAACGACTCGATAGTGGATTCCGGTTGCGGGCATCATCTCACAGGAGATATGTCCAAGTTCGACTCCTTGAAAGCGTATGAAGGGACAGATGCTATCATCACTGCGGATGATACGGTACATCCTGTGGAGCGAGAAGGGAAGGTGTCCCTTGGGAGTAGAGAGAAGCCAGTGACACTGAAGAGTGTGTATCACGTGCCTGACATGAAGAAGAACCTCTTCTCAGTGGCGAACGTCGTGGATGCTGGATACCACGTGCTGTTTGGACCAAAGGAGGTGAAGTTCTTGAAAAACCTTTCGTCTGTCGATGCTGACGTCACGCTCACCGGGAGAAGGGTGAAGGATTTGTATGTTTTGTCTGCAAATGCCTACGTGGACAAGCTGAAGACAAACGACAGCGCTGTGATCTGGCATGAGAGGCTGGGTCATGTGGGGATGGACAAGCTGAAGATGATGGCGGCATAGGGCCTAATGAGCGGCCTGCCTCATCTCACTTCCTACGGCGACGACCATGTGTGCGACGGATGCCAATATGGAAAGTCACATCGACTTCCATTTGACAAGTCGGAGACCAGGTGTAAGGCACCTCTTGAGTGCGTACATGCTGATGTTATGGGGACGTGCGCCACCCTCACTTATGGAGGCAATAAGTATGCGCTGGTTCTGGTGGATGACTACACCCGCTATACGTGGGTATACTTTCTGAGAGAGAAATCAGAAGTATTCTGCAAGTTCCTCGACTGAAAGGAGCTTGTGGAGGGGAGGCTGAACCGCAGAGTGAAGAAGCTGAGAAGCGACAATGGAGGGGAGTTTACCTCCAATGAGTTTGCTTCTTTCTGCAGGAGGTTCGGCATTCGGCGGGAGCTCTCCTGCGCTCACACCCCGCAGCAGAATGGGGTGGCAGAGAGGAAGATCCGCCATCTGGTGGAGACTACCAGGAGTTGGCTACATGCCAAGAGCATTCCCAAGGCCTTATGGGCGGAGGGAATGGCGTGCGCTACTCATGTGATCAACAGGCTACCTCTGAGTCCTAACAGGATGGTGTCTCCACACCAGCTCATGTTCGGGGAGAAGCCCAATGTGGGTCACATGAAGGTGTTCGGTTCTACCTGCTTCGTGCACGTCCCGGACGCTCAGAGAACAAAGTTGGAGCCGAAAGCGAGGAAGTGTATCTTCATCGGCTACGATGAGCGGAAGAAGGGGTGGAAGTGCATGGATCCGCAGACCCACAAGTTCGTCGTCTCGCGCGACGTAGTGTTTGACGAACTGGTCTCATACCAGGGCGTTTCTTCAGTGGAGTTGCCGGAGAGTGAGAAGCTAGCAGGGAAGAGGAGTGGGTCACTGAGGACCCTACTGTGGAGTTGGAGTTATCTCCAAGTGCTCCATCGCCATCTGGCTCAGGAGGAGCTTCTGGCTCAGGAGGAGCTTCTGGCTCAGGGGGAGCTACGAACTCAAGAAGCAGAGAGAGCACCGCTTCAGGAGGAGTTCAGAGAGGAGCTCAGAGAGGAGCTCAAGCAGAGGAGTCTACAGGAGTGGTAGATAGTGGCCAAGCCTTGAGGAGGTCGAAGAGGACCATCGTCCCGCTTGCTCGCTATAAGGAGGGGAACTTCGTGAGTTTGGTTTCCTGCTTCTTCGCAGGACCACTCGATGAGAGGGAACATGCATGCTTTGAGGATGCAGCTGGCATCAAGGAGTGGGACGCGGCCATGATCGAGGAGATGGAGGCCCTAGAGAAGAATGAGACATGGGGCCTGGTTCCCATGGTGGAGGGCATCAAACCTGTCACTTGCAAATGGGTGTACAAGGTTAAGAAGAGAGCTGATGGAGAAGTGGAGCGGTACAAGGCGAGGCTTGTCGCTCGAGGCTTCTCACAGACCTACGGAGAGGACTACGAGGAGACCTTCAGTCCTGTAGCGAAGATGACGTCGGTGAGGACGATCATCGCTTTGGCGGCGTGCCGAGGTTGGAAGCTATGGCAGCTGGATGTGAAGAACGCGTTCTTATACGGAGAGATCGACAAAGACATATTCATGGTGCAAACCACCTGGATACGTGTCTAAGTCCCAGCCGCGTCACGTCTGCAAGCTGAAGAAGGCCCTCTATGGTTTGAAACAGGCGCCGAGAGCCTGGTATGGGAAGATTGCAGAGTACTTGCAGTTCTGCGGCTACGATGCCTCAGACTCGGACTCCAGCATGTTCGTGAAGAAGAGTGGAGGTCTTCACGTGCTGGTGCTGCTATACGTCGACGACATGATCGTGACAGGGAACAACCCTGAGGAGGTCGCGGCGCTGAGACAGCAGCTTTCCATACGCTTCGAGATGAAGGATCTTGGTGAACTGCACCATTTCCTTGGCCTCCAAGTAGAGAAGAGAAGAGGCGGGTTGTATGTTTCCCAGAGGGCGTATGCCGAGAGGATCGTCGAAAGATTCGGCATGAAGGAGGGGAAGAGCAGCTCCGTTCCTCTGGAGGCTGGGCTGAAGCTTCGGAAGGAAGAAGGGAGGATTCTTCCTGATCCGAAGATCTTTCGGGCACTAATGGGGAGTCTTATCTACCTGACTATCACGAGGCCGGACATCGCATTTGCTGTCGGCCGAGTTAGTCGGTATATGCAGGAGCCACGGAAGCCTCATCTGGAGGCAGCCAAAGGGATACTGAAGTACGTGAAGGGCACCCTTGAGATGGGGTTGTCCTATGATGAGAAGTCTGACTTCAAGCTGCACGGGTACACGGATGCAGATTACGGAGGTGACGCTGATGATCGCAAGTCGACATCAGGTTACGTGTTCTTGTGTGGAGCAGCTGCTATCTCGTGGTGTAGCAAGAAGCAGGACTCTATTTCCCTTTCTACCACGGAGGCCGAGTACAAGGCGTCGTCCTTAGCAGCTCAGGAGTGTGTCTGGCTAAGGAGACTAGTGGAGGATGTGGACGAGGAGGTCAGCGGACCTACTGTGCTACGCAGGGACAATGAGAGTGCATTGAAACTGGTAACCAATCCAGTTTGTCATGCAAGAACCAAGCACATTGAGATCGAACATCACTTCATCAGAGAGAAGGTGCTGGGTGGCTTGATCGTTGTGGAGCATGTGCGGAGTGAAGACAACCTTGCGGATATATTCACGAAGCCCCTATCTACGGGGCCGTTCTGGAGGCTTCGCTCGTTGCTTGGAGTTGTTTCCGGAGCTCACTTCAAGGGGGAGTGTTAGATTTGAAGTGAGCTAACGCCAGCGCTCGCGCTAGCGCCAGCGCTAGCTCCTACTCGCCACCCCCCCTTATTTTGCCTATAAATAGAGGGGTACCACCCTCTAAAGAGATTGATTCTGGAACTGGCGAGTATCATCAACTTTGAGCGAGTTAGAGATACCAGAGCGCCACCAGGCGAGCATCGGACTTGAAGTAAGTTCAGCAGGCGAGCATCGGACTTGGAGTAAGTTCGGCCAGCTCCCTTGAGCGAGTAGCGAGCAGTGGAGATACCGCCGGCCCTAGTGCTAGCGCGCGCGGTAGCGACAAGAGGCGAAGAGGCGAGCAGTGAGCTTGCGAGTAGCTGAGAGTGCGAGTACCTACTCGGGAGATAGCGCCCGGCGCTAGTGATAGCGCTCGCGCTAGCAAGTATTGGAGGAAGCGACGCGTGGCGAGTACGCGAGAAGCTTGGAGTGCGAGCAGCGAGCTTGCGAGTAGCAGAGCTAATGCCCGGCGCTAGCGATACCGCCGGCGGTAGCGAGGAGGGAGCTTCTATAGCGAGGAGCGAGCTTCTGTAGCGAGGAGCGAGTATCACCTGCGCGGTGTGCTCCGGAGGAGAAGCGGACCTTGTCCGTGACCAAGTTCTTACCTTCTATTGGCTGTTGTGATTCAAGTTGGATACAACTTGTATTCAGCCGTGTTCAGTTGTAACTAGCTTCTATTAGTATTGTGAAAGCTTGTGTTCATCTTTGGTGTCCTTATTCTCCGATTGGTTGACGTGTTCTTCCGACTTCAAAATATTTCACAATAACCACCACATTCATGATCGCCACCGCCGCACCAAACTAAGCCAAAGCCTAAGACAATATTAGAAAAAGACAACGGGCTTCAAATATTATATATATAATATTATAATATAAATTACCATATAATTATGTAATTATTGGACATGGTGACTTCTACTGATCTCGAGCTGTCAACCATTGACCCGTTTCTTTTTGGGAGCAGGTGAAAAGGGCGCACACGCCGACCAACAAGTTTCAATGTTTTCTGACACTAATGCCCCTCAGTGATCAGGCCTTTTTAATTGCCGTGCCCCTCGACTTTTTCGTCATTTTAGTTGGCGATTGTTATCCGCACTACAGCTTTGGCTATTCACAAAGTTTTTATATCCGCAAAGCTGTTTTTGTTAAATATTTATTCGCAAATCAAATTGTTATCCATAAAGCAAAATTTTGATATCCTCAAAGCGGAATTTTTAAAAATTGTAACAAAATCTTTTTTGTTCTCAAATATTCCAATAGGCCATAATATTATCTAAAGTTCACAAAACTGAATATTTTTGAAGAACATAAAAGTAAATAATTTAAACATATAAGTAAATTGTCAAATAGGAATTGTAGTTGGGGTTGAAGGAGGAAATGTATCAAATAGAAATTGTAGTTGGGGTTGAAGAGGGCGCCGACGAGTGTGTTGAAACCCAAAAAATGGGATTCGAACATTTCGAAATTGGGGTAGGCAGCTTGCCCTTACTCCTCTCGGGTGAAGTCCCACGACCGGTCACTTAGAGCCTAGGAACCTCTCTACTTGTGGACTTAGATGAAAATGGACCCCGCGAGCTGCAGCGAGGAGGTCCCGCCACTAATCCGAAAGATCCGAAGATCTTCCCCTCCCAAGCCAATGTCGAGTCTGGGCACCTTAGAGAACACTAGCGAACACCTGACCGCTTGCCTAAGGGACTTGGCGAGCGGAAGATAGGGACGGCTGCTAACCGACAACACACTAGGGGGGGGGGGGGGGTAGAGAGATGTCAACCCTTCCCAAAGTGCCCATGATGGTCTATTTATAGATTTCCTGAAAATGGGTTGTGGATAGCGTAAAAGGTCTGTCAATAGTCAAGTTCCGTTGTTTGAAAATACCATCCGCACCCCAACCTGAGCCCTGCTCCAAACTAACGAGACCACCTTGCCTAGGTGAGTGGACTACAAATGCCCCCCATCCCCCCCCCCCCCCCCCCCCCCCCCTGGCTGGGCGAGTGGGATATATCTCACTCGCTTCTTTGGCTGGGCGAGTGGGACGTATCCCACCCGCCCCCTTGGCTGGGCGAGTGGGATATATCCCACTCGGCACTCGCCCCTTAGGCCGGGCGAGCGGACCGCAGTCCATTCGCCCCTCCTTGACGCCGAGTTTTTGCCTATTCTGAGCCGGTGCGGGATTGAATGTCACTCGCCCATCCATTTTAACCTTGAGCTCCGCCCTCTGCTGTCTTTCGTTAACTCACGCTTAAAAAGGTCAACGGCTGGGCTCGCTCGACAAATATGGGGGTTGTACTGAGTGACTGTAGAGGGGTTGGAGAGGGCGCCGGTGAAGAAGGTGGTCGGGCTTGCAGCAGTCGCCGAAATGGCGTCTCGGTGTAAACCCTAGATTAGGGTTTAGGGCTTGCAGCAGTCGCCGTCGAGGGAGAGGGAAAGATTTGTCGTCGACGGGGGCGCCGTCGAGGGAGGCACCGTCGAGGGGGGGGGGGGGCGCAGTCGAGGGAGTCACCGTCGAGGGAGGACGGAGGCGCGGTAGCAGGTGCAGGAATAGGGTTTCGGATGGGAGGGGAGATGCGGGATTGTACGGTGCGGGAAAAAAAAACAAAAGTGCGATTATCTTAATTAGGGGAGGAAAAAAATACCTCATTTCGAGTGCGAATAGCCGAAAGTGCTGTGCGGATAACAATCGCCTTTTATTTTAAAAATCCCTCACTTTTAACCCTTCTACTTTATATATAGACGAGAGACTGTGCACCGGGTGCCCCTCCGGCAGCCGCGGCAGTATCCCGGTCACTCCATTGTTCCGGCACGACAATAGTTATAACCACTATCAACAAAATAAAATTAGTTTTGAACATAAAATGGATGAAGTTCTTTAGGTGAGATCGGGCGTTCACGAACGACAGTTCATAATCACTGTGTTAATGGAGTATTTTTTGGTGTGTCCAACGCACAATGAGTATAGTGTTTTGGACACATTTTCTTCTCTAAATTATATTTCTTTGCTCAAAATCATAGATTTTACGAGCAAAAAATTAATGGAATATAAATTATAATAATTTTAGAATCACTTTAAGTACACATTTGTCCATATCCTGATAATGTCTAAAAACAATTCGATCGAATTTTTTGATCTGATCTGAACAATCAGATCGAATTTTTCCAATAAGATCAAAATTTTCCGATTGAATTTTTTCAGAAAAAATCAAAGTATCAAGTATGGACAAATTGGTACTTAAATGAATGTAAAAAGACATTAATTTTATGCAAAAAAAAAATTAAAAATCATTTTTTAAATATTTATAATTGTGATTTAGAAGAGAAAACTATATCCAACACACAATGCTCATGATGCCACCAAATTAAAAAATAAATGCAAAATATTTATAAAAAAATGTCATGCACATTTTTTAAAAATAAAAAATAATTTCATAACTTTTAAGAAGAAAAATATCTATATATCATAGATATAAAAATTAAAAATCGTACTTTTGAAGGCAATAATTGACCCATGAATGTTTCAATGTAACCTATGAGGGCCTCGTGATTGTCCCTTCTCTTTTTCTTTAACATCTTTCTACCTTTACCCACTCTTCTTTGGGATATGCACCCATTTCTATTATATATATAATATAAATATTGGAGAAAAAATAAATCATAAAATAATAATATTGCTAACCGCAGATCAAAAATGGCTATTCGCAGACCAATAATAGCCCAGTTTTTTTGTGTCCGAAAATGGCTATTCGCAGACCAATAATATCCCTTTTTTGGGTGTCCGAAAATAACTATTCCAGATTTGTTTCCACTTATTTCTTCTTGCAGGAGGATATATTTGCAGTTAACATTGCCGACGAAAAAGAATCTCATCTGTTCGTCTGATTTCGCCGGTGAGTAAAGCTTTCGTCGTCGTCTCCTTTAAAAGCTTCCGCCCGCCGGCATAATCCATATTTTATCCACTGATTTTTTCTTGCTGGAGAATATATTTGCGGTTAACATTTCAAAAGTTTTTTTATTTTTTTATTTTTTATGTTTGTCTGCGAATTCACAATAATCTCTGTGAATAACAAATTTAAGTTCTTTTGGAGCTGCGAATAGTAATAATCTGCGAATAACTATTTTCGGTCTGCGGATAACAATCCCCTAAATTTAATATTGCAATAAACCCATTATAAACTTTAGGTGAAAATGTGAATTCAGTTCCTCAATTATAATTTTGAAATTATTCCACATTTTTTCCCATAATTTTGCTCTCTCAATTATCCAAAATCAATGAAATTAGACCTTATCTTTGTTCTCTCACTCAAAGGACTAAGATTAGATTATCCGAAATCATGCATAGAAAAAATTTCCTATAAATTTTCTAGTTACAAATGTAATGTGTGTGTGACAGCACACGAGGGGATCTCATGCAGTCACAATAGTATCTCGGTTGCGACAGTGCAGCGGCGAGACGATGCTCGCAAACTCCCGTGCGCACGACAAAATTGAGCGATAGGTACAGTATGACTCTCATTTGATAAAATTTAGCCCATGAACAGTGAAAATATCAACTTCTTGTGTATTACACTTTTTCTTTTTTGCCCTTCGCGTGCACAGTGTGTATTGCGAAGTCGGAGAAGATGGAACTGGTCTTACAAGTCGGAAAAGGTTCATGAATCAACTGGTTGGATCGGTTGAACCAGGGTTGAACTGTTTACACATAAATAACTAATATGATTTCATCGTGTAACAATATATACAGTATATTCTATGAAGTATGAATAACAATACATCTAACAGCTAGTATGGTCTGGTTTTCAAATCCTTAATTATCGTGCATATTTTTATTAATTACTTTATAATTTTATATTAATAAATTAATAATCTAAATATTAACATAAAACTAATCTACAGAAACTCTCCACAAAACCTTTAGAAAAAAATAATAATAATTGAAGCGATAATTAAACCCAGACAGCTCTGCCAAACCCACTTACTACACTGAAGTCTGAACTCACTTCCAGGATAACTCCAACCACCACATGACAGGCGGCAGACCGAAGAGCAAGCACCACGTGACCGGCGGCAGAGCAGACCACGACGGCGAGGCGGCGGTGGCGGCGGAGGAGGAGCCGAATGGAGGGAAGGCAGCTGAATTGGGGTCGAGCGAGTCCGGGTTGGGTGGGCTCGGGTTCGAGGGGATGGTTGGCAACAGCCCGCCCGGACCGGCCGCCACTTCAGGTGAGGGGAACGCCGGCATTATGTCCGGCGGTAGAGCGGGCTCGTCGGAGGGTAGGATGGACGGCGACGCGGAGATGAAGGAGATCGTAGGCGGGGGGGAGTTTCCTCTGATGTTATGGGGGAGGAGGAGGAGGAGGAGGAAGAGGAGTTGGAGCATGGAGGCGGCGGCGCCGGCGGCAGATTCGACCATGAGTGGATTCGGAGCACTGAGAGAGAGAGAGAGAGAGAGAGAGAGAGAGAGGAGAGAGAGAGAGAGAGGACTCTGTGATTATAATTATAATGGAGAGAGAGAGAGAGAGAGAGAGAGAGAGAGAGAGAGAGAGAATAGCAAAGGCAAAAGAGTGTGAGAGGAAAAGGTTAAGATTTACAGCTGGCGATAGACACGTGTCGATGAAGGAGACGAATATTTTGGCTGATGGGGTCGATTTTTTTTATTAATAAAAAATACAAGGAACCGTGATAGAGTGATAGACTATTCATGATGAGATTAATAGGAGAAATTTTTGGTGATTGTTATCCGCACTACAGTTTTGGCTATCCGCACTTTTTTGTATGAGTTATTACGCGCCTTTTAAAAATACGTCTTGTACAAGCATTTTTAGGAAAAATGATCAACACGAAAGTTGTAGATCTCATCGAGATCTATAACTTTCGTGTAGAACACTTTTCCTAAAAATGCACCCACAAGACGTATTGCTGCCCTGATTAAAATATGCGCGTAACAATAACGAATTTTTGGTTGTGCATGCATTTTTAGGAAAAGTGTTCAACACTAAAGTTGTAGATTTCGACGAGATCTACAACTTTCGTGTTGAACATTTTTCCTAAAAATACATGTACAAGACGTATTTCCAAAAGGCGCGTAATAACTCATTCAAAAAGAGTGCTGATAGCCAAAACTAAACCCTAAAATAGCCAAAACTGTAGTGCGGATAACAATCACCAATTTTTTTTATACAGTATTAATAGAAAATAGAAATGAAGAGTTATGTGGGCTCCACGATACCCATAAACATGCTACATTCACTCATTTATGTGCATCAAGGTTAAATCATATTTTTCAACTTCAAATTTTTTTAAAAAATAACAAAATATTAATGTTTGTATTTTTACGCTCGTTGCGGGTCACTGGACGCTCTTTCAGACCGGGCGAGTTGAATCGTCTTAGCCCGAGAGTGAGCCAAGTGCGAAAACAGTCACAGAGAAAACTGACGGATGACAAGATAATGCTTTTTAGCGTGGAAAACCCGGAAAGGGTGAAAAACCACGTGGCCGGATCTGCGCCAGCCAAATTTCACTAGATGTTGGAGTGTTACAAGTAAAGTTGCGAGAACTGAGAGTGACATGCCGTTTCTCGTTACAGTTACAGTTGAAGGGAAGTCTCTGAGAATGACAGAACACCTCTCAGAAAAACTAAGTGTTTTGCTGTCACGGGAGGTCTTCGAGGTCCGAAGGAGATCTTCAAGCGACGAAGGAGATATTCGAGTCGCGAAGGAGATCTCTGAACTTTGAAGGAGATCTTCGAACAATGAATGAGATCTTTGAGTCGCGAAATAGATCTCTGAAGGAATTCTTCAGAAAGTTCTCTCGGATGCAGAATGCCTGATCCTCTCAACTGAGGGTTCACGGTCTCTTTTATAGATTTGGTCGGGGGCGGTCCGGTAATTTCGTCGTTGCAACTACCGTAACCACCTGACGTGTCGATCTCGACCGTTGATCGAGAACACACGAATCGTCATTTACTGAATATGAATATTTCACGACCATCTGATCAGTTCAGGCACTTCGGGCAGTTCAGGCAGCTTCGTTGACTTCGAGCATATATCGAGCGGGAGCGCTGTAAAAGCACGATCGGAGCCGTGCGAGGACGGCGCAAAGGGGCGGCGGGCGGGCCGCGCGGCGAGGGGGAGCGACCGGTACCACGCATGCCGCGTGCGCGGTATCGCGCGGGCCGCGCGCGCGTGAGCGCGGCACAGCCTCACGCGCGTGAGCGCGGCACAGCCTCACGCGCGTGAGCGCGGCACAGCCTCACGCGCTTGCGGGCGCGACACTACCGCGCGTGCCGCGCTTGGTTGCGCGGGCGGTTGCACGCAGCACCGCCGCACGCGGTTGCTCGCGGTCGTGTGCGTAGGATTGCACGTTCATGGTGGTTACGTGCGCGGTTCGTTGAGGAGATAGTGGGTTTGACTTTCTCATGGTTAAACTCACTTTCTCACCCATGACCCCATTATCTTTGTGGAGGAGTGAGGTTTTGTTTAATTGCAACCCAGATTTCTAGGCATAATAGATGAGAACCCATCAACGCTCATTTTAAGTACCATATTACGACCGTAATACATGATTTTACGACCGTAATTTTTTCAGTTATAATCGGAATATGAGTAATAAGCACGAAAAATTCTTTGTTATCTATGGTTTCCATCAAATGATTAAAGCTTAAGCTAGAAAAATTCCTATTAGGATTTAGATCTTTTTACAGAGCGGGCAATGCCTAACAACCGATTCTTATGTGTTATAAGTCATATGAGAAGGCGTGTTTGCGGATATAATCTCACATCGAGATCCCAAGTAGACATGTTCGGATAATATTGATACTAAATCTTTCCACTTATAATCAATTAGTTTTAGATTGAATGCATAAGTTCTAGCATAGTACCAAAGAAAATGAAGTGTTAACATAAAAAATAATTAGAAAAATATCATGTGATTAGCCCCTCGTCTAGTGGAGCGATTTTTGTGTCCGAGACCGCGGAAGATGATGACCATTCAATTTTATGGGGATTATCGCCCGATAAATTCAAGACATCCATCTAAAATCTGTTTTACACGACGCACCATAATTAGTTCTGATTTTCTCTCTCCTCCGGACTTATAACTATGTTGATAAGGTGAGAGTATTGTTTTAATACCATTTAAAATACTTAAAATAAATAAATTTGGTGTACTTCAAAATACCTTATGATTATTATATCATCTACTACTATATATTAAATGGAAGCTCTCTCTTTATTGCAAAGTTGAGGTTTCCTTTCTATTCCTTTTTGTTTTTTCCACACTTGTTATGGGGAAAATTTTAGCGACAAAGCCGATCTCCAAATCTAGATACAGGGCCGTCCAGATGCTGCCACATGTTTTTTTGCTATTTCGCACGGAAAAGCAAAATGCACGCCCTACAAAAAGTACTTCGCAAAAATGATCGTTCGCGATTTGGAGTCATTCACAAAAAAACTGTCTTTGTAGAGATAACATGAGAGATGAGAAAGGAAAAAAGACGGGGTGATATTCACGTTGCAACACACTGGTTATTGATAAAACAAACCTTAAAAAATCTATTTTTTGACAAGCACATTATAGCGAGATTATTCGGTCTGGAGGAGAGAAAACCAGGGTAAATAATGGCGCACTATACGTAAAGCATTATTTTAGATGAACGATTTAGATTTACCAGGCGTAATTCCCAATATATTTTAACGTCCCGGATATCTCCGGGTTACAACCGGGCTCCCGACCAAAAAAATCGCTCCACATTATACATATGAAATATTTCAGCAAGGATGGATTATATATTAAATTAAGCGGAGTGTATTAGGCACATGCTTTCTATTATTTAGACCAATAAAGCACATATATAGAGATCACTTTAATAGGATATATTTAAAGAAAAAACATATAATAGTCTTATATATATATATATACACACTAGCATCTCCGCACGGGCTTCGTCTGTGCTCGCTGACTCTTAGCGGGCTGCACCCACATTCGAGCGGGCTGCGCCCGCATTCGAGCAGGTTGTGCCAGCATACGACAGTACCCGGCCAGCGACGGCGTGCTTCGCCCACCCCCGACGGGCTTTGCCCGTAACATATACGTATGAGTACTCAAAATGACCGTACAAAAATATACATCAATATTTTATAATTATTTTTTTCAAAAACATTTATATTTTAACAAAAAATCATTTTAAAATAAGTCATTATATTTCAAAATTAAATTTTAGAGGTCCAATGATAACCTACCATAGAGTTTTTGAATTTTCATTTTTTCATAATATATGTTTAAGTCGTTGGAGTAAAAGAACGAGGCTATATTTGACAAATTTGAATGTTGCATCAAAGACAACTTCTTGTATATAGTATTTAAAGATATATATATATATATATATATACACTTCAGCAAGAGGGGATTATATATTAAATTAAGCATAGTGTATTAGGCACATACTTTCTATTATTTAGACCAATAAAGCACATAAATAGAGATCACTTTACTGGGATATATTTAAAGAAAAAAACATATAATAGTCATTTATATATATATATATATATATATGAATAATAGTCTAAGTGGTTTTGGCCTCCACAAGCTTCTCAATGAGGTCTGCAGCATCCTGCACGGTGGTGATGCTGTGAGCATTGCCCTCTTCCACCGTGATGCCAAACGCCTCCTCAAGACCCATCACAATCTCAACCTACATAAGAAAGAAAACCCGCAAATGAGAACTACGAGTGAGAGTCAAGCGCACGATATTTTTGAACCGGCGAGCAAAGAGCACGAAGAAACCACGGGAGTCGAAATCCGTTAGAATATTCTTGATCTCGGCAGAATCACTGGCTTTGATACCACTAGATGGGGAATTGGAACGATAAGAGTTGGGCCGCGACGCCGACATGTTTCTCACTTATCTATGATGATGATATATGTATAATTATAATTAATTTATGAATTAAATTAGAATTTGGCCACCAAGGTCCATACTTCCTGGTAGTCAAGTATCCCGTCACTTGCCGTCCTTTATTTTGTATTCGGTGAAGGAGAATATTTCAAAGGGAAACTGACAAAAGAGTAAGTAGCGCCGCTGTCTGGACACGGGAGAATATAAAGTAAGGGACCATTTGGCACGGCGGTGGCGGTCGTGAACATGATGGTTACGATCCATCATCCGTTTGGCGCGACGTTTTAATCCGTTGAGTTTGGACAAAAAATGTCTTCATCATGAAATATATGTTTGACATGACACCAGTTATGGTCGCCCCCAAGAAAAAAAACTAATTTTCAATATAAAAATGGATGGAGTTCCTTATGTGAGGTCTGGCGTTCACAAACGATGATTCGTAACCACTACGTTCACAACTGCCGCCAGCGTGCCAAACGGGCCCTTAATTATAAAAAGAGATTTAGGCTATGTTTTGTGTACGCGGTGGTTATGAACTGTCGTTCGTGAACACCCGACCTCACCTAAAGAACTTTATCCACTTTTATGTTCAAAACTAGTTTTCTTTTCTTGGTGGCGGTCATAAACATTGTCTTGCCAAACATACAGTCTAAGACGGTGACGTTTTTGTTCAAACTCATCGGAGCAAAAACGCCGCGCCAAACGTAGCCTTGATTGACTGAGTCTATAATTGATGCTGTCATTTATGGGAAAACAAAAGAAGCAGTGGGGAGAGAAGAGTACGGTGTCGAGAGAATCCGCCCCCAGTGCGGAGAATGTGGACTGAGCGGTGACAGAGGTGTCCTCCGGCAGAACCAGTTGCTTCTTCACGATCTCACACACCATCTCGACCGTCTGCGGTTTAGCCTGATTTGAGAAGGAATTCATAGAGTCATTATTATTTGTCTATCTATTAAATAAAGATATAAACTGTTTGAACATGAGTTCATGGATTCTGAAGGAGAAAAGAGGAAAAAGTTCCAGAATGCTGCAATTTTCCCCAAAAATAAACGTCTATAATAACAGTATAAGCTGGATTTTTTTCTCAAAAGAAGGTGATGATGAATTTTTCCAAAAGGAAATAAAAGGAAAACTGAAACTTTTTTATTTTCCAAGAGGAAATAAAAGAAAAACTGAAACTTTTTTATTTTCCAAGAGGAAATAAAAGAAAAACTGAAACATTTTATTATGCAAGTGTGGCTGACAGCAAGAAAATATTGATTGTTGAGAACCAGCAACTCACACGAGTTATGTATCAAACCATTGTCATCGCCGTAGCGAGCACACAATATATATGAAATTCAATGATTCATACCGCATTCATTACTATCACTTTTATTTATAATTGTTGCGCATAATTGAGGAAAGAGAGGAAAAACATAGCATCGCGCAAACAAGATAATATATAAGAATCACAGTCGACGACATAGTTTCACATGAAAAAGAATTAATGAATCAATGTTGTACTCAACAATAGTGTGTGCATATATTTATATGAGAGGGTGATCGTAACACCCGAGATGTGAGTCTAAGCAATGTGTACCATGTACAATATCTCCCGCAAGATTCACATGAAAAAGTTCGGTGTTACAAAGAAAAACAAAGATAGGCGGCTATCAGTTTGCATGACCAAAATCCTATAAGTAGTGGATTTATACAACACTGCAATATAGATGAATTTTTCAAAATACCCACAAATGGAAATTTTCAAAAGAAAACCGGAAAACAGATGCATTGCAACATATACTGTTTTGGGCGGGCAGCTCTCCCCCACACCCTTGCACAGGGGCTCAATCGCCCTAGCTACATACTCTTATGGATCTGTTACGAATCCCCCGTCAGTTATCTATAATTATATGCATTGAGTCGAGTCGAGTGTAGTATTAGCATCGTATGAGTATAGTGGTAGTCGTCGTTATATTTTAATATTTTAGCGTCTATTGATGTATTTACAGTTGTGACGCAGGGGCAGGCTAGGGTCTTGGGAAACTAGGCGCACTACAGGTTTGAGATGGGGGAAAACCAACACGGCACGAGATAAGATCCAAACAATTATTAGCGTGAGTTAAGTGGGTAATTTAAACCTATGCAGAATTCCACAAAACGATTTAGAAGTAAGGAGATAAACACATAGGCACGATTGCAAAATCGGGAGCGCAAAGATTTAAATGCGAAGCGGATTGGCCCTGCGAGGTTAGCACAAATTCAAGTAATCCAAATACCACTTAATTGATAAACAAAGCAAATAGTAATCTAAGAAAGAGAAACCATGTTTAAACTCAAATCCACATAACAACTTACAACCATATCAGGAGCCAATCGGACGGGGGGGGGGGGGGGGGGGGGGGGGGCGCCAAATGCGGAGAGGAACAGGTCCGGGACTTTGGTGGCCAACGGTGGTGGGGTATGGTGGTTGTGTGGAGGGAGGAGGTGACTGCAGATGGACTGGGAGGTGGTCGGAGGGAGTGGTGGAGGGCAGGACTGGGGTTACCGGGTTGAAGGAGGACTGGAAATGGAGTTGGCGGGGTGGAGGAAGGGCTGGAGGTGGTCGACGGAGTAGTGGGGAGGGCTGGAGGGTGGTCGACGGGGTGAGGGAAGGCAGGGAATGCTCGTCGAAGGTGGAGGGGGCTGGAGATGGGCCGGCGGGGGGGTGAGAAGTGGCTGGGAAGGCTCGACGGGGAAGGAGGAGGGCCGCGGAGGGGCTGGACGGGGGCGAACGGCGGCAGGGATCAGGAAATAACCCTAGGCATCGCACCTGGGGGCGTTGGCGTCGCACCAACAGACCGGCTGGAAGAATCTCTCAAACAATCGATGCCCAAGCCCTCCTCTTGGCTCCATATAAATAGAAAGTAAAAGCTAGGGCATCCGGAATCAAGGGCTCAGATCGTCCGATCTTCCGAGTGCCAAAATAATGTCAAAACTTGTCCGAATAAGATAAAACAAAATACAAAATATACTCTCGTCGACCTTCCGGACGCATCCACGGGCTCGGATCGTCCGGAAGGGCCCTCAAAGTGCAGGATCAGAAAATCACGCCCACTTGCGTCGGGAATATACGTGCGTGGGCCATCGTCGCTGTCGATCTCCATCAACTCCCCCGGCTTAGAAGCATTCATCTCCGAGGAATGGAGGCGATCATACTCCTGGCGTAGCTCGGGGGCAATCCTCGCAAGTTCTCCCGGGGCGATCCAAGTGTCGTTAAAGCTGGGACGGCCCCTCCAGTGGACCAAGTATCGCTGCTGTCATGTAGTCATGGGCTAAGATGCCCTCAATGGTCTCCAGGTCGGTATCCGCCTCTGCAGGTGGTGGCTCACTCTCTAATGAACTCTCCGGTGGTGGCACAGCCGGTGGTACTGCCAGGTCCCCAGGCGGTGTCGCTGTGGGTTGGGACTGAGAGGGTAACGGTGACAACTGGGGAAGTGGTGGCTCAAATGGTGGCTCTGAGGAATCGGGTGCGAATGGATCCTCATAAGTTTGCTCGTCGTAGTATGGAGTCAAATCTTCCACATTGAATACTCTGCTGATCCCCATGTGCCTTGGAATATCAATCTCATAAGCATTTGGCCCTATCCTTTGCACCACCGTATAAGGACCCATCCGCCTAGCATTTAGTTTCTTTGCAGTTCCTGAGGGGAACCTCTCAGCACGAAGACGAACCAACACCTGTGTGCCAATCTCAAGGCTCCTCTCCCTCCTGTGTACATTCGCATAGGCTTTATAATTATCATTACTTGTTGCGATTTTCTTTCGGATGGATTCATGAAGCTCATGCATGTGCTGGATAAATGATTCGGCCGACTCGCTAGGACGGGACTCAAGTGGGAGGGGAACTAGGTCGATCGGCTTCCTGGGTTCGTATCCTAACAGGATGTGGAAGGGCCTAAGACCAGTAGTCCTATTCACCGAGCTATTGTGCGCGAACTCTGTTAGGGGCAACACTGAATCCCAAGTACACACATGCTCACCAACAAGACAACGTAGGAGGGAGCCTAAACTCCTATTGACCACCTCAGTTTGTCCATCCGTCTGTGGGTGGTAGGCGGTGGAAAACTTGAGAGTGGTGTCAGTCTTCATCCATAGTGTCTTCCAGAAATAGCTCATGAATCGGACATCACGATCAGACACTATGGAGGAAGGTAACCCGTGATACCTAAAAACTTCCCTAAAGAATAGGGCGGCAACCAGGGAGGCATCGGCCGTCTTGCGACACAGGATGAAGTGGGCCATCTTCGAGAAACGGTCCATGACAACATAAATGGAGTCATGTTTCTTGGGCGTACGGGGCAGCCCAAGAACAAAGTCCATGCTAATGTCAACCCAAGGCCTGTGAGGAATGGGTAAAGGGGAATACAGGCCGCTGGGTTGGCGTGAGCCTTTTGCCACTTGTCATGTCCTACAGTGCCTCGTCACACGCGCCACGTCCCTCTTCAGTGAAGGCCAATAAAAACGATCCTCCACTAAGGCAGTAGTCTTGTCACGCTCAAAGTGTCCCGCGGCACCTCCTGCGTACATCTCCCAGATCAGAAAGTCGCGAAGGGAAGTGGAGGGGATGCAGAGTCGGGTGCCGAAAAACAGGTATCCCTCAGAAACAGTAAATCCCTCGACCGTATCAGGTGGGTCTCGAGTGAGGGACCTATAGATATCCCCAAAATCAGAACACTCAGCGTACTCTACAACAAGGCGCTCAAACCAAGTGACACGCGTGCTCATCGTCTGCAAGAGACTAATCCGGCGACTCAAGGCGTCGGCGGGCTTGTTATCAACACCCGCGCGGTGTTTGATAACGTAGTGATAGCTCTGCAGGAACTCTACCCACTTAGCGTGCCTATGGCTAAGCTTCGACTGGGATTCTAGATAACGTAAGGCCTGATGGTCAGAATACAGCACGAACTCCTTGTGTAGGAGATAGTGCCGCCAGTACCGCAGGGCCTGGAATATCGCGTAAAACTCCCGGTCATATGTAGAATATCGCTGGCGGGCCTCGTTCAGCTTCTCGCTGAAATAAGCAATGGGGTGGCCCTCCTGACTAAGTACTCCTCCAATCCCCAGTCCTGAAGCGTCACATGCGACCTCGAAGGAGAGGCTAAAATCTGGTAACCTAAGGACAGGGGCAGACGCTAGCCGATTCTTGATCTCTTCGAATGCTCTAGTGGCGGCCGGGGTCCACACGAAATCTCCTTTACGTAGGCAGCTCGTAAAGGGGGCCATAAGAGCACTAAACCCGCGGACGAACCTCCTGTAGAAGGTGGCTAGTCCATGGAAACTCCTGGCCTCATGGATGGTGGTGGGAACGGGCCACTCACGGATAGCTCTCACCTTGTCGGGATCTACGGAGATGCCCGACGCAGAAATAATGTACCCAAGGAAGTGCACCGACTCAGCTAGAAAATCGCACTTCTTCATGTTGATAAACAGATGCTCCCTCCTAAGGATGTCGAACACCAAACGGACGTGATGTAGGTGGTCAGTACGCTCCTGGCTGTAAATAAGAATGTCGTCGAAGTACACAACTAGGAACTTGCCCATGTGGGGCCGCAGGACCTGGGTCATCACCCGCATGAACGTACTGGGGGCGTTCGACAATCCGAAGGGCATCACTAGCCACTCGAATAGGCCATCCTTCGTCTTGAAGGCCGTCTTCCATTCATCTCCCTCACGGACTCTAATCTGGTGATACCCGCTCCTAAGGTCGATCTTCGTGAAAATACGGGCACCAGCCATAGCGTCAAGTAAGTCGTCGAGGCGGGGAATCGGGAAACGGTACTTCACTGTGATCTTATTGATGGCTCTACTGTCAACGCCCATGCGCCAACTCCCGTCCTTCTTCGGGGTGAGAAGGGCTGGGACTGCGCATGGGCTCAAGCTCTCGCGCACAAAACCCTTCCTAAGTAACTCATCAACATGCCGCTTCAGCTCGGCATGTTCGGTCGGACTCATTCGATAGTGTGGGAGGTTGGGCAAAGATGCCCCAGGCACGAGGTCGATCGCGTGCTGGATATCTCTCAGGGGAGGAAGCTCATCGGGAAGCTCCTCGGGCGTGATATCCGTATAATCTCTCAACAGTCGCTGTACATCAGGGTCGGTGGGGACGGCACCTCCACTAGGAGTGTCGAGAGCCAAGGTGGCCGCTACAATAAATACGATCCCCGAGTCTAGGCCCTCTCTCATAAAATCATGCATCCTCAGCATGTGCAGAGGCCTGGGGGGCCCGACACTGACGGGGGAATCGGTCTTGCCCTTGGATGAGTCCTTGGGCTGGGTCAGGGACAAGGTGACCTTTCGGCCTCGATCGTAAAATACGCATGTGTTCGATCGCCCGAAGCACGTCACATCTCTGTCGAACAGCCAGGGCCGTCCAAGAAGGACATGGGCCACATCCATCGGGATGACATCACACAAAACTTGGTCCTCGAAGGACGCTAAGCGAAGGGGTACGAGGCAACGCTGGGTGACCTGGATGGCAGATCTGTCGACCCAGAGGACACGGTAGGGGTGAGGGTGTGGCTCGGGGGTGATCTGCATCCGCTCCAGGGCCTTCTTGGCAACGATATTGACGCAGCTCCCACCATCAATAGCGAGCTTGCAGGGGCCGCCTGCGCTCTGGAAATGTGTAAAAGATGGTGGACCGACGCCAGTCATCCTCTGCACGCGGGGTGTGCAGAAGCCGACGTATGACTCCACACTCTAGCGACCTCTCAGCGTCGCTCTCCCAATCCTCATCCGCGGTGGCTACTATATCTCCATCTGTTCCCTCTACGGGGTCTACTCCCTCGTCCTCTTCTTCCTCAACTAATAGATTCCGCATGGGGCACTGTGCCGCATAGTGACCACGTCTAGAACATCTGTAGCACTGAGGCCCACTGGGCCTGGGTGGCCCCGTCGTGGCAGCCTTCCCTCTCACATCCTCAGGGGTGCGGGAAGGGGTTGGGGCCTGGGGGTGAGGAGGTGTAGGTCTCCTAAACGCAGGGCCATCAGTCCTAGGGGGCTGCTGGCGGGGGCCAGTGGTCCGGAGGTAGAGCTCATACTCCAGGGCCAACTCGTAGATCTGCTCGACTGTCTCCCGGCGATGGGGAATCAGTTCCCTCCTAATCTCAGGTCGTAAGCCGTATCGGAACCTGGAAGCTGCAACACTGCTCTCTTCCCGAAGGTCACTCCATACCAACAGATCATCAAATTTGGTCATGTACTCGGCTACCGACAACGTGCCCTGTCATAGCGCATAGACCTGATCAAGCAGTCGGTCACGATAGGATGCGGGGAGATATTTTTCTTTCAGACGTCTCTTCATATCTTCCCACCTAATGATGGGCCGATAGCCATCCCGCTCTAAGGCTCGCTCGACACTGGTCCAGTAGTTCATCGCAGATCCCACTAATTTCACTCGTGCAAATCTAACCTTACGCTCGTCGCTCATGTCATACCAGTCAAAGTAATGCTCCATCTATCGAAGCCAATCACTAAACGCTCCGGGATCCTGCTGACCATCAAAAGACGAAACCTCTAAGCGAACTCGGCGAGTGATGTCATCGTGGTAACCGTCGTAACGGTCGTGACGGCCGTAGTCGTGTCGATCTGGCACGGGGTCTCCTGGGGCTTCATGACCATAATCAGGGAGCCCAGGTTGTCGTCGGGGGCGACGATCAGGATTGGGGTGATCCCCTTGATCTTCATAATTATCTTGACGTGCCCGAAGTTCATTAATTTGGGAACCCATTTGGTCGAATCGCTCCAGCATCAAGCGCTGGAGGTCTGCGAGGGACACCTCCGCGTTGGTGCCATTGGACCGCTCACCGGTAACGTTTGGGTCAGACATATCTCGTCGAAAATGCCTACCACTACGTAACATACGAAATGCGACAACCTCGCTTTGATACCAATCTGACGCAGGGGCAGGCTAGGGTCTTGGGAAACTAGGCGAACTACAGGTTTGAGATGGGGGAAAACCAACACGGCACGAGCTTCATAAGATCCAAACAATTATTAGCGTGAGTTAAGTGGGTAATTTAAACCTATGCAGAATTCCACAAAACGATTTAGAAGTAAGGAGATAAACACATAGGCACGATTGCAAAATCGGGAGCGCAAAGATTTAAATGCGAAGCGAATTGGCCCTGCGAGGTTAGCACAAATTCAAGTAATCCAAATACCACTTAATTGATAAACAAAGCAAATAGTAATCTAAGCAAAAGAAACCATGTTTAAACTCAATCCACATAACAACTTACAACCATATCAGGAGCCAATCGGACGGGGGGGGGGGGGGGGGGGGGGGGGGACAAATGCGGAGTGGAACAGGTTCGGGACTTTGGTGGCCAACGGTGGTGGGGTATGGTGGCTGTGTGGAGGGAGGAGGTGACTCTCGAGGCTGCAGATGGACTGGGAGGTGGTCGGAGGGAGTGGTGGAGGGCAGGACTGGGGTTATCGGGTTGAAGGAGGACTGGAAATGGAGTTGGCGGGGTGGAGGAAGGGCTGGAGGTGGTCGACAGAGTAGTGGGGAGGGCTGGAGGGTGGTCGACGGGGTGAGGGACGGCAGGGAATGCTCGTCGAAGGTGGAGGGGGCTGGAGATGGGCCGGCGGGGGGGGGGGGGGGGGGGGGGGGGGGGGGGAGGGTGAGAAGTGGCTGGGAAGGCTCGACGGGGAAGGAGGAGGGCCGCGGAGGGGCTGGACGGGGGCGAACAGCGGCAGGGATCGGGAAATAACCCTAGGCGTCGCACCTGGGGGCGTTGGCGTCGCACCAACAGACCGGCTGGAAGAATCCCTCAAACAATCGGTGCCCAAGCCCTCCTCTTGGCTCCATATAAATAGAAAGTAAAAGCTAGGGCATCCGGAATCAAGGGCTCAGATCGTCCGATCTTCCGGGTGCCAAAATAATGTCAAAACTTGTCCGAATAAGATAAAACAAAATACAAAATATACTCTCGTAGACCTTCCGGACGCATCCACGGGCTCAGATCGTCCGGAAGGGCCCTCAAAGTGCAGGATCAGAAAATCACGCCCGCTTGCGGCGGGAATATACGTGCGTGGGCCATCGTCGCTGTCGATCTCCATCAAGTTGTGTCATTGGAGATCATATATATCGACCCTTAGAGTCTTGTATCAAGTATCAATGAATGAAAATCTATTTTCCTAACCCTAAAAGAGATATTGGAAACTCTCTTTCTTGAGGTCAATGCTCCGTAGTATCTCCGTCACCACCATCCCCACCTCCAGCAACCTCCGAGTAGGCCCATAACACACACCTAACGCTCGCCCGGACCAGAAGACCCCATAACATGTTACGATATGGGACATAAACTAAATGAGGAATAACAATACAGAGAGGCATACTGAAAATATACGTGTATATCACGAATTACAGATATGTGCAGCAGAATTACTCAAAGCTTGGGCGAGAAGGGCTACGGGCAAACCTCAAGTGATTGTGTAATCTTGGTTATAATCGTCCGCATCGGCAGTGGATAGATTCATGCATGCAATAATGTAAACACACTTGGGTGTATATTAGCAATCAGGCTAAGGCTTCGTTTGGCACGGTGGTGGCGGTCGTGAACGTGGTGGTCATGAACCGTCGTTTGTGAACGCCGGTATATCACGAATTACATATATGTGCAGCAGAATCACTCAAAGCTTGGGCGAGAAGGGTTGCGGGCAAACCTCAAGTGATTGTGTAATCTTGGTTATAATCGTCCGCATCGGCAGTGGATAGATTCATGCATGCAATAATGTAAACACAATTGGGTGTATATTAGCAATCAGATTAAGGCTTCGTTTGGCGTGGTGGTGGCAGTCGTGAACGCGGTGGTCATGAACCGTCGTTTGTGAACGCCCAATCTCACCTAAAAAATTTCATGCATTTTATGCACAAAACTAGTTTATTTTCTTGGTAGCGGTCGTAACCTTTGTCATGCCAAACATACATTCAATGATAATTGCATTTTTGTCCAAACTCACAGGAGCAAATAAGTCGCGCCAAACGAAGCCTAACTCATGTGCTGCGCAATGGAAGGAAGCAAAAAGAGTTTCCACGTGCCTTAAGGACAGCATGCTATGTTCCAAAATAGTGAGGGTCATTTGAGAAGGCATAGCGATGCCTTGCGGGCAAGGCATAGGACCAGTGAAAATTTCTCTCAAGATATATTTAGGCAAAATAATGTGACGTACAATGGAGTAGAAAGGAACAATTTGCATGCTATGTTCCAAAAATAATTAGTGTTGTTTGGCAGGATACAGCGATGATGCCCGATGGGGAAGGTATAGGAACAGCGAAAATCTATCTCTAGATATATTTTTAGCCAAAAAAACGCCATTATAATGGAGAAGAAAGAAACAACTATGCATAAGCTCGAGACGTTATGATGGCAAGTAATAAAAATGTCATTGCAAAAGTATTGATGCATTGGAACATAATAAGTTGCATCTGTTAAGGGTTGAGGTTTCACTCAAAAAAACCTGAGGTGAAGGGAAGAGTGGTCCCAACCTTAAGAAGCACGGGAACTTTACATGGACAAGCGGTGTGGGACTAATTCTCTCCACGGGTACGCGTGAGGATACCCCAAGCCATGGCGACTGCGGGAGCCCAGTCCCATGCACGGCCCCACATACCACGTGACACCGCAAGAATTCTCCACAATATCTTGAGAAATATGATTGCATTAAGAGAAGCGGTGTAGGGGCACATGTTTACTGTAGATATCCATGAACCATTCAAAGCCACAATCAAATCTACAGCTGCAAGCCTGCAACAATATTCCAAGGAAGATGGTCGCAAACAGTTTCTTTAGGGAGTTATCGATGGCTATGATGGGTTGCACCTAATGAAATATTTTTGGGAAATGACTTTTCCTAGCGCGGGAGAATATATGGAGGATAATGGCCTATTTGGGAGAACGGCGGCGGTTGGAGATGGAGTGGTTTGATAGCACCAACTATCCAGCTATCAAATTATAATCTCATAAAAATAAAAGTGTAAGGATACAAACGTGAGGTATGCTAGCGCCAAGATTCCGAGAGATGGTTTCCTCTTAAAGCCCCTCTTCAAATGAGAGATCAAATCTAAAATTTCCAAAAGATGATTATAAGATTCCTCCACTACAATATTACAGAAATTCCACTACATATACATAGATAAATAGAAGGATGTGTGGATGAGCCCGGGGAGTACTTATATCAATACTCTCATATCGAATGTCCTCCAGTTCAATCCCCAAAAGGGTTGACAGTGAGCGTAAGAAGATTCAAGTCCGCGAAGTCGGGATCATCAACTTCGGAACTGATCAACAAGCGAAGTTCCTTGAGAGCGTATTTGTGTGCTGAAGAGTACATATGCTTGCATCGAAAACAAATGTCATGTTGGTGGAACAGCTCAAATGGTGATGAGAAGTGAAAGAACTATATAGTTAAGCGTGCTCGGACGGGAGCAATTCTGGGATGGGTGACCTCCTGGGAAGTCCACGTAGAGGCGCTTAACTGGATCACTTCTCGTCAAAGGGAGGCTGCGGTCTCCAACAACCCGCCGTGGCCGAATAGGCGCGGAGAGGGGTTGGGGTGACATGGGTTGCGGCCCATGCGGGGGCCTGGGACGAAAGGCAGCGCTGGTGCGCCAGGCTGTGGTCAGGGTCCTCACATTAAAAGTGCAGCTCAAATGGTGATGATAAGTGAAAGAACTCTATAGTTAAGCGTGCTCGGACGGGAGCAATTCTGGGATGGGTGACCTCCTGGGAAGTCCACGTAGAGGCGCTTAACTGGATCACTTCTCGTCAAAGGGAGGCTGCGGTCTCCAACAACCCGCCGTGGCCGAATAGGCGCGGAGAGGGGTTGGGGTGGCATGGGCTGCGGCCCATGTGGGGGCCTGGGACGAAATGCAGCGCTGGTGCGCCAGGCTGTGGTCAGGACTTTTAATACTCTTGGTGAGATAAGCATTGGGGCGGAGGAGGTACAGTCGATGAAGGGACTGGTGGAGGTGGGGACGGACCGATCAACAAAAGTCAATCCAGAGGTATGGGATCCGGTTGATGGAGTAGTATATGGGGCTTTGGAGGTGGCAATAACTGGGTACTGGTCGGGAAGAAGGGGAAGTGGGGCCCGTAGAATTCCATATCGAGGCCGTAAGCTTAATCCATAGGTTGGGAGAGGATAGATGGATTGTGGACATGAAGGCGGCTCGAATTTGGGTTATCAGCTAGGAAGTACCCCAGGTAATGTCCCGTGGAGAAGCATGTCACGTGTGTGACGATCTCGATGAACACTATGATGTAGGTTGTGGCGAAGTCAGACTGACGAACAGAGACGATGCGCTCATACGCATTGCCTGCTTGACGAGTGTTGTCGTGGCGAAGGAGTTCCTACTTAAGTGTGGACTAGGAGAGATCAGAAATGTTCTGGAATATCCAACGCACTCAGTGAAGCGTCGGAAGCATCGGTTCTTCCATGTAGAAGAGAGCCATTGGGACATTCTGATTCACGAGACATGTCAATGTCACACGCTACACGTTAGGCTTTAGGACGCAAGGTAGGCTATGTAGGTGGACTCTAAACAAATACAACCCTAGGTGTGGTTGATGGAGATCGTTTGCCCACATACGTTTATTCCTGCAGGAGGCGGTGATTCGCTACCCGTTCGGACGATCCGAGTCCACGGATGCGTATGTATGGTCGTTCTGAGTCCTTTGCTAGATCGGTTCGGGCATTATGGGTTGTCCGTTCCGAGCGCCCTATCAGTTATGCTTTTTATACACGCATGCAGACGACGGTTTAGGGCATCGATGGTTTTGGTTATGTTTCAGGAATCGTCGGTCTCCTCACGGTGCGACTCCGCGAGGTCCTCCTTGGTGCGACTCCAAGACTTCGTTGTTTCCAGCCTTCTCTTCCCCGCCGATCGCTTGCTCCCAATCCAAGGCCACTTCCGCAAGCCCACACCTGCAACACCTCCATCTTCCGCTAACCGCAAGCCCCAGCCTCGCCCTAACCGCGACCCTCCATCACCTCCCGCTTCCAGTTTGCTACGCATCACATTATACCAGATCCCGTCAAACTCCTGCTGGAGCATGCGTTCCGCATCCCTTGGTTTGAGAATAACAAATCTCATAATGTATTTGATAATTTGTTTTTCGTGTGTTTATAGTGTGCAGAAATTACAGGTACAATACCCTTAAGAGTGTGATGCAGAATGAAGACGGAACTCAGAATTTATTGTTAACGCTAGGCTGTATCACTACCGCTCGCGTTAGCGCTAGCATTATCAATACCGCGGGGAGGTAGTGCCACGATCTACCACGACAGCATGCGACAGTCGCATGATGCAGCTACCGCTGGGCGCTAGCACTACCGCGGGCGTAGTCGTGTCCAAAAAAACCGGGCCCGGCCCAGAAAAAGCCCAGCTAGGCCCGGTACCGGGCTAGCCCGCCTCGGGCCCAGGCCGGGCTTGGGGGCCTTACAGGGCCCCCATATAAACCAATAGCTTGGCCCGGTGCCTGACCCGGGTCGGGCCGGGCAAAGCCTGATTTTTCAGGGCTGCCCGGGCCCGGGCCCAGGCAAGGCCTGACCCAGGCAAATTAATTAGCCGTTGGGATCAACGACCCTTTGACCCGTTGATCCCAACGGCTCGCTGGCCAGCCGCTGGAATGGCAGCATTGTAAATGCTGCCTTGCCAGTACTAGTAGGCTGCCTACTTTGGCAGCCTACTAGTAGGTAGCCTAGGGCCTAGGCTACCTAGCCTAGGTCCTAGGCTTATTTAAAAATAAAATAAAATAAATAAATTTTTTTTTATAAAATCCCCCACCCACATAACCGATCCCCCTCTCTCTCTCTCTTCTCGACACTCTCTCTCTCTCCAACTCATTCTCTCTCTCACTCTCTCTCTTCTCGTCTCTCTCTCTCTCTTCAACTCATTCTCTCTCTCACTCTCACTCTCTCACGCGTCGAGCATGGCATCGTCATCCTCGGCGCCAGCGTCGTCTACTCAAACTGCACATGAAGTGGTGGAGCACAAGCGTACGACGCCAATTTGGGAGCATTTCAATAAAGTTAAAGTCGGCGACGAATACAAGGCGATGTGCAAATTATGCTCGAAGTTGCTGACCCTTACTGGCAACTCGACACAAGCAAGACACTTCAAGTCTTGCGTTTCGAAACAAGCTCCCGAGTCCAGTCAGGCACAAATATCGGGAGCAGGGCAAATTTGGACATACGATCAACTTCGGCAACGGGAGCTGCAGATGAAGAACGTCATCAGACGTGAGTTGTCGTTCAGCCACTACGACAACGAGGAGGAGACCGAATATATACATCAAGGGCTTCAACCAAAATATCAACAGGTCAGTAGATCCTCTCTTAGGCGTGACGCTCTCAAATTTTATTTAGAAGCAAAACAATCTATAATAAATTATTTCGAAAATTTTGAAGGACGTGTAAGTTTAACAAGTGACGTTTGGACTAGTAGCATAAAATTAGGACTATCATATATTTGTATCACTTGTCATTGGGTCAATCCCGTTTCATGGGATCTAAATAAACGTATAATTTGTTTTGAAAGTTTTGAAGTCCCGCACACAGGTCAAGCTATATATCAAATAATTATTAAATGTGTGCGAGAATTTAAAATTAAAGATAAAATTATGAGTATTTCTTTTGATAACGCCACTAATAATACCGTCGCAATTGAGTGGTTAAAACGCGATTTAAAATCAATGTTAAACGGTGCGTTTTTTCATACGCAATGCGTTTGCCACGTTTTAAATTTAGTGGTACAAGATAGTTTATCTTATATGGAACCATATATTAATAAAATTCGTCTTATGTTATAATTTATTTATAGTTCTATGCAACGAAAACAAGATTTTAAAAATTTTGTAAACGCTCAAGGTCAAAAATATTTGAAACCTCAATTTGATATGCCCATTAGATGGAACTCAACATACAAAATGTTAAAAAGAGCGTTCCAACAAAAACCACTTCTTATGAAATATTATACTATGCTAACTATTCATAATTTGAACGATAACGATTGGGACGTATTAGAAAATTATATGGATTTATTAAAATGTTTTTATATGGCGACAACTTTTTTATCTGGCGTATATTATCCGACTAGCCCTCTAGTAATTGAAAATTTTATAAATATAGCACAAAAAATTAACTATTATAAGCAAAACGAAGGGTGGCGTCCATTAATTGAAATAATGGAAGCAAAATTTTTAAAATATTATAGAGAAATGTCTACCATGTTTTCATGCGCCGCCGCTTTAAATCCTCTATTCGGCGTAGACGACTTAGAAAATTTGATAGAAGAAATAAATAATAATTTAAACTTAACTATAACTTTTGCGGATTTTGATGACGTTAGTATTTTAAAATTCAATTCAACTTTTACCGAATGTTATAACTATTATGATAACTTATACGGCTCGCGGCCCCGAAAAGAAATATCGCAACCCAGAACAAAAGATACTTTTAAAAATAAAATTTTAGAATTAGCTTCTAGGAAAAAAGCGCGCACATCTAGTTCTAGTAGTTTAAATGAATTAGGATTGTATACTAAAACACAATTTCGTGATTTTATGAGTACGAAGGAGATTGAAAACTTCGATCTCTTAAAATGGTGGAAAGGTAAAGTTAATACATATCCTATTTTGGCCTATATGACCCGTGATTTACTAACAATCCAAGCTAGTACGGTAGCTTCGGAGTCTGTTTTTTCTCTTAGTAGCAGGGTTTTGAACGAGCGGAGGAGTCGCCTCAACGAAGAATCACTGGAAATCTACATCTACTACAAGGATCACTTGGATGCTACGAAGAGGAAACAACACATTTCATCGATAGAGGATAGCTCGTCGGACGTAGAAGACGAGATGAACGCAATAAATTTACGAGTTGATTAAGCGCGTCGCATATTCGTCAGTCACACCCGATAAAATATGTATTTTGTTAAATTAGTGAGTTTTTTAATTTTCTTTATTTAAAATTAATAATAATAATAAATTTGAGTTCAGTACTTTTTTTTTAAATTTGATGTAAATGTGTAATTTATCTTTTTTCAATATTAATAAAAATTTGTTTTTCTTGTCCATCTCAAATTCTCAAATCATTTCATTTATTGTATTTTTTTTTTTAAATAAAGAAATTATTTTAAAAAAAAATCGGGCCCGACCTGGGCCTGGCCCGGCCCTGGGGGCCTTAACAGGCCCCCTACCGGGGCTGGTGCCCGAGCCTGGCTAAAGCAAGACCCAGGCCCGGTTGGCAAAAGCCCGGGCCCTTCAGGCCCGGTCGGGCTTTATGGACAGGGCTACGCGGGCGGTAGGTGCCACGACCGACCACGGTCTCCACGAGCTTGACCGCGATCTCCACAATATCGGCTACGTGTCACGACGATACGCTACCGCCAGGCGGCATCGCTACCACTGGCGTTAGCTCTCGAGCCTATTTAAGGAGCAGATCTCTTCGTTCAAAGCAACCAAATCTCAAGCTATCATTTCTACCTTTCGTGGGAGCCTTCATCTCGAATTCCGATAGCACTCCCAACACTATCCTTGAAGATCAAGAGTGAGAAGGAGATTTCCAAAAGGTCAAACTTGAAGAAGGACGCATGCTTCAACTCCGATGATGTTCATGGTGATTCTTCATCATCTCCTTAAGAGCTCTTCAATATAGGGAGTTTTTATTTCTAAATTTTTTTTGTATTCTTCCATTTTCTTTTGTAACGTAAGTGAATTCGTCATCTTGTGTGTGGCGACTAGGCCTTGTGAGGTTTAAGGGGAAATTCGTCGTCTTGTGTGTGGCAACTAGGTCTTGTGAGGTTTAGGGGGAAATTCGCCGCCTTGTGTGTGGCGACTAGATTTAAGGTAGATCTAGGGGGAGGTTGTAGGTCATATCTGAGGTAATATAGGTTATAGTCAGCCGGTCCTTGGGAGAAGGACCGGTGAAGGAACAAAAAGTATTTTTTATTAAAGCTTTGATTTCGAGCTTCATTAAAATCAAATTATTGTATTCTTTCTTTGAAATAAAATAATATTTCATCTTCTCATAATTTCAAGAATTTTATTTCATTCAAGCAATTTTAAGAAAAATTTCTTTCGCATATTTTTCGAAGAGTTTTTATTTTCTGGAGAGTTAACGTCCGACGTTAACACTAACGTCGGCGGGTAGCAACAAAATCAAAAAGTTTCCTGTTTCTGCAATTATCTCAAAAATTTCTCAGTTTTATTTAAAATTTGTAAACCCCTTATTCACCCCCTGTCTCTAAGGGCGACATAAGATCCAACAACTCCCACGGTAGTTACCAAGCCTCCAAGCTACAACCAAGCCCGTATTGCCATTCCTCCGCCGATTCCGATCCCTACTCTTTTCCCTGACTCTGTTCCCTAATCTCCCTGCCGACCCAGATAGCTCCTCCACCATGACTTCCAACCTCCTCACTCACATCCATTCCTGATCCCGCCTCTGGACCATCCCGACGCCACTCCCACTCCCCCCTTTCCCACGACTCGTCTACTTGCAGCAACTTCGGATCTTTTCTATTCGCTCCCGCCTGCATAGGTAAGTCAAAGTTTGGTATTTGTGTTCTCTACTTTTACATGATTTGAATATATTTAGCAGATGTGATATCATGTCATTTTTTTGTGAGATTGTCTGATCTGCATGACTTATTCGTTGTGCGCTTGAAATTTTGCACCACATTTGCTTATGAATTAACGCATGCCTCTAAATTCATTTTTCTATAAACGAATGTGCTCCTGACTATATTTTATTTTCCTAAAGGATCCATAGGTCACGCCTTCACGGTTCGTATTCGTACAGGAAGCATTTGCCCTTTTGCGTCTAGTATTTGCTAACCCTCACCATTCCTTGACCCCCCTAGGTGTTCCCAAAGTTGTGACGTGGACTTGGGTGAACTTGACGGGGACTTGATGTGGAGATAAAAGACATGCAGAGGAACATTGCTACACTTAACAACATCATCAGTCATATAGTTAGCTCAGTAGGTTTATAGTTTTACAACATTTTATATATTAGCATTTATCTGGCTTGACATATTACTTGTGAGCCCCCAGACTTTCTATAGACTGTTGTACTTTGACTGTGAGGTCATCGTGTCGTTATTGTGGTTGTTTTCTATCTTCTCTTTTTACATATATGTTTCTGTGATCTACTACGTGGCTGTTAGTCTTCTGCTAGCACATCTTCCGCTACGCTATTAGCGTACTCATTATGTGGTGTGATAGTTATTTGCTTAGCACCATCGTCGGTTCGTTGCGTTAGGAGAGAATGTCGGGAGAGGGTTGAGACCTTCATACCTTTACTCTTATGTTATTCCCTTCTTTGTTGTGGAGTGGCGGTAGTGTGCGATAAGATCCCCTTGTCGTGCCTAATTTTCGAGGGAGGGGGGCTTACACGTGGTCTTATTGGCCGAACTATTATACGCAAATTCCGCCATAGGTAATATGGAATCCCACGTGGATGAGCTTTCATCAACTAGACACTGCATAAGGGTACCTAAACTAAGATTGACAATTTCAGTTTGTCTATCCGTCTATGGGTGATAGACGATGGGGAACTTGAGAGTCGTGTCAGTCGTTTCCATAACGTCTTGTAAAAGCAACTCTAAATCTGATGTCGCGGTCAGAGAAAATAGACGTAGGTAGACCATGGTACTTAAATACATTCCTAAAGAATAAAGCTGCAATGCGAGATGCATCGACAATCTTACGACAAGGGATAAAGCGAGTCATTTTCGAGAAACGGTCCACAACAATGAAAATGGAGTCATGCTTCTTTAGGGTGCGTGGAATCCAGACATAAAATCCATGCTAATGTCAGCCCATGGTCGGTGTGGGATGGGGAGAGGCATGTATAACCCGGTGGACTAATGGGTCCCACTCATGGTGTGGCAGACGCAACACGCAACAGTGCCTACATCCTTCTTCAGGCTAGGTAAGAAGAAGCGATCCTCGACTAAGGCAATTGTCTTGTTCTGACCAAAATGACTCGTGGCTACGTCGGCATACAACTCTCAGATCAAGTAGTCGCGAAGGAAGGCTAAAGTACGCACATGCGAGAGCCGAAGAAAAGGTAACCATAAGACATCATGAAACCCAAAATGGGGTCGGGGGGATCCCTCGCTATCGCACTGTGTCTCGCTAAGATCTGGGCACTCCTAGTAGGCTAAACGCTCGAAGCCCACTCCTGCTTATTAGTACTTGCGCCTCAAATATTTGTGGATTCACTTTGCATTTCAATTCAATTTTCTACTGTGAATAATTGTGCGCTTGTTAAGTTTTTATATTAATTAATTGTGTATTGTCAATTTAAATTGGACTTAGATTTGCACTTGCATTGAATTGGCATTTTATTAGATTGTGTGTGTGCATTCATATCATTTTATAGATTGGTCGTAGCCTCGTTCGCGTATGTCGCATGCCCGCTTGCATTTCATTTTAGGGTCGTCATAACTTCATTTGCATCTATTGTGTACTTGCTTGCTTTGCATTTAGGGTTAGGGTTTCTGTTATGCCTCCGCACCCGTTACAGTTCGCAGGCCAGCAATATTCAAGACGGCGCAAGGAGATACAAGACAACGGGGCTGAACCATCTGGTTCAGCCCTCTCGCAGCAATAAATAAAGAATAGGGGCTGAACCATACCGGTTCAGCCCCTACTGGGGGGGCCGGCCAGCCCCCTTGTCCCCGGGTATTAATAGGCCCGGGGACCCTCTTTTGAGGGGATGCAATATTACTTTCAGGTATTCTCCTCTCTTTCTCCTCTCTCAAACCCTAGCCGTCTTTCTTTCTCTTATTCTCCTCTAGATCTCTCTTCTCTTCTCTCAAACCCTAGCAAGTTCATATCAATTGGTATCAGAGCATCGCTCCTACGACCATAGTCACCACACGCACCGAAGCCGAAGTCGCTCGCCTCGCCGCCATCGAGGAGAACTACGTCACCTTGGCGGATTCGGTGGCCGGCATCGAGGAACAAGTCAAAACTACCACCAAAAATCTGGAAGAACGGATGGAAGGACGCTTGGATGAACTCAAGGCGTTGTTAACGCAATCCCTCCGAGGAAAATCGAACGTAAACAGTGATTATACGGGAGAAACCTCAAATCCAGCGCCGCCAATCAACGGAGGAGGCACGGGAGGGGCTGGCGTGATGCCCTACGCGTACACGGGCCCGGAACCAGGTCGAACAGGCGGCCAGGGAGCGCCCGCAGTCGGCCCAGGCGCGCTAGGGCCGACGGCCCTGTTTCCGTCCAGCGCCTGGGCGGGCGCTGCTGCCGCCAGGCCGCCGGCCGGACCGGTCCCCAACTCCCACCAGCAGGTCGCCGGGAGGTGGTCCGGCCCTGGAGGGGTGGCCGCCGGTGGTGGGATCGCCGGAGGGGCTGCCGGACGTCAATTTGGAGCCCCGGAGCAGAATTTCAGGCCGCCGGCACCTATGGGAGGTCCGATTGGAGTTGGAAACGGAATTTTACCCATGCCTCCACCCCTTGGGACCCCGATGCGGATGGGGCAAGGAGAACCATGGCGGGAAAATCCTCCAAGACACGTATACGACGAGGAGGGCCCTCCAATGGAGCATCAACATGATTACTATGGGCGACCAAATTTTATGGCGGAACCATTCCGGCATGGAGGACACGAACCGGATTTCGGAAGGAATGGAGGGGCTAATCAGCGGGCGTACAAGCAACCGAAGAGGACTCGGATGAATTTTCCAAAATTCCTGGGCGGCGACGCCTTGGAGTGGGTGCAGAAGGCCGAGCTGTTCTTTACCTACCAGGAGATCCCCAAGGACCAATGGGTGCAGCTGGCCTCGTTTCACTTGGAGGACGACGCATACCAGTGAGCGCAGTGGTTTGTCCGTAACCAGGGCTACGCCCCATGGGATTATTTTGTGGAAGGGTTCACGGCCCGTTTCGGCCCCCTGGAGTATGAGGATATGGAGGCGACCTTGCAGAAGCTCAGGCAGAAGGGAACCGTCATGGAATACCGCACTGAGTTCGAGCGGTTAGCAAATCGGGTCAACTGGGGTGAAAAGACCCTTCTCAGTTGTTTCATTTCGGGACTGAAGGACCATCTGAGGGACGAAGTCCACGCATACATGCCTTCCAGTCTGAGCCATGCCATTAGTCTGGCCCGGATACAGGAGGAGCGGTTCAACCGCCAGCGAAATCGGGGGACAGCACGGGCAATTCCAGCAGTACCTGCAGCACCAGGAGCTGGACGGCGAGACCCGCCACCTGCAGGACGACCGACTGTGACTCGGTTGACTTGGCCAGAGCTACAGGCCAGAAGAGACAAGGGGTTATGCTTCAACTGCGACGAAAAGTTCACCCCCGGACATCGATGCCAGAAGGTGCAGGTCTTTATGTTACGAGAGGAGGATGACGAGGACGAGCCCATCAGTTGTGAGGAGGTGGAGGAACTAGACCTGGCAGAATTTGGAATCTGCCTGCAAGCCATGGAGGGATGTCCTGCACCGCTCACGTTACGCGTTTCTGGGAGGCTGGGACACGAGCGGGTGACCATCTTGATCGATAGTGGGAGCACCCACAATTTTATCACCCCCGCAGCAGCACTGAAGGCGGGGTGTGCAGTTGACAGAGGGGCTTCCTTCCAGGTCATGGTCGCGGACGGCAGCAAGCTGCGGTGTGAGGGGGTCCTAAAAGGGGTAGAGCTGCGGATTCAGGGTTATGTGTGCCAGACAGATGTTTACCTTTTGCCGATTCAGGGGTCTGATATGGTTTTGGGTGTGCAGTGGCTCCGCCAGCTCAAGAGAGTCACGACGGACTGGGAAAAGATGACATTGGAATTTACGCATCTGGGAACAGAGCATTGCCTCCATGGCATTAGATCACCGCCGCTCAAGGAAATTTCCATTAGGAGCTTACAGAGGATGGAGGAGGAGGGCAGTACTATAACCATGATTTTGGGGGTTGAGGCCCTGGGGCCGGGCACAGCAGCCGAACCAGAGCAGATACAGGGGCTGTTGTCACAGTTCGAGGATGTTTTTCAAGAGCCGTCTTCTTTGCCACCCTCCCGGTTCCGTGACCACCAGATCCAGTTGAAGGCCGGATCAGATCCGACTAATATCCGGCCTTATCGCTACCCGCATATTCAGAAGGCTGAGATCGAACGCAGTGTACGAGAGATGCTATCCACTGGCATCATCCGTCCCAGCACGAGTGCTTTCTCCTCACCGATCATCCTTGTGAAAAAGAAGGATGGTTCGTGGCGGTTTTGTGTGGATTACCGGGCCTGAACGGCTCGACTATTAAAGATAAATTTCCTATTCCGATGATTGAGGAGCTGCTGGACGAGCTGCACGGAGCTAGCTTGTTCACCAAGCTGGACCTCCGGTCTGGGTACCATCAGATTTGGATGAAAGAGGAGGACATCCACAAGACGGCCTTCCGCACCCACGACGGTCACTATGAGTTCCTGGTGATGCCGTTTGGGATGGCCAATGCCCCATCTACCTTCCAGGCCGTGATGAACGAGATCTTCCGGCCACTACTCCGTCGGTACGTTCTAGTTTTCTTTGATGACATACTGATCTATAGCAGGAATTGGGAAGATCATCTGGAGCACGTCCACCATGTCCTGAGCATTTTGAGGGAGCACCAACTGTACGCCAAGCGCTCCAAATGCTCTTTTGGGCAGGAGGAAGTCGAGTACTTGGGCCACCTGGTATCCTCCTGTGGGGTTCAGGCGGACCCAAAGAAGATCGAGAGCATGGTGACCTGGCCACAGCCCACGACGACACGGGCCCTGCGGGGCTTTCTTGGGTTGACTGGCTACTACCGCCGGTTCGTGCAGGACTACGGGAAGATTACCCGACCCTTGACCCAGCTGTTGCAGAAGGACGCCTTCGACTGGACGGCAGAAGCAGAGGCGGCATTCCAGGCCCTGAAGCGGGCCATGACGACCACACCGGTGCTGGCACTGCCGGACTTTTCCAAAGGTTTTGTAGTGGAGACCGACGCTTCAGGAGTCGGAATCGGCGCGGTATTGATGCAAGAGGGCCGACCGATAGCTTATTTCAGCAAGGCTTTAGCGCCCCGGACTTTGGGGCTATCTACTTATGAGAAGGAGATGTTAGTCATCCTTCATGCGGTGGCTATGTGGCGGCCTTATTTATTGGGGCGGCATTTTCAGGTCCGTACGGACCACCAGAGTTTGAAGCATTTTTTGGAGCAGCGCCTGGCCTCTCCCCTCCAGCAGAAGTGGTTGACGAAGCTGCTAGGCTACGACTACGAGATTGTCTACAAGCAGGGGAAGGAGAATGTGGTGGCAGACGCCTTATCTCGGTTACCCGAGGGCTCCCTAGCCCATGTTTCCGGACCGTTGATTGATTCCCTGGATGAGGTTCAGGTGGCAGTACAACAGGATCCAACCCTCCGGGACATTGTCGAGGCACTACAGCACGGCCACCCCACCGAGGCCGGCTACCACTTACAGGGAGCGCGGTTGTACTATCAGGGCCGGCTCGTCATTCCCGCCACGTCACCTTGGCGCACCATCATGATACAGGAGTTCCATTCTTCTCCTACCGGGGGCCACGCCGGTATCCTGCGGACCCTACAGAGGGTAAGGGCGAATGTGTTCTGGAAAGGAATGCGGCGAGATGTTCAGAAGTTTGAAAGGGAATGTGACATCTGTCAACGGCAGAAATACGAGACGACGTCCCCAGCTGGGTTGCTCACTCCCTTGGCGATTCCTCACCAGATTTGGGATACCATCTCTTTGGACTTCATCGACGGCTTACCCAAGTCTCAGGGCAAATCGGTCATTCTCGTAGTGGTCGACAAGCTCTCCAAGTACGGCCATTTCTTGGCTTTGAGCCACCCCTACACAGGCGAGTCCGTAGCGGACCTTTTTGCCAGGGAGATAGTGCGTCTCCACGGGGTTCCTCGAGCCATCATATCAGACAGAGACCCGGTGTTCATCAGCAAGTTCTGGAAGGAGTTATTTCGCCTGCAAGGCACCACTTTGCGCATGAGCACGGCCAACCATCCCCAGACCGACGGGCAGACAGAGGTGCTCAATCGTGGTGTTGAAACCTACTTGAGATGTTTCGTGATGGATGAACCGCGGACTTGGACCCAGTGGTTACACTGGGCAGAATATTGCTACAACACATCGTTCCATACCGCGAGCAAGCTCACCCCTTTTGAGGTGGTCTACGGCCGCCCACCTCCCACGCTCACCCCTTTTGAGGTGGTCTACGGCCGCCCACCTCCCACGCTGAGTTCCTATGAGCCAGACAGTACTTCTCTTCCGGCAGTGGGCCGGACACTTCAGGAGCGGGACCAGACGCTCACCCTCTTGCGGGACAATCTTCGGACAACACAGGATCGCATGAAGGTCCAGGCGGATAAGCATCGTAAGGAAAGAGAATTTGCAGTGGGGGATGAAGTTTTCCTCCGTCTCCAACCCTACAGGCAGCTCTCGGTCGCTCGGCGGGCCAATCAGAAACTGGCTCCACGTTACTATGGACCCTTCAGAATCATCAGGCGAGTAGGTCCAGTTGCTTACACCTTGGCACTCCCTGAAGGGTCGCGCATTCACCCGACTTTCCACGTCTCCGTGCTGAAAAGGAAAATTGGGGACTCGGTCCAGGCCGACCTCGTCCTCCCGGAAGCCACTAGCAGCGGGGAACTGCGACCGTTACCAGAAACTATCTTGCTTACCAAGTGGAAGAAGCGGGGCACGGAGTACCGCCTCGAAGTCCTCGTCAAGTGGAAGCACCTCTCTGATACACACAACTCTTGGGTCGATCTTTTGGAGTTCCGAGAGCACTTTCCGGATTTCCACCTTGAGGACAAGGTGACTCTTGATGGGGGAGGGAATGTTATGCCTCCGCACCCGTTACAGTTCGCAGGCCAGCAATATTCAAGACGACGCAAGGAGATACAAGACAACGGGGCTGAACCATCCGGTTCAGCCCCCTCGCAGCAATAAATAAAGAATAGGGGCTGAACCATACCGGTTCAGCCCCTACTGGGGGGGGGGGGGGGGGCGGCCAGCCCCCTTGTCCCCGGGTATTAATAGGCCCGGGGACCCTCTTTTGAGGGGATGCAATATTACTTTCAGGTATTCTCCTCTCTTTCTCCTCTCTCAAACCCTAGCCGTCTTTCTTTCTCTTATTCTCCTCTAGATCTCTCTTCTCTTCTCTCAAACCCTAGCAAGTTCATATCAGTTTCAGTCTTCCGCCATCTATAGATTCGTACTGCGTCACTATGTCACATCACCATAAAGAGATCTTGAATGCTCTTAAAATTATCAAACTTATTTTATATGAGCAAAATAAATCTCCGTAAGAAAATGCATAATGTATCTCCGTAGACTAGTTAAGCACTCAGTACATTCAAGTGCCGCGTGAATAAAATGGCATACCAAATACAAATACAATGAGTATGGTGCCCATATGCTAAGGAAGGTCTACCGTATCATTTTAGGTGTCCAAGTGGTTGAATTTTGAATCAAAAGTATTATATTTAAAATCCTCAAATTTTTCCTTCATTATGAAAGGAAAAAAATTAAAAAAAACTATTTTTTTGGGTAAGACGGGAACACCTAAGAACTAATGAACCCGATCATGCGTACAATGATTGCGATCAACGCCCACCAGAATACGCATCTCAGGGTGGAGGTCCTCTTGCACATACGAGAAGTCTCCCTTGGTAAACGCATGATTAGCACAACAATCCGCCACACTATGCACAACCCGGTAACCATGTTCCATGGTACAATCACGAAGTCCGAAGACCCAATCTCTAATGTCCTGAACATGTCCCATTCTGCTATCAGAACAGACAGAAGAATCATTGATCCAATAGATAACCATCATTGTATCACCCTGGACAACAATGCGCTAGAACCCAAGAACAAAGATCGCTTGACAGATGTCCTCCCACGCAGCACGAAGTTCAATAGTAGAAACGGATAAGCAACGAAATTGAATGCCACTAGCCAATTGGTCAATAAATAAAACTATTTTTGCAAAAAACATGATATGATGCAAAAAAAATTGGAAAAAAAAAGTTGTATTAAAGAAAGAAAAATGAGAATTTCAAATATCATACTTTCAATCCAAAAATCTATTGGGCACCTAAAATGATATGGTAGACCATGCTCTGCAAAGGAGCACCGGCCTAATAAATTTTCCAAGCTTAGGCACATTGAATATGAAGGAACAAAATCAGCATTGATTAAATACAAATTAGATGCAAGAATGGAAAGCATACGCTGCATGAAACATGGAGCCGCATGGGGGATTGCTGCAACTGCACGGGTTGAAATCTTGTCTTTGGGCTAGAGAAGGAAAGTAGCTTAAAGCCAGAAAGACCGCTATAGACCTGAACGATATAAGTCAGAAGTGCTGAAATTAGTTAATAATCTTGAATCTATTGTGAGATTAAAGATTTTGGTATTGAGAACTAACAAACAAGCCCTGACACACCCTTCAGCATTCCTGTGCAAGATTTATATTTACGTAATTACATCCAACAAAAATATACAAACTAGCTATGTGATTTATCTTTACATGTTCCAGGCGTGTGAACTTCCTTTCATCCATCCTCTTTGAATAGCTAAATATAGAAGAAAATAAATATAGGAGCTTTTGATCTAGTTGCTTCTAGTTACAAAATCCATAAGGCGGTATAAATATATCTCACATGAACAAATTGCAAAAAGTTTTAAATAAGCGGACAACTTATAAAATACACAAAATGTGAAATAAAATACTAAATGCAACAATAAATCCAAACAATGATTATTAAACCATAATAAAGATACCCTAAATTATGATTATACATAACAATACCCCTCTCTTCTGTGAACGCAACAACAGTGAGCGGTTCGGGTTTATCGTGTCCAGTTCAAGTCGGGTTACAAACCTGAGTGGGGTTCTATTAGGAGAAATTAATTAGCTTTAATTGATTTTGGTCAGCACCCGGTTTCCTTCCTATTAAATGAGCGGCTGTGAGAATTTTGGAAAACGCGTCTTTTCTTTAATTGGGATATGTGTGTGCAGCGGTTTAATAGGGAGAAGCAATTTTCGGTTTCACTGGAGAATAAGAATAGGTGTTTTATTAAGATTGGAGGTTCTTCTCTCCATCTAAATGAGGGGTTGCATCGTAAAAAAAAGAGTAGAGAGCAGTTTAAAAACTGAGTGGTCTAAAAGGCGTTGCTTCTTCTTACTGGAGCGTGAGAGAGAAATAGGGTATTTTTTTCTTTCTTCCTGTGAGAGAGGCGAGGCCTGCTGTTGTCGTTCGTTTACGGAGCTTCCGTTCGTTTGCGGAGCTTCCGTTCGTGTGGAGTTAGTGGGCGGGATCTTTCATGTGTGAGGGTTGCTGCTGCTGTTGGTTTGCATTTCTCTTCCTCTCCTCCCCGCAGACGTAGGCTTTTCTTTTGCCGAACTGCGTTAACAACCCGGTCTCTTGATTGCTATGTTATTTTATGTTTTGATTCCGCTGTGTTTGCATTTTGGATTTAGTATTTCCTGTGTTGTTGGACAAATCGCAGGAATATTATCACTACAAGTGGTATCAGAGACGTTGGATGTGGTTGTACAAGTGTCGGTGGAGGTTTGTTGTGATACTCTCTATTTATCAAAATGGGTGACAATGAAAGAGAGGATGTTGCGGGGAGTGCGACAGTGCACCATTCGGTCTCACATCCGGCTAGGATTGACGTTGTAAAGTTCGACGGCAAAACTAATTTTGGTATGTGGAGATGCGAAGTGTTGGATGCATTGTGTGCACTTAATTTAGAGGAGGCAGTTGAGTCTGAGGATTGTCCGGAAGGGATGACCGAGAAGACGTGGTTGAAGATGAACCGGAGTGCTTGCGGTTTGATCCGTAATTGTGTGACACAGGATATCAAGTATGGCATCATGACAGAAACTTCAGCGGTGAAGATGTGGGGATTCTTGGAGAGCAAGTACATGACAAAGAGTGTGGAGAATAGACTTCACATGAAGCGTCGTCTCTACAGATTTACAATGCGCAAGGGGGTTTCTATTGATGATCATTTAAATGAATTTACTAAATTGCTTGCAGATCTATTCAATTTGGATGAGGAAGTGAAGGATGAAGACAGAGCGTTACTATTGTTGAACTCGCTACCCGACTCGTATGAGAATTTCATCATGACTCTCATATACGGGATAGATGTTTTGGAATATGGAGAGGTGACTACTGCTCTGTTAAATCATGAGTTCCGCAGGAGAGACAAAGAGTCTTCCAAGGCGGAGTCAGCTGAGGTACTGTCACTTCAGAGGGGTAGATCTGACAAGAAAAAGGAGTTGGTTAAAAAAAGGGTCTAGCAGCGGCCACTTTCAGAAGCGTGATAAGTCACGTGGCCGCAGTCTTGGGAAGAATCAGTGTGCTTATTGTATGGAGGAAGGTCACTGGAAGCGGGATTGTCCTAAGATCAAGAATGTGAACAAAGGAGATCACAAGGGGCCAAAGGCCAATATTTCTCAGGTGAAGATGATAGAGGCTGAGTCAGATGTTTCTTTGTCTACTGTGGATCAGTGTTTGTTTTCTGATGAGTCAAGTTGGATTCTTGACTCTGGAGCTACCTACCATATTTGTCCATTCAGGGAATGGTTTAGCTCTTACAAGACACTGGATGGTGGGGTTGTCACTGTTGGCAACAATCATGCATGTCGTACAGTTGGAGTTGGCAGCATATTTATCAAGATGCATGATGGCACGGTTAGAGAAGTGACAGAGGTACGTCATGTCCCAGAGATCAGGAAGAATCTACTTTCAGTTGGGGCCTTGGAGGCAAAGGGCTACAAGGTAGTTATATATGAAGGAATTTTGAGGATTTCTAAGGGAGCATTGGTATTCATGCGTGGTGAGCGTCACCACAATCTCTACTATCTTCAAGGGAAGACAGTGACTGGATCTACAACTGTGGTGGAGGATTCTTCTGATGTTACTACTTTCAGTACTTTGTGGCATATGCGTTTAGCCCATGCTGACGAGCCTTCTCTTCTTGTTTTACATAATATGGGTGTAATTAAAGGTTCAAACACTTGTAAACTTGGTTTTTGTGAACATTGTGTGTTTGGCAAGAAGACATGTGTGTCCTTTGGTACTGCCATCCATAGTATTAAAGGAATTTTGGATTATGTTCACACGGATGTTTGGGGCCCAACTAAAACAAAATCGTTGGGTGGAAGTCAATAATTTGTCTCTTTTATAGATGACTTTTCTAGATGGGTGTACACATTCAAGCACAAAAATGAAGCTCTAGAAAAGTTCATTATTAGGAAGAAATTGGTAGAGAATCAGACTGGCAGGCGCATTAGATATATCAGATCAGACAATGGAGGCGAGTACACGTCTAATGCTTTCTTGCAGGAGTGTCAGAAATCTGGTATTGATCACCATTTCACAGTTAGAGAGACACTGCAGCAGAACGGGGTGGCAGAGCGCATGAACCGTACCTTGGTGGAAAAGGTGCGGTGTATGTTGTCCAATTCGGGGATGGACAGAGTTTTTTGGGCTGAAGCCATGGACTATACTTGTCATTTGGTGAACCGTCTGCCTTCTGCAGCCATTGGGAAGCTGACTCCCATGGAGAAGTGGTCAGGTCACCCTGCTAGGGACTATGAGCAGTTGAAGATCTTTGGGTGTCCAGCTTATTATCATGTGCGTAATGATAAGTTGGAACCTGGAGCTCAAAAGGCAGTCTTCTTGGGATTCATGCATGGGGTTAAAGGCTACAAATTGTATGACCATGTTTATAAGAAGATTGTGATTAGCAGGGATGTTACTTTTGATGAGGCGAGCATGTTGAAGCCTAAATGCTCTCAACAGGTGGAGAGTTCAGGGAAGACCACAGATGGCTTACAGATTGTGGAGCTTGATGTTGCTCCTATTGTTCCACGGGATTCTTCTATTGAGCAACGTGTACCTGGACAGATTGCTACAGATGCGCTTACAGATCTTGGTCAGGAGGATGTAAATGTTGAAGAGGATGTTGGGGAGGCTCCCGTTGAGGAGTCAATTGCGAGATGCAGGACTAAGCGGACAAATGTCCCAAAATCTTCGTGGTTGAGGGATCATATTGCATTTGCACTATCAGCAACTGAAGCTGAAATTCCAAGTCACTTTAAAGAGGCTATGGAGAGTCCCGAAGGTGAGCAGTGGAAGGTAGTCATGGATGAAGAAATGGAGTCCCTTTACAAAAATAACACTTGGAGTTTGGTAAAGGTGCCTCCTGGGAAGAGGGCTATTGGGTGCAAATGGGTGTATGCCAAGAAGATAGGATCTCCTGGAGAAGCTGATGTGCGGTTCAAGACAAGGTTGGTAGCAAAAGGTTTTGCGCAGCGTGAAGGAATTGATTATGACGAAGTGTTTTCCCCGGTAGTCAAACATCCCTCCATCCGTGTATTGCTTGCTCTTGTTGCACAGTTTGGTCTGATGCTTGAACAGCTTGATGTGAAAACAGCGTTCCTACACGGGGAACTTGAGGAGGAGATCTACATGCAGCAACCGCCTGGGTATGGTGCCACCCATAAAGATTTGGTGTGCAAACTGAACAAGTCCTTGTATGGGTTGAAGCAATCACCACGAATGTGGTATAGAAAATTTGATCAGTTTATGCAGAGGAAAAAATTTGAGCGGAGCCAGTTTGACCATTGTGCTTATTATAAGCAACTTCTGGGAGGTGTGTACATTTACCTCTTATTATATGTTGATGACATGCTTATTGCTTCTTCTAGTCAGTTGGAGATTGACAAGGTGAAGAAGCAATTATTCAAGAGTTTTGAAATGAAGGATTTGGGTGAAGCCCAGAAGATTCTTGGCATGGAGATTCAACGTGACAAATCAGCTGGTAGAGTTTGGCTTTGCCAGAAGGCTTACTTGGAGAAGGTGCTGAAGAAGTTTGGTGTTGATGCGTCAACCAAAGCGGTGAGTGTTCCTTTAGCACCACACTTTCAGTTGAGCGTTGATTTATGTCCCAAAGATGATGCTGAAAGGAAGGAGATGCAGTCGGTTCTGTATGTCAGTGCAGTGGGGAGTCTTATGTACGCTATGGTGTGTACCAGACCGGATATAGCACAGGCTGTTGGAGTTGTTAGCAGATTCATGCATGATCCAGGGAGGGGTCATTGGAATGCTGTGAAGTGGATACTTAGGTATCTGAAGGGTACTGTTGATACGGGCTTGATGTTTGAGAGACAGTCATCAGTAGCTAACTTATGTGTGAGGTATGTAGATTCGGACTTTGCCGGTGACATAGATAGACGCAGATCCATTTCTGGTTATTTATTTACGCTGGCGGGTGCTCCAGTTGGGTGGAGGTCTACACTATAGGCCACAGTTGCATTGTCTACCACTGAGGCAGAATATATGGCTTTGACAGAGGCGATGAAGGAGGCTATCTGGATGCAAGGCTTGTTGGATGATTTGGGTGTGGAGCAGGAGCACTTGACGGTGAATTGTGACAGTCAGAGTGCAAATTTCTTAGCAACCAATCTGGTTCATCATGCTCAAACAAAGCACATTGACGTGCGGTACCATGTTGTTCGTGATCTGATTGAAGAAGGTGATATTCTACTTCAGAAGATTGACACGAAGGACAACCCGGCGGATATGATGACAAAGGTGTTACCAGCGCAAAAATTTAATTACTGCAAGGCGTTGGTGAACATTCGTGCTCAGTGTTGATTGTCCTTTTGGGCATTTGGGGAACTACAGCGACTTGATTCCTTCGGGAGGGGGATATGTAGGCAGCCAACTTGTTGGTGCAGTGGATGTATTTGTATTCATCCAAAATTTTAATGAAAATGTAGGATGAGGTGGAGATTGTGAACGCAGCAGCAGTGAGCGGTTCGGGTTTATCGTGTCCAGTTCAAGTCGGGTTACAAACCTGAGTGGGGTTCTATTAGGAGAAATTAATTAGCTTTAATTGATTTTGGTCAACACCCGGTTTCCTTCCTATTAAATGAGCGGCTGTGAGAATTTTGGAAAACGCGTCTTTTCTTTAATTGGGATATGTGTGTGCAGCGGTTTAATAGGGAGAAGCAATTTTCGGTTTTACTGGAGAATAGGAATAGACGTTTTATTAAGATTGGAGGTTCTTCTCTCCATCTAAATGAGGGGTTGCATCGTAAAAAAAAGAGTAGAGAGCAGTTTAAAAACTGAGTGGTCCAAAGGCGTTGCTTCTTCTTACTGGAGCGTGAGAGAGAAATAGAGTATTTTTTTTTCTTTCTTCCTGTGAGAGAGGCGCGGCCTGCTGTTGTCGTTCGTCTACGGAGCTTCTGTTCGTGTGGAGTTAGTGGGCGGGAACTTTCACGTGTGAGGGTTGCTACTGCTGTTGGTTTGCATTTCTCTTCCTCTCCTCCCCGCAGACGTAGGCTTTTCTTTTGTCGAACTGCGTTAACAACCCGGTCTCTTGATTGCTGTGTTATTTTATGTTTTGATTCCGCTGTGTTTGCATTTTGGATTTGGTATTTCCTGTGTTGTTGGACAAATCGCAGGAATATTATCTCTACATCTTCTAGATCCAGTTTATCTTCAAGCTTGAAGAGAGACCTGACTCAAAGGCACGATCAAGCGTCTTCTTCATCAGGTTGCAAAATATCTCTCCAGAAAAGCTCCGTACGACTCATATTCGTCGAGTACAACAATAGCAACTGAGGGTCAACCAAGGGGGCGACCATAAGGGAGACCCGGCGTAACTCTCCGGAAGCTCGTATCGGCATCAACACCAAATTGCACGAGGTCGGCAGACTCGCACAACCCCGTCAACGACTTGATCAAGCTCACATGGGGTGAGGCCCACTGTTACACACGCGCGACGATGATTCCTTGGAGCATCTTAGTTTGTACTTTTTGATCAGCATGTATTTTAAATTTGTAAGGTCATTACGGTAATGTGTAAGTGACCCCCCCCCCCTCCCTATATAAGGAGGAGACTTAGGAGTTTTAAGTATCTTTGCTTGGGGTTGTGCGATCTCTCCTTGTGAGAGGGACTTCAAGGAGGAACCAGAATCCTGAGGTTAGGCACGAGTATTCCTTGTGATTGTATCCAAGTTCAAGTGTTATTGCAAGTAATTTCATATTGGTAACACCCACCCTCTGACAACAGGGTATCCCCCCACCCCGTTTCAGTTACCTATAAATACAACCCATATCGTGGAGGAGCAGGGGTGCTAACAACTCATGAGGGTACTCGCCTAGAACTAGATGAACTAGTTTGAACATGCTTCTTCCCCCTAACCTAGCACAACATTTAGTTTAGGGAGGGCAGTTCTTATACAATTCTATGTGTGCAGCGAACGGTACCTCCTTGTTATAGATTCTTTGTACTCTCATTATCAAGGCAATACAGTTTCCGCTCAAGCGCTCTCTTGTTCACTTTATCATACTCCTTGTTATGATCTTTGGTCATAAGACTGATCTGTGGAGAAGAATGAGCGGGTTGTAGAATGCACGATCTAGCTACCCATTCTACGTGTGCAGTAATCAACCATAGGACTAAAGTGTTGTTGTGGATGGAATGATCATTGGGGAGACCAGCTCGTAGGAATCACGGGTGGCCCAGTGGAGTCGTGCATAGAGAGTGTGGAACGTAATCAATTGAGAGAGGATTGAGATTGATCTACACTATTCTCGTCACTACGGAAAAGTAGGAAAGCGTGGAGTCGAGAAATAATGTCTCTGATACCAACTTAATACTAACAAAGTTAGTTACACGGAGATGGGATGAAGATGAGCATTAAGTATGATACGCATTCATACATGGGCTCTCATCTACGTATCCAAAGCCGGGTAGCGGTTACTCGCAAACCCCCACTCCACCACTAAGGTGATAAGGGGAGAGTGGTCCAAAACCGTCATTTCCAACCATCAGCGCAATAGCGCATAGCCACGCGCGACAGCGTCGTGCGCAGTCGCGCCCCGCGCCTTCCTGCGTGCTACCGCCCGCGCTACCGCGCACGACGCGCGTGGCGGTACCGCGCGGCGCTACCGCTAGCGCGCGCGGTAGCGCCAACCGCCTGGAAGGGGTGCTGCCAGGCCGCACCCCCCTTGGGGTGCGGCCTAGCCGCACCCCTCTTGGTGTGCGGCCTTGGCCGCACCCCGTGCGGGTGCGGTCGACCGCACCCCCTCTCCCAGCAGGGCGCGGCCAAGACATCTCCCCCCTTTTTTCGCAGGGGGGCTCGCAGGAGGCCTGTGGCCTGGTTGAAGTCGCGTCCCTCGTCGGGTACGATCGGGGCCCATTTCCCCTCTTGGGGGCGCAACTCCTCATTCCTCTGTTCGCCCAGGACACTTCTGTGATCGTTGCATGCCCAGGACACTTCTGTGATCGTTGCATGCCCAGAACGTTTTTGTGTTCGTTGCATGCCCAGAACGCTTCTGTGTTCGTTGCATGCCCAGAAAGCTTCTGTGTTCATTGCGCGCTCAGAACACTTCCGTGTTCGTTGCACGCTCAGAACGCTTCTGAGCGCGCTCAGAACGCTTCTCAGATTACAGGACCCGCTTGTCGCCTTTCTTACCTTCAACGAAGCTGCCCGAACTGCCCGAAGGGCGAGACGGTCATTTACGAAAAATGGCGATCCGTGTGCTCCAAATCGACCAACGTGATTCGTCCGTCAGGTGGTTACGGTGGTTACGACGGCAAAATTACCGGGCTACCCCCGGCCAAAACTATAAAAGGAGCCCAGAGCCTTCATTTGAGGGGACCTGGCCTTCTGGACCCGGGAGAGCTCCTTTGAAGATTTCCACGAAATTCTCCTTCGGCGCTTGAAGATCTCTTTCGTGGACTTGAAGATTTCCTTTCTCCCGAAAGGCTACTCAGCATTCTCACTTTCGTTCTCCCGAAAGGCGACTCAGCATTCTCACTTTTGTTCTTCACTGTTCTCAGAAGGAAAAAGACTTAGTTTTCCGAGAGGTGGCTTATCACCTCGGAACTCTCTCTCTCGCTATCATTGTAACGAGCGGCGGCCCGTCGCGCTCGAATTCTAAATACCTGATTGTAATCCCTTAGAAGTTAGAAGATAGTGAAGTTTGGTCGGCACAGCTCCGGCCACGTGGTTTTTTACCCTTTCCGGGTTTTCCATGTTAAAAAGCCTCAGTGTATTCAACGAATCTCAAATTGACTGTTAGCGCGCTTGGTTCGCTTCAGAGCTAAGACGGTTCAAGTCGACCAGTCTACCAAGAGCACCCAAGCGACCCGCAACAAAGTATATAAATACAAATCACATGAACAAATTGCAAAAATATCTAGAAAAACGATATATTTTAAAATTATCCAAAATGTGAAATAAAAGACTAGATATATCAATAAATCCAAACATGACTAAATAAACTTATATTAGAAATATCTACAAATTATGACCATAAAAACTTTTTACTTATCTCTGTGGAAGTTTCATTGATTATATCTGTCATATGCAAAAATTATATACCAAGATACCTCACTTTTAATACTCTTTATAAGCATCTTCATAATCACCATGAAAAGATATGGTTAATGTCAATCCTTGATGCAATTATACTTGAAAATTCTTTGATCACTCTGTCGTTCTAATTAGTTATCATCGTACAATCTTTAATGACTTCAACTTTTAATAAACCTCTTTCTTTTTTCATGTACACCAAATCAATTATGGTCATATTCGATCATATGCCTTCTCAAAATCAATAAAATAATATGTTCATTTCTCTACTCTATGATTCTTTATTTATTCTCTTAACAAAAAAAATACTTTTATAGTACATCTCTTTAATATGAAATCAAATTGATTTTCTAAAGTCGATGCAATTTATCTAACAATATTCACTAATTCTCAGCAGCTTCTTGCAAAAATGCAGGGTAAGGTTTGCCTACATTTCAACCTTGTGGTGGGACCCTTCCCCAGAGCCTCGCTACACGGGGATGCTTTAGTGCACCGGGCTTCCCTTATATTCACTAACTCTCTCTCTTTCTTTAAATAATTAGTACTTAAACCTTAAGGGTTGGATACTGAAGCTTTGTGAGAGAGTTGGTGAAAAGGTATTTAATATGCACCTAAAGAACTTACTTTTATGCATCTTTTTCAGTGCTAACTCCTTTTCACTTCTCTGGAGCAACCTATAATATTTATTTTTATCTTTCCACTTCCCTTTTATACATCCATTTTGCTAACTCCTGTTCACTTTTATGCATCTTCATTTTGCTACTTTTCACTTTATGCATTTTCAATTTGCTCTTCAAAAGTATTTTCTTCTTTAAATTTCCATTTTTTATTCAAAATAATATTTTTAAATAAGATCATATTATCTCATCACTCTTAATCTTTAAGATCAATTCAAAGACAGATAAATAAGATGCAATACAGAGCTTAGAGCTGCTTAAATAATATGTCTACAGGAATTCAATAATGTTGTGTTATGTTGTTGGATACAAATAAAATTTATCTTTATTTTCTATTTTGTGTTATTTCAATACATGAGAAATTTAAAGAGATGCAAGAATATTGAAATAATCTGTATAAAGGATCCACAGCAACAGTTTTTGCTCCATTAAAGATTAAACTGATATCCTATAACTAGATTCTAGCACCATGGTTCGATCCAAACTAACCTGATCCAACCTTAAGCGGCCTAATGATTGTATTTTGCAGTTAACCCAGTCAATTATCGGCCCTATCATGTAATTAAACCATAAATAGGACCATTAAGAATGGTAGAGGTAGCAGTGAAACCTCAAATCCTTCTTGCTCTCTCTCTCTCTCTATCCCGGATCAATCTTGAGCACCTTCATATATACAATTTCCGGGGAGAAGAATTTCTCAGTCCGTTGCACTTAGATGAAGTTTGTTAAAGCTTTCACCAGCTAATCAAAATTTGTTTAAGGGCTAATTTGATTCCTCAAAATTTGAAAAAGTTTTATAAATCTACGATGCACTAGAGTCTAAAGTCAAACTTCATGAAAAGATGATTTAGATTTCACACATAGATAATACTGATTTCGAAAATGTAAAAAATAAAGCAAGCGTTAGGGATTTGAGAAGAGGTTCGAAAACATACCGGCAACCGCTTGATAGAGTGACAATAAAAAAGAACAAAAACAGCTGGATTCAGATTCCTATAATCGGATCAAATGCTAAAAATGTAAAGGGCGGATCATCAAATCAGCCAAAATCAAAAGGAAGATTAAAAAAATATGTTCCTGCGCTGCAGAGGGAGGAAATAAGATCAGATTCACGACGCTCTAACATCCCAGGAATACCTGGTCCTTCGGGAAGCTCGGCCGGCGAGCCGACGGCGAAACCCCAACGCCTGTTAGCAAAGCCATTGATGATTCAACGAGCGCTCAAGAGAGCGGGAAAAAGCTGGATGAGCGCAGAGAGTGTGTGAAGAAGCGCGACGAATTTATAGAACTTGAGAATCGGTGATTTGTCAAGGTAGCCTTTGTTAAATAAAATTAATATGAATTTAAATGTAATTAAATAAAATTATTTGAACTCACTTTTTTAACTCTCATGTACTGTCCATGTTTTTAAAAGGGTGCTGTTATAAGCAAACCCTTTTTGGTTGCTAGCAAATCAATTTTTATGAGTTATTACACGCCTTTTGAAAATACGTCTTGTACATGCATTTTTAGGAAAAGTATTCAACACCAAAATTGTAGATCTCGTCGAGATCTACAACTTTCGTGTTGAACACTTTTCCTAAAAATGCATGTACAAGACGTATTTTCCTGTTATTTTCAAAAATTCACTATAGTTACGATCAGGGCGATTTTATGGCCTTGTGCGTGCATTTTTAGGAAAAGTGTTCAACACAAAAGTTGTAGATCTCGGCGAGATCTACAATTTTCGTGTTGAACACTTTTGCTAAAAATGCATGTACAAAGCGTATTTTCAAAAGGCGTGTAATAATTCATAGAAATTGGTTTGCTAGCAACCAAAAGGGGTTTGCTTATAACATCACCCTTTTAAAAAGGGGCGAAACTATTTACGGGCACACATGAGCACTTGCCGATGTTCAATTTTTGGGGAAAAAATGCAGGTGATTTTTGTGAGTTTCTTTCTTCTCGATTGTTCAACGAAATTCAAATTTGAAAGCAGCGTTCGACTCATATCGAAAAATACGCAAGATTGACCCTTCAATGAATGTTTTCATGAAGATTTGATTGGACTACAAATTTCCCCAAATTGACCTTCTAAAGCTAATTGTCAAAAATCTATTAATTAGATCAAATCATCATTATCACACTGGTGAAAACTAATTAAACATCTCATAAAAATTTTGTGCCGCTCAATAATAATTATACGTGAAAACTAATTGAACATCCTAATTCAACCTATCTTGTTACATAATTTTTAATATTAACCTTACTACCTCTCGTGCATTATCAGATTAGACTTGTTGCATTCTTGGGTCTGGGTCCTCCAGAGTCTTCGATCAATAGAAATGTACTGGTTATTGGGGCACACGGTGCATAGATTTACTATAAAATAGTGCATTTCTATTGGTCCCCGACGCCAGCTAGCATTCGGGACCTGAACCCAAAAATTTCTCAGGCAAATGATACTAATATTAAATGATCAACTACAACAACAAAAAGTTGTTACTATTTCCAAAATAAGAAAAATATCTTTCATGGAAAGTTTATTTTCTCAGTTAACATTTATTATATGCAACAAGTCTCAGAAATCTTGAAGCCAATAAATTTAATGCAAGTTTCGTCTAGAGTCTGTTTGGCACGACGGTGTCGATAGTGAATGCGGCTACGAACAATCGTTCGTGAACGCTCGACTTCACCTAAAGAACTTCATCAATTTTTATATTTAAAATTAATTTTTTTTTCTTGGTGGCAATCATAGACATTGTTATGTCAAACAAATATTCGTGACAGTGATATTTTTGCAATCATCTGAGCAAAAACTTCGCATCAAACGAACGACGTGTTCACCAGTGTCACCATCATGTCAAACGGACCCTAGTCATATAGCCTTTCGAGATTTCATAATGCTCCCTCCAACTAATTTTTTTTAACTCATACAACACATCCTTCCTAATGATGTACATCTTTTATTATACTAATATATTAGCTTCTTCTTCTCCCGTTATAAAATTACGGTTCTTTAACCATTTTTAGGAACTTTGTTAGTGCAATCTCGTTCATGGCATATTCTTCTCCTTTAACTTTCTAGTCTCTCTAAATATTTCATTTTCGACATTCATTTTTCGCACTGCATTTAATCTAGCAAAGAAGAGATAGCAATGATTGAGCATTAGGGGAAAGCTTCGCGAACATGTGTGGATTCAGGAATTTCAATAAGGAGTGTAGATATTATCTTCCTCCAGCCAAAACAAATGCACTTTTTTGTAACGATCCATGGCAGACAACCCGACTGTTGGTTTCACCAGTGTGACAATCCATGAATCGTTAGGGTTGCAGCCCAAGACACTCCAACCAACTTTCTGCGCCTGTTACATAGCGCAGCAGGTTGTTGAGGTCAGGTCTTGAACCCGCAACCGCCTTGATAAGGCATCCTTCAACCGAGCTTCATCACCAACTGAATTGCAACTCAGTTGGTGATGACAACTAAATTGGTGTTGAAGCTCGGTTGAAGGAGTCCTTATCGAAGAGGTATCGGGTTCAATCCCAACCTCAAAAACCTGTTGCGATGAGAAACAAACGCGGAGAGCTAGTTGGTGTTGCATGGGCTGCAACCTGAATGTTTACTGGATTGCCACACTAGTGAACTCAGCAGTCGGGTTGTCTGTTCCGGGACGTTACACTTTATCCAAACTGCTCTCTGAAACCTCCTAGGGCATTCCTTTTCCCTGCTCTACCTCCCATGGCGTGTCATGATCCGTTTGGTGTGGTGATGAGGGTCATGAACAAGGTGGTTACGAACTGTCGTTCGTGAACGCATAGTCTCGGCTAAGGAACTCCAACCATTGTCATGTTCAAAATATATGTTTTTAAAAATCTCCGTGGCGGTAATATTTAATCATCATGATGACAAACATATATTTTATGACCAAACTCATCGGAGCAAAAACACTGCGCCAAACGGACTCTTAGCCTGAAATAGAGTCTACATGATCAAAAAAACGAACATCTTCGATAAAAAGGATAGACTTTGAGGATACGGCCGAGACGTGAACGCAATAATCTCTACTCAAACGGAGCCTTAGCGGAGCAAAGGCGGAAATCTTTAGGGTTTATGAGCACAAAAAAAGAAAGAGCATCACCACCCTTTACTCGCCCATGTGGCAATTGAGCCACATTCCACATCTGATGTTATGTGTAACGGCTCTATTGATTGGCCGGACCTAATGGGTCATAAATAGGTCATAGGTGGCTTCATACCTACCAAAAACCTCTTTTGCATACAAAAAAATAGTAAATTAGCGGGCCCAAAGCCTACAAGCTAAAAACCATCAACATTTAAAGCCTAATCGAACATCATTAATTTTTTATTTCCTACATTCAGAAATCAGATGTAATCTATACAATTTACACTTATTTTTTATTTCCTACATTTCCAAATTTACCCTTGTTTATTACGAAATTCCTAACAAATAAGTGAATCTAATTTATATGCTTTTATTTTATATTCAATATGACAAAATTTCAGGGCGACGGCGAACTGAGGATGTACTGTCACGTCAGGACACGGGAGAATCTCTTGCATGACTGCTATATACAAGAAGTTGTTTTTGGTGTAACATTCAAAATTGTCAAATAGAGTCTCATTTTTTTACTCCAATGTCTTAACATATATTATGAAAAACATGGAAATTCATAAAATATAATGTCTATTTGTGTAATTACATAATATCTCTATAATAAAAATAATGGTGGAAATTCATAAAATCAAAAAGTTTTAGTAGACCTCTTACACCTACTATGGTAGGTAATCATTAGACCTCATAGACCTACTTTAAGATATTCTTTTGTTAAAATATAAATGTTTTTGAAAAAAAACAATTATAAAATATTAATTAAAATTTTTGTGTGGTCATTTTGAGTACTCATATGTATATGTTGTGGCACAACCGGCTTGATGCGGGTGCAGCCCGGAGCATCATGGGTGTAGCCCGCCGGGGGCGGGGCGAGCACTATTACGCTTGGCCGGGGGCAGGCGAAGCCCGCCGTCGCCTGCCGGGTACTGTCGTCGTCGGCTGGGCGAATGCCTACATTTAGGGATAGGAGGGAGCATGGGCGGATCTAAGGGGGGCCGGCGGGGGCCCGGGCCCCCCCAAAATTTTTGCAAAAATATTAGGAGATTTGGATTCGTCTCGTCGAGCCAATTAATTTTGACTACTTACACGTCAAAAACGGTGTCTGAATGACGGAGAAATGTCTCCGAGAAGATGGAAATTTCCATTTTTTTAACGAGAGGAAAACGATCCTTGACCCCCCTTCTACGAAATCGCTGTCATTTTGATCCGCCCTGCTTCGATTCCCGCAAGCGTGCAACGACCTCTACGCCAGTAGATGATCACAAAAATGTTTGCGTCGTTTACAGCAAGAACGCCGACGCCGCCCAGCATGCTTAGTTTTTTTATTGCAACAAATTCATATTTGTTTGATCAATTTTTCATTGTAATTGTAATTTGTATATTGAAATAAATATAGATTGTTTGTCTTGTTTTTTTTTTTATTAAAAATAGAGAATTTTTTTTATCAAAAATGTATTTTTATATTTAATACATTGCAAACAAGAACAACAACAATACACAAGCCTTTATCCCACTATAGTGGGGTCAGCTATATGGATCCTTTGTCGAGTTTCTACCATCTTAGTCGAGCTTCTCGCATCTTCTCTGCAATTGGTGCTACTATTGTCTTATCCCTGATACATTCATTCCTAGTTTTAACCAGTCTCGTGTGTCCACACAAACACCTAAACATTCTCGTCTCCGAAACTCCCATTTTTTGATCATGTACACAATTAACTGCCCAACACTCAGAACCATAGAGCATCGCTGGTCTAATTGCAGTACGGTACAACTTGCCTTTAAGATCCATGACGCTCCTCTCCACTTCAACCAACCCGCTTTGATTTTATATTTAATACACTATATTAAAAAAAATTGCTTCACCTTTTGATTGCCCCCCCTAGTCAAAATTTCTGGATCCGCCCCTGGGAGGGAGAGAGGGACAGAAGAGAAAATGAGAGAGAAATTGATTTTTTAGGTAAAATTTTACATTTTATTACAAAATAAAAATAGTAATATTGACTCATATTTTTTATGATCATTTTAAGTACTTATATGTATGTGTTTTGAATAAAAAGTTAATGCTCATATGCGGGCACAACACACTTATATGCGGGCGCAGCCCGCTCGAATGCGGACGCACCCCGCTTGAATGCGGGCGCACCCCGCACGAATGTGGGCGCAGCCCGCTAAGAGTCAGCGAACACGGGCGAAGCATATGAGCACTAATAGCGCTAAGAGTAAGAGTCAGCGAGCACGGGCGAAGCATATGAACGCTAAGAGTCCGCACGGGCTTCGCCCGTGCTCGCTGACTCTTAGCGGGATGCGTCCGCATTCGAGCGGGTTGTGCCTGCATACGATAGTACCCGACCGACGACGACGGGCTTCCCCCGCAACTTATACATATGAGTACTCAAAATGACCGTAAAAAAATATACATCAATATTTTATAATTATTTTTTTCAAAAACATTTATATTTTAACAAAAAAATAATTTTAAAGTAAGTGATTATATTTTGAAATTAGTTTTGGAGGCATAATGATTATCTACCATAATAAGTGTAAGAGGTCTACTAAATTTATTTTGTATTTTATGAATTTTCATCATTATTTTTATTATAGGAATATTATGTAATTACACAAATAGCAATTATATTTTATAAATTTCCATTTTTCATAATATATGACTATATGTTAAGTCATTGGAGTAAAAGAATGTGGCTATATTTGACACTTTTGAATGTTGCAGTAAAGGCAACTTCTTGTATATAGTAGTTAAAGATATATATTATATGAAACAATATTATTTGGCACAACATTCCGCTTTTCAATTTTATCCCTCTATTACAAAATTTTCAAATTAAAAAAATGTGCTCTCATAGGCCGGGGCAAAGTCCGATTATGATCATGGTTAGCGATATGGGCGAAGTCACATGCCTGTCATTTGTGTGTGTGTGTATATTTCCCAAGCCTCAATGAAAATGTATTTCTATTAGTGACTAATATTTCTTGGTCACTAAATAATCTTCATATATATTAGTGAAATATACTTTCACAAATATTTTGTCACTAAAAACTTGATTTCTTGTAGTGTATGTACGAAATGTTTAGATTCAAGTAATGACTTTTAAGCATTTGATTTACATAAATTAATTCGATTCGTTGAATATTATCTATTGGACTTTTCTCCAATTGATCTCATGGAACTTGATAATCAACATGAAAGTTGTACATTTTAGAAGTTCGCTCGAGCGGAGAATTCTTAGGCGTGAAAGGTGATGTAGGGTAGGGTGCGTGCAATGCTAAGTAGGCTCACTAAGGTGAGTGGACACGGGTGACACTATATGAAAATGCAAATTTCCGCGCAACAAATTATTTTATGGAATAAACATAACCCACGCATTAATAATTCAGCAAAAAGCAACTTTCCATTTCCAGCAATTAAGCACGGCTTTCCTCCAAACGGAGGGCCAGAAAATAAGCGCTAAACGATTGTTCCTTCCTGCAATCAAAATTCTAACAACACAAAATTTTACAAGCCAAAATCTCTAACAAATAGGATAGTCAAACAATATATCAATGCTGAAAATAAACATCCATACAACAAACAAACCACAAAATAAAGGAGATGTCCGAGGCGGGGGAGATCCGGTGGTTATGGGAGTAGATCCGGGTCCGGAAATATGGACGGTGGCTGTCCACGGTGGAAAACGGAGGGGAAGGGCTGAAAACGGATAGATCCGGACGAATACGGGCGGATCCGGTCGCGGGAGTGGTAGATCCGACGTTAGGGATCGGATCCGGGCAACGACGGGGTAAACGGTGGAGGGAATAGCGGATCGGGGATGGGAAACCCTAGATCTGAGTTGATCTTGGATTTTGGGGATATAAGGGAGTGGTTCCACGAAGAAGAGGGGAATGGAGGGGTCGGCTGTAGGTTGGGATCAAGGAGGAGTGATCGGTGGGGGGGTTGGAGGGTGGTGGCTGTGCGGGGAATAAAGGAGAGGGGGCGGTGGCGCTGTAGGAGGGGAGGGCGGGGCTGGCGGTTGGAGGGAGGGGCGCTGCTGGAGGGGCTGTCCAGCAGCAGGTCGGCGGCAAGGGGATGGGGTTCAGCGGCTGTAGACGAGGGGAGAATGGCCGGAGATGTTGGAGGAAGGAGGGGAAGGGTTAGGGTTACCTTGGGGATGATTTTCCACCACTAGGAGTCAACACCTAGGGCTCCACGGCGTCGGCACCGGGGCTTGATCACAGAGTTCCGGGAATACTTCTCCAAAACTAGCAATGATCTATTCCCAGCCTCAAACTCTCCTATTTATAATGTTTAAAGCATTAGGGCAACCCGGAATTAACGGCTATGATTGGTCGTGGGTTCCGTGTGCCGATTACATGAAAATAAAAGCAAATAACATGAACTAATATATGAAAACGATTCGCGGCGCGCATCCGGACGCAACCGCGGGGTCGGATCGTCAGTCCGACCGAGTCTTTCGGCGCGAATAGACGAAAGCGGGACCCGCCTTGTGCTTGGCCGATGGTCCCCCATCAACTCCCCCCGACTGAAAAGAATTCATCTCCGATGAATGGAGACGATCGTACTGATGTCGAAGTCCAGGGGCGAGCCGATCCAGCTCCGTAGGTAGAATCCACGTGTCATCAGAGGCGGGGCGGCCTCTCCAACGAACCAGGTAGCGGGAAGAGAATCCAGTGGCGGTAGTAACGTACTCATGAGCAACAATGTCTGTAACACACTCCTCACTCTCTCGTGGGGTGGATCCCGGGGCGATCAGGGGTGCAGACGGTGTCACCAAAGGTGGAAGACTCTCAGGGGTGTTCACAGCTGGGGACGGGGCAAGTGGGGGCATAGGTGAGGCGGGAGGGGCTGCAGCTGATGGTGGAGTGGAGGGACGGTGATCATCCCGACTCGGGTCCAAATACTTGCGGGGCTCGTAGTAAGGAGTTAGGTCTTCAATATTGAATACCGGATGGATCCCCATACTTGCAGGGATATTTAGCTTGTAAGCATTAGTGCCGATTCATTTAATGATCGAGTAGGGACCCATTCGCTTAGCGTGTAATTTCTTAGCATGCCCCTGCGGGAACCTCTCCACTCGGATTCGGACCATAACTTGCTCGCCTTCCTTGAAAACCTGCTCTCGTCTGCTTAAATCTGCATGGGTTTTATAGCTTTCATTGCTTAAAATAATTTGTCGGCGGACTGACTCATGTAACTCATGCAAATGACGTGCAAATGACTCAGCGGACTCACTCGGACGGGATTCTAGTGGGCAAGGGAGAAGGTCAATAGGCTTCTTGGGCTCATACCCTAAGACTACATGAAACGGGCTCAGACCGGTGGACCGGTTAACCGAACTATTGTAGGCAAATTCAGCAATGGGTAGGATGGAGTCCCAACTCGCGACGTGCTCACCCACAAGACACCTAAGCAGGTTCCCTAAACTACGGTTCACGACCTCGGTCTGTCCGTCTGTCTGTGGGTGATATGCAGACGAAAACTTAAGGGTAGTACCTGTTTTGTGCCATAGAGTTTTCCAAAAGTAGCTCACGAACCTGACATCTCTATCGGACACTATGGATGCCGGTAGGCCATGGAGCCTAAAGACGTCCCGAATGAAAATGGAAGCTACCCGTGATGCGTCAGCAGTCCTGGAACACGCTATGAAGTGGGCCATCTTCGAAAACCGGTCGACTATCACAAAGATGGAATCGTGTTTCCTAACTGTGCGTGGCAATCCGAGGACAAAGTCCATACTAATGTCTTCCCACGGCCTATTAGGGACGGGTAAGGGTGTATATAGGCCCGTATTTTGTTTAGTCCCCTTAGCCGTCTGGCACGTGCCACAATGTCGGACTACTCTAGCCACATCTCTCTTGAGGCCCGGCCAATAAAATCGATCTTCGACAATAGCTATAGTCTTATCCCTGCCAAAATGCCCGGCGGCCCCACCCGCGTGGAGTTCCCAAATCAAGTAGTCACGATACGATGTACGGGGGATGCACATGTGGGAGCCCCGGTAGAGGTAGCCTTCCCAAATCTGGAAGCCATCGACAGAATCTGGTGGGTCTCGGGATAGAGCGACGTATACCTCACCGAAGTCGGAACACCCTGGATAATCAGCTATAATCCGCTCGAGTCCGTCTACGTGGGCCCTCAAGGTCTGGAGTAAAGTGACCCGCCGACTCAACGCATCGGCGGGTTTGTTCTCAACACCCGCTCGATGTTTGAGAACATAATGAAAATCCTGGAGGTATTCAACCCACTTCGCGTGCCTATGTCCAAGCTTCTTCTGAGAGTCTAAATATCGTAGCGCTTGGTGGTCAGAGTAGAGAACGAATTCTCGGGGCAGTAGGTAGTGCCTCCAGTACTGCAACGATTGGACAATCGCGTAAAACTCTCTATCATAGTTGGAATATTTTTGCTTGGCTTCATTTAGTTTCTCGCTGAAATAGGAGACCGGGTGTCCTTCCTGGCTAAGGACGCCACCGATACCCACTCCAGAGGCGTCACACGCAACCTCAAATGCCTTGCCAAAATCAGGAAGTCGTAATACCGGAGCTGAGGTCAGTCTTTCCTTAATCTCCACAAACGCTCGAGTGGCCGCGGGGGTCCACTGAAACTCGCCCTTCTTCAAACAACTCGTGAATGGAGCCATGATCGTGCTAAAGCCCTGAACGAACCTCCTGTAGAAGGTCGCTAACCCGTGGAAGCTACGGGCCTCGTGGATGGTCGACGGTAAGGGCCAGTCACGAATGGATCTGACCTTCTCAGGGTCGACGGACACTCCCGTGGAGGATACGATAAAACCTAAGAACTGCACAGACTCGGCGTGGAAGGAACACTTCTTCAGGTTCACGAATAGCTTCTCACCACGAAGGGTCTCAAAGAGGAGTCTCAAATGCTCTAGGTGGTCGCCCTGGGTCAGACTGTAAATCAATATATCATCGAAGTACCCGACTAAGAACTTGCCCATATAAGGCCGTAAGATCTGGGTCATGACACGCATGAACGTGCTTGGGGCGTTGGACAGCCCAAACGGCATGACCAACCACTCATAAAGGCCATCCTTCGTCTTGAAGGCGGTCTTCCACTCGTCGCCCTCTCGAACCCGAATTTGGTGGTACCCGCTCCGTAGGTCGATCTTGGAGAAGATCCGGGCACCTGACATGGTATCTAATAAATCATCGAGTCGAGGGATGGGAAACCTGTACTTCACCGTGATTTTATTGATCGCACGGCTATCGATACACATGCGCCAACTGCCATCCTTCTTAGGGGTAAGAAGGGCGGGAACGGCGCAGGGGCTCAAACTCTCTCGAACGAACTGCTTCCGGAGAAGCTCGTCAACCTGCCGTTTGAGTTCGGCATGCTCGTCGGGATTCATACGATAATGTGGTAGGTTGGGGAGAGAGGCTCCCGGGACTAGGTCGATCGCGTGCTGGATATCGCGTAATGGAGGGAGCTCGTCAGGTAGCTCCTCTGGCATGATGTCAGCAAAGTCCTCAAGGAGGGCCTGAATCTCCGGGGGAAGATCAGGGGTCGTCGCCAGACTGTCGGAAGTCATAGTGGCAGCAACAATGTAGAACATGCCCGAGTCCACACTCTCCCGCAGGAACTCACTACATCGCAGGAGGTGTAACGGTCTCGACGACGTGGTGCTCGTAGAAGGCTCAATCGGACCCTTGGATTTCTCCTTGGGTCGGGTAGGTGATAGTGTAATCTTCTTGCCCTTATCATAAAATGAGAACGTGTTCGACCGGCCGTAACACGTGACATCGCGGTCGAACAGCCACGGTCGCCCCAATAATACGTGGGCAACGTCCATGGGAATGACGTCACACCACACGTGATCCTCAAAGGTCGCTAGCCGAATGGGGACAAGGCATCGCTGAGTCACCTGAATGGCGGTCTTGTCCACCCAAACGACCCGATAAGGGTGTGGATGGGGCTCCGCCTTCACTTGCATACGCTCTAAGCCCTTTTGGGCTACGATGTTGACACAGCTCCCACCATCAATGGCCAGTTTGCAGGGACCGCCTGCACTGGGAAAGTAGGTGTAGAAGATGGTGGTGCGGCGCCAATCCTCATCAACACGTGGGGTGTGTAGGAGGCGCCTAATCACTCCAAGCTCTAGTGACTTTTCAGCATCGCTCTCCCAACCATCCTCCACAGTGGCCCTGACATCCTCAGGGGCATCCTCGTCCTCGTCTAAATCCTGCTCCTTGCCCTCAACTAGCAGGTTCCGCGTGGGGCACCGCGCCGCCACGTGTCCTCTGCCGGAACATCTAAAACACACAATACCGCCAGGCTGCTGGCCATCAGTGGTCACGACCTTGCCCCTCGCATCGGTGGGGGTCCGAGAAGGCGTGGCCGCGGAGGTCTGGGCGGGAGCGGGTTTCCTACACGTCGACGAATCCGTCCGGGCAGGGAACTGCTTCGTGCTAGGGGCACGAAGGTACTGCTCATACTCTAGCGCGAGTTGGAATATCTGATCTACCGTCTCCAAGCGGTGGGGAATCAGCTCTCTCCAGAGATCCGCACGGAGGCCAGCCTTGAATCGGGAGGCAGTGGCAATAGGCTCCTCAGAAATGTCGCTCCTAACGACCAGCTCGTCGAATCGAGCCATATACTCAGCTACGGAAAGCGTCCCCTGACGTAAGCTCTGCAGCTGATCAAGTAGCTGGTCACGGTAGGAGGCAGGGAGGTATTTATCCTTAAGCCTCTCCTTCATGTCATCCCATCGGGTGATGGGGTAGTAACCGTCACGATCTAAGGCTCGCTCAACACTAATCCAATACACCTTAGCCTGCCCGACTAACTTCATCTTGGCAAACCGGACACAACGATCATCACTCATGTCGTACCAATCAAAATAGTGATCCATGTCCAGGAGCCAGTCACTAAAGGCCTTCGGATCCAGGCGACCATCGAATGTCGGGGCATCGAGGCGAATCCTACGGGTGATGTCAAGGGCGCGATCACCTCTCCGCGGGTCAGGATAATCCTCAGGATCGTCGTCACGCTCATAATCGTGCCGAGCGGGTGGGGGTCCGCGCTCACGTCGTCCCGGTGGGTAATACTCGTCTCGACGCTGGTCATGACGACCGCGTGGAGGGACACGGTCCCTGGGGCCAGGCTGACGTGGCATGCAGTAATCTTCCCGCGGGGGCGGGGTTCGGCCACGTGCTGGCTCAGGATTCCGCCTTGCTGGCGGAGTGGGGGCTCTCACAGGAATCTCACGACGGTAGCGGTCAGCCGGCGGTGGATCACCTCTGACCCGCTGACCGCGGCGGGGAGAGTAGGCTGGATCATCCGCTACCTCATCGTCATGTAGGGAAGGAGTATCCCTAGCGTTCTCTATCCTATCTAGGCGACGGTTCACCGCAGCAATATCAAGTTGTACGGTCTCAAACTGGGTGCCTAAAGCATCGAAACGGTTTAACATCAGACGCTCAAAGTCCGTGGTGGCAGCGCTCGAATTCGAGCCTGCCGCTCGATCGTTGGTGACCTGTGGATCTACCATGCTTCTAAATGACCTACCACTACGGAGCATGCAAAACAGCCCGACCTGGGCTCTGATACCAACTGATGTAGGGTAGGGTGCGTGCAATGCTAAGTAGGCTCACTAAGGTGAGTGGACACGGGTGACACTATATGAAAATGCAAATTTCCGCGCAACAAATTATTTTATGGAATAAACATAACCCACGCATTAATAATTCAGCAAAAAGCAACTTTCCATTTCCAGCAATTAAGCACGGCTTTCCTCCAAACGGAGGGCCAGAAAATAAGCGCTAAACGATTGTTCCTTCCTGCAATCAAAATTCTAACAACACAAAATTTCACAAGCCAAAATCTCTAACAAATAGGATAGTCAAACAATATATCAATGCTGAAAATAAACATCCATACAACAAACAAACCACAAAATAAAGGAGATGTCCGAGGCGGGGGAGATTCGGTGGTTATGGGAGTAGATCCGGGTCCGAAAATATGGACGGTGGCTGTCCACGGTGGAAAACGGAGGGGAAGGGCTGAAAACGGATAGATCTGGACGAATACGGGCGGATCCGGTCGCGGGAGTGGTAGATCCGACGTTAGGGATCGGATTCGGGCAACGACGGGGTAAACGGTGGAGGGAATAGCGGATCGGGGATGGGAAACCCTAGATCTGAGTTGATCTTGGATTTTGGGGATATAAGGGAGTGGTTCCACGAAGAAGAGGGGAATGGAGGGGTCGGCTGTAGGCTGGGATCAAGGAGGAGTGATCGGTGGGGGGGTTGGAGGGTGGTGGCTGTGCGGGGAATAAAGGAGAGGGGGCGGTGGCGCTGTAGGAGGGGAGGGCGGGGCTGGCGGTTGGAGGGAGGGGCGCTGCTGGAGGGGCTGTCCAGCAGTAGGTCGGCGGCAAGGGGATGGGGTTCAGCGGCTGTAGACGAGGGGAGAATGGCCGGAGATGTTGGAGGAAGGAGGGGAAGGGTTAGGGTTACCTTGGGGATGATTTTCCACCACTAGGAGTCAACACCTAGGGCTCCACGGCGTCGGCACCGGGGCTTGATCACAGAGTTCCGGGAATACTTCTCCAAAACCAGCAATGATCTATTCCCAGCCTCAAAGTCTCCTATTTATAATGTTTAAAGCATTAGGGCAACCCGGAATTAACGGCTATGATTGGCCGTGGGTTCCGTGTGCCGATTACATGAAAATAAAAGCAAATAACATGAACTAATATATGAAAACGATTCGCGGCGCGCATCCGGACGCAACCGCGGGGTCGGATCGTCAGTCCGACCGAGTCTTCCGGCGCGAATAGACGAAAGCGGGACCCGCCTTGTGCTTGGCCGATGGTCCCCCATCAAAAGGACTTTGAGAATTTGCTCAAAAGTTAGTAGAATTGAAGAAGAATGTTATTTACATGATATATTTGCTCGTGAAGCTAACACTAGTACTCTTACATGTTGCAACTGCAAGTATAGAAAGAATTTTTTTCTACGATTAAGATTATCAAAACATCATTACGCAAGAGAATGAAAGTTGATTGAATGAATGCTTGTCTAGTGACATGCATTGAAAATGATGTATTTTCTACCATCGACAACAAAAACATAATAAAATGTTTCTAGAACATGAAACATCGAACATGAGTATTGTAAGTAAATAATCTTATTTAATTATTTTGTTCGTTCAAAATGTCCAATTTTTTACATTTTTTGTAAAATTATAGTATTTTTTATGTGTCAAATATTTTTGTCATTATTTTATTGAACATGCACAGAGGAAAAATTTTCTGGGTCTACCACTATATATATAGAGTTCCCTCGTGATTCGGGGCTACAGTACATCCACCGCTTGCTCTGTTAATGTCACAAATTTAAAATAATAAATAAATAAATAATAATTTTTTTTTTAAAAATGCATAATAATATAGTTGAGGAAAAATAAGAAAGATGAATATTTCAACAAATTGTGTTTTCACCTTATATATATATACAAGTAGTTGTGCACGGGGTTTACCCATGCCTCGACATCACAATTCATTCACCATTCATCATGCACTTAAATATTTTTGGTGGGGATGATCAGTTGGCGGAGCCAGGAATATTGGAGCGCGGGGGCACAAGACTCTTAAAGTATGAAAAAATAACAAATAAAAAATTGCTCAATAAAAAAACATTCATTATAAAATAAAACTAACATTAGTACATGAAAAATTCATAAAAATACCTTAAATATTCTTTTCCTTATTTTTTGAAGGAAGGATACATCTTCTAAATTTCATTTTTTGAAACTCTTGCAAAACATCTTCATCATCAATTGTATCAAACACTTCCTTCTCAATATAAGTAACCAAACAATCATTCAACCATTCATTTCCTAATCTGTTGCGAAGATATTCTTTAATCAAGCCCATTGCAGAAAATGATCTTTCAACTGTGGCCGTTGCAACTGGTAATGTTAAACACAATGTCAATAGTAAATAAACTTCAGGATAACTCATGTCCTTCTTATGTTTAACAATTTTTTGAGCAAGTTCACTAAGTCCATTTAAATCACGAAAATCTTCATGAGTTGAGACATCATAAAACCAATTTATTAGTTGACTGTCAAACATTAAAAGAGTTCTTTCATTAAACTCTACCGAATAAAAATGAGCCAACTCAATTAATTTATCCTTATTGAAAGCAACAAATGAATTTTGAGGATTGAAGCAAGCCATGTTTGAAATCAACTGAATATTGTCATTATCAAAACGATCATTCAGCTCTTGGTATTGAGAGTCAATCACTGTGAAAAGCAGTTCAACCTTATAAAAATGTAGATTAGACCTCTTTTGAACCCCTCGTTTGCTTCTTGCAGGATGCAAGTAATTATCTTCCATCTTTGGAATCTCTATTTCATATTTTTCACAAAACGTCGACGTTTCAGTGATCAATTGTACAAAAGCACTATCAGTTCTTAGGTCTTGAAGTCTCTTCTTTGTAATATTAACAAAACGCATGACATTTAATATGTCTTGATCTTTTCTTTGCAAAGCATGAGATAACTCAAATGTAATCCTCAGTATTGCCTTCATCATATGCAATGTAAAAGCAAACTCAAAGCAATCTATCTCCTTCAAAACATTATAGGCTCCAGTGCTAGTTTCTCCAAATGAAGTGTCTTCGTTTAGAACATTAAGCAAAGCTTCGATAGAAGGAAATAATGAAATGATACTGAGAATTGTACCATAATGTGAATTCCAACGGGTGTCTCCATGTCGCTTTAAATTCTGTTCTTGATTTAACCCACGTCCTGTCTCAATTGAACCTAAAGCAATGCCTTCATGTATTTTCATAGCTTATGTTTCTCGAAGAATTGCTTGTCTTTTACATGAAGAACTAACTACATTAGTTAAGATGTGCAGAAAATCAAAAAAAGTATTCATCTTCTTGTGTCCTTTTGCAACTTTAATCAGTGCTAGTTGAAGCTGATGAGCAAAATAGTGAACATAATAAGCAGATTTATTATCTGCCAATATCAAACTTGTAAGTCCATTAAAACGTCCACTCATATTGCTCGCACCATCATAACCCTGACCACGAATCTTTGATAAACTCAAACCATATGTAGCAAATAGTGAATCAATCGTCTGTTTAAGTGATAGAGCAGTAGTATTTGATACATAAACCATAGCCAAGAATCTTTCAATTACAAAACCATTCTTATTTACATATCGCAGGACAACACTCATTTGCTCTTTAGTTGAAATATCCCGAGCCTCGTTAACCAACAAAGAGAAAAATGAATCTCCAATATCTTTGATTATTGCCTTTGTTGTTAAACTTGTCATTACATTGCATATTTGTTTTTGAATTTCAGGAGACATCATTTTTGCATTTTCAGGAGCATTGAGCAAAACAACCCTTTTAATTTCATCATTGGAAAGTGAATGAAACTTTAGTAATTCCAAGAAATTTCCTCTGTTCAAAGATTCATCGCTTTCATCATGCCCACGAAAAGCTAACCCTTGTCTTAGAAGAAATCTGATACAGGATACATTGGCACTTAATCTTATACGGTAGTCAATTTCATTTTGCACATTTCTTTTTTCAAAAGCTATATCTATATGTTTTTTTCGATTCATTAAATCTTTGCATGCTACCTTACATTTGTTATGCACACTCAAATTATCTCCAATGTGCATACTCAAACGTTCTTTCTTCTTCCAATTTGAAAAACCACATTGAACAAATGCTTCATGACCACCACCTGTATCTCCAAACTCAAAAGCAAAAAGATAACAAAACAAACAGAAAACTATGTCTTTTGCTTCACTATATTCCAACCATTGAGCATAAATCTTTTCTGTATACCATTTTGCACAAAATCTATGAGCTTTGTCTTGAGTTGTAGTCTTAGTAGCAGGATACTCTTTGAGAATTGGTTGGTTTGGGCCTTTAATCAAATATGATCTTCGAATATTTTCTCTCTCAAAAGGGTCTTTAGAGATATTGTAAAGCGGAGGCCTTAAACCTGGATCAGATATTGGAGTTGAAGTTAGAGTTGGAGTTGGTGCTGGAGTTGGAGTTGGAGTGCACTCAAACTCTCTTTGCCGTTTAGTTCGTACAATGAACTTATCCATTTTCCTATATGATAAGAAAAATTAATTTATAACCTGAATATAGCTGAATACGTGTTTAAAAATAGGTGTTAAATTATATGTTACCTAAATCTATACCAAACTGGATTAAATCACAAACCTAAATTTATATCTATCTCTATATAATTTATATCCTACGTAAATCTAAGTGAGGAAGAAGAATGGACCTTGCGTCCTTGTCGATTATCACTTCAGTTAGTGTTGAGAACACTCCACTTTCTTGAGAACACTCCAGTTCTTGAGAACACAATTAATGGAATCTGCTGAAATCACAAGTGCACACAATTAATCAGATTTCAGAGAAATCACAAGTGCACACAGTTAATGGAATCTGTTGAAATCACAAGTGCAGACCTTAATCGCAGTGAAGCGGCAGCAATCTGTTGAAATCAGTTAGTGTCGACCTTAATCGCACACAATTAATGTAATCTGTTGAATGAAATCAAAAATCAGATTTAGTATAAGACGTAAATGGAATCTGTTGAATGAAATCAGAAATCAGATTTAGAAGAAGAAGAAGAAAATGGAATATGTTGAATGAAATCAGAAATCAAAGAAGAAGAAGAAGAAGAAGAAATCAAAGAAGAAGAAATCAAAGAAGAAGAAATCAAAGAAGAAGAAGAAGAAGAAGAAGAAGTACCAGGTCGCCAGGTCGCGAAAGAAGAAGAAGAAGAAGTACCAGGTCGCCAGGTCGCGAAATCGAGCAGAGTCGCGGAACCAGGTCGCCAGGTCGCGAAATCGAGCAGAGTCGCGGAATCGCTCTTGCCCTAGGTGCCGACTGCCGACGCCAAATCGCTCTTTGCGCGAAATCGCGAAGGAAGAGGAGGCTGGGTTGGCCGGGGCTGCGGCGACGCCGAGGGAGAGGAGGGTGAAGTAAAATCGCGGAATCGCTCTTGCCGTCGTCGACCCCAAATCGCGCAGAAGACCGCTCGTGCCTGAACCGGACCAGAAAATGCGTGGGGGCACGGGCCCCCGCAGGTCCTACTGTAGCTCCGCCCCTATTTACACTTCATGATGACTCATTTTAAAATAAAAAAATATACAAATTAAATTAGAAAAATGAATGTTTCATCAAAAAGTATTTTCCCCTATATATATAACAAGAGGTCATTACACAATTATACGACTCGGTCCCTCTCCTATCAAAAATTAGACTCGGCCTCTTCTCATTTGAAAACATTCTTTAATATTTATTTATAACTTTATTTGATGGTTAGTTTAATATAATAATAATAGAATAATTAGAAGACCTGATGAATTTGACGATGTCATCACAGAACAAAAGATGATTATGAGCGTCTTCGCACGGGCTACGCGCTCATGCATGATACTCTCGGGTGGCCTTTAGATGCATCAATGCGGGCTTCGCCCGCATAAAGCCCGTGCTTCATGATAACTTCGCAAAAAGTAGTTATCTTTATCCCTATTTTTATCATTTTAGCCTTGTTATGTGATATTTATATATGAAAAGTAGATAAAAATCCAATTGCCGCATGATTTGAAGTCAAAATGGTTGTTACTCTCATTTCTATATCTTTTTATGATAGGATTCAGAGAGAATTTAAGTCAAGGACTGAAGGCTAAGTATTGTGAAAAATCTAAGAAAAATGTTGCAACATGTTCTCAACAAATCTGGCAGGTCAAATTGTGCAGAAATGTAGAGCCAGAAAAATGTTGCAACATATTCATAACATATCTGGCAGTTACAGGAAATTCAAATCCGAATTTACTAAGTTTTCAACAGTTGCAACCTATCTTTTTTGGCATCCGTTCAGCAATTAATTATGCCAACAAGTGGGGCCCACTGACAGGAGAGAGAGGGGAGTATTAAAGGGGGATTTTCGGCCATTTGAAGGGATCTATCATTTTTTCTGCCATTAGAGAGGAGGAGGAAACCTGAGAAGAAATTCTGCCAAGGGAGAAACCAGTCCAGATCTGGCATTCGGGCTGAAGGAAACACTTCTACGTCGCTGGAGAAGGGAAGATTCGCATTTCTTTCGAAATGTTTAGTAAGATCTCTTCAGTTTTGTGTTATTTTCCCTCAATCATGAACTAAAACTCTCTAGTCATGCATGATGAGAGTAGTATGTGTATGTTGATGATGAACATCTTTGATTTTGAATTTGTTTTGTGATTATCTTTATAGATCTTGTGATTTTTATGGTGAAATTGTTGGATCGTGTCTTTTTATTATATTGCGCCGCGAGAATCGAGAGATGAGCGTCGTAATGTTAGTTTAAAGGCTAGTTCATCGCAGTGCGAGAATCGAGAGATGAGCAGTGTGAATCATTAACCAAAATTTCTATATTTTTACTGCGTTACGAGAATCGAGAGAGGAGAAACGTGTAACATCCCCCAGACTGCTAGACCCCTAAGTTGGTTTTGTCATGACTGGGTCATGACAAAACCATAAGAAGAACCTTTTGACCTTGAGAGCTTAGGAAAGGAGGAGGAAGCCACCTTGGTCTGCAAATAGCAATTCCCATCTTCCAAGCTTGGGATTGGAATTTAGGGCTTCAACTTAACCCTTGGACCCCACCATAGTGTCCCTAACCCTTTAGAGGTCCCCTTAAGGCACCATGGGCCCATTGAAGTCAACCTAAGAGGCCAATTTGACCAAAGTCAACATAAACCCTCAAATTGGTCAAAGTAGCCCATTTAGAGCCAATCAACCCTCACCATGTCAAATTGATCACACTCCTAGGTTTATAATACCATTATAGACCTAATGGACCCAAAAGCCCCATCATGGGACCCCCAGGGGTGCAAATTGACCAAAATGCCCTTTTTAGGTCAAAATGACTTTCCTTCTCAAAGTACCCCAATTGACCTTCACCACATTAAATTGACCTCACCCATAGGGCTATCATATCATAGGGGAGCTAGTGGACCAAAAAGCCCCATGACCAAGTCAACCCTAGGGCTCAATTTGACCAAAGTCAATTTAGCCTATTTTGGTCAAATCATCTTAGATTGGGTCAACCAAGAACCATATGACCAAATTGACTCCACCATTAGTTCCTAAACTTAATTTAGAACCTATTGAACCCAAAAGCCCCATCCTATGGTTCCCCAATTGACCAATTTGACCAAAAGTCAAAATTGCCCAATTTAGGTCAAAATGCTCAAACCTAACCCAATCTCTTTGGGCTAGCTCAATTGGATGGTCAACCAGCCCATGTGGACCCTCATTAAACTCAGGAGAGAGGGTAGAAACCGACCATGGTGATTAGGAGAGAGAAAATGGGGGTTTCACCATTTTTGGAAGAGAGAGAAGAGGCCATTCATGGCCATTAAGAGGTTTTACCTCTTGGCCCCCCAATTGATGCCTCTATTCAACTCCTCAGCCAGCTGGGAGAAGTTTCCATCAGTTACAAAGGGGAATTAAGGCAGGGGAGATGGAGAGGGGCCGGCCATGGAAGAAACCGAAGAAGCCATTAATGGCCATGGAGCTTAAAGCCATCACCACCCCCAATCGAACCCCCCTTCACCTTCAGAGACCTGAGAGGAGAGAAACCCCTATCTTACCTGGAGATTTCGTGCACTGTAGGAGGGAATCGGCATGGCTTCACAACCGACGGCAGCTCCCATGATGTACTCGAGGTTGACCCGACGGCAAGCCCTCCAGCAGGTCCCGTTCTCCTCCCTGAACTCTAAGGATTAGATCCAAATCGACGGCGGCTCGATCCGTGGCCAATTGGCCGGGAATCAAGCCGGCCTTGCCCCCCCCGTTGATCGGGTTGGGCTTCCTCTCCCAGACCACGATTCCGGCCACCTCCGGCCGATCAAACACCGCTCATCGTCGGCCCCCACCTCAACGGAGGTGGTGGTGGCGTTGGTCGGCCGGGGCGGCGCTCAGGTGGCCGGGAAATCATCGCTCAAGGCGGCCCAGGCGCGGTAAATCTCAGCCGCTGACTTCTTGGGGACGATGACCCAGCGCCATCCGATGTGCTTTAAGATTCGTGCGGCTTACTTCATTATCTTTTAATTCTGTGATTAAAACTGCAGCTCTTATTTAAATCTGGGAAAAATACTTAGAGGCCGAATCATAAAAAGTGGTCAACATATAAATTGTAGCCCTTGGGGTCTAGTTTCATACAAAATTGAGATCACTCAGTTTGGAGTCCTGGTTAGGGCTCAGCACTCATTCTAGTGGGGGCTGTCTTTAGGGCTAATCAGAACTCATTTTTGATGCCCACCCCATTATAGAACTCCAAATGACTTGATTTTTGGGGTGTAGTCTAGTATAGTGCATACCTAGGTCATGTCCAAAGATCACAAGGATTGGAGAAGTTTTCTTCTTAATTTTTGGGAAAGACCAATAACCCTAGTTTAACCTAATTAGGTGCCCTAAACACCTCAAAACCCTTCCAAACTTGGATGGGTGGTCCTAGGGGGTATGTATAGGCCCTGGTTGAAATATCATGATTTATGGAGTTGTTTTGGTAGGGTATTCCACCAAAATAATCTTGGGTTCCCTAGGTGTAGGCAAAACTTTGGGTGAGTGCCCCCACTCTTCCACAAGGTCTTTTGGCTTCATATTTGGGGTGCACCTCACCCTCCCCCATGCCAACCTCTGGTCCAAGTTTGGTGGCCATTGGAGGGGTTTTGCCCTAGTAAATCAAAAAGGGGCTAAATTGCTATTTGCACCCCAAATAGGTACCCATTGGAATTCCACTCCCCACCAAATGTTGGTAGGATCTTGGGTGGTCTTACACTGACCCATGGTCAGTATAGTGAGTAGTATGGACTTGGGCAAGGTAGGGAGACCTTTGAGTCTAGTTTCTCTTA